>CM036753.1:1361666-2723333 GCA_020796225.1 Arion vulgaris | reverse complement strand
GTCTGTCATGTTGTTGACTATTTGCTCCTGCCTTTGCAAGGATGTCTGCTCTTTCATTTCCCTGTATGTTGCTGTGTCCTGGTATCCACTGTAAGGTAAGCTTGACGCAAAGGTGTTGATGAATGAACTGATGGATAGAGCCAGGGACTGGCACGCTGGGCTCTCAGGGTTTGCATTTTCTAGTGACTGTAGCACTGACTTACCATTAGTAAAGATAACTGTGTGCTGGGTTTTTTCGGAATGGAGCTGGAATATGTTTGTAAGATGGTGCACTGAGGCTTCAATGGCAATGGTCTCAGCCTCAAAATTAGAACAGTACTTTCCACATGCATTTTGCAACTCATCGCACAATTTGTCTGGGTATTCTATTCATGCACCGTACCCAGCATGAATAGTCCACTTGAAGGCTGAGCCATCTGTATATACATGTATCCATTCGTCTGGGAAAGATAGTATGGTATCTTAGGCCACCATCCAGAGATCTGCTGGGTCTGAGTTCTTCTTGGTGATGTCTTTGGTAAGTGTGGTGTTTATTTTTGGACAGGCGAGACTACAATTTGGAGGGACTTCTGTGTATACAATTTGTGTCTCTTCTCTGTTCTCCGGCATGTGATATTTTTGTTGCAGGCCTAATGCCACGTCTAGGATTGTTTTTTTCTTCAGTATGTACTGTGGTCGCCAGTTGTCTACTATTTGTCTGTTAGGCTGGTTTCTACTAAGTCTTTTATATCTTTCCACTGTCTCTACTACTGCTGCTTCCTTACGCATGTGCAAGGGCTCGATGTTTGTATGGATTTTACATGCTGCTGTAGGGGCTGATCGCATACCTCCAGAGATGAAATGCACTGCCTGGCTCTGTACTTTGTCCAGAGCTTCCTTTGTTGTTTTACTGCGTGTTGCCTGCAGTGCTAGGTTGCAATCCATTACAGAGCGTACATAACCGCTGTAGAGTTGCCTAAGTGTGTTTTTGTTTGCGCCCCATGAGGTACTTGCAAGTCGTTTTATGAGATTTAGTCTCTTTTTTTACTTCAACTTCAGGTTTTGGACATGTTTGTTAAATGAGATCTGCCTATCCATCGTCACAGCTAGGTATGTTGGGTTATCTACTTTCTTTAGGATATTACCGTCTAGTGTTAGTGTAATATTTTTCTTTGCCACCTTGTTACTCCTGGTGAAAATAGAGTAGGTTGTCTTGGTGTAGTTCACTTTCAATTTCTATGTCTCACCGTATTTGCTGAGCCTGTCAAGGTCTTCATTTAGCCGCCTTTCACTGAAGCCAGTGTGCTTGCTGGTGTGACAAAGGACCAGGTCATCAGCATATAATGCTTTTTCTGTCAGTAGCTCTTTGTGCATGTCATTCAGAAACAGGAGGAACAGTGTACAACTAGTGGGAACCCTGGGGTAGATCTTCTTCTTGCACCTGCTTGGAAGAGATGCCATTGTTGATCTTTGTCTGGATTGTGCGGTCTGTGAGGGATGTTTTCACCCAACGATACATCTTACCATGGATTCCTGTATCTAACATTTTACCCAGCAATCTTTTTCGCCACACTCTGTCGTATGCCTGTTGCAGGTCAATGAATACAGCAGTAGTGTGTTTTCCCTCTGGAACCCATTAATGATCATTTGGCTCAGTAAGATATACATCAGACTACAAAAATCAACGTTTATGTCGGTATCACGTCCTATCGTTTTCCCAGTTCAGTAAAAATGGATTTTACAACTATCTAAACTCATCACACTAAGTGTTTACAGTCACATCTTCTTCTTCTTCCAGCGTTTTCAGACATCGATTTGTATACTTTTAAAGTAGTTAGTGGTCAACCGAGTCCATGTACATCTCCGTATACTTAGTTGGTGGTATGCATCGTCCTTTTCATGACCTGGGTGATCTCTCAGCCATTTGTTCTTGTAGGCTATTTTTATCCGTACTTTTGCTTTCTCATATGTCATACTGGTGTCTGTCTGTGGTGGCCTGCTTCCTGCTTTTGCCAATATATCCGCAGTCTCATTGTCAGGTATTCTGCAGTGAGATGGTATACACTGTATTACCACTCTAGAGAAGATGTTGCATACTTGGTTTAGTGATGCTTGCAGTTCCTTCAATTTGTTATCGTGTTGATTTTTTAGAGCAGTAATTACTTACAGGGCATCAGTAAGAAATACCAGGTTTTCATTTACATGTTCTTCTGACACTATGGCTTCTGCTGCCGCTTTTAGGATCTCTGCTTCTGCTCTGTAATTGCTGGGAACCTTCCTATCGCTAATTTTATCTTCCTGTGTTTCATGTCACTGAGCACTATGATGACTCCTTCACCTCCATTTTCAGTTGCATTTGCTGCAGACCCATCTGTGTATACATGGGTCCACCTGCTGTTAGGAAAGTGTTTCGTTAGGTGTTTACAATCACACACAAATGTGGCGCGTGTGCCTTGCTCTTCAGCAATACAATTTGTTATTAGTTTGTGTTATCTTCAACCCAGAAAATCTTGTATATAATAAGAAGAGGATACACCTCTTGTATAGGGTTAGTCAAGATCTGAACCAGCTTTCAAATGTGTCGGTGTTCTACGCTTTGTTATTTAACTCAATTCATACCATTAGACATTTTAGAGGGGTACAAATGTTCAACTATCACACAACCAGCCACTGTAGTGACTTTTCGCATAGATCACTTTCTTTCTTTTGGTACTAATCCTTACCATGAACGCTGATGTGCACAACATGGATCACAATAGATAAGGTTTTTATCCTTACCATGAACGCTGATGTGCACAACATGGATCACAATAGATAAGGGTTTTTTTTTAAAACTGTTGTAGAACAGGCTACAAATTTGTTTGGCTACAAATGAACAAGATCTACAAGACTTGATAGACATATTAGTGAGAGAAAGTGAAAAAGATCTACAAGACTTGATAGACATATTAGTGAGAGAAAGTGAAAAAGATCTACAAGACTTGATAGACATATTAGTGAGAGAAAGTGAAAAAGATCTACAAGACTTGATAGACATATTAGTGAGAGAAAGTGAAAAAGATCTACAAGACTTGATAGACATATTAGTGAGAGAAAGTGAAAAAGATCTACAAGACTTGATAGACATATTAGTGAGAGAAAGTGAACAAGATCTACAAGACTTGATAGACATATTAGTGAGAGAAAGTAAACAAGATCTACAAGACTTGATAGACATATTAGTGAGAGAAAGTAAACAAGATCTACAAGACTTGATAGTCATACTAGTGAGAGAAAGTGAAAAGAAAGGATTAAGCATGAATATAAAGAAAACAGAGGTTATGGTTGTCTCCAAGAAACAAGAAACACCAACATGTAATATCAAAATAAATAACACAACACTGAAACAAGTCCATCGATTCAAGTATCTAGGAACATTCCTAACATCAGATGGAAGATGTACAACAGAGATTAGGAGTAGAATAGCTCAAACGAAAGCAGCTTTTATAAAAATGAAGAACACACTATGCGTGAACTCACTACCAATGACATTGCGAAAACGAGTACTCCAATGCTATATTGAACCAATTCTTATGTGTGGCAGCGAATCATGGACAATGAACAAACAATCAATATGATCATTGGAAGCCACAGAGATGTGGTTTTACAGAAGAATGCTGAAAATTCCATGGACAGCAAAGAAAACAAATGTGGGGGTTTTAAATCAGGCCTGCACACAAAGAAACCTTATCAAAAGAATAAGAATCAGACAATCAAGGTTCTTCGGGCATATAATGCGAAGAGAAGGTTTAGAACATTTGTTGACTACAGGTAAAATTCAGGAAGGAGAGATCGCGGAAGACAGAGGAGAAGATGTTGGATGGCCTGACATCATGGTTCGACAAAATATCGACGTCAGAACTGATTACATGCACCAAGCAAAGAGAGTTGTGGAGAGACATGATCGCCTACACCGGCAGGCACGGCACTTGATTGATTGTAGGACAGGGATGATGAAGGCTTATGTAATTTAATGGCTGCATGGCTAGTACAGTCGCTGCTGCTGCTTCTTCTTCTTCGAACGCTCTATATCGACCACTTGTTAACCACTCTCTGTGTGATGTGTATGCGATCTGAGCCTAAGAGCGATTGTACGTTGTACCAGTTATGCGTCTACAAGTAGGCCAGCACATCCGATTTCTGCGCTGGTTTTTATTTACTAGGATAGCATCACTAGGGCCTACATCAGTCGTCTCTTACAACATGCATTGAAGGGTGCAGTGGTACTATTCTTTGCTTCCCTTGCGGGCCCTGCAGCACACAGGTGACAGTCGCTGCAAAACCTGTTCAGGTTCGGATTGTTTCTTTATACCCCGCCAGAAAAAAAACTAGTTGGCCTTACCGGGGACTGAACCTGGGTATCCCGAATGGGATCCCGCGTTTCAATCACTTCGGCCAGATGCTTCTTCTTCTTCTTTGCGTTCGTTCTTTACGACCAATTTTAATCACTCTGTGTGATTTGTTTGACCTTTGCAAAGAACGTGTATACGTTGCACATTGGTTTGGTAGGCCCATAAACACATAGACTTCTACACGTTTAGGACATATGCATCCGATTTCAGCCAAACATCCTTAGTCGCCTCTTACGACATGCATGGCAGGTAACAGTGGTTCTATTCTTTACATCCCAAATTTGGGCCCGGTAACCACTCGGGCGAGGCCAGATGCTCAATAGATAGGTAGATAGACTAAACATTCCATGTTTTTTATTGTAGCTATAAATATTCAAATAAATGTGTAAATATAGATAGTGTATTGAATAATACCTATTGCAAACAATCTCAACACAGCCTTAATGAGTGGTACAAAGTATGATGCCACTAATTAACACTCGTGGTATTGAAAGAGTTAAGTATACAGTTCCAGTCTATACATCATCATCACTAGTGTGTAGTATCTTCTGTGTAGAAGTATATCGATGTGCTGGTCACCTAATGTGTATTATCTTCTGTGTAGTAGTATATTGATGTGCTTGTCACCTAGTGTGTAGTATCTTCTGTGTAGAAGTATATCGATGTGCTGGTCACCTAATGTGTAGTATCTTCTGTGTAGTAGTATATTGATGTGCTTGTCACCTAATGTAGCACACTAAAATGTTACTGTAACGTACGGACACTACACGAGTAATTATCTGTTCAGTTTCTTGTCTCTAATCCTGTTTTGCCTCACAGCGTTAGGATAAGAAGAGATTTCTAGAACGGACGTTTGTGTGCGCTTCTTAAATAGTGTTTTTCACCCCCTCTATAATTTCTGAGCTCCACCTTTCGCGTGGACGACCTTTTGCTTTGTATTCACTTTATCGAAGTAGCATTTCTCTTTGATGTACATTATTTGTTGGTAATCTACTTATGTGGCCGAAACATTTAATTTATTGTTTCTTGATGAAGTTCAGTACTGATGTTGTACCCACTTTTTCCTGATGTCTTCATTTCTCAACCGGTCTCTTCTTGATACCCCCAGAATTCTGCGTAGAGACTTCATCTCTGTCGTGACTAGTGTTAAGTAATTATAGTGCTTGATACATATATATAGATACGTTGGACATATTGATAGAGGGTGAGCCATTGGAACGTGTAGGGCAAGTTTTTATAACTTAGAAATATAACAAGAAAGTTTGGAAGAAGAAAGTAAATGGAAGTTAAGAAGAAAATAGAAATGGTCAAGAAAATATTAAACTGCATATGAAAGAGATTTAATCAACGGCTTCTTTGTCTCAGGAGACAATAGGTTATTCGTCATGCGAGTAGTGTGTTCTGTGGTTATTGGTTATTGGTTACTAAACTGACGTCCTTGCATTCCGGGCAGACCCATAGGTGCTCAGTCTCCCCAACAGATATCAAAGAGTATGCATACTGGCGGTTCCCGTGGCTCGCTGATTAAACACACCTCTCACTCTGCCTCTCATGCGTCCAGCTCGACTTGAACAACGGGTAACTCCAAACTGCCTAAATCGCTTGATCGATTCAACATCGATTTTAGTGTCCTCATCCAACAGACAGTCTCGAAGAGACCGAAGAATATCCCTTATCCATCTTCAACTCCCCAACAATCGATGCTGTTGATACACGCCTGTCCGCTCTCTCATTACCGTAAACACCCTCATGCCCAGGACAGTATATTCACGTAAGCCGCAGGAGGTTAGAAACTTCTATAGACGACATCCACTCATAACGAAACCTGCCCTTCTGGATCTTGTGAAGCATCGACTGAGAGTCAGATACAACAACTGCCCCAGTAAATGAAGTCCCAGAAATCCAATGGAGGGCAGCAGTAACGACCTCAACCTCCATCCTCATACTAGAAGTAGTTGTCCTGTATACCCCACTTCACTCTGCAACAACCCTACCATGCGCATTAGCCAAGAAACAGCCGGATTTGTCACCACGTTGAACCGACCCATCAGTATATACAACAACATCATCATCCCTTGCATTATCTTCTATCAGCTGCTTAACTGCGAGATCCGCCTTCATGTTGCCCCAATCTCTACATTCTATTCCAAGAGTAATAATAACGTTGATATAGTTGATCATGCTACCATCTGTTGGGATCCTTTCTTCTTCTTCTGCTAACATTCTTCACGGCCAATTTGATCATTCTTATTGTGATGTATAATTGGTCCACTGGCAAGAACGGAGTGATCTACGTCAGGACGATTGTGCGCCCATGGTGACTAGGCCCGCCCGTCCGTTTTCAGCCAGCTTTTGATTTACTAGGGTGAGCTTTCCTAGGTACGATCCTTTCGGATCTACGCCTTTTCGATCAACTTTGCCGTATATTTGGGCTTTGTGATCTACGCCAAGACAGTGAGTTACGCTGCTTTACCCGTTCTGACTGAGAAATATTTCTCGGGCTTGTCAGCTTGTCCTCGGACGGCGTCTTACTCGTATAAAACACCGTGTAAAGTATCGGCCTACGCCAATGTTCAGGACCCGGGCTTCCTGTTTGATCCGTACATTGTCGGCCTTGCTTTACCGTACATTTTGAGTTTGATCCGGGGGAAGGAACATTCTCAGCCTTTTCTAGACGCGTATCGGTGCGTGGCAATTTGCAATTTACCTCGAAAGCACTGGCATGGGGCCGAGTACAAGCAATGTAGAGGGTCGTTTCAGTGGGCACTATAAACGTAACTGAGGATTTTGCGCTCGCCGCCATCACCCGCCCCAGTTATTCAGGGGATGTTAGTTACGACTGCAATCGAACCTTGCCCAGTTGCCCCAAGGCTGGCAGTTCCGTTAGGCATCACCAACCTCAGTTCTTCCGGGGATGTTAATTGTAATCGCACAGTACCTTGCACGGTTTTCCCAGGGCGGGTAGTTTCGTTATGCACTAAACGCAACTTGTTCTTTTGCGCTCGGCAAACCTTGCCCAGTACATGTATCTGCACCAGGCTACCAATGCGGGGTCAGCTGCAATCTTCTCTCGCACCAACACGAGGGTAGACTTTCATTCGTTACGGTCCTGTCTTATTTATTCTTGCAGACGGGCTGGCAATGTTTGCCCCCTCCTCAGGGCTTCGAGCTTCGCCCTACGTGGGCATACGTTTGTTGGGATCCATTCTTCCCCTTTTGGTAGGGTAGGTTCTGTGGTGTGTCATGCGAGTAGTGTGTTATATTGTATGTCACATCGTCTGTTGTGTCATGCGAGTAGTGTGTTCTATTGTATGTCATATCGTCTGTTGTGTCATGCGAGTAGTGTGTTCTATTGTATGTCATATCGTCTGTTGTGTCATGCGAGTAGTGTGTTCTATTGTATGTCACATCGTCTGTTGTGTCATGCGAGTAGTGTGTTCTATTGTATGTCATATCGTCTGTTGTGTCATGCGAGTAGTGTGTTCTATTGTATGTCATATCGTCTGTTGTGTCATATTCTAGAGTAACAATCCTTGCCAAAGTTGTTGCATTTCAAACTGGTAACTAGAGCTGATGTAGTTGATGGTCTCTCAAACTGGTAACTAGAGCTGATGTAGTTGATGGTCTCTCAAACTGGTAACTAGAGCTGATGTAGTTGATGGTCTCTCTGGTCTCTATTTTTACATTTAAGAAAGATATTAAAACTCATCAAACAGATAGAAACTGAGAATTTAGTGTTACATATACTCAGAATTCTTGTATGAGGTTGAATATGTGGACAATGATGAAAAAAACAGGTGGAAACGGAATCGATGCACTCGAAATATCATTATAAAAGAATAGTTGCTAGAATGCCGTGAAAGGAAAAAACTAATTAAGAAGTGATGCAGATACTAGAATTGAAAAGAGAATTGCTAAAACAATTAAAACAATTTAAACAATGGGATGATATAAAATATAACATATTAATAAAGATAATATTTAATAAGAAAGTTAACCAAATAAAGGAAAGAAAGAAAAAACAGAAATATAATTGGACCAAAAAAAGATAAACTACACCAATCGGTGTCAGGGTTTCCAACTCAAAATTGAGAAAATCGACCAAACACAGCCAGGAAAAAAAAACAGTGCTATTTGATAGTTACATCTTAAGAAGAGCTCCAAATCAAGGTCATCACTATCCTCACCACTGATACCAGCCCCATACACTTTATCAGTAGATAAGCTCTTTACCATATTAGGGCAGGCAGTAAAATCCTTGCAACATTTGTTAGATAAGCTCTTTACCATATTAGGGGAGGCAGTAAAATCCTTGCAACATTTGTTAGATAAGCTCTTTACCATATTAGGGGAGGCAGTAAAATCCTTGCAACATTTGTTAGATAAGCTCTTTACCATATTAGGGAGGCAGTAAAATCCTTGCAACATTTGTTAGATAAGCTCTTTACCATATTAGGGGATGCAGTAAAATCCTTGCAACATTTGTTAGATAAGAGCAGTTCTGTTCTTATTCTCACTATCGCCTCAAGAAGCTACAGCTGCGTTCTATTTCTAGCTTATGTTTTGACTGATGATACAAGAGAGAACACCCTCTCAATAACAACATTACTATAACTGGAGTTATTAAACAAGTCAGAGCAAAGGCGGCAAGCTCTTTAAATGACTCGTGTTGAAGAACACCAATCCAAAACTTTTCACTTTTTTTTCTTTATTTTGACCTTCTCTGCTTTTTGCCGTTAGGATATAGTGATAGATAGTACACGCTCGTTTCCGAGATAGTGGCACGCTCGTTTCCGAGATAGTACACGCTCGTTTCCGAGATAGTACACGCTCGTTTCAGAGATAATGCAAGCTCGGTCGCTTTACATGCTGTGGTATTGTGGAGTTTTAAGATGTCTGTAACTCCATCAACCCATCTTTTTCTTGGTCTGTCCCTTCCTCTTGATGATTCCATTTTCTGGTTGTACGCTCTTACAACTGGTGTATTCGGGTTCATTCTGACCAAGTAGCCAAACCATTTGAATCTCTGTTTTTCAATGAATCTAATAGCAGGTGTTGTTCCGACTGTTCTTCTAATTTCTTCATTTCTTATATGGTCTCTTCTTGTTTTATTTACTGCTTTCCTTAGGCATCTCATTTCGCATGTGGTAATTTTCCTTTCTTGTTCTTTTGTCAGTGCCCATGTTTGGCACCGGTAGCACAGTGTTAGTATAAAGATTGCAATTATAATATGTCTTTTAGTCTCTACTGGAATTGCTGGGTGTTTCAAGATATGGGTAAGTTGGTATGTAATGTTGTTGGCTTGCTGGATTCTAGTTTCGATCTTTCACGAGGGCATGATGGCACGTGTACTTGACGAAGGGGAGCTGTCGGATGCCTTCCATGTCACCAACGGCGTCAAACAGGGCTGTGTACTGGCCCCAACACTCTTCAGCATGATGTTTGCTGCCATGCTCACGGATGTCTTTTGGGAAGGCGACGAACATGGGGTGAAGATTAGATACAGGACAGACGGTAACCTATTCAATCTTCGGGGTTAAAATCCTCCACCAGGGTAAAAGAATCAACTATCTCAAACCTGTTGTTTGCTGATGACTGTGCCCTCGCTACCAACTCTGAGGAAGAAATGCAGACTTACATGGACAAGTTCTCAATGGCCTGTGATAGGTTTGGCCTCACCATTAACACCAAAAACAGAGGTCATGTTCCAGCCCGCCCCTAGAGAACAGTATTACGATCATCAACATTAAACACCAGCGTCTCCAGTCAACGGACAACTTTGCTCATCTTGGCAGCCTCCTATCCAGATCGGCAAACATAGATTCTGAGGTCCACAATAGGATATCCAAAGCCAGTGCTGCGTTCGGAAGGTTACGTGTCACTGTGTGGGAACGGAAGGGGATAAGCATAGTCACAAAGCTGAAAGTTTACCAGGCCATAGTGCTAACCACGCTGCTGTACGCAAGCGAGACATGGACAGTGTATAGCAGACACGGAAGAAAATTAAACCATTTCCACACAAGCTGTCTACGCAGAATACTAAAAATAAACTGGCAGGACAAAATTCCAGACAGCGAAGTCCTCACAAGAGCAAAGATCCCAAGCGTCAACACCCTGTTGCAGAAGGCCCAACTGAGATGGGTCGGTCACGTTGCTCGAATTTCTGATAAACGCATCCCAAAACAGTTGATGTATGGCGAGCTTGAAGGGGGCAGACGTTTAGCTGGTGGACAGAAAAACGCTTTAAAGACACTCTTAAAGTGTCTCTGAAATGCTTCGATATAGACAATACGTGCTGGGAATCCCTTGCGCAAGATCGCCAAATGTGGCGCTGTAACAACAAAAGAGGAACCCGAATAGCTGAGAATCATCGTATTGTTGAGTCACAGAGAAAACGAGCAGCGCGAGAGGACAGAGCACACAACACGCACATGTCTAACCTTGATCATGTGTGCCCCACCTGTGGTCGGGGATTCTGTTCTAGGATTGGACTCTACAGTCACCTCCGCACACACCAGAGAGGTGCAACAGTACGCGTCTGAGATTGTTGTCATCATCGCTTGCGATGGACGGCTATTATAGTTTCGATCTCTCTGTCCAGTCTACTATCAGATGTGAAGATACTTCAAGGTATTTGAATTCTCTCACCTGCTTTAGCTTTTGGTCATTTATTTCTTCTTCTTCTAGATTGGGATTTCAGATTCTTTAATAAAGACAGCCATCTGTCTCAGATTATCAGACACACTATACAGTTTGTCTTCTGCGCTCTCACTAGATTGGGATTTCAGATTCTTTAATAAAGACAGCCATCTGTCTCAGATTATCAGACACACTATACAGTTTGTCTTCTGCGCTCTCACTAGATTGGGATTTCAGATTCTCTAATAAAGACAGCCATCTGTCTCAGATTATCAGACACACTATACAGTTTGTCTTCTGCGCTCTCACTAGATTGGGATTTCAGATTCTTTAATAAAGACAGCCATCTGTCTCAGATTATCAGACACACTATACAGTTTGTCTTCTGCGCTCTCACTAGATTGGGATTTCAGATTCTCTAATAAAGACAGCCATCTGTCTCAGATTATCAGACACACTATACAGTTTGTCTTCTGCGCTCTCACTAGATTGGGATTTCAGATTCTTTAATAAAGACAGCCATCTGTCTCAGATTATCAGACACACTATACAGTTTGTCTTCTGCGCTCTCACTAGATTGGGATTTCAGATTCTCTAATAAAGACAGCCATCTGTCTCAGATTATCAGACACACTATACAGTTTGTCTTCTGCGCTCTCACTAGATTGGGATTTCAGTTCTTTAATAAGACAGCCATCTGTCTCAGATTATCACACATACAGTTTGTCTTCTGCGCTCTCACTAGATTGGGATTTCAGATTCTCTAATAAAGACAGCCATCTGTCTCAGATTATCAGACACACTATACAGTTTGTCTTCTGCGCTCTCACTAGATTGGGATTTCAGATTCTTTAATAAAGACAGCCATCTGTCTCAGATTATCAGACACACTATACAGTTTGTCTTCTGCGCTCTCACTAGATTGGGATTTCAGATTCTCTAATAAAGACAGCCATCTGTCTCAGATTATCAGACACACTATACAGTTTGTCTTCTGCGCTCTCACTAGATTGGGATTTCAGATTCTCTAATAAAGACAGCCATCTGTCTCAGATTATCAGACACACTATACAGTTTGTCTTCTGCGCTCTCACTAGATTGGGATTTCAGATTCTCTAATAAAGACAGCCATCTGTCTCAGATTATCAGACACACTATACAGTTTGTCTTCTGCGCTCTCACTAGATTGAGATTTCAGATTCTCTAATAAAGACAGCCATCTGTCTCAGATTATCAGACACACTATACAGTTTGTCTTCTGCGCTCTCACTAGATTGGAATTTTGAATTCTCTAATAAAGACAGCCATCTGTCTCAGATTATCATCCACGCCATACAGTTTGTCTTGGACGCTAGTGTAAGTGGGTCACCTCTTTCTTCTCAAGACTGCATACTGGGGCAGTTCTGTAGGATATAATTCCTATGATTTCTGCTTCCCCGTTTTGGCCACCCTCGTGATGGTAGGTCTGACATTCTTACTGCGTGATTACATCTCCGAGGCAGATTGGTGACCGTAGAATTCGTTATCCCATTCCTTATTGTGAGGGGACGTTGCACCATGCTATGCGCCTTACAGCCTGGTGCCTCCGTTTTCTGCAAACATTTGTTTCGGGCTAGCATTCCCTAGCGGACACGTGCCTCCGATTTCAGCCAAACCTCTTTAGTCGCCTCTTACGACATGCGTGGAAGGTAACAGTGGTTCTATTCTTTACACCCCAAATTTGGGCCCCGGTAACCACTCAGGCGGGTCATTTATTTGTATGCTGATATCTTTATATTCTCTCTTTATAGTCATGACTTCTGTCTTATGAATGTTGATCTTCATGTTGTATTTGGGGCAGCTGCAAACCCTGCTAGATTCCAAACGTATGGACTTTTGTCTTTCCTTTGGATTAAACAGTAGGGAAGAGAGGAGAGTTGACCAGACATTTCTTCTCAAGGTATACACAACATATCCTCGTCTTCTCCTTCTTATAACAGTTGTTACTAGCAGTTGACCAGACATTTCTTCTCAAGGTATGCACAACATATCCTTCATTGTGTCTTTCTTATAACAGTTGTTACTAGTAGTTGACCAGACATTTCTCTGATTTTATCACCTCTTCTGAATTTTTCCCCATTTTATGTTCATTATTTTTCGCAGACATTTATTTTCAAATGCATTCAACTTACATTCTATATCTTTAGTTATATATATCCGTTATCAGTTATATAAAGACTATCCTCATAACACTCAGAATATGTCCCTATGTGCTCCGATCTCCGCCTCAACAAATCCGGCAGCGTCCATCGGCCCAATACGACAGTTGGATGTTGATTAATCAATCGTTTGACATATTTGCTATGTCTTTCTTGTATATATATATATATATATATATATATATATATATATATATATATATATCTTTCTTGTATATATATATATATATATATATATATATATATATATATATGTAATATTGATTGAATATTTGCTACAATTATAATATTGAATATAATGTAAATGTGAATATGTTCTTCAAGCAGATGTTGCTGACAGTACCACATACTTTGGAACAGAAGATGAATATCGTCTGGTACGGGATCTTATGAAAAGCTATAACAAACAAGTCAGACCAAGCCTGGGTAACGGTCAGGCTCTCAATATAACTTATGGAGTTGCCTTAGCACAAATTATTGATTTGGTAAGTTCTATGTTTGTTTATGAGTCAAGATAAAGGACACCTGCTGCACAGCACTAACATGTCAAATAGCAACAACAATATATATATATATATTATTTGTGTATATTTGTCAAGGTTAATAAACGCTACCTTATCAGTACACATACATACACACACATGCGTGCGCGCACACAAGCACATACACACACACATGTGAGCGCGTGCGCGCACACAAGCATATACACAAATGACAAATGGAGTATGCGTGAAATGTCGGACAGTTAACCAACTTTTTGTATCTCTCACTTACCTGTTTTATTTTTGTATCTCTCACTTACCTGTTTCATTTTTGTATCCCTCACTTACCTGTTTATTTTTGTATCCTCACTTACCTGTTTTATTTTGTATCCTCACTTATCTGTTTCATTTTTGTATCTCTCACTTATCTGTTTTATTTTTGTATCTCTCACTTACCTGTTTTATTTTTGTATCTCTCACTTACCTGTTTTATTTTTGTATCTCTCACTTACCTGTTTTATTTTGTATCCTCACTTACCTGTTTTATTTTGTATCCCTCACTTACCTGTTTTATTTTTGTATCTCTCACTTACCTGTTTTATTTTGTATCCTCCTTACCTGTTATTTGTATCTCCTAGCTGTTTATTTTTGTATCTCTCACTTACCTGTTTTATTTTGTATCTCTCACTTATCTGTTTTATTTTTGTATCTCTCACTTATCTGTTTCATTTTTGTATCTCTCACTTATCTGTTTTATTTTTGTATCTCTCACTTACCTGTTTTATTTTTGTATCTCTCATTTACTGTTTCATTTTTGTATCTCTCACTTATCTGTTTTATTTTTGTATCCCTCACTTACCTGTTTTATTTTTGTATCTCTCACTTATCTGTTTTATTTTATTTTTATAACTTATTTATCGTGTGTGAATGTTGAATTAGAAATAAATACGTGATTAATGACAGAATTATTTTATACATCAAATCTGTTCTAGACTGTCTTGCTCTTGCTTTGACTTTGCCTCTCTCTCGCACACATTCTCTCTCTCACACATTCTCTCTCTCACACACATTCTCTCTCTCGCACATCCTCTCTATGTGTGATTATTGATTTATTGATTGAATGATTGATTGATTGATCAATATATATATATATATATATATATCGGATAGAAAAACATAAGCGACAAGACATGGTCATAGTTAAATGACTTAAAGAGTTTCACTTGAAGCGAGATGGAAGAGTTCAAATATTTGGGCAGCTGCGGGACAGATTGAAGAGTGAACCATCAGATCTAGTTTGGGCAGCTGCTGGACAGATTGAAGAGTGAACCATCAGATCTAGTTTGGGCAGCTGCTGGACAGATTGAAGAGTGAACCATCAGATCTAGTTTGGGCAGCTGCTGGACAGATTGAAGAGTGAACCATCAGATCTAGTTTGGGCAGCTGCTGGACAGATTGAAGAGTGAACCATCAGATCTAGTTTGGTTGAAAACATCGCAATCAGCGTCCCGGAATGTAGGATATAAAAGGACTGCAAAGAAGATACCAAAGAAGTGGGAGCAAGGACATAGATCTGTTTGACTCCACTCTTAACCTCGAAACTAGCAGATGTACTGCTAACGAACTGTATGCTGGCTTTCATGCCATCACGTAAGGAGAGGATGATCAGTTGGCGCAATTTTGGGTAACAGCCAATATACTTCAATATTTTATAAAGTCCTAGTGTGCTGACCATGTCAACTGTCTAGCTGACCATGTCAACTGTCTATTACAGATAGACGGAAGCAATAAATAATGGCATTCTCTGCTCTCTGTATTTCTCTTGTAGTTGTCGAAGAATGAATATTATATCAGTTGTTGACCGTCCAGACCTGAATCGACATTATAACTCTGGGAGAACACACTCTACCAGTTGTTGACCGTCCACACCTGAATCGACATTATAACTCTGGGAGAACACGCTCTATCAGTTGTTGACCGTCCAGACCTGAATCGACATTATGACTCTGGGAGAACACGCTCTATCAGTTGTTGACCGTCCAGACCTGAATCAACATTATGACTCTGGGAGAACACACCCTACCAGTTTATGTAGTTGATTTAAAAATACTACCACTTGTCAATCCCGATCAGAATGCGAGTTATTCAGTTCTACATAGAACCAATACTGACATACGGATGCGAGTCATGGACAATAAACAAACAGATCGAAAAATCTCTGAGGGCCACAGAAATGTGGATTTACAGAAGAATGATGAGAATCCCATGGACTGCTAAAATGACTAATGTTGAGATGTTGAATGAGATCAAGACACAGAGTAAGCTTATCATCAATATAAGAAAGAGGCAGTCATCATTTTGGGGGGTATGTGATGAGGAGGGGAGGTTTAGAACACATTGTGACAACCGGTAAAATCGAGGGTAGACAAGACAGATGAAGACAGAGAGATAAAATTTTGGATAGCCTGACTTCATGGCACGGTAGAGCGTCAACATCTCAGTTAATAGCAAACACCAACGACAGAGATTTGTGGAGATCCATGATCGCCTACACCAGCCGAAACGGGGCACCTGATGGTGACCACAAAGACCTTGCTTGTGACACTCAAAAATAAAAAATAAATACAATACTCTTGATTATGAAACAGATGAAACGGAAAACACAAAAATTATACAAATTATTCTTCCAACAAAGCTAGCTACCGTACAGTGAAATCTCACATATCAATAACATAATCAAGTTATGATTGCTTGCCCGAGCTTAGACGACCTTACTAACTAATATTAACGTATATTACCGGTAGTAGTCAATAACACTTCTTAGTTGTTGATTGTTGGAGGTAACTTGCAACTTAATGTTGCTACTGTGTTCTGTTACAGGCAGTTAGAGGTACAGGTTGAAATGTATTGAAGCGTACATTCATGACTTGGTTGATGCTTTCAACTATTTGACTCATCAAGTCATCATGCTACCTGCGTCAGCGTGAGTAAACGAGATGTGTCAATCCACGTTCACTTTCGCTTGAGAAGACGAACATGAGTTTTGTATTAGCAGTGTATAATTCGTACGAATAAATCTAGCTTTGTCAGACCAGAAGAACAAAGAAAGACGCTAGAATATGTTGATATAATGAGAGGTTCATTAATAGAATATCATTTATTATCTGGTTTTTTTCTCATGTTTTTTTTATGTCCGACTTCACAGATAGTATTAATCCACTATTTTAGTTTGCTTCCTTTTTTTTTTTTGGGGGTTTCTTGGCTTTTATTGTATTTTTGCCCGCTATGAACTCATGCGTAATCATGACGCCCAATACAGCACATTTGACTGATTTTTGCGTGAAAGCTTGCTTTCCTTATCACCAGTATCCCTCACCATTCAGGCAAGTCTTACTCCTACTTCAAACAAAGGTAGCTCCCTTGTTGACAATGCTCATCCAGCCCATGATGCATTGCAACCGTTAGTACGTCATACACTACATTTATTTTATTGATCATCGTTCAATAACCTGTCCTGAGCGTTACCACTCTCACAGTCCTTCAGAATCCTCTCCTCTCTCTGCTCTCTCTCTGTCTCTCTCTGTCTCTCTCTCTCTCTCTCTGTCTCTCTCTGTCTCTCTCTGTCTCTCTCTGTCACTCTCTGTCTCTCTCTCTCTGTCTCTCTATCTATCGCTGTCCTGTGCCACTAAAAGTCCTTCAGAATCTCTCTCTCTCTCTGTCACTCTGTCTCTCTCTCTCTCTGTCTCTCTCTCTATCGCTGTCCTGTGCCACTAAAAGTCCTTTAGAATCTATCTCTCTATCGCTGTCTCTATCTGTCTCTCTCTCTCTCTAATAGGCTAGATGTCCCGCCACTGCATCCGTCACGCAAAAAATTATCGGTTCTAATCCTGAATCCATTGTTCTCTTCTCCTATCTGCCAGGAGGCCTCCTTCTAAAATGATGTTCAACACTTTGTCTCTTCTTGATCTGCCTAAAATACTTGAATATTCTCATTCTTATATGTAGCATAAGCTAGTTGGATTTGAATTTCCGTCTGGTTAGATCTAATTGTTCTCATCTCTGCGCATGATATATGGAGAGCTCTTCTGTAACACTTATATATTCACATGCACACACACACGATTTATCACAGACTTGTTACATGTCCATCTTTCTCACACCCATATGTCCATCTTTCTCGCACCCATATATTGCCCCTAGGAATGCGCATGCTCTTAGTATTCTGATCTCTGTGTTTTCCTATCTGTTTCATTTCAAACTGTTTCTAGACGTTTAAGTATATTATTGAAACAATTATACTTTGTATTATTATACATCCGTTTCATATTGTCATATATTTGTTTCGTTTTGATTTAATTCCAGTTTTTATCTTTCTTCCTTGTCTTCTAAGTCACAATTTTATATTAGCTATAGTTTTTTTATATTTTTAACTTTTTCTATTTTGCAATCGTTTTGTTACATTTTGGTTGGGGGTCGGAATGGGGAGGGGGTGTCTTTGATTGATAAACTCGTTCTGATCGAAATGTCGATATAGTCTACTGTTGCACTTTGTAAAATTGTATTATTTCGTTTCCTAGTATTTCGTTATGAGAAAACATGCTAGTTTTTATTCAACTAATAAAGTCAAAAGATATGGTTATGTTAACATCAATGTCATTGGTTCCCGCCAGATTACCAACACTTTCTGATCATGCACAGTCTCTTGACAATTGTATTATGGGGTGTGTAAGACAGAAGTTGGTATTGTGCCATCTTTCATTCAGTAACATGTCGCTTTACTGAGCTTCGCCGCAATGACAGTTCTTTTTCTAAGTTTCAACGAAAAATACATTGCGTTCGGCGTCTGATACGTCAATTTATAATTTGTATTTCCAATTTTGCTACAATTTTTTGTTATTGATCTTTCATTTTCTCTCTCCCATCGTCTATTCTTTTTTGATTATTGTCTGCAAGATTTGATAACGTCGTTTATCATTTACAAGAAGAAACTTAAGAAGAATCTCTCAAACTTTCTGGCCCTTTACAATTGTAAATGAAGATCAAACTGTGCAACTTTGAAATTATCATTAAAAGGCGAAGATACAGGCGAAGGTTGTATACCAGTTGTGGCACTGGTTAGCACAATTAACCTAGATCAATGGCAAATTTGACCGCAGTCTGTATTTCCGGGAACATGTTGAGTATGTCATTGTCAAGGCACGCAAAGGTTTGGCGGCAATGAGAGTCATGGCGGCTGTTAACATCGAGCAACGACTGCTTGTCATCCTGTATCAGACACTGGTCCTTTCCACCAATGACCATCCTCACTGTCAGCAAAATGTAAATCAAAAGACTGGAGAGAATACAGAACGAAGCTTTGCGCATCATCCTCGGTTGCACAAGGGATACACCCTGTGTGGCGATGAGATTTCTCCTGGATTTTCCGACCATGGAGTATAGACTCAAGATAGCTAGAGCACGTCACTATCTGAAAATAAGTGCCAAAAAGGATCACCCATTGCATGAACAGCTCACCACCAGTGGTGGACATCGGTTAAAGCGGGGCAAGTCATGGGTTGGTCGTGCCGCAGATACTGTTCAGCTGGTATGCGGTCTCAATAATATTGACTATGGGGAAGAATGGATACCGATGCCTTCAATATACTGAATATGTCAGAACACTTTTTCAACCATCATTAAATTGACAAAGGTTGCAGAGAGGGAAATCCCGTCGCGTTGAATGCAGACGTCAAAGCCATTATTGATGAAAACTGCAATGCAGAGGACGTTGTGATTTACACGGATGGATCGGTAGTTTGTCACGAAAAGTCTGCATATGCCTTCTCTGCAAGCTCATGTGGCAGAATGGTCAAGGAAGCCAGTGGTGCATTTAGTATGACAACAAGCAGCATGACAATGGAGGTACTGGCGGTGACCAATGCACTACTCTGGCTAGAGTCACAAAACTACACTCATGCATGCATTCTGAGTGACTCATTGAGTATGATCCGAAAGGTGGAGGCCGGTTCAGTGCGCATCCAATGGACTGAATTACTGCAGGCGTCAACAATTTGCAGAATTAGTTTTGTCTTTGTTCCGGGGCACATGGGTGTTGTTGACAATGAGAGAGCAGACAGGCTGGCTGGCTCTGCCGCTATATCAGAGGGCCAGCCAATGGACAAAGCTGATATCGTGAACGCCCTCATAGAGCGTGACCGCAGAGAAGATCTTCATCTAAACGAATATCCACGTCAACTACTAGATTGCGAGAACTGGGTTTGAAGATTGGTATGGCAAGAAAAGAACGGTACAACAGGTATACGAGTCGGCTCATCAATCAAAATCGAACTGGTACGGTCAGTCGCTGGACGCTGTTGGAGATATTGCGAAGGAGATCGGAGCACCTATGGACATGTCCGGAGTGCAATGAAGATATTCCAAACTGAAACTGAAACCTAGATCGAATAATTGATTCGATGTACAGTGATGATGATCCGACGACTAAATTAAACTATCCAAAAGGCGGTCCCCGAGAAAGTGAAGAATATCCCCCTATCAATCTCCAACTCCCCGACAATCGATGCTGTTGATGCAAGTCTGGCTGCTCTCTTATTGTTACAAACACCCGCATGCCAAGGACATAGTAGATCAATGTAAAACTCTAGAAGTTGTGAGACACAAAGAACATATACACTTAGTATAATGACAATATTGATACAGATATTACACCTAGTATAATGACAATATTGATACCGATATTACACCTAGTATAATGACAATATTGATACAGATATTACACTTTGTATAATGACAATATTGATACAGCTATTACACCTAGTATAATGACAATATTGATACAGATATTACACTTAGTATAATGACAATATTGATACAGATATTACACTTAGTATAATGCAATATTGTACAGATATTACACTTAGTATAATGACAATATTGATACAGATATTACACTTAGTATAATGACAATATTGATACAGCTATTACACCTAGTATAATGACAATATTGATACGATATTACACTTGTATAATGACAATATTGATACAGATATTACACTTTGTATAATGACAATATTGATACAGCTATTACACTTAGTATAATGACAATATTGATACAGATATTACACTTAGTATAATGACAATATTGATACAGATATTACACTTTGTATAATGACAATATTGATACAGTTATTACACTTAGTATAATGACAATATTGATACAGATATTACGTGTTGGAAGTCTGTTTTTCAGGAAATTATCAACTAGAATAGGATAAGTCTGTAGTTGTTAGTTACAAGTCTTGACAAGGCAGCTATATGTTGCTGTGGGTTGTTTATTTTTTTATACAAGAAAGCTCCCCTGGCGCAGTGGTTAGTCAACTTGCTAGGTAAATACATGGTCCCAGGTTCGATATCCGTAGTCAGATTGAGATTATTAAACCATCACTGCCGCTCGATTTTTACGAACGATAAAAATAGACCTCACAGTTCAGAAAGCAATGGCAAACTACTGAACGTATAAATGATGCCTAGAAAATCAATGACTCGTTTACTGTGGTTGATGGCTATGTTCTGTAAAGGATATGCTACAATTTTCATGTTCAGGTCTAGGGAAAGCTGGGAAACAATAGCGACCGGAGTGATGTTGACCCCATCAGGTATCGTAGACTGTTGATCAAAGACAACTACAGACCTAACTCAACATTCCTCAGTGTACTACAAGATACGGGTTCTTGACATGATATCATTTTGTCAACTTAATATTATGATTAGTTTATAGTTTGTATGTTCGCAAGAAAATGATTCACGAACATACAATCAACAAACTAAATACAAGACAGAAAGAAATTAATACATAATATAACAAATAACTGAACAATTTTGTGTGGTTTTTATCTGATACTGTAGTGAACGTCACTGAGTTCACCGAACCATGGTTAGATGATTGACAGGTATTATAGTTTCTGTCAGTTTCAATATCTGATATGAGCTGGTACATTTGATAACTTCCTGGTTGACTTGCTAGCTAGCATAGTGGTCGGTCAGTTAGTCAGTTAATCAGTTAGCTAGTTAATTGCCCGAGTGGCTATCGGGGCCCAAATTTGGGGTGTAAATGATAGAACCACTGTTACCTGCCATGCATTTCGTAAGAGGCGGCTAAGGAGGTTTGGCTGAAATCGGATGCACGTATCCTAATCATGTACGAGTCTATGCGTTTAGGGGCCTACCAAACCAATGTGCAACGTATACACGTTCTTGGCAAAGATCAAACATATCACAAAGAGTGATTAAAATTGGTCGTAAAGAACGAACGTAAAGAAGAAGAAGAGCTAGTTAATTAGTTCGTTAGTTAGTTATTCAGTTATTCAGTCAGTTAGCTAGTTAGTTAGTTAGTTAGTTAGTTAGTTAGTTAGTTAGTCAGTCAGTCCTGTCAGACGGTTAGTTATTTAGTTAGTTAGTTGGTTATTTAGTTAGTTAGTTAGTTAGTTGGTTAGTCACCCGAGTGGTTACCGGGGCCAAATTTGGGGTGTAAAGAATAGAATCACTGTTACCTGCCATGCATGTCGTAAGAGGCGACTAAGGAGGTTTGGCTGAAATCGGATGCACATGTCCTAAACGTGTAGAAGTCTGTGTTTAGGGCCGACCAAACCAATGTGCAACGTATACACGTTCTTGGCAAAGATCAAACATCACAGAGAGTGATTAAAATTGGTCGTAAAGAACGAACACAAAGAAGAAGAAGAGTTGGTTAGTTGGTTGGTTGGTTGGTTGGTTGGTTGGTTGGTTGGTTGGTTGGTTGGTTGGTTGGTTGGTTGGTTGGTTGGTTGGTTGGTTGGTTGGTTTGGTTGGTTGGTTGGTTGGTTGGTGTTAGTTGAGTTAGTTAGCCAGTCAGATAGTTAGTTTTGTCTGAATTTATCACGAAGCAATGCCTGCTTAGTTCCATCTGAGTATACGACGCAGCAATGCCTCCTTAGCTCCGTCTGAGTATACAACCTAACAATGCCGCCTATTAAACTAATCGTTAAATACCACAAGACTTACCAAATGAAATCCGATTAATGTAAGCAGATATTTCTTATCTTGACATTTATTCAATACAAGCAAAGCTGTTCGTGATACGTTGTAGTGGAACGTTTTTTTGCTTTATTAAACTTCTTAACATAATCAATAAAGTACTCTACTTACCTTTCTTCTGATTCAATATGTGATTAAATGTGTTTATTGAGGCGAACAGAGTCACTGAACGTTACACAATGATAGTCACAGCTGTTGTAGTTCAGACCACCTGGTGTATATATCAGTTGATGATCATTTGTGTACGTATCAAACACTGGCATATATTATGTTATAAATATTAGTGATTTAATGTCGGTTCTTTGAATAGATTAGTCACACGTTGCTTAGTCACACGTTGATTAGTCACACGATGATTAGTCACACGTTGATTAGTCACACGTTGATTAGTCACACGTTGATTAGTCACATGTAGATAAGTCACACGTTGATAAGTCACACGTTGATTAGTCACACGATGATAAGTCACACGTTGATAAGTCATACGTTGATTAGTCACACGTAGATTAGTCACATGTAGATAAGTCACACGTTGATTAGTCACACGTTGATTAGTCACACGTAGATTAGTCACATGTAGATAAGTCACACGTTGATTAGTCACACGTTGATTAGTCACACTTAGATTAGTCACACATAGATTAGTCACACGTTGATTAGTCACACGTTGATTAGTCACACGTTGATTAGTCACACGTTGCTTAGTCACACAGTTCTTTTTTTTTTTTAAATTGAGCGTTCAAAAAATGTCACATGGTTGATTATGACACGTTCGTTTTTATATCTTTTCTTTAGTTGATTTAGTCAATCTGTGAGCAGCTGTTTATATCTTTTCATAGTTGATTTAGTCAATCTGTGAGCAGTGTTTATATTTTTTCATAGTTGATTTAGTCAATCTGTGAGCAGTGTTTATATTTTTTCATAGTTGATTTAGTCAATCTGTGAGCAGTGTTTATATTTTTTCATAGTTGATTTAGTCAATCTGTGAGCAGTGTTTATATCTTTTCACATGATTTGTAATCTGTAAGCTGTATATTTTCATAGTTGATTTAGTAACAGCATGTTTATATTTTTCATAGTTGATTTAGTCAATCTGTGAGCAGTGTTTATATCTTTTCATAGTTGATTTAGTCAATCTGTGAGCAGTGTTTATATCTTTTCATAAATGATTTAGTCAATCTGTGAGCAGCTGTTATATTTTTTCATAGTTGATTTAGTCAATCTGTGAGCAGCTGTTATATTTTTTCATAGTTGATTTAGTCAATCTGTGAGCAGCTGTTATATTTTTTCATAGTTGATTTAGTCAATCTGTGAGCAGTGTTTATATCTTTTCATAAATGATTTAGTCAATCTGTGAGCAGCTGTTATATTTTTTCATAGTTGATTTAGTCAATCTGTGAGCAGTGTTTATATCTTTTCATAGTTGATTTAGTCAATCTGTGAGCAGCTGTTATATTTTTTCATAGTTGATTTAGTCAATCTGTGAGCAGTTTTTATATCTTTTCATAAATGATTTAGTCAATCTGTGAGCAGCTGTTATATTTTTTCATAGTTGATTTAGTCAATCTGTGAGCAGCTGTTATATTTTTTCATAGTTGATTTAGTCAATCTGTGAGCAGTGTTTATATCTTTTCATAAATGATTTAGTCAATCTGTGAGCAGCTGTTATATTTTTTCATAGTTGATTTAGTCAATCTGTGAGCAGCTGTTATATTTTTTCATAGTTGATTTAGTCAATCTGTGAGCAGTTTTTCCAAATCTGAGTTAATGTGTAGAAATCTGATACTAAAAGAGCAGTAAAATATCGAAATTAACAAATTGTACATATATTAATAATTTGGCGGAATTCCAATTGAATCGTATTAATTTCCGATGAGGGATTTTACTGACGGGCACTGGTGATAAGCAAAACAAATCTTCACGCAAACATAAGTCGTCATATTCAGCGTCATGACAACGCCTGATTTCAAATCTGGCTAACGGGAGAGAGAGGGAGGAATTTGAAGTTCAAACATTATTTCATTGCTACAGAATGAAATGGCATATTCATTTGTTTCTTTTCGTTAAAGTAAAGAAACGATCAAACTTTTTTTATTATCATTATCTAATTGAAGTTGATATTAATTTATTTCCATTAAGGAAATTGAAATTCAAATATTTTCTTTAAACTAAATCTGATGTTTAGAAAATGCAACAAAGAAATCAATTGCTACCGACAAGAAGAAGCTTCTTTTCTTTTCTTTTATTTTAATCCTAGTTTGTCTCACAGTGTCAGGATAAGAAGAAATTCCTAGAACGGGCTTTTGTGTGCGTTTCATAAACTGGTTTTTTTTCATCGTCTCTGTTATCTCTCTTGTAAACCATTTGCGAGAACACCTTTTTATTTTATATCCACTGTGTCTGAGTAACATTGTTCTTTGAGGTTCACTGTCTGTTGGTAATCTGCTTATGTGTAGATCTTCATCATGTTTACGAATTGTTCAGTTTGTGATAACTTTGATGCTGTAACTAGGACTACACAACAATAACAATGAGGAGAAGGTATACGACAGTAACGATGAGGAGAAGGTATACGACAGTAACGATGAGGAGAAGGTATACGACAGTAACGATGAGGAGAAGGTATACGACAGTAACGATGAGGAGAAGGTATACGACAGTAACGATGAGAAGGTATACGACAGTAACAATGAGGAGAAGGTATACGACAGTAACGATGAGAAGGTATACGACAGTAACGATGAGAAGGTATACGACAGTAACGAGGAGAAGGTATACGACAGTAACGATGAGAAGGTATACGACAGTAACGAGGAGAAGGTATACGACAGTAACGATGAGAAGGCACACGACAGTAACGATGAGGAGAAGGCACACGACAGTAACGATGAGAAGAAGGTACACGACAGTAACGATGAGAAGGTATACGACAGTAACGATGAGAAGAAGGTACACGACAGTAACGAGAGAAGGCAGCAGTTGTAACTAATCAAACTGCAAGCCTATGGATGAAGAGTTTATAAGCAAAGTAAACACTGAACAAAATCTCTCTTTCGCGATCACCGATTAGACTGATGTACTAGATTTCTCCATAAGAGAAATGCTCTGGTGAGCCCTTCGGCGATGTGTTCGATTTCAGCCAGCGTTTACTGGGTTCGCTCTCCGTTCTGTAGCCATCTATTGTTTTTACGGTGTGGGGTAGCTAGCCCCACCTCCTACCTTCTTAGCCACCTCTTACGACATACGTGGCAGGTAACAGTGGTTCTATTCTTTACACCCCAATTTTGGTCGCGGTAACCACTCAGGTGGAACAAAATGTCATCATCTAGGTGCGTATCCTTTATAGGACGTGTCTCTTGCCAGTTCACCCACTTCGTCGATGGTCATGTTCATGCTTTCTTTAATATCTTGTAGCCATCTTCTTCTTGGTCTGCCTCTGCGTCCTGGCACCCTGCCCTTTAGTATTGTTCTTTCCAGGCCATCGTGACGCTTGATGTGACCAAAGTATGTAATTTTTCTGTATAGTATGTTGTTTATCATCCAATTCTCTTTAACATTTAGTTCTTTCCGGACATCAGTGATCTTTGTTTTTTCTATCCATGGAACAAAATGTAGAAAGCTTAAAATCTGTAGAATTACAATTTACAAACTAACAGGCAACAAATCAATTAGAATAAGAAAATAAATTGATATTGCTACTTTGAAACCCCGACGTGATGTTGATCGCATTACCCATCGTGTGCCGATAAGGGTACAAGAAAAAGGAATCATTGTTATACCACGTGGTATATAGGCTAATACGGTGTTATGTAGGTATTTTTTATTGACACGTCGGCACACGATGGGTGTTGTGGTCAACATCACTCCGGCCACCTTTACTTCCCAATGCTTTTCCTGGTACTCAATTGAGGCTGGGTCGACCTAAGAGCCGTTACGGTCGAGAAAAAATGCCATGCCCACAGAGGAATTGAACCAATTGCCTAAGAAGCGAGTTTACTAACAGCTACGCAACCTCCCTCTCATCATGTACCGATACTCAACCTCCCTCTCATCATGTACCGATAGTCAATTCCTCTCATCATATACCGATATCAACCTCCTCTCATCATATACCGATAGTCAACTCACTCCATCATATACCGATATTCAACCCCCTCTCATATACCGATAGTCAATGAAAATACGAGCCTAACATCATATTATCTAATATACCTCAGTGTGTGGACAATACGAGCCTAACATCATATTATCTAATATACCTCAGTGTGTGACAATACAGCCTAACATCATATTATCTAATATACCTCAGTGTGTGGACAATACGAGCCTAACATCATATTATCTAATATACATCTCGGGGTGTGGAAAAAAGGGTGTTTCTTCTCCATTCCTCCCCGCTTTGAAACTGAACACACAAAACATAAATACGAAAATACAGATTTGAATAATTAGACCTCCTCTAGCGCCGCTAGAGCAAGCATATTCTTTCCACATTTAATCATGTATCATCTTCTGAATTGTTGCAACGGCATTCAAGACATCATTCAGCACTCAAGCTAGCGGAGAATTTCTTTTTCTTAATTTATTTATTTTCTCAATGTAGAATTTGTATTCTGACATGGTTACGTAATCAGTGTCACGTGACACAGCAAGAGGAGGCTACGGGTGGTGGAGGAATAAGCTTGCCTAATATAAATGGGCAGTGGTGTTTGATGTATAGAGGATTAAAGTCTCTTTAAGCCCCCGAGGCAGGCTCATTTGAGATATCTCTGTAACAGGTACATTTGAGGTATCTCTGCCGAGACAGGTACATTTGAGATATCTATGTGACAGGTACATTTGAGGTATCTCTGCCGAGACAGGTACATTTGAGATATCTCTGTGACAGGTACATTTGAGGTATCTCTGCCGAGACAGGTACATTTGAGATATCTCTGTGACAGGTACATTTGAGGTATCTCTGTGACAGGTACATTTGAGGTATCTCTGACGAGACAGGTACATTTGAGGTATCTCTGCTGAGACAGGTACATTTGAGATATCTCTGTGACAGGTACATTTGAGGTATCTCTGCTGAGACAGGTACATTTGAGATATCTCTGCCGAGACAGGTACATTTGAGATATCTCTGTGACAGGTACATTTGAGGTATCTCTGAGACAGGTACATTTGAGATATCTCTGTGACAGGTACATTTGAGATATCTTGGGAGACAGGTACATTTCAGATATCTCTGCCGAGACAGGTACATTTCAGATATCTCTGCCGAGACAGGTACATTTCAGATATCTCTGCCGAGACAGGTACATTTCAGATATCTCTGCGAACAGGTACATTTGAGATATCTCTGGACAGGTACATTTGAGATATCTTGGGAGACAGGTACATTTGAGATATCTCTGTGACAGGTACATTTGAGATATCTCTGTGGAAAAGGTACATTTCAGATATCTCTGCAGACAGGTACATTTGAGATATCTCTGCGAGACAGGTAAGTCAGGTATCTCTGCCGAGACAGTAAGTACATGAGTATCTCTGACGAGACAGGTAAAGTACAGGTATCTCTGCCGAGACAGGTAAAGTACAGGTATCTCTGCCGAGACAGGTAAAGTACAGGTATCTCTGACGAGACAGGTAAAGTACAGGTATCTCTGCCGAGACAGGTAAAGTACAGGTATCTCTGCCGAGACAGGTAAAGTTCAGATATCTCTGCTGAGACAGGTAAAGTACAGGTATCTCTGCCGAGACAGGTAAAGTTCAGATATCTCTGCTGAGACAGGTAAAGTACAGGTATCTCTGTGACTAAGGGAGCTTTACCTTCATTCCGAAGGTCGTCGGCTAGGTTCCGAGTGCATATTTTAATAGAGATCCCTAGGATTGTTGCTGCAGGTAACGTAGTTCGTGCTTTGTGCAGTTCTCTCGGCGGTAAGCATGCCATTTCTGCAGAGAGGGGTCGAGCTATATGGGGTGCAATGAAACTGGTACGAAACTTGGTACAATGAAACGCGGTACATGAAACGCGGTACAATGAAATCCTGTACAATGAAACTTGGTGTAATGAAACTTGGTACAATGAAACTTGGTACAATGAAACTTGGTACAATGAAACTTGGTACAATGAAACTTGGTACAATGAAACTTGGTGTAATGAAACTTGGTACAATGAAACTTGGTACAATGAAACTTGGTGTAATGAAACTTGGTACAATGAAACTTGGTACAATGAAACTTGGTACAATGAAACTTGGTACAATGAAACTTGGTACAATGAAACTTGGTACAATGAAACTTGGTACAATGAAACCCGGTGTAATGAAACTTGGTACAATGAAACTTGGTACAATGAAACTTGGTGTAATGAAACTTGGTACAATGAAACTTGGTACAATTAAGTCAATCCTGACTTTATACCTTCAGACTCTCATTTCAACATGAGGACGAGATGAGTTCAGACTCACATTTCAACATGAGGACGAGACGAGTTCAGACTCCTATTTCAACATGAGGACGAGACGAGTTCAGATTCCCATTTCAACATGAGGAGAACAGTTCAGACTCCATTTCAACATGAGACGAGACGAGTTCAGACTCACATTTCAACATGAGGACGAGACGAGTTCGTTCATTTCAACATGAGACGAGACATTCAGATCTCATTTCAACATGAGGGCAGACAGTTCAGACTCACATTCAATATGAGGACGAACAGTTGATCCATTTCAACTGAGGACGAGAGAGTTCAATCCTTCAACATGAGGACAGACAGTTCAGACTCCTTTCTGAGGACGAACGAGTTCTCATTTCAACATGAGGACGAGACGAGTTCAGACTCTCATTTCAACATGAGGACGAGACGAGTTCAGACTCCCATTTCAACATGAGGACGAGACGAGTTCAGACTCTCATTTCAACATGAGGACGAGACGAGTTCAGACTCACATTTCAACATGAGGACGAGACGAGTTCAGACTCCCATTTCAATATGACGCAGTGAACAATATGAGACAGAGCCTATTTTGTATATATCAAAGAAAAATCAAATTAGAATGAATTCTTGCGGGAATCAATGTTTATTATTGAGGAGATATCTAATGTTTTTTTCAGTTTTGTTCTGTGACGATACGAAGTTTTTGTTCTGTGACGATATGAATTTTTTGTTCTGTGACGATACGAAGTTTTTGTTCTGTGACGATATGAAGTTTTTGTTCTGTGACGATATGAAGTTTTTGTTCTGTGACGATATGAAGTTTTTGTTCTGTGACGATATGAAGTTTTTGTTCTGTGACGATATGAAGTTTTTGTTCTGTGACGATACGAAGTTTTTGTTCTGTGACGATATGAAGTTTTTGTTCTGTGACGATATGAAGTTTTTGTTCTGTGACAATATGAAATTTTGTTCTGTGACAAATATTTGTCCTTGACGATATGCTTTGTTCTGTGACGATGAAGTTTTGTTCTGTGACGATATGACGTTTTGTTCTGTGACGATATGAAGTTTTGTTCTGTGACGATATGACGTTTTGTTCTGTGACGATATGAAGTTTTTGTTCTGTGACATGAATACGAAAGTTTTGTTCTGTGACGATACAAAGTGCTTTAGTCAGATCAATAGAGCAGAAAGAAATGTGTCGAATAGTTGTATATCTTTTTCTTCTTCTTCTTTGCGTTCGTTCTTTACGACCAATTTTAATCACTCTTTGTGATATGTTTGATCTTTGCCAAGAACGTGTATACGTTGCACATTGGTTTGTAGACCCCTAAACGCATAGACTTCTACACGTTTAGGACATGTGCATCCGATTTCAGCCAAACCTCCTTAGTCGCCTCTTATGACATGCGTGCCAGGTAACAGTGGTTCTATTCTTTACACCCCAAATTTGGGCCCGGTAACCACTCGGGTGGAATAGTTGTATATAAATTCTGCCATTCACTTACTCATTATTCAGTAAGTGAGGGTTATCTGTGCCCTACAGGTAGGGTTATCTGTGCCCTACAGGTAGGGTTATCTGTGCCCTACAGGTAGGGTTATCTGTGCCCTACAGGTAGGGTTATCTGTGCCCTACAGGTAGGGTTATCTGTGCCCTACAGGTAGGGTTATCTGTGCCCTACAGGTAGGGTTATCTGTGCCCTACAGGTAGGGTTATCTGTGCCCTACAGGTAGGGTTATCTGTGCCCTACAGGTAGGGTTATCTGTGCCCTACAGGTAGGGTTATCTGTGCCCTACAGGTAGGGTTATCTGTGCCCTACAGGTAGGGTTATCTGTGCCCTACAGGTAGGGTTATCTGTGCCCTACAGGTAGGGTTATCTGTGCCCTACAGGTAGGGTTATCTGTGCCCTACAGGTAGGGTTATCTGTGCCCTACAGGTAGGGTTATCTGTGCCCTACAGGTAGGGTTATCTGTGCCCTACAGGTAGGGTTATCTGTGCCCTACAGGTTAGCTTGCTCGTCTGTCGTGCCAAATGTACCAGGTTCGCTCCCTCGTGGAGCAATCTGAATATTTTTCCAGAGATCCCTGATCTCCGTGTAGGCGAAATCGAGTTCCTAGTCCTATCGGAGACGGACGATAAAACGTAGGTACCGTATTCACTTTGAGCACGTAAAATAACCATTGACAGTTAAAAATCGAGAAGAGCAGGCTGGAAAGCCGCTGTCTGGGCAAAATTCATTAGAAAATATTTAAAATAAAATTCCTATAAAAATATCTTCAGCATCTTCAAAATTACATCGAGGACCCTCACCGGTGCTACGGAGTTCGTGCCCTGCAGCTGAGATTTTTTCTAGGTAACTATGAGATCGAGCACAGCATGGTTACTCACCAAGTGCAATGATGATGGTTCTATCAATCAACATACATCTTGGTTACACTGTAGATAATATTGATTCTGTTATTGAACGACATCACATCTTTTTGATTGATGTGTTTATATTTTGTTGTTGCTGTATTTTGTTGGATGTGTTTATATTTTTGTTGTCTGCTGTATTTTGTTGGATGTGTTTATATTTTTGTTGTCTGCTGTATTTGTTGATGTGTTTATATTTTTGTTGTGTGCTGTATTTTGTTGGATGTGTTTATATTTTTGTTGTCTGCTGTATTTTGTTGGATGTGTTTATATTTTTGTTGTGTGCTGTATTTTGTTGGATGTGTTTATATTTTTTGTTGTGTGCTGTATTTTTTATTTACGCATTCATTTTTACACATGACTTTTGACAAATGTCTCCAAAGGGGAATCACTCTCTAACAGACATCGTTTCATAGAAGGGAAATAACTGGAGAAATTGAGTTCTTCGTCAGGTTTATTTCTGTGAATGTCTTTCAGCAAAGAAATTGGATCTTGTGTGCCTCACATTGCAATACTTCTAGAAAAACCCCACTTCTGTTTGTTATTTATGTTTTAATATATAATATGGTGATGGGGGAAAGGTGAATGCAACAGTAGCGTGAGAGAGAATGATGACAATGTGTAGACTGATGAATGTACAGACGTTGAAAGGTTTGCACATCAGATTTCCCATGTGGTGTGAGTTCGAGCATACAGATGGACACTGCTAATTGATTAATGTTTTTGGCGATGCAATCTAATACAGACTCGTAGTTGGCAGCAGAAATGTGCAGCTGCTGTATACACTGTTTGACGAGGAGAAAGATGCGCTGTTGTAAGGCAGAAGTTTTGCTATTGATTATCAACAGGGAAATTTTACAAAATATATGTGTCAGTGTACGATACTGTATATATGTCAGTGTACGATACTGTATACATATATGTCAGTGTACGATACTGTATTATGTCATTGGACGATACTGTATATATGTCAGTGTACGATACTGTATATATGTCAGTGTACGATACTGTATGTATGTCATTGGACGATACTGTATATATGTCAGTGTACGATACTGTATATATGTCAGTGTACGATACTGTGTATATGTCAGTGTACGATACTGTATATTATTAGATAGAGCAAATACTACTTGGAGCAGAGCGTTGGGCAGATATTAAAGCATTTGTAGACATATGCAAACTAACCCCAACAACATGTCGTCAACGGATCAAAATGAAATGGATGACGGAAGACATTCTGGAATTAATTCAACATAGAAGATAAAACAAACAGAATAAATCAGAATATAATAAAAACAATAAGCAGATAAGATACACCTGTAAATCAGCAAAAGAAGAGTGGCTAAATGAAAAATGCAAACAAATCGAAACAGAACACAAAGAAAACCCCAAATCAATATACGAAAACGTAGACAACTTACTTGGCAGACGTAAACGCACAACTACTGGATGTTTAAAATCAAAACAGGAGATATCCTAATAGAAACAGACAAGAAAATAGAAAGATGGACAGAATACATTAAGGACTTATACAGTGATAACAGACAAGAAAATAGAAAGATGGACAGAATACATTAACTGATTCAGTCCCGTGGAACACTCTAGTGCACATATTTCTTATCTGCGTGTCCCAAGCGTCTTTTAAAAGACGGCTACTATTGCGTTGAGTTTTTATTAATTTTCACTCCGATTGTAGTTTTATATCAACCGGAAACTAAGTAGAAAGGAAGTACTAACGATAACCAAATCACAACATCGTGGTTTTGACTAGAATCAGAAGTGAAACCAAGTTTAATTTTCGTTTTCAAGTTACCCTGTGATTAAAAATAATGTCTAACAATTCAGAGTCTAGAAATGGTTTGTTATCAGCTCGTTCTGCACGTTTTACAGCTGCAGAAGCGCGAGATTGGTTGCATGAAGATGTAGATACTGATAGTGAAGATAGTGAAGCTTCTGATTCTGATGACACAGAAGTTTGTGATTTAAATACGTCGATTATTAATAATTTAAATAATACTAGTAGTGTTTCCCAACCAGCTGCGAGAGGGCGTTACCCAGTCAGGTTCCAGATGGTCGTGTTGCTAATTTGCGAACAGTTAGTAAACCATATATTCCGTCAATATTTTCTTAATTTTTGTGTATTCATAAATGGATTACTTATATAAAGAGAGCAGTTACACTGATTTATTCACCATATTGTTCCTCAAGGCCCTTGGTAAGTTGGATTTTGTTCTCACAATTTCAATTAATTTTTTTATTACATGCTAATATTTGTCATGCACAGTCAACACAACATTATATTTTCGCATACAATAAATATTTTATGAAAGTACAATCATTTATCTTTAATTTGATATATAATAAGTTCAACTTTAAATCATATTTAGAAACAATATTTTAATTTAACTAAAGTATGTGTGCACTATTTTTGAAGCTAAAAAAATAATTCCGTCCAGAGGTGAAAAAACCTGGTACTGAATCAGTTAAGGACTTATACAGTGATAACAGACAAGAAATAAACATCAATTACAACCATGAAGGACCACAAATACTTCCATCAGAAGTTATCAACGCTATAAGACACACGAAAAAGGCAAAACCCCAGGACCAGACAATATAACAACAGAAGAAATAGAAGCAACAGGTGAATTGGGCGTAGGCGTTTTAACAAAATTATTCAATGACATCTACAACACCGGATATGTACCCAACGATTTACTGCAATCCATTTTTATAGTACTACCAAAGAAACCAGGAACAATGTAATGTGAAGGACACCACACAATCAGCCTCATCAGCATGAGTCACGAACAACACCACACAATCAGCCTCATCAGCATGAGTCACGTACAACACCACACAATCAGCCTCATCAGCATGAGTCACGTAAACAAAACAAATGATGAGGTTTTAAAACAGGCTTGCACACAAAGAAACCTTATCAAAAGAATCAGAATCGGACAATCAAGGTTCTTCAAGCATATAATGCGAAGAGGCTTAAAGCACTTGTTGACAACAGGTAAAATTCAGGGAAGGAAAGATCGTGGAAGACAGATGGAGAAGATGTTGAATGGTCTAACATCGTGGTTCGACAAAATATCGACTTTCAGAACTGATTAACTGCACCAAGAAGAGAGAGAGAGAGAGAGAGAGTTGTGAAGAGACATGATCGTCTGCACCGGCAGGCATGGCACTTGATTGATTGAGACCAACTGAAATGAAAGAATAAAATAAATGAAGACAGAGAGAAAATACTTATGTTTGTTTCTGAGCAACTGTAAGAATTATTGGTAGTAGTAGTTGTTGTTACTGTCTGTAATACCGCTTGTTAGGGCGGTGTAGGACGTTAGAGACATAAGCATGTGGAATATAATGGCTGCATGGCTAGTGCAGTCGCTGCGATACTGTTCAGATTATAAGATTTTTGTATGCCCTCGACAGAAAAAAAAATCATTGGCCTCATCGTGGATTCAACCCGGATCTTCCGCGTGGGAGCCTAATCCATTCGGTCAGACGCTCTGCCTAGGAAGACAAACCATGCGAAAACATTGACAGAACACTGTAGACAGAATACATAACGAATTACAATAATATTACTAGACATCCTAGTTCTCACTGGAGTCGGCTAGAATACATTAGCCTGGTTTTGTTCTTTTCTGCCATTTGCAAAAATATGGAAAGTTGAGAAATCTAGTTATCAAACATTGTGACCCTGACGTTCTGAACGGAAACCTAGAGGCCCGTCACGCTCTCGTGGCACGCGCCAACTTGCCAGAAATCGATAATTTCTCAACTTGGATTAGTAGAGAGGTTCACAACCCGTAGCCTGCCGTACGATTGTGTCCCTTTAATTAGATGAATATACCTCATTGAAATTATGCTAGGAATTGTCTAAGAAACATCAGATTTTGTAATTCTTGATATTACGTGTAACTCCAAGTTGTAAAGTTTAACAACTAAATTATTAATTTCTTTTTTCAATGTTGTTTCAATCCTCGATTGATTCCTACTATGTGCCCGGGATAGTTAGAAATTGGCTAAAAATATAGAAAGTAAGTGGAATGCATTTGAAAATAGATGGGGTGGGGGAGGGAGGGGGAAAGGGGGCTGAATAAATATAAAATAGAACGAATTCTTAAGAAGTGATGAAATCAGAGAAATGGCTGGTCAACCCCTAGTAACAACTGTATTAAGAAAGAGAAGATGGTGATATGTTGGGCATACTCTGAGAAGAAATGATTAACGAATTATAAATCAGCTATTGAAATGGGAGGGACATGATTCAAGAAATAAAAACCAACCTACAAAAACTTTAAAGCGAACATTTTTTGAGAAAAGCTAGAAATGTCAAACTCATTTCCTTGGAAGAGATTGAACGAGTTGCCCAGGATAGAACGGTATAGAGAAATTGCTTGCAAGCCCTGTGTAACATATAACGGTAAGAGAGTTATACAATGTAACAATATCATCATTGATAACAATTAAGAGTTGTACGATGGCTGTCCCAGCAATCAGAGTTAGTTCTTCCGTGGATACCGGCTCACTGTGGCATCACATGGAATGAAGAGGGTTTGTAAGGGCTGGATGGAGAATAACGCAACCACACCCAAACACAAAACTTTACAGAAGCAAAGATTATCCAGCAACAACACCAAACACAAAGCTTTACAGAAGCAAAGACTCTCCCACAACCACACCAAACACAAAGCTTTACAGAAGCAAAGACTCTCCTGAAACAATCTAGAACAACGATATGGAGAAAAATAAATGGAGGATACAACCCAGAGCACGACAGTCTTCAGACTTAGAACACACCACTCCGGTCTCAGAGCACACCTCCATAGAATGGATCTCAGAGCACAGCTCCATAGAATGGATCTCAGAGTACAGCTCCATAGAATGGATCTCAGAGCACAGCTCCATAGAATGGATCTCAGAGTACAGCTCCATAGAATGGATATCAGAGTACAGCTCCATAGAATGGATGTCAGAGCACACCTCCATAGAATGGATGTCAGAGCACACCTCCATAGAATGGATCTCAGAGCACAGCTCCATAGAATGGATCTCAGAGCACAGCTCCATAGAATGGATCTCAGAGCACACCTCCATAGAATGGATCTCAGAGCACAGCTCCATAGAATGGATCTCAGAGTACAGCTCCATAGAATGGATATCAGAGTACAGCTCCATAGAATGGATATCAGAGCACAGCTCCATAGAATGGATGTCAGAGCACACCTCCATAGAATGGATCTCAGACACTCAACTTCCTGTACATATAGAGCACCAAAGCAGACTCCGGAGCACATTCTGCAAGACTTCATGAGTCTGAGCAGCGTGAGAATGGAAATCTGGCCAAAAGGAACAACCCTACAGAACAAACTGTGGAGGACCTGTGAAGACCTCAAGCGCACCACCCTGTTTATGGGACATTTCTGAGTAGTCGCATGCAGAATTTGATCGTAGAAGACGCAGAAGAACATTTACTATTTGTCATAATAACGGAAGACCAGCAAAACACTGGTATAGTTCGTTCCAAAATTCGTGATCATCTTGACCGACTGATATAAAATCATCCATTTGACAGAAATTCTTGATTTCTGCATTTTTATATAGGTAACAGTGACGACGTTCCAAAAGTATTTTTGCCCACCCAAACCTTTAGTTATGTAAGAATTTTATTATATGTTATTACTAAATTTACCGCGATGTTGATCTGGTATACTTGTCGAAATTTTACAGTACGATTGTCAAGTTTGTCTATAACTAAGCATTTCCGTGTTCCAAATGCAATTCAGTGCACGTCAAAATCGGGAATTCCGTGGAATTAATCAGTTCACAATGTTTCCTACCGACTATTATTGACGTATGTACGCAACATTTACTTTCATTTATAGAAGTGGAAGGTATCATTTGTTCACTATATGACCTTTCTTTTTGTAATATGTAATAGGAATACGCCTTTGCAATTATTCTCCACCATTTTGTGTATTAATGTAAGTTCTAAACTTTGATTATCATTTTGTTGTGCTTATGAAAAATTATATAACAAAAAACGTTTTTTGCACCAACTAAGCTACCTACCAATTAGTTAAACATGGATTTGTAACGTCATGAGGTATATAAGACTGCATGCAAAAATTACTTGTATCCATCAGATAGATTTCGTACAAATTAAACCTTAGTGTGATCACGAATTTTGGAACGAACTATAGTCACATATTAACTTACTTTTCTATTCAGATTTGTTTCGTTTTACATCAATATATTTTTGTATTGACACTCTTGTTTTAATCATTTAAAAAATACAATACTTGAAAAGCAAGGAAGTCATCACACTGTATCATGTAACATCAGTGTCAGTCGATGCACAATGTTACACACCATGTGCATACTACGTCAAAGGTTCTATTTTTAGTAATGTGACCGACATGCAAATGACAAACAAAAGTCGTATAATATACAACTCAAGTACAGCCAATACGGGTCTTGAAAAATGAAATATTTCGCTCCCGTTAAACGCCGCATAGACAGAAAAAAAACCTAATGGAAGGTATGTTCCTGAAAGATGAGTCATGGGACGACGAACTAAACGATGGTAGCAACAGGACATGGTAAAAACTTTGAACACGACAATGGAGGAGTCAGGGAAACTGGCTAAAGACATAGAGTGCTTTAAGCAGGTTGTGATGAAATAAACGTCTTGTAAAGAACAAGCAACATCACAATGCAAGTCAATACATTTACAATTGTCTAAAACACTAAGAATTGTCTAAAACACCAAGAGGAATGGAGAATGAGAAACAATAATTGTACTTATAATTTGAAAAGGCATTTGATAGAGTAAACAGGTGCAAACTATGGAAGATCCTTGAAGAATATGGCGTCCAAGGACAACTATTAGGTAATATCATGGCCCTAGATCAAGATAGCCAGAGTACAGTAAGAACAACAGAAGGAATGACCAACTGGTTCTCCATTACATCAGGTGTTAGACAAGGTTGTGTCCTCTCACCACTACTCTTTATTGCATATATGGATAAAATAACTCAAGTGTCAAATTCAGATAATGATGAAATAAATGAACTGTTGTTTGCAGATGATCAGTGCCTGATACATCAAAATGAACAAGATCTACAACATCATATTGACACCTTGAACAAAAATTGTGTCAAACATGACATGAAAATCAACAACACTAAAACAGAAATAATGAATATGGGAAGAAAACACAATAATCTAGACATCCATGTCAATGGCACTAAAATAAACCAAGTGGAAGAATTTAAATACTTAGGAAGCATATTCACAGAAGACGGAAAACTGGATAGAGAGATAAAGGCTAGAGTACAAAAAGCAAATGCTGTAACCTACCAGCTAGCCCCATTGTTAAGGCACCCAAAAATTTCACAGGCAGCTAAGCAACAGATAATCAACAGCATTTTTATACCTACTTTGTGTTACCAGAGCCAAACATGGACATTGAGCAAAGCGCAGTCACAAAAATAACTACATGTGAAATTCGTTGCCTGAGAAAAGTTACCAACAACACAAGAAAAGACAGAATCACTAACATCAGCATAAGAAAGAAAGTTGGCACAAAACCGTGCTTGAATTACATTGAGAAACAAAGAATGAAGTGGTTTGGCCACTTAATAAGAATGCATCCAAACTCCACAGTATACAGAGTCTTCTACAACAGAACACCGGGAAAGAAGACAAGAGGAAGACCACGGAAAAGATGGTTAGATGGCGTAGCAGAATCCTGTGAAAGAGCAAAGATAACAATCACAGAAGCCACCAGAACAGCACAAGACAAAAACAGAAAACCACGACACTGGGCAACAACCAGGTAGCAGTGTGACGACAAAAGAAGAAGAAGATAATTTGTTTAGTGCATCATGAATGACCCTCATCGTGAAGATGAATAAAATACAATGGTTAAGACATATTGAAATGGTAGTAGCAAATATATGGAGTCTAGAATTTGAAACATTAAATGAAGAAGGAGACACAAATAGAAGAAGGAGACACAATAGAAGAAGGAGACACAAATAGAAGAAGGAGACACAAATAGAAGAAGGAGACAACAAACTAGAAGAAGGAGACACAAATAGAAGAAGGAGACACAAATAGAAGAAGGAGACACAAATAGAAGAAGGAGACACAAATAGAAGAAGGAGACACAAATAGAAGAAGGAGACACAAATAGAAGAAGGAAACACAAATAGAAGAAGGAGACACAAATAGAAGAAGGAGACACAAATAGAAGAAGGAGACACAAATAGAAGAAGGAGACACATAGAAGAAGAGACACAAATAGAAGGACACAATGAAGAAGGAGACACAATAGAAGAAGGAGACACAATAGGAAGGGCAAAAAGAAGCAGGAGACACAAATAGAAGAAGGAGAAGATACCGTGAGGTAGACCAAGAAAACGATGGAGAGATAACATTGAAATAAATCTAGAAATACTAGCAGTCAACATTTGGTAAGAGAAGGTTAAGAACAGAGAGGAACTGAGCTGGGAACTTCTTCACTTTTCAACTCTAAACCAAGCACAGATCTTCAACAAAGGTCTTTCAGCTCTTCCTCCGACTTGTCATCCCTTCCAATTATTTCCACGTCTTGACTATCTATTTAATATCAGGCTCCAGCTCTCTTCTCCAGGTATTTATAGAACTTCACTTACTCTCTATCCCTGCGGATTCCAAAACAGTGCCTGTCTTGCAATGCTTCCGGTCGATCCTCTCAGTGTGTGTTCTATACATCGCCAGCGTCTCTTCCTTCACTCTTTTCCCACTGGTATCTCTTTAGTTGGTATCTCTTTAGTTGGTATCTCTTTAGTTGGTATCTCTTTAGTTGGTATCTCTTTAGTTGGTATCTCTTTAGTTGGTATCTCTTTAGTTGGTATCTCTTTAGTTGGTATCTCTTTTGTTGGTATCTCTTTAGTTGGTATCTCTTTAGTTGGTACCTCTTTAGTTGGTATCTCTTTAGTTGGTATCTCTTTAGTTGGTATCTCTTTAGTTGGTATCTCTTTAGTTGGTACCTCTTTAGTTGGTACCTCTTTAGTTGGTATCTCTTTAGTTGGTACCTCTTTAGTTGGTATCTCTTTAGTTGGTATCTCTTTAGTTGGTATCTCTTTAGTTGGTATCTCTTTAGTTGGTATCTCTTTAGTTGGTATCTCTTTAGTTGGTACCTCTTTAGTTGGTATCTCTTTAGTTGGTACCTCTTTAGTTGGTATCTCTTTAGTTGGTATCTCTTTAGTTGGTACCTCTTTAGTTGGTACCTCTTTAGTTGGTATCTCTTTAGTTGGTACCTCTTTAGTTGGTATCTCTTTAGTTGGTATCTCTTTAGTTGGTATCTCTTTAGTTGGTACCTCTTTAGTTGGTACCTCTTTAGTTGGTATCTCTTTAGTTGGTATCTCTTTAGTTGGTACCTCTTTAGTTGGTATCTCTTTAGTTGGTACCTCTTTAGTTGGTATCTCTTTAGTTGGTATCTCTTTAGTTGGTACCTCTTTAGTTGGTATCTCTTTAGTTGGTACCTCTTTAGTTGGTATCTCTTTAGTTGGTACCTCTTGTGTTGGTATCTCTTTAGTTGGTATCTCTTTAGTTGGTATCTCTTTAGTTGGTACCTCTTTAGTTGGTATCTCTTTAGTTGGTACCTCTTTAGTTGGTATCTCTTTAGTTGGTACCTCTTGTGTTGGTATCTCTTTAGTTGGTATCTCTTTAGTTGGTATCTCTTTAGTTGGTACCTCTTGTGTTGGTATCTCTTTAGTTGGTACCTCTTGTGTTGGTATCTCTTTAGTTGGTATCTCTTTAGTTGGTATCTCTTTAGTTGGTACCTCTTGTGTTGGTATCTCTTTAGTTGGTATCTCTTTAGTTGGTATCTCTTTAGTTGGTACCTCTTGTGTTGGTATCTCTTTAGTTGGTATCTCTTTAGTTGGTATCTCTTTAGTTGGTATCTCTTTAGTTGGTATCTCTTTAGTTGGTATCTCTTTAGTTGGTATCTCTTTAGTTGGTATCTCTTTAGTTGGTACCTCTTGTGTTGGTATCTCTTTAGTTGGTATCTCTTTAGTTGGTATCTCTTTAGTTGGTATCTCTTTAGTTGGTATCTCTTTAGTTGGTATCTCTTTAGTTGGTATCTCTTTAGTTGGTATCTCTTTAGTTGGTATCTCTTTAGTTGGTATCTCTTTAGTTGGTATCTCTTTAGTTGGTATCTCTTTAGTTGGTATCTCTTTAGTTGGTATCTCTTTAGTTGGTATCTCTTGTGTTGTTACAGCGCCACATTTGGCGATCTTGCGCAAGGGATTCCCAGCACGTGGTGTCTATATCGAAGCATTTCAGAAACACTTTAAGAGTGTCTTTAAAGCGTTTTTCTGTCCGCCAGCTAAACGTCTGTCTCCTTCAAGTTCGCCATACATCAACTGTTTGGGGATGAGTTTATCAGGCATTCGAGTAACGTGACCGGCCCATCTCACTTGCGCCATCTGCAACAGGGTGTTGACGCTTGGGATCTTTTCTCTTGTGAGGACTTCGGTATCTGAAATTTTGTCCTGCCAGTTTATTTTTAGTATTTTGCGTAGACAGCTTGTGTGGAAGTGGTTTAGTTTTATTGCGTGTCTGCTATACACTGTCCATGTCTCGCTTGCATACAGCAGCGTGGTTAGCACTATGACCTTTGGGCTTAGTAGCAGAGAGAATGTAAAACAAATGTGAGAAGGTACTGCTGATAAAGATATTTGAAGAAGAAATGAATGTCAAGAGAAAGAATATAAGACAAAATGAATGTCAAGAGAAAGAAGATAAGACAAAATGGATGTCAAGAGAAAGAATATAAGACAAAATGGATGTCAAGAGAAAGAATATAAGACAAAATGGATGTCAAGAGAAAGAATATAAGACAAAATGGATGTCAAGAGAAAGAATATAAGACAAAATGGATGTCAAGAGAAAGAAGATAAGACAAAATGGATGTCAAGAGAAAGAATATAAGATAAAATGGATGTCAAGAGAAAGAATATAAGACAAAATGGATGTCAAGAGAAAGAATATAAGACAAAATGGATGTCAAGAAAGAATAGACAAATGGATGTCAAGAAAGAATATAAGACAAAATCAGAAGAAACAAACATTAAAGAGAATTAGATTAAAGGATTGGAACAATAAACTGCGCACCGATTCATGATTGTCTCACCTGTGTATGATTTCTTGTTTTCTCACCTGTGTCTGATTTCATCTTTACCTGCACGTCCTACAATCTCTTTCACCTGTTGAACTTGAACTTAGTTCTGCGTCTTCATGTTACTCTCTTTAACTTACTCATGTCTGACGAATAATGAAACTGTTTGTCTTCAACCTCTTTGAAATATTTCCAACTGGATCATTGACATCCTGGTACACTCATATTAAGATGAATTTGTCCGCTTTCACATTGGATGTTCTTTCATCAGCGCACGTTCTCTGTGTACTATATGTATTATCTGTCATTCTTTCTATTGGTATATCTTACTTTACAGTTGTATTTCCTTCTATCTCTATCTTCTCTCTCTCTCTTTCTTCTCTCTCTCTCTCTTTCTTTCTCTCTCTCTCTCTTCTCTCTTCTCACTACCTATTTTTCCTTCTTTATTCAGTTCTCTCTTTCTCCCAACTATTTGTTTTCATCTGTCCTTACCTCTCTCTCTCTCTCTCTCTCTCATTCATGAGCCCCCTCTCTTTCTTGTTCTCTCTTCTGCTCGCACGCTTACTCTCTCTTTTCTTCCAGTTGTTACTTTTTTATCACTTTCCTCTTTTTCGCTCTTCCTTCAACTCTCTCTCTCTCTATTTCTTTCTCTGTCTTTTTCTCTTCACTGTCTCTTTCAAAGCTATATCTATCTATCTATCTTCTATCTATCTATCTATCTATCTATCTATCTATCTATCTATCTATCTATTTATCTATCTATCTATCTATCTATCTATCTATCTATCTATTATCTATCTATTTATCTATCTATCTATCTATCTATCTATCTATCTATCTATATATCTATCTATCTATCTATCTATATATATATATATATATATATATCTATCTATCTATCTATCTATCTATTTATCGATATATTTATCTAATCTATCTATCTATTTATGTGTACATATATGTCTGTCTGTATGTATGTCTGTCTATCTAACTATGTATCTTCAAAAGATATCGCCGACAGTAACATTTCTTACGATTACCACAACCCTCCGATCCTTGGCCGTGACATGTTTTTTGTCTTCTAAGGGACGTAACTTGATATCATCAAAGTTATGCATGTAATATTTGAGCAATATCAATAACGTGCAAGCACATAGCAGACACACCACGTGCAAGCACACAATAGACACACCATGTGTGTAACACATATTATTATCGATAACAAAAAAAACCTAGAGAAATAGATAATGAGATCAGTGTCACGATGTTGCAACTAACAACAGATGAATGTTTACTTGAATTAATACTACAAACAAAGAACAAATACATATATACCGAAGGAAGTCAACATCAAAGAAGAATAGTTGAAGTAATTTGGGTATGTAAAAAGACACGAGGCGTTGCAAAAAGACATTTATTGAACGAGATATCGAGGCAAAGATTAGAAGAGGAAGACAACGGAGAAGATGGATTCAGAATGCAACTGGTGACTTGAGTATAAAGGTTGCAGAAGCGGAATATCTGGAATATGAGAGGGAGAAATTCATGTGGACTGTTAGGTGGCAAAAGTTCTGCTCAGGACAAACTATGAACTGTTACTGTTAGGGTGGCAACGTTTTGCTCAGGACAAACTATGAACTGTTAGGGTGGATTCGCATGACAAACTGTGAACTTTTTAAGGTGCAAAGCCGGAATATCTGGAACTTACTGAGAGGAGAAATTTGCGCAATATGGGAAATGTTAGGGTGACAAAGTTCTGCTCAGGACAAACTATGAACTGTTACTGTTAGGGTGACAAAGTTCTGCTCAGGACAAACTATGAACTGTTACTGTTAGGGTGGCAAAGTTCTGCTCAGGACAAACTATGAACTGTTACTGTTCAGGGTGCAAAGTTCTGCTCAGGACAAACTATGAACTGTTAGGGTGACAAAGTTCTGCTCAGGACAAACTATGAACTGTTACTGTTAGGGTGACAAAGTTCTGCTCAGGACTACATAAATACATTGATTGATTGATTGATATAACCATCATCATTGCACTTCGGAAAGTAGCCATGTGTGCTCATATCTCTTTCTTAAATAGGAAGATCTCATAGGTATTGCACAAACTCCGTAGCACCGGCGAGGGCTCACGGTGTAATTTGCAAGATGGTAAAAATAGTTTGTAGGAATTTCATTTTTTAATTTTCTCAAGAATTTTGTCCGGGAAGCGGTTTCTTTAGCATACTCTTGTCGATTTTTGAACTGCTAATGTTTCTTTTACTTGAACACGGGGCCTACGTTTTATCGTCCGTCTCCGATAGAACTAGGAAATCGATCTCACCTACACTGAGGTTAAGGATCTCTGGAGAAATATCTTGTTGGATCCACGACGAAGCGAACCAAGTACCTTTGGAACGCGAGGCGAGCACGGAACATCTACATCACAGACACCGCCCTCCCCTCCCCCATTCATGAATACAAGCACACTGCATAACTCTATACTGTTTGAAACACTCACTGTGAACATAACACACCAATAACTTACACATGACACACAAGACGTGTGCTATTTGTCATGTTTCAAGTTTATTGATATTCTTTCATTAATATGATTCTGTTGTTGACTTTCTGCAGGATGAGAAAAATCAAATTATAACAACTAATTGTTGGATCAATCAGGTAAAGTAATATATTTGTCAATGTGTTATTTGTTAGTTAGTTTAGTGTTAAATAACAATCTCATATGTCTTTCAGGACACCAACGAAATGGAAGAAGATGGAGCAATGCATATGTCCATGAGGACACCAGGCAACATGGAAGGACTTGGAGCACTGAATATGTCCATGAGGACACCAGCAACATGGAAGGACTTGGAGCACTGAATATGTCCTTGAGGACACCAGCAACATGGAAGGACTTGGAGCACTGAATATGTCCTTGAGGACACCAGCAACATGGAAGGAGATGGAGCACTGAATATGTCCTTGAGGACACCAGCAACATGGAAGGACTTGGAGCACTGAATATGTCCATGAGAACACCAGCAACATGGAAGAAGATGGAGCAATGCGTATGTCCATGAGGACACCAGCGGCATGGAAGAAGGTGGAGCAATGCGTATGTCCATGAGGACACCAGCGGCATGGAAGGAGGTGAGCAATGCGAAATGTCCATGAGGACACCAGCGGCATTGGAAGGAGGTGGAGCAATGCGTATGTCCATGAGGACACCAGCGGCATGGAAGGAGATGGAGCAATGCGTATGTCCATGAGGACACCAGCGGCATGGAAGGAGGTGGAGCAATGCGTATGTCCATGAGGACACCAGCGGCATGGAAGGAGATGGAGCAATGCGTATGTCCATGAGGACACCAGCGGCATGGAAGGAGGTGGAGCAATGCGTATGTCCATGAGGACACCAGCGGCATGGAAGGAGATGGAGCAATGCATATGTCCATGAGGACACCAGCGGCATGGAAGGAGATGGAGCAATGCGTATGTCCATGAGGACACCAGCGGCATGGAAGGAGATGGAGCAATGCGTATGTCCATGAGGACACCAGCGGCATGGAAGGAGATGGAGCAATGCGTATGTCCATGAGGACACCAGCGGCATGGAAGGAGGTGGAGCAATGCGTATGTCCATGAGGACACCAGCGGCATGGAAGGAGGTGGAGCAATGCGTATGTCCATGAGGACACCAGCGGCATGGAAGGAGATGGAGCAATGCGTATGTCCATGAGGACACCAGCGACATGGAAGGACTTGGAGCACTGAATATGTCCATGAGGACACCAGCAACATGGAAGGAGATGGAGCACTGAATATGTCCATGAGGACACCAGCAACATGGAAGGAGATGGAGTACTGCGTATGTCCATGAGGACACCAGCAACATGGAAGGAGATGGAGCACGAATATGTCCTTGAGGACACCAGCGGCATGGAAGGACTTGGAACACTGAATATGATGAACAGGAGAGATATACATGAAGCCAATCAAAGACCACCTGCTAGAGGAGGGAACTACAATAAATGAATCAGCGGTGATTAGTTATTGATTGTTGGTTACTGACTCAACGATATAGTACTCCGGACAGACCAATAGGTGCTCAGTCTTCCCCAGCAGATATCGAAGAGTGTGCAAACTTGTGCCACTCAGTACACTCTGGTTAACCACACTCCCGACGATATCCCTATGACTACTTGAACAACGTGTAGTTCCAAACTCCTGAAATCAATGATTACATTCAACATTAATTTGAGTGTTCTCATCTAACAGTAGGTTGTCAAGAGACAGAAGAACATCCCCGTTAGCCATCTACAACTTCCAGACTTGCTTTTGATGCAAGCTGGTTCACTTTCTCATTGCACCAAATAACTCATGTCGAGGACAGTAGATCACATTAAATCGTTAAAGGTTGTCTCAATAGATCACATCCATTCATATCACAGTCTATCATTTTGATCCTTCCGAAACATCAACTGGGAGTCAGCGGGGATGATAATGAAAACGTTTAGTATCAAAAGTGGAACAGGCTGGAAGGATGCTGATTGCGAATTAGAAACATGTGTGCTACGGGAACACACTGTATGAATACTCTACACCATCTGTTGAAGAAGGCTGAGCACGTATAGGCTAATTCTGAACGTAATATTATCATTTCTAGAATGTCAATTATTGAATCTCACATACTCTCAACAATTTGAACGTGTTATCATTATCATTATCGAATAGCTTGTTCTGATCAGAACTTTGCCGCCACCCTAACAGTCCGTCGTGATATTTCTCTCTCATAGGTTAGATGTCCCGTTATGTTCAAATCATCAGTTACATGCTTAATCCACCTTTTCCTTTGTCTTTCTCTTCTCCTTTTTGTTGATAGTCCTGCTTCTATAATAATCTTCTACAACCCTTGGTGTCTCTTTATATGTCCAAAATATTTCAATTTTCTCATTCTTCTTTGTAACATCAGTCAGTTTTTGGGTTTTTGTGTTTTTCTGGATAGATCTATTTATTCTCTTCTCTGTCCGTGATAGATGGAGGTCTCTTCTGTAACACGTATATTCAAAAACATTATAATGTGTAAGTAAATGAATTATGTGCAATAAATTTAAGATTATGAAAGTATTTATGTTTTTAAATATGAATGAATCCCCTTTATCTCTCTATCCCTTGTGTGCGCGTGTATCTTGAGACGAGTCTGAATCACCATTCAGTAGAATACATGTACATCTTATTTAGATGTGAGTGTATACGCGCGGGATGATGGAACTCATGTCGTGAAACTAAATACAATGACAAAATTCTGGAACATATATTGTTTGAAAAGTAAAATATTGAAAGAGATCGCTTAGTTATTGAGAGGTGTGTTGTAAATGAACACGATCTGCCATGACACTTGATAACTACAGTAGAAGGGAAGTAACACTGTTGAAAACTATAGTATAAGGGAAGTAATCGCACAATTAGATAAACAATTATTCAAGCTAGTAGAAGACAAAGACAAGGATAAACGGACGTCTTTACAAGTATACTAGAAAATGTTGACGATTATTTACTGGGAAAACTTTAATGTAGGTATATAGTTTTATTGATGGATTGCTGGTAACAGAGTATAATCACAATACATGAACTAGGAATGTCCAGTTGATTGTTGCTGGTAACAGAGTATGATCACAATACATGAACTAGGAATGTCAAGTTGATTGTTGCTGGTAACAGAGGATAATCCCAGTACAGGAACTAGGAATGTCAAGCTGATTGCTGCTTTTAACAGAGGATAATCACAATATAAGAACTAGGAATGTCAAGCTGATTGCTGCTTTTAACAGAGGATAATCACAATACAGGAACTAGGAATGTCAAGCTGATTGCTGCTTTTAACAGAGGATAATCACAGTACAGGAACTGGGAATGTCAAGTTGAATGTTTTGAACAGATGACAATCACAATATATGAACTAGGAATGTCCAGTTGATTGTTGCTGGTAACAGAGGATAATCACAATACATGAACTAGGAATGTCAAGTTGATTGTTGCTGGTAACAGAGGATAATCACAATACATGAACTAGGAATGTCAAGTTGATTGTTGCTGGTAACACAGGACAATCACAATATAAGAAAAGGGAATAAAAAGAACAGCAAGGGAAGTAACTGTTTACAGAGATGTTAATAGTTGCACGCATGAAGAGACAAATCACGGATTGTGATTGTAACAATATCTATGGAACTCCATGCAACAATTGTAGAAGAGTTTGTCTAGCGCAGATGAAACTTAATGTTTACACGTGTCAATGAATTGTAATTGTAACCGCTACAGAGCACAGCTTACACAGCTTACACAGTTTACACAACTTACACAGCTTACACAGCTTACACACACACAGTCTTACACAAAGCTTACACAGCTTACACAGACACAAACACAGCAACACACAAACATCACGCAAACACAGCAAACACAGCTTACACAGCAACTTACACAGCAAAGCTGTGTATGCAAAGACTGTAAGGTATCAGTCAAAAATGTATTGTTTTGATTGATTTCGTGTCCCATATTTGCAATCTGGTGTTTCAAAAATGTATATATCTTCTTAGAACGCACCATATTGACCACTTGTTAACCACACTTTGTGATTTGTATGTGACCCGAGCCTAAGAGCCATTGTACGTTGTGCCAGTTATACGCCCACAAGTAGGACAGCACATCCGATTTCTGCAATGCTTTTTATTTACTAGGTCACTTCCTAGGCCCTTACCTTATTCGCCTCTTACGACATGCTTTGTAGGTCACAGTGTTACTATTCTTTGCTCCCTTTGAGAGCTATGGCAATATAGTGGTGATTTAGATCTCTTAAAAAAGGTTCCTATAGATCATAGATTCCCAAACTGTTCATACATGCCCACCGCCCACTTTGCACGACATAAATTTTGCAACACCCCACTCCCCATTATAACAGCTTGCCACCGCCCCCCCCTTATGCTCTATTTTCACTTTGACATAGAAAATTGATATATATTTCTGTCATACATGGTCAGTTTTCAAACGATTATATACATGAAATAGAAAATTGATGTAAAAATGGATCGTGTAAGATGGGCATAAGATGAATTAAAATGCAAAATTCAAATTTTAAATGATTATTCAATCGCAAAATCACGAGAAAAAACTCCTCCCAAGTACTTCTGTACCCACTATCGCCCCCCTGGAAGGCTTCAGCGCCCACTGGGGAGCGGTACCGCCCACTTTGGGAAACACTGCTATAGATGGTATAAAGGCTTGATTGCATCTAGTTTTCTAATATGGCTGGGTCTCTCTCTCCAGAAATATCACGACACCTGCCGAGAGTTTTACGCAAAGAACGGACTTCGTAGTGCCGGCGACAATATTAGTGACTCCTTGAAAGGCACACGTCAACAGAACGGTCTCAAACCCAGAACCTTCCGAACGCAAGGAGAACGACTTAACCCTTTAGCCACAAATACCCACAAGTTTTATATATATACAGATCTGTATGTATATGTCAACCAGGGAGAGTTGTGTACTAATGTTAAGATCATATGCTCCACGAGGAACGGAGACTAATACGTCATATGTGTTTAGTTAAGGTTGAGAGTGTGAGAGGAAAACGTCATATGTGTTTAGTTAAGGTTGAGAGTGTGAGAGGATTACGTCATATGTGTTTAGTTAAGGTTGAGGGTATGAGAGGAAAACGTGTGTGAGTAAGTGTGGTGCGGAGGGGGAGGGTGTGTTTGTGAACGACAAAACAAAATCCAAAAATGAATTAATATTGTTGTCAAGAAATGTACTAAAATCAAATGTGTCAATTTCTTCTTTGTAACAGGTGTGGATTGAAATGAATTAATATTGTTGTCAAGGAATGTACTAAAATCAAAATGTGTCAATTGTTGTCAAGGAATGTACTAAAATCAAAATGTGTCAATTTCTTCTTTGTAACAGGTGTGGATTCAAATGAATTAATATTGTTGTCAAGGAATGTACTAAAATCAAAATGTGTCAATTGTTGTCAAGGAATGTACTAAAATCAAAATGTGTCAATTTCTTCTTTGTAACAGGTGTGGATTGATCCTAAATTAAGATGGGAGCCAATGAAATATGGAAATATCTCAACAGTAAACTTACCTTACGACACAGTCTGGTTACCTGATGTGGTTCTCTACAACAGGTAAAAACTGTTGATCATGTGACTTCCCTTATCACGTGACTTAATTAGGTTCCTAAATAAAACAGTTAAACATGTGATTGATTGATTGGTGATTGATGATTAATAGGACCATCATCATTGTACTTCAGTGAATAATCATGTAAATGAATCTTTCTAACATGAAGTTTAGGCGCAGTGCACGAACGGTAGCATCTGTAAGTTCAGTTGAAATTTTGAAGATTAAAAATTATTGAAATTTGTTTAAATTTTGTTTATGAACTTTGCCGGCTCTTGCTTTGCATTCTCATCGATTCTCAACTGCCAAGTGTTCTCTTACATGCTCAAGCAGTCCCAGTATCTACATTGTACGTCCATCCAGATGGACTAGGAACTTGATCGCACTACACTGAGATCAGAGACCTCTGGAAAAATATTCATATGGCTCCACGAGACAGACCTGTACCAGTTGCAAGAGAAGGAACTCTAACTCTACGCACTGAGACTCCTTAACAAATGTCAAAGCGATCAATACAATATTAATTCAATTCAACCTAAAATGTAAAGCTGATCAATACAACATTAATTCAATTCAACTTAAAATGTAAAAGCTGATCAATACAACATTAATTCAATTCAACTTAAAATGTAAAGCTGATCAATCAACATTAATTCAATTCAACTTAAAATGTAAAGCTGATCAATACAACATTAATTCAATTCAACTTAAATGTAAGCTGATCAATACAATTAATTCAATTCAACTTAAAATGTAAGCTGATCAATACAACATTAATTCAATTCAACTTAAAATGTAAAAGCTGATCAATACAACATTAATTCAATTCAACTTAAAATGTAAAAGCTGATCAATAGAACATTAATTCAATTCAACTTAAAATGTAAAAGCTGATCAATACAACATTAATTCAATTCAACTTAAAATGTAAAAGCTGATCAATACAACATTAATTCAATTCAAACTTAAATGTAAAGCTGATCAATAGAACATAATTCAATTCAACTTAAAATGTAAAGCTGATCAATACAACATTAATTCAATTCAAACTTAAAATGTAAGCTGAAATACAACATTAATTCAATTCAAACTTAAAATAAAGCTGTCAATACAACATTAATCAATTCAACTTAAAATGTAAAAAGCTGATCAATAAAAATTAATTCAATTCAACTTAAATGTAAAAGCTGATCAATCAACATTAATTAATTCAAACTTAAATGTAAAGCTGATCAATACAACATTAATTCAATTCAACTTAAAATGTAAAAGCTGATCAATACAACATTAATTCAATTCAAACTTAAAATGTAAAAGCTGATCAATAAAACATTAATTCAATTGAACTTAAAATGTAAAAGCTGATCAATACAACATTAATTCAATTCAACTAAATGTAAGCTGATAAATAAAACATTAATTCAATTCAACTTAACAAAATGTAAGGATCAATACAACATTAATTCAATTCAAACTTAAAATGTAAAAGCTGATCAATACAACATTAATTCAATTCAACTTAAAATGTAAAAGCTGATCAATACAACATTAATTCAATTCAACTTAAAATGTAAAAGCTGATCAATAAAACATTAATTCAATTCAACTTAAAATGTAAAAGCTGATCAATACAACATTAATTCAATTCAACTTAAATGTAAAGCTGATAAATAAAACATTAATTCAATTCAAACTTAACAAAATGTAAAAGCTGATCAATACAACATTAATTCAATTCAAACTTAAAATGTAAAAGCTGATCAATACAACATTAATTCAATTCAACAAATGTAAGCGATCAATACAACATTAATTCAATTCAAACTTAAAATGTAAAAGCTGTCAATACACATTAATTCAATTCAACTTAAAATGTAAAGCTGATCAATACAACATTAATTCAATTCAAACTTAAAATGTAAAAGCTGATCAATAAAACATTAATTCAATTGAATTAAAATGTAAAGCTGATCAATACAACATTAATTCAATTCAACTAAATGTAAAGCTGATAAATAAAACATTAATTCAATTCAAACTTAACAAAATGTAGCGCAGTCAATACAACATTAATTCAATTCAAACTTAAAATGTAAAAGCTGATCAATACAACATTAATTCAATTCAACTTAAAATGTAAAAGCTGATCAATACAACATTAATTCAATTCAAACTTAAAATGTAAAAGCTGATCAATAAAACATTAATTCAATTCAACTTAAAATGTAAAAGCTGATCAATACAACATTAATTCAATTCAACTAAAATGTAAAGCTGATAAATAAAACATTAATTCAATTCAAACTTAACAAAATGTAAAAGCTGATCAATACAACATTAATTCAATTCAAACTTAAATTGTAAAAGCTGATCAATACAACATTAATTCAATTCAACTTAAAATGTAAAAGCTGATCAATACAACATTAATTCAATTCAAACTTAAAATGTAAAAGCTGATCAATAAAACATTAATTCAATTCAACTTAAAATGTAAAAGCTGATCAATACAACATTAATTCAATTCAACTTAAAATGTAAAAGCTGATAAATAAAACATTAATTCAATTCAAACTTAAAATGTAAAAGCTGATAAATAAAACATTAATTCAATTCAAACTTAACAAAATGTAAAAGCTGATCAATACAACATTAATTCAATTCAAACTTAAAATGTAAAAGCTGATCAATACAACATTAATTCAATTCAACTTAAAATGTAAAAGCTGATCAATACAACATTAATTCAATTCAAACTTAAAATGTAAAAGCTGATCAATAAAACATTAATTCAATTCAACTTAAAATGTAAAAGCTGATCAATACAACATTAATTCAATTCAACTTAAAATGTAAAAGCTGATAAATAAAACATTAATTCAATTCAACTTAACAAATGTAAAAGCTGATCAATACAACATTAATTCAATTCAAACTTAAAATGTAAAAGCTGATCAATACAACATTAATTCAATTCAACTTAAAATGTAAAAGCTGATCAATACAACATTAATTCAATTCAAACTTAAAATGTAAAAGCTGATCAATACAACATTAATTCAATTCAAACTTAAAATGTAAAAGCTGATCAATACAACATTAATTCAATTCAAACTTAACAAAATGTAAAAGCTGATCAATACAACATTAATTCAATTCAACTTAAAATGTAAAAGCTGATAAATAAAACATTAATTCAATTCAAACTTAACAAATGTAAAGCTGATCAATACAACATTAATTCAATTCAAACTTAAAATGTAAAAGCTGATCAATACAACATTAATTCAATTCAAACTTAAAATGTAAAAGCTGATCAATACAACATTAATTCAATTCAAACTTAAAATGTAAAAGCTGATCAATACAACATTAATTCAATTCAAACTTAAAATGTAAAAGCTGATCAATACAACATTAATTCAATTCAACTTAAAATGTAAAAGCTGATAAATAAAACATTAATTCAATTCAAACTTAACAAATGTAAAGCTGATCAATACAACATTAATTCAATTAAAACTTAAAATGTAAAACTGATAAATACAACATTAATTCAATTCAACTTAAAATGTAAAAGCTGATCAATACAACATTAATTCAATTCAAACTTAAAATGTAAAAGCTGATCAATACAACATTAATTCAATTCAAACTTAACAAAATGTAAAAGCTGATCAATACAACATTAATTCAATTCAACTTAAAATGTAAAAGCTGATAAATAAAACATTAATTCAATTCAAACTTAACAAAATGTAAAAGCTGATCAATACAACATTAATTCAATTCAAACTTAAAATGTAAAAGCTGATCAATACAACATTAATTCAATGCAAACTTAAAATGTAAAAGCTGATCAATACAACATTAATTCAATTCAAACTTAAAATGTAAAAGCTGATCAATACAACATTAATTCAATTCAAACTTAAAATGTAAAAGCTGATCAATACAACATTAATTCAATTCAACTTAAAATGTAAAAGCTGATCAATACAACATTAATTCAATTCAACTTAAAATGTAAAAGCTGATCAATAAAACATTAATTCAATTCAAACTTAACAAAATGTAAAATCTGATGTATAGAACATTAATTCAATTCAAATTATTATACGGGCTCGCAAGGGAGCAAAGAATAGTACTACTGTGACCTACAAGGCATGTCTTAAGAGGCGACTGATGTAGGACCTAGGAAGCTATTCTAGTTAATAAAAAGCGTCGCAGAAATCGGATGTGCTAGCCTACTTGTAGGCGCATAACTGCCACAACGTACAATCGCTCTTAGACTCGGATCACATACAAATCACAAAGAGGATTGACAAGTAATCGATATGGAACGTTCGAAGAAGACGATATCTTGTATTCAAAGTTGTATAAATTTGCTTCAATTCCTCACATTGTTCATGACATTTCAAAGTTGTATAAATTTGCTTCAATTCCTCACATTGTTCATGACATTTCAAAGTTGTATAAATTTACTTCAATTCCTCACATTGTTCATGACATTTCAAAGTTGTATAAATTTGCTCAATTCTCACATTGTTCATGACATTTCAAAGTTGTATAAATTTGCTTCAATTCCTCACATTGTTCATGACATTTCAAAGTTGTATAAATTTACTTCAATTTCTCACATTGTTCATGACATTTCAAAGTTGTATAAATTTACTTCAATTTCTCACATTGTTCATGACATTTCAAAGTTGTATAAATTTACTTCAATTTCTCACATTGTTCATGACATTTCAAAGTTGTATAAATTTACTTCAATTTCTCACATTGTTCATGACATTTCAAAGTTGTATAAATTTACTTCAATTTCTCACATTGTTCATGATATTTCAAAGTTGTATAAATTTGCTTCAATTCCTCACATTGTTCATGACATTTCAAAGTTGTATAAATTTACTTCAATTCCTCACATTGTTCATGACATTTCAAAGTTGTATAAATTTACTTCAATTCCTCACATTGTTCATGACATTTCAAAGTTGTATAAATTTGCTTCAATTTCTCACATTGTTCATGACATTTCAAAGTTGTATAAATTTACTTCAATTTCTCACATTGTTCATGACATTTCAAAGTTGTATAAATTTACTTCAATTTCTCACATTGTTCATGACATTTCAAAGTTGTATAAATTTACTTCAATTTCTCACATTGTTCATGACATTTCAAAGTTGTATAAATTTACTTCAATTTCTCACATTGTTCATGACATTTCAAAGTTGTATAAATTTACTTCAATTCCTCACATTGTTCATGACATTTCAAAGTTGTATAAATTTACTTCAATTTCTCACATTGTTCATGACATTTCAAAGTTGTATAAATTTACTTCAATTTCTCACATTGTTCATGACATTTCAAAGTTGTATAAATTTACTTCAATTTCTCACATTGTTCATGACATTTCAAAGTTGTATAAATTTACTTCAATTCCTCACATTGTTCATGACATTTCAAAGTTGTATAAATTTACTTCAATTTCTCACATTGTTCATGACATTTCAAAGTTGTATAAATTTACTTCAATTCCTCACATTGTTCATGACATTTCAAAGTTGTATAAATTTACTTCAATTTCTCACATTGTTCATGACATTTCAAAGTTGTATAAATTTACTTCAAATTCTCACATTGTTCATGACATTTCAAAGTTGTATAAATTTACTTCAATTTCTCACATTGTTCATGAGATTTCAAAGTTGTATAAATTTACTTCAATTTCTCACATTGTTCATGACATTTCAAAGTTGTATAAATTTACTTCAATTTCTCACATTGTTCATGACATTTCAAAGTTGTATAAATTTACTTCAATTTCTCACATTGTTCATGACATTTCAAAGTTGTATAAATTTACTTCAATTCCTCACATTGTTTATGACATTTCAAAGTTGTATAAATTTACTTCAATTTCTCACATTGTTTATGACATTTCAAAGTTGTATAAATTTACTTCAATTCCTCACATTGTTTATGACATTTCAAAGTTGTATAAATTTACTTCAATTCCTCACATTGTTCATGACATTTCAAAGTTGTATAAATTTACTTCAATTCCTCACATTGTTCATGACATTTCAAAGTTGTATAAATTTACTTCAATTTCTCACATTGTTCATGACATTTCAAAGTTGTATAAATTTACTTCAATTTCTCACATTGTTTATGACATTTCAAAGTTGTATAAATTTACTTCAATTCCTCACATTTTTCATGACATTTCAAAGTTGTATAAATTTACTTCAATTCCTCACATTGTTCATGACATTTCAAAGTTGTATAAATTTACTTCAATTCCTCACATTGTTCATGACATTTCAAAGTTGTATAAATTTACTTCAATTCCTCACATTGTTCATGACATTTCAAAGTTGTATAAATTTACTTCAATTTCTCACATTGTTCATGACATTTCAAAGTTGTATAAATTTACTTCAGTTCCTCACATTGTTTATGACATTTCAAAGTTGTATAAATTTGCTTCAATTCTACATTGTTTATGACATTTCAAAGTTGTATAAATTTACTTCAATTCCTCACATTGTTTATGACATTTCAAAGTTGTATAAATTTACTTCAATTTCTCACATTGTTCATGACATTTCAAAGTTGTATAAATTTACTTCAATTCTCCATTGTTCATGACATTTCAAAGTTGTATAAATTTACTTTAATTTCTCACATTGTTCATGACATTTCAAAGTTGTATAAATTTACTTCAATTCCTCACATTGTTCATGACATTTCAAAGTTGTATAAATTTACTTCAATTCCTCACATTGTTCATGACATTTCAAAGTTGTATAAATTTACTTCAATTCCTCACATTGTTCATGACATTTCAAAGTTGTATAAATTTACTTCAATTCCTCACATTGTTCATGACATTTCAAAGTTGTATAAATTTACTTCAATTCCTCACATTGTTCATGACATTTCAAAGTTGTATAAATTTACTTCAATTCCTCACATTGTTCATGACATTTCAAAGTTGTATAAATTTACTTCAATTTCTCACATTGTTCATGACATTTCAAAGTTGTATAAATTTACTTCAATTTCTCACATTGTTCATGACATTTCAAAGTTGTATAAATTTACTTCAATTTCTCACATTGTTCATGACATTTCAAAGTTGTATAAATTTACTTCAATTTCTCACATTGTTCATGACATTTCAAAGTTGTATAAATTTACTTCAATTTCTCACATTGTTCATGATATTTCAAAGTTGTATAAATTTGCTTCAATTCCTCACATTGTTCATGACATTTCAAAGTTGTATAAATTTACTTCAATTCCTCACATTGTTCATGACATTTCAAAGTTGTATAAATTTACTTCAATTCCTCACATTGTTCATGACATTTCAAAGTTGTATAAATTTGCTTCAATTTCTCACATTGTTCATGACATTTCAAAGTTGTATAAATTTACTTCAATTTCTCACATTGTTCATGACATTTCAAAGTTGTATAAATTTACTTCAATTTCTCACATTGTTCATGACATTTCAAAGTTGTATAAATTTACTTCAATTTCTCACATTGTTCATGACATTTCAAAGTTGTATAAATTTACTTCAATTTCTCACATTGTTCATGACATTTCAAAGTTGTATAAATTTACTTCAATTCCTCACATTGTTCATGACATTTCAAAGTTGTATAAATTTACTTCAATTTCTCACATTGTTCATGACATTTCAAAGTTGTATAAATTTACTTCAATTTCTCACATTGTTCATGACATTTCAAAGTTGTATAAATTTACTTCAATTTCTCACATTGTTCATGACATTTCAAAGTTGTATAAATTTACTTCAATTTCTCACATTGTTCATGACATTTCAAAGTTGTATAAATTTACTTCAATTTCTCACATTGTTCATGACATTTCAAAGTTGTATAAATTTGCTTCAATTCCTCACATTGTTCATGACATTTCAAAGTTGTATAAATTTACTTCAATTCCTCACATTGTTTATGACATTTCAAAGTTGTATAAATTTACTTCAATTTCTCACATTGTTTATGACATTTCAAAGTTGTATAAATTTACTTCAATTCCTCACATTGTTTATGACATTTCAAAGTTGTATAAATTTACTTCAATTCCTCACATTGTTCATGACATTTCAAAGTTGTATAAATTTACTTCAATTCCTCACATTGTTCATGACATTTCAAAGTTGTATAAATTTGCTTCAATTTCTCACATTGTTCATGACATTTCAAAGTTGTATAAATTTACTTCAATTCCTCACATTGTTTATGACATTTCAAAGTTGTATAAATTTACTTCAATTCCTCACATTGTTCATGACATTTCAAAGTTGTATAAATTTACTTCAATTCCTCACATTGTTCATGACATTTCAAAGTTGTATAAATTTACTTCAATTCCTCACATTGTTCATGACATTTCAAAGTTGTATAAATTTACTTCAATTTCTCACATTGTTCATGACATTTCAAAGTTGTATAAATTTACTTCAATTTCTCACATTGTTTATGACATTTCAAAGTTGTATAAATTTGCTTCAATTCCTCACATTGTTCATGACATTTCAAAGTAGTATAAATTTACTTCAATTCCTCACATTGTTCATGACATTTCAAAGTTGTATAAATTTACTTCAATTCCTAACATTGTTCATGACATTTCAAAGTTGTATAAATTTACTTCAATTTCTCACATTGTTCATGACATTTCAAAGTTGTATGAATTTACTTCAATTCCTCACATTGTTCATGACATTTTTACATTTACTGTCTCTATCTTAGTTTATTATTTGCATCAATTCCTCACATTGTTTACTGTCTCTATCTTAGTTTATTATTTTCCAATAGTTTCTAATATTCTTTCACTCTCCATCATGTGTTGACTTTTTCTCCCTTTCTAATATTTACTAATACTAGGAGCTACTACACACAACTGTGTCACTATAATCCTAGCGACAAAACAGATGTGTAACTATTGTCTAACCGACAACACAGCTGTACCTTACCTCTCTTTTGTTACAAAGTAACATCACTACAATAACCACTCTACAATTAAACATCACTGCAATCACCACTCTATAAAGCACACACCACTTATCAACGTGATATATTTCAGTGCACATATCACATCCGAGTCTGTGAGTACAAACGTGATACTCAAATCTACCGGAGATGTCATGTGGCTAGCGATGGTCATCTTCAAAAGTTCATGTGCCATTGATGTCAAGTATTTCCCTTTTGATACACAGGTAAGATGACATATGTCGTTGTATTGGATACACAGGTATGCTGACATATGTCGGTGTATTGGATACACAGGTAGGCTGACATATGTCGTTGTATTGGATACACAAGTAGGCTGACATATGTCGTTGTATTGGATACACAGGTAGGCTGACATATGTCGTTGTATTGGATACACAAGTAGGCTGACATATGTCGTTGTATTGGATACACAGGTAGGCTGACATATGTCGTTGTATTGGATACACAGGTAGGCTGACATATGTCGTTGTATTGGATACACAGGTAGGCTGACATATGTTGTTGTATTGGATACACAGGTAGGCTGACATATGTCGTTGTATTGGATACACAGGTAGGCTGACATATATCGTTGTATTGGATACACAGGTAGACTGACATATGTCGTTGTATTCTGCATAGTTGCATACACAGGTAGGCTGACACAAATCCTTATAATCGGCTTAGTTGCATACTATATGCATGTCTTTATGATTCCCTGTGGAGCACATGACTGCAACTACCTATCGCAACAGTCTTAATGAGATCCATAAACGATGTTTCAGTTTCACTAACATTCTTTTATTCTGTTCTTCGTCTCCAGTTCTCGACCGCTATTTTGACTATTCATCTGTCAGTTTCAATCCAGTTCCTGTCTGGAGGTTTATGAATGAAGTATCGGGAACGAAGAGGAGAGGAGGAACGGGAACGAAGAGGAGAGGAGGAACAGGAACGAAGAGGAATGAAGTACATTTAACTTAAGATGGTCTATCTCATCATCACTTTCATTTATTAATCTCAGACAAGGTTGACTACTTTCATTTTCTCATGAACATTATTTGATATTTAATTACTTTGAAAGATGAAATAAGCGCATCTGTTTGTTCAGTTTTATAATCTGAACATTATTTGATATTTAATTACTTTGAAAGATGAAATAAGCGCATCTGTTTGTTCAGTTTTATAATCTGAACATTATTTTCTTCATCGTGTGACATATCTCTGGATTTTTATAAATATACCACATAGTATAGTTTTTTTTATAAATATACCACATAGTATAGTTTTTTTAATAGTACACATAGTATAGTTTTTTTTATAAATATACCACATAGTATAGTTTTTTTAATAGTACACATAGTATAGTTTTTTAATAAATATACCACATAGTATAGTTTTTAATAGTACACATAGTATAGTTTTTATAAATATACCACATAGTATAGTTTTTAATAGTACACATAGTATAGTTTTTTAATAGTACACATAATATAGTTTTTAATAGTACACATAGTATAGTTTTTAATATACACATAGTATAGTTTTTAATAGTACACATAGTATAGTTTTTAATAGTACACATAGTATAGTTTTTAATAGTACACATAATATAGTTTTTTAATAGTACACATAGTATAGTTTTTTAATAGTACACATAGTATAGTTTTTTAATAGTACACATAGTATAGTTTTTTAATAGTACACATAGTATAGTTTTTTAATAGTACACATAATATAGTTTTTTAATAGTACACATATATAGTTTTTTCTATAATAGTACACATATATAGTTTTTTAATAGTACACATAGTATAGTTTTTTAATAGTACACATAGTATAGTTTTTTAATAGTACACATAGTATAGTTTTTAATAGTACACATATATAGTTTTTAATAGTACAATAGTATAGTTTTTTAATAGTACACATAGTATAGTTTTTTAATAGTACACATAATATAGTTTTTTTAATAGTCACATAGTATAGTTTTTTTAATAGTACACATATATAGTTTTTTTAATAGTACACATAGTATAGTTTTTTTAATAGTACACATAGTATAGTTTTTTTAATAGTACACATATATAGTTTTTAATAGTACACATATATAGTTTTTTTAATAGACAATAATATTAGTTTTTTTCACTTCAGTATAACATAGTATGTAGATCTTTTCTTAATTGCACTTCAGTAGTAACTATGTGCCATTTTTTACATTGTACTTCAGTGAGTAACATGTATGTCGATCTTTTCTTACATTGCACTTATGAGTAACTATTGTGTAGATCTCTTCACATTGCACTTCAGTGAGTAACTATGTGTGCTCGATCTCTTTCTTACATTGCACTTCAGTGAGTAACTATGTGTGCTCCGATCTCTTTCTTACATTGCACTTCAGTGAGTAACAATGTGTGCTCGATCTCTTTCTTACATTGCACTTCAGTGAGTAACTATGTGTGCTCCGATCTCTTTCTTACATTGCACTTCAGTGAGTAACTATGTGTGCTCCGATCTCTTTCTTACATTGCACTTCAGTGAGTAACAATGTGTGCTCCGATCTCTTTCTTACATTGCACTTCAGTGAGTAACAATGTGTGCTCGATCTCTTTCTTACATTGCACTTCAGTGAGTAACAATGTGTGCTCCGATCTCTTTCTTACATTGCACTTCAGTGAGTAACTATGTGTGCTCCGATCTCTTTCTTACATTGCACTTCAGTGAGTAACTATGTGTGCTCAGATCTCTTTCTTACATTGCACTTCAGTGAGTAACTATGTGTGCTCGATCTCTTTCTTACATTGCACTTCAGTGAGTAACTATGTGTGCTCCGATCTCTTTCTAACATTGCACTTCAGTGAGTAACTATGTGTGCTCCGATCTCTTTCTTACATTGCACTTCAGTGAGTAACTATGTGTGCTCCGATCTCTTTTTTACATTGCACTTCAGTGAGTAACTATGTGTGCTCCGATCTCTTTCTTACATTGCACTTCAGTGAGTAACTATGTGTGCTCGATCTCTTTCTTACATTGCACTTCAGTGAGTAACTATGTGTGCTCGATCTCTTTCTTACATTGCACTTCAGTGAGTAACAATGTGTGCTCGATCTCTTCCTTACATTGCACTTCAGTGAGTAACAATGTGTGCTTCGATCTCTTTCTTATTGCACTTCAGTGAGTAACAATGTGTGCTCGATCTCTTTCTTACATTGCACTTCAGTGAGTAACTATGTGTGCTCGATCTCTTTCTTACATTGCACTTCAGTGAGTAACTATGTGTGCTCGATCTCTTTCTTACATTGCACTTCAGTGAGTAACTATGTGTGCTCCTGATCTTCTTTCTTACATTGCACTTCAGTGAGTAACCATGTGTGCTCCGATCTCTTTCTTACATTGCACTTCAGTGAGTAACTATGTGTGCTCGATCTCTTTCTTACATTGCACTTCAGTGAGTAACTATGTGTGCTCGATCTCTTTCTTACATTGCACTTCAGTGAGTAACCATGTGTGCTCCGATCTCTTCTTACATAGCACTTCAGTGAGTAACTATGTGTGCTCCGATCTCTTTCTTACATTGCACTTCAGTGAGTAACTATGTGTGCTCCGATCTCTCTTCATATGCACTTCAGTGAGTAACATGTGTGCTCCGATCTCTTTCTTACATTGCACTTCAGTGAGTAACTATGTGTGCTCCGATCTCTTTCTTACTGCATTGAGAATTCTTCATTGACAGTGAAACTATGTGTGCTCCGATCTCTTCTTACATTGCACTTCAGTGAGTAACATGTGTGCTCCGATCTTTCTTACATTGCACTTCAGTGAGTAACTATGTGTGCTCCGATCTCTTTCTTACATTGCACTTCAGTGAGTAACTATGTGTGCTCCGATCTCTTTCTTACATTGCACTTCAGTGAGTAACAATGTGTGCTCCGATCTCTTTCTTACATTGCACTTCAGTGAGTAACTTTGTGTGCTCCGATCTCTTTCTTACATTGCACTTCAGTGAGTAACTATGTGTGCTCGATCTCTTTCTTACATTGCACTTCAGTGAGTAACAATGTGTGCTCCGATCTCTTTCTTACATTGCACTTCAGTGAGTAACTATGTGTGCTCCGATCTCTTTCTTACATTGCACTTCAGTGAGTAACTATGTGTGCTCCGATCTCTTTCTTACATTGCACTTCAGTGAGTAACTATGTGTGCTCGATCTCTTTCTTACATTGCACTTCAGTGAGTAACTATGTGTGCTCCGATCTCTTTCTTACATTGCACTTCAGTGAGTAACTATGTGTGCTCTGATCTCTTTCTTACATTGCACTTCAGTGAGTAACTATGTGTGCTCCGATCTCTTTCTTACATTGCACTTCAGTGAGTAACTATGTGTGCTCCGATCTCTTTCTTACATTGCACTTCAGTGAGTAACCATGTGTGCTCCGATCTCTTTCTTACATTGCACTTCAGTGAGTAACTATGTGTGCTCGATCTCTTTCTTACATTGCACTTCAGTGAGTAACTATGTGTGCTCCGATCTCTTTCTTACATTGCACTTCAGTGAGTAACCATGTGTGCTCCGATCTCTTTCTTACATTGCACTTCTCGTGAGTAACTAGTGTGCTCGATCTCTTTCTTACATTGCACTTCAGTGAGTAACTATGTGTGCTCCGATCTCTTTCTTACATTGCACTTCAGTGAGTAACTGTGTGCTGATCTTCTCTGACTCATGAGCTGTGCCGTCTTACATTGCACTTCAGTGAGTAACATGTGTGTCCGATCTCTTTCTTACATTGCACTTCAGTGAGTAACTATGTGTGCTCGATCTCTTTCTTACATTGCACTTCAGTGAGTAACAATGTGTGCTCCGATCTCTTTCTTACATTGCACTTCAGTGAGTAACTATGTGTGCTCGATCTCTTTCTTACATTGCACTTCAGTGAGTAACTATGTGTGCTCCGATCTCTTTCTTACATTGCACTTCAGTGAGTAACTATGTGTGCTCCGATCTCTTTCTTACATTGCACTTCAGTGAGTAACCATGTGTGCTCCGATCTCTTTCTTACATTGCACTTCAGTGAGTAACTATGTGTGCTCCGATCTCTTTCTTACATTGCACTTCAGTGAGTAACTATGTGCTCATGATCTCTTTCTTACATTGCACTTCAGTGAGTAACTATGTGTGCTCCGATCTCTTTCTTACATTGCACTTCAGTGAGTAACTATGTGTGCTCCGATCTCTTTCTTACATTGCACTTCAGTGAGTAACCATGTGTGCTCCGATCTCTTTCTTACATTGCACTTCAGTGAGTAACTATGTGCTCCTGATCTCTTTCTTACATTGCACTTCAGTGAGTAACATGTGTGCTCCGATCTCTTTCTTACATTGCACTTCAGTGAGTAACCATGTGTGCTCTGATCTCTTCTTACATTGCACTTCAGTGAGTAACTATGTGTGCTCCGATCTCTTTCTTACATTGCACTTCAGTGAGTAACTATGTGTGCTCCGATCTCTTTCTTACATTGCACTTCAGTGAGTAACCATGTGTGCTCCGATCTCTTTCTTACATTGCACTTCAGTGAGTAACTATGTGTGCTCCGATCTCTTTCTTACATTGCACTTCAGTGAGTAACCATGTGTGCTCCGATCTCTTTCTTACATTGCACTTCAGTGAGTAACTATGTGTGCTCCGATCTCTTTCTTACATTGCACTTCAGTGAGTAACAATGTGTGCTCCGATCTCTTTCTTACATTGCACTTCAGTGAGTAACTATGTGTGCTCCGATCTCTTTCTTACATTGCACTTCAGTGAGTAACTATGTGTGCTCCGATCTCTTTCTTACATTGCACTTCAGTGAGTAACAATGTGTGCTCCGATCTCTTTCTTACATTGCACTTCAGTGAGTAACATGTGTGCTCTCGATCTCTTCTCTTCTACATTGCACTTCAGTGAGTAACTATGTGTGCTCCGATCTCTTTCTTACATTGCACTTCAGTGAGTAACCATGTGTGCTCCGATCTCTTCTTACATTGCACTTCAGTGAGTAACTCATGTGTGCTCCGATCTCTTTCTTACATTGCACTTCAGTGAGTAACAATGTGTGCTCCGATTCTTCTTATTGCACTTCAGATAACTATGGCGATTCTTCATGCACTTCAGTGAGTAACTATGTGTGCTCCGATCTCTTTCTTACATTGCACTTCAGTGAGTAACTATTGTGCTCGATCTCTTTCTTACATTGCACTTCAGTGAGTAACAATATGTGCTCCGATCTCTTTCTTACATTGCACTTCAGTGAGTAACTATGTGTGCTCGATCTCTTTCTTACATTGCACTTCAGTGAGTAACCATGTGTGCTCGATCTCTTTCTTACATTGCACTTCAGTGAGTAACTATGTGTGCTCCGATCTCTTTCTTACATTGCACTTCAGTGAGTAACTATGTGTGCTCCGATCTCTTTCTTACATTGCACTTCAGTAAGTAACTATGTGTGCTCCGATCTCTTTCTTACATTGCACTTCAGTGAGTAACTATGTGTGCTCCGATCTCTTTCTTACATTGCACTTCAGTGAGTAACTATTTGTGCTCCGATCTCTTCTTACATAATTGCATCTTTCATTGATGGAGTAACCATGTGTGCTCCGATCTCTTTCTACATTGCACTTCAGTGAGTAACAGTGTGCTGATCTCTTTCTTCTTGCACTTCAGTGAGTAACTATGTGTGCTCCGATCTCTTTCTTACATTGCACTTCAGTGAGTAACAATGTGTGCTCCGATCTCTTTCTTACATTGCACTTCAGTGAGTAACCATGTGTGCTCGATCTCTTTCTTACATTGCACTTCAGTGAGTAACTATGTGTGCTCCGATCTCTTTCTTACATTGCACTTCAGTGAGTAACAATGTGTGCTCCGATCTCTTTCTTACATTGCACTTCAGTGAGTAACCATGTGTGCTCCGATCTCTTTCTTACATTGCACTTCAGTGAGTAACTATGTGTGCTCCGATCTCTTTCTTACATTGCACTTCAGTGAGTAACTATGTGTGCTCCGATCTCTTTCTTACATTGCACTTCAGTGAGTAACTATGTGTGCTCGATCTCTTTCTTACATTGCACTTCAGTGAGTCATGTATCTCTCCATGCCTCAGTAGTACTGCTCTCGATCTCTTTCTTACATTGCACTTCAGTGAGTAACCATGTGTGCTCCGATCTCTTTCTTAGCATTTGCACCTTCAGTGAGTAACTATGTGTGCTCCGATCTCTTTCTTACATTGCACTTCAGTGAGTAACTATGTGTGCTCCGATCTCTTTCTTACATTGCACTTCAGTGAGTAACAATGTGTGCTCCGATCTCTTTCTTACATTGCACTTCAGTGAGTAACAATGTGTGCTCGATCTCTTCCTTACATTGCACTTCAGTGAGTAACTATGTGTGCTCCGATCTCTTTCTTACATTGCACTTCAGTGAGTAACAATGTGTGCTCCGATCTCTTTCTTACATTGCACTTCAGTGAGTAACTATGTGTGCTCCGATCTCTTTCTTACATTGCACTTCAGTGAGTAACTATGTGTGCTCCGATCTCTTTCTTACATTGCACTTCAGTGAGTAACTATGTGTGCTCCGATCTCTTTCTTACATTGCACTTCAGTGAGTAACTATGTGTGCTCCGATCTCTTTCTTACATTGCACTTCAGTGAGTAACTATGTGTGCTCCGATCTCTTTCTTACATTGCACTTCAGTGAGTAACTATGTGTGCTCCGATCTCTTTCTTACATTGCACTTCAGTGAGTAACTATGTGTGCTCCGATCTCTTTCTTACATTGCACTTCAGTGAGTAACTCTGTGTGCTCCGATCTCTTTCTTACATTGCACTTCAGTGAGTAACTATGTGTGCTCCGATCTCTTTCTTACATTGCACTTCAGTAAGTAACTATGTGTGCTCCGATCTCTTTCTTACATTGCACTTCAGTGAGTAACCATGTGTGCTCCGATCTCTTTCTTACATTGCACTTCAGTGAGTAACTATGTGTGCTCCGATCTCTTTCTTACATTGCACTTCAGTGAGTAACCATGTGTGCTCCGATCTCTTTCTTACATTGCACTTCAGTGAGTAACAATGTGTGCTCCGATCTTTTTCTTACATTGCACTTCAGTGAGTAACTATGTGTGCTCCGATCTCTTTCTTACATTGCACTTCAGTGAGTAACTATGTGTGCTCCGATCTCTTTCTTACATTGCACTTCAGTGAGTAACTATGTGTGCTCCGATCTCTTTCTTACATTGCACTTCAGTGAGTAACTCATGTGTGCCTGATCTCTTCTTACATTGCACTTCAGTGAGTAACATGTGTGCTCCGATCTCTTTCTTACATTGCACTTCAGTGAGTAACCATGTGTGCTCCGATCTCTTTCTTACATTGCACTTCAGTGAGTAACTATGTGTGTTCCGATCTCTTTCTTACATTGCACTTCAGTGAGTAACAATGTGTGCTCCGATCTCTTTCTTACATTGCACTTCAGTGAGTAACTATGTGTGCTCCGATCTCTTTCTTACATTGCACTTCAGTGAGTAACTATGTGTGCTCCGATCTCTTTCTTACATTGCACTTCAGTGAGTAACTATGTGTGCTCCGATCTCTTTCTTACATTGCACTTCAGTGAGTAACTCTGTGTGCTCCGATCTCTTTCTTACATTGCACTTCAGTGAGTAACTATGTGTGCTCCGATCTCTTTCTTACATTGCACTTCAGTGAGTAACTATGTGTGCTCCGATCTCTTACTTACATTGCACTTCAGTGAGTAACCATGTGTGACTCTCGATCTCTTGCATCTCTTACATTGCACTTCAGTGAGTAACATGTGTGCTCCGATCTCTTTCTTACATTGCACTTCAGTGAGTAACTATGTGTGCTCCGATCTCTTTCTTACATTGCACTTCAGTGAGTAACTATGTGTGCTCCGATCTCTTTCTTACATTGCACTTCAGTGAGTAACAATGTGTGCTCGATCTCTTTCTTACATTGCACTTCAGTGAGTAACAATGTGTGCTCCGATCTCTTTTACATTGCACTTCAGTGAGTAACTATGTGTGCTCCTGATCTCTTTCTTACATTGCACTTCAGTGAGTAACTATGTGTGCTCCGATCTCTTTCTTACATTGCACTTCAGTGAGTAACAATGTGTGCTCGATCTCTTTCTTACATTGCACTTCAGTGAGTAACTATGTGTGCTCCGATCTCTTTCTTACATTGCACTTCAGTGAGTAACAATGTGTGCTCGATCTCTTTCTTACATTGCACTTCAGTGAGTAACTATGTGTGCTCCGATCTCTTTCTTACATTGCACTTCAGTGAGTAACTATGTGTGCTCCGATCTCTTTCTTACATTGCACTTCAGTAAGTAACTATGTGTGCTCCGATCTCTTTCTTACATTGCACTTCAGTGAGTAACAATGTGTGCTCCGATCTCTTTCTTACATTGCACTTCAGTGAGTAACTATGTGTGCTCCGATCTCTTTCTTATATTGCACTTCAGTGAGTAACTGTATGCTCAGATCTCTCTTTACATTGCACTTCAGTGAGTAACATGTGTGCTCGATCTCTTTTACATTGCACTTCAGTGAGTAACTATGTGTGCTCCGATCTCTTTCTTACATTGCACTTCAGTGAGTAACAATGTGTGCTCCGATCTCTTTCTTAAATTGCACTTCAGTGAGTAACAATGTGTGCTCCGATCTCTTCTACATTGCACTTCAGTGAGTAACTTGTGTGCTCCGATCTCTTCTTACATTGCACTTCAGTGAGTAACTATGTGCTCCGATCTCTTTCTTACATTGCACTTCAGTGAGTAACCATGTGTGCTCCGATCTCTTTCTTACATTGCACTTCAGTGAGTAACTATGTGTGCTCCGATCTCTTTCTTACATTGCACTTCAGTGAGTAACTATGTGTGCTCCGATCTCTTTCTAACATTGCACTTCAGTGAGTAACCATGTGTGCTCCGATCTCTTTCTTACATTGCACTTCAGTGAGTAACTATGTGTGCTCGATCTCTTTCTACATTGCACTTCAGTGAGTAACTATGTTGCTCCGATTCTTCTTACATTGCACTTTGTGAGTAACATGTGTGCTCGATTCTTTCTTACATTGCACTTCAGTGAGTAACATGTGTCCTGATCTCTTCTACATTGCACTTCAGTGAGTAACATGTGTGCTCCGATCTCTTTAGTTACATTGCACTTCAGTGAGTAACTATGTTGCTCCGATCTCTTCTTACATTGCACTTCAGTGAGTAACTTGTGATCCTGATCTCTTTCTTACATTGCATTCGTAGTGAGTAACTCATGTGTGCTCCGATCTCTTTCTTACATTGCACTTCAGTGAGAATATTGTTGCTCGATCTCTTCTTACATTGCACTCAGTGAGTAACCATTGTGCTCGATTCTTTCTTATATTGCACTTCAGTGAGTAACTATCAGTGTCTCTTCTGACTTCTTCTTACATTGCACTTCAGTGAGTAACTATGTGTGCTCGATCTCTTTTACATTGCACTTAGTGAGTAAATTAGTGTTCCGATCTCTTTTACATTGCACTTCAGTGAGTAACATGTGCTCGATCTCTTCTTACATTGCACTTCAGTGAGTAACTATTGTGCTCCGACTCTCTTACATTGCACTTCAGTGAGTAACTATGTGTGCTCCGATCTCTTCTACATTGCACTTCATGAGTAACTCATGTGTGCTCCGATCTCTTTCTTACATTGCACTTCAGTGAGCAATATGTGTGCTCGATCTTTTTTACATTGTACTCAGTGAGTAACTATGTGTGTCGATCTCTTCTTACATTGCACTTCAGTGAGTAACCATGTGTGTCGATCTCTTTCTTACATTGCACTTCAGTGAGTAATCATGTGTGCTCCGATCTCTTTCTTACATTGCACTTCAGTGAGTAACAATGTGTGCTCCGATCTCTTATCATTGCACTTCAGTGAGTAACTATGTGTGCTCCGATCTCTTTCTTACATTGCACTTCAGTGAGTAACTATGTGTGTCCTGATCTCTTCTTACATTGACCAGTGAGTAACTATGTGTGCTCCGATCTCTTTCTTACATTGCACTTCAGTGAGTAACTAGTGTGCTCCGATCTCTTTCTAATTGCACTTCAGTGAGTAACCATGTGTGCTCCGATCTCTTTCTTACATTGCACTTCAGTGAGTAACTATGTGTGCTCCGATCTCTTTCTTATATTGCACTTCAGTGAGTAACTATGTGTGCTCCGATCTCTTTCTTACATTGCACTTCAGTAAGTAACTATGTGTGCTCCGATCTCATTCTTACACAGAAAGATCTCAGCGGCAGTGCACGAACTTTGTAGCAACGACGAGGTCCTCAAATACACTAAGCAATGTTCCCGTTTTGCTATTATTTGTCTTGATTAATGTTTCAAGTCTTCTTCTTCTTCTTCTTTGCGTTCGTTCTTTACGACCAATTTTAATCACTCTTTGTGATATGTTTGATCTTTGCCAAGAACGTGTATACGTTGCACATTGGTTTTGTAGGCCCCTAAACGCATAGACTTCTACACGTTTAGGACACATGCATCCGATTTCAGCCAAACCTCCTTAGTCGCCTCTTACGACATGCGTGGCAGGCAACAGTGGTTCTATTCTTTACACCCCAAATTTGGGCCCAGGTAACCACTCGGCGAATGTTTCAAGTATCGCTGGTTACAATTATTCTTGCATTTATCTTCTCTTTCTCTCATTTTTCCCACTTTTGTAATGAATTCAGACAAACAGAAAATTATTTCTCAACATGTGATTGTCAATAAAGTTGAGGAAGATTTGTTAATTAAATGTAATTAGAATTGCAAAACAATGCAAAACAGAACCCTCAATATGTCAGCGAGAGTTGGAGAAAATACGATATAGAAAGTCAGTGAAATGTATTTGAAAATAAGTGTCTGCGAACAAACATTGACATCACATTAACATTGACATCACATTAACATTGACATCACATTAAAGGAATTCAGAAGAAGTGATGAAATCAGAGATATGTCTGGTCAACCACTAATAACCCCTGTTATAAAAGAAAGAATATGTTGGACATACTCTGAGAATGTCAATGATCAAAGAATCACAAAAAAGACATTGAAGTTGTGAGCAATTGTTTCAAAAAGAAATGATGCCCTAGGACAACCAGAAAATAATTTATCTCAGAGAGGAGCAAAATATTTGTCTGACTTCCATAGAAGAGATTAAACAAATTTTATTGTCCAGTAAATCGCTCTGTATTCTGAAATTGCTTGTACATCAAATATAATATATTATTTATGTATATGAGAAGAAATTAATATCAAAATATTGTGTTAATTAACAAGAAATGTACACGGCCTTGAACTCTGTTTTGCCTTTCAAATCCGTTATTTAAAAAGTTGCATGTTCACACAAGAATATCTTGTTCCGGAATATTGCTTCAAGTTTACGACTAGCAGTCGTACCGGTTGACATTGAAAGATGCATTTCTACAGATATATAAATCAGATGTATATATCACACAGTCATGTCGATGTTTTAATCAGATTTTATCATACAGTTGTGTCCACGTTCTCATTGACTGTATGTATGCCCACATTTATTTCAGCATTGTATTCTGGAGTTTGCTTCCTGGACGTATGATGATAATGGATTGAACTTGGTGCTGATGGGCGGGGAAGATGGGGATATTTCGAACTATAAGAATAGTACAGAATGGGAGCTCGTTAGTTTCGGACAAGAGAGGGAGGTAGGTATCTAGTTAGTGGGTAGAGAGAGGACAGAGAGAGGGAGGTAGGTATCTAGTTAGTGGACAGAGAGAGAGAGAGTGGAGGGAGTATGTAACAAGTCATACAGAAGAGAGAGAGAGAGAGAGTGGAGGGAGTATGTAACAAGTCATACAGAAGAGAGAGAGAGAGAGTGGAGGGAGTATGTAACAAGTCATACAGAAGAGAGAGAGAGAGAGAGAGTGGAGGGAGTATGTAACAAGTCATACAGAAGAGAGAGAGGAGTGGAGGGGTATGTAACAAGTCATACAGAAGAGAGAGAGAGAGAGAGTGGAGGGAGTATGTAACAAGTCATACAGAAGAGAGAGAGAGAGAGAGTGGAGGGAGTATGTAACAAGTCATACAGAAGAGAGAGAGAGAGTGGAGGTAGTATGTAACAAGTCATACAGAAGAGAGAGAGAAAGAGAGAGTGGAGGGAGTATGTAACAAGTCATACAGAGAGAGAGAGAGAGTGGAGGGAGTATGTAACAAGTCATACAGAAGAGAGAGAGAGAGTGGAGGGAGTATGTAACAAGTCATACAGAAGAGAGAGAGAGAGAGTGGAGGGGGTATGTAACAAGTCATACAGAAGAGAGAGAGAGAGAGAGAGAGAGTGGAGGGAGTATGTAACAAGTCATACAGAAGAGAGAGAGAGTGGAGGGGTATGTAAAAGTCATACAGAAGAGAGAGGAGAGTGGAGGGGTATGTAACAAGTCATACAGAAGAGAGAGAGAGAGTGGAGGGAGTATGTAACAAGTCATACAGAAGAGAAGAGAAAGAGAAGTGGAGGGAGTATGTAACAAGTCATACAGAAGAGAGAGAGAGAGTGGAGGGTGTATGTAACAAGTCATACAGAAGAGAGAGAGAGAGAGTGGAGGGAGTATGTAACAAGTCATACAGAAGAGAGAGAGAGAGTGGAGGGGTTATGTAACAAGTCATACAGAAGAGAGAGAGAGAGAGAGAGAGAGAGAGTGGAGGGAGTATGTAACAAGTCATACAGAAGAGAGAGAGAGTGGAGGGGTATGTAAAAGTCATACAGAGAGAGAGAGAGAGTGGAGGGGTATGTAACAAGTCATACAGAAGAGAGAGAGAGAGAGAGTGGAGGGGGTATGTAACAAGTCATACAGAAGAGAGAGAGAGAGTGGAGGGAGTATGTAACAAGTCATACAGAAGAGAGAGAGAGAGTGGAGGTAGTATGTAACAAGTCATACAGAAGAGAGAGAGAGAGTGGAGGGTGTATGTAACAAGTCATACAGAAGAGAGAGAGAGAGTGAAAACGAGAGAGAGGGTAATGTAACAAGTCATACAGAAGAGAGAGAGAGAGAGAGTGGAGGGAGTATGTAACAAGTCATACAGAAGAGAGAGAGAGTGGAGGGAGTATGTAACAAGTCATACAGAAGAGAGAGAGAGAGAGTGGAGGTGTGATGGAGGGAGTGAGGGACAAGTCATACAGAAGAGAGAGAGAGAGTGGAGGGAGTATGTAACAAGTCATACAGAAGAGAGAGAGAGAGGGGAGGGAGTATGTAACAAGTCATACAGAAGAGAGAGAGAGAGAGTGGAGGGGGTATGTAACAAGTCATACAGAAAGAGAGAGAGAGAGAGAGAGTGGAGGAGTATGTAACAAGTCATACAGAAGAGAGAGAGAAGTGGAGGGTATGTACAAAGTCATACAGAAGAGAGAGAGAGAGTGGAGGGAGTATGTAAAAGTATCAGAAGAGAGAGAGAGAGAGAGAGAGAGAGGGAGGGGATGTAACAAGTCATACAAGAGAGAGAGAGAGTGGAGGGTATGTAACAAGTCATACAGAAAGAGAGAGAATGGAGGAGTATGTATCAAGTCATACAGAAAGAGAGAGAGAGAGAGAGAGAGGAGTATGTAACAAGTCATACAGAAGAAGAGAGAAACGTGGAGATAGTATCAAGTCATACAGAATAGAGAGAGAGTGGAGACGTATAATAATCTGGACAGAGAAGAAGATACAAAGTATGCAGTTATACAATATGACAGAGAAACATGACTAGATATGAGCAAGGTCATAACTCGATAAAGGTGGAGACCGCAGTCACTATAATGGCGGACAATATAACAAATACTGTAGTTTAAAAAATACAAAACAATGACAATATGCACAAGTTTCAACTAAAAGGCCTTATCAAGCAAGCGATACAACAGGCTACGAATTTCAACAACTACTTTTAGACAACACAGATATCACATAAAATGAAATCTGTGACTAAAATAATAACTAATAATCGAAAAACTAGAAGTGGGAAAGAGAGAAACAATAAAAATCAAGTAAATAATAACTATATACATTGAACATATACACATATAGAATATGGAGCATGAGAAGAGAAAGTACTAAGAAGCATGAAATGAGGCATTGAGTCCATGAGGTCAAGGTACCATATAACGAATAAAACGATTCTCCAGAGCACATCGACTACGATCATCAGAGGTACATGATCGGATGGCCGGGACCTGGACGTCGCGAGCTCCCAAATGGTCAGTTCCATTGAAATGAGTGGCTACAGGGTTCACAGAGCATTGGCGTACATCGCTCAAGTGTTGGCCGAAACGGTCACTAAGCATTTTTGCCTGTTTCGCCGATATGTGCCTTGTCACACCGCTTGCAATTGATGGCGTAGATTATATTGCGGGACTCGCATGCGAAACCATCTTCAATAACAAACGTGGCTTTAGGAAAAGATACAGTACGGATCTGTATCACATAAGCACACGTATTTCAACGTCGATGGCCACACTGGACGGTGCCAAAATGACTCTGGACATTGGACTTGAGGCGACTATGTACCAACACTTCTGTCCCGTCTGTAATCCACCAAATGATAGTTATGGAAGACTGAACGTGTCTCAGGATCTGAATAAAGGATAGACAGATAACAGAATAAAACATTTTTCACCAGTGAACTATGAGGGTGGAAAGTTAAGATACGTTTAACCCTGTCAGAGTTGGAAGTTCTATGTTGGTTGGTAAAAGCCTCCTGGCGAGTATATTTCTGAACTCGATGCATCGCAGATACAAGCACCTTCTCCGGGTATAGGCGCTTGCGGAAGAAATCAAGCATATCGCGAGCTCTACCAAGAAAATCATCGTCCTCGCTACAAAGGCGACGAAGGCGCATAAGTTGGGAGAATGGCAAAGAATCAGAACAAGCCTGGGGATGGGAAAAAAGTATAAAGGAGAAAACTATGTGCATTGATAGGTTTAAAAAACAAATATAATGAAGACACCTATGGCAAGTAATGCAGATATCACCCTGAATCTAAAATGAAAATGTTAAAAAAGAAATTATCATACGAATTGGCAAAGCAACATCAGCTTTTAAAAGTCTAAATAAAATATGAACTGCAAATTATATAGTATTAAAACTAAATTACGCATTTTCAATTCAAATGTTGTATCAATCCTAAGATATGCCAGCAAGAGTTGGAAAATGACTAAAGATATAGAAAGCAAGTTGAATGCATTTGAAAATAGATGTCTGCGAAAAATAATGAATATAAAATGGAACGAATTCAGGAGAAGTGATGAAATCAGAGAAATGTCTGGTCAACCACTAGTGACAACTGTTATAAGAAAGAGAAGATGGAGATATGTTGGGTACACCTTGAGGAGAAATGATCAACAAATATCAAAGCAGGCATTGGAGTGGGATGCAAAGGGTTCAAGAAAGAGAGGACAACCTAAGGAGACCCTGAAACGAACTGTGCTGAGAGAGGCAATAAATATCGGTCTCAGTTCCATGGAGGAAATTGAGCGAGTTGCCCAGGATAGAGGGGTATGGAGAAATTACTTGCACACCCTATGTAACGTATAACGGTACGAGAGGAATTATTATTATTATCAGTAGGCTTATAATAAACTGATGTTGTGATGATGGATAGGTTGATAGTGATAGTGATGTCAAGAAAGTTGACACAAGAAGTGGAGATGTGAGAGGTGAATTGAATAGCAAGGTTGAAAACATTAATGAAATTTATGAAGCGTGACAAATCAGCTTCAGGCATATCAGTAATGTTAATACAGTCATCGATGTATCTTATAAAGTCATTAAGGAGAGAGAGAGAGAGAGAGAGAGAGAGAGAGAGAGAGAGATAGGTAGGTAGGTATGAAGTTATATAGAAGAGAGAAATGTGTGAATTCATATAGGAGAGACAGAGAGGTAGGTATGACGTCCTTCAGAAGAGAAGGGAGAGGGTAAGTATGACGTCAACAGAGATCAGTCTGGAATATTCGTTGAAACTGATCTCCTTTGGTAATATTAGATAACGGATAGCAGTGAATACAAGGCCCGGAGTGAATCATGAATAGACTAGAGAAGCATGGAGAAACGTTTGTATATATAAACATGAAACGTTGAAAGTCTACTTGAATACACTAGAAGGTAACAATGTTCGTGAAATATCATGGAACATTTGTGGAAGACTGCTCTAGTCGCAGACAGATCTTGATCGTGGTATGTGTCATTGACATGGATTTTAATGCTAACTCGGGCCTCTTTAGAGCACAGATGACATACTAGCGTCGGCAAAAACGGAAATGGGCCAACCAGAACCAGATTAGTTAGTGTATGTGTCTTTAGTTTATGTGTCCATTAATTTCAAACTGGCGTGTCAATGAAACAAGACCAGGTTTTGTAAATATTGACCAAAAATGAACATGGAAAATGAAATGAACAGGGAAAATGGCGAAAAGAAAGAACCGAAATGAATATCTCAATTAGTTTCAAGAATCTGCAAGTTACTGGTTTCTGAAATCACATCAAAGCATTCCTAGTAGACCTATAGGCGCTTAGTCTTCTCCAGCAGATGTCTGTGGGTATGCATGCTGATGGTTTCTGTGACTCACTGGTTAAACATACTCTTATATTGCTGCTCCCCATTCCAGTTCTACTTGTACGATTTGTAATTGCTAACTTCTTTGAATTAGAATTCTTAAAAAACATCAATTGTAGTGCCGCATTCGTGAAGTGCTTCTCTTAAAAACATCAATTGTAGTGTGCCGCATTCGTGAAGTGCTTCTCGAGAAAACATCAATTGTAGTGCCGCATTCGTGAAGTGCTTCTCTTAAAAACATCAATTGTAGTGCCGCATTCGTGAAGTGCTTCTCGAGAAAACATCAATTGTAGTGTGTCGCATTCGTGAAGTGCTTCTCTTAAAAACATCAATTGTAGTGTGTCGCATTCGTGAAGTGCTTCTCGAGAAAACATCAATTGTAGTGTGCCGCATTCGTGAAGTGCTTCTTGAGAAAACATCAATTGCAGTGTGTCGCATTCGTGAAGTGCTTCTCGAGAAAACATCAATTGTAGTGTGCCGCATTCGTGAAGTGCTTCTCGAGAAAACATCAATTGTAGTGTGCCGCATTCGTGAAGTGCTTCTCGAGAAAACATCAATTGTAGTGTGCCGCATTCGTGAAGTGCTTCTTGAGAAAACATCAATTACAGTGTGTCGCATTCGTGAAGTGCTTCTCGAGAAAACATCAATTGTAGTGTGCCGCATTCGTGAAGTGCTTCTCGAGAAAACATCAATTGTAGTGTGCCGCATTCGTGAAGTGCTTCTCGAGAAAACATCAATTGTAGTGTGCCGCATTCGTGAAGTGCTTCTCGAGAAAACATCAATTGTAGTGTGCCGCATTCGTGAAGTGCTTCTCGAGAAAACAAAGATCATCACGCCTTGTTCATCTTCAACATCCCCACAATCTGTACTGTTAAAGTGCATTTCCTTGAGTCTCACTGCCGCCAACATCCGCATGTCCAGAACAGTAAATTCGCACAAGACTCTGGAGACTGAAAACTTTGGTGACCAACATTCACTGATACCGCAACTTGCTATTTTAGACGGACCGTCCGAAGCATTGACTGAGAGTAGGACACACTAGTGGTTCCAGTAACAATAGCTGCAGATAACCCCTAGCTAAGTAACTAACTAACTGAGTAGCTAACATCATGTTCATTTTACTATTATAAAGTTGATCATGTTGTGATCTATTCCAGGTGGTTACGTTCTCCTGTTGTCCAGTACCCTATGTGTTTATAAAAAACCACATACGGATTAAAAGACGACCACTATTCTATGTTTTCAACATGGTTTTTCCATGCATCCTTATCACGCTTGTGGCTCTTCTCGGATTTTATATGCCTTCAGGTTAGCAAGAAATTGATTTTATGTTTTACTGTCAGGAAGAAATTGATTTTATGTTTTACTGTCAGCAAGAAATTGATTTTATATGCCTTCAGGTTAGCAAGAAATTGATTTTATGATTTACTGTCAGCAAGAAATTGATTTTATGATTTACTGTCAGCAAGAAATTGATTTTATGATTTACTGTCAGGAAGAAATTGATTTTATGATTTACTGTCAGCAAGAAATTGATTTTATGTTTTACTGTCAGCAAGAAATTAATTTTATGTTTTACTGTCAGCAAGAAATTGATTTTATGATTTACTGTCAGGAAGAAATTGATTTTATGATTTACTGTCAGCAAGAAATTGATTTTATGTTTTACTGTCAGCAAGAAATTAATTTTTTGTTTTACTGTCAGCAAGAAATTAATTTTATGTTTTACTGTCAGCAAGAAATTGATTTTATGTTTTACTGTCAGCAAGAAATTAATTTTATGTTTTACTGTCAGCAAGAAATTAATTTTATGTTTTACTGTCAGCAAGAAATTAATTTTATGTTTTACTGTCAGCAAGAAATTGATTTTATGTTTTACTGTCAGCAAGAAATTAATTTTATGTTTTACTATCAGCAAGAAATTAATTTTATGCTTTACTATCAGCAAGAAATTAATTTTATGTTTTACTGTCAGGAATAAATTGATAATTGAACATGTTTTCAGATTAGGTAGAAATTAGCATGTCATATATTTATATATATACAGAGAGAAAGAGAGACAGAAAGAGGGGGAGAGAGAAATTAAGAACGAATTTATAGTCTCATTTGCTTACTTACAATAAAAGAAATGCAATGCCTGTACTAAAGCATATTAATCCGTTCTGAACCATACTGAGCGCTGTGGGTTCGAATCTATTCCGAAACACATATGCATCTTTTTCATGAGATCTCTAGAATTTCTGCCAGAGTTACGGAGTTCGTGCAATGCTGTCGACAGGTGTCATGCCATCTCTGCCGACTGGGACAGAGCTATATAGGGGAACCCGGCGCAACGAAGTTAATCCTTCGCCTTTGTACCCTTTTTAGGACATTAATCAGTAGCAGCTCATGGATCCTAGGACTACATGGAACTACAGGACAAGAACCCACATAATTGTAACACAAAACAGGAACCAACAAATGAATAGATAGTTGATACTATAGTTGAAGTTGAGTGATAGTAGAAGTTTATAGTTTACACATTTCTATGATACTGATGTACAAACAGGACACAGACAACAAAATGAATAGATAGTTGATAGTTTGACACATTTCTATGATACTGATGTCCTCATTTCTTTCTCTTGTTCTCATTTCTTTCTCTTGTTCTCATTTCTTTCTCTTGGTGTCATTTGTTTACTAATATCTGAATTTCCTTTCAATGACACACTGCCGTGCTTACACTAACAAACTGAGAAACTAATGGACTGTTATCTCTCAATCTTGTATACGTTCACTTGAACAGACTCTGGAGAGAAGATAGCTATGGGAATCACAACACTGCTGTCTATGACTGTTTTTTTAATGATAGTCGCTGACAAAATGCCGCCAACATCTGAAGATTTACCTCTTGTAGGTAAGTTGTCATACCTTATGTTTGTCATCAAAGTGTTATCAACGAGGCTCAAGATAGTGATTACAATCAAAATAATATTTCAGTAATGTAACTGTAACGTTGATATAACTATTAATATTGGTAATTATGTACACATATTGGTAATGGTAATGTGATTGCTTAACTTGTTTACACTATATTATTTGATCTCATGATGGACTACCCTATTGTTTGTTTCTAAGTTGTTTACACTATATTATTTGATCTCATGATGGACTACCCTATTGTTTGTTTCTAAGTTGTTGTTTTTTTATATTTGTTTCTGTAATGTTTTTGACTAAATTAGATCAGTATTACTTTGAATAATGTCTGTACAGATAAAAGTGTGTGTAGAACATGTTCTATAGTTTGTTCCCGTGAGCTAGAAGAGCACAATGTCCTTGACAAACAGAAAGATATGTTAAATAAATAGACAGTAAATAAGAATTAAGGACCTCCTCCGGACATATTTTTTTACTAAATTCAGGATTCGAAGCACAAACCTTTACTACTTCCGGTTTCCATTTCCTAGCCCTGCAGAGCAGCGCTTTTCATAACACGATTAGCTAGCACTTTGATGTTATGCTCTGAATTAAGAAAAACTCTCATCTCTAGGAATTTGCAAATGGTGCCATAAGTAATAAAGGTTTATAGTTCCAATCCTGAATTTGGTAAAAAAAAAGCATTTCAAGAGGCCCTTAATATTTGTTTACTGACTATTTATTTAACATATTCATTAGCACTTGTGCTTTCCTGGGGTTCTTACAACTTCTTATTCACTTGAAACAGAAAGATAAAGTCTTGTACAAATATTTGTTGGCATTTGATTACAGTTTTAATACTCTTCCTTCGTTTGTTAACATGAGTGTCCTTGTAAGCAATGATCCTTCCTTTCTTTCGTTTGCTTGAAATATTGTCTATATATCCAATGTTGTCTCTTATATAAACTTCACTGTCTTCTGTAGCTCAAGTAAGCAATGATGAAGATGATCTCCCAGTCAGCTTCTGCAGAATCTGTCTAAACTATATTATAAAATTTATTTTCTCTTCGACATACTCATTATTTTTGTTGTAACTTTGTTGCTTTGTGAGTCGGCATATTTGTCTAGATGTGCTCATTGTCTTGATGAAAGATAGATTTAGCAAGACAAGAAGATCTTGTTACGTGTTAGTATCCCCACAGTGTTACATTGTTTACAATTGATATTAGTTCATCATCTATTCCTAGCTACTCAACAATAAAACAGAAAGCCGAGAGAGTACATTGGCTAGTGTAATCGCTTCTTACTAGTCTAGTCCGGTTTCAATTCCACAGTAGAAGAAGTGTTGTTTTTCCCGATCTGACCATGCTGCCTCAGTTGGTTACTGGAAAAGCAATGGTAGTACAGGCGGTACAGGCGGTACAGGCGGCTAATATAATGTTGATGACATCACTCATCGTTTGGTCAATGAAAAATACAGATCTAAGGCCGTCTTCTCCAGTTTACCTCATGGTATGAAACTGGATTCATTTACTTGACTACTTGAACTCAATAGACAAAAAACTTGTAAAGTTTCTCATTCAAATTCGTGTATGTCCGAGGTTTAATGGTTGAACAACTTAAAAGCTGAACAACTATAAGGTTTGCTTAAAGAAGATTTGTCTAAGACATGGAAAGGACAAACCCATGGGACTTTGCTCCTCCGAAAACGAAGAGTACTTGTCATTTTAGACATCATCATCATCAGATGAAACAGAATGTTACTAGAACACTCCAGCACCGACTGCTATTTTGTCCCATCTTCATCAACTCCGTCATTACAGTTTATCTTGTTCTGGTTTCGTTCTCTTCCCCAACCTCGCTTATCAACTTCCCTGTCGATGCCAGTCAATAAATATTACGTCTATCTATGTCTGTGATTTCTCAAAAGTATGCACTTAAATTGTCACATCTCTATTTAATTTGCTACTTGAAATGTGCGTATCATTATGTATTTGTTTGTAACATCACCTTGTTTCTTGTTCATTCATCTAGTCATTGTAACATCACCTTGTTTCTTGTTCATCTTGTCATTGTAACATCACTTTATTTCTTATTTATTCATCTTGTCATTGTAACATCACCTTGTTTCTTATTTATCTTGTCATTGTAACATCACCTTGTTTCTTATTTATCTTGTCATTGTAACATCACCTTGTTTCTTATTCATCTTCTCATTGTAACATCACCTCGTTTCTTGTTCATTCATCTTGTCATTGTAACATCACCTTGTTTCTTATTCATCTTGTCATTGTAACATCACCTTGTTTCTTGTTCATCTACTCATTTATATATATGTGGCTAGTATTATATCAATTATTTGGTTAGAATTGATATCGTTAAGCTTATTTAATTATATAAAATATCTTCAGTTGTGCATGTATTCAATTGTGATGTCTTTTCCATGACTGACGCTCAATGTTTTTATTTTGGCTGATATTGCTATTATGTGGTTGTTGGTGTTTTTTTTCTTAATTTTGTTTTACTGTGCATAACTTTCTGGTCATATCTTGGTGTACTCTTTTCAGTATTCTGTGTTTGTTATTATCAACTCTAAATTGTCTTCAATATATATTGTACAGAATAATCAGTATAATATTAGAGCAACCTGACAATATTGTTATAACAAAGTTGTTTGTTTAGTTCGTACATGTGCTGGTTTGTTTAGTTCGTACATCTGCTGGTTTGTTTAGTTCGTACATGTGCTCATTTGTTTAGTTCGTACATCTGCTGGTTTGTTTAGTTCGTACATGTGCTCATTTGTTTAGTTCGTACATCTGCTGGTTTGTTTAGTTCGTACATCTGCTGGTTTGTTTAGTTCGTACATCTGCTGGTTTGTTTAGTTCGTACATCTGCTTGTTTGTTTAGTTCGTACATCTGCTGGTTTGTTTAGTTCGTACATCTGCTTGTTTGTTTAGTTCGTACATCTGCTGGTTTGTTTAGTTCGTACATCTGCTTGTTTGTTTAGTTCGTACATCTGCTTGTTTGTTTAGTTCGTACATCTGCTGGTTTGTTTAGTTCATACATGTGCTCATTTGTTTAGTTCGTACATGTGCTTGTTTGTTTAGTTCGTACATCTGCTGGTTTGTTTAGTTCGTACATCTGCTTGTTTGTTTAGTTCGTACATCTGCTGGTTTGTTTAGTTCGTACATCTGCTTGTTTGTTTAGTTCGTACATGTGCTTGTTTGTTTAGTTCGTACATGTGCTTGTTTGTTTAGTTCGTACATCTGCTGGTTTGTTTAGTTCATACATGTGCTCATTTGTTTAGTTCGTACATGTGCTTGTTTGTTTAGTTCGTACATCTGCTGGTTTGTTTAGTTCGTACATCTGCTGGTTTGTTTAGTTCGTACATCTGCTTGTTTGTTTAGTTCGTACATGTGCTTGTTTGTTTAGTTCGTACATGTGCTTGTTTGTTTAGTTCGTACATGTGCTTGTTTGTTTAGTTCATACATGTGCTCATTTGTTTAGTTCGTACATGTGCTTGTTTGTTTAGTTCGTATATGTGCTCAACTACAACATCTTTGATACAACAATATTAACATCAACATTAGAAATCTATACGAGCGTATCTGTGGCGAAGTGGTTACAACGCTTGCCTGCCGTTCTGAAGGTTGTGTGTTAGAACTCGGACCTAGTCACATGGGCAATTATTTCATGATATCTCAAGGAGTGTTGCTGGAGATACGGAGCTCGCACTTGGTGCTCCACTCGCGATAGGGACGAAGCCATATGAGGGAACCCGGTACAATGACGTCAATCCTTCACATTTCAACTCTTTTAGTCAACAAAATTTGATAAATTTGATAAATTGACACCATCACATCATTAGCTCTAAAAGTTACTACTAGAACAATTCTTCGGCATTTCTCTGTAAAATAAGCAGTGCCACTTCTCTGTTGCTGACATATTTAAATCAGTTATCACATCTTACAATCATCTTTACCTTGGACTTCCTCTTCTCCACTTTCCCGTAACGTCTACCTTGATCATTTACGGCTCTACATTACGTAACAAAAATAACACGTAAAACAACACTTGGTAGTTCCAAAAGATTTAAAATAAAATTTCTAAAAAAATATCTCCACCATTATCAAAATTACATCGGTGACCCTCTAGTGCACTGTAGCTGAGATATTCCTGTGTTAGAAAGAGATCGAAGTGCACCGAAGTGCAATGACGATGGTCCTATCAATCAATCACTCAATCAGTCTATTACTGTTGCTACTTATCCTAGCTGTTATCTGTGTGTGATTGTATGTTGTGCTCGATGTCTCTTGATTGATTTCCTTCTTGATATAACATTGTAGTCAATTCTAATGTTAATTTATATAAATGTTGTTAATAATGTTATGTTATTTTTTATTCAGTTTATTTGTATTTGCTGTGAAATTTTTATTTTGCCGTAGTTGCTGCTGTGACGTGCTCCCTAACACTGTTTGATCAGCGATTTATGCAGAAATGTCAACTGTCATTGCGAATATGCACATTTTGTGATGCACTGGTGTGTGCAATAGCGACTCCAGCTGTGATTGTGCAGCAATAGTTTTTGTAATAAATTGTGTATCAACAGTTACTATAAGTAATGAGTACCAATATTTACTGCAATAAAATGTGTGCACCAATATATGGTGCAATGAAATGTGCAACAATATATGATGCAATGAAATGTGCACCAATATATGATACAATGAAATGTGCACCAATATATGATACAATGAAATGTGCACCAAATATGATAATGAAATGTGCACCTATGATGAATGAAATGTGCAACAATATTTTTACAGTAAAGTGTGAACAAGTAGTTGCGCAGTAAAGTTGCACCAGTAGCTGCTGCAGTAAAGTGTGTACCAGCAACTGCGCTTCAATTTGCACCAATAGTTGCAAGTAACATGTGCACGAATATTTGCTCTGTACAGTGTACACCAATAGTTGCCGAAACTGTGCACCGTATTTGCTTAGTAAAGTGTGCACGAATAGTTGCTTTAATGATGTGTGCACTGATAGTTGCTGCAGTAAAGTGTACACTAAATACTTTGTGCAGTAAAGATTGCACAAATATTTGGTGCACTGTCACAGGCATTAGCGACTCGTAGATTAAAGTGTACACCAATAATTCCGCATTAATGGGTGCACCAATAATTGCTGCTGCACTATCACATTCATTTGGGGACTATTAAAGTATGCATTACTATATCCTTCGCTACCGGTGTCAATATTTGACATCTCCCTACCTGCAGAAAGCTATGCATACACACGCTTTATCTTACTCACAACCTGCCAAATAGCACAGACAGTGTGACTTGTGTATAAATTGTCTTCCAACATTTCTCTTACAGTGCCAAATAACAAAGCTTGAATTTAACACTGTTTGCAACTAACATCGTTAATTTCATATTTCTCTTTAAATATTAACATCACATTTATAAGTATTTTTAACATGTTATTCCAAAGTTAACACCCTCCTCCTCCCAAATCCCTCAGTTTTGTTTAACATTTTTATCACTAGCTATTAACTGTTTGAAATCTCATTTAGTAATCAATGTAAAACAAAATTATAGATTTAACTCACGGAAACTTTAGTTGAAAAACAAAATATAATTATATTTTAAAATGTAAGTAAAATAGGACGGACACGAGCGCACGGCAGCAGCTACAGAGAATGAAACAGTCAACGTTGTATGTTTAGTTCTGGACATTTTCCCACGAAATTATTCCAGGTCTGTACTATGGTATTACCATGACCATTGTATCCTTCGCCACTGCCATGACAGTTTTTGTTCTCAACATTCATCACAAGGGATCACGTGGACGAGAGATACCCAAATTAACCAAAAAGATTTTCTTTGGTGTTGTGGCCAAAATCTTTTTTATATCTCTGGATTTGGAAGAAGTTCCGAGCGCAGCCTCTAAACAAGGTCGTGGTTCTAAAGGAGTTAAAGGAATGGTAAGTAGCACTAATATGTTTGTTTTAAACTTCAAACGTCTACAGCTTCTTCAAAGTGATGTCAAACAGGCTTACAATGTATGTAAATGTATGTTGTTATATGTTTATTTTTCGTCACATTCTTACAGGTTTGTATTATGGCATCACAATCGCCATTGTATCCTCCGCCACCGCAATGACAGCTGTTGTTCTCAATGTACACTACAAAGGCTCCCGAGGACGTGAAGTACCCAGACTTCTCAAAAAGATTTTCTTTGGCGTGTTGGCCAAAATTCTTTTTCTGAACTTGGATCTGGAGGAAATAACCCCCAGCCATAAAAAGAACCGGGGGCCCAAAGGAGCGGTGAGTAGGTGATCCAGATGAGTGTTAAGAGATAAATCAGATTTAATGAAAACATTGAAAGCTAGTTGAATATTGAATATTTCTTCTATGTTTAAATTTGACATATAAAATCTAGTTGTTGCATGAGGTTCAACAACATAAAGGTATGTGTCTTACACGATGTCTTTATGAGAATGTTTGCTCACAGTTGCCTGCTTCCTTGGTGGATGTCTTTATGAGAATGTTTGCTCACAGTTGCCTGCTTCCTTGGTGGATGTCTTCATGAGAATGTTTGCTCACAGTTGCCTGCTTCCTTGGTGGATGTCTTCATGAGAATGTTTGCTCACAGTTGCCTGCTTCCTTGGTGGATGTCTTCATGAGAATGTTTGCTCACAGTTGCCTGCTTCCTTGGTGGATGTCTTCATGAGAATGTTTGCTCACAGTTGCCTGCTTCCTTGGTGGATGTCTTCATGAGAATGTTTGCTCACAGTTGCCTGCTTCCTTGGTGGATGTCTTTATGAGAATGTTTGCTCACAGTTGCCTGCTTCCTTGGTGGATGTCTTTATGAGAATGTTTGCTCACAGTTGCCTGCTTCCTTGGTGGATGTCTTCATGAGAATGTTTGCTCACAGTTGCCTGCTTCCTTGGTGGATGTCTTTATGAGAATGTTTGCTCACAGTTGCCTGCTTCCTTGGTGGATGTCTTTATGAGAATGTTTGCTCACAGTTGCCTGCTTCCTTGGTGGATGTCTTTATGAGAATGTTTGCTCACAGTTGCCTGCTTCCTTGGTGGATGTCTTCATGAGAATGTTTGCTCACAGTTGCCTGCTTCCTTGGTGGATGTCTTCATGAGAATGTTTGCTCACAGTTGCCTGCTTCCTTGGTGGATGTCTTTATGAGAATGTTTGCTCACAGTTGCCTGCTTCCTTGGTGGATGTCTTCATGAGAATGTCTGCTTCCTTGGTGGATGTCTTTATGAGAATGTTTGCTCACAGTTGCCTGCTTCCTTGGTGGATGTCTTTATGAGAATGTTTGCTCACAGTTGCCTGCTTCCTTGGTGGATGTCTTAATGAGAATGTTTGCTCACAGTTGCCTGCTTCCTTGGTGGATGTCTTCATGAGAATGTTTGCTCACAGTTGCCTGCTTCCTTGGTGGATGTCTTCATGAGAATGTTTGCTCACAGTTGCCTGCTTCCTTGGTGGATGTCTTCATGAGAATGTTTGCTCACAGTTGCCTGCTTCCTTGGTGGATGTCTTTATGAGAATGTTTGCTCACAGTTGCCTGCTTCCTTGGTGGATGTCGTACACGATGTCTTCATGAGAATGTCTGCTTCCTTGGTGGATGTCTTCATGAGAATGTCTGCTTCCTTGGTGGATGTCTTCATGAGAATGTCTGCTTCCTTGGTGGATGTCTTCATGAGAATGTCTGCTTCCTTGGTGGATGTCTTCATGAGAATGTCTGCTTCCTTGGTGGATGTCTTCATGAGCATGTCTGCTTCCTTGGTGGATGTCTTACACGTATGACAACAGAAGAAGAATGTTTGTTATGATTTACATTCCATATTTCGTATTTTCATTATCAAATGTGTGTGTATGCGCGTGCATGTGTATGTGTTTGTAAAGGTGTGTGTATGCGTGAGTATATGTGTGTACAGGACCGTGCGGTATATTTTCTCAGTATGATGCAAGTCTTCCAAATGCCGTCTCTTAAATGTTTTTTTTTCTTTAAAATAACCTTCAACTGTGGTTTTGATTTGGCTGCTTATGCCACCCCATTACGGTGCCGCCTGCTGAGCCCGCCTCTCTGTATCATAGCACGGCCGTGTGTGTCTGTATCTGTGTGCGTGTCTGTATCTGTGTGTGTGTCTGTATGTGTGTGTCTGATTGTGTGTGCTGTATCTGTGTGTGTCTGTATCTGTGTGTGCTGATGTGTGTGTCTGTATGTGTGTGTCTGTATTGTGTGTGTCTGTATCTGTGTGTGTCTGTATGTGTGTGTCTGTATGTGTGTGTCTGTATGTGTGTGTGTCTGTATCTGTGTGTGTGTCTGTATTTGTGTGTGTCTGTATCTGTGTGTGTCTGTATTGTGTGTGTCTGTATCTGTGTGTGTCTGTATGTGTGTGTGTCTGTATCGTGTGTGTGTCTGTATGTGTGTGTGTGTCTGTATCTGTGTGTGTCTGTATGTGTGTGTCTGTGTGTGTGTGTGTCTGTATCTGTGTGTGTCTGTATCTGTGTGTGTCTGTATTTGTGTGTGTCTGTATGTGTGTGTGTCTGTATGTGTGTGTGTCTGTATCTGTGTGTGTGTCTGTATGTGTGTGTCTGTATCTGTGTGTGTCTGTATCTGTGTGTCTGTATCTGTGTGTGTCTGTGTGTGTGTGTCTGTATGTGTGTGTCTGTATGTGTGTGTGTCTGTATTGTGTGTGTCTGTATCTGTGTGTGTCTGTATGTGTGTGTGTCTGTATTTGTGTGTGTCTGTATGTGTGTGTGTCTGTATTGTGTGCTGTTGTGGTCTGTATTGTGTGTCGTTCTGTTTGTATGTGTGTGTGTCTGTATCTGTGTGTGTCTGTATCTGTGTGTCTGTATGTGTGTGTGTCTGTATCTGTGTGTGTGTCTGTATCTGTGTGTGTCTGTATGTGTGTGTGTCTGTATCTGTGTGTGTCTGTATGTGTGTGTGTCTGTATCTGTGTGTGTCTGTATCTGTGTGTCTGTATGTGTGTGTCTGTGTGTCTGTATCTGTGTGTGTCTGTATCTGTGTGTCTGTATCTGTGTGTCTGTATGTGTGTGTGTCTGTATGTGTGTGTGTCTGTATATGTGTGTGTCTGTATGTGTGTGTGTCTGTATCTGTGTGTGGCTGTATGTGTGTGTGTCTGTATATGTGTGTGTCTGTATCTGTGTGTCTGTATGTGTGTGTGTCTGTATGTGTGTGTGTCTGTATCTGTGTGTCTGTATGTGTTTGTGTCTGTATCTGTGTGTGTCTGTATGTGTGTGTGTGTGTCTGTATCTGTGTGTGTCTGTATCTGTGTGTGTGTCTGTGTGTCTGTATGTGTGTGTGTGTCTGTATCTGTGTGTGTCTGTATCTGTGTGTCTGTATCTGTGTGTGTCTGTATGTGTGTGTGTGTCTGTATCTGTGTGTGTCTGTATGTGTGTGTGTGTCTGTATCTGTGTGTTCTGTATTGTGTGTCTGTATGTGTGTGTGTCTGTATCTGTGTGTGTATTATTTGACCCTGATGAAGATTTATTAATAAATATGTTATATAAAGTCTAAGACATAAATAATGTTTTGATTTCTTTCATAAAAAATATCATGGCAATAGTGGGAGTCTAGAGCAAACTGCTACATTTATCAAAGGTACTTGCTTGGAAGTTTGACAGCAGTGAAGAAGAAGAAGTAGAAGAAGAAGAAGAAGAAATTAGAACAAGAATTAGAAACTCATCTACTTTTAGTATAATTGTAACGGTATTGTTGTATCTCAATCGATCACAAGAGTAATCGTACAGTACAAGGTCTATTTCCCACCTACAACGTACAAGACACTTCACGACACAATCGATTATAAAGTCTGTGTTTGTTTTCTTTATTTCCTGTTGTTTATTTGTTGTTGACATAAGAAAACAAATTAGCAACAGTGTTTGCTTTGTTGTTATTTTAACACACATACACACACTACACGTTCTCTGACATTGTTATGTTTCCTTACATATCTATTTTCTGACAGCGCTCACGTAATGTGCTCTTACACACATCATTTTTTTAATAATTGCAATTATTTGTCATTGCTGGATTGATTCATAGATTGATAATTTGATTGAACCATTATCATTGATTGTCGGTGAATAACCACTTGTGCTTTTACCTCTTTGTTACACAGAAAGATCTCAGCGATAGAGCACGAACTCCGTAGCATTGGCTAGTGTCCCGATACAGTTTTTAAGGGGGTGAAAATATGTAGAACTGTCATATTTATTTGAAATAATGTTTACGGGACATCAGCTTATCTTATCCGAAGTCTACTCTTAGCAACTTTTAACTGCCAAGAATTGCTTAGTTGTAAGTGAGCTCGCTTTGTATGTGTGTGGTTTGGGTTCAATTTCACAGTGAGCGTGGAATATTGTTCCGACCGTAACGACTTTCAATTCGATTGATTGACTGATTGACTGATTGATTGATTGATTGACTGATTGATTGATTGATATGACCATCATCATTGCACTTCGGTGAGTGACTATGTGTGCTCCGATCTCTTTCTTCCCCAATAAGATCTCAGCTGCAGCGCCCGAACTGTAGCACCGGCGACGGTCCGCGATGTAATTTTTGAAGATGGTAAAAATATAATATATAGAATCTCTATACCACGAACAACAAGCAACCATTAAAATAGGAGGTGAAATAGCTGAATGTTTCGAGATTCAAAAGGGGTTACGACAGGAATGTATTTTGTCCCCATACTTATTCAACATATATGCGGAGAACATCATGAGGAATGTAAAAGACGATGCCAACTATGTGAATTACGACCCTTCACTATAGGTGGTAAATTCATGCCAGAGCTTAGATATGCAGACGATACAGTATTATTATCCACCAGCAAAGAAGGTTTGGAAAACCTAATCATGACGACCAAGAAACATAGTGAAGACCAAATCTATATTTGAATACACAAAAAACAAAAATCATGTCAACTGACAAAGCAAAAGGCTCACCTAACATCCAAGTAAACAATGAAGAACTCCAATGTGTAGAGAGCTACGAATATCTGGGCTCAATAATTAACAATAACGGTGACTGCTCCAAAGAGATCTCAAGAAGATTGGCAATAGCAATCAAGAAGTTAAACACAATGAAGAACATGTGGCAAAGCACCAGCAAAATACTAAAATTAAAAATATTGAGAGCATGCATTTTCCCAGTGGCTACTTATGGTTGTGAATCATGGACTATTACACAAAAATTAAGAACAAAAATCCAGTCCTTCGAAACTAAATACTACAAAAAGATCCTACGAATACCATGGACAGAACACTGATGTCCTGAAAGAACTAAATGTTAAAGAGAATTGGCTGATAAACAACATACTATACAGAAAAATTACATACTTTGGTCACATCTAGCGTCACGATGGCCTGGAAAGGACAATACTAGAGGGCACGGTCCCAGGACGCAGAGGCAGACCAAGAAGAAGATGGCTTCAAAATATTAAAGAAACCATGAACATGACCATCGACAAAGTGGGTGAACTGGCTAGAGACAGAGTGAATTTCAGATGTGCTGCAAAGAGAGCAACGTCCTATAAACGATACGCACCTTGATGATGGTAAAAATATCTTGTAGGAATTGTTGTTAATCTTTTCTAATGAATTATGCACAGGCAGCGGCTTTCCAGCCTGCTCTTCTCGATTTTCAACTGTCAAGGGTTAGTTTACGTGCTCAAATTGAACACGGGTCTTACGTTTCATTGTCCGTCTCCGATAGGACTAGGAACTCGAGCTCACCTACACTGATATCAGAGATCTCTGGAAAAATATCCCTATGGCTCCACAAGGTTGGAAACTGAGTACCTTTGGCACCAGAAGTAAGCACCTAACCTCTAGGCCACAGAGAGCCACTTTCAGGTCGACACAGCCACAATTGTGGGTACAAGGAAAAGCACTGGGTAGTAAAGGCGGTCGACGTGATGTTGACCGTATCACACATCTTGTGCCGACGGTCAAATTCAATGCGGGACTAACATTATTGTCCCCAGTATACCTCGAGATAGTAACAAAATCTACATTCACTTTTTTTTAAAAGAATTATTTTGTGTATTTAACTTTAACACGGGACTGCTGTTTGATTGTCCGTCGTTCAATAGGACTAGGAACACAACCTCCACTACATTTAGAGAAGACATCACTGAAATAATATCTCATTCGTTACACACGAAAGTTAATGAATAAGGTTGGAGCCAGACAACTTCGTACCTCCATGTCCCTAACAACTTCTTTGTTTGTCCCAAGATGAAGAATCTATACACCAATTCGCCACAAATACAATAATAGTTTCGTTATTTATTCGTAATGTTGTGTTTTATTTGTTTCAGCAACCTGTACCACAGAATGATTACTATGCGAGATATGATTTTGATAAACAACCTGAGAATGGAGGAATATCGCCCAGGTTTGCTCGCAAATTTACTCCGAATCCATCCTCTCCCAGTGCAGACAACACAGAGAGACAGTTTCTCAGAGTTTTACAGAAGGTAAAATCTGTGACTAATACCTTTCGACCTCATGGACTCAACGCACTACATTCCTATGCTTCTTAGTACTTTCTCTTATCATGCTTCATATCCTGTATGTGTATATGTTAAATGTATCATCATCATCAAATAGTTTGTCCTGAGCAGAACTTTGCCACCCCATAGGTCCTTCGGAATTTCTCTCTCTCATAGGCCAGATGTCCTGCCTCTGCAGCCATCATGTTCAAACCATCAGTTACATCCTGAATCCATCTTCTCCGTGGTCTTCTCTTCTTCTCTTTGCCGGTATGCCTCCTTCCATGATGGTCTTTTCCAGCCCTTCGTGTCTTTTTATATGTCCAAAATATCTCAATTTTCTCTTTCTTACTTGTAGTATCAGCCAGTTTTCTTTGATTTTGAGTTCTTTCTGTATAGATCTATTTATTCTCTTCTCTGTCCATGATATACGGAGGACTCTTCTGTAACACTTATATTCAAAAGCACATATATGTTTTGTCCACTGCTTTATTAAATGACCATGCTTCACACCATACGTTGCCACTGGGAATATGCATGCTCTTAGTATTCTGATCTTTGTTTTCTTATCAGTTCCGTTCCATACTGTTTTTAGTTGTTTATATGTAAAATATATGTTAAATGTATATATTTTATATATATTTGATTTTTATTATTTATCTCCTTGTTTCCACTTATACTTTTTTGCATTTATTTCGTTATTTGCTTTAGTCACAGATTTTCATTTTAGATCCGTTAGGACTTTATTGTCTAATTCTATATGTTCTGTGCTGTGTAAGAAGTGAGTTTCTTTACTTCTGTTGTATCCTTTACTTGATAAATGCCTTCTGTTGTATCCTTTACTTGATAAATGTCTTTTAGTTGTATCCTTTACTTGATAAATGCCTTTTAGTTGTATCCTTTACTTGATAAATGCCTTCTGTTGTATCCTTTACTTGATAAATGCCTTTTAGTTGTATCCTTTACTTGATAAATGCCTTTTAGTTGTATCCTTTACTTGATAAATGCCTTTTGTTGTATCCTTTACTTGATAAATGCCTTTTAGTTGTATCCTTTACTTGATAAATGCCTTTTAGTTGTATCCTTTACTTGATAAATGCCTTTTAGTTGTATCCTTTACTTGATAAATGCCTTTTAGTTGTATCCTTTACTTGATAAATGCCTTTTAGTTGTATCCTTTACTTGATAAATGCCTTTTAGTTGTATCCTTTACTTGATAAATGTCTTTTAGTTGTATCCTTTACTTGATAAATGCCTTTTAGTTGTATCCTTTACTTGATAAATGTCTTTTAGTTGTATCCTTTACTTGATAAATGTCTTCTGTTGTATCCTTTACTTGATAAATGCCTTTTAGTTGTATCCTTTACTTGATAAATGCCTTTTGTTGTATCCTTTACTTGATAAATGTCTTCTGTTGTATCCTTTACTTGATAAATGCCTTTTAGTTGTATCCTTTACTTGATAAATGCCTTTTAGTTGTATCCTTTACTTGATAAATGCCTTTTAGTTGTATCCTTTACTTGATAAATGCCTTTTAGTTGTATCCTTTACTTGATAAATGTCTTTTAGTTGTATCCTTTACTTGATAAATGCCTTTTAGTTGTATCCTTTACTTGATAAATGCCTTCTGTTGTATCCTTTACTTGATAAATGCCTTCTGTTGTATCCTTTACTTGATAAATGTCTTCTGTTGTATCCTTTACTTGATAAATGCCTTTTAGTTGTATCCATTACTTGATAAATGCCTTTTAGTTGTATCCTTTACTTGATAAATGCCTTTTGTTGTATCCTTTACTTGATAAATGTCTTTTAGTTGTATCCTTTACTTGATAAATGTCTTCTGTTGTATCCTTTACTTGATAAATGTCTTTTAGTTGTATCCTTTACTTGATAAATGCCTTTTAGTTGTATCCTTTACTTGATAAATGCCTTTTAGTTGTATCCTTTACTTGATAAATGTCTTCTGTTGTATCCTTTACTTGATAAATGCCTTTTGTTGTATCCTTTACTTGATAAATGCCTTTTAGTTGTATCCTTTACTTGATAAATGTCTTCTGTTGTATCCTTTACTTGATAAATGCCTTTTAGTTGTATCCTTTACTTGATAAATGCCTTTTGTTGTATCCTTTACTTGATAAATGCCTTCTGTTGTATCCTTTACTTGATAAATGCCTTTTAGTTGTATCCTTTACTTGATAAATGCCTTTTGTTGTATCCTTTACTTGATAAATGTCTTTTAGTTGTATCCTTTACTTGATAAATGCCTTTTTGTTGTATCCTTTACTTGATAAATGTCTTTTAGTTGTATCCTTTACTTGATAAATGCCTTTTAGTTGTATCCTTTACTTGATAAATGCCTTCTGTTGTATCCTTTACTTGATAAATGCCTTTTAGTTGTATCCTTTACTTGATAAATGCCTTTTAGTTGTATCCTTTACTTGATAAATGCCTTTTGTTGTATCCTTTACTTGATAAATGTCTTTTAGTTGTATCCTTTACTTGATAAATGCCTTTTTGTTGTATCCTTTACTTGATAAATGTCTTCTGTTGTATCCTTTACTTGATAAATGCCTTTTAGTTGTATCCTTTACTTGATAAATGCCTTCTGTTGTATCCTTTACTTGATAAATGCCTTTTAGTTGTATCCTTTACTTGATAAATGCCTTTTGTTGTATCCTTTACTTGATAAATGCCTTCTGTTATCTTTGATAGTCTCTTATCTTTACTTGATAAATGTCTTTTAGTTGTATCCTTTACTTGATAAATGCCTTTTGTTGTATTTTATGATAAATGCCTTTTTTGATCCTTTGATAAATGTCTTTGTTGTATCCTTTACTTGATAAATGCCTTCTGTTGTATCCTTTACTTGATAAATGCCTTTTGTTGTATCCTTTACTTGATAAATGTCTTCTGTTGTATCCTTTACTTGATAAATGCCTTCTGTTGTATCCTTTACTTGATAAATGCCTTTTGTTGTATCCTTTACTTGATAAATGCCTTTTAGTTGTATCCTTTACTTGATAAATGCCTTCTGTTGTATCCTTTACTTGATAAATGTCTTTTAGTTGTATCCTTTACTTGATAAATGCCTTCTGTTGTATCCTTTACTTGATAAATGCCTTCTGTTGTATCCTTTACTTGATAAATGCCTTTTGTTGTATCCTTTACTTGATAAATGCCTTCTGTTGTATCCTTTACTTGATAAAGTCTCTTTGTATCCTTTGATAAATGCCTTTGTTGTATCTTACGATAAATGCCTTCTAGTTGTATCCTTTACTTGATAAATGCCTTTAGTTGTATCCTTTACTTGATAAATGCCTTTTAGTTGTATCCTTTACTTGATAAATGCCTTTTAGTTGTATCCTTTACTTGATAAATGCCTTTTAGTTGTATCCTTTACTTGATAAATGCCTTTTAGTTGTATCCATTACTTGATAAATGCCTTTTAGTTGTATCCTTTACTTGATAAATGCCTTTTAGTTGTATCCTTTACTTGATAAATGCCTTTTAGTTGTATCCTTTACTTGATAAATGCCTTTTGTTGTATCCTTTACTTGATAAATGCCTTTTGTTGTATCCTTTACTTGATAAATGCCTTCTGTTGTATCCTTTACTTGATAAATGCCTTTTTTTATCCTTTGATAAGTTTGTTATCCTTTACTTGATAAATGCCTTCTGTTGTATCCTTTACTTGATAAATGTCTTCTGTTGTATCCTTTACTTGATAAATGTCTTCTGTTGTATCCTTTACTTGATAAATGCCTTTTAGTTGTATCCTTTACTTGATAAATGCCTTCTGTTGTATCCTTTACTTGATAAATGCCTTTTAGTTGTATCCTTTACTTGATAAATGTCTTCTGTTGTATCCTTTACTTGATAAATGCCTTCTGTTGTATCCTTTACTTGATAAATGCCTTTTGTTGTATCCTTTACTTGATAAATGCCTTTTAGTTGTATCCTTTACTTGATAAATGCCTTCTGTTGTATCCTTTACTTGATAAATGCCTTCTGTTGTATCCTTTACTTGATAAATGCCTTCTGTTGTATCCTTTACTTGATAAATGCCTTTTAGTTGTATCCTTTACTTGATAAATGCCTTTTGTTGTATCCTTTACTTGATAAATGCCTTCTGTTGTATCCTTTACTTGATAAATGCCTTTTAGTTGTATCCTTTACTTGATAAATGCCTTTTAGTTGTATCCTTTACTTGATAAATGCCTTTTAGTTGTATCCTTTACTTGATAAATGCCTTTTGTTGTATCCTTTACTTGATAAATGCCTTTTAGTTGTATCCTTTACTTGATAAATGTCTTTTAGTTGTATCCTTTACTTGATAAATGCCTTTTAGTTGTATCCTTTACTTGATAAATGCCTTTTAGTTGTATCCTTTACTTGATAAATGCCTTTTTTCTTAGATAAATGCTTGTTATCCTTTACTTGATAAATGTCTTTTAGTTGTATCCTTTACTTGATAAATGCCTTTTAGTTGTATCCTTTACTTGATAAATGCCTTTTGTTGTATCCTTTACTTGATAAATGCCTTTTAGTTGTATCCTTTACTTGATAAATGCCTTTTAGTTGTATCCTTTACTTGATAAATGCCTTCTGTTGTATCCTTTACTTGATAAATGTCTTTTAGTTGTATCCTTTACTTGATAAATGCCTTTTAGTTGTATCCTTTACTTGATAAATGCCTTTTAGTTGTATCCTTTACTTGATAAATGTCTTTTAGTTGTATCCTTTACTTGATAAATGCCTTCTGTTGTATCCTTTACTTGATAAATGTCGTTTAGTTGTATCCTTTACTTGATAAATGCCTTTTGTTGTATCCTTTACTTGATAAATGCCTTCTGTTGTATCCTTTACTTGATAAATGCCTTTTAGTTGTATCCTTTACTTGATAAATGCCTTTTGTTGTATCCTTTACTTGATAAATGCCTTCTGTTGTATCCTTTGCTTGATAAATGCCTTCTGTTGTATCCTTTACTTGATAAATGCCTTTTGTTGTATCCTTTACTTGATAAATGCCTTTTAGTTGTATCCTTTACTTGATAAATGTCTTTTAGTTGTATCCTTTACTTGATAAATGCCTTCTGTTGTATCCTTTACTTGATAAATGCCTTTTGTTGTATCCTTTACTTGATAAATGCCTTCTGTTGTATCCTTTACTTGATAAATGCCTTTTAGTTGTATCCTTTACTTGATAAATGCCTTTTGGTTGAAACGTTGCTGTGTATTGTTATAGTTTTTGGTAAAACTACAGTACTTGACTTTTAAATTGACAATATAAGCAGTGACACAGGAAGTGAAGAATATCATCATATTTCGTCACTGTTATTTTGTCGATGACCAAGTACTGATAGCACAGACAACAATGAATCCCATCAGAAACATCTGAATCAAATTAATATCAAATGGAAAGAATATATAAGGAAAGCAAACAGTAATAAAACAGAGACACAATGGGGATAAACAAACAATTAGAAACTCATTCACTCAAACTAAACAACACATATATATCACACAAACAAGTGAGTTCAAATATCACAGGGACGATATTCACTTCAGAAGGAATAATGGATAAAGAAATCAACAGACAGTGAGCAAAGACAAATCAGATACTTGGACAACAAGCATTCACTCCTGACACATAAAGTGGATAAAGAAATCAACAGACAGTGAGCAAAGACAAATCAGAAACTTGGACAACAAGCATTCACTCCTGACACATAAAGTGGATAAAGAAATCAACAGACAGTGAGCAAAGACAAATCAGAAACTTGGACAACAAGCATTCACTCCTGACACATAAAGTGGATAAAGAAATCAACAGACAGTGAGCAAAGACAAATCAGATACTTGGACAACAAGCATTCACTCCTGACACATAAAGTGGATAAAGAAATCAACAGACAGTGAGCAAAGACAAATCAGAAACTTGGACAACAAGCCATCCACTCCTGACACATAAAGTGGATAAAGAAATCAACAGACAGTGAGCAAAGACAAATCAGAAACTTGGACAACAAGCCATTCACTCCTGACACATAAAGTGGATAAAGAAATCAACAGACAGTCAGCAAAGACAAATCAGAAACTTGGACAACAAGCATTCACTCCTGACACATAAAGTGGATAAAGAAATCAACAGACAGTGAGCAAAGACAAATCAGATACTTGGACTCTGAGAGAGAGAAGAGAGAGGAGAGAGAGAGAGAGAGAGAGAGAGATACTTGGACAACAAGCATCCACTCCTGATACATAAAGAGATAATTGTAAATATTAAATCAAATCTCATAAAATCCATTTTGTTACCAGCATTATACTATCAATATCAAACATTGTCGCTCATCATGGACAATCATAAGAAAAGAGATGTGATATCTTAGCTGCGTGAGTAACAGTGAAAGATAACTTTAAAAATGAAGAAATTAGAAGTCAGAATAAAATATAAACATATGTACTAGGTCTCAGATAACCATAGTCATATCATAATTTATGTACTAAGTCTCAGATTACCATAGTCATATCATAATTTCTGTATTAAGTCTCAGATTACCATAGTCATATCATAATTTCTGTATTAAGTCTCAGATTACTATAGTCATATCATAATTGCTGTACTAAGTCTCAGATTACCATAATCATATCATAATGTCTGTACTAGGTCTCAGATAACCATAGTCATATCATAATTTCTGTACTAAGTCTCAGATTACCATAGTCATATCATAATGTCTGTACTAAGTCTCAGATTACCATAGTCATATCATAATGTCTGTACTAAGTCTCAGATTACCATAGTCATATCATAATGTATGTACTAAGTCTCAGATTACCATAGTCATATCATAATGTATGTACTAAGTCTCAGATTACTATAGTCATATCATAATGTCTGTACTAGGTCTCAGATTACCATAGTCATATCATAATGTATGTACTAGGTCTCAGATTACCATAGTCATATCATAATGTCTGTACTAAGTCTCAGATTACCATAGTCATATCATAATGTCTGTACTAAGTCTCAGATTACCATATTCATATCATAATGTATGTACTAGGTCTCAGATTACCATAATCATATCATAATTGCTGTACTAAGTCTCAGATTACTATAATCATATCATAATGTCTGTACTAGGTCTCAGATTACCATAATCATATCATAATGTCTGTACTAAGTCTCAGATTACTATAATCATATCATAATTGCTGTACTAAGTCTCAGATTACTATAATCATATCATAATTGCTGTACTAAGTCTCAGATTACTATAATCATATCATAATTTATGTACTAAGTCTCAGATTACTATAATCATATCATAATTTATGTACTAGGTCTCAGATTACTATAATCATATCATAATGTCTGTACTAAGTCTCAGATTACTATAATCATATCATAATGTCTGTACTAGGTCTCAGATTACTATAATCATATCATAATGTCTGTACTAGGTCTCAGATTACTATAATCATATCATAATTGCTGTACTAGGTCTCAGATTACTATAATCATATCATAATGTCTGTACTAGGTCTCAGATTACTATAATCATATCATAATTGCTGTACTAGGTCTCAGATTACTATAATCATATCATAATGTCTGTACTAGGTCTCAGATTACTATAATCATATCATAATTGCTGTACTAGGTCTCAGATTACTATAATCATATCATAATGTCTGTACTAGGTCTCAGATTACTATAATCATATCATAATGTCTGTACTAGGCATCGTTACTATAATCATATCATAATGTCTGTACTAGGCATCGTTACTATAATCATATCATAATGTCTGTACTAGGCATCGTTACTATAATCATATCATAATGTCTGTACTAGGCATCGTTACTATAATCATATCATAATGTCTGTACTAGGCATCGTTAACTCATAATCATATCATAATGTCTGTACTAGCATCGTTACTATAATCATATCATAATGTCTGTACTAGGCATCGTTACTATAATCATATCATAATGTCTGTACTAGGCATCGTTACTATAATCATATCATAATGTCTGTACTAGGCATCGTTACTATAATCATATCATAATGTCTGTACTAGGCATCGTTACTATAATCATATCATAATGTCTGTACTAGGCATCGTTACTATAATCATATCATAATGTCTGTACTAGGCATCGTTACTATAATCATATCATAATGTCTGTACTAGGCATCGTTACTATAATCATATCATAATGTCTGTACTAGGCATCGTTACTATAATCATATCATAATGTCTGTACTAGGCATCGTTACTATAATCATATCATAATGTCTGTACTAGGCATCGTTACTATAATCATATCATAATGTCTGTACTAGGCATCGTTACTATAATCATATCATAATGTCTGTACTAGGCATCGTTACTATAATCATATCATAATGTCTGTACTAGGCATCGTTACTATAATCATATCATAATGTCTGTACTAGGCATCGTTACTATAATCATATCATAATGTCTGTACTAGGCATCGTTACTATAATCTTCTCACGATTTATTTTTGGTTGTAGTAGGTCTCAAATTGCCATAATCCAATCATTACTTTTGAACTGGGTGACTCATGATTAGCTGTTGAATATCTTCTCACTGCACACTTTCATATTGAATGCCCACTGCTTCTTCGTAGAGTTAAAAAAAACGTGCAGGGAACATTTCTTTACCATAAACAAGGACACAAAGAAACATTACACGGAACATAAGATGGATTCCATAAGACTATCAGACAGTATATGGAACACCAACCTACCAGATACAATGATATTGTAAGAATATTCTTTACTTTGTCTCCAGAATTTTTCTCACGAATCGGAAAAGTTGCTCAGATTTGGCACTTATTGTAGAAATAAATCACAAAACGGAAACAAACAGAAAATAAATCACAAAACGGCAACAAACATAGAAAATCTATATGATAAATCAAGCATAAATGTAAAAAAAAAGGAGTAATATTGGAATTCTTGTGGCAAAATGGAAGAGTTTTGTGTCCAGAAATTTCTTACCGAACCTGATCGAGATTAAAATATGTTGCTGCAGCTATAAATAATCTTATCTTTGGCAGACACTTTCACAGAGCTCGTCTTGTAAATGTCCGCAAGAGAGAAATCAACAGAAAGATAAAAGAGAAAATGGAGAAAGAATGTTATGTGTATGCACGTGATTCTGCGATATTTTTGTCAGGAAAATGTTGATCTCTGTAAGAAAATGACGAAGAAAAGCGTCGTGGGCAGAAACACAGGGAGAGAAGTTTGTCTATGCATACCTACGTGCTTTAGCAACTTTCTTGCTAATTTTGCTGAATGTGAACACATTCTAAGGAAAGAAGAAATATAATCTGTGTCTGTACGTTTGTCTTAGCTTGTAACATTATTCAAGAAGAGCAAGTCATGGAATAGGTTAATTTCTCGCAGATTGTTGTCTTTTTAGTTCGACTTGATGCAAGTTCTTGTAGTAACTATCTTCTTGTTAGTGATGCAAGTTCTTGAAGTAACTATCTACTCGTTAGTGATGTAGTGATGCAAATTCTTGTATAATCTGTCCATTAATTCGTGAGCACGTTTGAAATTGATTTTCTCGAAAACTACCTGTTTGATCTCAGTGATTTTTTGCATGCAGCCTTAGAATATCCATTACGCTAAAATAAAGCTAACCAGTAGTCCATAGATGCTACGGATTTTGCACATCGGCGAATTCCTTTGATCTTTTATGACAATTGCAAATACGGGGCTCAAATTTTAGATTTTACAGTAATCCCTAGAATTTGTCCATGTCAATTCTATTCATAGGTGTATCTCCATATTAACTTGATAGGTCAAGTAATTAAGTGTGTTGCCCTTTATGTGCAATCGTGAACTTGGATACAATATGCAACAGTTAGTCCTCCCCTTCGGTCACCATTAGACCCCAGGGTGTCTTAACTTCACCACAAATTGTATGATGGTAGACGCATTTGGATATGGAAATGTATACGTTGCTATTTCTCAGTCTGTAATCAAAATATGATTTGTATCATCCCGAATCTGACGATTCCATGAGGTTGATAATTGTTACTGGCTGGACAAATTGTAATCCATCTCGGTGCCAGTACTCGTCTTCCTCTCGGAGCACATGTTCAGCACACTTCTTCCAGAACTGCATGTCTATCATTGAGAGGGACTCACGTGTCAGAACTTCAACATCACACATTTTAAACGTCCTGTTCTGTTCGGCAACTTGCCCTTTTACTTTAGCCCAGACACGCTCTATCGGATTGAGGGGAGCATGATATGGAGGTAGTCGCAAAGACGTGTGGCCGTATTTCGCAATGATTTTGTCAATATGAAACACCTTTGTCTTATTTGTCATCCTCACCAGGTGCAACAACTCGGGTTTCAAATATGTATCATCGAAGCTGACATTTTCCTTAGCAAGCCAAGTCCTAATTTGATCTTTTGTATTTGATGCAGTTGGTACTTTGTCTTCCGCTGATACTGCGTTGTGATAGGATGCGTTATCCATTACCAAGCATGATGGTCTGTTTAGAATTGGAAGTAGATCTTTCTCCATCCAGTGCCTGAAAATATGTCCATTCATTTCTGTGTGGTAGTCCCTACAGTCGGTACTTTTTTATTGGAAAATAAGTCCAGCGTCATGGACAAGACCTTCTTCACTGCTTCCTGCATGTGTTAGTATAATACGCTGACCTTTGCTGCTTGGTATTTTTCTTTTCTGTTCACCGTCTACTGATTGCCATTCTTTAGCATTGGTGTGGTGAGCATTGACCCAGGATTCGTCCAAATATACAATATCATAGCCTTGCCTCCGCCGCTCACGGATCTGCCTCAGGTATTTACTTCGGGCAGCAATTAAATGTGGCTTTTCACAAATAATATTCCTGCCGCCTATAGTTTTTCTGAAGGTGAAGCCGGCGGCTCTTATAATTTTCCATAGAGTACTTTTAGAAATGTCTATGCTGCAATCTGATTGCAGTTTTAATTTCAGTTTCCTGAGAGTTACAAGTTGATTTGTCGCAAACATTTTCAAGAGCTCCCGTCTTATGACATCTATGTCAAAGTCGTCAATTGTTCTTTTCCTTCCTTGCTTGATATTAATGCACTTTGTGTCCTGTTTAATCCATTGGGAAAAGGATTCTCTATTCAGACCAAGCGCCAGTTGCGTTCGTTTCTCAGGGTTATGAATATCGCAATATAGATGACCTCTCTTAGATTCCCTACGGAAGTGTTGGTATAGTAAAACTGTAACCTTCTGCATTGTTATAAATGTGCACTTCAGACTCATTATGAATGTGATATCAATGTCAGTTTTGATAAGCCAACAAATATGATACAATAGCTTCATACAAATAGCGAGATACACCTATAACTAAACAACGGTATCCCAATTATAACGTCATATGCTTTCCGCTTTCAAAGTCGACTGGGTTAGGTGCACGGGAATTCGTGAAATTGTTGTTTACTCACGATATTTCAATGTTACCATAATGTATTTTTAGAACAACGCGTCTGTGTACCGTAGATCTGTTACTATTGTGTACAATCCGGTGAGGTTGATTTTAATATAACCTGAAGAAGAAATATTTCAAACTACATCAAATTTTCTTGGAAAAAAATATTTCTCTAGCGTCATGGATATTCTAAGGCTGCTTGCAAAAATCACTGAGATCCAACAGGCAGTTTTCGAGAAAATCAATTTCGAACGTGCTCACGAATTAATGGACAGATTATATTATATAGTAACTATCTGCTTGTTAGTGTTGCAAGTTCTTGTAGTAACTATCTGCTCGTTAGAGATGCAAGTTCTTGTAGTAACTATCTTCTTGTTAGTGATGCAAGTTCTTGTAGTAACTATCTGCTCGTTAGTGATGCAAGTTCTTGTAGTAACTATCTGCTCGTTAGTGATGCAAGTTCTTGTAGTAACTATCTGCTCGTTAGTGATGCAAGTTCTTGTAGTAACTATCTGCTCGTTAGTGATGCAAGTTCTTGTAGTAACTATCTGCTCGTTAGTGATGCAAGTTCTTGTAGTAACTATCTTGTGTGTAGTGTAATACTTTCTCAATCTGACATCTTTATAAGTGTTGTGAAAGTGTAGATCTTGTGTGTGCTTGTTCTTCTCTTCCACCATTGACTTCTTTATAGAAGTGTTGGGGGTGAAACGTAGTGATCTTGTGTGTGCTTGTTCTTCTCTTCCACCATTGACTTCTTTATGGAAGTGTTGGGGTGAAACGTAGTGATCTTGTGTGTGCTTGTTCTTCTCTTCCACCATTGACTTCTTTATGGAAGTGTTGGGGGTGAAACGTAGTGATCTTGTGTGTGCTTGTTCTTCTCTTCCACCATTGACTTCTTTATGAAAGTGTTGGGGGTGAAACGTAGTGATCTGTGTGTGCTTGTTCTTCTCTTCCACCATTGACTTCTTTATGGAAGTGTTGGGGGTGAAACGTAGTGATCTTGTGTGTGCTTGTTCTTCTCTTCCCCATTGACTTCTTTATGGAAGTGTTGGGGTGAAACGTAGTGATCTTGTGTGTGCTTGTTCTTCTCTTCCACCATTGACTTCTTTATGAAGTGTTGGGGTGAAACGTAGTGATCTTGTGTGTGCTTGTTCTTCTCTTCCACCATTGACTTCTTTATGGAAGTGTTGGGGTGAAACGTAGTGATCTTGTGTGTGCTTGTTCTTCTCTTCCACCATTGACTTCTTTATGGAAGTGTTGGGGTGAAACGTAGTGATCTTGTGTGTGCTTGTTCTTCTCTTCCACCATTACTTCTTTATGGAAGTGTTGGGGTGAAACGTAGTGATCTTGTGTGTGCTTGTTCTTCTTTCCACCATTGACTTCTTTATGGAAGTGTTGGGGTGAAACGTAGTGATCTTGTGTGTGCTTGTTCTTCTCTTCCACCATTGACTTCTTTATGGAAGTGTTGGGGTGAAACGTAGTGATCTTGTGTGTGCTTGTTCTTCTCTTCCACCATTGACTTCTTTATGGAAGTGTTGGGGGTGAAACGTAGTGATCTTGTGTGTGCTTGTTCTTCTCTTCCACCATTGACTTCTTTATGGAAGTGTTGGGGTGAAACGTAGTGATCTTGTGTGTGCTTGTTCTTCTCTTCCACCATTGACTTCTTTATGGAAGTGTTGGGGTGAAACGTAGTGATCTTGTGTGTGCTTGTTCTTCTTCCACCATTTACTTCTTTATGGAAGTGTTGGGGTGAAACGTAGTGATCTTGTGTGTGCTTGTTCTTTTCTTCCACCATTGACTTCTTTATGGAAGTGTTGGGGTGAAACGTAGTGATCTTGTGTGTGCTTGTTCTTCTCTTCCACCATTGACTTCTTTATGGAAGTGTTGGGGTGAAACGTAGTGATCTTGTGTGTGCTTGTTCTTCTTTCCACCATTGACTTCTTTATGGAAGTGTTGGGGTGAAACGTAGTGATCTTGTGTGTGCTTGTTCTTCTCTTCCACCATTGACTTCTTTATAGAAGTGTTGGGGGTGAAACGTAGTGATCTTGTGTGTGCTTGTTCTTCTCTTCCACCATTGACTTCTTTATGGAAGTGTTGGGGGTGAAACGTAGTGATCTTGTGTGTGCTTGTTCTTCTCTTCCACCATTGACTTCTTTATGGAAGTGTTGGGGGTGAAACGTAGTGATCTTGTGTGTGCTTGTTCTTCTCTTCCACCATTGACTTCTTTATGAAGTGTTGGGGTGAAACGTAGTGATCTTGTGTGTGCTTGTTCTTCTCTTCCACCATTGACTTCTTTATGGAAGTGTTGGGGTGAAACGTAGTGATCTTGTGTGTGCTTGTTCTTCTCTTCCACCATTGACTTCTTTATGGAAGTGTTGGGGTGAAACGTAGTGATCTTGTGTGTGCTTGTTCTTCTCTTCCACCATTGACTTCTTTATGGAAGTGTTGGGGGTGAAACGTAGTGATCTTGTGTGTGCTTGTTCTTCTCTTCCACCATTGACTTCTTTATGGAAGTGTTGGGGTGAAACGTAGTGATCTTGTGTGTGCTTGTTCTTCTCTTCCACCATTGACTTCTTTATGGAAGTGTTGGGGTGAAACGTAGTGATCTTGTGTGTGCTTGTTCTTCTCTTCCACCATTGACTTCTTTATGGAAGTGTTGGGGTGAAACGTAGTGATCTTGTGTGTGCTTGTTCTTCTCTTCCACCATTGACTTCTTTATGGAAGTGTTGGGGTGAAACGTAGTGATCTTGTGTGTGCTTGTTCTTCTCTTCCACCATTGACTTCTTTATGGAAGTGTTGGGGTGAAACGTAGTGATCTTGTGTGTGCTTGTTCTTCTCTTCCACCATTGACTTCTTTATGGAAGTGTTGGGGGTGAAACGTAGTGATCTTGTGTGTGCTTGTTCTTCTCTTCCACCATTGACTTCTTTATGGAAGTGTTGGGGTGAAACGTAGTGATCTTGTGTGTGCTTGTTCTTCTCTTCCACTATTGACTTCTTTATGGAAGTGTTGGGGTGAAACGTAGATCTTGTGTGTGCTTGTTCTTCTTCCACCATTGACTTCTTATGGAAGTGTTGGGGTGAAACGTTGTGATCTTGTGTGTGCTTGTTCTTCTCTTCCACCATTGACTTCTTTATGGAAGTGTTGGGGTGAAACGTAGTGATCTTGTGTGTGCTTTTTTAAGGCACTTTGTAAGCTGATATTCATGTTCGTAAGGCTGTTCTTGATGCCGTCTCTCTATCTTTTGCGTGGTCTTCCTCTTGCCTTGTACTCATTATACTTTTTCTGTGTGGCTCTCTGTGGTAGGCGATACCAGGGCATTCTGACCAGGTGTCCAAACCATTTAATCTGTTGTTCTTTTATGAATGGCATAACTGGTTTCCTATCCAGTCTTCTTCTGATTTCTTCATTTCTAATTTTGTCTCTTATTGTCACACCTGCAGCTCTTCTAAGACACCTCATCTCTGTCGTTATGATTTTCCGCTCATTTGCTGCTGTTATTGGCCATGTTTGACACTGGTAACATAGTGTTGGCCAGAAAATCGTTCTTATGAGATTTGCTTTAGTTGTTAGCGGTATCTCTTTATGTGACAACGGTGATGTTAAATGTCCCAGTGCTTGGTTAGCTTTTGTGCAACGATTGCTGATTTCGCTATCGATACTTCCATCTGCTGTGAAAATTGCTTAAGTATTTGGCCTCAATTGTTTATTTTATGTCTACGTTCTGGAATTTTATTGTAAGGTTTTCTGGTTGTCTACTTATTGCCATTGTCTCTGTTTTTATTATATTTATTTTCATGTGATCAAAAATAATACTGTATATGGTTGAAATAGCCGTGTCTCAATTTGGAAGACTTCATATTAATTTTCACATCAATGTTTGTTCTACATAATGTCAAGGTCACCAGGTTATGATAGGTCTACCTTAAAGAGAAAAATCATTTAAATCTCTCTCTCTCTCTCTCTCTCTCTCTCTCTCGTTATCTCTCTCTCTCTCGTTATCTCTCTCTCTGTTATCTCTCTCTCTCGTATCTTCTGTTATCTCTCTCTGTTATCTCTCTCTCGTTATCTCTCTCTCTCCTATCTCTCTCTCTCTATCTCTCTCTCTCGTTATCTTCTCTCTCGTTATCTCTCTCTCATCTCTCTCGTTATCTCTCTCTCTCGTTATCTCTCTCTCTCGTTATCTCTCTCTCACTATCTCTCTCTCGTTATCTCTCTCTCTCACTATCTCTCTCTCGTTATCTCTCTCTCGTTATCTCTCTCTCTCTCGTTATCTCTCTCTCGTTATCTCTCTCACTATCTCTCTCTCTCGTTATCTCTCTCTCTCACTATCTCTCTCTCTCTCTCGTTATCTCTCTCTCTGTTATCTTTTCTCTCGTTATCTTTCTCTCTCCTCGTTATCTCTCTCTTCTCGTTATCACTCTCTCTCTCGTTACTCTCTCTCGTTATCTCTCTCTCGTTATCTCTCTCTCTCGTTATCTCTCTCTCTCTCGTTATCTCTCTCTCTCGTTATCTCTCTCTCTCGTTATCTCTCTCTCTCTCGTTATCTCTCTCTCGTTATCTCTCTCTCTCTTATCTCTCTCTGTTATCTCTCTCTCTCGTTATCTCTCTCTCTCTCTCTCGTTATCTCTCTCTCTCTCTCTCTCTCGTTATCTCTCTCTCTCGTTATCTCTCTCTCGTTATCTCTCTCTCTCTCTCGTTATATCTCTCTCTCTCGTTATCTCTCTCTCTCGCTATCTCTCTCTCTCGTTATCTCTCTCTCTCTCGTTATCTCTCTCTCACTATCTCTCTCTCTCTCACTCTCTCTCTCTCGTTATCTCTCTCTCACTATCTCTCTCTCGTTATCTCTCTCTCTCTCTCGTTCTCTCTCTCTCGTTATCTCTCTCTCTCGTTATCTCTCTCTCGTTATCTCTCTCTCGTTATCTCTCTCTCTTGTTATCTCTCTCTCACTCTCTCGTTATCTCTCTCTTTCTCTCGTTGTCTCTCTCTCTCTCGTTATCTCTCTCTCTCGTTATCTCTCTCCCTCTCGTTATCTCTCTCTCGTTATCTCTCTCTCTCTCGTTATCTCTCTCTCTCTCTCGTTATCTCTCTCTCTCGTTATCTCTCTCTCGTTATCTCTCTCTCTCGTTATCTCTCTCTCTCTCACTATCTCTCTCTCTCAGTTATCCTCTCTCTCGTTATCTCTTTCTCGTTATATCTCTCTCTCTCACTATCTGTCTCTCTCGTTATCTCGCTTTCTCTCTTCTCTCCTCCACTATCTCTCTCTCGTTATCTCTCTCTCTCACTATCTCTCTCTCACTATCTATCTGTCTCACTATCTCTTTCTCTCGTTATCTCTTTCTCTCTCTCTTTCGTTATCCTCTCTCTCGTTATCTTCTCTCTCGTTATCTCTCTCTTGTAATCTCTCTCTCTCTCGTTATCTCTCTCTCTTTCTCTCATCTCTCTCTCTCTTATCTCTCTCTCTCGTTATCTCTCTCTCGTTATCTCTCTCTCTCTCACTATCTGTCTCTCTCGTTATCTCGCTTTCTCTCTATCTCTCTCTCTCACTATCTCTCTCTCTCGTTATCTCTCTCTCTCTCACTATCTCTCTCCTCTATCTATCTGTCTCACTATCTCTTTCTCTCGTTATCTCTTTCTCTCTCTCTCTTTCGTTATCGCTCTCTCTCGTTATCTCTCTCTCTCGTTATCTCTCTCTCTTGTTATCTCTCTCTCTCGTTATCTCTCTCTCTCTTTCTCTCGTTATCTCTCTCTTCGTTATCTTCTCTCTCTCGTTATCTCTCTCTCTCGTTATCTATCTCTCTCTATCTTTCTCTCTCTCGTTATTTCTCTCTCTCTCACTATCTCTCTCTCTCTCTCGTTATCTCTCTCTCTCACTATCTCTCTCTCTCGTTATCTCTCTCTCTACTATCTCTCTCTACTATCTCTCTCTCTCTCACTGTCTATTCTCTCTCTCTCTCACTATCTCTCTCTCTCTATCTCTCTCTCTCTCACTATCTCTCTCTCTCACTATCTATCTCTCTCACTATCTCTTTCTCTCGTTATCTCTTTCTCTCTCTCTTTCGTTATCCTCTCTCTCTATCTCTCTCTCTCTCTTATCTCTCTCTCTTTATCTCTCTCTCTTCGTTATCTCTCTCTTTCTCTCGTTTCTCTCTCTCGTTATCTCTCTCTCTGTTATCTCTCTCTCTCGTTATCTCTCTCTCACTATCTTCTCTCTCTGTTATTTCTCTCTCTCTCTCTATCTCTCTCTCTCTTCTGTTATCTCTCTCTCCACTATCTCTCTCTCCTCTATCTCTCTCTCTCTACTACTCTCTCACTATCTCTCTCTCTCTCGTTATCTCTCTCTCTCACTATCTCTCTCTCTCCGTTACTTCTCTCTCTACTATCTCTCTCTCCTCTATCTTCTCTCTATCTCTCTCTCATATTCTCTCTCTCTACTTCTCTCTCTCTTCTCGTTATCTCTCTCTCTCTACTATCTCTCTCTCTTATCTTCTCTCTCGTTATCTCTCTCACTACTCTCTTTCTCTCGTTACTCTCTCTCTATCTCTCTTATCTCTCTCCTCTCTCTCACTCTCTCTCTCTCTCTCTTATCTCTCTCTCTCTCACTATCTCTCTCTCTCCTTATCTCTTCTCTCTCTCACTATCTCTCTCCTCTCATCTCTCTCTCTCACTATCTCTCTCTCTTATCTCTCTCTCTCCTACCTCTCTCTCTCTTCTCTCTCTCTCTCTCTCCTATCTCTCTCTATCTCTCTTCACTATCTCTCTCTCTCCTATCTCTCTCTCACTATCTCTCTCTCTCTATCTCTCTCTCTCACTATCTCTCTCTCACTATCTCTCTCTCTCTCACTATCTCTCTCTATCTCTCTTACTATCTCTCTTCACTATCTCTCTCTTCACTATCTCTCTCTCTCTCACTATCTCTCTCATCTCATCTATCTCTCTCTTCACTATCCTTCTATCTCTCTCTCATCTTCTCTCTCTCCTACTCTCTCTCTCTCACTATCTCTCTCTCTCACTATCTCTCTCTCTCTCACTATCTCTCTCTCTCTCTATCTCTCTCTCTCTCTCTCTCTCTCACTATCTCTCTCTCTCTCATCCTTCTCTCTTCTCTCTCACTTCTTCTCTCTCTCACATCTTCTCTCTCACTCTCTCTCTCACTATCTCTCTCTCTCCTCTCTCTCACTATCTCTCTCTCACTATCTTCTCTTCTTCTCTCTCATCTCTACTCATCTCTCTCTCTACTCTCATCATCCTCTATTCTCTCTCTCTCTCTACTTCCTCTCTCACTCTATCTTCTCGCTCTCTCCTTTCTCTCTCACTATCTCTCTCTCTCTCACTATCTCTCTCTCTCATCTCTTCACTATTCTCTCTCTCTCTCTCACTATCTCTCTCTCTCTCACTATCTCTCTCTCCTATCTATCTCTTCTATCTCTCTCTCTACTATCTACTCTCTCTCTCTCTCTCTTCTCTCTCTCACTATCTCTCTCCTCTACTATCTCCTCTCTCACTATCTCTCTCTCACTATCTCTCTCTCCATCTCTTCTCTCCTTCTCTCTCACTATCTCTCTCTCTCTCACTTCATCTTCTCTCTCTTCTCTCACTATCTCTCTCTCCCATCTCTCTCACTATTTCTCTCATCACTCTCTCTCCTCACTATCTCTCTCTCTTCACTATCTCTCTCATATCTCTCTTCACTATCTCTTTACATTCTCTCTCTCACTATCTCTCTCTCTCTCTGTTATCTCTCTCTCACTATCTCTCTCTCTCTTATCTCTCTTCTCACTATCTCTCCTACTATCTCTTCTTCACTACTCTCTCTCTCTCTCTCTCACACTATCTATCTATCTCTCGCTCTCTCACTATCTCTCTCTCTCACTATCTCTCTCTCACTATCTATCTCTCTCACTATCTCTCTCGCTCTATCACTATCTCTCTCTCTCACTATCTCTCTCTCTCTCGTTATCTCTCTCGCTCTATCACTATCTCTCTGCCTCTCTCGTTACTCTCTCTCTCTCTCACTATCTCTCTCTCGTTATCTCTCTGCCTCTCACTTCTCTCTCTCTATCACTATTTATCTCTGTATGTCTCTCTTTTCATCTCAACATTTCTATTTGTCTCTCTATTTCTTTCTATGTGTTTCTATATTTCTTACTGTATGCTTTTATATTTCTCTGTGTCTCTCTGAATCTATAACTCTCAATATATCATTAGAGCACTGATAGCATAGCGGTTAGTAAACCCACATCTTATACGAGTGACCCGGGTTCAATTCTACAGTGGAAATTGTTTTCCGACTGTAACGGTACTCAGGTTGATCCAGCCTCAATTGGGTACAAGGAAAAGCACTGAGAGAAGTCAAGATGGCCGGCTGAAAGTTGACAACATGACTCAGTGTAGTGTACCGACGACAGTCAATGAAAAAATACCAATCTGACGACACCATATTACCTAGTATATCTCCTCATGGTATGAGAAATGATTCTTACATTTTTTTATTTTATGGATCATTTTCTTTCTTTCTCTGCCTTCGTCTTCTCTTTCTCTGTCTCTCTGTCTCTGAGAGTCGCACTAAATATCTGGTTTTATGTGTGTCACACTGTGCTTCTCTCTCTCTCTCTGTTGATTTCTCTCTTTTTCTACGTATGTGTGTATTTATTTATCTCTGTCACTGTTGATCTCTCTCTGTTGATCTCTCTCTGTTGATTTCTCTCTGTTGATCTCTCTCTGTTGATCTCTCTCTGTTGATCTCTCTCTGTTGATCTCTCTCTGTTGATCTCTCTCTGTTGATTTCTCTCTGTTGATTTCTCTCTGTTTATCTCTCTCTCTTTCTCTCTGTTTGTCTCTCTGTTTATCTCTCTCTCTCTCTCTGTTTATCTCTCTCTCTCTGTTTATTTCTCTCTCTCTCTGTTTATTTCTCTCTCTCTCTGTTTATTTCTCTGTTTATCTCTCTCTCTCTGTTTATCTCTGTTTATCTCTCTGTTTATCTCTCTCTCTCTGTTTATTTCTTCTCCGCAGATATGAACCATTCTCGTTATCCACTGGCTAAAGTTGTAAATGAAACCATATTAAAAATGAGAAATTTATAAACTACGAATTAATCAAATAGCAGGGCATCATCTTGTACGTGTCTCGGCTGCAGAAATATGACATAAGAAATGTGATACTGTGATATGGGCACAAGAAATGTGACACAAGAAATGTGACACAAGAAATGTGACACAAGAAATGTGACACAAGAAATATGACACAAGAAATATTTCACATGAAATATGACACAAGAAATATGACATAAGAAATGTGATACTGTGATACGACATAAGAAATGTGACACAAGAAATGTGACACAAGAAATGTGACACAAGAAATATGACACAAGAAATATTTCACATGAAATATGACACAAGAAATATGACATAAGAAATGTGATACTGTGATACGACATAAGAAATGTGAGACAAGAAATGTGACACAAGAAATGTGACACAAGAAATATGACACAAGAAATATTTCACATGAAATATGACACAAGAAATATGACATAAGAAATATGATACTGTGATACGACATAAGAAATGTGATACTGTGATATGACATAAGAAATGTGACACAAGAAATATGATACTGTGATATGGGCATAAGAAATGAGATGATGTGATATGCACTCATATTTATCAACCATATATACAAATTGCGAGCGGTGAAAATTGCCAAAAACGGAACTTGTTATTAATGATTTGTATGTGTATATATGCGTGAGTGTCGAGAGAAAAGATAAGTGTTGTATATTTGTACGGAGGTTCAAGAAAAGGATGGGGGGGGCGGGGGCAGTTATAGATACATGTCCTATCTTCAACTATTTCACACATTTTTTCTTATGTTGTAATCAATATGTCAATGTTTTAGTTTTAGCTTGCAATAATATGGAGACATGATGCACAACTTAATTACGTTTTAGCTAACACAAGTTGAGATGGAAACATACGCTCTGAAGATTTCAAATAAGAATATAACCAGTATTTATTCTTTATCTCAGCTACATAAGCCATGCATGCCGACTGCATGTGCGGCTAGAAGAGAACACTATGCGAGAAGAGAATACTATGCGAGAAGAGAACACTATGCGAGAAGAGAACACTATGCGAGACGAGACACTATGCGAGACGAGAAGAGAATCTATGCGAGAAGAGAATACTATGCGAGACGAGAAGAGAATACTATGCGAGAAGAGAATACTATGCGAGAAGAGAATACTATGCGAGAAGAGAATACTATGCGAGAAGAGAATACTATGCGAGAAGAGAACACTATGCGAGAAGAGAATACTATGCGAGAAGAGAATACTATGCGAGAAGAGAATACTATGCGAGAAGAGAATACTATGCGAGAAGAGAATACTATGCGAGAAGAGAATACTATGCGAGAAGAGAACACTATGCGAGAAGAGAATACTATGCGAGACGAGAAGAGAATACTATGCGAGAAGAGAATACTATGCGAGACGAGAAGAGAATACTATGCGAGAAGAGAATACTATGCGAGAAGAGAATACTATGCGAGAAGAGAATACTATGCGAGAAGAGAATACTATGCGAGAAGAGAATACTATGCGAGACGAGAGAGATACTATGCGAGACGAGAAGAGAATACTATGCGAGACGAGAAGAGAATACTATGCGAGACGAGAAGAGAATACTATGCGAGACGAGAAGAGAATACTATGCGAGAAAGAGAATACTATGCGAGAAGAGAATACTATGCGAGAAGAGAATACTATGCGAGAAGAGAATACTATGCGAGAAGAGAATACTATGCGAGAAGAGAATACTATGCGAGAAGAGAATACTATGCGAGACGAGAAGAGAATACTATGCGAGAAGAGAATACTATGCGAGACGAGAAGAGAATACTATGCAGAGAAGAAGAAATACTATGCAGAGAAAAGAGAAGAACTATGCAGAGAGAGAATACTATGCAGAACGAGAAGAGAATACTATGCGGAAGAGAATCTATGCGAGACGGAAGAGAATACTATGCGAGAAGAGAATACTATCGAGAAGAGAATACTATGCGAGAAGAGAATACTATGCGAGAAGAGAATACTATGCGAGAAGAGAATACTATGCGAGACGAGAAGAGAATACTATGCGAGACGAGAAGAGAATACTATGCGAGACGAGAAGAGAATACTATGCGAGACGAGAAGAGAATACTATGCGAGACGAGAAGAGAATACTATGCGAGAAGAGAATACTATGCGAGAAGAGAATACTATGCGAGAAGAGAATACTATGCGAGAAGAGAATACTATGCGAGAAGAGAATACTATGCGAGAAGAGAATACTATGCGAGAAGAGAATACTATGCGAGACGAGAAGAGAATACTATGCGAGACGAGAAGAGAATACTATGCGAGACGAGAAGAGAATACTATGCGAGACGAGAAGAGAATACTATGCGAGAAACCACAGTAGATTCATCAACCAGCATAGAAGGGGAGTTGCTAGTGTCTCTCTCTCCCTCACTCTTTCTCTCTCTCTCTCTCTCTCTCTCTCTCTCATGCCTTTTAAATTCCGTTTGTGGTATATGCCCTCAACCAACTCATGCCACGTCATTCTATCTCCTATTTGACTTGTCCGTGGTTGGTTGAATTATGTGGCTATACTTTTCTACAGGATATGATAGCCAGCTCCACGTCAAATCCTACCTTAGTCACCTTTTACGACATGTCTTATAGGTCGCAGTGTTACTATTCTTTGCTTGCCTTGCTGACAACGAAGGGAGAGTTGTTAGTCTAAACATACTGAAAGACATGGTTAGGAGAAGATCGGAGTAAGTGTGGACATGTCCGGTGTGCGAGGAAGAAGTTACTCAAATAAATAACTGAAATGTCAACAATGTACATCGTAATTATGTTTTAGTTATATCTGAGATTTTGTTCACAAGTATAATAAATTACAATGCAACAAAATATTTGATCCGTTTCTGCTCAAAACTTTGATGACAGAATGTGATATTTTACATGATAAGTTGTGAATATCTCCTCAATTCACTGCTAACAAGAGATAACAAATTGGATGACGGAAATGTAAAGAAGAATAAATATGGCTTTACAACAAATTAAACAACTAAAAAACAATATGGAACGGAACTGATAATAAAACAAAGATCAGAATGCATATGGCAACATATGGGTGTGAATCATGGACATTTAGCATAACAGTAGAAAAACATATATGTGCTTTTAAATATAAGTGTTACAGAAGAGTCTTCTGTATATGAATGCCATGGAAGAGAATAAATATACCTATTCAGAAATAACTCAAAATTAAAGAAAACTGGCTGATGTTACAAATAAGAATGAGAAAGAAGGTATTTTAGACATATAAGAAGACACGGAGGGTTGAAGAAGATCATCATGGAAGGAGACATCCCGGCAAGATGGAAAACCACGTAGAAGAAGGACTCAGGCTGTAACTGATGATTTGAGCATGACGGCTGCTACAGAGATGGAACATCTGACCTATGAGAAAGAGAAACTTCGAAGAACTGTTTGGGGGGGAAGGGAGATTTTTGTTCAGGACAAGCTAGTGTATGATGATGATGTGTATACAAATTTTAACAACAAATAATATAACAAATTGCGATAAGACGTTCTCGTGGTGATCCAAAGGCGATTTATTATGATTTTGAGATACGTCAGTAGAAGTAACAATGTGAAGGTCACAGCACTCTCATGCAGACTTATATATATATATATATTATGTAATATATATATATATAAGAATATTGTTTAATGTGGACTACATTTAGATACAATTATGCCAGAGAGTTATGTGATGTTTGCTAACAATTTAAACTACATTTTGATACAATTATGCCAGAGAGTTATGTGATGTTTGCTAACAATGTAAAACTATGCCGGTAGCCAAAGAAGAATAGTAAATCAACAAAGAACCGGGGTCGTTAGACGCCACACTCTGAGAGACAAACTAAGAGGGAGATCAGAACACTTATGGACTATTTGGTTGGACGTGTAAATGATGATCCAACGACTAAATTACTCAACTAAACTAAAGTTATGACGAGATATGTGTGATTCATAAGACACAGTCTTTTAAAAAACATACTAATACAACCAGACATTCACTGAACTGAAACCCGCCTAGAAAGAAAGAGGTAGAAATATATCTAACATCTATCGAAGTCAGAATTCTAGAACGGGGAAGAGATCGGTTAAAAGATGTCAAGAGTTTCGTGTGATCGATCATGCATAAATAAGGCGGGTGAGTTCAAATAGAAATTGAGAAATATTACAGTTACATCCCTTAGTTTTATATATAAGTTTATCATGAAGATTTCAGTTAGTTGGAAGTTGGGTACAATCATATAAGAGGAAAGTTGAACATGATGTATTTCATATATTTTTATTTAGATTTTGCTGTAATTAATAACAGCGTTGATAGAACTAAAACATCATGTAACTGTGTCAGATGAAGACGCAGACAAAAATATGAGATGAGGTAATGAAAACAAGAAATAAAAAACATACAGTAGATTCTTCCAGAACACTTGTTGACACTCATGTCACGTGCATTCTGAATGATTCATTAAGTATGGTTCGGAAAATGTATAGACCAAGTAAGAATCAAGTATTGGGGACTTCCGGTTAAAATAAATGACCAAATATTGGATTCGAACCACAAATATTTATTTCTTACAATACGCATGGCCTAGCTCTACCCATTGCCTAGCTCTGCCCATTGCCTAGCTCTACCCATTGCCTAGCTCTGCCCATTGCCTAGCTCTACCCATTGCCTAGCTTCCCATTGCCAGCTCTGCCCATTGCCTAGCTCTCCCATTGCCTAGCTCTACCCATGGCCTAGCTCTACCCATTGCCTAGCTCTACCCATGGCCTAGCTCTACCCATTGCCTAGCTCTACCCATGGCCTAGCTTTACCCATTGCCTAGCTCTACCCATGGCCTAGCTTTACAGACAAACTTATGGTACCCATTGCCTAGATCTACAATACGAACGTTTTGAATAACACAACCAGCTTTAATTTTTTAAAAAGAGCTTTACTGAGACGTGTCTCTTATAACGGCGTCATCAACGGTGTCTCTCATAATGGCGTCATCAACTGTGTCTCTCATAAACGGCGTCATCAATTGTGTCTCTCATAAACAGCGTCATCAACTGTGTCTCTCATAAACAGCGTCATCAACTGTGTCTCTCATAAACAGCGTCATCAACTGTGTCTCTCATAAACAGCATCATCAACTGTGTCTCTCATAAACAACGTCATCAACTGTGTCTTTCATAAACGGTGTCATCAGCTGTGTCTATCATAAACGGCGTCATCAACTGTGTCTTTCATAAACGGTGTCATCAGCTGTGTCTATCATAAACAGCGTCATCAACTGTGTCTATCATAAACGGTGTCATCAACTGTGTCTTTCATAAACGGTGTCATCAGCTGTGTCTATCATAAACAGCGTCATCAACTGTGTCTATCATAAACGGCGTCATCAATTGTTGTTTGAATCTGGTGTTTGAAAAGTTGCTTTGTCCCAGAAGTCCCTAATACTTGTACACCGTCTATATATTGATCATATTCATCGGCTCCAGTGTTTCCCTGGCGTTCTTAAAACTAATCATTGTCTGGATTAAGAATGTGTAGGCTGGTTCCGTGCGCAGACTGAATCACTACAAGTGTCAACAAATGGCAGACTTACATTCATCTTTGTTAAGGGACATATGAGCAACGATGGCAATGAAAGTGCAGACATACTGGCTGGCTCTGCCAATGTAGCGGGCCGTCAGCTAATGGATACAGCTGGCATGATGAACTACTTGTAGAGTCTGTGTAGACAAAAGAGTCTTTCCGAAACAGATAGGGGAAAAGAAGAAAGAAAGAGAAGTAGCAGAATAAAAACATTTGTTTTTGATGTTTGTTCATTGTTCTTTGTTTCAGGTAGATCAAACTATTGTTCTTGTTTGGTAGATCAAACTATTGTTCTTGTTTCAGTATATCATCCATTGTTCTTGTTCAGGTATACCAACCAAACTATTGTTCTTTGTTTCAGGTATACCAACCAAACTATTGTTCTTTGTTTCAGGTATACCAACCAAACTATTGTTCTTTGTTTCAGGTATACCAAACTATTGTTCTTTGTTTCAGGTATATCAAACTATTGTTCTTTGTTTCAGGTATACCATCCATTGTTCTTTGTTTCAGGTATACCAACCAAACTATTGTTCTTTGTTTCAGGTATATCAAACTATTGTTCTTTGTTTCAGGTATACCAAACTATTGAAAAGAATGAGATGAGATTAGAAGATCAAGACAGAAAAGATGCCATCAAGAATGAGTGGCAACAACTCGCATTAGTTATTGATAGACTTCTACTATTTATCTTTGTTGTCTTCACTGCTGGAATCACCCTGGCTCTTATCCTACCAGGTTACTACGCACAGATGGAAGATATCGTTTGATGTGTAAACTATTCACAAGGATTTTATCATTACAAGAACTTGATCTGAACGCTGAGTCGGCAACATGAACTTGATCTGAACGCTGAGTCGGCAACATTGATGCAACAAAGAGTAACAAATGAGCAGTGACGGACTTGGTCCTAGACTTGAGCCTAAGTTCTCGCCTGTTATTTGTTTTATTGCACGTTTGTGTTACTCACTAAAGTAATATATACTTATTTCTAAAGGAACTCTAATTTGTAGAGAGTTGCCTGAGACATGAACCATCTTGAGTCTGCAACTGCAAGTAATACTCTGCTGCTGATGACTCTCAGTGGAAAAATGAAAGTAGAACAAGCATTTAGACAAAGATCGCATACAACGCACTACTCGTATAATCTGTTGATTGAGTGATGTTTCTGATTGATTTTGCCGGCTGTTTCAAGTGTGTGTGTGTGTGTGTGTGAGAATAGGACCTGTGGTTTCAACTGTGTGTAGGAATATGACCCGCTGTTTCAAGTGTATATAAATGTAACCAGCTGTTTTAACTGTGTGAGGGAATGGGGCCGGCTGTTTAAACTATGTATGGAAAAATAATCGGCGGCTTCAACTGTATGGGAAATAGGACTGGTTGTTACAATTGTTTGTGAATGGAAACGGCTGTTTTAACGGTGTGTGGGAGTGTGGAGAAATGTTAATTATGCCATATTATGTTTATTAAACATTTTATATTTCGATGTGTGTGAATTTTCTGTCGATGTACAGCAATGACAACAAACTGATCTAATATCTGGAGGCTGTCATATTTATCTAAATGCAAGTAACATCGTCTAGTAATAAATAGAGATTTTTTATTTATATATGTATATGTGTGTGTGTGTGATCATACCCGCGCGCACGCACGTGCAAGCGAGGGAAACATAATATTTGTCTCGGGAGTTAATGGATGTGGCGCATTTGGTGCATTTTTTAAACGATGTGTTGCTTCATCCTAGCACACTTTACATCAGCGAGCTGCCTTAGTCCGGCATCAGCATTCTCAGTCCGTTGTTTACAACCTGCTTCCAGCTAAAATTATTCCTGAAACGCTCTTTTCAACTATATATATATATGACTACATATGTGCATGCAAACTAGGTGAAACTGAAGATTGTGTGCCGAATCATTTGCGTAAGTGCTCGTTCACTGAGTGTTTCATGATCATATAGAGATATAGATTATAGTCAGTTTTCATTGTTTTGATTTGCTGAGAGTACATCTTACACAATATATGATATGATTAGTTGTGCTATTATCTTTTGTTAAGGCATATCTTTATCAAAAGACCACCAATCACAGACCAGCGAAGAGGGAGTTTTAAAAAGCACAGGGAAAGCACCGGAGCCAGTGAATATAATAAATAAATAGACATTTAACAAGGATCTACCCCAAAAAAAATTGAATTTGTTGGATAAAGGGTGATAACATGTCGGCTTGAACATATACAAAGAAAGGTCAAAGATCATGTGATATAAAAGCAACAAACAGTAGTCAGATTACGCTAGAAGAAATAGTTCTACATTTGTTAACTGATTGATCGAGTTTAGGACATCATCATTGCACTTTGGTGAATAGCCATGCTTTCTTCAATCACTTTCTTACACCGGAAAACTTCATTGGCAGTGCATGAACTCTGTAGCAGCGGCGAAGGTCCAATATAATATTTAAGATGGTAACAATTGTTGTAGGTATTTTATTTTAATTTCTTTGCGAATTTGCTCAGGCAGCTGCTTTGCAGCCTACTCTTTTTATCGTCTTTCTACTGCCAATGGTTAATGTAGATGCTCAACTTGAAAAGGTAATCGCCGTTTTTGTCTTCCTTCCTTGCTAGGACTAGGAACTAGATATCACCTACATTGAAATCAGAGATCAGTGACAAAATATTCCGACCGATCCAAACGGGAAACGAACCGAGTACCTTTGGAGTGAAAAGCGAACACCTTACCTACACGCCACCTAGAAGTCGAGAGTGAAAAGTGAACACCTTACCTACACGCCACCTAGAAGCCGAGAGTGAAAAGCGAACACCTTACCTACACGCCACCTAGAAGTCGAGAGTGAAAAGCGAACACCTTACCTACACGCCACCTAGAAGTCGAGAGTGAAAAGCGAACACCTTACCTACACGCCACCTAGAAGTCGAGAGTGAAAAGCGAACACCTTACCTACACGCCACCTAGAAGTCGAGAGTGAAAAGCGAACACCTTACCTACACGCCACCTAGAAGTCGAGAGTGAAAAGCGAACACCTTACCTACACGCCACCTAGAAGTCGAGAGTGAAAAGTGAACACCTTACCTACACGCCACCTAGAAGTCGAGAGTGAAAAGCGAACACCTTACCTACACGCCACCTAGAAGTCGAGAGTGAAAAGCGAACACCTTACCTACACGCCACCTAGAAGTCGAGAGTGAAAAGTGAACACCTTACCTACACGCCACCTAGAAGCCGAGAGTGAAAAGTGAACACCTTACCTACACGCCACCTAGAAGTCGAGAGTGAAAAGTGAACACCTTACCTACACGCCACCTAGAAGCCGAGAGTGAAAAGCGAACACCTTACCTACACGCCACCTAGAAGTCGAGAGTGAAAAGCGAACACCTTACCTACACGCCACCTAGAAGTCGAGAGTGAAAAGCGAACACCTTACCTACACGCCACCTAGAAGTCGAGAGTGAAAAGCGAACACCTTACCTACACGCCACCTAGAAGTCGAGAGTGAAAAGCGAACACCTTACCTACACGCCACCTAGAAGTCGAGAGTGAAAAGCGAACACCTTACCTACACGCCACCTAGAAGTCGAGAGTGAAAAGTGAACACCTTACCTACACGCCACCTAGAAGTCGAGAGTGAAAAGCGAACACCTTACCTACACGCCACCTAGAAGTCGAGAGTGAAAAGCGAACACCTTACCTACACCCACCTAGAAGTCGAGAGTGAAAAGTGAACACCTTACCTACACGCCACCTAGAAGCCGAGAGTGAAAAGTGAACACCTTACCTACACGCCACCTAGAAGTCGAGAGTGAAAAGTGAACACCTTACCTACACGCACCTAGAAGTCAGAGTGAAAAAGGAACACCTTACCTACACGCCACCTAGAAGTCAGAGTGAAAAGTGAACACCTTACTACACGCCACCTAGAGTCGAAAAAGACACTATGAAAAGGAACACCTTACTAACGCACCTAGAAGTCGAGTGAAAAGAGACACCTTACCTACACGCCACCTAGAAGTCGGAAGTGAAAAGGAACACCTTACCTAAACGCCACCTAGAAGTCGAGAGTGAAAAGCGAACACCTTACCTACACGCCACCTAGAAGTCGAGAGTGAAAAGCGAACACCTTACCTACACGCCACCTAGAAGCGAGAGTGAAAAAGAACACCTTACCTACACGCCACCTAGAAGTCGAGAGTGAAAAACAGACACCTTACCTACACGCCACCTAGAGCCGAGTGAAAAGCGAAACACAGAGTGACAACGCCACCCTAGAAGTCGAGGAAAAGCGAACACCTTACCTACACGCCACCTAGAAACGAGGTGAAAAGCGAACACCTTACCTACACTCCACCTAGAAGCCGAGTGAAAAGCTGAACACCTTACCTACACGCCACCTAGAAATCGAGAGTGAAAAGCGAACACCTTACCTACACGCCACCTAGAAATCGAGAGTGAAAAGCGAACACCTTACCTCACGCACCTAGAAGTCGAGATGAAAAGCGAACACCTTACCTACACGCCACCTAGAAATCGAGAGTGAAAAGCGAACACCTTACCTACACGCCACCTAGAAGTCGAGAATGAAAAGCGAACACCTTACCTACACGCCACCTAGAAGTCGAGAGTGAAAAGCGAACACCTTACCTACACCTTACCTATGCGGAGAATAGAAGTGCTGAAATGGTATAACATTGTTCACTAATGAGAAACGGATGGAAACATTCAAATAGACACTGGGAAAACGTGAGAATTGAAATAGACACTATTGAAACGAGAGCTGAAGAAAAGACACTATTGAAACGAGAGCTGAAGAAAAGACACTATTGAAAAGAGAGTTAGAAAAAGACACTATTGAAACGAGAGCTGAAGAAAAGACCCTGGGGAAACAAGAGCTGAAGAAAAGACACTATTGAAACAGAGTTGAAAAAGACACTATTGAAACGAGAGTTGAAGAAAAGACCCTGGGGAAACGTGAGCTGAAGAAAAGACCTGGGAAACGATAGCTGAAGAAAAGACACTATTGAAACGAGAGCTGAAGAAAGACACTATTGGAAACGAGAGCTGAAGAAAGACACTATTGAAACGAGACTGAAGAAAGACACTATTGAAACAGAGCTGAAGAAAGACACTATTGAACGAGAGCTGAAGAAAAGACACTATTGAAACAGGAGTTGAAGAAAGACACTATTGAAACGAGAGCTGAAGAAAAGACCCTGGGGAAACAAGAGCTAAAGAAAAGACACTATTGAAACGAGAGTTGAAGAAAGACACTATTGAACGAGAGCTGAAGAAAGATGCCGGAAACAGAGAGCTGAAGAAAAGACCCTGGGGAAACGAGAGTTGAAAGAAAAAGACACTGGAAACGAGAGTTGAAGAAAAAACACTATTGAAACGAGAGCTGAAGAAAAGACACTATTGAAACAGAGAGCTGAGAAAGACTTTGGAGAAAGAGAGCTAAGAAAAGACCTGGGGAAACAGAGGCTGAAGAAAAGACACTGGGAGAAGCAGAGTTGAAGAAAAATACTGGGAAACGAGAGCTGAAGAAAAGACCTGGGAAACAGAGCTGAAGAAAAGACCTGGGAAACGAGAGCTGAAGAAAGATGCCGGGAAACGAGAGCTGAAGAAAGACCTGGGAAACGAGAGCTGAAGAAAAGACAATGGGAAACGAGAGCTGAAGAAGAAAAGACCTGGGAAACGAGAGCTGAAGAAAAGACCCTGGGAAAGCAGAGCTGAAGAAAAGACACTGGAAACGAGAGCTGAAGAAAAGACACTATTGAAACGAGAGCTGAAGAAAAGACACTATTGAAACGAGAGCTGAAGAAAGATGTCAGGAAACGAGAGCTGAAGAAAAGACACTGGAGAAACGAGAGCTGAAGAAAGACCCTGGGAAACGAGAGCTGAAGAAAGACACTATTGAGAACAGAGCTGAAGAAAGACACTGTGAAACGAGAGCTGAAGAAAAGACACTATTGAAACGAGAGCTGAAGAAAGATGCCAGGAAACGAGAGCTGAAGAAAGATGCCGGAAACGAGAGCTGAAGAAAGACCTGGAAACGAGAGCTGAAGAAAGATGCCGGGAAACGAGAGTTGAAGAAAATACACTGGGAAACTAGAGCTAAAGAAAAGACACTGGGAACAGAGACTGAAGAAAGATGCCGGGAAACGAGAGCTGAAGAAAAGGTGCCGGGAAACGAGAGCTGAAGAAAAGACACTGGGAAACGAGAGCTGAAGAAAGATCCTGGAAACGAGAGCTGAAGAAAAGACCCTGGGAAACGAGAGCTGAAGAAAAAATACTATGAAACGAGAGCTGAAGAAAAGATGCTGGGAAACGAGAGCTGAAGAAAAGACACTGGAGAAACGAGAGCTGAAGAAAAGATGCCGGGGAAACGAGAGCTGAAGAAAGACCCTGGGAAACGAGAGCTGAAGAAAAGACCTGGGAAACGAGAGCTGAAGAAAAGACACTATTGAAACGAGAGCTGAAGAAAAGATGCCAGGAAACAGAGTTGAAGAAAGATGCCGGGAAACGACAGCTGAAGAAAAGACACTGGGAAACGAGAGCTGAAGAAAAGACACTGGGGAAACGAGAGCTGAAGAAGAAAAGAGCAAATTGAAACGAGAGCTGAAGAAAAGACACTATTGAAACGAGAGGAGGCTGAAGAAAGACACTATTGTAACGAGAGCTGAAGAAAGATGCCAGGAAACGAGAGTTGAAGAAAGATGCCGGGAAACGAGAGCTGAAGAAAAGACCCTGGGAAACGAGAGCTGAAGAAAGACCCTGGGAAACGAGAGCTGAAGAAAAGACACTGGGAAACGAGAGTTGAAGAAAGATGCCGGGAAACGAGAGCTGAAGAAAAGACCTGGGAAACGAGAGCTGAAGAAAGACCTTGGGAAACGAGAGCTGAAGAAAAGACCTTGGGAAACGAGAGCTGAAGAAAGATGCCGGGAAACGATAGCTGAAGAAAGATGCCGGAAACGAGAGCTGAAGAAAGACACTGGGAAACGAGGCTGAAGAAAAGATGCCTGGGAAACAGAGCTGAAGAAAATCCTGAAACGAGAGCAGAGCTGAAGAAAAGACACTATTGAAACATGAGAAAAACTGAAGGCAAGAAGATCATGTGAAACTGAGAGCTGAAGAAAAGACACTATGTAACGAGAGCTAAGAAAAAGAGCTAGAAAGCGAGAGTTGAAGAAAAGATGCCGGAAACGAGAGCTGAAGAAAGACCTGGGAAACGAGAGCTGAAGAAAAGACCTGGGAAACAGAGCTGAAGAAAGACACTGGGGAAAGAGAGTGAAGAAAAGATGCCGGGAAACAGAGCTGAAGAAAAGACACTGGGAAACGAGAGCTGAAGAAAAGACCTGGGAAACGAGGCTGAAGAAAGATGCTTGGGAAACGAGGCTGAAGAAAAGAGCCGGAAACGAGAAGCTGAAGAAAGATGCCGGAAACAGAGCTGAAGAAAAGACACTGGGAAACGAGAGCTGAAGAAAAGACCTGGGAAACAGAGCTGAAGAAAAGATGCCGGGAAACGAGAGCTGAAGAAAAGACCTTGGTGAAACGAGAGCTGAAGAAAAGATGCCGGGGAAACGAGAGCTGAAGAAAAGATGCCGGGGAAACGAGAGCTGAAGAAAAGACACTGGGGAAACGAGAGCTGAAGAAAAGATGCCGGGGAAACGAGAGCTGAAGAAAAGACCTGGGGAAACGAGAGCTGAAGAAAAGACCTGGGAAACAGAGCTGAAGAAAGAATGCGGGAAACGAGAGCTGAAGAAAAGACACTGGGAAACGAGAGCTGAAGAAAAGACACTGGGGAAACGAGAGCTGAAGAAAAGACACTGGGGAAACGAGAGCTGAAGAAAAGACACTGGGAAACGAGAGCTGAAGAAAAGACACTGGGAAACGAAGCTGAAGAAAAGACACTGGGAAACGAGAGCTGAAGAAAAGACACTATTGAAACGAGAGCTGCAGAAAAGACACTGGGGAAACTAGAGCTAAAGAAAAGATGCCGGGGAAACGAGAGCTGAAGAAAAGACACTGGGGAAACGAGAGCTGAAGAAAAGACCCTGGGGAAACGAGAGCTGAAGAAAAGACACTGGGGAAACGAGAGCTGAAGAAAAGATGCCGGGGAAACGAGAGCTGAAGAAAAGACACTGGGGAAACGAGAGCTGAAGAAAAGACCCTGGGGAAACGAGAGTTGAAGAAAAGATGCCGGGGAAACGAGAGCTGAAGAAAAGACACTGGGGAAACGAGAGTTGAAGAAAAGATGCCGGGGAAACGAGAGCTGAAGAAAAGACACTGGGGAAACTAGAGCTAAAGAAAAGATGCCGGGGAAACGAGAGCTGAAGAAAAGACACTGGGAAACGAGAGCTGAAGAAAAGACCCTGTGGAAACGAGAGCTGAAGAAAAGACACTGGGGAAACGAGAGCTGAAGAAAAGATGCCGGGGAAACGAGAGTTGAAGAAAAGACACTGGGGAAACAAGAGCTGAAGAAAAGTTGCTGGTGTTGGCTAGGACGTACATTAAGAAGACAAATAAATAGTATAGCAAGAAGGACTTGTCCTGGAACACACATAGACAGCGAAAGAGAGAAAGATCGATGAAATTCTTGAAAATTACAACTGGAAACGGATATTGAAGTGATTTGGAAAACTTGAAAATACTTGGTGGAGGACGAACACAAAAAAAGCGAACTATTGTTGGAAGCCTGGGATATAGATAGAACTGAAAAGCAAATAATTATTATTGTAATAAGTTGTGTTTTGAACTAGTTTGTAAGTCATGCTGGACTGAGCCGCCCTGTGAGAATTGAGTAACAACAAGATACGTGCTTGTGATCGAACAGATGACGCGACAAATGTTTGTAAATAACAAGTTCAATCAAGTAAATATTGAATATATTTCAGTTTTAAACTGTAAAACTGCCTTTCAACAAATTAAAAGCTTTTGAGTGTAGATTTGTAGGACTTACGTACGTGTGGTATGTAAAATATAAGTTAGTGTGTGTGCGGTGTGTGTGTGTATATATATATGTGTGTGTGTGTGTGTGTATAAATATATATATATATATATATATATGTGCTTTATTTCTCTTTACGTCATGTGTGTGTGGTATATATGTGTATGTGTTTTTGATGTAAAAATGTTAAACACTGTGCACACAGAAACAACATTTGTTAATCACAAACACTATTATTGAAATTGCAAAGAGAAATGTCTAAACTGTAATAAAATAAACATATTGCCCTAAAACTGAATGTTTCTTTAGTTACAATATTTTCTATCTCTGACAACTTCATAGCAACATCTTGAAACTAACATAAGATACTGATACAATTTTTGTCGTTAACTTGCGCTACACAAAGGCGTTTTGACATTTTTGTAGAAAATAAAAGAAGGAACAAAATCTCCTTTTACTCCATGTAGTATATTGAGAAATATTGTTTTAAGTTCTGTATTATTCTTTGACCGGTACAGTTTGAAAAAGTTAATTTTGAGTCTAAGACTATCACTGTGCTATCGCTAAATAATCAAAACATTGACTTTCCTTCCGGACAAGAACGGCATGATGTTTCTGTTACATCAAACGATAATGTAGAAGTTAAAGAATTCAATGTTAAAACAAAACTTCAAATGTCTAGCAGCAGTTACCTGAGAGTATTATCAAATGTCTAGCAGCAGTTACCTGAGAGTATTATCAAATGTCTAGCAGCAGTTACCTGAGAGTGTTATCAAATGTCTAGCAGCAGTTACCTGAGAGTGTTATCAAATGTCTAGCAGCAGTTACCTGAGAGTGTTATCAAATGTCTAGCAGCAGTTACCTGAGTAGGCATATATCAAATGTCTAGCAGCAGTTACCTGAGAGTGTTATCAAATGTCTAGCAGCAGTTACCTGAGAGTGTTATCAAATGTCTAGCAGCAGTTACCTGAGAGTGTTATCAAATGTCTAGCAGCAGTTACCTGAGAGTGTTATCATACAATAATGAGTGCTGGAAAATTACCCACAGCCACCGGTGTCCACATATATTTTTCAGGTGGGGATGGGGGTGGGGGTGTAGGATGAATCGGGCGTAGATTTCTTCGCGAAACGGATAAGACCAGATGCTAATAAAATTGTTATATTAAAAAGTCATTGTCCAGGGAGGGAGGAACACTCCCCCTCCCCACCTATCTTGACGCATGGACGCCCACAACTTCCGGCACAATCCGGAGACTTTGCAATTAACAAAAGTTTAAGAATAATCCTGCACATTTTCTTGCCAAATGCTTTAATAAATGAAAAGTTTTTAAACTGAACAAACTGCTCATCATTGGAGACCATTATTAAATATCGAAGTTAGAAGTTAGAGATGAATTGGACATGTATATCGTATGTTAGTATGAACATTGGCAAGTGCAGCTGTCTGATGGACAGTTGATGGAAACAGAACGTCTGCAAGTCTAACGGAAACATGGGATGTCGTGAACCAGTTGTTGCATTAGTTGGGACAACTATCCGATGGCCAACATGTGGGAAAAGAAATTCTATACGTTCAACTGAGACATTGAGAAGAAACTATACGTTCAACTGAGACATTGAGAAGAAACTATAAGTTCAACTGAGACATTGAGAAGAAACTATACGTTCAACTGAGACATTGAGAAGAAATTCTATACGTTCAACTGAGACATTGAGAAGAAACTATACGTTCAACTGAGACATTGAGAAGAAACTATACGTTCAACTGAGACATTGAGAAGAAACTATACGTTCAACTGAGACATTGAGAAGAAACTATACGTTCAACTGAGACATTGAGAAGAAACTATACGTTCAACTGAGACATTGAGAAGAAATTATACGTTCAACTGAGACATTGAGAAGAAACTATACGTTCAACTGAGACATTGAGAAGAAACGATGGAAAGAAAATTGAAAGATGATGTCTTGATGTTGGAAACAATTTATAAAAAGATGACAGAACAAAGATATCAAGGTGTCAATGTGTCAAGGTGTCAAGGTGTCAAGGTGTCAAGGTGTCAAGGTGTCAAGGTATCAAGGTGTCAAGGTGTCAAGGTGTCAAGGTATCAAGGTGTCAAGGTGTCAAGGTGTCAAGGTATAGGTCAAGGTATCAAGGTGTCAAGGTGTCAAGGTGTCAAGGTATCAAGGTGTCAAGGTATCAAGGTGTCAAAAGCAAGATATGAGTAACAAAATGAAAATGGTGGCATATCCTTTACAGGACGTAGCCATCAACCACAGTAATATTGATAGTGTGAAGATGAAGGTAACGATACTGTCTCTCCCTGACTTCAGGATATATATCGTGATTCTCTCCAGGCCTGTGAAACTTGACCCGAGATCCCACATTATTTATTGTAAATCTGCAGCAGTCTTTTTACTGCAGCTTTCAATCCCACACTCGACGTCCACACGTGATGAAAGGAATTGACCCCTACCTCCTGCACACTAGGGTCTAGAAATGTGAAGTGACAATCGCATCGTACACTAAGGTCGGAAAAGACTACGGTAAATGTAGGGATAGACTTCTGGCACCTGGTTTTATGCTTCCTAGTCGACAGAGATGTGTTTTTACCAACATGAACCACCAGATTCATGAATGAAGTCTACTTGAGAAGGTACGGTTAGGTTCGGTTTGTTTCAAGCATTTCTTACTATGGGGAGGGGGATGAGACATGTTACAATTGTTACTCCTCCCCAATGTCGAAATAGTCCAGCGTATTCCAGTCGCCATGTTTATCATGAATTTCCTGTTTGTGGAATTGAATATTACTTGACGTGTGACTTATTTCTCTTCGCCTCTCGTGAGCCATAGAGTCTCAACAGTTGTTTGTCACTTTTTCCGGTCTCTGACTGTTTTTCTTATGACTTCCCAGGATAGTCCAGAATTGTTCAGTTCATCTAGAAGGCTCCATCTCCATGTATGTTTGAAACGTCTCTTTTCCTTTTTCGTTGCTGGTTCCATTAAAGTTCTTGTCTACTAACACTCGACTGCGTCTTCCTAAGTGCATTCTCGACCTATCGCCATTTCTTCTCTTAACCTGGGTCATCCTGGGTTCCTGTCCTGTTCTTATTCACAGGTTTGTGTTTGCAACTCTGTCATACCATCTCAGTCTGTGTTTGCAACTCTGTCATACCATCTCAGTCTGTGTTTGCAACTCTGTCATACTATCTCAGTCTGTGTTTGCAACTCTGTCATACCATCTCATTGTGAGAATACATGGAAGGCATCCGTTGACAAAGACATGTTTCTAATCAATGATAATGATTTAAATGCACAATTAGATAATTCATCATTTGAATGTTACTTGCATACTCAACGACCCTATGCGCATGATACAGAATATCAAGAACAGTTATGTAGGAAGAAGTGCATGAACGTTATGAAAGTGACATGCAGTTATGTAGAAGGTAGTACAGAACAGTTATGTAGGAAGGTAGTCATGAACAGTTATGTAGGAAGCAGTAAGAACATTTATGTAGAAGGCATGCATGAACAGTTATGTAGGAAGGCATATGAACAGTTATGTAGGAGGCAGTGCATGAACAGTTATGTAGGAAGGTAGTACATGAACAGTTATGTAGGAAGGTAGTGCATGAACAGTTATGTAGGAAGGTAGTGCATGAACAGTTATGTAGGAAGACAGTGCATGAACAGTTATGTAGGAAGGTAGTACATGAACAGTTATGTAGGAAGGTAGTACATGAACAGTTATGTAGGAAGGTAGTGCATGAACAGTTATGTAGGAAGGCAGTGCATGAAAAATTATGTAGGAAGGTAGTGCATGAACAGTTATGTAGGAAGGTAGTACATGAACAGTTATGTAGGAAGGTAGTACATGAACAGTTATGTAGGAAGGTAGTACATGAACAGTTATGTAGGAAGGTAGTGCATGAACAGTTATGTAGGAAGGTAGTACATGAACAGTTATGTAGGAAGGTAGTACATGCAATTAATACAAAATGTGCCAATCCAGAAACTTACCTTCATCTTTGTCCCAGGTCATTTGGGGTGAAGGACAGTAAAAGAGATGATGCTCTGCGATCAATACTGCGATCGAGAATGAACCTTATATGGACAAAAGAGACATCATCAATGAACTACGAGAAAAATGCACGTTCTGAAGATTTGATTGAAGATAAATGGGATTCTTTATCCCGGTTTCGTAAGTTATTCATACCGATAGGTGTGGCAAGACGGGAAAACTATGAGAGAAACCACAGTAGATACACCAACCGACAAAAAAACGGGAGTTGTTAAGTCTAAACATACTGAAATAGATGTTTGGAAGGAGATCGGAGAAATTATAGACATGTCCGATGTGCGATGAAGATGATTCTCAAATAAACAATGATAAATTGTCAATTTATCAATTCAAGTCATCATGTTCCTCATTTATTTTCTGTTTGTTAAATTAAATATGACGATGATGACTTGTCAACTTATAAGTTTATAAATGAATGTCTTTATTATATGTTTATGTACATGGGCAGTACTTACTGCCTTGAACAGCCGCACAACACTTGTTCTATGTGTATTTTATTTACTGTAAGAACGCTTATAATTAAATTACAACAATGTTTACTATTTTGTCATGACAACAATTATGTACACATGTTCAGTTGTATTATTATTGTTAATATTAGTTTCGAAATTAAGGACATCGTTCTTTTTTAAGCTTTCCTTCAATTACAATATGTTGAAGAGGTTTTACTGGTGACTTTGTAACGATTGTCCTGTTTGAAATGCAATGTTACTATTGGTATTGGCTATACTAACATTCTCGATAATTGTATTTCAACAACACGTTATGTAAAACACAGCAAAGTCTGAATGTGTACACACTTTAAGCGAGTAAACAAATTATAAGCAGTAGAAATAAATACTCAGACATGGTCGACATGGAGAGAAACAAGATAAGGTCGCATTTGTGGGAGAGGAAAAAGAGAAGGTCGACTTGGGAGGAGAAGAAGAGAGGTCGATTTAGAGAAGAAAGTCAGACATGGTCGATTTGGGAGGAAAGAAAGCAAGACATAGTTCGGTTTGAGAGAAGAAAGCAAGACATAGTCGGTTTGTAGGAGAAGAAACAAGACATAGCGTTTGTATGAGAAGAAGATAGTTCGGTTTGTAGAGAAGAAAGACATAGTCGTTGAGAGAAAAAGCAAGACATAGTCGGTTTGTAGAGAAGAAAGCAAGACATGTCTTTGTAGAGAAGAAAGCAAGACTAGTCGGTTTGTAGAGAAGAAAGAAGACATAGTTGGTTTAGGAGAAGAAAGCAAGACATGTCGGTTTGTAGAGAAGAAGCAAGACATAGTTGGTTTGTAGAGAAAAAGCAGCATAGTTGGTTTGAGAGAAGAAACAAGAATAGTTGGTTTGTAGTGAGAAGAAACAGACATAGTTGGTTTGTATGAGAAGAACAGACATAGTCGTTTGAGTAGAAGAAGCAAGACATAGTCGGTTAGAGAAGAAAGGACATAGTCGTTGTAAAGAAAGCAAGACATAGTTGGTTTGTAGAGAAGAAAGAGACATAGTTGGTTGTGAGAAGAAAGCAAGACATAGTTGGTTTGTAAGAGAAAGAAGAATAGTCGGTTTGTAGAAAGAAGCAAGACATAGTCGGTTTAGAGAAAAAGCAAGACATGGTTCGACTTGTAGGAGAAGAAAGCAAGACATAGTTCGCTTTGTAGGAGAAGAAAGCAAGACAAGTTCGGTTTGGAGGAGAAGAAAGCAAGACATAGTTCGTTTGTAGGAGAAGAAAGTCAGACATAGTTCGGTTTGAGGAGAAGAAAGCAAGACATAGTTCGGTTTGTAGGAGAAGAAAGCAAGACATAGTTCGGTTTGTAGTGAGAAGAAAGCCAGGCAAGGTTCAATTTCAGAAAAATAAAAATAAAAATGAAATTATCTGAATTTAATAAATATTTGAACACACAATGACAATCGACAATTTCAATGGAGGACGAGCCAGAGGATGACAGAGAGTATGATAATAATTCTGGAACTTCCCAACTTCATGACACGTACAGAAAATGTTAACAATTATTGATAGTCAATACTTGGTACATACGGTTGTAAAGATTCATGATCGACTCCGCCAGCCGAATATGGAGTATTATTATTTGTATAATCTATATGTCTTCTCTCTCTCTCCCCATTATTGTCTCAATAAACAACGGATGGCGGAGTCGTGTGTCCTGTTAGTTCACAACAAAGGTACCAGACTTCTCCAGGTCTGAACGAGAGTTCTGTAATTGCTCTCCTTGTCGGCTCTAGATGATAGTATGATCACTTTATACTAGATTAGATTATTGATTTGTCTGTATCATTCTGTGTCTGTGTGTGTGTGCGTGTGTATGTATGTGTTGTGTGTGTGCGCGCGTACTTGCGTGTTCTCTCTTCTCTCTTTCTCTCGCTCTTTTCTCTCTCTCTCTCTCTCTTCACACACACACTTAATCTCTTCCTTTGATTTATTCTACTATCTGCGCCAAAGCTCGCACTTTGTCTTCAACAGGTAGGGTTATATTTTTGAAACGAGTTTATTTCTATAGCATTTCTATATTTCGGTGGTGTCTGCTCGATTGCATTTTGGTTTATGTACTGAGGTTGTCTTCCCTTGGCGGCTTGATTTGATTCGTCACTATATATATCTCAAGTATTACATTGTGAGTAGCAGTTATCACTAGCTGTACCACTCCATCCAACTGGGAATGTGTGAGACTATCATTCCTTCCTTTCATTCACTTGAAATATTGTCGATATATTTAATGTTGTCTCTTGTATCCTTCCTTCCTTTCGTTTGAAATATTGTCTATATATTCAATGTTCTGTATCCTTTCCTTGTTCTGAAATATTGTCTATATTCAATGTTGTCCTTATCCTTCCTTCTTCGTTAGCTTGAAATATTGTCTATATATTCAATGTTGTCTCTGTATCCCTCATTCCCTGAATATGGTCTATATTAAAGGTGTCTCTTGTATCCCCTTCCTTTCGTTAGCTTGAAATATTGTCTATATATTCAATGGTGTCTCTTGTATCCTTCCTTCCTTTCGTTGGCTTGAAATATTGTCGAAGTAATGACATTCGCTAGAGAGAAAAACACTACCAATATCTCCATCAACAAACACCCATTAAAAAAGTCAAAGACTTTACATACCTAGGAGTATTTTTTCAGCAAACAGAAGAATAACTAATTAAATCCAACATAGATGGAACAAAGCAAATCAAATAATAAGACAAATGGCACCAATTTTAAAATGCAAAATGTCACCATGAACACAAAAAGAGCATTGTTCAACCTAATCCTTCTCCCAACATTATACTATCAGTGCCAAACCTGGACGCTGACAACAAATGATAGAAGAAAACTAGTTACGACAGAGATGGTGTCTACGCAGAATGCTGGGTGTAACAAGAAGAGACCGGTTGAGAAATGAAGACATCAGGGAAAAATTGGGTACAACATCAGTACCAAACTACATCAAGAAACAACAAATTAAATGGTTCGGTCACATAAGCAGATTATCAACAGACAGTGCAAGTCAAAGAGAAATGTTGCTCTGATACAGTGGATGCAAAGAAAAAGGTCAGCCACGCAAAAGGTGGACCTCAGAGATAAAAGAGGCGACGAAAGACACTATTTATGAAACGCACACAAGGGCTAGTTCTAGAAATCTCTTTTTATCCTGCCGCTGTGAAGCAAAACTATATATTCAATGTTGTCTCTTGTATAAGCTTTACCGTCTGTTGTAACTCTCAAAGAGATCCATGTAGTTGTCATTCTGGTGTTGTTTTACTGGACCATTGAGTTTGCCTCAGTATATCATATTCGGGGCAGCATTGAAGTATGTGCTCTGCAGTCTGGTGTGCCTGTCTACATGTACACATGGTTGAACTGTCAATCTTGAAATTGTTTATATGAGGCTGCGGAATCGATGCATCATGTTCTGAAGCCAAAAAAATATGGGCCTAACGAGGAATTCAAACAGTATACCTATGGTAGACAAACGAGTTACTATTCTCTTCTCTCTCTCTCTCTCTCTCTCTCTCTCTCTCTCTAGCCTGTGATGCCCCTAGTGGCTAGGGAAATAAAATAATCCACACTATTTGTCCCTATTCTTGACCGTTATCTATATTGTGTTCCAGTTGTGATTCTTTTTTTCAGTTCTTGTTCTAGTGTTCTCCTCCATGTTGTTTTGCATCTTCCGCATTTTCGTTTCCCCTCTGGTGTCCAACTCAGTGCAGTTTTAGTGACAGAGTTAGTCTCCATGCGTATCACATTCTGATCCTAGTCTCCATGCGTATCACATGTCTGATCCTAGTCTCCATGCGTATCACATGTCTGATCCTAGTCTCCATGCGTATCACATGTCTGATCCTAGTCTCCATGCGTATCACATGTCTGATCCTAGTCTCCATGCGTATCACATGTCTGATCCATCTCCATCTGATCAATGGTCTGATATTTTCTAGTTGACCCACTTTGAAGATGGAGTTGATAGAGTGTATTTGGTAAGATCTTTCGTTGACTACTTTCGTGACTTATATATCCAAGCTTGAATGTACATTTTAAAAGTGGATGAAAATAGTTCTAAAACACCTTTAGTAGCATTTGTATGTTGTTGTATTCAAGCAAAGCTTATGTTTGTCAGTTTACAACTGTTTTATCATTCAAGCAAAGCTTATGTTTGTCAGTTTACAACTGTTTTATCATTCAAGCAAAGCTTATGTTTGTCAGTTTACAACTGTTTTATCATTCAAGCAAAGCTTATGTTTGTCAGTTTACAACTGTTTTATCATTCAAGCAAAGCTTATGTTTGTCAGTTTACAACTGTTTTATTATTCAAGCAAAGCTTATGTTTGTCAGTTTACAACTGTTTTATCATTCAAGCAAAGCTTATGTTTGTCAGTTTACAACTGTTTTATTATTCAAGCAAAGCTTATGTTTGTCAGTTTACAACTGTTTTATTATTCAAGCAAAGCTTATGTTTGTCAGTTTACAACTGTTTTATCATTCAAGCAAAGCTTATGTTTGTCAGTTTACAACTGTTTTATTATTCAAGCAAAGCTTATGTTGTCAGTTACAACTGTTTTATCATTCAAGCAAAGCTATGTTTGTCAGTTTACAACTGTTTTATCATTCAAGCAAAGCTTATGTTTGTCAGTTTACAACTGTTTTATTATTCAAGCAAAGCATATGTTTGTCAGTTTACGTCTGTTTTATCATTCAACAAAGCTATGTTTGTCAGTTTACAACTGTTTTATTATTCAAGCAAAGCTTATGTTTGTCAGTTTACAACTGTTTTATCATTCAAGCAAAGCTTATGTTTGTCAGTTTACAACTGTTTTATCATTCAAGCAAAGCTTATGTTTGTCAGTTTACAACTGTTTTATTATTCAAGCAAAGCTTATGTTTGTCAGTTTACAACTGTTTTATCATTCAAGCAAAGCTTATGTTTGTCAGTTTACAACTGTTTTATCATTCAAGCAAAGCTTTTGTTTGTCGGTTTACAACTGTTTTATCATTCAAGCAAAGCTTATGTTTGTCAGTTTACAACTGTTTTATCATTCAAGCAAAGCTTATGTTTGTCAGTTTACAACTGTTTTATCATTCAAGCAAAGCTTTTGTTTGTCAGTTTACAACTGTTTTATCATTCAAGCAAAGCTTTTGTTTGTCAGTTTACGAACTGTTTTATCATTCAAGCAAAGCTTATGTTTGTCAGTTTACAACTGTTTTATCAAATAATATCTCTCTAACAAAACAAGTCAATGTAAAATGTGTGATCAAATAATATAAGGGAAAAACAATAATTACAAATGAAATAAAAAAGAAAAGAGACAATTAGACCTATTTGTTTTTATATTGACCTGATCTTCATAATAGCATTACATGTGTTCGTGGTGTGTATGTGTGTGGTGTATGCGTGGTGTGTATGTGTGCGGCGTGCGTGGTGTGTGTGTCTGTGAGTAGCCTCAACCACAGCCAACTCTACGCCTCAACCTAGGGACCCTAATATCGGGGGGCCGAGACCTAACCTACCGAATCCAACCTGAAGCGATCGATCCTAACCTACTGACCCAAACCAGGGGAGATATATTCTAGCTTCAATGACAGGGAGCATACCTCTGCTAAACACGTTCATAGAATGATGATCTCCAAACAGCTAATGTAGACAGTGTATCAAACAGCTAATGTAGACAGTAGATCAAACAGCTTATGTAGACAGTAGATCAAACAGCTTATGTAGACAGTGTATCAAACAGCTTATGTAGACAGTAGATCAAACAAGCTCGATCTAACACTGACCAAACAAACTAGCTTAGACAGGAGATATCAAACAAATTATAGAATGATGATCTCCAAACAGCTAATGTAGACAGTGATCAAACAGCTAATGTAGACAGTGATCAAACAGCTTATGCAGACAGTAGATCAAACAGCTTATGTAGACAGTGTATCAAACAGCTTATGTAGACAGTAGATCAAACAGCTTATGTAGACAGTAGATCAAACAGCTTATGTAGACAGTAGATCAAACAACTTATGTAGACAGTGTATCAAACAGCTTATGTAGACAGTAGATCAAACAGCTTATGTAGACAGTAGATCAAACAGCTTATGTAGACAGTAGATCAAACAGCTTATGTAGACAGTAGATCAAACAGCTAATGTAGACAGTGTTAGTCATTATTGAGGATCGTCATCACATCACTACGGACATGTCTGTAGGTTCTCCCATCTCATCATAAGTATCCTTACCAGCGTACAGCAACTAATCATACCCGTTCTGTGTTAATTAATTAAACGTCTCGTGACTCTAACAAAGTGTTCGTGTCTGGCAGTTTCCATATTTACTTTCCATTTCCTTCACTCTGGATAGTGATGTAGATTTATCAATGTTTCTAGCGGCATCTAAATAACGCACGTTACGTATGGCATTGATATATGTACTATCCATTCACTATCCTTTCTTCTCGTTCAGTAAGCAATGGCAAACTACTGAATGTATAAGTGATGCCTAGAACCACTGCATATCAACTAAGTTATTCTTCTTCACCACTGCTATATCAACTAAGTTATCCTTTCTTCACCACTGCTATATCACTAAGTTATTTTCTTCACCACCCGCTATATCAGATCTAAGTTATCCTTTCTTCACCACTGCTATATCAGCTAAGTTATTCTTTCTTCACCACTGCTATATCAGCTAAGTTATCCTTTCTTCACCACTGCTATATCAGCTAAGTTATCCTTTCTTCACCACTGCTATATCAACTAAGTTATCCTTTCTTCACCACTGCTATATCAGCTAAGTTATCCTTTCTTCACCACTGCTATATCAACTAAGTTATTCTTTCTTCACCACTGCTATATCAACTAGTTATCTTTCTTCACCACTGCTATATCAGCTAAGTTATCCTTTCTTCACCACTGCTATATCAGCTAAGTTATCCTTTCTTCACCACTGCTATATCAGCTAAGTTATCCTTTCTTCACCACTGCTATATCAACTAAGTTATTCTTTCTTCACCACTGCTATATCAACTAAGTTATTCTTTCTTCACCACTGCTATATCAGCTAAGTTATCCTTTCTTCACCACTGCTATATCAGCTAAGTTATCCTTTCTTCACCACTGCTATATCAACTAAGTTATCCTTTCTTCACCACTGCTATATCAGCTAAGTTATCCTTTCTTCACCACTGCTATATCACTAAGCTTATCTTCTTTCTTCACCACTGCTATATCAACTAAGTTATCCTTTCTTCACCACTGCTATATCAGCTAAGTTATCCTTTCTTCACCACTGCTATATCAACTAAGTTATCCTTTCTTCACCACTGCTATATCAACTAAGTTATCCTTTCTTCACCACTGCTATATCACTAAGTTATCTCTTCACCACTGCTAATACTAAGGTTATCTTCATTCACCACTGCTATTCACAAGTATCCTTCTTCACCATGCTATCAACTAAGTATCCTCTTCACCATGTATATCAACTAGTTATCTTTCACCACTGCTATCGTAGTATCGAACTCACTTCCCTTATGATGTACCAAATAAGGTTTGATCTTTACGTGTGCTTCAGTGTCACAAGTCACCACTGCCCAGCCTGAAGTTTTGCATATTCAAAAGCCTCGTGACCCAGTTGAAATTATTTGTCCATGCACGTCTGCTCTCTTTGCCTCGGAATCACTGAGCCATCAGCGTATACCACAGCATCCCTATCCGACGCGTATTCATTTACTATCGTAGGAATTTGTTATGTGCAGCTACTGACGAGTATGATGTGGACGGAAATGGTAATGAAGACCCATTCGTTGCTTAGATTAATATCTGTATGTCTACATACCTGCTGGACTATATACCTACTGGACTACATACCTGCTGGGCTACATATCTGCTGAATAACATCTTCTGCACTGTCCATTAATGATTTATCTTTCTTTAGTCTATTCCCTTTAGATATGGGATGCAGTACATCATGGAGTGATGTCTGACGCCTGGACGCTTGACATAAAACGGTAGAAAACAACTAGACACGACAGAGATCAAGTGAATGCTGAGAATATCAAGAAGAGACCGGTTAAGAACAAAAACAGTAAAAAAGTGGGTACAACATCAGTACTGAACAACTTCATCAAGAAACAACAAATTAAATGGTTCGGCAACATAAGCAGATTACCAACAGACAGTGCACCTGAAAGAGCAATGTTACTGCAATGCAATGAATACAAAGCAAAAACGTTACCCACGTAAAAGATGGAGGAGAAAAGAAATAGTATGCTGAGATATCTTACGTGGAGTAGACTGCTACTGTGGGATCCACAGCGACCCGATCATGGAAGCAGCTCATCTCTCTGTTGCACTTATGAACATTACAAACTGATCACAGAAGAAGAATAGAAAGAAGAACTTATCAAGAAGATTGAGTACAAATCTGTTCAGAATAAACAATGTTTACGGTTTCCATCTCACGCATAACAAGACTAAATGCAAATGTCATCATCATCATCAGGTGCACTGTGTTCCCATCAAACGTTGATTGTATATTAGATCTTCAACATCATGTGTCTCTTTCCTTGATGTTACACTGTGCTTAGTTCATCTCTTAATACTTCTCTCCCAGTTGTATCTTGGCTTTTCTCTTGCTAGCCATCTCTCAACCTTGCTCTTCATTAAGATTGTCAACAATGTGTCTTGCCTCTTCATTTGTCCCAAATATTTACTTCTTTATTCTTTATTTACTGTAATAATTCTGTCTTCATTCTTAGTTATTCTAAAACTTGTTTATTTCTCTTTTGTTCTTCTCATGAAGTGTCAAGATTTCTTTTTAAAACTTGGTCTAGTTTAGCATTCAATGCAGACACCATTTCTTTTGTCTAACTTAGCTTTCAATGCAGACACCATTTCTTTTGTCTAACTTAACTTTCAATGCAGACACCACTTTTGTCTAACTTAGCTTTCAATGCAGACACCATTTCTTTTGTCTAACTTAGCTTTCAATGCAGACACCATTTCTTTTGTCAAACTTAGCTTTCAATGCAGACACCATTTCTTTTGTCTAACTTAGCTTTCAATGCAGACACCATTTCTTGTCTAACTAGCTTCAATGCAGACACCATTTCTTTTGTCACTTAGCTTCAACAGACACCACTTCTTTGTCTAACTTAACTTTCAATGCAGACACCATTTCTTTTGTCTAACTTAGCTTTCAATGCAGACACCATTTCTTTGTCAAACTTTTTCAATGCAGACACCATTTCTTTGTCTAACTTAACTTTCAATGCAGACATCATTTCTTTTGTCTAACTTAGCTTTCAATGCAGACACCATTTCTTTGTCTAACTTATTTCAATGCAGACACCATTTCTTTTGTCTAATTTAGCTTCAATGCACACCATTTCTTTTGTCTAACTTAACTTTCAATGCAGACACCATTTCTTTTGTCTAACTTAACTTTCAATGCAGACACCATTTCTTTTGTCTAACTTAACTTTCAATGCAGACACCATTTTTGTAGCCTAGCATTCAATGCACAGACCAACTTCAGAAAATCAACAACAAACTCAAGAAACTATGGAGAAATATCATTATCTCATTATTTTACTGTCTCCAAAATAAAACACATCTATATATGTACATCATCATCAAATAGCTTGTTCTGAGCAGAACGTTGCCACCCTAACAGTCCTTCTTAATTTCTCACTCTCATAGGCCAGATATTCCGTCTCTGTTCATGCCAGACCTATATATATATATATATATATATATCTGTGTGTATGTGTACACAACTATTATAGATATATATATATATATATAAAATATGTTTAGGAGCAGATCTGCTTTTATACAGAATATTCTTCAAACAAAAACAAATATTATGTTCTATAAATATCAACAAACATTTTGTCATAATTCTATGAGCATAAATTAGATTATATCCCTGTCAGCTTGCTATGCCTGTCCCGTGGCTTCAGAATCCCCTAGATGGGTCACACCGTACACTTCTCTATCACATTCAGGCTTTAATACACAAATTTCATCTCAAGAAAAACTGAACATTGACTTCGGTTATAGGTCGGCTAAACTTCACATCCAGCTTGCCACGCCATCTTAACCGGAAGATGTTCGGCAACATAAGCAGATTACCAAAAGACAGTGTACCTCAAAGAGCAATGTTGTCGATACAATGGATACAATACAAAAGGCCGGCCATGCAGAAGGTGGACCTCAGAGATAACAGAGGCAGCGAAAGACACCATTTATGAAGTGCACACAGAAGGGCTCATCCTAGAAATTTCTTCTTATCCTGATGCTGTGAGGCAAACTTCTTATCCTGATGCTGTGAGGCAAACTTCTTATCCTGATGCTGTGAGGCAAACTTCTTATCCTGATGCTGTGAGGCAAACTTCTTATCCTGATGCTGTGAGGCAAACTTCTTATCCTGATGCTGTGAGGCAAACTTCTTATCCTGATGCTGTGAGGCAAACTTCTTATCCTGATGCTGTGAGGCAAACTTCTTATCCTGATGCTGTGAGGCAAACTTCTTATCCTGATGCTGTGAGGCAAACTTCTTATCCTGATGCTGTGAGGCAAACTTCTTATCCTGATGCTGTGAGGCAAACTTCTTATCCTGATGCTGTGAGGCAAACTTCTTATCCTGATGCTGTGAGGTAAACTTCTTATCCTGATGCTGTGAGGCAAACTTCTTATCCTGATGCTGTGAGGCAAACTTCTTATCCTGATGCTGTGAGGCAAAACAAGATTGGAGACAAGAAAAGAAATATCAAGAAAACAAATATAAAATATTATGTTCTATAAATATCAACAATATGTAAACTTAGACTCATAGCTAGACTAACACATAGCCAGACTAACACATAGACAGACTAACACATAGACAGACTAACACATAGACAGACTAACACATAAACAGACTAACTCATAGACAGACTAACACATAGACAGACTAACACATAGACAGACTAACACATAGCCAGACTAACACATAGACAGACTAACATATAGACAAACTCATAGACAAACTAACACATAAACAGACTAACTCATAGACAGACTAACACATAGACAGACTAACTCATAGCCAGACTAACACATAAACAGACTAACTCATAGACAGACTAACACATAGACAGACTAAATCATAGCCAGACTAAATCATAGCCAGACTAAAACATAGCCAGACTAAATCATGGCCAGACTAACACATAGCCAGACTAAAACATAGACAGACTAAATTATAGCCAGACTAAAACATATTCATATTCACATATTCATATTCACATAAAACATATTCACATAAAACATATTCACATAAAGCATATTCACATAAAGCATATTCACATAAAACATATTCACATAAAACATATTCACATAAAACATATTCACATAAAACATATTCACATAAAACATATTCACATAAAACATATTCACATAAAACATATTCATAAAACATATTCACATAAAACATATTCATAAAAGAGGCAAGACTAGATAGAGAGATAGAGTTATGGAGCAAAAAACAAATGCTGTAACCTACCAGCTAGCCCCATTGTTAAGGTACCCAAACATCTCAATGACAGCTAAACAACAGATGATCAACAGCATTGTATTGCCTATTCTTCTTATTCTTTGCGTTCGTTCTTTACCACCAATTTTAATCACTCTTTGTGATTTGTTTGATCTTTGCCAAGAACGTGTATACGTTGCACATTGGTTTGGTAGGCCCCTAAACACATAGACTTCTACACGCTTAGGACACATGCATCCGATTTCAGCCAAACCTCCTTAGTCGCCTCTTACGACATGCATGGCAGGTAACAGTGGTTCTATTCTTTACACCCCAAATTGGAACCCAGTAACCACTCGGGCGGTTGCCTACTCTTTTACCAGAGCCAAACATGGACAATGAGCAAAGCACAGTCACAAAAATTAACTACATGTGAAATGTGTTGCCTGCGAAAAGTTACCAACAACACCAGAAAAGACAGAGTCACCAATATCAGCATAAGAAAGAAAGATGGGACACAACCTTGCTTGAACTAAATTGAGAAAGAAAGAATGAAGTGGTTCGGCCACTTAATAAGAATGCAATCAAACTCTGCTATATACAGAGTCTTCTTCAATTGAACATCAGGAAAGAAGGCAAGAGGACGACCACAAAAAAGATGGTTAGATGGCCTAGCAAAACCCTGTTGAAAGCAAAAATAACTATCACCCAAGCCACTAGAACAGCGCAAGACACAAACAGAGAACCATGACACTGAGCAACAACCTGACGACAAAAGAAAGAAAGAAGGATAGCACAACTCTAAGCAACAACCCAGTAACAGTGTGACGACAAAAGAAAGAAAGAAGGAAAGCACAACTCTAAGCAACAACCCAGTAACAGTGTGACGACAAAAGAAAGAAAGAAGGAAAGCACAACTCTAAGCAACAACCCAGTAACAGTGTGACGACAAAAGAAAGAAAGAAGGAAAGCACAACTCTAAGCAACAACCCAGTAACAGTGTGACGACAAAAATAGAAGAAAAAGAATTGATACAATAACAATGAGAATAATAAATAATGCATCTTACGAGTAAATATTTAAAAAATGTTTGAATATTGTGCAGTGTCCATTTTTTATCTTGCAGTTGAAGATATCAACTTCATCATGTGACTAACTACACATAAAACAACATGGAATGTGAAAGTTATCATAAAACAACATGGAATGTGAAAGTTATCATAAAACAACATGGAATGTACAAATATCTCTCTCTCGCGATCGTTATTTTGCAGCCGTTTTTATCATTCTAATGTGATATATAAACAGCCTAACATCAAGAACGGATGTACGTTCACAACCTTCAGTACCATTTGGAGCTCTGGTGTTATCCTTCGGTGGTGTGTTCCAGCATTTACTGGGTTCGCTCTCCGTTAGTCCTTTGCTGTCCCCAGCCAAACCGGTATGGTTATTTTCTTTTAGGGCAGCGACCCTTAGATGACCTGCCCTCCCGGGTTGATGAGCGTCATCTGCCCAGCTAACCGGTCTTTTTATGGACAACTTAGTTTGCCACCCGTCCAGTTTTGTGTATGGTTTGCTCTGCTAGTCCTTGATTGTCCCCAATCAGACTACAAGGCAGCAGTAGTTCCCTGCGAGTGGAAACACGCACTGGCTTCACCTCTGCTAGGCTTTCCAGTTTTTCTGCACATTCGGGTGGTCCGCACACCCTCCGCCTGCCGCTCCTGCCGTGCCTGCCATGTCATGCACTTCTGCCCACCGGTGGACCCACTCGTGCATCGCCCGGTTGCGCGTTCGCTCTGCCCTGGTGCCTGCCTCATCATCACCGTCAGTTCTCGACTTGCTCACATTTGCCTGGGCTGTCCATCCCTGAGGCTTAAATAGTATCCCCATCCCTGTGATGGGGCTCGAGTTTCGCCCTATGTGGGAACACGTGCAGCTCAACTCAAGGCCCAGTATATTCGGGCTCTAGGGGGACAAGAGAGAGAGAAAATAGAGCATATGCGGGCTCCGAGTTTTGCCCCATGAAGGTCCGTGTCTCTTCCAAAGATGCACCTCACATCCTGTGTGTTTGTCTGTTTGGTCAGTCCCCCTTTATGGCTTGGAGTGTCGCAGCGTGCAACTCAACTCGGGGCGCCACCTTCGGACTTGGAGTTTTGCCCATGTGGGCCGACAACTCTTCTTCGAATGCACTTTTCATCCTGTATACTTATCCGTCCAGCTTTTCCCATCGGCCGGGAGAGACGAGCATTAATAGTTACTTTGGGATTCCACCTGTCTGTTGTGTTGCGAGCAGATCCGATCTGGCGTGACGACTTCTGCATCTCTATCTACACTAGAGTAGATGCTCTTCCACGATCCCTGCGCCCCCTTAGCCAGACCGGAACCAAAGTCTGTTACCAGGGTCACCGCGTGGAGGTGAGGGACAGGGTCTTGATTAGTGCCGGCTCACTAATCCTTTGCGCAGCGTTGTCCCCATGCGCCTTCGACCCCGTACAGATATGATAAAACAACAAGGAATGTACAGATATGATAAAACAACAAATAATGTATAGATATAATAAAACAACAAGGAATGTATAGATATAATAAAACAACATAAAATATCATGGAATGTACAGAAAACAACCTGAGAAGTCACCAAATCAAAATACTCTTGCAGGTAACTAAGAAATGAATAGACAATAAAGTTATCACACTAAGACAAGCATTATCATTCTTTTTTTTTTTTTTTTTTTTTTAAAAACAGAATGATACACACTAAGACAAGCATTATCATTCTGTTGTGATTGTCTGATATTTGTTGTGTGTTCACCAGAACTAGCCGCTGTCAGCTTATCTATTTCAAAGCTGTTACGATTTGATCTTCATTCTCTGAGAGTCTGTTAACATCTATCCTAATCAGAAAATAGATTTCATGATGTTGTTCAACCTTACACATGATGTTGTTCAACCTTACACATGATGTTGTTCAACCTTACACATGATGTTGTTCAACCTTACACATGATGTTGTTCAACCTTACACATGATGTTGTTCAACCTTACACATGATGTTGTTCAACCTTACACATGATGTTGGAAGAGGCGGGAGAACTTACTAGAGACAGCAAGTCTTTCAGTCAGGCTGTGATGAAAGCGATGTTCTGCAAGGGACATGCTACTTGATGATGATGATGATCATAGCTGCCATAACCTTTTAACATGCATAGTAAATTATCATTTTGAATTCTGCCGTGTACTCACCACATTTGTAACATGCATAGTAAATTATCATTTTGAATTCTGCCGTGTACTCACCACATTTGTAACATGCATAGTAAATTATCATTTTGAATTTTGCTAAAACCAGATTTTTGTTGCTTTTGTTCTACTGTGTACTCAACACATGTGTCAAATGATGTTTTCTCTGTCCTTTCATTCCACCAGATTTCAGAGTGGTTGCTTGAAGGACATCCTAACAGCCCTCTGACATAAAAATACATAATGGGCTGCCATAAGCCTGTATCGTGAGGTTTGAACCTCTCTACTAGGACAACACAAGGCAGTTGATCCTTTTCTGCATCATAAGGACATTCTAGCAAACCAATATAGAGTTAGCAGTAGAGTTGTGTGCCAGACTTATGACACCATCTGTGTCCTCAAGTTTAGATGCTAATCTCTCTGGGTGGTCATCATTCAAAATAGACATGACGAAGCTCAGTAGAGTCTGACTTCAAGCGATGCCCTGTCTATTTTTCAGCAGTGTGGCCCAATCCTTCAATTGAGCACTGAAATAACCGGCCATGAGACACTCTGTGCCTGGACAATTCTACAATTTGAGACAAAAACCAGTTATCTGAATATGGAGTTTCAAACATTGGACATAAATATTATAGATTTGTCCTAACCGATCAAGAAAGGAAACATACATGCTAAAGCAGAGAAAGAGATGATAAGAGAAGGAGGATGTCAATAATTATAGAGAATTCTCAATTATCTACACAATAACATCTAGAACTGTCAAAGTGAAAAACAAGGGGAACTAATCCTTCAGAAACTGGTTTACAATTCTGTTGTCTTGATAATTCAAAGAGCAATGCTACTCTGATACAGTGCATACAAAGCAAAAGGCTGTCTTTGTTAAAGATGGACCTCAGAAATAACAGAGGCAGTGAAAAACACTATTTATGATGTGCAAACAAAAGCTTGTTCTAGAAATTTCTTCTTATCCTGACGCTGTGAGACAAAACAAGATGAGAGAAAATACAGAAGAAGATAGTTCAAGTAACAAACTTACTAAAAGATGCAGGTCTGCCTGTATGGTGTCAGGGCCCTCAAGGGAAGCACAGAATAGTACCACTGCAACCTGCAAGGCAAGTTGTAAGCGGCGACTAATGTAGGACCTAGGAAGCTACCCTAGTAAATAAAAAGCATCGCAGAAATCGGATGTGCTAGTCTACTTCTAGGCACATAACTGGCACAACGTACAATCGCTCTTAGGCTCAGATCACTACACATCACACAGATTGATTAACAAGTGGTTGATATGGAGCGTTCGAAGAAGAACTACAGGATGCAGCAACCACAGAGTGCCCAGGGTGAAAATGTTACTTCTCTACCAGTGATTACAGCAGAGAAGGAAGACAGACTATCTATGTAAGACATTGGTTTTCCACATAACTTCCCTGATACAAATGCTTACGTACCTAAGGCTATAGCACTACAGGAGATTCTGGTAGAAGGAATCGTTCAGACAGACACATAAAATAGTACACGATATTCAAGGGACATTAGTTGCCATCTTGCATTGATATAAGGAGCTCGACTTGCAGGTTAATTCTGAGAAAGCTGGCATGTTGTGGTGCTCTTAGAACAACTTCCCGGTGAATGTCACTGAGAGGCATGACATTGATCATCATCATCATATGCTGCATTATCTTGGAAGAGCTTTTGGTGTTCACCGTTCAATTTAAAAATAACATACAGAACAAACAATACAGTGCTGTTTTCTTGGTGCTGTTCTTCAATAAATCATTTTTAAAATTAAGAAAAGTTATTTTTATTTTAGACACATTAGGGATTTATTGTCTGATTTTATGTTATGTCTGCTGTATAAGAAATCTGAATTTCTTCGTGTCTGGTGTATCCTTTGCTTGATAAAGGCCTTTTGTTTGAAACATCACCTTTATAGTGTTTTTGTACTTTGTAAAACTAGAATACTTTATTTGTACATGTTTCATCATTGCTACATAGTTTTACTGCAGTCTTCTCTGATATAGATAATACTTCTTCAAAATATGCCATCATATTGAACATTATTTTTATCTTGTGTTTATTCCTTGTCAAATGTGATTTTGTGGAAATATCAAATTAGTCTGTTCATGTACTTTGTCAAACTAAAATACAGGGTGTTCAAGATAATTGCAGCCCCATTGACAATTCGAAAGTTGCCAGGTACAAATTGAGTTGTGTTTATTTACTATTTAAACCGGTTCTGACTAGCTCGTCCTACGTCACATTTGTTCATCGCCCCTTCCCGCACTACAATTACACACCGTCACACAACCTTGACCTATACTACGTCATAACTGAACCTTCCCATTTCCATACATATATGCTAGATTAGCTCCATTCACGGGCTGCTTTTAAGTTGAACACCCTGTACTTTGTGCTTGTTTTTCCATATTTAATGCACAAGCTTTACTCGAATTATAACCCATTCTATGGACTTGTCTGGAGTGCAATAAAACTATTCCTAACTGAAACTGAAACTATAACCCATTTCTAATGCAAACACCAGATGAGGTATATACAACTCAAACAAAGTACAATGCAGTAACACAAAGACAACATTACACAAAAATGTCAGATATCTTACACAGAAGGTGCTTTCTCAATTTCATCAACATCTATTTTCATAGAGAAAATTTGCTCATGTGGTACTGGAGCCCGCAAGGGAAGCAAAGAATAGTACCACTGCAACAACAAGGCATGTTGTAAGAGGGGACTAATGTAGGGGCCTAGGAAAGCTACCCTAGTAAATAAAAAGTGTTGCAGAAATCGGATGTGCTAGTCTACTTGTAGGCGCATAACTGGCACAACGTACAATGACTCTTAGGCTCAGATCATATAGAAATCACACTGAGTGGTTAACAAGTGGTCAATATGGAGCATTCGAAGAAGAAAAATGAGGGAAAACTTGTTAAAAGACTACTTGGTTAAGACACTACCTGATAAGGATAAGATTAGCAATATCAGACTTCAAGAACTAACTAGCCTGTAAGATGTAAATAAAGAGATACAAAAAGTGACGAATTGGACATGTTCTCAGGATGAGAAAAGAAAGGCGGCCAAGATGTGTAAAGCTGTGGACACCGCAAGGACAGCAGAAAACAGGATGGCTTAAGGATACATGAACAAGAAATTTAGAGATAGAGCTCAGCAACATGCATATGACTAGGTTTAAAGTAGAGCTCAAAGACATGCATAAGACTAGGTTTGAGGTAGGGCTCAAAGACATACATAAGTCTAGGTTTGAGGCAGAGCTCAAAGACATACATAGGTCTAGGTATGAGGTAGAGCTCAACAACATGCATAGGTCTAGGTTTGAGGTAGAAAGAAAGGCACAAGATTGAATTGAGTGGACATTTTTGTGTGTCTCTGCCTTATGTGCCCTTGGGCTCGAAGAGGACTGCTCATAATGATGATGACACAAGGCTTTATTAATGAAAGTGAAAGTTGTTCAGTATTAAATAAAACTAATACAGTCATTATGTAGACATCACATTACAGTCAAATAACAACTCCTTTAACAGATTCATATTATAGCAAAACCACCTTACATTATCATCATCATAAAACAACAGGATTAAATTTATTACATTACTTTCAATAGGAAAAAATGTATCATTTAATTTGTTTAACTTCACAATACTAACATCCTTTCCCTCCAAATGGTGTTCCCACTGTGTAGTTGATAGGAGGGCTTGAGTACCCCAGCAACCCTGAGAGGTATGTAGGAGTAGGAGGGCTCGAGTACCCCAGAAACCTCAAGCGGTATGTTGAAGGTAGCATTTCTGCAGGTAGGTGTAACCATGCCAAATAAAGGATAGGGATCAGACAAAGAGGGACATCCCTTACCCTTCAGGTTGAAGAATTTTTCACTGTATTGACGGCCCACCATAGAAAAAATACTATCTACAGAAATATCGACATATTTTTTAAAACCAGGTACTGGGACAGCAGTCGAGGATTGCAAGCCCGGGTCAGACAATGACAAGAAGAGGTGGGAATTGCCTAAAATGATCTACGCTGGCTTGTTCAAGAGAGGTCTAATTGGATAAAAACAATATGTTGATGCCTTATGCTTCAAAGGGAGCTAGGAGAAGAAAACTAACATCCTCCAGAAACTGTAGTCTGAGAATATTCCAGAAACTGTAGTCTGAGAATATTCCAGAAACTGTAGTCTGAGCATATTCCAGAAACTGTAGTCTGAGCATATTCCAGAAACTGTAGTCTGAGAATATTCCAGAAACTGTAGTCTGAGCATATTCCAGAAACTGTAGTCTGAGAATATTCCAGAAACTGTAGTCTGAGAATATTCCAGAAACTGTAGTCTGAGAATATTCCAGAAACTGTAGTCTGAGAATATTCCAGAAACTGTAGTCTGAGAATATTCCAGAAACTGTAGTCTGAGAATATTCCAGAAACTGTAGTCTGAGCATATTCCAGAAACTGTAGTCTGAGAATATTCCAGAAACTGTAGTCTGAGAATATTCCAGAAACTGTAGTCTGAGCATATTCCAGAAACTGTAGTCTGAGAATATTCCAGAAACTGTAGTCTGAGAATATTCCAGAACATCACACAACAGTATGTACACCATAAAGTTCTTTCTGTAATGTCTGCTCATTGTCTTGTGACTTGGCCCTGTCATATAATCTTTGATCATTTAACATTCGATATGGCGGGACAGGGTCAGAGACAGATGAAAGATTCCCTTGCCCTGATCCTGGAGATAAAGCACGGGGTCCATGATCAGACAAATGAATTCCATCACTGATGTTTTGATAAGGTGTATACTCTGTTGAATATGTATCATGAGAATTATTTCGAACAGCAAGTTCTTTTTTATACGTCTGCTGTAGATAGTCATCAAGGAATTCATCAGAATATGGCTCTAGAAAATCTTGAGGGTCTGCATGAGCAATCATACTAGGGCCTAACGTCGCTCTTGATGAGTCGCATGACGATGCTGCCAAACTGTTGTTAGTTGTCGGTAGTGAGTTACTGTTGAGAACCGAATCACCCGGCTGCTTGACACGACTTTTGGTTTTTCACAGGTTGTCTTTCTTCAGTGTTCTGGCCTGTATATCTGTTTCTGCTGCTTCCTAAATGTTGACTGCCACTGAAGTCTTCCTCATTATCCTCACTGTGTCTGCTGTGTCTCCGTGGCTGTCTGCTGTCTCTGCTACTACTTCTACTGTAGTGGTGATCTGTAGCAGGGTGATGATCTGAAGATTTGCTGAGGACAAACACATCATCACTCCTCTCTGACATCTGCTGCTGTAGAACTGGCTTCTGACTTCCTCTTGAGTCCTCTTTACTCCTCCTTCTGTATGTGGGTGAGGAAGATCTGTTTCTCTGATTTGAAAGTGATCTTCTCCTGTACGGAGACTTACATCTTGTGGTATCTTTATCATCGTCCAAACTTTCATTTGATTTTCGAACTTGAGAGCTGCTCTTAGACATCACTAATGCAGAAGGATCACCTGGAAGATCTGTAGATTCTCTAAACAAAATGTTTCTACTCTCCAGAGCAGTAAGAACATGAGTTAGACGAAGCCTCTCCAAAATATTTGGCAACTGATTGAGAAATTTATCCAAACCATGCCTCCTCAAACACTCCTCAACAAGACCTGCTTGCAAATCTTCAACTGTTAAATATCTGAGGGAAAATAAATACACAGGTATTGAGTGATTGATTTATTGAGTGATTGATTTATTGAGTGATTGATTTATTGATAGAATCATCATCATTGCACTTCAGTGAATAATCATGTGTTCTCCTATCTCTTTCTTATACAGCAAGATCTCAGCAACAGTGCACAAACTTTCTAGCACCAGTCAGGGTCTCCAATATCATTTTGAAGATATTAAAGATTTTGTCCACATTTTAGTGACTTTATTAAAAACTAATTTTGCCAGACAGCAACTTTGCAGTCTACTCTTATCCAATTTCAACTTGAACATGGCTACTTTATGAGTTCAACTTGAACATGGCTACTTTATGAGTTCAACTTGAACATGGCTACTTTATGAGTTCAACTTGAACATGGCTACTTTATGAGTTCAACTTGAACATGCTACTTTATGCGTTCAACTTGAACAAGGCTACTTTATGCGTTCAACTTGAACAAGGCTACTTTATGCGTTCAAATTGAACATGGGGTTATGTTTTTATCGCCTGTCTTCCAGAGAGGACTATTAATATGATATCAACTACATTGAGATCAGGAATTTCAGGAAAAATATTCTGATCGTTCTATGCTGGGAACGAAGTATTTTTGAAGCAAGAAACAAGTCAAACATTTTGCCTTCATGCCAGACAAGAAACAAGTCAAACATCTTGTCTTCATGTCAGATAGGCAGACAAGAAACAAGTCAAACATCTTGCCTTTATGCCAGACAGGCAGACAAGAAACAAGTCAAGCATCTTGTCTTCATGCCAGACAGGCAGACAAGAAATAAGTCAAGCATCTTGCCTTCATGCCAGACAAGAAACAAGTCAAACATCTTGCCTTCATGCCAGACAAGAAGCAAGTCAAGCATCTTGTCTTCCCCAGATAGACACCTCCTCTCTCCTCACCCCCACCCCCCACCCCCACCCCCAATATTTATTTCCATCAAACACATTCAAAGATGAATCTTGCAGAAAAGGGGTAACTACTCTGATATTTCTACAATTATTTCTGGTAGTTATTACAATGTTCATCATCATCATGTGATATGTCAATAAGTGTAACTAATCATGCTTTCCAATCTCACACTAATCAACAGAGCCACTGATCAGTTTTGTGTTTTTCTCTTGACCTTGCAATATATAGCCAAGTCATTCAGATATTTATCTAATTGCCATCACATTTGTCAGCTGTAAATTTGTATAATTTCCTGGTCAGTTTTCTGCCACATACAGCTAAACTTTCAACAGAAAATTTGAAAGATTTAAATCAGAAATAATAACCAAAATAATAAAATACTCACTTCTTTTTAAAGTTTCCAATATCTTTGACAGTGATGCCAAACTCATGACACATTTTCTCAGTTTGTGCCACACTAGCAGTTTCTAATAAAACTGTCTTCAGGTCCACATGTTGAACATCTCTATTTGGTTTGAAGTCCTGGATGACATATAGTGTACTTATGTATTAATATTGGTTTGTCAAACATTTCTGGCAGATATATTCATGTTTATTTTATAATGTATCGTATTCTTCTTCTTGCATTCATTTGCTATGAATTCAGGAATAGTCTGGGCACCTGGTATGATGCTTCTGCTGCCACCAGCTACCTTTCAACTGTAGCCAGATATCTTGAAGCTACCATTAGTTACTTGACAGCTGTTACTGGTTACCTTCCAGCTATCACCAATTACCAGCTGCCCTCAATTACCATCTACTCTCAATTACCAGCTGTCACTAACTACCAGCAGCCCTCAATTACCAGCTGTCACTAACTACCAGCAGCCCTCAATTACCAGCTGTCACTAACTACCAGCAGCCCTCAATTACCAGCTGTCACTAACTACCAGCAGCCCTCAATTACCAGCTGTCACTAACTACCAGCAGCCCTCAATCACAAGCTGCGAATGTGAACCCAGCAAAGGCTACTCTCACATAGTTCTCTCCTAACATTCACATAGTTCTCTCCTAACATTCACATAGTAAAGACACATACTCCAGTTGTCAGCATGTGTAACAAAGACATTGACTGAAGCGAAACACTAAAATATCTTGGAATAACAGTTGACAGAAGTCTATCATTTAAGAGTCCTGTTGAGAACGTTATCCTAAAGGCTAGAAAAGGGCTAACTGCCCTCAAAGTTATGTCGGAGGCAGATATTGAACAACGTCTGCTGCTTCTTCTTTATCAAGGACTAGTGCTCAGCGTGGTGGACTATGGTCTTGGCCTTCTGACAGTAAGCAGAACATCGCTGGATAAGTTAGACAGGATCCAAAATGAAGCGATGAGGCTTATACTTGGTCACACACTTCATGCGAGGCAATGCGCTATGTCCTTGGATTGCCAACGATGGCCATTAGACATAAAGTCGCAGAGGTAAAAGCTTATCTGAGAGTTTCTGCTGACACAAATCATCCTCTGCACAAATCCATAAATGAAAACAAGGACAGACGATTGAAGGGAGGCTGATCCTGGATGGCCGAGGCAGAGGATGTTATTAAAAAGGTCTGTACTCTAGATGAGCTGAGGCATGGTGAAGAATGGAAGCCTATATCAGAGGATATGACTGCTAAGCGAAACACGTACAAACAAAGTACTATAGTTTTACAAAATACAGAAACAGTGACGATAAACAGCACTTATTATTAACAGTACGTGGATTAGCTGTTTATCGTCACTGTTTCTGTATTTTGTAAAACTATAGTACTTTGTTTGTACGTGTTTCGCTATTTACCAAGTTTTACTGCAGTCTTCCCCTATTTCGATATTTGACTGCTTACACCAGGGTTGTCAGTGTACTTGGACGCTGCTGTAGAGAATGGGCCCCGGGGTCATCAATGCGGAGATTCTTGCACTCGTGGATCAGCACTCCCATCCAGGTGATATCATTATCTACACCGATGTCTCTGTCAGACGTGGAACCAGATCATTGTGGGCTTATTCAGCACAGCGAAATGGTCGCACACTTCATGAGGACTGCGGCGCTTTGAGACGACATCAAGCATGACTATAGAGATTACCGCTGCCTCCAGGGCTCTCTCATGGGTGGCTGTGCAACAGGTAACCCATATAATTATCACATCAGACTCAATGAATATGCTTCAAATGATTGAATCTGGAAGTATGCGTGTGGAATGGGTGGACATCCTTCAGAGATCACATCTGAAGAAAATGACTTGGCTGTACACACCTGAACATGCTGGAGTGCAGGGTAACGAGTGCGCTGACTTTCTTGCAAACAATGCCCCGACTCAAGCGGGCAGAAGTATGGACAGAGCCGATATTATGAATGTTGTACGCTCTCAATTATGTGACATGGACAAGTCTCAGACACTGGAACAAGTTAGAGAATTGGGCGCTAAGTTTGGACATGCCAGACAGTGTCGTCTTCGTGGTAGAGAGAGGAGATATACTAATCAACTTTTCACGGGTACGTGAGCAAATGGACTTTGGGATGGCTGCTGCAGCAGAGGACAGAGCACGAATGGGAATGCCCAATGTGCCATGACGTCGATCGCATAACATAATATAACAATTATCAGCTGTCCTCAATTGCAAGCTGTTACCAATTACTTACCAAAAGAAAACAATTGTTACCTATCAGATCCCCTAGTGTAACATTAGATCTTCTAGGATGAGTTTAACATGAAGTTACCTGAGATGAGTGGGTCATGACTTTGAGGTCCCTGACATAAAATGTTCGCATCAGGTCATCACTTCCTTCCTTCATTGCCGTCTCATAGTCTCTTGTAGATTCATCCACATGCATGATGTCTATACAGCACTGAAATATGGCACCGGGAATTTGATAAGGAGCATTTTCCAAAGCCCACTCCACACGAATAGGATCTGTCTGACGGCAACAGTGAACAATCTCACTAAGTTTGCGTACCTTCAATCAGAAGAATAAATTAACATAAGTTACTGACAGCTTGTGACATATTAAAGTAATTCATTCTAAGCTAGACTACATATATAGATAATATATAATATATAGATAAACATAAGAGTCAAGAATAAATTAACATAAGTTACTGACAGCTTGTGACATATTAAAGTAATTCATTCTAAGCTAGACTACATATATAGATAATATATAATATATAGATAAACATAAGAGTCAAGAATAGATTCAGAAATAAGGTAGCTCTTATACTTAGTTGTTTTGGAGAATTTTGTGTTTCTTCGCCGCTATGAATTCATTAGTAGTCATGCTGTCTAATAAAGTGCTTCTGACAGATTTTTGTGGGAAGGCTTGTTTCCTAATCACTAGTGTCCCTCGCCATATAGGAGAGTCTTACTTGCCTTCAGAGGTACTTGAAATTGAGATCCCCAAGTAAAGGATCAGGGTTTCCTGTAGTCCAACCTTGTACACACAGCCGTACATACAGTGTACACACAGCCGTACATACAGTGTACACACAGCTGTACATACAGTGTGCACACAGCCGTACATACAGTGTGACATCAACCGTAGATTTTCCACTGCATGTGGTCAACCATATACAATGTGTACACACAATAGTTTTTGATCAAAACTGACATCAACCATAGATTTTTCCACTCCATGTGGTCATTAGCGCATTGTGTAAGCTAGAAAGCAGACTTTCATATAAACATCAGTCAGACACACCATACGAGGCACCCTGACTATGTCTGAAGTGAGCGAATGCAAGAAGAAGTGGTCCATTTATTCTTCTTTACCCTTCGCCCCTAGGGAAGCCTAGGTCTGTAACCAAGGTCTTTCAAGCCAACCTATTCAAGAAGGTCATCCTTTCCAGATCTCTCCACTCTCTCCATTTTCTTGCATTCCGTCTCCAACTCCCGTCTCCAGGTGTTCCTGGGTCTTCCCTACCTCTATTGCCCTGGGGGTTCCATCAGAGAGCCTGTCTTGTGATGTTGTTAGGAGTTTCCCAGTGTGTGTCCTATCCATCGCCACTTTCTGCTCCTTATCTCTTGTTCCACTTGTCGTTGTCCTGTTCTATCCCAGAGTTCCCTGTTTGTAGTCCTGTCATACCATCACAGATGGAGTATCCTGCGCAGGCATCTATTGATGAATGTCTGCAACGTTTTGCTGGTGTTCCCCTTAGTTGTTCTCCATGTCTCCACTCCATATAGGACAGCCTTGACATTTGAGTTCAATATCATTAACTTAGTTTTTTATACTTGGTTAAACTTTAAAGGAAATGCACAGAGACCAATGAACACAGTGATCTTCTTCTTCTTTTCGTTCGTTCTTTACGACCAATTTTAATCACTCTGTGAAATGTTTGATCTTGACAAGAACGTGTATACGTAACACATTGGTTTGGTAGGCCCCTAAATGCATAGACTTCTACACGTTTAGGACACATGCATCCGGTTTCAGCCAAAGCTCCGTAGTTGCCTCTTATGACATGCATGGCAGGTAACAGTGGTTCTATTCTTTGCACTCCAAATTTGGACCTCGGTAACCACTCGGGCGAACACAGTGATAACACTAGTCAAACATACTAGGGAGTCACGGTGACGTGGGGGTTAGGTACTAGCCTTTCGCTCCCCTTCAAAAAGTTATCAGAGCTCAGGGCAGCAACAAATGCATTCTTCTCTATTCTTAGCCTTCCTCTGTATTGTGTTCCAGCTATGATAGCCTTCCTCTGTATTGTGTTCCAGCTATGATAGCCTTCCTCTGTATTGTGTTCCAGCTATGATAGCCTTCCTCTGTATTGTGTTCCAGCTATGATAACCTTCCTCTGTATTGTGTTCCAGCTATGATAGCCTTCCTCTGTATTGTGTTCCAGCTATGATAACCTTCCTCTGTATTGTGTTCCAGCTATGATAGCCTTCCTCTGTATTGTGTTCCAGCTATTATAACCTTCCTCTGTATTGTGTTCCAGCTATGATAGCCTTCCTCTGTATTGTGTTCAGGCTATGATAGCCTTCCTCTGTATTGTGTTCCAGCTATGATAGCCTTCCTCTGTATTGTGTTCCAGCTATGATAACCTTCCTCTGTATTGTGTTCCAGCTATGATAGCCTTCCTCTGTATTGTGTTCAGGCTATGATAGCCTTCCTCTGTATTGTGTTCCAGCTATGATAGCCTTCCTCTGTATTGTATTCCAGCTATGATAGCCTTCCTCTGTATTGTGTTCCAGCTATGATAGCCTTCCTCTGTATTGTGTTCCAGCTATGATAGCCTTCCTCTGTATTGTGTTCAGGCTATGATAGCCTTCCTCTGTATTGTGTTCCAGCTATGATAGCCTTCCTCTGTATTGTATTCCAGCTATGATAGCCTTCCTCTGTATTGTGTTCCAGCTATGATAGCCTTCCTCTGTATTGTGTTCCAGCTATGATAGCCTTCCTCTGTATTGTGTTCAGGCTATGATAGCCTTCCTCTGTATTGTGTTCAGGCTATGATAGCCTTCCTCTGTATTGTGTTCCAGCTATGATGGCCTTCCTCTGTATTGTGTTCAGGCTATGATAGCCTTCCTCTGTATTGTGTTCAGGCTATGATAGCCTTCCTCTGTATTGTGTTCAGGCTATGATGGCCTTCCTCTGTATTGTGTTCCAGCTATGATGGCCTTCCTCTGTATTGTGTTCCAGCTATGATAGCCTTCCTCTGTATTGTGTTCCAGCTATGATAGCCTTCCTCTGTATTGTGTTCCAGCTATGATGGCCTTCCTCTGTATTGTGTTCCAGCTATGATAGCCTTCCTCTGTATTGTGTTCCAGCTATGATGGCCTTCCTCTGTATTGTGTTCCAGCTATGATAGCCTTCCTCTGTATTGTGTTCCAGCTATGATAGCCTTCCTCTGTATTGTGTTCCAGCTATGATAGCCTTCCTCTGTATTGTGTTCTGGCTATGATAGCCTTCCTCTGTATTGTGTTCCAGCTATGATAGCCTTCCTCTGTATTGTGTTCCAGCTATGATAGCCTTCCTCTGTATTGTGTTCCAGCTATGATAGCCTTCCTCTGTATTGTGTTCCAGCTATGATAGCCTTCCTCTGTATTGTGTTCCAGCTATGATAGCCTTCCTCTGTATTGTGTTCCAGCTATGATAGCCTTCCTCTGTATTGTGTTCCAGCTATGATAGCCTTCCTCTGTATTGTGTTCCAGCTATGATAGCCTTCCTCTGTATTGTGTTCCAGCTATGATAGCCTTCCTCTGTATTGTGTTCCAGCTATGATAGCCTTCCTCTGTATTGTGTTCCAGCTATGATAGCCTTCCTCTGTATTGTGTTCCAGCTATGATAGCCTTCCTCTGTATTGTGTTCCAGCTATGATAGCCTTCCTCTGTATTGTGTTCCAGCTATGATAGCCTTCCTCTGTATTGTGTTCCAGCTATGATAGCCTTCCTCTGTATTGTGTTCAGGCTATGATGGCCTTCCTCTGTATTGTGTTCCGGCTATGATTCATTTCTTTCAGTTCTTGATCAACTGTTTTCCTTCAAGTCTTTCTGTGTCTTATATATTGGACTTACATTCCAGAATTCAATTCTGGTGTTGGAATTCAGGTTGTCCATGCTCAGGGAAGTAGCTTCCTTTCAACTTTCCCCACTTCCTTGTCATATGAGTAAATGACTAGTAGACCTTCATGTCCATGAACAGGTAGTGTCTTTGCTGCTGCTTTCGTAACATAAAAGATTTTTTACAGGATGGGATTGTTAGTCCCAAGCTTTTACAAAAATCCTTGATCTCAGTGTAGGTGAAATCGAGTTCCTAGTCCTGTCAAAGACAGATGATAAAACGTAGATCCTGTGTTCAAGTTCAGTACATAACCGAACCCTTGGCAGTTGACAACAATATGAGTAGGCAGCAAAGCCGCTGACCTGGCCACATTCAGTCAAAAATTATTCAAATAAAATGTCTTCACAAATATTTACTATCTCAATATTGTGAATACATCATATTCAATATATCATATTCAAGGTCAATATATCACATTCCATATATCACATTCAAGTAATATAATGTTGAAATTATTTTTCTAGTGGCCATCTTTACTTGTCAGAAATGTTTGATACCCAATCAAGGCTGGTACAGCCTGAGAGCTATTTGTATTTGGAACAAATACCAACTGGAGAAAATCCTATTCCAACTCAGGAAACTCCCATTTCAACTAGGGAAACTCCCATTTCAACTAGGGAAACTCCCATTTCAACTAGGGAAATTCTCATTTCAACTAGGGAAATTCCCATTCCAATGGGAAACTCCCATTCCAACTAGGAAAAAACCCATTCTAACTAGGGGAAAAACCTATTCCAACTAGGAAACTCTCATTTCAACTAGGAAACTCCCATTTAAACTAGGAAACTCCCATTTCAACTAGGGAAAATCCCAATCTAACTAGGAAATTAACCAACCAGCCATCTAGGAAACCAGTTTCCTAACCAGCCTTCTACTTTAATTCTTATGATTTTATTGTACTTCATGTGAATAGATATTTTATACTACACAGAGAAGTTTGAAATGTAGGATGTTTTACCTGCTACATACTTACAATGTGAATAGATATTTTATACTACACAGAGAAGTTTGAAATGTAGGATGTTTTACCTGCTACATACTTACAATGTGAATAGATATTTTATACTACACAGAGAAGTTTGAAATGTAGGATGTTTTACCTGCTACATACTTACACAAGAAAATGTTCAAAAACAAAAACGACTTATTTCAATATTTCAGACTCTTCACCTGCAAAGATTTAAAAAGTTGTCTTGAGCCACCTGGCCTGGATACATGTCTCCAAAAACTGCGTTCATCCTCCTCCCCCATGACCTCCATTTTCATGACCAGTCGACTATCAGAAGATGCCTCATCCAACAATGGCACTTGCATGTCAGTCAAGAGTTGGCGGTCAACATCACATTCCTGTTTGCGGAATCTCTGAACAGGATAATATGGCAAAGAATAACATTAGAACTATTGTCTGTGAGCTTCACAAACTAACAGGCACAATTCAGTATATGTAATCATGATGATGCTGACTATTCAACTCTTTCACAACTTATATAGATCAATAATATTAACAATAATAACTGGGAAACATTAGTATTATTTAAATATTCAATTGTGCCGACAGAAAGTCTTTTTAACCGGTTCAGTCTTCGGTCAATGTTTGTAACTTAATGTCTATTTTGTGGGGTTTTTTATATCAGTTTCCAATGTTCTACACCAAGTGTTAATTAGTAAGCAGGAAGGTCACTTTGTAGTAAGCAGGGGTCACTTTGTAGTAAGTAGGAAGGTCACTTTGTAGTAAGTAGGAAGGTCACTTTGTAGTAAGCAGGAAGGTCACTCTGTAGTAAGTAGGAAAGTCACTGTGTAGTAAGCATGAAGGTCACTCTGTAGTAAGTAAGAAGGTCACTTTGTAGTAAGTAGGAAGGTCACTCTGTAGTAAGTAGGAAGGTCACTTTGTAGTAAGTAGGAAGGTCACTTTGTAGTAAGCAAGAAGGTCACTTTGTAGTAAGTAGGAAGGTCACTTTGTAGTAAGTAGGAAGGTCACTCTGTAGTAAGCAGGAAGGTCACTCTGTAGTAAGTAGGAAGGTCACTTTGTAGTAAGTATGAAGGTCACTTTGTAGTAAGCAAGAAGGTCACTCTGTAGTAAGTAGGAAGGTCACTTTGTAGTAAGTATGAAGGTCACTCTGTAGTAAGTAGGAAGGTCACTCTGTAGTAAGCAAGAAGGTCACTTTGTAGTAAGTAAGAAGGTCACTTTGTAGGAAGGTCACTCTGTAGTAAGTAGGAAGGTCACTTTGTAGTAAGTATGAAGGTCACTTTGTAGTAAGCAAGAAGGTCACTCTGTAGTAAGTAGGAAGGTCACTTTGTAGTAAGTATGAAGGTCACTCTGTAGTAAGTAGGAAGGTCACTCTGTAGTAAGCAAGAAGGTCACTTTGTAGTAAGTAAGAAGGTCACTTTGTAGTAAGTAGGAAGGTCACATTATAGTAAGCAGGAAGGTCACTTTGTAGTAAGTAAGAAGGTCACTTTGTAGTAAGTAGGAAGGTCACACTATAGTAAGCAGGAAGGTCCCCAATGTAATTATTTAGGGTGGTAAAATGTATAGGAACTTTATATTAATTTTTAAGAAATTTATCTGGGCTGCAGCTCTCATGTCTACTCTTATTCATTGTTCAACTGTCAAATGTTCAACTTGAACACAGGACCTACATTTTATCACCTGTCTTTGATAGCAACTCGATCTCATTTACATTGAGATCTTGATAGGACTAGCAACTTGATCTTCTTCTTCTTCTTTGCGTTCGCTCTTTACGACCAATTTTAATCACTCTTTGTGATATGTTTGATCTTTGCCAAGAACGTGTATACGTTGCACATTGGTTTGGTTTGGTAGGCCCCTAAACGCATAGACTTCTACACATTTAGGACACATGCATCCGATTTCAGCCAAGGAACTTGATCTCATCTACATTGAGATTAGAGATCACAAGATAATAACCTGATTGCTCTACATGTAAAATGTAATAAGAACATTTAGAGTGAGAGACGAGAACCGTACCTCCATGCTATAGAGACTCCAAAGACAGTACCAACCTCAAGATAATCTTTGATGGTGAGTCGTCTGTCCTATATGTAGAGTGAGAGATGAGAACCGTACCTCCATCCTATAGAGACTCCAAAGACTAACAAAGATAGTACCAACCTCAAGATAATCTTTAATGGTGAGTCGTCTGTTCCATATGTAGAGTGAGAGACGAGAACCGTACCTGCATGCTACAGAGACTAACAAAGACAGTACCAACCTCAAGATAATCTTTAATGGTGAGTCTTCTGTCCCATATGTAGAGGATAACCCTGACCTCTCTGCGCGATGAAGTAATTTGAACATGTGAACCAAACACCATGGTACAGATAGATGGAAGAGTGGATGTTTCACACAGAGTACAGAAGTAACCACTGTAGAGTAAAAGTTGACTAAATTTATGTATACCATTCTTGTACATTATATAAATTTAAGTATACCATTCTTGTACATTATATAAATGTATGCATACCATTCTTGTACATCATATAAATTTAAGTATACCATTTTTGTACATCATATAAATTTAAGTATACCATTCTTGTACATTATATAAATTTAAGTATACCATTCTTGTACATTATATAAATTTATGTATACCATTCCTGTACATCATATAAATTTAAGTATACCATTTTTGTACAGCATATAAATTTATGTATACCATTCTTGTACATTATATAAATTTATGTATACCATTCTTGTACATCATATAAATTTAAGTATTACCATTCTTGTACATTATATAAATTTATGAATACCATTCTTGTACAGCATATAAATTTATGTATACCATTTTTGTACAGCATATAAATTTATGAATACCATTTTTGTACATCACATACATTTATGTATACCATTCTTGTACATTATATAAAATGACAGCATAAACAAGGTAGCCAATTCAATCAAAGATTCTAACAATGACGAGTTATGCAAAGATATCAACTTTGGTTCTCTTTTAAATTAACTGCTTTTTACTGACAAAGCATTTGTTGCTCTGACAGAACACCTACAGATGACATAGCATTTGTTGCTCTGACAGAACACCTACAGATGACATAGCATTTATTGTCCTGACAGAACACTTACAGATGACATAGCATTTGTTGCTCTGACAGAAGAACACTTACAGAAGCGCACCAACAAACTAATTAACACATGTAAAGATCACAACATGAAAATTAACATTGAAAAGTCAGAGGTTATGACAATAGCATGGAAAGAAAACAAAACAAATATCTTCACTCAACTTTGTGCTAGAAGTGTCAAAATTGAATGCTTACAGCAACAACAAAAAAGAGAAAAATTACAAAAGAGATGAAGTGGCTGAGAAATATAGCAGGAGTAACTAGAAGAGATAAGATTTTGAAAATGAGACTATAAAAGACTTGGTAGGAACAACATCAGTGCTAGAGCATTTTAAGAAACAACAAACTAGATGGTGTCGGCCATGTAACATGATTACTTTTCAACAGTATACCACAACTAGCACTACTATTCAGATCAAATGGTTTCAAAGCATAAAGTAGCACACACAAACAATGGACTTCAGAGCTAGCAGAGACAGTAGGAAACACTATATATGAGGTACACCTGAAAGCACTTAACAGAACTCTTTGCATGCATGGAATGTTGAAAGACACATCAGGAATAAACAATTGATAAATTGATAGATCTAATATAAGCATAAATTCACTGTACCTCAAATATGCATAAATTCACTGTACCTCAAATAGCATAAATTCACTGTACCTCAAATGAGCATAAATTCACTGTACCTCAAATGAGCATAAATTCACTGTACCTCAAATAAGCATAAATTCACTGCACCTCAAATAAGCATAAATTCACTGTACCTCAAATAAGCCATAAATTCACTGTACCTTAAATAAGCATAAATTCACTGCACTTCAAATAAGCATAAGTTAACTGTAACTCAAATAAGCATAAGTTAACTGTAACTCAAATAAGCCATAAATTCACTGTACCTTAAATAAGCATAAATTCCCTGCACTTCAAATAAGCATAAATTTGCTGTACCTAAAAAAAAAAAAAATTAACTGGTACTAAAATTAGCATAAATTTAATGTACATCAAATGAGCATAAACTCAACATACCTAAAATGAGTTGTATAGATGTTAATGCTGCATCCATCTGATCCCTTCTCCCAATACGCTCCTAGAGCTCTGGCATCATTTGCTTTGGTACACAGTGACACAGTGTACATGGACACTTTCCCACGCTCATCCACTGAGAATGTGTACACCTGAAATTCAAATGTACAACTAATGTTCAATAATCAACTAAAACTTAGTAAAGTATTTTCAAGGGCCTTTAATTTGTCATCTTTTATTCAAAGTATGGTCAGAGTATCTTTGTCTCTAATATTCTTTACTACTTGAAAAATTGTATGTATATACCAGCTTGGTTTCTGATTCTGTCTAAAAGTGTTCAGTTTAACTTTTAAATTGGTTTTTACATTGTATTAGGAACACAATTAGGTAGTTACATCTCTCATTGCTAAATCTGGTCCATATTGTTTTACTAAATATGGCAGTTACATCTCTCATGCTAAATCTGGTTCATATTGTATTACTAAATATGTTATGTTATGTTATGCGATCGACGTCACGACACATTGGGCATTCCCATGCATGCTCTGTCCTCCGCTGCAGCAGCCTCATATGTGTGTTGGTGCACTTATCTGTTCTGTGCAGAGGTGACTGTAGAGTTTAATATTGAAGCCTAATCCCCTACCTCAGGTGGTGCATTACATAATTGGGTTGAACATGTGAATGTTATGTCTTTTCATGCAGCGATATGTCTCAGCAGTACAACAATTCTCAGTCATGCAAGTTTCTCTTGCCATGTTGCAGCGCCACATTTGGCAATCTAACGCAAGGGATTCCCAACATGTGGTGTCTCTGTCCAAGCATTCTAGAGATACTGCAAGAGTATCTTTCAATCATTTTCTCTTCTCAATCAATCGGTTGTTTGCAGCCATCTAGCTTCCATATGTCATCAGCTGTTTTGGGATACATTTATCAGGCATCTGCGCAATGTGACTGGAACATCTCACCTCGGCTTTCTGCAACAGAGTATTGGTACTTGAAATCTTGACTCTCATGAAGACTTCAGTATCTGGAATTTTGTCCTGCCATTTTATTTTGAGTGATCTACAGACACAATCTTCATGGAAGTGGTTTAGTTTAAACATAGTTACAAATACTGACTACAGAACAAATAGTGGCCATGAACCTAGTAACAAAATAAAAGAACCCTTTCATACCTTGTGGTATATAGGGCAATACAGTGTTAGGCCCGTATCATTCATTGACCGTCGGCACACGATGGGTGATGTGGTCAGCATCACGCCGGCCGCCTTTACTTTCCCAGAGCATGTCTGGTACCCAGCTGAGGCTGTGTCGACCTGAGAGCCGTCGCGGTTGGGAAAAATTCCATGCCCACTGCGGAGTTGAACACCAGCCTTGAGAAACGAGTTCACTAACAACTACGCTACCGATGCTCTCATGTACCTAGTAATGTTAAAGTAAAGAATAGTTTCCGTAGATCATAATCATTACTTTCAAATCCATTGATAATAGCTTTTTGAGTAATGAACCATGACTATTCACACATCACTACCACACATCTCTATCACACATCACTACCAGACATATTCAAGTTTACATGCTATTGCTGACTTACCCTAATGAGACTAGCATCAAAGCCTTCTGGCATTGCATGAGGTAACCTGACACATACATGTTTATTAAAATGGTTGACTGGGACAGCATGGTACTCAACAACGGGTGTGATCAAACTTTCTCTAGCAGGAAAGTCCAGCTGTAGAGTCAACAACAACAAATAAAGAGTCATTTTCTATTACATGTGGTATATAAGGAAATATGATGTTAGATTCACATTTTCTTGAAGTTTGGTTGCATTTTTATTAAGTGAACGAAACACTTTATTCTCTGTTTCTCAGTGTATTTCAAGAAAGGTTATATCTCAAATTTCTTTTTTAAGCTGATGTTTATGACTTTATCTTTTCTGGTGTTGATGTAACTTTTCATAGAGTTACTTTTAAAAGAGAAATGGTGACAAGAGGCTACCTATGCCACCCCCACCCCACGGTTCTATATCAAATCTTTCAGAGCTGTCCTTCATGAAGAATTCTATATTTTATTTTCCTGAATGTTATGTACTTACTAGATTAATGAACTTTATTTTTCTTGTATGTTATGTACTTACTAGATTAATGAACTTCAAAGAGAAACCATAATGTCTCAACAGCTTTCAGAATACTACTCTATCTAAGCTGTCAAATACTTTCTCATAATACCCAAATCCAACGTAAATTGGAGAGTTTTGCTAGAATCCTGCACACAGCGAAGGTTAAAGAGAATGTATTGTGGTATGCCAATTTCAATTATATGTACTGACAATGATAAAATGATGAGGTGCCTCAGAAGATCTGCAGGAGTGACAATAAGAGACAAAATTAGAACTGAAGAAATCAGAAGAAGAATGAACGTAAAACCAGTCATGCAATTCATAAAAGAACAACAGATTAAATGGTTTGGACCTGACAAGAATGCCCTGGTATCAACTACCCCAGAGAGCCACACTGAAAAAGTATAACGAGTACAGAGGAAGACCACACAAAAGATTGATCGATGTCACCAAGAACAGCCGTAAGAACATGAATAAAAGCTTATAAAGTGCATTAGAACAAGCACACACAAGATCACTACACCCCCTTCCCTCCTCCCCCAACACTTCTATAAAGAAGTAAATGGTGGATGAGAAGAAGAGAAGTGATAAGATGGAATTCCAACTCACCTTTTTTCTAATATCTGTAGTATCTGTAAATACAGAGCCAAAGATGTCAATGTATTCACCTTTAGCTACAGCATTATTAACTACCACCAAACAGACATCTGAATCTTGAGCTTGCATTGTTCCTCCTCTGCTGGTAAATGTACCTCCAAACTGCCAAGGTGTGCCAAATACTGAACAAGTAGAGAAATCATCAATATTTTAACTCTCTAGTCAAATAATATGTTTTGACATGTTTCTGATTATCTATCTATATCCTCTTCGTGTCCTGATTGACACATAAGACTTCCACAAGAGACTTCCACTGTTGCCGTTCTGCTACCTTTCTACCAACCGTCTCCCACGTCAGGCCACACTTCTTCAACTCTCCACAGTTCTTCTCCATGTTTCCTTTGAATGTCCAGGCCTTCTCTTCCCATCCGCTGTCCATCTGAGAGCTGTCTTAGCCAATGTCCTAACTGGCATACGACATACATCTGCAAAACACCTCCATCTTCGTCTCTTAACCCTGTAACGTTCGGTACTAAGAAAATCTCATTTATAAATGAGATGGCTACATGACTCCGGAACTAGCCGTATTTGTGTGTTATTTATGCATTTAAAAGCATATAATTTATATTTCATAATGTAAAACATATGATATTACCATAATAAATTGTTTAAAAATATATTTTTATTTTTAAGATGTCTAATCTCGTTGAATAAAGCATGCTTTTTGTTCTTCTTCTTCTGCCTCCACGCGCTATGAATTCATGCGTAGTCATGGAGCCTTTTATGGCGTATCTGACTGATATCTGCGTGCAGGTCAACTAACCGTGTGTAGGGTGTACCTAGCCATTCAGGCGAACCTTCTCCGACTTCAGTGGTAAGAACATGCTTTTATTACACCGACATTTCCGAATGGCCGCCATTTTGGATAATCTCTGCAGACAAGTTTTCACTTGCTCTTGTCAAAAATCACAAATTTGCTTAAAAATGGCATCTAGTGACTCATATTACTGTCCTAATCAAGACTATAAGTGTTAGTTCTTTATGGGCTGCTTACTAGACCAGTTCTGCATCATTTTCTCTTATTTATTTATTATTTATTAATTGGTGTCTTCAAAATATGGAAATATTTAGAAGTTACAAATTTCTTAATTACTGCCTTATTTATTGTCCAAACAACTTCATGTTTGGATATATTGTGTAAATATGAAGGTACTAAGAGAGTATATTAATAGTTTTCATGATATATTTCATACTTATTTTTTTCCTTCTTTGTGTCTGTATAATTATTTAAAATTTGTTTTAAAATCTATCTTTAGCATCACCAAAATTAGGTCACGGATATCACATATTACATGACACTGATATTAAAATCGCATGTCTTGATAGTACATTCAATTAGCTTTCTAACCATATATAACATGCCTATGTTCAATTCATGGAGTATATATGGCTTCTAGTAATAGAACAGGCCTTCAAAAATAACAAAAAACCTTAAAACCACGAATGGTTAAGAGTTAAGGGGATTTGGTAGTGTGAGGATCATGACGCTATTTTCATTGTTTTCACATTAATGTAAAATTTGTATAACCATTTTGAAAGATTATGACTTAGAATAGTAGAAAAAATTAGTTAAAAATATATAGGTTGCCATGGAAACAATACAAAATGGCCACCAAAAACAAAATTTCAAATCCTAAGGCTCTGAATCTAATGAATGTAAATGAATTCTGTTTTCACTCTAAGGTGCGCAATTGTAGTATCTAACATATTACACATGATTTTTAGGATATATTAAATATTTTATAAATTTTTGGGTAAAAATTTCCTCAAAATTCGGTCAAAAAAGCTGTTTTTGGGGGGTTTGTTTATCCAAAAATTCTTTAAAAAATGTAATATTTAATATATCCTAAAATTCATGTGTAATTTTTAGATATTACAATTGCTCACCTTAGAGTGAAAACAGAATTCATTTATATTCATTACTTAGGCCTTAGGGATTAAAAGTTTTGTGTTTGGTGGCCATTTTTTATTGTTTCCATGGCAACGCTGTGACATAATTTTTTTAATAATTTTTTCTACTCTTTAAGTCATAATATCTCAAAATTGTAATACAAATTCTACATTAATATGAAAGTAACGAAAAAGTTTCCAGACCAGAATCCTCCCTTAATGATGGTCTCCAAGGAGACAAATAATACTGAATAACAAAGCATTCTATTGTACCGTTCACTTATCGCTCATAACATGATACATGTTTTATCATAACGTGATACTTCTTCTTCTTCGAACGCTCTACATCGACCACTTGTTAACCACTCTTTGTGATTTGTATGTGATCTGAGCCTAAGAGTGAGCGTACGTTGTGCCAGTTATGTGCCTATATGTAGGCCAGCACAATCAATTTCTGCGACACTTTTACTTACTAGGTAGCTTCACTAGATCCTTGCCTCGGTCGCCTCTTACTACGTGCCTTGTAGGTCAGTATTGCTATTTTTTGCTCTCGCTGCAGATCGTCAATGACATCTTACAGTCATCATCTTCTAGGTCTTCATCTCATTCTTCTTCCAGGTACCATTCCTTCCAAAATTATCTTCTCTATGCACTCATGTCGTTTGATGTGTCCGAAATATTTATTTTCCTTGTTTTTATGTACTTTAATAACCAACTCTCTTTAATATCAAGCATTTGTTCTTTTCTCTGTCCATGATATTCTAAGTACTCTTCTGTAACATTTGCATTCAAAGGCATTAATAATCTTTTCCGCTGTTTTGCCAATGGTCCATGTTTCACAACCATATGTTCCATGTTTCACAACCATATGTTCCATGTTTCACAACCATATGTTCCATGTTTCACAACCATATGTTCCATGTTTCACAACCATATGTTGCCAAGGGAAAAACACAAGCTCTTAAACACTTGATTTTTGTTCTTATGTCTGTTCACTTCCATAGGTTTGTTAATTCTTTTAGTTTTTGCCAAGCAAAAGTTGGATATATACACTACAAATCCAGTCCCTCAGCGGATGCTATACTTATACTGTTGTCTGTACAACTCAGAAAATACATATACTGATTTACTGAGATTCAGAGATATCACATACAGCAATTAAATTAAGTCAGAAAAATATCATAGAGAGCAATATAGTCAAGTCATGAGAGATCATAGACAGTCATTAACTTAAGACAAAATATCATAGAGGACTAACATTGTGAAGACCGACCGGAAGCATTGCAAGACAGACACTGTTTTTGAACCTGCAGGGAAAGAGGAATAGTGGAAGGTCTAGACAGACACTGTTTTTGAACCTGCAGGGAAAGAGGAATAGTGGAAGGTCTAGACAGACACTGTTTTTGAACCTGCAGGGAAAGAGGAATAGTGGAAGGTCTAGACAGACACTGTTTTTGAACCTGCAGGGAAAGAGGAATAGTGGAAGGTCTAGACAGACACTGTTTTTGAACCTGCAGGGAAAGAGGAATAGTGGAAGGTCTAGACAGACACTGTTTTTGAACCTGCAGGGAAAGAGGAATAGTGGAAGGTCTAGACAGACACTGTTTTTGAACCTGCAGGGAAAGAGGAATAGTGGAAGGTCTAGACAGACACTGTTTTTGAACCTGCAGGGAAAGAGGAATAGTGGAAGGTCTAGACAGACACTGTTTTTGAACCTGCAGGGAAAGAGGAATAGTGGAAGGTCTAGACAGACATGGAGAAGAGAGTTGGAGACTGATATTAAAAGGATACGTAAAACATGGAAAGAATTTGAAGGGATGGCAAGAGAGAGGAAGAGCTGAAAGAAGTTTGTTGAAGACCTGTGCTCCGTTGGGAGTTGAAAGGTGAAGAAGAAACAAAATCATAGGCGGTAATTAAATGAAGTCAATAGAGATTAAAGATAGTAATTTATTAAGCAATGTGGGATCGTAGATATTAATTTATACGGTCTAAAGAGATCATAGACAGTAATTAAATGAAGTCAATAGAGATTAAAGATAGTAATTTATTAAGCAATGTGAGATCGTAGATATTAATTTATACTGTCTAAAGAGATCACAGACAGTAATTTATGAAGTTAAAAAATATTAGAGACAGTTATTGAAACTGCCAGCGATTAAAGATAATGTTTATATCTTACCTGTTTTGCATTTAGGAGCTGTAATGTCATTGTCACTTTCTGTTTGTGTTCCAGAATTGGATTGGTAGTTTGTAATCTCATTTTTAGCATCAACCTTCAGATTTTTAGTCAACCATGTCATTTTAGTTGGGGGTGTGCTGCGTTCTGAACGCAGAGATGTGTCCATTGATCCTGCTTCGATATAGTTCTCAGACGGAGATGTCGGAGGAATACTGAAAATGATATGATTACTAGAAACAGTTACATCTAATAATATTTGTATTCTTCATCACAAACTAAACTAAGAGATTGTGAAACAATACATTAAGGATTAATAAGGGATCAGAATGCTTATGTAAATTTAGACATAATTTAAGACAAGAAATAAGTCATGACACAGTCCAAGACACACAGCTAAATGGAACAAACAAGCAGGTGCATGACTTCAGTAGTTAATAAGGTTACAACGTTTGAACTACAAAATATTAAAAAAGAATTATTTTCTATTACAATAACTGAAACCTTAATTGTCAAAGAAAAACAAGGAATGCATTTTTTATTGAAAATAGTGATGTGTTGTAATCAATGATTTTAAATGATAAAAACTACTACCTTATGTAACTGCGAGCAGATGAACTTGTATTGCTGCTATTTCTGCTGTATTCTCGTGCAGACCTATACACATTGCCCTTTAATCTTTGCTCCCGGTCAGAGCTGTGTGAAACTGATTTCTTGTGATTGGATTTACTACTATTGGAATCTTGCTCCCAGCCACCACTATTACGATTCCGACGTGTTTGACGTTGTGGATCGATGTCATTATGTACATAGTCTACATCGACATACCTAGAAGACAAGAAGCAGTACAATCTTATTTAACAATGAAGATGAGGTTTGTCTTATTTCACACTAAATCTGGGAATATCTGTTAAATGTGCACTTGAGAGAGTTTAGTGCAAACATAACTAGTACTGGGCACCTGAGGGAGTTTAGTGTAGACATAACTAGTACTGGGTACCTGAGGGAGTTTAGTGTAGACATAACTAGTACTGGGCACCTGAGGGAGTTTAGTGTAGACATAACATAACTAGTACTGGGCACCTGAGGGAGTTTAGTGTAGACATAACTAGTACTGGGCACCTGAGGGAGTTTAGTGTAGACATAACTAGTACTGGGCACCTGAGGGAGTTTAGTGTAGACATAACTAGTACTGGGCACCTGAGGGAGTTTAGTGTAGACATAACATAACTAGTACTGGGCACCTGAGGGAGTTTAGTGTAGACATAACTAGTACTGGGCACCTGAGGGAGTTTAGTGTAGACATAACATAACTAGTACTGGGCACCTGAGGGAGTTTAGTGTAGACATAACTAGTACTGGGCACCTGAGGGAGTTTAGTGTAGACATAACATAACTAGTACTGGGCACCTGAGGGAGTTTAGTGTAGACATAACATAACTAGTACTGGGCACCTGAGGTAATAGCCGTCCATCGCAAGCGATGATGACAACAATCTCAGACGTGTACTGTTGCACCTCTCTGGTGTGTGCGGAGGTGACTGTAGAGTCAATCCTAGAACAGAATCCCGACCACAGGTGGGGCATACATGATCAAGGTTAGACATGTGCGTGTTGTGTGCTCTGTCTTTTCGCGCTGCTCGTTTTCTCTCTCTTCTCTCTCTTTAGCCTGTTACGCCCTTGGCGTTTAGGGCAGCAACAACGTACACCATTCTTCCCTGTTCATGGCCTTCCTCTGTATTGTGTTCCAGCTATGATTCATTTCCTTCAGCTCTTGCTCTATCGTTCTCCTCCAGGTCGTCTTGGGTCTTCCACGCTTTCGCCTACCCTCTGGAGTCCATCTCAGTGCAGTTTTCGTGTCGGAGCCAGTCTCCATGCGCATCACATGTCCAATCCATCTCCAGCGTCGTCTTCGGATGATAGTGCCCATATTCTCTTGTTGGCATCGTGCAAGCAATTCTTGATTCGAGATAGTAGTCGGCCAGTACACGCGTAAGATTTTTGCAGACAAGTTGTATGAAAGGCGGAGAGTCTTGACATATCCTGTTCTGTCATTCTCCAGCATTCCGATCCTACAGCAATGTTGACAGCACACAGCTGTTATAGATACTAGTCTTGGTTCTGATGCTGTATTGGGCAGATTTCAAGGCGGTCTGAAGGGTCATGAATGCACTTCGTGCCTTACTCAGTCTGTTTTTAATGTCAGATCCAGCGCCTCCTTCATTGCTAATAACACTTCCAAGGTATGTGAAAGCGGTTGTATCTCGGAGGGTTTTACCTTCTAGTTTGACTGGTGCTGGGGTTGCTATGTTCAGAGTCATTACTTCAGTTTTCTTCTGATTTATTTTCAGCCCAACCATCTCACTATATTGGTTAAGGCGGCAGGTCTTTTCCTGGATATCTCTATGTGTATGAGATAGGAGTGCGATGTCATCTGCAAAATCTAGGTCTTCCAGAGTGGATGTGAGCGTCCATCTAATACCTCTTGCCTTATCTTCCGTTGTTTTACGCATCACCCAATCTATGACAGTGTTGAATAATAGGGCTGACATAACACATCCTTATCGCACGCCTGTTTTTACTTCAAACTTTAGTTCTGAAGTTTCAACACTGCATGCAAACTTGCTGTAGCAGCTTTTTATAATATTTATAAAACACAGTGGGATTCCATACCATCTTAAGATACGCCATAGACTTTCGCGGTGTATGCTATCAAAAGCTTTTCAAAATCTACAAAGTTGATATAGAGTTTGCTTTGCCATTCTGTGCATTGTTCTATGATATTTCTAAGAGCAAATATTTGGCCTATACAGCTCCGTCCTCTCCGAAATCCTGCTTGTTCCTTTCTTAGTTTCTTATCCACAGCATCAGTAATACGTTGTACGATGATTTTGCTTAAGATTTTACTTGGGACAGAAAGCAGTGTTATTCCACGCCAATTATTACAATCGGCAAGGAGCCCTTTTTGGGGATCTTGATGATGACTCCTCTGTTCCATGCATCAGGTATTATTTGGGTATTCCATATAGTAATAAACAAGGGTTGCAATATATTAGCTGCAAGTTCTGGGTCTATTTTGAATAGTTCTGCGTTTAAGTTATCATTCCCCGGTGCCTTGTTATTCTTAAGAGATCTAATTGCTGTAATGATCTCATCCTGGCTGGGTGTTTCAATGCCAATTTCTAATTCCTCTGTTGGCTCTGGTATGTCTGCTACTACCGTTGGCGGTGGTCTATTTAGCAATTCTTTAAAATGCTCTGTCCATCGTATTTCTTGTTCCTTTTCCGTTGTCAATAGTATTCCATTCTTATCCTTTATGAGAGTATTTGATCTCCTGTAATGTTTCCAGCTTATTAGCTTTGTAATTTTGTACACTGTTCCCTGATCACACTTTTTGCTGCTTCTTCTGCCTGCACTGCCAGGTCTTCAACATACATTCTTTTGTCAGCTCTCACAGCCTGTTTGATTTCTTTACTTGCGCTTTTGTACTGTTCTTGGTATCTTGCTTTCAGTCTTCGGACTTTGCTTCTAACAATTTCTTTTTAATATTCTTCGGCTGTCTATTATTTTCCATGTTGTTGGTGTTATCCATTCTTTTCTTTTCTTTTTGCGGTACCCTAGACATGTTTCACTGCTCTGGCTATATATAGATGCTATGTTGTCCCATGTTCTATCTATGTTGTCAGTTTCATCCGTAGTTTCATTACTTACGTTTTCTCTGTGACTCAACAATACGATGATTTTCAGCTATTCGGGTTCCTCTTTTGTTGTTACAGCGCCACATTTCGATCGTGCGCAAGGATTCCCAGCACGTATTGTCTATATCAAAGCATTTCAGGGACACTTTAAGAGTGTCTTTAAAGCGTTTTTTCTGTCCACCAGCTAAACGTCTGCCCCTTCAAGCTCGCCATACATCAACTGTTTTGGGATGGTTATCTGAAACTGTAGCTTATGCTGTATTTGGATTATAGTGAGGAAAAGTTGCGCTATTCGTCAACCTCACTCTCTCCGTCCAGGACTATCTTGGTGGGCACCTGAGGTAGTTTAGTGTAGACATAACATAACTAGTACTGGGCACCTGAGGGAGTTTAGTGTAGACATAACATAACTAGTACTGGGCACTTGAGGTAGTTTAGTGTAGACATAACATAACTAGTACTGGGCACCTGAGGGAGTTTAGTGTAGACATAACATAACTAGTACTGGGCACCTGAGGGAGTTTAGTGTAGACATAACATAACTAGTACTAGGCACCTGAGGGACTGAATTAAAAGTGTTTAACCAGTGAGCCACAAAAACCATCAGCATGCATACAATATAACATAGTATCTGCTGAGGTATCTCGATGTGCAAGTTAGATGAGTGTTGCAAGACAGGTAAACCAGGAAAGAAACTCCAGTAGATACATAACCTAACACAGAACTGGAGTTATTAATCTAAACAAGCTGAAATACATACTTAGGAGGAGATCGGAGCAATTATGGACATGTCTGATGTGCGATGATCCTCAAATGAACAATATATATACCAGGCTGATATTATAATTCCCTAAGAAAGAGAGGAAGTGTACATAATTCAAGTAATAGTGGTGAATCTACAACACTAACCAGAATGCAAGAATTCTAAGTCAAATGTGGTGCAGATAGATAAGAACACTGGCAGCCAAAGAAGAATAGTAAACCAACACAGAACCGGTGTCGTTAGTCTGCATATGCTGAGAGACATACTAAGGAGATCAGAGCATTTATGCACTAATTGGTTTGACGGGCAGTGATGATGATCTGAAAACTAAATTAAACGAACAATATGCTGAAGTAAACTGAGCAGCTATAGCTCTGCATGTAGTTCTATTAGATCCGCTCAATAACCAATACAATAACTAATACATTGGTTCTGGCTATGAGAATGAGCATTTCTTGCACATATCACCTTTAACTCTCTGTTCACAAATATATATTTGATTTGATACAATATGTGATGAAATATTTGATTTGATACAATATGTGATGATATATTTGATTTGATACAATATGTGATGATATATTTGATTTGATACAATATGTGATGATATATTTGATTTGATACAATATGTGATGATATATTTGATTTGATACAATATGTGATGATATATTTGATTTGATACAATATGTGATGAAATATTTGATTTGATACAATATGTGATGATATATTTGATTTGATACAATATGTGATGATATATTTGATTTGATACAATATGTGATGATATATTTGATTTGATACAATATGTGATGATATATTTGATTTGATACAATATGTGATGATATATTTGATTTGATACAATATTTGATGATATATTTGATTTGATACAATATGTGATGATATATTTGATTTGATACAATATGTGATGATATATTTGATTTGATACAATATGTGATGATATATTTGATTTGATACAATATGTGATGATATATTTGATTTGATACAATATGTGATGATATATTTGACTTGATACAATATGTGATGATATATTTGATTTGATACAATATGTGATGATATATTTGATTTGATACAATATGTGATGATATATTTGATTTGATACAATATGTGATGATATATTTGATTTGATACAATATGTGATGATATATTTGATTTGATACAATATGTGATGATATATTTGACTTGATACAATATGTGATGATATATTTGACTTGATACAATATGTGATGATATATTTGATTTGATACAATATGTGATGATATATTTGATTTGATACAATATGTGATGATATATTTGATTTGATACAATATGTGATGATATATTTGATTTGATACAATATGTGATGATATATTTGATTTGATACAATATGTGATGATATATTTGACTTGATACAATATGTGATGATATATTTGATTTGATACAATATGTGATGATATATTTGATTTGATACAATATGTGATGATATATTTGATTTGATACAATATGTGATGATATATTTGATTTGATACAATATGTGATGATATATTTGATTTGATACAATATGTGATGATATATTTGATTTGATACAATATGTGATGATATATTTGATTTGATACAATATGTGATGATATATTTGATTTGATACAATATGTGATGATATATTTGATTTGATACAATATATGATGATATATTTGATTTGATACAATATGTGATGATATATTTGATTTGATACAATATGTGATGATATATTTGATTTGATACAATATGTGATGATATATTTGATTTGATACAATATGTGATGATATATTTGACTTGATACAATATGTGATGATATATTTGACTTGATACAATATGTGATGATATATTTGATTTGATACAATATGTGATGATATATTTGATTTGATACAATATGTGATGATATATTTGATTTGATACAATATGTGATGATATATTTGATTTGATACAATATGTGATGATATATTTGATTTGATACAATATGTGATGATATATTTGATTTGATACAATATGTGATGATATATTTGATTTGATACAATATGTGATGATATATTTGATTTGATACAATATGTGATGATATATTTGATTTGATACAATATGTGATGAAATATTTGATTTGATACAATATGTGATGATATATTTGATTTGATACAATATGTGATGATATATTTGATTTGATACAATATGTGATGATATATTTGATTTGATACAATATGTGATGATATATTTGATTTGATACAATATGTGATGATATATTTGATTTGATACAATATGTGATGATATATTTGATTTGATACAATATGTGATGATATATTTGATTTGATACAATATGTGATGATATATTTGATTTGATACAATATGTGATGATATATTTGATTTGATACAATATGTGATGATATATTTGATTTGATACAATATGTGATGATATATTTGATTTGATACAATATGTGATGATATATTTGATTTGATACAATATGTGATGATATATTTGATTTGATACAATATGTGATGATATATTTGATTTGATACAATATGTGATGATATATTTGACTTGATACAATATGTGATGATATATTTGATTTGATACAATATGTGATGATATATTTGATTTGATACAATATGTGATGATATATTTGATTTGATACAATATGTGATGATATATTTGATTTGATACAATATGTGATGATATATTTGATTTGATACAATATGTGATGATATATTTGATTTGATACAATATGTGATGATATATTTGATTTGATACAATATGTGATGATATATTTGATTTGATACAATATGTGATGATATATTTGATTTGATACAATATGTGATGAAATATTTGATTTGATACAATATGTGATGATATATTTGATTTGATACAATATGTGATGATATATTTGATTTGATACAATATGTGATGATATATTTGATTTGATACAATATGTGATGATATATTTGATTTGATACAATATGTGATGATATATTTGATTTGATACAATATGTGATGATATATTTGATTTGATACAATATGTGATGATATATTTGATTTGATACAATATGTGATGATATATTTGATTTGATACAATATGTGATGATATATTTGATTTGATACAATATGTGATGATATATTTGATTGTACAATTTTGATGATATATTTGATTTGATACAATATGTATATATATTTGATTTATACAATATGTAATGATATATTTGATTTGATACAATATGTGATAGATTATTTGATTATCAATATAGTGATGATTATATTTGATTTGATACAATATGAAGATGATATATTTGATTTGATACAATATGTGATGAAATATTTGATTTGATTACATAGTGATGATATATTGACTTGAAACAATATGTATGAATTATTTGATTTGATAAATATTGATGATATATCTTATTGGAATACATATGCAGTATATATTTGATTTTATACAATAGTGTGATATATTTGATTTGATACAATATGTGATGATATATTTTGATTTGAATACATATGTGAAAATATTTGATTTGATAGCATATGTGATGATATATATGATTTGATACAAGGTACAGATGATATATTTGATTTATCAATATGTGATGTAATTGATTTGATACATATAGTGATGATATATTTGATTTGATACAATATGTGAGTGAAATAGTTTGATTTGATGGACAATATGTGATGATATATTTGATTTGATACAATATGTGATGATATATGTATTGGGATAAATAGCTGTGAAGTAAATATTTGATTTGATACAATATGTGATTTATATATTTGTATTGATATAATATGTGATGATATATTTGATTTGATCAATATGTGATGATATATTTGATTTGATACAATATGTGATGATATATTTGATTTGATACAATATGTGATGATATATTTGATTTGATACAATATGTGATGATATATTTGATTTGATACAATATGTGATGAAATATTTGATTTGATACAATATGTGATGATATATTTGATTTGATACAATATGTGATGATATATTTGATTTGATACAATATGTGATGAAATATTTGATTTGATACAATATGTGATGATATATTTGATTTGATACAATATGTGATGATATATTTGATTTGATACAATATGCGATGATATATTTGATTTGATACAATATGTGATGATATATTTGATTTGATACAATATGTGATGATATATTTGATTTGATACAATATGTGATGATATATTTGATTTGATACAATATGTGATGATATATTTGATTTGATACAACATGTGATGATATATTTGACTTGATACAATATGTGATGATATATTTGATTTGATACAATATGTGATGATATATTTGATTTGATACAATATGTGATGATATATTTGATTTGATACAATATGTGATGATATATTTGATTTGATACAATATGTGATGATATATTTGATTTGATACAATATGTGATGATATATTTGATTTGATACAATATGTGATGATATATTTGATTTGATACAATATGTGATGATATATTTGATTTGATACAATATGTGATGATATATTTGATTTGATACAATATGTGATGATATATTTGATTTGATACAATATGTGATGATATATTTGATTTGATACAATATGTGATGATATATTTGATTTGATACAATATGTGATGATATATTTGATTTGATACAATATGTGATGATATATTGACTTGATACAATATGTGATGATATATTTGATTTGATACAATATGTGATGATATATTTGATTTGATACAATATGTGATGATATATTTGATTTGATACAATATGTGATGATATATTTGATTTGATACAATATGTGATGATATATTTGATTTGATACAATATGTGATGATATATTTGATTTGATACAATATGTGATGATATATTTGATTTGATACAATATGTGATGATATATTTGATTTGATACAATATGTGATGATATATTTGATTTGATACAATATGTGATGATATATTTGATTTGATACATATGTGATGATATATTTGATTTGATACAATATGTATGATATATTTGATTTGATACAATATGTGATGATATATTTGATTTGATACAATATGTGATGATATATTTGATTTGATACAATATGTGATGATATATTTGATTTGATACAATATGTGATGATATATTTGATTTGATACAATATGTGATGATATATTTGACTTGATACAATATGTGATGATATATTTGATTTGATACAATATGTGATGATATATTTGATTTGATACAATATGTGATGATATATTTGATTTGATACAATATGTGATGATATATTTGATTTGATACAATATGTGATGAAATATTTGATTTGATACAATATGTGATGATATATTTGATTTGATACAATATGTGATGATATATTTGATTTGATACAATATGTGATGATATATTTGATTTGATACAATATGTGATGAAATATTTGATTTGATACAATATGTGATGAAATATTTGATTTGATACAATATGTGATGATATATTTGATTTGATACAATATGTGATGATATATTTGATTTGATACAATATGTGATGAAATATTTGATTTGATACAATATGTGATGATATATTTGATTTGATACAATATGTGATTATATATTTGATTTGATACAATATGTGATGATATATTTGATTTGATACAATATGTGATGATATATTTGATTTGATACAATATGTGATGATATATTTGATTTGATACAATATGTGATGATATATTTGATTTGATACAATATGTGATGAAATATTTGATTTGATACAATATGTGATGATATATTTGATTTGATACAATATGTGATGATATATTTGATTTGATACAATATGTGATGAAATATTTGATTTGATACAATATGTGATGATATATTTGATTTGATACAATATGATGATATATTTGATTTGATACAATATGTGATGATATATTTGATTTGATACAATATGTGATGATATATTTGATTTGATACAATATGTGATGATATATTTGATTTGATAAAATATGTGATGATATATTTGATTTGATACAATATGTGATGATATATTTGATTTGATACAATATGATGATATATTTGACTTGATACAATATGTGATGATATATTTGATTTGATACAATATGTGATGATATATTTGATTTGATACAATATGTGATGATATATTTGATTTGATACAATATGTGATGATATATTTGATTTGATACAATATGTGATGATATATTTGATTTGATAAAATATGTGATGATATATTTGATTTGATACAATATGTGATGATATATTTGATTTGATACAATATGTGATGATATATTTGATTTGATACAATATGTGATGATATATTTGATTTGATACAATATGTGATGATATATTTGATTTGATACAATATGTGATGATATATTTGATTTGATACAATATGTGATGATATATTTGATTTGATACAATATGTGATGATATATTTGATTTGATACAATATGTGATGATATATTTGACTTGATACAATATGTGATGATATATTTAATTTGATACAATATGTGATGATATATTTGATTTGATACAATATGTGATGATATATTTGATTTGATACAATATGTGATGATATATTTAATTTGATACAATATGTGATGATATATTTGATTTGATACAATATGTGATGATATATTTGATTTGATACAATATGTGATGATATATTTGACTTGATACAATATGTGATGATATATTTGATTTGATACAATATGTGATGATATATTTGATTTGATACAATATGTGATGATATATTTGATTTGATACAATATGTGATGATATATTTGATTTGATACAATATGTGATGATATATTTGATTTGATACAATATGTGATGAAATATTTGATTTGATACAATATGTGATGATATATTTGATTTGATACAATATGTGATGATATATTTGATTTGATACAATATGTGATGATATATTTGATTTGATACAATATGTGATGATATATTTGATTTGATACAATATGTGATGATATATTTGATTTGATACAATATGTGATGATATATTTGATTTGATACAATATGTGATGAAATATTTGATTTGATACAATATGTGATGATATATTTGATTTGATACAATATGTGATGATATATTTGATTTGATACAATATGTGATGAAATATTTGATTTGATACAATATGTGATGATATATTTGATTTGATACAATATGTGATGATATATTTGATTTGATACAATATGTGATGATATATTTGATTTGATACAATATGTGATGATATATTTGATTTGATACAATATGTGATGATATATTTGATTTGATACAATATGTGATGATATATTTGATTTGATACAATATGTGATGATATATTTGATTTGATACAATATGTGATGATATATTTGATTTGATACAATATGTGATGATATATTTGATTTGATACAATATGTGATGATATATTTGATTTGATACAATATGTGATGATATATTTGATTTGATACAATATGTGATGATATATTTGATTTGATACAATATGTGATGATATATTTGATTTGATACAATGTGATGATATATTTGATTTGATACAAATGTGATGATATATTTGATTTGATACAATATGTGATGATATATTTGACTTGATACAATATGTGATGATATATTTGATTTGATACAATATGATGATATATTTGATTTGATAATATGTGATGATATATTTGATTTGATACATATGTGATGATATATTTAATTTGATACAATATGTGATGATATATTTGATTTGATACAATATGTGATGATATATTTGATTTGATACAATATGTGATGATATATTTGACTTGATACAATATGTGATGATATATTTGATTTGATACAATATGTGATGATATATTTGATTTGATACAATATGTGATGATATATTTGATTTGATACAATATGTGATGATATATTTGATTTGATACAATATGTGATGATATATTTGATTTGATACAATATGTGATGAAATATTTGATTTGATACAATATGTGATGATATATTTGACTTGATACAATATGTGATATATATTTGATTGATACAATATGTGATGATATATTTGATTTGATACAATATGTGATGATATATTTGATTTGATACAATATGTGATGATATATTTGATTTGATACAATATGTGATGATATATTTGATTTGATAATATGTGATGAAATATTTGATTTGATACAATATGTGATGATATATTTGATTTGATACAATATGTGATGATATATTTGATTTGATACAATATGTGATGAAATATTTGATTTGATACAATATGTGATGATATATTTGATTTGATACAATATGTGATGATATATTTGATTTGATACAATATGTGATGATATATTTGATTTGATACAATATGTGATGATATATTTGATTTGATACAATATGTGATGATATATTTGATTTGATACATATGTGATGATATATTTGATTTGATAAATATGTGATGATATATTTGATTTGATACAATATGTGATGATATATTTGATTTGATACAATATGTGATGATATATTTGAACTTGTCTCCAGACATTAAAATTATTTTCACTGTCTGTGAAGTCTCCATTGCCTCCGCAGCTTTTACCATCATCTCCTCCTCTGGGAGCTGAAGAAACTTATTGAGACATAGCTCTTCTACACTATCCTCCTCCTCCTTCAGACAAGGGCTCAGAATGATGAAGAGCATGACCAGAATTGACTGAGGCTCAGGAGATCTGGATTGTACTATCACATGAGGTAGATCATGAAACTGCATCTCAGGAGAACCTTGAGCTATGTAGAAAATGAAAGAAATCAGAGCTTCTAAATATCTAAATAAGAACAAACAACAATTATTAAAATATTGCTAGATTATTTGTTGATTTCTCAAGTTCATAAATGATATGTGAAACAAGTTTTCATTTGAATTATGTCTAATGAATGAAAATTATGGTATATCCTTCATAGGACATCACCATCAAGCACAGTAAATGATTCGTTGATTTTCTAGTCACCACTTATACGTTCAGTAGTTTGCCATTGCTTTCTGAACAGTGGTCATTACCGCTTGCAAAAGCACATGGACAAATTTGCTTCCAAACTGCTCGACGCTGAGTTTGATCCAGGTACACTTGGGTTTTGATCGAGCTGACTACCGCTTAAGGTACACAGATGCCCACAATTATGTCTAAAGTTATCTGAAATATGTCATGTAATATAAGAGTACATGAAAGCCATAACAGCAGAGTGGTTAATGCATTCACTTCTTAGCCACCAGTATTAATTCCCCAGTCCGAGTGTAATTTTTTTTTTCAACGTAGCGGCTATGACTTTGACGAATGCTCAACTGGGCACAAGATGAGTACTGGAAAGTAAAGGGTATCTGTGAGATGTTGACCACAAACGTAGCGGCTATCACTTTGACGAATGCTCAACTGGGCACAAGATGAGCGGTGGAAAGTAAAGGGTATCTGTGAGATGTTGATCACATTACCCATCATGTACTGATTGACAATGAAAAATATGGGCCTAACATGGTATGCCCCAATATAACTGATGGTATGAATAAAGTTTCTTTACTTTCCTTTCTATTCTTTGAGTGCATGACTGCTTTTAGATATTGCTTTTCTTTCTATGAGTGCATGACTGCCGTTAGATATTGCTTTCCTTTCTATTCTTTGAGTGCATGACTGCTTTTAGATATTGCTTTCCTTTCTTTGAGTGCATGACTGTCGTTGATATTGCTTTCTTTATGAGTGCAGACTGCTTAGATATTGCTTTCCTTTCTATGAGTGCATGACTGCCGTTAGATATTGCTTTGGTTGCATGGCCATATAAACTGTGTGTTATCCAAGTGAGAAATAATGTATGCATTCTATTGTTACTGAGTACATTCTATTGTTCTTCAGTGCATTCTATTGTTCTTCAGTGCATTCTATTGTTCTTCAGTGCATTCTATTGTTACACAGTACATTTTATTGTTACACAGTACATTCTATTGTTCAAGCAGAAGTGGAAGAATCAAATAACCTCCAGATCATCCCAAAGAGATATGACTGTGTCTCGCCGTGAGGTACTATCCGTTACACACTTCTACCCAATACTTGTATAATGTATCCATGTATATCTTATAGCAAAATCTGGCATTTTGTAATGTCATTTGACTTTGAGCAAATTGTGGAGACAACTTGTGTGAAAATGGTTGACTTTTCTTGTGTGTCTGCTATATGCTGTTCATGTCTCACTAGCTTACAACAGGATGGTGAACACTATGGCCTAGAAAACTTTCAGTTTGGTGGCGACGTTATCCCTTCCCGCTCTCACGCAGTCTTCCAAAAGCAACACTTGCTTTGGATATTCTATTGTTGACGTCATAGTCTATGTTTGTTACTCTGGATATGATGCTACCAGGGCACTTTCCATGTGCAAGACATCAACCCCCATGATAGACTGACATTTTGGAATATCTTTTGATTGCAACCTGTCTTACAAAAACAAATATTACAGCACTGCAAACAAGATCTTGCAGAACTGTAATATGTAGTAACCATAGTGATTGCTTGTCCTCCTATCCCATCAGTTGGTTAGATGGTATCAATGGTGAAGTGATTAAGACGTTTGCCTGTCATTCTGGAGGTCGTGAGTTCAATCCGACCAAGTCACATGTGCAATTTTTCATGAGACCCTAAGATTGTTGCTTGAGATATGAAGTTTGTGCTTTGTGCAACACTCTCGGCAGGTGGCATGTTATTTCTGTCAACAGGGGCGGAAATTTATGGGCAAACGCGGTGCAATGAATTAAATCCTTCACCTATAGACCCTTTTTTTCGATCAATTGTTTAAATCCATGGCTGAATCTAACCACACTCACAATATCATAAATCACGTTGTGACTGACAGAGAAGTGTTCAAAATGAAGACATGAATATAGTCCTCAACTGTACTAAAGTGACTTTCATTGGTTATTGGTTACTGAACTGACGTCACATCACTTCGGGCAGACCCATAGGTGCTCAGTATCCTCCAACAGATGCCAAAGAGTATGCACGCTGATGGGTCAGGTGGATCGCTGGTTAAATATTCATCTTCAAGAGGGCTTCAGCTGAAAAAGGTTTCGAACTACCGATCTCAATTAATAAAATACCGATCTCAATCAACTTTTCATCAACATACGCAGGCATAACACAATAATAATGACGATGATTATGAAAATCTTCTCCTTCAAACGCTCCATATCAACCACTTGTTAACCACTCTGTTTGATTTCTATGTGATCTGAGCCTAAGAGCGATTGTGCGTTGTGCCAGTTATGCGTCTACAAGTAGGCCAGCATATCCGATTTTGTGGCGCTTTTATTTACTAGGGTAGCTTCCTAGTTCCTACATCAGTCGCCTCTTATGACATGTATTGTAGGTGGCAGTGGTACTATTCTTTGTTTCCCTTGCTATCCACAGCACCACACGGCGGACTATGACAATTAAATGAATTCTTAAAAAATATATTTGTACATATTGAAACAAATTATTGATTTGATCATTCTCCTATTGTACATACCTATATCTTCATGTATGGCAGGCACAAGATTTGACGATACACATAGAGGATCTCCTTTTCCTGGATATCTAGCGATTGTATCTTGAAACTGGAGACTTGGATTTCTCAGTACTGATGTTTTCTGATGAAAATGCTTGCCAGTTATCAGACCTTAGTATATGAAATTAATATATCAATTCTTTGCAAATACAGAAAAGTAAATGTAATTTATATAGTCTTAACATTAGCCAGCTACATCCATTGGGTTGTTTTGTTATAAAGTAACAAAATAAGTATTACGCTTAAGACATTTTTTTTAATGTTATCTTGTCCTCGTACCTCTCCTGGGTGCTGTTTGTTCTCGTACCTCTCCTGGGTGCTGTTTGTCCTTGTACCTCTCCTAGGTGCTGTTTGTCCTTGTACCTATCCTGGGTGCTATTTGTTCTCGTACCTCTCCTGGGTACTGTTTGTCCTCGTCCTCTCTAGGTGCTGTTTGTCCTTGTACCTATCCTGGGTGCTGTTTGTGCTTGTACCTATCCTGGGTGCTGTTTGTCCTCATACCTCTCCTGGGTGCTGTTTGTTCTCGTACCTCTCCTGGGTGCTGTTTGTCCTCGTACCTCTCCTAGGTGCTGTTTGTCCTTGTACCTATCCTGGGTGCTGTTTGTCCTTGTACCTATCCTGGGTGCTGTTTGTCCTCATACCTCTCCTGCGTGCTGTTTGTCCTTGTACCTATCCTGGGTGCTGTTTGTCCTCGTACCTCTCCTGGGTGCTGTTTGTCCTCGTACCTCTCCTAGGTGCTGTTTGTCCTTGTACCTATCCTGGGTGCTGTTTGTCCTCGTACCTCTCGTGGGTGCTGTTTGTCCTCATACCTCTCCTGTGTGCAGTTTGTCCTTGTACTTATTTTGGATGCTGATTGTTCTCACACCTCTCCTGTGTGCAGTTTGTCCTTGTACTTATTTTGGGTGCTGATTGTTCTCATACCTCTCTTGGGTGCTGTTTGTCCTAGCACACCTCCTGGGTACTACTAGCTGTCATACTTCTTCTGGGTGCTACTTGTTCTCATACCTCTCCTGTGTGCTACTTGTTCTCATACCTCTCCTGTGTGCTACTTGTTCTCATACCTCTCCTGTGTGCTACTTGTTCTCATGCTTCTCCTGTGTGCAGATTCTTCTCATACCTCTCCTGTGTGCTGTTTGTCACCATCCTCTCCTACACATAACAACAAACAATCACTTCCTCTCCTCATAACATAGAATAATAACCTTCCTCTCCTCCACATAACATAGAATAATCAGCTTCCTCTCCTCCACATAACATAGAACAATCGACCTCCTCTCCTCCACATAACATAGAACAATCGCCCTCCTCTCCTCCACATAACAATGAACAATCACCATCCTCTCCTCCACATAACATAGAACAATCACCCTCCTCTCCTCCACATAACATAGAACAATCACCCTCCTCTCCTCCACATAACATAGAACAATCACCATCCTCTCCTCCACATAACATAGAACAATCACCCTCCTCTCCTCACATAACATGAACAATCACTTCCTCTCCTCATAACATAGAATAATCACCCTCCTCTCCTCCACATAACATAGAACAATCACCTTCCTCTCCTCACATAACATAGAACAATCACCCTCCTCTCCTCACATAACATAGAACAATCACCTCCTCTCATCCACATAACATATGAACAATCACCCTCCTCTCCTCCATATAACATAGAACAATCACCCTCCTCTCCTCCACATAACATAGAACAATCACCCTCCTCTCCTCCACATAACATAGAACAATCACCCTCCTCTCCTCCACATAACAATGAACAATCACTTCCTCTCCTCATAACATAGAATAATCACCCTCCTCTCCTCCACATAACATAGAACAATCACCTTCCTCTCCTCCACATAACATAGAACAATCACCCTCCTCTCCTCCACATAACATAGAACAATCACCCTCCTCTCCTCAACATAACATAGAACAATCACCCTCCTCTCCTCCACATAACATAGAACAATCACCATCCTCTCCTCCACATAATATAGAACAATCACCATCCTCTCCTCCACATAACATAGAACAATCACCATCCTCTCCTCCACATAACATAGAACAATCACCTCCTCTCCTCACATAACATAGAACAATCACCATCCTCTCCTCCACATAAAATAGAACAATCACCATCCTCTCCTCCACATAACATAGAACAATCACCCTCCTCTCCTCCACATAACAATGAACAATCACCCTCCTCTCCTCCACATAACATAGAACAATCACCCTCCTCTCCTCCACATAACATAGAACAATCACCTCCTCTCCTCCACATAACATAGAACAATCACCCTCCTCTCCTCCACATAACATTGAATAATTACTTTCCTACCAAACCCAGACAAGTTTAACAGACAACACATAAAACAACTTACAATAATCCTGTAGTACTGGCTTCATATTTGATTTTGCAGGAAGTTTGTGGTACTGTTTCACATCTTCTTCTTCTTCTGTACAAACATACCAGGACAGTTAATAAAACAACCAAAACTGCTACTGATAAACCAATTGTGATGAAAACCCATGAAGCTGTGGCTGTACCTAGGAATTGTTTTAAAAACAAAAGGTCATTATATCATTGTAGCAGTTCACTGATTTGGGTATCAATTTTGATTACATGGAAAATATTATAAAATAAATTATGCTAGGAACTATCAAAGCAACATCCGATTTTAAAAGTCTAAATAACATATAATACTCCAGGTTATATAGTTTTAAAACTAAATTACAGATTTTCAATTATAATGTTATATCAGTCCTAACATTGGCCAGTGATAGTAAAGAGATGACTAAAGATATAGAAAGTAAGTTGAATGCATTTGAAAATAGATGTCTCGAAAAATTAACATAAAATGGGATGACTTCAGAAGTGATGAAATCATAGAAGTGTCTGGTCAACCATTAGCAACAACTGTTATAAGAAAGAGAAGATATGTTGGGGCATACTATGAGAAGAAATGTCTGATCAACCAGTAGTATATGGCCTTTTTCGTCTTTATAGACTGTCAATTGGCAAGTGTTTGACTGTGACAACTTCTGAGTTTTAACGCTGACTCTCTTGTCTTTCAGCTCATCCCTAAGTCTCTCTTCAAAATATTCTGCACCTTCGTGCAATGTTGTTTTTCATATATCTCTATCATCAGCCAGTTTTTCCCATTTGCTGGGACCAATAGAAAAGTTATTCATTGAGGCCTTGCAGACATCTTTATATCTGAGCAGTGGTTTGCCTTGGTGCCGCTTCCCCTCTGAAAGTTCACAGAACAACATTTGTTTTGGAATGCAGCCATTATCCAGTCTTTGCACATGCGCTAGCCATCTAAGTCTTCTACTGCTGAGCATGCCCAAGATGGAAGGCAAATTTGCACATTGCAGTACTTCAGAGTTGATTATCTTGTTGTACCACCTAGGTTCATAATCTTGCGGAGACATCGAATGTGAAAGATGTTAAGTCTTCTCTCGTGTCTTTTACACAGGCTCGAGGCAAGAGGACATCCTTGTTATGTTTGAGAATTTATGCGGGAATGTTATCTAGTCCTGACACCTTTCCATTTGAAAGTTTGTTGATTGCTTCGGAAAGTTCCAACCACTAGTAACAACTGTTATAAGAAAGAGAAGATATGTTGGGGCATTCTCAAGTGTTTCTGGACCGGAAAAAAACACCTTCTTTCAGCACTTCCTCTCTCTTGCCAGCCTCCTTTTAATATCAGTCTCCAAAAGAACTCTTCTGCAACACTTATACCCAAAAGCACACATATGTTATTCCACTGTCTTATTAAATGTCCATGTTTCAAAACCTATACATTACAACTTGGAATATGCAATCGTTCATCACCACCTCTTCAGGTGTCAAGCACTAGATGACATCAGGAAGACCCTCCTTCCTCCAAGGTCAGATAAATGGAACACATTATACAAAACAAAAGAACAACCTACAAACACGTGCAGATACCACTACATAGCATTGGACCGAAGGGCAAGAGCTCAAGTGCCATTGGACCATTGAAGAAGAAGAACTGGGAATATGCATGCTCTTAGTTTTCTGATCTTTGTTTTCCTATCATTTCCATTTCATACTGTTTTTAGTTGCTTAATTATTTTGTAAGGTTATGTTTGCTCTGCTTTTATTTTCCTGAAGTTCATTTCTTGTTAGCAGTAAATTAAGAAATTCAAATCTGTTCATTTTATATTTCTTTTTCATTTTATAACAAGTATCCTTTTTCATGCTTGTTTTATCAGTTGTCATTATTTTTGTTTTGGATGTTCACAGACTTGGATGTTCTCTGCCTCATCTTACAGGAGTAATACTTTCCATTCCTGTTCTCTCTAAACCACTGTAACATTCAATACAAACAAAAATATTCCAGTTTCCCAGACATGATTGCGTTTATGACTCAATGCTCCTCAATGTTGAGGTGATGATGTCTATATTCCAGTTCCTCAGACATGATCATGTTTAAGACTCAATGCTCCTCAATGTTGAGGTGACGATGTCTATATTTGACCTATTCTTTATCTAGGATGTTCTAAGAATTATTCAATAGTTCATCTAACAAATATTAAATGTAAAAATATTGATGCTGTACCTGAACTGTCAGCAGCTATCTCAATAGCTGGTGTACTTGTAATATTGTGCCTGAAATGTGGGATATTGCAAGATGAATAATAGAAGATATTTCAATGATCTATTAGCATCCATCTGTTTCAGATTGACATTATAGATAGTACATGACAATATATATAGAACATGACAATATATAGTACATGACAATATATATAGAACATGACAATATATAGAACATGACAATATATATAGTACCTGACAATATATAGAACATGACAATATATATAGAACATGACAATATATATAGAACATGACAATATATATAGTACATGACAATATATATAGTACATGACAATATATATAGTACCTGACAATATATATAGAACATGACAATATATATAGAACTTGACAATATATATAGAACATGACAATATATATAGAACATGACAATATATATAGAACTGACAAATATATAGAACATGACATATATATAGAACATGACAATATATATAGAATGACAATATATATAGAACTTGAAATATATATAGTACCTTGACAATATATATAGTACCTGACAATATATATATATAGAACATGACAATATATATAGAACTTGACAATATATATATATAGAACATGACAATATATAGTACATGACAATATATATAGTACCTGGCAATATATATAGTACATGACAATATATATAGTACCTGGCAATATATATAGTACATGACAATATATATAGTACCTGACAATATATATAGAACATGACAATATATATAGTACCTGACAATATATATAGACTCAATATATATAGTACCTGACAATATATATATATAGAACATGACAATATATATAGTACCTGACAATATATATATATAGAACATGACAATATATATAGAACTTGACAATATATATATATAGAACATGACAATATATAGTACATGACAATATATATAGTACCTGGCAATATATATAGAACATGACAATATATATAGTACCTGGCAATATATATAGTACATGACAATATATATAGTACCTGACAATATATATAGAACATGACAATATATATAGAACATGATAATATATATAGAACATGATAATATATATATATAGAACATGATAATATATATATAGAACATGACAATATATAGAACATGGCAATAAATATATATATATATAGAACATGGCAATATATAGTACCTGACAATATAGATAGTACATGACAATATAAATTAATTAAAATTAAACATCTAAAAACAGTATGAAATGAAACTTACATATCAGATTGTCTCATGTTGTTCCTTGCAGAAGTACTTGTTGCCTTTTTCCCAACCTGGTTGCTTGTCATCTTGTGACTGTTGTTGTTACTATCAGATTTAATGTCCAGTCTGTTTGAACTTATCTCCTACATGTCAACACTTCCAACTCGTCTTGATATCTTCTGAACAAACAGTAATAATTTTTAAAACTAAAAGAAATAGAAAAAGAGGTAAATGTTTTCTTTAAATATTCTTCTTCTTCAGACCTCCATATCCACCATTTGTTAACCACTCTTTGTGATTTATATGTGATCAGTGTCTAAGAGTGATTGTATGGTGTGCCAGTTATGCACCTACAAGTAGGGAAGCACCTCCGATTTCTGCTACACTTTTATTTATTAGGTAGCATCCCTAAGCCCCTACCTCAGTCGCCTCTTACAACATGCCTGTAGTCGAGTGTACTATTCATTGCTCCGTGAGTCCGACACCCCGAGGGCTCTCTTGTGCTCTTACAACTCTTGTGGTCACAGTGTTACTATTCTTGCCCTTGTACCAGGCAACATATGGGCACTTTAAACATTAATTTCCACTTGCATATATTTTCAGTTTTTTCGATTTTTGTCATTCTGTTAAAAATCCCATTTTTAATTAGACAAACTCTACTTTTACTTAACATCCTGTTGTGCATGTGCTGTTTTCTGCACTTGGCCATCATTCTTAGCTCTTAGTGTCTAGTATAGAGGCAGACCAAGAAGAAGATGGCTACAAGATATTAAAGAAACCATAAATATGACCATCGACGAAGTGGGTGAAATGGCTAAGGACAGAGTGAATTTCAGATGCGCTGCAAATAGAGCAACGTCCTATAAAGGATACGCACCTTGATGATGATGTCTAGTATCCTTTACTAGGTACATGCCTTTTGGCAGAAACTTTGCATTTTCCTGTTTTTATGCTTTGCCAAACTACTTTGCTTAGTTTTGTTTTATATTTTATCGAAAACAAATGGTACATTTAGATTTTATAATAAATATTTTTTTATATATTTATTTTTATGATTTTATGGACAGAGAAATGTAAAAAGAAATTGCAAATGTAATGTAATAATTTAAAAAAAAACAAGTACAGCCTAGTTTAACTTTGGAAACTTTCAATCATATTGAAAAAGATATCAAATTGTTGTTAAAGTATTGCTGTTGACAAATACATGTTTAGTATTATCTGCTGCCAAGAGAGATCCTATTCAACACATCACAAAAGCTGTAAATAAAAATGTAAAAATCATGTAAAGCCCTTATAGTTGTGTATCATCTTAAAATATACGACAAGCCTCATATATCAACTCAGAAAAGCAGATGAGTCATATAAATCTTGAATATGACAATGGAAAAGATGGGAGAACTGGCTAGAGTCTCATGCAAGCTGTGGTGAGAGTGACATTAAGAAAAATATTCTACATGAGATATGGCAATAGGTTTCCTTTCAATGAAATTCATAACTGACTTTAGATGTGATGTACATACTTGGTTGAGGTATCATAGTGAATTGCAATTCTCAAGGTTTGTCTAACTGTTCAGTATTATTAACTTATTACTGTTGTCTTTTTGATAGCTGTACAACCATATATTTAAGGAAAATCAAGTCCTAATACTATCATTATGATAATCATAACTATCTGAGTATCTCCATTGTTACATGCCAATTCAATAATCAGCAGTTTTCTGAGTGTACACAGAACATGCAGATTTAAAATATACACAAGCTGTTGTGTTGTGATGTACATGGAATTACACAATATCATGGGAGGAAAGAGAACGAATGAACAAGTGCTGCAATAACTATGCGAATGGGTGAAAAGAGAAGTTACAGAGCTTAATTAATAGTATAAACTGTGTTTTGGCCACATAACAGTGACTGAGTGAGTATGTGAGTATGGTGGTAGGACATAATGTGATGTGACATGCAATATTCACTTGTTGGGGCTGGGGATCATATTGGAGGCGGGAATCGTTGAAAGCAAAGAAAGGGAAGACCGAGATATAATTGGGAGAGAATCATCAAGAGGCGGACAGACAGTAGAATATAAGAGTGTACATGCACCAACAAAACCTTAGTCTAGCAAGGCACAGAATTTGTTGGAAATATGTACACTGAACTGCAATAATCATTTCATGACTCATGAGTCAATGACTCAATTGAGCCAATATATTCTTGGATGTGAAACGGCAAAGTCATGATTAAAGTGCCATAAGCTGGTGAGGATGTCGGTGGAAAGAATACTTACATACAATTCAACGAATACAAACAGTACGTTAAATAATCCACTTTTCAATACAGCACAACACCCTGACTAAAGTCGTAACGGTGTAGTACCCTGGACATTTTCAGAACATGACGGCAACGGGTTGTTGATCTCTACCTGAACTGACACAGGGAATTCCCGATTACTTCCGGTATATGTAATGACCCTCATCATCATCATGTGCTTTCTTGAAGCTGCTCCACTGTGTACTCTAAATAGACTTAACGTAAGCCGCGGCTTCTCTTTGACCTGGACGACGGTTCAGTATAATGTAAGCTATCAGCTCTAGACAAATGTTCCTAACGAGTGTGACGTGTGTTTCTAGTGGTCTTTGACTGCGAAGTTCATCAAGATCGTTCAACAGTTTCACGAGGGCATGATGGAACGTGTACTTGACGAAGGGGGCTGTCGGAAGCCTTCCATGTCACCAACGGCGTCAAACAGGGCTGTGTACTGGCCCCAACACTCTTCAGCATGATGTTTGCTGCCATGCTCACGGATGGCTTTTGGGAAGGCGACGAACATGGGGTAAAGATTAGATACAGAACAGACGGTAACCTATTCAATCTTCGGAGGTTAAAATCCCCACCAAGGTAAAAGAATCAACTATCTCAAACCTGTTGTTTGCTGATGACTGTGCCTCCTTACCAACTCTGAGGAAGAAATGCAGACTTACATGGACAAGTTCTCAATGGCCTGTGATAGGTTTGGTCTCACCATTAACACAAAAAAAACAGAGGTCATGTTCCAGCCCGCCCCTAGAGAACAAGTATTGACGATCCAGTCATCTTCTTCTTCTGCGTTCAACTTTGCTGTCAACTACTCCGGTATGTGTCATAAACAGGGCGGTGCGCTTGAGGTCTTCACCGGTTCCCCATAGTTTGTCTTGTAGTGTTGTTTCTGTTGTCCAGATCTCCAATCTCTCACTCCTCAGACTAGGGCAGTCTTGCAGGATGTGCTCTGGGGACTGCTTTGGTGCTCCACGGTGCAGGCCATCGAGTCCCTGAGACCCATTCTGTGGAGGTGTGCTCTGAGACTGCAGTGTCCGTTCTAAGTCTGAAGATTGTGGTCTGTGCTTTTCTGTTTAGTGTATTTATGCTGTCGTGCTCTGGCCTGTATCCTCCATTTGTTTTTCTCTCAGATCATTTTCCTGGATTGTTTCAGGAGAGTCTTTGCTTCTGTAAAACTTTGTGTTGGGTGGTGTTGTGTAGGCTCCCCAGCCTTTGCGAGTTTGTCAGCCTTTTCGTTTCCTGGTATGCCACAGTGAGCTGGTATCACTGTAAGACCAGTTCGATTTTTGACAAGCTGATATTTTGCCGTATGTCCTGAATGAGCTTGTCTTGTCTGGGACTTGAGATAGCCTGGAGAACGGATCTTAAATCGCTAAAGACTGCAATATTTTTGCTGACACTTGCTGGTCGTTGAGAATCTGTATGGCTGCAAGAAGGGCTGTTGCCTCTGCTCTAAAGTTGGTGCATGTTTCTCCTGCTGCCAGAGAGTGTGTTTCTGTGTTTCCTTGAGGGTGAGTGATGTAGATTCGCTGCCTCCTTTCGGAGCATCTGTAGCTGAGCCATCTGTGAACACATGTGTCCATGTGCTGGTGGGATATTGCTCTCGTAGCATTTGGAGTGAAATGGCTCTTTGCTCTGTCTCTGTTTGTATTTTTTGGAGATTATTCCTGAGACTTCTAGGTGTATTTGGGCCGTGTTTTGGTAGCATGTCCATGGCTCTGGTATTATGGGTTCCCACATTTCTGGGTCAGTTTCTAGGATGTCTGTATGTTGCATATGAAATTCTCTGGCCAGATGGTTGGGACTTTTCCTTGCAAGTCTGTTTTTGTTTTCTCTTGGAATTTTGTGTGTGAGGTGTTCTTTTAGCCGTTTTAGTTTTCAAACTGGGTGAGTGTTTTAAATTTTCTGCGGAGTTCTAGAGGCTCTATGTCTGCGGTTTTTCCATTTCTACGATAGGACTGCTTTTCATTGCTCCCAGAGTTATTCTTAGGCCCATGTTTTGTACCTTGTCTAGTTTGTGTGTGTTTGTTTTGCCTGCTGTTGTCCAAGAGCTGGAGCCATATTCCATGATGGGTCTGACTGCTCCAGTGTAGACCTGCTTTAATAATTTTGAATTTGCGCCCCAGGACGTGCCAGCTAGTTTCTTCATCACAGCAAGTCTTTGTATGGCTTTTCTTTGAATTTTGTCTATGTTTGGCTTCCAGTAAGTCTGCTGTCTAGGGTGATTCCAAGGAAGGTGGGTGTATCTGTTTGGGGTATTGTTTCGTTTTCTAAATTGATGGATACTTTTTCCTTGTGTGGGGAGAGGAAAAAAACAGTTGCTGTGGTTTTTGTGTGGTTAATTTTGAGGCCCCAGCTTTTGTCCAGTTCTCCACTTTTTCCACTGTTTTTTGTAGTAAATATGATGTTTTTTTGAGTGTGTTCTGCAGCTGTCCAGATTGCAAAGTCGTCTGCATGTAGGCTGTTTGAGACCTTCTGGGGGCAGCATTTGGTGATGTCATTTATGTATATTAGAATAGCGTTGGTGCTATCACACTGCCCTGTGGAACTCCTTCCTTCATTTTTGCATCTTGCTGAGGTGGTTGTCTATTTTTACTCTGGCTGTACGTTGGGAGAGGAGGTTTCTGATCCAGGAGAACATGTTGTGGGAGACTCCTGTTTGTAGGACTTTCAGCATTAGGCCATCGTACCATACCGTATCAAATGCCAGGAGAGGTCAAAAATATGGCTGTTACTTTCTTTCTTTCCTGGAAGGCGTTTTCAATGTCCTGGGTGATGTAAGCCAGTTGGTCCTCTGTGCTTCTGTTTTGTCTGTATCCGGTCTGGGCAGGGGTGAGCAATGAGTTTGTTTCTAGGTACCATGTCAGTCTCCTGTTTACTAGCCTCTCCATCAATTTCCCTGCACAGCTGAGAAGGCTGATGGGTCTATAGCTCTTTGGGTCATTTTTGTCCTTGCCTGGTTTCAAGATGAGTAGATTGCCTCCTTCCAGGTTGAGAACTTGACCTGTTTTCCAGCTCTGGTTGAAAATGCTGAGGAGAAACCTTTGCCAAGAGGACCAAGGTGTTTAAGGAATTCATTGGTAATTCCATCCACTCCAGGTGCCTTTTTCTCCTTTAGCTTTTTTATTTGGTCTTCTAGCTCCTGCAGGTAAACATAGCTGTCATGCTGTCTGTTGGGATTGTAGAGTTAAGACTATTCAACAGTTGCTTTGACTGGTTTTTGACTTCCTCTTTTCTTGCCTGTTGAATTTGGACCTGACTTTCCAATTTTTTTTTCTGTCTGCCGTTCAACTGTCGGAGCAAGTTTTGTCCTCTGAACTGATTTAGGTTTTGAGATCCAGTTTTTTCATTTCTTCAATTAGGGCAGCATGCGTGTCCACTTGTAATTCTTTAACTGCAGCCGTGTGCTCTGTACTGTAATTATATTCCTCTGCTCATACAGTCAGATTTCACGACTTCAGAGGACTACGCTTATCGTCCTGAGTAAGTACCAGGGACTTAACAAATGCCGGACAGTAGGTTCAACCGTGCTCATGAGGCGTCTCACGGACGAGGGTAGCTACTATCAAACTAATTCAGGCAGTCCCCCACTTTCCAATTGATAGGTTCTAGCAATGGTCTGTTGACAAATCCTGTGTCTTGTGTGGCAGTTTTGTCCGTTCTGTCCTTCACCGTTTAGGGTTTTTGTAGGTTCCATAGTTTTTAGTGTCTTTCTAGATTTAAGGAGGCAGTTTTTCAGTCCAGCTGTCTCTCATGCTTTCTTCTTTCTTTGAAATATAGCCGTCTTGTTGTTGTACATTTTCGTCTGTGGGGTCTGCGATCAGTCATCAACATTAAATCTCAGCGTCTCCAGTCAACGGACAACTTTGCTTATCTTGGCAGCCTCTATCCAGATGGCAAACATAGATTCTGAGGTCCACAATAGATATCCAAAGCCAGTGCTGCGTTCGGAAGGTTACGTGTCTGGAGAACGGAGGAAAGAGTAAACCACATCAAAACCAATTTGGGAGAGTGGGCGTGTTTCCCTAGCCTGAAGACTAGAAAATTACCTTCCGCATCAAAGTTTTTGAGTTCGTTTCTACTTTTAGGATGACTTTATTTTTATCGCAGAGACCCATGACTTGTGAGTAAGTGTGGCCAGTCATGTGCCAAGTTCTATCGTAGCTGGAAGAAAAAAACATGGAGGTTCCATGAGAACATTTAAAGTTAAAAGACCTATTCTCTCTCTCTCTCTCTCTCTCTCTCTCTCTCTCTCTCTCTCTCTCTCTCTCTCCACGCGATCACCGATTATACTGAATTACCAGATTTCCCCATAAATTCTGCTGTTATTTTGTCTTATTCATGTGGAAATCTGGTTCATGTAACCTTATAATGGGTGTGCTTCGTTACATATTTAGCGCCATTTGGAGCTCTGGTGCTTATCCTTCGGCGATGTGTCCGGTTTTAGCCAGCGTTTACTGGGTTCGCCCTCCGTCAGCCTTGGGCTGTCCCCAGCTGACATGCAAGGTAGCAGGTTATTTTCTTTTAGGGTAGCTATCCTTAAACAATCTTTCCTCCCGGGTTGTTGAGCGTCATCTGCCCAGGTTATCATTTTTTTTTTGGGACTACTTGGTTTGCCTGCCGTCCAGTTTTATGTACGGTTTGTTCCGCTAGACTTTGATTGTCCCCAATCGAACTACAAGGCAGTAGTAGTTTCTCTGCGAGGGGATACGCTGTTGTTCTATGGAGGAGATCCTTTTTGAGGCTCGCCACCATTTTGTCCCCTCGCGTTTCTTTTGGGTGCCCCTTCGCCCATTTCTGCTTGTGCCCTCATCCACCAACTGGGTCCGCCCCTTTTTTCTCGTCATTTGTGCTCCCATTGTTCTACTGGACGACACTTTACCAATTTCTATCTCACTGTGCACAATTTCTATCTCACTGTGCACAATTTCTATCTCACTGTGCACAATTTCTATCTCACTGTGCACAATTTCTATCTCACTGTGCACAATTTCTATCTCACTGTGCACAATTTCTATCTCACTGTGCACAATTTCTATCTCACTGTGCACAATTTCTATCTCACTGTGCACAATTTCTATCTCACTGTGCACAATTTCTATCTCACTGTGCACAATTTCTATCTCACTGTGCACAATTTCTATCTCACTGTGCACAATTTCTATCTCACTGTGCACAATTTCTATCTCACTGTGCACAATTTCTATCTCACTGTGCACAATTTCTATCTCACTGTGCACAATTTCTATCTCACTGTGCACAATTTCTATCTCACTGTGCACAATTTCTATCTCACTGTGCACAATTTCTATCTCACTGTGCACAATTTCTATCTCACTGTGCACAATTTCTATCTCACTGTGCACAATTTCTATCTCACTGTGCACAATTTCTATCTCACTGTGCACAATTTCTATCTCACTGTCCAATTTCTATCTCACTGTGCACTTTCTATCTCACTGTGCACAATTTCTATCTCACTGTGCACAATTTCTATCTCACTGTGCACAATTTCTATCTCACTGTGCACAATTTATCACCATTCGTAGAAGTTGCACTTGATTCAAGCCTCTGTTGGTTTTCCAGTTTTTCTGCACTTTGGGTAGATCACTCACCCCTACTTTTGCCACGCATTTTGTTGCCCACCATAACACCGTGCATGTCTGCCCCACCGTGGGCTCACCTGTGTATCGTCCGTATGCGTGTTCGCTCTATTTCTACTTTAGTGCCTGCTCACCGTGTTTATCAGGTTTCTCACCGTGCTCACATTTACTATGCCTCGAGACTGTCAGGACACGCAACACAACTCGGACCCTCACCTCAGGGCTCCGAGTTTCGCCTATGTGGCCCACGTCTCTTCTCTGGATGCACCCTCATCCCTTTATGTTTATTTGTTCAGCTTTTCCCATCGACCGGGGGAGACGTGCATTAATAGTTACTTTGGGATTCTGCTCGTCTGTGTTGCGAGCGGATCTCATCTAACCTAACTGCGTCTGCATCATTACTTATACCAGAGTATCTCTCCCTCGATCCCTACCAGATTGGCCAGATTGGTGATTGAAAACGACCTATTGACAATCGAAAAAGAGATGGTTATAAGTCGCTGCCCTGACAAAATTTGAGATATTAAATTTTAAATTTAATTCTCATCAAATATGTTATCATAGAGCAACCGAACGACAACAATCCTAGGAACAACAAAAATGTGTACGACATACTCGGATGTGATGGTCTCAAAGATTCAGGTACTGCAGATTTGCTGTAAACATAACACAATATAGTTACCATCAAATCACAAACAAAACACTAGACGTAGTTGATAAATTGTTCTAATAGAGCAAACGTAGAAGTCAAACAGGAAGACAATGATCGATGATTAGATGACAGAAGTTAGCTTTGTAAGGCAAACATTTAAAAGAAGAGAAACGTAAATCTTATTTTCCTTTGCCTTTCCTCTACAACAACCATTTTCAACCATTCTTTTATGATCGATGCAGTGGCGGCTCGTCATTAGGGGCCAATGGGGTCGGGCCCCACAAAAATATGTAACGTGTATTATTATTTTATAAATTAAAATATAACCTAACCCAAAACCATGATTTTTCCAAAATTTGTGTCTGACTCCACCAATAAAAATTAGCACGAGTCGCCACTGGATCGATGTATGATTTTACGCCAGAGACAGAACTTAAGTACGTTGTTCCGCCGAATAATTCGCTTTTTTAGACACGGAACATCTGTGGCCGTTTTCATAATGCTTGATAATTTATTTCACCTCTCCAGCTCCTGGCAGTCATTGCAACAACTTCTGAGCACCAGCTGTATGTACTGGCACCGATTTGAGTTTGCTCTAATGCATAGATTCCCAAACTTTTTCGGCCCACCGCCCACTTTGCACAACATAAGCTTTGTAACGCCCTCCTCCACATTATAACAGTTTGCCAACGCCCCCTCCCATATATATACATGCTCTGTTTTCTCTTTGACATAGAAAATTGATATATATTTCTGTCATACATGGTCAATTTTCAAATGATTATATGCATGAAATAAAAATTGATGAAAACATAGATCGTGTAAGATTGGCATAAGATTAATTAAAATGCAGAATTCCAATTTTAAATGATTATTCAATCGCAAATTCACGAAAATAATTTATTTTAAAATATTTATTATTAACCTCTTCTTTAAGGAGCCACCGACACCTAATTGCCCCTAAGAACTCTTCAGCGCCCAAGATGGGGGCAGTATCACTCACTTTGTGAAACGCTGCTCTAAAGTAACCAATTTGCAACCACTCACTTTGTGATATGTAATCTAAACTAAAGTAACCAATTTGCAACCACTCACTTTGTGATATGTAATCTAAACAAAAGTAACCAATTTGCAACCACTCACTTTGTGATATGTAATCTAAACTAAAGTAACCAATTTGCAACCACTCACTTTGTGATATGTAATCTAAACTAAAGTGTCAGCTCGATATGCAATCGTTGTGTAATGAGTAGACCGTTCCGGATAAGGAAAATGTTCCTCAGGTTTGTTGGAACACATATATTGTTTGTGTTTACTTCTAATATGTGTCTGTGTGTATTACTGAAACGGTGAGCACTGGGCAGATATGCTTACATCACCACAAAGCAGATGAGACAGATTATTAGAAGTTAGGAATTGTGAGTTTTCATTCGCTATTATTTTATATGCAGAAGTATGAAAACGGCAGTCACTGACAGAATTTGCCAGAAACATGAACTCTGGCGCAGCCAACTAATTAGCCTGCCAGGGAGGCGTTACTTTTGTCATCAGATGTTTAGTTTAGTTTAGTCGTCTGAACACCGGTTCTTTGTTGGTTTACTCTTTGGCTACTAGCATAGTGTTCTTGTCTGCTACATCCCACTTGACTTGGAATTCTTGCAGTCTGGTTAGTGTTGTAGATTCCCTACTATTACATGTACACGCTCTCTCTCCCTTAGGGATTTATAATATAAGCCTGGTCCATTGCTCACCCACTTTTGAAGCAGCCAATACCTGTAAGCCTATCACAGCAGCCATACCTGTAAGCCTATCACCAGCATCCTACACTTCCATATCCTCACAAATCAAACTGTTCATTTCCTCAGCCATACTCTGGCACTAAATCAAACTGTTTTCTTGTCAGCCTGAACCATCTTCACACTCCATGATATCACCGAGACCAGTCTGTTTCAATCTCCTGAGTATCACTGACATGGACCAGTGTCGCAGGGGTTTTCATTATCCACGGACAAGTAATGTACTGTGCAGGAAGTTATCAAGGTCACGAGCTACTAATGAAGGTTGGCTTGAACTGTCTGTCTTTGCAGACGTTGTGTTTAAATTGTGCTCTAGTGAGGTTAAAAAACTACAATTCATGACAATCAGGCATGGGAGTAGCAATGCTTATCTATATACGATATATATATATATACTCAGGGAAAAAGGAAGTTTTTTGGAGTGCTACATCCATCGAATGTGCCCCAATCATCTCAGTCTATGTAGATTGAGCTTGAAAAATATTGAAGCAATATTTGTTCTTTCTAACAACATATTGCTGGCCATCTTATGTTACCACAGAGCGCCAAGAATAATGTTTATGAAGATCATGGAGAACTATTGGTCACATTTAATGAGGAAGTTGTTGAACAAGATTATGGAGATCTATTTAGCTCTACGATCAGCAACCAACTTCTCCCTCGATGATGAAATTAGCTGAAGCATTGGGAAGGCATCCACAGCTGTGTTCAAATTAGTAAAGCAAGTATGGGAAAATAGGGCACTCATGTCAAACTCCAAGACACAAATATAAGGCTTGTGTTCTCAGCACTCTTCTGTATGGTAGTGAGACGTGGACGACATATGCTAGCCAAGAACATCGCCTCATCACCTTCCAAGTGCACTGCATCATGCAAATATACAACATCAGATGGCAAGACTACATCTCCAATACGGAAGTCATGGACAGCTGCTATATCCAAGCATGCACACCTTCTTGATGAGTTAGTGACGTCTGAGATGGATGGGACACATGTGCTGCCTGAGTGAATGTAGAATTCCAAAGGACATTCTATATGGTAAACTCGCAGCTGGTACTAGCAGTATGGGTGCCCATTACTACGCTTCATTGACACCTGCAAGCGTGATCTAACTTCATGCAGCATAGACAGAGATAACTGGGAGAAGTTGGTCAGAAATATACATGGAAAGTCGAGTAGCAGTGAGAGATGGCTAAAAAAAAAGAGAATAGAAACATCATCGCAAATCGAGACAAAGAGAGGGTGAGAAACCACACTCTTTTTCAGCTCATCACCAATTTCACCTGCATCAACAGTTGCAAGGACTGACAATCTAGAAAATATCACTACATCTACAACAAACGATGTAATCTATCACAGAACGTACTATGTGATTCAAAACCTATTGTTTCCTGAAACATAGAGGCTGATGAATGAAGGGATATCCATTAAATATTCCTTCAGAACTTAGTGTCCCGATATACCTATAGGGGCCCAGTATCCTCACAGAACTTCAAAACACAAAAATGCACAAAAAACAAAGAATTAAACACAAAGACAATGATTAGTTTGTTTGTTTACAAGCTTTATTTCATACATAAACAGTTGTATCTTGTCACAGAATACAAGCCAAGATGGATGTACATTGATAGAAATATATTGAAACAATCAAGAACTTGATCTCCTTATCTGGACACATTAGTTATATAGTTATCATGTCCGTCAAAATATCTCTGCATAGCATGGACATTACTGAAACATATTCAAAACAATTATTCATTGAATTGTTCAGAAAATAATTTATCAAGTGCAAGCGGATGAAAATTTGCATATCAGATCAGTGAAAACCAAATCAGTTCAAATTATTCTCAAACTGTAACTTGAATTGTTATTTTTTAAAATTATAAACAATTTAGAAGTATACTTACCTAAAGACATGTATTAGACACAATAATGAGGGGGAAATGGCTTTTAGGACTTTTTAAAAAAACAATTTCAAATATGGGAATGTTCACAGAATCTTGGTTAGATTATTAACAAAATCAAATCTTAATGAAGACAATTTCTACACAAGGTAGAATGTGAGATTTTTTTTCTCTCAAATGTGTACATTTATTGACAGAAATATCAACCAATTCTGCTTCTTATGGTTGATAAATGCACATAAAAAAACAGGGCAAAGTGTAGAGATACCTTGTTCCATACAATTTGTAATAGTCACCAGACTTGAAATCTAGCGCCCACTAGATCGTGGCCGATGGGTGAGAGTCTTCATAGAACCAATAGGCAACTAAATAATTAAAACAAATTCGAACAGCTCTCATTTGAAAAGATGACGCTCAGTTTTTACACATTCAACCGTAACTGGATGACTTGTTCGGCTCTTTAGCTAAGGAAAAATATTTATTTTTTTTTTAAAAACAGCTATATAACTAAATGAGACCATCTTGTCTGATATTGAAAGTGTGTCTCACTACAACAAGACTTTCATTCAATATAAAGAAAGAATAAGAAAGCCGTCAAGACTAAGATAACCAATTTACAGAATGAAATCATTGTTTTGAAGAGTAGCAAGTAACTTCTGTTACACTTTGACTAGAGCCAGGGATTAAGTCTTCCAGGATGACAGAAAACTCATTGGGAGGATAATGTTCAACAGTTTATGACAAATATTTGACTTCAACCAGGCTATAAGAAAAACAGCTGATGGTATAGTGTGACTGTCCATGCAGTTGACCTCTATACCCAAAGACAGAAGAGCACCACCTAGTGTAGTAAGAATAATCTATCAATACCTTCTTCTTAGGTCAAATACTTTGTTTAATGCAATATGTGTCACCTGACAAATCATGGGAAAATATGGCTGCCCAAAGAAATGTATCACAATAGTGTGACAACTGTATGGCAGGATTCAGGTCAGAGTTCAAGAGAATAGCAAATTATCTGAACCATTTCCTATCTGAAGGAAAGTAAAAAAAAAAAAATGTGTACTTGCATCAACTCTGTTGAGAATAATGTTCTCTGCTATGTTGACTGATGCGTTGAGAGACAGTGACATATGAACTGATGTCAGCTATCATATCAATGGTATTGAGAGACAGTGACATATGAACTGATGTCAGCTATCATATCAATGGTAGAATGTTCAACTTATGGATGTTTCTAGCACAACCTAATGTTTAGTTACAGTTATCAGAGACTTTCTATTTGCTAATGACTGTGTTCTCAATGCTAGTTATCAGTTATATGAAGACTATCATCATGAGAGTCATACAGTGCTACATAGAACCAATACTGACATATGGATGCGAGTCATGGACAATAAACAAACAGATCGAAAAATCTCTGAGGGCCACAGATATGGTTTTACAGAAGAATTATGAAAATCACATGGACTGCTAAAATGGCTAATGTGAAAGCTTATCATCAATATAAGAAAGAGGCAGTCATCATTTTTCGGGCATGTGATGAGAAAGGGATGTTTAGAACACATTGTAACAACTGGTAAAATCGAGGGAGATGAGACAGAAAAGACAGACAGAAAAATTTTGGATAGCCTGACGTCATGGCACGGAAGAGCGTCAACATCTGAGATGATAGCAAACACCAGAGATTTGTGAAGATCCATGATCGAATACGTCCAGCGGCACGGCACGACACCTGATGATGATGATCATCATATCATATCAATAGGTGCTCCGATCACCACCTTAACAAATCCAGCAGCATCCAGCGGAAAACATACCAGTTCGATGTTGATCAATCAATTTTTTTCATATTTGGTATCTCGTTCTTTTCAAGCTGTACCAATATCGACACCCATCCCTGTCAATCCAGTTGTCGACTGGGATTCACAACCCTGAAACTCCTAGTATTCAATTCAGGCTGAGTTGTAGAAAAGTCTAGACAGATTATCTGCAGTATGTTCCAGTTGAGATTACTATCAATGTGATTGTAACTGATGTAATGTACCAACCAGCTCCTGGCAAAATCTATATGAAACTAAACATAACAGTAAATTGTCAGTGGACAGATTTACATATCTTGGAAACAGACTTTCCCAAAATGTCACTCTTGATGATAGAATAAATGTCAGGACCTCCAAGGCTAGCAGCACATTTGGCACACTGGACACTAATGTATGGTGCAGAAGTAACATTAGTTTACATGAAAAGCTGAAGGTGTACAGAGCTGTTGTGCTTCTATACCGCAAAGTTCATGTGACTCACGGATTGTGTATGCCAAGGATCGTAACTATTTCCACACGATTTGATTAAGAAAATGATGAACATCAGATGGTAAGATAAGATCCCAGATACCATAGTCTTTGACAAAGCTGGTCTCCCTAATATTTACACGATCTTGATGTAGTCAAAGACTTGCTACTGAGGTTATGTAGTTTGCATGTCAGATCATCAGCTGCCAAAAGAGACAACACATAATAAGATGACAAAATAAGTGCTAAAAAGGATCATCCTTTGCACGAGTTGCTCAGCATCAGTAGTGGAAATCGGTTAAAGGGGATTGGTCATGATGCAGACAAGGTTCAGCTGGCATGCAGGCTCCCACATATCGACCAAACAAGACCAACTGCTTAACAAGACCAAACAACTTGGTGAACATTGCTTCGTGACAGGTCAGTGGATTGTAAGACATCCAGAACTGTAGAGACTGAATAGGAGAAAAGTAGAAAAAAGTAATACAATATTAAAAAATTGTAAAACATTCCTTGCCCACACAATCTAAGAGGTTTCCATGCCTATCATCTATTCTCCCATAGATTGACTTGACTGGAGCATATGCTTGTATCTACAGGAAGAACATAGTGTTCCCCTTCATCACTTGTGATAGATAAGACAATAACAAGTGTGTATGTGTGACATACAGTTCAATATTTATTCATATTTCACAGTACACAACACGTATCAACAATGCAAGTGTGTGTGACATACAGTTCAATATTTATTCATATTTCACAGTACACAACACGTATCAACAATGCAAGTGTATGTGTGACATACAGTTCAATATTTATTCATATTTCACAGTACACAACACGTATCAACAATGCAAGTGCTATGATCGCAATTTCAACATACATGTCAATATTTATTCATATTTCAGAGAACTAATAAACTACTAATTATGGTGCAAAGATTGCAATATGTTATTTAGTATTACAAACAAAGTTTATACTTTCAAGGTATTACATAATAATATTATGAATTTGCAGGAGGAAAGGCACAAGAAAAGTCAAGTTTGCATGAATCATCAATATTTATTCATTTTTTAACAATAGACATGTTCATCATCAACAGTTGTGCTAGGACTCATGTCATCATTTATTCATTGTACAGACATCAACACTATCAAAAATGTATTTCATGTCATTTTTTATAGAACAAACAAGGTATCACGCAGTTATGTTGCATAAAATATTTTCATAGTTCACCGTTTAACACACTATCAACAATTTCAAGTCATGATCGCTAATTTCAACACACATGTCACAGAAGTCAATTTCAAACTAATAAAACACCAATTCTGCACAAAGAAAATTATAGAACACTACAAAGAATAGTTTAGCTCAACTGACAAAAATATACTGGTGTTGCAAGGAAAATAGCACAGAAATGAATTTGATGGAATATAAATTATTCATTTATGTTAACAATGATTGGTTTTATTATCTAAATTTATATTCATGAGACAAGTCATCTTCCATTAGGTGGCAGAAATATGACTCAACATCATCAATGTTTTCTGTGCACTTTAGCAGACTGCAATTTGTGCATATCATTGATTTTCTAACTAGTTCTCTAGTCCCCTGTTGTTCACACCTTTGCAACATTGTAACAAGTCATTTGATCAATGTCATGTACCATACAAAATTACAGAATTCCTCAATTATTCTCTCTTCATTCCTAGTTTTGTAAAACACTAAAATGTTTCTCTTCTGTTTTGATACATGAAAGAACTACAATAAATATAATTTTTATCTTTAGAAAAAGATCATTATATAAATTATATTCAAAAGGAAAGTACTACAATAAAACTATTACCAAAGCGTCATGTCTTCATTTAGCACTATGCAGCCAATTGGAAGAGACACATAACTGTCTACTCACAGGAAGACTTCAATGCACTTAACAAAGTGAAAGATTCAATAAACTTATGTGTCAAAGAAGAGACTACCACATAACTTCTTCATCCAAGGAAAATTCTTAATTTACTATGTACAAAGGAAAGATACAATAAAACTATGTACAAAGGAAAGATTACAATAAAACTATGTACCAAAGAAAGACTACAATAAAACTATGTACCAGAAGAAAAAAATGTACATACAATAAAACTATGTACTAAAGGAAAGACTACAATAAAACTATGTACAGAAGATTAAATAAAACTTACAAAGGAAAGACTCAATAAAACTATGTACCAAAGGAAAGATTACAATAAAACTATGTACCAAAGGAAAGACTACAATAAAACTATGTACCAAAGGAAAGAACATAAACATGAAAGAGCTATGTACGTCAAAAAAGGAAAGACTACAATAAAACTATGTACCAAAGGAAAGACTACAATAAAACTATGTACCAAAGGAAAGACTACAATAAAACTATGTACCAAAGGAAATACTACAATAAAACTATGTACCAAAGGAAAGATTACAATAAAACTATGTACCAAAGGAAAGATTACAATAAAACTATGTACCAAAGGAAAGATTACAATAAGAAGAGCCTTTTGTACCAAAGAAAAGACTACAATAAAACTATGTACCAAAGAAAAGACTACAATAAAACTATGTACCAAAGAAAAAAAGATGTAAAAACAAAGTAATGTAGCTGAACAAAGTACAAAAATAAAATACATTCAACATTTAGACTACAAGACCTTTATCAAGCGAAGGATACAAGACCTTTATCAAGCGAAGGATACAAGACCTTTATCAAGCGAAGGATACAAGACCTTTATCAAGCGTAGGATACAAGACAAATGAACTACAGATGATCAGTCCTATAAACAGATATTCATATTTGTCTGTTGGACCCATCATCTGTACCTCGTTTTTGTAATTTGTAAAACTACTTTAATTTATTTTCACATGTTTCGCACTAACTTTTCTTTCCTTGAAATATGGCATATTCTTCAGGATATTCCAATCTCATAGTCATGAATTTTCTTCCAAATCCTTGTTCATTGTCCATGTCTCTGAGCTATACTTTAATATCGAGTAAATATAGCGCATGATGATTTTCATCTTTAGCTTATTTGTGATTTGTTTTGATGTTAGTAACTTGCTCATATCACTGGATTTGCATACTTGCTCTATCCCAAACCGGATGTACTTGTTACCAACGGATGTACTTGTCTACAACTGGATGTACTTGTTACCAACTGGATGTACTTGTCTACCAACTGATCTACCCTTGTCTACCAACTGGATGTACTTGTCCTACCGCACCAACCGATGTACTAACTGGTCTTTACCAACTGGATGTGTATGCATCTGTTAAATGGACCACCAACATGCTCCAAGATTGTGCCAAGCTCTTTTTCCCACATGTCATCATTTATAAACATGTGTCCAAGATTGTTATTATGGGGAATATAATATAATAGTTTAGCACTTGTCAACATTTTGACATTACAATCATTTCTTAGTTTCTTTTCCTTCTCTCTAAAGTCGAGGGCTGTTACTTATTTGAAATGTCCAAGTATTATGTTACTCTGCTATTTCAACATGTGATGCTACATACAAGGTAGAAAATTAAAGCTTATAGATTGATTTAGAGACAGTTTCACAACATAATAACTTGATAGGTCCGCCTCTACCCTGGGTGGGAGAGGGGTAGGAGGGTTTAGAGGTCATTCGGGAATATACCAATGATTCTATCAGCTGTCTCACTTCTAGTATGGTTCCAGTCTAACCCACAGACCTTCAGACTCTTCAATGGTGTCCTCCCGTCACACTGAGTCTGTCTCGAGTCTAGATCCTTTACACTTAGTCTCCTATTCTCACCACAGTAATCAATCATCCTCCATTTGACAGAAGTGACCGGAACCATCTCATATTTCAACCTTAACTTCACAATATGTCAAACTACAATCAGATTAATTCATCACACAATTGGCAGAAACAATATGATCTTAGAATTGTTTAGATTTACTCACAATGACATGGAGGTATTTAACAAACAAAATGTTTCCGAATATAAGCACAGAGAACAGAATGAAATTGTTATTAAAGAAAGAATAAATAAAACATTACGAATGCAATCATCACATATCAGATCATAAATGATAACTTTGATATGTACAATATATTTATTGTAAACAACACTAGATAGATAGATAAATATATATTGATACATATATAAGCAAATATATAAGCTGGATACAAAGGATTTCAATGGTATATAAATATCACACAAGAATTCATTGACATAAATATGCATTAGAAAACAATTTTTCGACAAGATTCCAGATAGTAATAGGTATCTCATGATTATTCACTGGCCAAGCAATCTATGATATGTGCTTGTAAAAGTAGCCAGATGGTGACAACAAAAATATATCAAAACAAACTAGCAAGAAGATTAAATGTAGAAGTACATGCAAGGTCATCAATATAGGAAGGTGGTATCTTGTGATGATTTATATGGTTACAACCCCTTGAAGTTTATATTACTGCAACATTACAAACTTTTAACAAATAAATGTGGGGCCCTTACCTGTTGGTACCGCAGCGGGTGGGCCTATGTACATTTGAAAGATGTAAAACAAACTCTGAGCATTGTCATTTTTTCTAATGAGAGCTGTTCAGAACTTGTAATTTAATTAGTTGCCTATTGGTTCTACGAAAGCTCCCACCCTTTGGTCACGATCAAGTGGCCACTTTCATCTTAGAATGTCAAACAGTCTTCAAACATTTTTAAAAATTGAATTCTTTGCTCTTGCATTAAGTAGAATCTACAGTTCTGAGTAATATCTTGATACTGTTTGTCACTTTGTGTTAAACTGTTATATTTATCATTAGTTGGGTGGGGGGGTCAGTATGATTACACTGATACAGTGACGACTAGTTGAGAGATATTACCAAAACTATAACAGATCAGAGTTTTACAAAAAGAACATCATGAGAGGCAGACACAAATTAAGCACTTTTTCCTTGGCTGACAAGGGAAATAATTAATGCAGACAGCTCAATGAAGAACTACTATTTATCAAACAGGAAATAGTTTATTTATAACAAAAAACACTTCCCTGATTGTATAATATAACCAGTTATAAATTAAATGAATCTCAATGTTCTAAACAAAATTATGAAAAAAATCAGACAAAATAGCAAAGATCATCAATGTTTAAAATGCAAACTGAAGTGTCAGAAAATTAGATCATAAATTATATTGGCAGAATAAAGAATATGTTGTGGCATCTTATGTTTAAGAAAATTAGATCATAAATTATATTGGCAGATCATAACAGATGCAGAGCTTAAATATTTGAAAAATATATCATCAATTATATTGGCAAATCATCAAAACTTGGATGTTTACGTAGCAAAAGCATGAATTGTACAATGAGGTTGTAAGAAACATGTAAACAACATATATTGCATATTCTAGAATATTTGGTGACCTTAATGAATCAAGGCAATGTACGAAAATATCAGAGTAGCTCTGGGACCAAACATAACAAAAATTGCACCACTAAGATCAGAAACAGGTGAGCCAATAACAGATATGACCAAACAGCTCGAAAGATGGGTGGAACACTATTCCAATCTTTACTCTGTGGAGAAACCAGCACACCCAGTCCTCGATCAGATCATACCGAAACATCATGACCAAACCGAGCTGGATACCGAACCCACGGAGCAGGAACTTTCCGAAGCAATCAACAAACTTTCAAATGGCAAGGCATCAGGACTAGACAACATTCCTGCAGAAGTCCTCAAATACAATAGGGATGTCCTGCTGCCCCACCTCTACAATCTCCTTATTCAGTGCTGAGAGAGGGAACACTTCCTCAGGACATGAGGATGCAAAGATAGTGACACTCTATAAAAACAAAGGGGATAAGGGGATTGTAACAACTACAGAGGCATCTCCCTTCTAAGCGTAACAGGCAAAGCTTTTGCACTAGTCCTTTCAAAACGACTACAGAAACTGGCGGAGCGTGTTCTTCCAGAGTCACAATGTGGATTCAGAGCTAGACGGTCAACAACTGACATGATATTTACCCTTCGACAGCTACAAGAGAAGTGCAGAGAGCAGAGCAAGCCTCTATGTATTGCTTTCGTGGATCTGACTAAGGCATTTGACACAGTCAGCAGGCCAAGTCTTTATAAAATATTGAAGTATATTGGTTGTCCCCCAAAGTTGCTCCAATTGATTGTTTCCTTCCATGAGGGCATGAAAGCCAGCATACAGTTCGATGCAGCACATCTGATAGTTTTGAGGTTAAGAGTGGAGTCAAGCAGGGCTGTGTCCTTGCCCCCACTCTCTTTGGTATCTTCTTCGCAGTCCTTTGAACCACGCCTTAGGGGCGCTGATGGTGATGTTTTCATCCGCACTAGATCTGATGGTTCACTGTTTAACTTGGCTCGCTTAAGAGCCAAGACAAAAACAACGGAAATACTTCTCAAGGACCTCCTTTCGCTGACGATGCTGCCTTAGTCGCCCACAGTGAGACTACACTGCAATGTCTAATTAATAATTTGTCAAAGGCATGCGACCTCTTTTCTCTGACAATAAGTGTCTCCAAAACAGTTGTATTATGTCAGGGAGGTAAGACATCAAATATCACTTTAAATGGTAACCATCTAACACCAGTGCAAAAATTCTGCTATCTTGGGTCCACGGTCACTGCCAGCCTTTCTCTTGATGAAGAAATCAACGCTCGTATAGGAGTGCGGCTACTACATTCGACATACTATCAAAGCGAGCGTGGGACAACAAAAATTGACATTGCAGACGAAAACTCAAATATATCGAGCCTGTGTAATTAGTTCTTTACTATATGGCTCAGAAACATGGACAGCCTACTCAAGACACGAGAGGAGACTTAACATCTTTCACCTTCGATGTCTCCGCAAGATTATGAACATCAGGTGGTACGACAAGATAACCAACTCTGAAGTACTACAACGTGCAAATCTGCCTTCCATCATGGGCATGCTCAGCAGTAGACGACTAAGATGGTTGGGACATGTGAGAAGAATGGAAACTTATCGCATACCAAAACAAATGTTGTTCTGTGAACTTTCGGAGGAAGAGGCACCAGGGCAGACCACTGCTCAGATATAAAGATGTCTGCAAAACCTCAATGAAAAACTTTGCTATAGATCCCAGCACATGGGAGGGACTAGCTGATGACAGAGTTGTGTGGAAAGCCAAATTACGGAAGGGCAGAGTCTTTTGAGAAGAGACTTATGTACGAGCTGAACGACAAGAGAGAAAAGCGAAAACTCAGAAGTTGTCACAGTAAAACACTTGCCTACTGACCGTCTGTAAAGATGAAAAGGGCCATATATATAATGAATCAATTGATGATATGCAAGCAAAGAAGCCAGTGAGATAATTATGCAAATTGTCAAAAGATATGCACATCGTTATAAGATGTGCATAAATGAACAACAAGAAATGTAACCATACAACAAAAGTATGGTAAAAGTGACCCAAACATTACAAGTAGAAAGAATATATTGATATTCTATGCGTATATTTTTCAACCATTTGACTGATAACTATGTTTGAAACATGCACTTTCGCCAATAACTTCTCTAGTTTTATGTATTCTATACTTATTAAATACTAACAAAAAAAAGCATGACATATTATCTTCCTTAACACAAGATTGTGTGAAATAAACTCTTCTTGAATATTTTGCAATATAATAATGAAACCTAGTATATTTACATAGCTTGAGAAAAAAGGAGCTTAAAAACAGGGAAAGCTGTAAATCTCTTTGGTTCACATCGAATGAAAGAAAATATAGAGATATCAAAAGTTATTATATTGAAGGGAAATAAAACCATCTACCTGCAGTCTTGAAAAACAAAATGGCCACATTCCTCACAGTTTTATTCAGAGATTAAATCAAGAATTCACTGGTTCAGTTTCAAGCTGGTTTCATTAAAAACTAAGCTTTGGGGAAACCTGACAGACCTGAAGCTGACTGCACAGTTTGTGATCCACAGTAAACTAAGCGCATGACCAGAGACCACTGAAGAAGGAAACCTGACAGACCTGAAACTGACTGCACATTTTGTGGTCCAGAGTAAACTAAGCGCATTACTATAGATCACTGAAGAAGTTTCAAGCGACATTCTTGTTTACTTTTCCTCCCTGTTTTGTCTGATGTTTTTATTGTTATATTTATCGCTAAAATTGTTGTATTTGTCACATAATTATCTTTAAACAAGTCAATTATTTAATGACAATTATTTTATGTGATTCCAACTGCAAACAAAAACAACCGTACGTGACAAGAATTCTAGTGTCCCAACAAAATAGTACTCAGATTGTCCCAACAAAATAGTACTCAGATTGTCCCAACAAAATAGTACTCAGATTGAATACATATATGGTAATGAAGAGATGAAGTAACAAGTACTATAAGATAGCACTTTTAAAATCAATATTTTCAAATGAATATGAACAATCCAAACATAAAACATTGACTATATTAGTCCATTTTATCTCAGTACATTAGAAAAGTCCTAAATAAAGCTAGTACATATCTTGTAATTTGTCCTTCACCTTAGGATACACAGGATATGACACTGATATCTTGTAATTTGTCCTTCACCTTAGGATACACAGGATATGACACTATCACAAGTTGTAAACAATCACCAGGGGTCAGGTGTTTAATAACACCATAAGCAACCAATATAAAGTACACTACAGTCAAACTACTAACTAATGGAGTATATGATAAACAAAACAGAATGTATAGCAGTTATACACAGAACAGCAACAGTAAACATTGACAGTACAATCAACAAAGCTGTTATCAAGGAATGAGGACAAATGTAAAAATCAAATAATCAATGTAACAAAACAATATATCACAAGTTGTAACTTAGGTAACTTCCTGCTGTACTTACTGTTACATGTTTTGGTAATCTTTCATTAAAAACATGCAAACATATTTCAAGTGAGGTACACAAAGTTACTGCTGTCAAACTGAATGTTCAAATGTTATAACAACAGAATTCAGTAGAAAGCAGTTATATACTAGTACAAGCATGATAAAACTACTTCAACTATCGTTCTTATAGCTTCACTTTCATTGATTATTTTCATTAGTGTATGTCCCGACAAAGATAAAGACTATTTCGTTATAAACAAAAGTTTCATCCTGGTTTTGCAGATTTCCAATTTCATTAACTTTTCTATCTCTCATTTTATGGCCAGATATATTTAAAACAAGCGTAAACAGAAACTAAAAATGACCAGATATTTATATATAAAAGTAGACTGTTGCCGATTCCAAGCCTTGTTGAGAAAGGAGGAGGATTTGTGTATGATGCCAGCTGCTTCAGCCCAAATAATATTTATAGCTACAGAAACTTGCAAGTTAGGACACAATACCAGTGAATTTTTAACATTTTATAAGAAAGCGAAGATGGAGATATGTTGGGCATACTCTGAGAAGAAATTATCAAAGGATCACAAAGTAGGCATTGAAGTGGGAGGTTAAGGGTTCAAGAAAGCAAGGAAGCCCTAGGCAAAACCTGAAAGAAACTTTACTGAGAGGTGAGAAATATCAAACTCATTCCATAGAAGAGATTGAATGAGTCGCCCAGGATAGATTGGTTTGGAGAAATTACTTGCAGGTCCTATGTAGCATATAACACTATGAGTAATATAATTATATATTTATAAGACTAACAGGTTAAGTAACCAAACAAACAGCAAATTTGCAAACTGTGTATGAAAAGCAAAAATTCAAAACAAAATCTGAGATGTGACATTTGAGTCACCTTTTCTATAACACGTTATATAGTGAGAGTTTGTTCATAGAATCACAACTTTCAACATAATTTAGATGAATAAGGACATGACATTTATTGAGTACAATACAATATTGATTGACAGAATACATACTTTTTGACACACACGATTTGATTGATTGATGAGACCATCATCATTGCACTTCGGTGAGTAACCATCTGTGCTCCGATATTTTTCTTACACAGGAAGATTCTCAGCTGGAAGTGCACGAGCTAGCGAAGTGCACAAACTAAACTACGTAGAACCGCAAGGGTTCACAGATGTAATATAGAAGATGGTAAATATATTTTGTAGGACTTTTTTTTTCTCTGATGAATTTTGCCCAGGCAGCAATATAATAAGATATTTATAAAGTGATATAATTCATCAAAATGTATTGTAAATTATGGATTACCTTGTGCATACAGGGTCAGAAAAAGGTGTACACTAATTCCTTCTCCACTTTGGTGTATCAATTTCATAGTTTGCCTGTATTGTTGGGGTCTGCAAGGGAAGCAAAGAATAGTAACACTGCGATCTACAAGGCATGTCATACGCAGCGACTGAGTTAGGGGTCTAGGAAAGCTGCCCTAGTAAATAAAAAGCATCACAGAAATCGGATGAGCTGGTCTACTTGTAGGCGGATAACTGGCACAGCGTACAATCACTCTTAGCTCAGACCACATACAAATCACAAAGACTGGTTAACGTGATCGATATGGAGTGTTTGAAGAAGAAGAATCTGATAGTTCATGTGTTCAGCATTCACTTTAACCACAACTAAAGCTATACAAAAATGGGATTTTTTCTCAAGGTTTTAACTTCAAAATATAAGCATGTGATAAACACGATGAAGATATCAGGAAATGTCATGACTATTCAACATCACAACAAACAGCATTTAGAAAAAAACAGGTGGGTAAAATAATGATGGAAATTTCTTGTCCTGTTTAAAAAACTAAGTATTGTGTTGCCCTTTATCTGTTCAAGCTTAAACAATAACAACAAGAAAATAGAATTCCTATTATGAAGTATTACAAAATCAAATAATAAATTAAAGAGGTTTATCAAACGTATATCAAAGAAATATTATATGTCTGAAATGTTTCAGATACTCAATTAAGAGTAGCATACACCCAATAATGTAACAGATTTCACATATTTGTAGAATTAAAAATTAGAAAAATAAAACATGGAAGGCCATCAGGAAATTCACAAATCATCATTTTCACTGTCAATTCAAGAAATTCTAAGCACTAGGCCACATAAGAGCAAGTCCATCGCCTTCTTTCTTGAACACTGTACCACCATTAAGTGCTGTCTCCTTGATGACGATTGTGCGAGACTTGTGTCCCAGCATACAGTTCATAGTCTTGGTAATGTTAACCTTCAAATCCTTCTTCAAAACCCTAGAGAAAAAATTTAGAAAACCAATCAATCAAGTGGTTATTAAAATATACATTTCATTATCGATTATTACTGAAGTGATGTCACAGCACTTGAGGCAAATCCCCATGTCCTCTGTCTCTTGATCAAACCAAATGTGATTAGTGAACAGATGTGACAGCACTGGAGGCAATTCCTCCCCTATGTGTTCTGTCTCTTCATCAAACTAAAACCCTATACACAAGTTACCGTAGACTAGAGACATCTAATCTTCTTTTGTTGTCACACTGTTACCAGGTTGTTACCTAGTGTTGTGGTTCTAGTTTTTGTCTTGCTCTGCTCTAGTGACTGGGTGATCATTATTTCTGCTTTTTGACAGGATTCTGCTATGTCATCTAACCATTTTTTTTGGTCTTCCTTTCGCCTTTCTTGATGTTTTGATTTGCAGAAGACTATGTATACAATGCAGTTTCATTGCATTCTTATAAGTGACCAAACCACTCAATTTTTTGTTTCTTAGTGTAATTCAAGCAAGGTTCTGTTCCAACTTTCTTTCTTATGCTGATAGCTGTCTTTTCAGATGTTGTTGGTAACTTTTCGTAGGCATCGCATTTCACATGTAATTTTTTTTGTAACCTAGTTTTGCTCATGTTTGGCTCTGGTACCACAGAGTAGGCAGGAAAATGCTGTTCCTCATCTGTTGTTTAGCTGTCAGTGAGATGTTTGAGTGCCTTAACAATGGGGCTAGCTGGTAGGTTACAGTTTTCTATATCTACTACACAACAATATTAATGATACTAAAGGTACATGAATCAAGTGTGGAATGTTGGGAATGCTGAAAGGACAATATGCCAGGTGATGATAGTTGCCCAAAGAACTGCTTCCACCAGTACATTGTAATTTAATAAAGCAGGCCCCATTTTGGCCACATTAAAAGGTCACAGTGGTTTGGAAAGAACTGTAATGAAAGGCATGCTTCCTGGAGTATAAGGCAGGGTAACGACCAAGAAGAAAGTGGAGCAGGACACCAAAGAAACCTTGAACATGACGCTGAAGGAGACGAGAAAACTTGCTAGAGAGAGAAAGAGTATTTCACGTGGATTGTGATAAAAGCGATGTTCATGGACATGCTACTTGATGAGGCCAAATTTACTGGGGGTCTTATTGTGTCATGATGCTCAGTCCATGATCTGAAAGATACAAAATGGCAGGTGGAAGTATGAGTGGATACCATCTATCAAGATTTTAAACCACCTGGGGCTTTTTTCGGCATCTACTGTCCTGGACACTTGCCAAGAACGTGTATATGTTGCACATTGATTTGGTAGGCCCCTAAACGCATAGACTTCTACACATTTGGAACATGTGCATTCAACCTCCTTAGTCGTCTCTTACGACATGCGTGGCAGGTAACAGTGGTTCTATTCTTTACACCCTAAATTTGGGCCCGGTAACCACTCGGGCGGTTTATATAGTAATTTAAGGAGTTTCTAATTCTATGTTGGAGCAGAACTGGATGCATGAGGGGCAAAATGTGAAGTAATGAGCCACGAGAACCATCTGCTTGCATACGCTTCAACAACTACTGCAGAAGAATGAGTACCTATGGGTAAGTACTGAGTGCTGTGTTGTTGATTCAGTAACAATAATCAACAAATAAATCAAGTAAAATAAAGTGAACATAATAAATAATAATCATATTAACAAATGTCCTTAACAACATAAATGTAGACTCCATACAACGAGGCTGATGACAGATAATTACAACAATAGTTCAACTTAAGTAATCAAATAAAGACATACTTGTGCATGTGTGCACTCAATACGCCGACCAGCTCGCCTACACGCTCTTCTTGCGCAGGGTTGACGAGACATAGAACTAGGTCATTGCCCCCACTCAGATGAATAACAGCTAGCTGGTCTTTCCCTGGGCTTACACTTAACCCTGTAACCTATATAACACAACAAATAAAAAGCAATAATGTAACTGATATTCTTTGCAGACAAATATTGATAACTATATTCCAATCCACAATTAATAAGTAGTCACATGTTCAACAAATATTTGATTGAATATTATACATTAAAATGATAGAAACTAAAAGCAGACATTACTTTGTAGTAGCGGTGACAGTACCTGTAACTACATATGCAATGCTTAATTTGGTTATTATATATATTTATATACAGGTTCGTATAATGCATAAGTGTTCGCCTATCAACTCGGACATATATGGAAGAACCTTTTTGACCATCAATAAATTCGACAACAGTTGTGCAGAGAGATATCCTGTGGCGTTGGATGCAGATGTTAAGGACATCATTAATAAAAATTGCATTGAAGGTGGCGTTGTGATTTAAACTGATGAATCAGTAGTTCACCATGAAATGTTCGCATGAGCCTTCACTGCAAGCTCCTACAGCAGAAAGGTCAGGATGTACTACTCTGGCTGGTATGATATGAAAGGTGGAAGCTGGTTTGGTACACAGGCAATTGACTTAATCACTACAAGTGTCAGCAATTTGCAGAATTACACTTATCTTCGTTCTGGGGCATATGAGTGTCGTTGGCAATGAGAGAGCAGACAGGCTCTGCCACAATATCAAACGGCCAGCCAATGGATAGAGCTGACATTCTGAATGTCCTCATAGAGTGTGGCAACAACAAAGATTTGCATTGAAATAAAACCATGTCAATTGCTAGATTGCAAGATCTTGGATTGAAGATTGGGGAGACCAGAAAGGAACATCACAACAGTGTATGAGTAGGCTCATCAATCAAGATGGAACTGGTACGGTTAGTCACTGGACGCTGTTGGAAATATTATGAAGTGGTTCGGAGCACCTAATGACATGTCTGTACAGCAATGAAGATATTCCAAACTGAAACTGAAACATAAGATGGTTGTAGGTTCAATCAATTTAATGAGAAAACGAACTTACATCTGTGAGAGGTGTTCCTTTTGTCATGGATTTAAACTTCTTTTTGACATCTACTTTGTAGATTAATTTATCTGTAATAACTATTCCTCTGTCTGCTGTCTTGTTATATTTGTTTGCCTAGATAGAAAAACCAAAGACAAATAAACATCAACAAAAATGACATGCACACAAGAGAAAACAATTATTAATCATTTGCTTTTATAATTATTGATATCAATATATTTCTGTATTAATCTTTTCTGTAGATGTTTTCAAACACATACCAATGCTATTACATAGTTTGTGGATACACAACAAGTATTGTCCTTGATTGCTGTTGTAATTTGGGTTTTTTTATGAAGATGAAAACAAATTGCAATACTACACAAATTCATTCAATTTATCATGTGAATGATCAAATATGAGGATCTTATTTTGTTCTCGTTCGCTGATGTTCAATGTCTACACAATGAGTCTGGTTCTTTATGTTATGTTATGTTATGCGATCGACGTCATGGCACATTGGGCATTCCCATTCGTGCTCTGTCCTCCGTTGCAGCAGCCATCCCAAAGTCCATTTGCTCACAGTACCCATGAGAAGTTGATTACTATATCTTCTCTCTCTACCACGAAGACGACACTGTCTGGCATGTGAGTCTGGTTCTTTGTATGTATGTTGTGTTTGTTAGTTCATCAATGCTTCCAAACAGCTTTGTGTTGATATCTGTCTCTCTTGGCCAGTGTTCTTTCCGCAGTTGATTCATCAGGTGACAATCTTGCAGGATGAATATGAGGATAAACACTTCAAAGACAGAATGTAAGAAGGCTGACCTGTCACTAAACACATTTATCATATATGTGTGTTTGCTATACCTGTGAGAGTATAACATTTCTACCTGTACCCGATCCTTGTCAATATTTTTCACCATGAACAGGGTATTTCTTTTCTAGTGACACATTTAACATAGTTCTGTTTCATAGCATTTTCTCAGTAAATGAAATAACTAATGAAATCAAACATAGATGTAATAAAGCAAACCAAATCATAGGACAAAAGGTACCAATTGTGAAATGCAAACATGTCACCATGAACACTAAAAGAGCATTATTCAACATAATCATTCTTCTAACATTATGATGTCAGTGCGAAACCTGGACATTAACATCAAATGATAGAAGAAAACTAGTCACGAGAGAGACGAAGTATCTACGAAGAATGCAGGAGTATCAAAAGAGATTGGTATAGAAATGAAGACACTACGAAAAATTGGATACGACATCAATACTGAACGTCATCAAGAAACAACAAATTAAATGGTTTGACCAGATACATTACCAACAGACAGTGCACCTCGAAGAGCAATGTTACTCCAATACAGTGGATACAAAGCAAAGGCTGTCCACCCAAAAGGTGGACCTCAGAGATAACAGAGGTGAAAAAAAACCAGTTTATAAAGTGTAAACAAAACCCAGTTCTAGAAATCTCTTCTTATCCTGACGCTATGAGGCACAACAGGATTAAAGAAAAGAAATTTAAAAAAGAGTTGGAAAATGACTAAAGATAGAGAAAGTAAATTGAATAGATATGAAAATAGATTGTGAAAAATAATGAACATAAAATGGAATCAATTCAGAAGAAGAGATGAAATGAGAATATTTCTGGTCAACCACTAGTAACATCTGTTATAAGAAAAAGATGGAGATATGTTGGGCATACCTTGAGAAGAAATTATCAAAGAATTGAAGTGGGATGCAAAGGGTTCAAGACAGAGAGGACATCCTAGGGAAACCCTGAAATGAACTTTGCTGAGAGAGGCAATTAATATCGGACTCAATTCCATGGAAGAGAGTGAGCGAGTTGCCCATGACAGAGCGGTATGGAGAAATTACTTGCAGGCCCTATGTAATGTATAACAATAGTATGAGAGGAATATATATATATCATAGACCTTTAAAAAAAGAGTCGAGACATCAATCGTTATCAATGATCATGTGACATCTGTGTAAAGGAACAAAAAATAAGAAGGCACTTAAAATATCTGATCACCTTTTTCACATATGAAGAAAACAAGATCTTAGTGAACCCATCTCTTCCTTTGAGAATGTTGATCTGTGATACAAAGTCTACTGTGTTGCTGTTATCTTTTGTCTGCAATATTTGATTAACAATATTTGATCAACAATATTTGATCAACAATATTTGGTAATTAATCAATCAATTAGATAGGAATTATACAATATCAATAAATAATTCATCAGAAGTAAAGCAAAAGCCAGATATGCTGCTTAGTTATGGCACAGATGAAGATGGAAACAATTGGGACTGCCATTGATCTGGAAGAAGTATATCACAATGTCTGTAAAAGCTAATCTGAGAGTATGAGTTGATGTACACACAAATCATACTAGTCTACACAATGCCATAAATGAACACAAGGGAAGGTGTTTGAAGAGAGACTGATCTTGGATGGCAGAGTATGCTATTAAACAGGTCTGTACTCAACACAAGCTGAAGCATGAAGAAAAATGGATGCCAGAATCAGAGATTATGATTGGACAACCAGGGTTGTCATTAAACTTGGACGTTGCTGTAGGGAATGTGTTCCTGGTGCCGTTGATGCTGAGAACGGAGCCCTCGTGGATCAGCACCACCATCCAGGAGATATTATTGTTTACACTGTCAGATGTGGATCCAGATCAGAGTTCCTATGTAAGAAAGATATCGGAGACATGGTTACTCACCGAAGTGCAATGACAATGGTCCTATCAATCAATCAATGTACACTATTTTGTTATTACAGAGGAATCTCTTAGAAGAGCTGTCTTTCTTGGCTGACAGCTTACTTCTACACAGCTTTGCCTATTCACTCTTCATAGCTGACTGCATCAATTTACTTTATACTAGTCAGTTGTCAACTTGGCCAGATTTTTTAAAATTCAAAACAAACTTTTTATTGTTATCTGTTGCTATTTAAACAATGGTTACTTCAGTCTAAAACATAAAAAAAACTTACTGAAGCCAGGTAATTTCCCTCCCAGTTTCGCTTGACACCCCAGTCTGCTCGCTTGCCAACCAAAATATCCCCGGCCATGACCTTTAGTCGCATCAATGGTCTATCAGTTTCTGGGATCCTTGATAAAATCATAAAGGCTCTCCATCTGAAACCAAATATAAAACAAATCTATCATGTTTAGAGTAAAACCAACAATCAAATATACAACAAATAATTGCAGCGTGTTTCATAAACTAATTTGTTTTTAAACTGGCTCTCCATGAACAGCATGTTTGTTATGCCATGTCATAGTTTATATAGTAAATTCTTTGTTCCTGACATCCTGAGTGTGGTCATGATTTATTTTTCTGCTTTAGGATGTTTGGAACTATTTCTGTTTGTTTTAAATTTCAGATGTAGGATCTATACACTATTGTTTTTGTGTTATACTTGTACATGTAGTGTAATAATTCAATGTGTAATTATGCTGAACTAAATCATTCATTTCTGTGATATGTGATACGTGCGTGGAAGTCAGTTAAGAACATTCTGCCAAAGTTCACCATTTTTTAAATAGTAACAAACACCGTGTAAAAGTTTGGGACGCACCCACATCTACTAGGGCCGGATGGCAATAAAACAACTGGTAGTCCAGACAGCTTGTCCACCCAAACAACTAGTTTATGGAGCATGGTTAGCTGCTCGAGGCATAAATAAAACAAAAAACAACAAACTGCAAGATCCATTTCAATTTACCTGCATCGAGGATAGAGGGCAAAAGTCACATTTCTGAATTGTCCATGGTTTAGTGCTTGTTTCCAAGTTATTGTTTCTTACTGTGTAGATGTATATATAGATTAGATAGATAGATAAGATAGATAAGATAGATAGATAAGATAGATAGATAAGATAGATAGATAAGATAGATAGATAAGATAGATAGATAAGATAGATAGATAAGATAGATAGATAAGATAGATAGATAAGATAGATAGATAAGATAGATAGATAAGATAGATAGATAAGATAGATAGATAAGATAGATAAGATAGATAAATGATTAGATAGATTAGATAGATTAGATTAGATGATTAGATAGATTAGATTAGATAATTAGATAGATTAGATTGATAGATTAGAATAGATAGATTAGATAGATTAGATGATTGATTAGATAGATTAGATTAGATAGATTAGATACATTAGATTAGATTAGATAGATTAGATTAGATAGATTAGATTAGATTAGATAGATTAGATTAGATAGGATAGATTAGATTAGATAGGATAGATTAGATTAGATAGGATAGATTAGATTAGATAGGATAGATTAGATAGATAGATAGATAGATAGATGATAGATAGATAATAGATAGATTAGATAAGATTAGATAAGATTAGATAAGATTAGATAAGATTAGATAGATTAGATAGATAGATTAGATAGATTAGATAGATAGATAGATAGATAGATAGATAGATTAGATCGATAGATTAGATAGATAGATTAGATAGATAGATTAGATAGATTAGATCAGATAGATTAGATCAGATAGATTAGATCAGATAGATTAGATAGATAGATTAGATCAGATAGATTAGATAGATAGATTAGATAAGATAGATTAGATAAGATAGATTAGATAAGATAGATTAGATAGATAGATGATAGATGATAGATAAGATAGATTAGATAGATAGATTAGATAGATAGATAGATAGATAGATAGATAGATTAGATAGATAGATTAGATAAGATAGATTAGATAAGATAGATTAGATAAGATAGATTAGATAAGATAGATTAGATAAGATAGATTAGATAAGATAGATTAGATAAGATAGATTAGATAAGATAGATTAGATAGATAGATAGATAGATAGATTAGATAAGATAGATTAGATAAGATAGATTAGATAGATAGATTAGATAGATAGATAGATATATAGATAGATAGATGAAGATAGATAGTGATAAGATAGATAGATAGATAGATAGATAGATAGATAGATAGATAGATAGATATAGATAGATAAGATAGATAAGATAGATAAGATAGATAGATAGATAGATAGATAGATAGATAGATAGATAGATAGATAGATAGATAGATAGATAGATAGATAGATAGATAGATAGATAGATAGATAGATAGATAGAGAATATGGACGCTGCTGGATTTGTTGAGGGGGAGATCGGAGGACCTATGGACGTGTCCATATTGCTATGAGATGGTCCTCATATAAATGATAACTGATGGATATAAGTCTACTGCTTCTATCACGATAAAGATCTTTTGATTGAAATGTCAACTGTCTATTCTGTTTCCATATTAGAACCCTCCACTCTAAACAATTTATCTTACTTGCTCATTCATCTATCAGTACTAATTTTGACTACAGTCTCCCTCATAGTCTGTTGCACTTATGTCAACAAACAGTTGTGAAAGAAAACATACAAACATAATTCATCATGGAATGCCATAACATTTGAGATATTCACATTATTGCTTATGCTTATTGCTTATTCTAGTATGCTATTTGAAGATCAGAATCAGATGACATTATTAAAGTATTGAGAAAAACAAACAAGATTTATACCTGTCAGAAAATGATACCAGTCAGAAAGTGATACCAGTCAGAAAGTGATACCTGTCAGAAAGTTATACCAGTCAGATAGTGATACCAGTCAGATAGTGATACCAGTAAGAAAGTGATACCAGTAAGAAAGTTATACCTGTCAGAAAGTTATACCTGTCAGAAAGTGATACCAGTCAGAAAGTGATACCAGTCAGAAAGTGATACCAGTTAGAAAGTGATACCAGTCAGAAAGTGATACCAGTCAGAAAGTTATACTGGTCAGAAAGTTATACCGGTCAGAAAGTTATACCGGTCAGAAAAGTGATATTTATGTAAGATAAGACATAACAGGTGTTACCTTGCATGAGCTCTCTTCAGCAATTCTACTGTTGGTCTCAAAGAATGAGGTGGTTTGGGCCACTGTACACCTAATCCAAAGTCTTTCATTTTCTTGGCATTGCCAAACCTTTCCATACATGCAAGAGCATAGCATCGCAACTTGTACTTCTTGTAGCGGGCCATGATAGCATAAACTGCGCGTGTGCGACGCACTCTCTTTCTGGCCAATCCCCCTCGAACGTGCTAAAACAGACAAACAAATTTTACCATAAACATTCATGTTTATTTTAATAAATTTGATCATAAACATTCATGTTTATTTTAATAAATTTGATCATAAACATTCATGTTTATTTTAATTACCATAAAAATTCATGTTTATTTTAATAAATTTGACCATAAACATGTTTATAATAATGATCAAAGAAATAGTTCACCAAATACTAGACTAATATATTTTTGGAGTCATCTTAAAGCTTACACAGAATTCTAGTAAATATTCCATGCTCAAGTTTATCTTCATGTACAAAGATGAGGCAGGGGGCACCATCAAAACAATGATGCCAACAGCTGATTAAAGAAGCCTTCAACATGACATGAGGAGGTAGAAGAGCTGACTAGAATCGAGAGAAACTGACTAGAGAATCGGGGAGGCTTTGGTTGGATATAATGTGCATGACATTTTGAAAAGCACATGCTACATGAATCATTTATCTTTTTTGCCATACCTGGTCTTCCTTGTTTTCCCAGAAAAGTTGATTGCTACGTTGGAACAAGTTTTTTACATAAGACTACGAACTATGGTTACAATATGGCATGAGACTACACTCTATATTTCTAATTAGCTCCAGCGGGTGCTACAGAGTTTGTGTTCTATCATCTGGTTCACCAGCAGATAAGGCCTTGGTTATTGGAATTGCCGAAGTGCAAAACAACAAGCACCAGTTCTACAAAAGATGTTATGATTTCGACATCTTCATGGGATGAGGACACTAAAATTGATGTTGAATATATCCAGCAGTTCAAGCAGTTTGGAATTACATACTGTACAAGTAGAACTGGATGCTTGAGAGAGGGCAGAGAGAGAAGATTGTGTTTAACCAGCCAGCCATGGGAACCATCAGTATGCATACTCTTCAACATCTGTTGTGGGAGACTGAGCACCTATGGGTCTACATGGATTGCTATGACATTGAACCAATAATCATTAATTGTAGTAACATTAATAAATGACGACTATTCTCTGACAGTATTTAGTCCAAACTTTGTCTAGTATCTGAAATACAAATCTTATTTCAATAATAACAACATCAGTTTCCACAACACAAGTTCAACTTGAAGACTTACTTTCTGCAAGTACACAACAATGCTTGGCATCTTGGCATCTCTAGCTTGTTCCAATGCAAATAAAGTTTGTGGTGATCGGATGAAGATCTTAGACTTTCCGTACTTGACATCATCTTCAAAGTTCATGGAGTCTATGATGACCTTGACACCATCAGTTGTTTGTCCGCGATAATTAGGCCAGGTATGTTTACAGATCATCTTGTATCTGAAGTCAAACAATCAATATTTCCTTCATAAATCTGAATGTAAACTCTACACAACTTGTATCATAAACTCTACACAACTTGTATAATAAACTCTACACAACTTGTATCATAAACTCTACACAACTTGTATCATAAACACAACATTGTATCATATACTCTACACAACTTGTATCATATACTCTACACAGCTTGTATCATAAACACAACATTGTATCATAAATTTAAGATAGATAACTTTAGTCACTGTGATTGATGCTACAAAAAAGAATGAGAAACTTGAAGTATTTTGGACATATAGACAAAAAGGTTTGAGAAAACCATCACGGAAGGAGGCATCCCGACAAATAGAAGAGGAAGACCATGCAGAAGATGGATTCAGGATGCAAGTGATGGTTTGAGCATGACGACTGAAGAGGTGGGACATCTGGTCTATGAGAGAGAGAAATTTCAAAGGACTGTTAGGGTGGCAAAGTTCTACTTAGGACAAGCTACTTGATGATGATGATTGTAAATTGGCAGATATGATGACAAAACACATAATCACAAAGTACTGTAGTTTTACAAATTACAAAAACAATGACAATGACTGCAGTCTCATATATATTTTGTGAATATTCAGATATGCTGGCAAAATATTTCCTTTAAAGCTGCCTACTGCAGGTAAAACTCAGGAAAAGAATGTGGCCCATACCCACCAACTTCAAAGAGAAATTGTTGTCAAAGAGAAGTCAGGGAAATTGATTGATTGATAGGACCATCATCATTGCATTTTGGTGAGTAACAATGTGTGCTCCGATATCTTTCTTACAGTTTGATCTCAGCAGCAGTACATGACCTATGTAGCATCGATGAAGGTCCCTGATGTCATTTTGAAGATGGTGAAGATATTTTATTTGTAACCTTTCTAATGAATGTTGCCTAGGTAACAGCTTCCTGAATGGAGCTGAGTGCTCAAATTGAACACTGACCTATGTTTTATTAACTGTCTCTAATAGGACTAGAAACTCGATCTCACCTACACTGAGATCAGGATCTCTGGAAAAATATCATGATGGATCCACAAGGAGTAAACCAAGTTATATTGAGGTAAATTGGGAACACGGTGTTAGACCTCTATTTTTTTAAATCTCCCATTGACACAACATTACCATTGATGTCAACAACATTACCACTGATGTCAACAACATTACCACTGATGTCAACAACATTACCACTGATGTCAACAACATTACCACTGATGTCAACAACATTACCACTGATGGCAACAACATTACCATTGATGTCAACAACATTACCATTGATGTCAACAACATTACCATTGATGTCAACAACATTACCATTGATGGCAACAACATTACCACTGATGTCAACAACATTACCATGTGTCAAACATTACCACTGATGTCAATAACATTACCACTGATGTCAGCACCATTCCACTGATGTCACTACCATACCCTTGATTCAACATACCCTTGATGTCAACAACATTACCATTGATGCCAACAACATTATGATTGATGTCAAAAATTACCATCAACAACATTACCATTGATGTCAACAACATTACCATCAACAACATTACCATTGATGTCAACAACATTACCATTGATGTCAACAACATTACCATTGATGTCAACAACATCCCGCTGGCCACCTTTACTTCCCAGTGTTTTACTGATAACCAATTGAAACTGGGTCGACCTGAGTGCTGTTACAGTTAGGAAATAATACAACTCCCACTGGGAAATTGAGCCCGGACCATGCTTCTAACAAGTGAGTGCACTATCCGCTGCTCTCGTTTTACAACTAACACAAATTGTTACTTGACTAGAATCAAGTATGATTGAAAAATATAGATCATGTGTAAAGTTATAAATAGCAAACCTTTGTAAGAATCGATCATATGCCATTCTAAATGCAAAACCAGCTCATGGACTCTGACATTCTCCAACAGACCTAAGTATGCCACTTGATGTCGGGTTCTGGTTCTCAAACAGGACTGGCGACTTCACTTCATTTGGTTTGACACACCGTACATAAAATGGTGTCTATTAGACAAAGAGAGAAACAACAATAACTTCACCGTTTCATCAAATTTCCAATTAATAAGCACATCATTGTTAGACAAGTTTCATCAAATTTCCAATTAATAAGCACATCATTGTTAGACAAGTTTCATCAAATTTCCAATTAATAAACACATCATTGTTAGACAAGTTTCATCAAATTTCCAATTAATAAACACATCATTGTTAGACAAGTTTCATCAAATTTCCAATTAATAAACACATCATTGTTAGACAAGTTTCATCAAATTTCCAATTAATAAACACATCATTGTTAGACAAGTTTCATCAAATTTCCAATTAATAAACACATCATTGTTAGACAAGTTTCATCAAATTTCCAATTAATAAGCACATCATTGTTAGACAAGTTTCATCAAATTTCCAATTAATAAACACATCATTGTTAGACAAGTTTCATCAAATTTCCAATTAATAAACACATCATTGTTAGACAAGTTGCATCAAATTTCCAATTAATAAGCACATCATTGTTAGACAAGTTGCATCAAATTTCCAATTAATAAGCACATCATTGTTAGACAAGTTGCATCAAATTTCCAATTAATAAGCACATCATTGTTAGACAAGTTGCATTAAATTTCCAATTAATAAGCACATCATTGTTAGACGTTTCATCAAATTTCCAATTAATAAGCACATCATTGTTAGACAAGTTTCATCAAATTTCCAATTAATAAACACATCATTGTTAGACAAGTTTCATCAAATTTCCAATTAATAAACACATCATTGTTAGACAAGTTGCAATATTATCTAATGTTTCCATATTTCATAAGACTTGGTTTTAATGTTTCCTAAGATATCATTTTATGTTCATCAAATCTTGATTTCATGTTCATTTAATAAATTTTCAAAAAAGCACTGGGCACTGATCAAGATAATCTGCTTTCAGAACACACCAATAGGTGCTCAGTCCCATTCAGCAAGCTGAAAGTGTCAGTATCTGAGCGCTTCCACAGTAATACTGGAAACAAATTTCTCTCCAATTAAGAGTCAGGGATCAATTTTCAGTTGGCTAGACTAGGGAATACTGTAGGAGCAACTAAACATGTGATGATGTTTGAATTCAGGACATAGTCTATGGGTTTGTCAACTCCTACTATTTATCTACATTCTCTTCCTGTTTGACAGATAAGACATTCACAGGTGATCTCCCTTTGCTGCCCTTATATCCATGGTATTCCATGTCCATCCATACTCTCTCATTTCTATCTTCTCCATCCTTCTCCAGGTATCCTTTGGACTGCCCATCTTCTCCTTCCATCTGCAGTCTGTTAGAGAGCTGTCTTTGAAACTAACATATAACAGTAAATGTGCTATTCATATTAAAATACAGCAACTGCAACTCAAACCTTGTTCATTTTATTCATGTTAGAACAGAGTAGTAATACCATCACATCTCATACTGCATAAAGTATATAGAGAACAACAGTCTGTACACATCTCATACTGTATAAAGTATATAGAGAACCACAGTCTGTACACATCTCAAGCTGCATAAAGTACGAGGGTGCATTGAAAAGTAATGCCTCCAAGTCCATAACTTTGTTAATAGTGTTCTGAGGCAATTGACACCGATATCAGAATAAAGTATATGTAAGTGTGTTTTCAGGACAGTAAGTGTCAAGTGTCTGGAATGTTGCGCATGCGCACAACATTATCCAAGATTGCGCCATACATGGAAATTCGGTTGAAGCAAAGAGCTGTGATTGAATTCTTGACGGCGAAGGTTGTGTTCCCATCGACATGCATCGGAGAATGAGAGCGGTATATGGTGACGCCTGTGTGGATGTGAGTACTGTTAGGAGGTGGGCAAGGACTGTTAAAGGCGACAATCCAGCGACGATAACCTTGCATGATCAGGCTCGCAGCGGACGACCAATTACAGCAGTGGATGAACAACACCAAGTTCGCTGGGACGAACTGATTCATGTCAATCGCCGCATCAAGCAAAAAGATGTCGCTACAATGCTTGAAATTTCGACTGAACGAGTACATCACATTATTCATGTATTGCTAGGGTATAGGAAAGTTTGTGCAAGATGGGTCCCTCGCATGCTGACACGGAAAAGAAACATCGCCGACATCAGGCGTGTCAGGAACACCTGATGCGATATGAACGAGAAGGCGATGACTTTATCTGCCGAATTGTCACTGGCGATGAGTCATGGGTGCATCATTACGACCCTGAAAACAAGCGCCAGTCTATGGAATACAGGCACAAAAACACACCCACCTCAAAAAAAATTCAAAACTGTCGCGTCAGCGGGAAAAGTTTTGAAGACCATTTTTTGGGACTGCCAGGGCGTAATCCACACATAATTTTTGGAACGCGGCAATACTGTCAATTCTGATCGGTATGTGGAAGCGATGAAGAAACTACGGGCAAGACTGCTACGTGTTCGTCCTGGAAAACACGCAGTCCTTCAACATGACAATGCTCGTCCACACACCAGTAGACAAACAGCGCAGCATTAGAGCGCTCGATTTTGATGACATTTTAGCGCACCCACCATATAGCCCCGATTTGACACCTTGTGACTTTTTCTGTTCCCAAAGCTCAAGGAACATCTCAAGGGAAACAGATATGCTTCTGACGAGGATGTGGCAGCAGATGTGCGTACCTGGCTCGTGAAAAATCATCAGATTTTTTCTTCGACGGGATGCAACAACTAGTTCGAGCGTTGGCGTGTGTGTGTGGAACGTTGAGGTGACTATGTCGAAAAATAATGACTCTATTGTGTAGTGGTCATCTCAAGCTTTCTGAAAATGTATGTTTCATTTGTAAATTATGTATATTAACAAAGTTATGGACTTGGAGGCATTACTTTTCAATGCGCCTCGTATATAGAGAACAACACAGTCTGTACACATCTCATGCTGCATAAAGTATATAGAGAACAACACAGTCTGTACACATCTCATACTGCATAAAGTATATAGAGAACAACACAGTCTGTACACATCTCATACTGCATAAAGTATATAGAGAACAACACAGTCTGTACACATCTCATACTGCATAAAGTATATAGAGAACAACACAGTCTGTACACATCTCATACTGCATAAAGTATATAGAGAACAACACAGTCTGTACACATCTCATACTGCATAAAGTATATAGAGAACAACACAGTCTGTACATATCTCATACTGCATAAAGTATATAGAGAACGACACAGTCTGTACACATCTCATACTGTATAAAGTATATAGAAACGACACAGTCTGTACACATCTCATACTGTATAAAGTATATAGAGAACAACACAGTCTGTACACATCTCATGCTGCATAAAGTATATAGAGAACAACAGTCTGTACACATCTCAAGCTGCATAAAGTATATAGAGAACAACAGTCTGTACACATCTCATACTGCATAAATTATATACAGAACAACAGTCTGTACACATCTCAAGCTGCATAAAGTATATAGAGAACAACACAGTCTGTACACATCTCATACTGCATAAAGTATATAGACAACAACACAGTCTGTACACATCTCATACTGTATAAAGTATATAGAGAACAACACATTCTGTACACATCTCATACTGTATAAAGTATATAGACAACAACACAGTCTGTACACATCTCATACTGCATAAAGTATATAGACAACAACACAGTCTGTACACATCTCATACTGTATAAAGTATATAGACAACAACACAGTCTGTACACATCTCATACTGCATAAAGTATATAGACAACAACACAGTCTGTACACATCTCATACTGCATAAAGTATATAGACAACAACACAGTCTGTACACATCTCATACTGTATAAAGTATATAGACAACAACACAGTCTGTACACATCTCATACTGTATAAAGTATATAGAAAACAACACAGTCTGTACACATCTCATACTGCACAAAGTATATAGAGAACAACACTGTCTGTAACAGTGACAAGACATACAAAATAAAACTAACAATTCTAATGGATAAATCTAACTGTGTCTAGTCCTACCTTGCTTGCAAGATTCTCAACAAGCGCTATCATAGAACTTTTAAATGAGGTTCCAGCAGTGATAGGTCTCTTAGTGGTCTGAAGGAGATAAGATATGATTATATACATGTGCCAATGTATCAACTGGAAGATACAGATCAAACATTTTGAAAGTATTGCATTGTTTTCTCTTCTTATTCTTCTATGCTCAGGAGTTTGTCACCATAAACAAGTCGACAATCTGCTCTAACTTAAATAGTTGATCGTGCAAGATCATCAAGTTTGTCACCATAAACAAGTCGACAATCTGCTCTAACTTAAATAGTTGATCGTGCAAGATCATCAAGTTTGTCACCATAAACAAGTCGACAATCTGCTCTAACTTAAATAGTTGATCGTGCAAGATCATCAAGTTTGTCACCATAAACAAGTCGACAATCTGCTCTAACTTAAATAGTTGATCGTGCAAGATCATCAAGTTTGTCACCATAAACAAGTCGACAATCTGCTCTAACTTAAATAGTTGATCGTGCAAGATCATCAAGTTTGTCACCATAAACAAGTCTACAATCTGCTCTAACTTAAATAGTTGATCGTGCAAGATCATCAAGTTTGTCACCATAAACAAGTCGACAATCTGCTCTAACTTAAATAGTTGATCGTGCAAGATCATCAAGTTTGTCACCATAAACAAGTCTACAATCTGCTCTAACTTAAATAGTTGATCGTGCAAGATCATCAAGTTTGTCACCATAAACAAGTCTACAATCTGCTCTAACTTAAATAGTTGATCGTGCAAGATCATCAAGTTTATCACCATAAACAAGTCTACAATCTGGTCTAACTTAAATAGTTGATCGTGCAAGATCATCAAGTTTGTCACCATAAACAAGTCTACAATCTTCTCTAACTTAAATAGTTGATCGTGCAAGATCATCAAGTTTGTCACCATAAACAAGTCTACAATCTGGTCTAACTTAAATAGTTGATCGTGCAAGATCATCAAGTTTGTCACCATAAACAAGTCTACAATCTGCTCTAACTTAAATAGTTGATCGTGCAAGATCATCAAGTTTGTCACCATAAACAAGTCGACAATCTGCTCTAACTTAAATAGTTGATCGTGCAAGATCATCAAGTGTGTCACCATAAACAAGTCGACAATCAACTCTAACTTAAATAGTTGATCGTGCAAGATCATCAAGCTTGTCACCATGAACAAGTCGACAATCTTCTCTTTGTAATTTCCTAAATGTCAAGTCTCACTCCTAGGTGATTGTAGATGATGATCGAAGCAGCGTCTATAATTCTGACTACTGCATTTTCATATTTCTGTATTTGTATGTATCCTCTTGGTTATTATGTTTGCTGTGTAATAACTGACACACCTGTGTTTGCATGTTCGCATAGTGACAGACACAAACTCCATCTTCAGCAGATTGACCTGTGTTGTCTGTTTAGATTTTCTTTCCCAACCTTTCCATCTCCAGAAATTGGCTGTAAGGTATCAGGTTCATTTGGTTAGTAAAGTTTCGTCTCCCTATTGGCTAGATTACATAGTGACAAGCATATACTGCTTCCTTGATGTCCCTGTCACTAGAAACATGCAGTATTTCAAAGGAACACCAGTGCCACTTGTTTCCCCATCACATCCTTCATGAAAAGCATTGTTTGTCATCCACAGCTGTGCATTTGTGCAGTTGAATCTAGCGTAGATCACAGATGATCTTGCATATCTGAAGAATTGTCCCACTATTCAAAAAACCCTGGATATGTCCTATCATTTCCTGTTGGAATCTTGTAATCTCTTTTGTCTGAAGAGGGGTTTCATGACTATCAGTATCAAGTCGCATGTGTTGTCGTGGCTCACAAGGGGAGCAAAGAATAGTAACACTGCGACCTACAAGGCATGTTGTAAGAGGCAACTAAGGTAGGGGCACAAGAGGAGCAAAGAATAGTAACACTGCGACCTACAATGCATGTTGTAAGAGGCAACTAAGGTAGGGGCCTAGAAAAGCTACCCTAGTAAATAAAAAGCATGGAAGAAATTGAGTGTGCTGGTCTACTGGTAGGCACATAACTGGCACAATGTACAATCACTCTTAAATCACAAAGATTGGTTTAACAAGTAGTCAATACAGAGCGTTCGAAGAAGAAGTATCAAGTATAAATACATGAACTACGATATACCATGAATAGAGGCTCGCCCGAGTGGTTACCGGGGCCCAAATTTGGGGTGTAAAGAATAAAACCACTGTTACCTGCCATGCATGTCGTAAGAGGCGACTAAGGAGGTTTGGCTGAAATCGGATGCATGTGTCCTAAACGTGTAGAAGTCTATGCGTTTAGGGGCCTACTAAACCAATGTGCAACGTATACACGTTCTTGGCAAAGATCAAACATATCACAAAGAGTGATTAAAATTGGTCGTAAAGAACAAACGCAAAAGAAGAATAGAGGCTATGTAGGAAAATTATAACAGTTAACTCTTCAGTCAAACTTCAATGTGGAGACTGCACAAAATGTCTATCTCTCCTCTCTCTCTTGTGCAGTTTTAACCCTGATTGGAGCATAGACCCTAAACCAACTCATGTCAAATCTTCCTATCTTTAGTTGCTTCCTGCTGTTCCTTCCAGGACTTCCCTATATCGTCTATATCCATATCTAATTCTCTTCACGTATTTCTAGGCTCCCTCTCTTTCGCTTTCCCTGTAGGATCCAGGAAAGGGTATTTCTTGTTATATTCCTCTCTGGTTTTTCTCAAGGAGTGTCCTATCCAGCACCAACATCTTGTCTTCATCTCTTGCTTCCCTGGGATCTCTCTTGTTCTTTCTGTAAGCTTCTCCTCATTTGTGACACTATCACTCCATCTCAGTGCCTCTATTCTCTCCATAAGCTTCTCCTCATCTGTGACACTATCACACCATCTCAGTACCTCTATTCTGTTCTCTCCATAAGCTTCTCCTCATTTGTGACACTATCACTCCATCTCAGTGCCTCTATTCTCTCCATAAGCTTCTCCTCATTTGTGACACTATCACACCATCTCAGTACCTCTATTCTGTTCTCTCCATAAGCTTCTCCTCATCTGTGACACTATCACTCCATCTCAGTACCTCTATTCTGTATAGACACCAGTTGATAAATGCTTGCAGTTTATGGCACATAATCTAATGTCACATATAATCTGGATAATTACAAGTTATATTGAAATATAAGCAAACATATCATATAACCCGTATCAAATATTATAAGGAAAGAAGGTGGAAATATTTAGGTCATGTTCTTAGATCAGACGAAAAGAGACTAAATCGACAAGTCCTTATGTGGTCACCAGTTGGGAAAAGAAAATATGGAAGACCAAAGACCACTCTTCGAAGAACCATCCAACAAGAAAGTAAACTATTGGGATGTAAAACCATACAAGATCTCCAACTGCTAGCAAAGAACCGTATCACATGGAGATCTAAAACCTCTGCCCTATGTGCCGCTTTGGCACGAAAGGAACAAACTAAACATATCATAAATCAGTAATTAATCAATTCTTCAATTATTATTTTTTGCTAGAGACAATGACTTAAAGAGGAATATACTGAGTGCTAGTAAAATAACTGATTTTAGTCATCTGATTTGATTGTTTACAAATGCTATATGTAACCTCTGTAACACTTTGTGCTCCCTCTGGCCACATTAACTTGATGACACTGTTGGAACTGTTGGAAGAAGATGTGGACAAGTTGAGTACACAAAACAGATTGTAAAAGATACATAATAATTTGATTCAATAAATGAAGATTCTCTTTTTGTCTTTGTTTGTACATTCTAGCAAGCATAAGCCTTCATACAAACCACTATTTATGAGTTGATATTTTTATGATAGATTTGTCAACTTCAGTGTGTTGTGTTATGTTGACATAGATGATATTCTTTCCAAACAGTTATTAAGTCAAAGAAACCAGATACAATTACATCATAGATATATTACATGTCATGTCATCTTTCTCTCTTTGCCTTTTTACCCTGGATTGGGGCATAGGCCTCAACCAACTCATGCCAAGTCTTCCTATCTCTAGCTATCTCCTGCAGCTCCTCCAGCTCTTCTTTATATTGTTGATCTCTCCCTCCAAATCTTGTCTCCATGTATTTCTCGGCCTCCCTTCTTTCGCTGTCCCTGTGGGTTCCAGGCAAGGACCCTTCTTGTTATATTCCCCTCCGGTTTTCATTAGAGTTAAATATCCAAATTTTTGTTCTAGATTTGATTTCTTTGGACTTCCAAATGTTTCCCAGTGCAATGAAAGCTCCTCTTGCCTTCTGTATTTTTATTTTAACATCTCTATCTGTTCCCCCCTCTTTGTCTACGTTGCTGCCCAAATATGTGTATGATTCTACCTCTTGAAGTGGGATTTCACTCAGGAGATTGTTGTTGTTTGCTTGGTTAATTCTCAATATCTTTGTCTTTCCCTTATGAATGTTCAGCCCTAGTTGCTGCGACCTTAGATTCAATGTGTTTAGCTTATCCTGCATCTGATTCATAGCAGAAGGCTATATCCAGAGTCAGATCATCTAGTTGCTCTGTCAGAGTCCATTGGATTCCATTTCTGGTGTTAGTTACTGTGGTCTTCATAATCCAGTCTACATGTCATGTCATAGATATAGGATATTTCTATCATAATTTAACAATTATATATGCAGTTTTTATTTTATTGGAAACTTTCACAATGTCAGTGCAGAAATCACAATGTCAGTGCAGAAATCACAATGTCAGTGCAAAAATCACAATTTCAGTGCAGAAATCACAATTTCAGTGCAGAAATCAATTTAGTGCAGAATACGTAATTTCAGTGCAGAATATCAAAATACATTTCAGTGCAGAAATTACAATTTCAGTGTAGAAATTACAATTTCAGTGCAGAAAGTGAAGATCTCAAAGTAGTAGCAGAAATGGTGCAACAACAAGTAAAAAAAACCTAGATTTATGTGAAACTAGTGGTTCTAACAGATGTTTGGTCAATAATATGTTTCACCGCAGTGACATATCAGGACAGACTTGAATGATCTGAAGAAAACTAGGGAAGATGACATATAAGATTCACAGAGTAGTGATTCAGTGGAGAACATAAGATTCAGAGAGTAGTGATTCCAGTGGAGAACATCATGCTGCAAAATTAGAGGAAATGAAATAGTTGATATCCTGGTCAGGTAGTGGAAAACTTCTGCAAGATGACTACTTGGTTGTTATTCAGAAGTGCCATACCTGACCACATCTGAATTCATAGCTAGTGAACGCAGAAGAAGAAATAGTAATGATCAACAATTGTGTACCTGTTAAAGAGAAGTCTCTTGAAGTCCATAAACAAAGTGTCTTTATTCTTGTCAATGAAACCAGCGATGCTGTACGTCACATCTCCAGCGTAATGTCTAATACGAAAGTCTCGATGATGCTCTAATGTCTTGTCTGCTGGCTCCAGCTGATTCAAATTTGAAATTGTCAATTTGGAAACAATGAATTTGATTTATGCTGATATTTATACATAATATGTGCACCTATTATTATTTATAATACCATGTGCACATTATTATTTATACACAATATGTGCACCTATTATTATTTTTATACATGTGCCCCTATTATTTATGGACACTATGTGCACCTATATTATTTTAACATGTGCCTATTATATAACTATGTACACCTAAATACTGTATTATATCTACATACCATGTGCACCTATTATTAATAAGTCTACATACCATGTGCACCTATTATTACAACTGTTTAGTATTCTTGGTGCACACTTTACAAAGTATCCAATACTATTACACAACTGACATTCTAAAAGGTGGACAATTTGATATTCTTGTTATCAGATAGTACTCAGGATTATCAATGTAAACACAAGAGAGAGAGAGAGAGAAAGAGAGTATGTGTTTGCACACAACATTTTTACCTGTGCTAAGTTCTATACAAATATTTGTCCTCCATAAAATATAAATGTCATGTATTTGTTATCAACACATTTGAACAGGGTAGGTTGTTTTGGTTCAAATGACAGAAGAGCTTGTATGATACTTTACTACCGTAAGGAAGGATACAATTTCATGAACTAGCAGTCTTATACTCCAAAGAGTACTTTGTCAGAGTTCTCTTTCAACACTCAAGGTATGTTGAAGATAAAAATGTTAATTTCCTTCCAGCAGACAGGGATTGGTCTCCAACAGGCTTCATTAAAACAAGTCATATTGATCTTTCTTCCATTAGTCAGACAAATCTGTTATCAATGTGCCCACAGGAAACAAAGCAAGGTCTTTGCTTGTGTTTTATGATCCTGACTTTGTGTGAAGCATGAGTTATTGCATGATCTTTGTGTTACTTCTTCGAATGCTCCATATCAAGTTCAAATATATTGTTAGAAAGAGCCTCCCAAACTTGAACTGTGAATGAAGATGATAATATGCTTTGTGTACATGATTTCTGTTTAAGCTAGTGTCTGAGAAATGTATTATCTAAACAGAGAACTGATGCAAGCAGAATCTAATCAATGCATTACCTTCCTGCATGTGAATCGATCATGTTTACCAAGCTTTTGAGCCAACGCGTCCAAGAATATCTGTTCATACAGAAAGAGTAGTGTTACAATATATATGTTATATCACAATGACATTTATAACAAACATTATGTTTGATGACAATTTATGAATATGGGATATTACATGAAACAAAAACATATCGACAAGTGACTTTTCCTCTAAACTCATTTCAAGATCTGCAACTAAACATTGGAATGATATTCATAAATCAGTCTGTCATTCTCATAAATCAGTCTGTCATTCTCATAAATCAGTCTGTCATTCTCATAAATCAATTTATCATATATATCATCATCATCATCAAGTAGCTTTTCCTGAGTTGGCAAAACTTTTTTGTCATCTCTCTCACAGGCTAGATGCCCCACCTTTGCAGCCATCATGCTCAATTAGTTCAATCCTGAACTCACCTTCCTCTATGGTCTTCCTCTTCTCCTATTTTTATATATATATATATATATCTAAAACTTTCACAAATACATATACTGTCTGAAACTTACAAGACTGATTCACATTAGATAGATGAGGCTTAGGAGACTGATTCACATTGGATATTTGAGGCTTACGAGACTCATACACATTGGATATCTGAGGCTTACGAGACTCATACACATTGGATATCTGAGGTTTTCACTCACATACATGTGTACTGTCTGAGACTTTCATACAAATACACACATCACATACATTCTCTGGCCATCTTACACATATAGATCTGAAAAGAACTCCAGTTATACTATGCTCTCTCTTACCTCATCTGTGACCTTGCCCACATTTAAACAAGCTTCATCTAGAATAGCAAAGATGCCTTTATGTGGAAACTCCACCAAATCACAGATAATTTTGTTGTTGAAGTAATCCACCTGGAACAGAGCAAACAAACAAACGTCAAAGAATAGCACTACTTCAAAAATCAACTCTAGCTAATGGCTGCAGTACCCAAAATTAAATGATTTATTTTTGTTCTTTAACTCATTCACCTCTCTGAGCCGATATACTGACTAGTGGTATTTTCTCACCTCTCTGAGCCGATATACTGACTAGTGGTATTTTCTCACCTCTCTGAGGCCATATACTGGCTGGTGGTATTTTGTAAGATGACCAAGTTGTTATTATAGTGATTATTTCAGTCTACATTGCAGACAAAATTGTTTTCAGAGGTTAAAAACAAAAAAATTATGGATGGAAAGGGTTAGTCTGCACTGAAACACCCAAATACAACATGTTATGCATAATGATTGGTGTTTAATAGTTTCTCAGTTGAAACATTGACTGAATTTTTGTATCCCAGTAATAAAGGAGGAACCATATTCTTTGTGATTGTTCTTATCAAACAAGTTAACCAATCTTTGTGATCTGTGTGGTTTGTGCCAAGAATGTGAGTATATTGTATCCTGGTCCTAGGTCAGCTACAATGTGTCAGACAAGCACATACGAATTGTTGTTTAATATAATCCTGGTCCTAGGCCAGCTACAATGTGTCAGACAAGCACATACGAATTGTTTAATATAATCCTGGTCCTAGGCCAGCTACAATGTGTCAGACAAGCACATACAAATTGTTGCTTAATATAACAAACGAGTAATGAAAGAAGTATGAAATGGATCAATAAAAGGGTTGTCAAAATAACAAGATGAGAACTACTTACATGCTGCCATTGTATGCCTTCTCTCATGTATTCCTCCTGCTCTTGTTTAAGAACCAGCTCAATGAACAGCTGCTGAAGCTTCTCGTTACAGTAGTTGATGCAGAATTGCTCAAAGCTGAAGAGAGATATGAATACATGAATACTTCAAGCAAACTTGGGAACATATTCACCGAATGACTCTCTATACAATCTCATTATGTGATACTTCATCTGTTTTGCACTAATAAAAATGGTGTTTGTTTTGTTATTACCTGTGTGGTGCCAGGCCCCAAGGAAGCAAAGAATAGTACCACTGTGACCTACAACATATGTCATAGAGGTGACTGATGTAGGACCTAGGAAGCTACCCTAGTAAATAAAAAGCATAGTAGAAATCGAAAGTGCTGACCTACTTGTAGGCGCATAACTGACACAACATACAATCGCACCTGGGCTCAAATCACATAGAGTGGTTAACAATTGGTTGATATGGAACGTTTGAAGATGTTGTTTTACTGTTTACAGACAGGCTGCTAAAGGACCTTTAGGCTGGAAACATCAATTCTCAGCACTGCATTATTTTATACCCCTTCTAGTAGGACTATTCTAAGCATGTACATCTTGCTGAGTCAGCGATGTCTGAAATGACTGGGACATGTGTGCCAAACGAGCGATGGTAGAATCCCAAATACATTCTATATGGTCAACTCGCAACAGGTACTAGACAGCATGGACACTCACTATGCTTCAAATAAACCTGCAAGTGTGATCTAACTTCACGCAGTATAGAGAAAGAAAATTGAGAACAGTTAGTCAAAGACATGCAAGCATGGTCAGAGGCAGTGATGGATGGCACTCATTACTATGCTTCAAATAAACCTGCAAGCGTGATCTAACCTCACGCAGTATAGAGAAAGAAAATTGAGAACAGTTAGTCAAAGACATGCAAGCATGGTCAGAGGCAGTGATGGATGGCTCAGAAAGAAAATAAGAAAAACACCATCATATATGGAGGCAAAAGAGAGCGCAGAAAGATCATCCTATGTATCGGCTCCAGTATCACCTGCAGCAACTGTGGCAAGGATCGCCACTCCAGAATAGGATATTACAGTACTAACAGACGTTGTTCAGCACAGAACAATCTATGTGATGCAAAACCTATTGTTTCATGAGACAAGGCGGTCAATGAGTATGACCAACACTTGAAGGTAGAGTACTTGGTCTTGGTCAGCTTTTAATTCATTGTCCCTATCATCTCATTCAGTCTTTCAAACTGTAGATATTTATTAGTATTCATGATTGCATTAGTTTCAGTTAAACATATATGACATTCTAAGCCTGTTAGAGCACTTGCTTTACAATTAGAAGATGTGTTTGCTTCCTGGCTCAAACACATCCCCGATGACTCAGCTGAATTTAACCTCTGAAGTCGGAGTAATGCTCATCTGAATGGCAAGGAACACTGGTGATAATAAATGCAAGCCTTCACGCAAAAATCATTCAGAAGTGTCATATTAGACACCATGACTACACCTGAATTCATAATGGCCGAAAGAAAACAACAACTCAGTTGAATAAAAGGCAGCCTGGTACACAGTTATGAAAGGTGAAAGATTTATTAAGAGAAAACAGAGTTAGAGGGTTTCTGTGGCAAAGTGATCACGCCGTTCGACTTGCATTCAGAATGTCACAGATTCAAATCCTGATAGCACTGTTATGTTTACTGGTTTATTTTTTTCTGGAGATCTCTAGGATTGTTGGCTACAGACAACATGGTTTGTGCAATACTCTCAGCAAGTGATGTGCCATTTCCACGAAGAGCTACCGAGCCCCATGGGGTAAACTGTGCAATGAAGTCAATCCATTTTTAAAACCTTCCGACATAATTTCTACACTTTCAATGTTAAGTCACATAATGTACTTTAAGGACATGCTCAAGACCTCACTAAAAGCATTCAGCGCAGCATTGACCGTCACACCTGAGGGGAGGAGAGGGGTGACAGGATCGCATTGCATTATACATCGTTTTCATAAAGGTGCAGAGGCGTGCGAGACTGCAAGAAAATTAGCAGGCACTCCGAGCAGTGGTGATAAACTAGAAGAGCAAAAGAGTGAAGATCATCAACAGCAAACTGCTGAGCCCAAAATACTCACGATTTATCCAAGTACATGGAACCAGTCATTTCCGTATATATCAACAACAATAATAACTTTTCTATTGACAGCTGATGAGAATCTGATGTACGAAATGGTAATAATTACTTTTTCTTCTTTAGTCGTCACACTGTAACTGGGTTTTTGCCCAGTTTCGTGGTTTTCAGTTTTTGTCTTGTGCTGCTCTAATGATAGTTTTTTTTGCTTTTCCATGGGATTCTGCTCAGCCATCTATCCATCTTTTTGTGGTCTTCTTCTCAGCTTCTTTCCTGATGTTCTGTTGTAGAAGACTCTGTATATTGTGGAGTATGGTTGAACTCTTATTAAGTTGCATCATCACTTGTGATGTGAATAAACACTCATCACTGCATACAATAACTAAAATTCACCTGTTCTACACCTGTTCTGCACCTTCAATGATAAGTTATCATTAGATGCACTAACCAAACCTCACCTGTTCTACACCTGTTCTGCACCTTCAATGATAAGTTATCATTAGATGCACTAACCAAACCTCACCTGTTCTACACCAGTTCTGCACCTTCAATGATAAGTTATCATTAGATGCACTAACCAAACCTCACCTGTTCTGCACCTTCAATGATAAGTTATCATTAGATTCACTAACCAAACCTCACTTGCACTATACCAAACCTCACCTGTTCTACACCTGTTCTGCACCTTCAATGATAAGTTATCATTAGATGCACTAACCAAACCTCACCTGTTCTACACCTGTTCTGCACCTTCAATGATAAGTTATTAGATGCACTAACCAAACCTCACCTGTTCTACACCTGTGCTTCACCTTCAATAAGTTATCATTACATGCAGTAACCAGAACTCACCTGTTGTTATCAAAGATTTCAAAACCATAAATATCCAAAACACCGATGACTGTGTTCTTGCCAACCATTCCTGAAAGTCTAGGATCAATAGCATCATTGATGCGTCCCACAATCCATGTGAACAAACGATCATACATAGCCTGGAAGATAAGGTTATGGGTCATACTTGTATTTAGTAGGTAGGTAGGTGCAACAAAGCAAATCAAATGGTGCCAATTTTAAAATTCACACATGTGACCATGAACACAAAAAGAGCAATGTTCAACACAATCTTTCTCCCCACATTATGCTATCAATGCCAAACCTGGACGCTGACATCAAACAATAGAAGAAAACTAGTAACGACAGAGATGAAGTGTCTACGCAGAATGCTGGGAGTAACAAGAAGAGACCGGTTGAGAAATGAAGACATCAGGAAAAAGTGGGTACAACATCAGTACTGAACTTCATCAAGAAACAACAAATTAAATGATTTTGCCACATAAGCAGATTACCAACAAACAGTGCATCTCAAAGAGCAATGTTGCTCCGATACAGCGGATACAAAGCAAAAGCTGTCCATCCAAAAGGTTGACCTCAGAGATAACAGAGGCGACAAAAAACACTATTTATGTATATACACACAAGGGCTCGTCCTATAAATCTTGTCTTCTCCTGACGCTGTGAGGCAAAACAGGATGGAGAAAAGAAAGAAAAGAGATCTACAAAAAATGTCATCGTGTATCTTGTGCCTGTGACAGTTCTGTGCAACTCTAATTTGAGTCAATATTTGAGCTATGTTTCAAATGTATTTGATGTCTTCTTGAACATACAAACTATTGTATCTTCTATGTCTACTTATTGTATGTATATGCTAACAAATCACATTAGTTATACATTCTATAGGTTCATATTTCTATGATTTGATTTTAAAAAACTGTAAACAGTATAAAACACTTCATGTAATCTTAATTATAAAACTATATGTCTGTGTGTGTGTGTGTCACTGGAAAACTTGGCAACGTCAAACTCTGGAAACATGAAATTTGGAAAGCTTATTTCTGCAGAAGTATGTAAGAACAACATGCTTTACATGCGTGCTAAAACCAAGTTATGAGTTAGTTTAGTTGATTAAAAAATGTATACATTTCACAGTGTGTTCACTCAGCCATTATTCTAGGTTATTGATTATGTGTAGCAGTAAATGGGTAAATAAGTAGTCACAACATGTGTTAACAAGGAATATCAATTTAAAAATTGGCTCAAAATTCATTTGCTTATCAAATCACAATGGAGAAATTTAGTTTTCCACTTTTCTATAAGCAAACAATTTTCTTTTAAATATAATGGAATATACAATATATAAATTAACAAGGAAAAGTGATTGTTTTCATATGATAAGGTATATTGGTGAATACGACAGCGTTAGGCTCTATTTCTCTTTAACCTACAGCACATGGTCAATGATGTGGGCCAACATCTGACCTACTAACAAAACTTCCCAATGTTTCTCTGGTACCCAGTTGAAGTTGGGTTAATATGAATCAAGATGATATCATTTGAAGAATAACTTGTTTCAATTGCAGCATGAAGCTACTACTATAGTGATCCTATATGTAGAAAATCTGAACCAAAGCAGTGAACACTGATGCTTTCTGTAGCATTTTATTTGTCTTGATAATATTACAAACTTTGTTGTTGAGAGCAAAGCAAATTAAAATATATCATTTTATTTGTCTTGATAAGATTACAAACTTTGTTGTTGAGAGTAAAGCAAATTACAATTTATCATTTGGGGGTCTCTGTGGCTAAGTGGTTACGCCTTGCAGTCGAAGGTCATAGGTTTGAACTCGGACCATGGCGTTCTGTTCACAGGTGCATTTTTTTCCAGAGACCCCTAGGATTGTTGCCAGATCTACAGAGGTCGTGCTTTGTGCAACTCTCAGACGATGGTGCACCGTTTCTGTGGAGAGGGACTGAGCCATATAGGGTAAAACCCGGTTCAATGAGGTAAATCCTTGGGCTATCTATGGAAAAATGGCGACTAGAACAAAGAACAGACTAAAGCGTACAGGTCTAAACCACAAAGCAAAAGAAATAGGAAAGTCATACTTGGAACTACTAAATCATAATTCCATACCTGAAGAATTACTTTTGATCACTGGAAACCAGACTCAGTAGCACTGAACTTCTCAACCTCCATCCCTAAATTGTTAAGCAAAGATGCCGAGCCTAATCTAGTGAAGAAAGCAACCACAATGGAACATCTCCATTACATGTTTCCAGAAGACAGCTGGATAAAAATTTATACAGATGGATCGGCAATAGAGGCAACCATGAATGGTGGAGCAGGAGTGTACGTTAGGCACCCAGATGCTACTACTGTGTCTCTAGCGGCCCCTACTGGAAGAATATGTTCCAATTACAAAGTAGAACTCTTAGCCCTTCTGATGACAGCACAGCACATGAATAAGCTGCAAGCACCTGCAGGTAAGATGGTATTTCTTACAGACTCACTGTCAGCTATACAAGCCCTGGAGGCTAAATCCGCTGATAGCACAGTACAAAATCTAAAAAGAGAACTTGCTCAGCTTTCAGAAAGGGCAGAAATTCACTTGCAGTGGATTCCATCTCACTGTGGCATTGCAGGCAATGAGAGTGCCGATGTCTTAGCTAAGGATGGCAGTGCCAAAGAGCAAATTTACCAACCCCTGTCTTTTCAAGAGGTCAAAACCTACATACAGAGAAAATCTGCAGTAGACTGGAAGACAAACACTGGATATGATTATGGAAAAGATTCCCTCAAAGACCTAAGCAGAACAGACCAGGTCATTATATTTCGACTACGCACCGGACACTGCAGACTCAACAAACACTTATATAAACTAGGAATAAGTCAAACAGCTCTCTGCCAGTGTCAGCAGGCGGAACAGACACCAGAACATATCCTGCAAGACTGTCCTCTTCTGTGTGAGCTGAGAAGCAACATGTGGCCAACCCAGTCGACCTGAAAACTAAGCTTTGTGGAAACCTGACAGACCTGAAGCTGACTGCCCAGTTTGTGGTCCACAGTAAATTAAGCGCTTGACCAGAGATCGCTGAAGAAGGAAACCTGACAGATCTGAAGCTGACCACCCAGTTTGTGGTCCACAGTAAATTAAGCGCATGACCAGAGATCGCTGAAGAAGAAGAAGAAGACAGCATGTGCTTATCATGGTATGACAGAGTTATAAACACAGACCTGTGGATAAGAACATAACCCATGGTGATCCAGGTTAACAGGAGAAAATGGTGATGGGCGGGGACACCCTACGGAAGACACAGTCAAGTGTCAATAGACAAGCACTTCCTAATGGCCTAAATAAACCTAGAGACAGAGTATTCTTGAGGAACTGAAGAATGCTGAACTATCCTGGGAAGCTATAAAAAAAACCCATAAACCGAGAAAAGTGGCGAACAAACTGTTGAGGCCCTATGCTCCACGAGAAGCGGAGAGAAATAAGTAAGTAAGTGCTCATCGACTGAGTTAATTATCAGAATTGTGTCAATAAATACTGTATTAATCTTACTTTTGCAAAAGCTTTCCTGGCATACTCGGCCTCAGCAACATTCAGATGCTTGTCAACAACATTACCGCCTGCTGCTATCACACGAGAACACAAAGCCTTTTCCACGTTCTCCTTAGTTACACCTAGCAACTTGGCAATAATAGATGGCTCTTCTGCGTTATTAATCTCTGACTGGTCTTCACCAACAAATTCTATATTTCCCTGTTGATAAAATTTAATTGGGAATTAAAGTTTGATCCAGATAATAATTACATTTTTATATTATGTATTGAGACATGTTGGTATTTTTTAACTATAAATAAAGAATATATACAGTACTAGCAGTTTACCCGTCTTCAGACGGAGGGTTTAGTTTAAATCTAAACTACTTTTAAAGTTAATTTGTTATCCTTTTCCGCTGATCTTCCGAGCCCACATAAACTGTAGCTCATTCCGATAGCTAGTAAAACCTGATACAATTGAATTCCCGTGAACGTTGAAAAATAACAATTGGCAAATTAAATGTGAATTTCAGATGCGCTGCAAAGAGAGCAACGTCCTATAACGGATATGCACCTTGATGATGATGATTCGTGTGATGTGCGAAAGACGTCACCGGACTATAACAACATGATCACTTTGCGCATCATGTGACTGCTAACGTTGTGAAAAATATGGAAAGACACTTTGGGTGATTTCTACACAGAAAGTCCATGTGCATTAAGTTGGGAATATGGTTATAGAAACGTATAAAAAGTCTCGTTTTATAATTTTTCCCTCTTTGTATTCATGAAAGCTACCTTCTTGCCAAATTTCAGGTCCATAGGATGTCCAGATATCTCCAAACAATTGGGACAGACATGCAATTCCATTCATCTTTCTTATATATATAAGATTACATAAGAGTCCTGTGTATATCATAGACAGAGAAGAGAACAAATGGATCTATCTAGAAGGAACTCAAAATCAAAGAAAACTAGTTTATGCTACAAATAAAAATGAGAAAACTGACGTATTTTTGGACATTTAAAGAGACATGAAGAGTTAGAGAAGATCATTATGGAAGTAGGCATCCCGATAAATGAGAAGAAGAAGAAGACCATGGAGAAGATAGATTCAGGATGTAAATGATGATTTGAGCACGTGGCTGTAGAAGTGGGACATCTAGCCTATCAGAGAGAGAAATTCCAAAAGGATGCGAGTATGTGCCTGCTCAAGACAAGCTATTTGATCATGATGATGAGCACTATATATCAAATGAATAATGACATATATGGAACACATGTATCACTTACCAGATGTAAGACAGATGCTACTATTTTCCAGGTTGTTGAAATCTCATCCTGAGAGAATCCTGTTGCTTTCATGGCTTCCATGACAGCCCGAAAGTCTTGTTTATCATTGAGGGAGGCTACCTGTAGAACAGACAAAACATGCACAATCATATTGGCTATTTGTTCTCTAAATTAACTTCCCCATATTCCACAAAGAGATATAGGTTAGTGAGTCTCATCTATCAATGGTGTGTGTGCCTGTATGTTACACATGTGTACTTGTGTGTGTGGTTGCTGTCATCTCATATATATAAGCATAAAGACACATACGTCTGTACTTGTACTAGCACTGTTAGAACCTGACCCAATTTCCCATGTTGAGTCGTCGATGTTGTTCAACAGACGCGACAAGCAATGCTCTTTTTTTCTGGAGAGCTATCTGGTCGTTGTTTCGAAAACTCTTTGTCTATAAGATTAATAAAGGTTTGAGTTCAATTTCCGTCTTTGGTAATCGAGTCCCACGAGTGAGTCCCCCACAAATACCTGTGTGGTAGTTACTTTGTTTTGACTTATTATTATGATGTTCACTGGTCTCTGAGCTTCCCCTCTGGTTCTTAGAATTCTTTATTCACAAATTGGTGTCTCTGTAGAGTGGAAATACAGTGCTTGGTTGCTTAGAATTCTTTATTCACAAATTGGTGTCTCTGTAGAGTGGAAATACAGTGCTTGGCTGTTGCTCCAAGGGTCTTCTGTCTGTTCCCCACGTCAAGCGATCAGAATATTTTGCCACAGAACACTAATCAGATAGAGCCGCTGTAGCGCAGTTGTTAGTGAACTCCTTTCTCAAGGCTGGTGGTCTGGGTTCAGCTCCCGCAATGTGCGCTGAATTTTTTCCAACCGCGACGGCTCTCAGGTCGACCCAGCCTCAACTGGGTACCAGACATGCTCTGGGAAAGTAAAGGCGGCGCGTGATGCTGACCACATCACCCATTGTGTGCCGATGGTCAATGAAAATACAGGCCTAACACTGTATTGACCTATATACCACGAGGTATGAAAGAGTTCCTTTACTTCTTTTTTTTTACACTGATCAGATATCAACATAGATGAGGTAGAGTTACAAGTCCTATCGGAGAAGAAAGATAAAACATAGATCCTGTGTTCAAATTGAGCATGTATAAGAATCCTTGGCAGCTGAAAATCAATAAGAGTAGACTGTAAAGCCACTACACAGGAAAAATTCTTTTAAAAAAATTTAAAATAAAATGCATACCTAATTTTCACCATCTTCAACATTACCCCATGGATGCTTGCAAGTGCTATAAAGCTCATAGTGCACTGTCGCTAAGATCATCCTGTTTAAAAAATACACCGGAACACATATATATTTATTCAGTGAAGTGCAATGCTCATGTTCCTATGAAATATGGTGCTGTAACAACCCAAAAGGAAGTCATATATCTGAGAATCGTCGTACTGTTGAGATACAGTGCAGGTGAGCTGAGTGAAAAGACAGAACACCTACATGTACAACCTTGATCATGTATGCCCCAAATGTGGTAGGGGATTGTGTTTCAGAATCTGACTCTATAGTCACATCTGTATACAAAAGAGAAGTGCAACAACAGGTGTCTACGGCTGTTGTCATCATCGATGGCAATGGACATAGCCATTATTATGTATTTTATCAATCTCTTTCGCACAAGGACATGTATGTGGGTAGTTGTATAGGATAACTGGTTATGCATATTTCTCATTTGTCCACAAAACAGAATTACAATGCAGCACAACATTATCAATGGTTTAAGTTTAACAATTCTAAAGTGAATTTGCTCACCTTTGGGTCTCCACCCTGGTTGACAAAATTATACTTGTTAACCTCTCTGGTCAGTTTGAATTCACTCAACATACCATCCTGAGCACCACCCAGCAACTAGTAAGATACAATGTTAAACTATCATTAAGTTACACAGTCAAATTTATATGTGAATTTTGCACCTATTTATTCTCAAATTTTTTCTTCTGAGATCAAATTCTGCTATGCAACTACTCCGGCATGTGTCATAAACAGGACGGTGTGCTTGAGATCTTCAACGGTCCCCCATAGTTTGTTCTAAAGAGTTGTTTCGGTTGGCCAGATTTCCATTCTCATGCTGCTCAGGCTGGGGCAGTCTTGCAGGATATGCTTTGGGGACTGGTTTGCTGTCTCAAATTCGAATATACCAAGTACATCAGATTTGATTACCATGGTCACAACAAGACATCTAACTATTTTTCCATTTCCTACAGTATTACAAATAGATTACTGCCTTATGCTAGGTCTAGTGGTTTAATGACTAGGAATTACCTGGGAGAAGAGGAAACCAACCTCAATCAGGCATACCTACAAGCGGCAGATAATATGTTGACATTCAGAAATGGAGTGTTAGCTATGATCTAAGACGAGCCTATAGTATGTAGTGGTTCATACTTGGTGATGAGAGTTCAGAGAGTAACAGAATGAGTTTACAAAAACTAGAAACAATAAAAATATAAGAATAACAAAATAGATAGTTAACATGGATGATGATGACATGTTCAATCAAATATTTCATTACAAAACTGATTCAATAGACAACAATGACATATGTGAGCTTACCTGATAAAATGAATGGAAATTTCTCTCTCCTTGTTGTTGATGGACAACACGACTCTGTAAATGATAAACATAAATACATGATAAACATAAATACATGACAAACTAATATCATCTCCTACCTTGACACTAGGATTAACAATTCTGGTTGAAAACTAAATTATTTTTTAACATGCACTGAATTATCAGTAGGAATTGAAAAAGAATAGATTCAGGCAGCAATCAGGAAACATGCCAATTTTTAACCATTTGCCCTTCGGCTCAAAAACATTCACCAAATGCCCAAAAATGTAACCCAAGATATATTCAAAAACTTCACTAAGTGTCCTACAAAAAATCCTGGCATATGGACAACAAAAAAGTTAGTACAATAATACACCAAATGTACATATATATGAGCTTAATATGTGATGAATGAGATGACAGAAGTCAGCGAATTAGACCTGATTAAAACCCAACTTCCCCTCTATGTGGTAAACCTAGTAACACACTGCATCACCACATCATTGCTAAGCATGTAGGGATCGAATAGGGAAAGTTGAATTGGTACAAAAAGTGTTACGCTGAATATAGATGTGTTGGACAAAAAAGCACATATATTGCAACGTAAATGTAAACAGTCATAAAACACAATGTTAAACATAAAAGATCAAGAAGAATATGTACAAATATCATTATGATCATCATAGAGCTGGGTTTTTAGTTGTTTTTTTAAATTTGTGTTTAGCCTTGCCCGTTAGTGTCACAATGGGTGGACCCAGTTACATTTCAAACGTGTAAAAATTAAGAGGGTTGTTATTCTTTCGAATGAGAGCTGCTCTTAATTTTTAAATATATTTAGTTGCCTATTGGCTCTATGAAGCTCCCCTTTTGGCCACGATTAAGTGGGCACCACACTGTGATCTTAACCAAAAGGCAGAGAGATGTATTATAAAGAGAACTTGATATAACTAAATATAACTCATGACAAATATCCTCTCTTTTTTTCTATCGGTCACATCAACCTCAAGTGATCTTGTGAACTTACAACATCGGTCACATCAACCTCGAGTGGTCTTGTGAACTTACAACATGCCAGTTTGAATTGTTGTATAACAAAGCAAGGTCTCTTACCATGCTGCTCATCTCAGTGTGGCTTATGGTGGGAACAAGTTGTGTAACAAGCAAGGTCTGTTACCCTGCTCACCTTTGTATGGCTTATGGTGGGAACAAGTCTCATCATAACATCAGCAATAATTGACAAGTGGGCACAATGGTTGTTTAATTCTGGATCAGAAATATTTCAGTAGTGTCATGGAACTTCATAGAAATTTCTGCATAAATGATAACAGACCACTCTCTGATAACCATAATTCACTACCACAACTTGCAAAATATTCAGGTAAAAGAACTTGCGTAAAGAGTGATTCTGACACTCAAACAAGTCATCTTTTGGTTCAGATAGCCTGAATTCTTGGTCCAGGTAGCCTGAATTCTTGGTCCAGGTAGCCTGAATTCTTGGTCCAGGTAGCCTGAATTCTTGGTCCAGGTAGCCTGAATTCTAGAATTAAACTGAAAATTCAGTCTCATATTTGTGTGTGTGTGTGTGTATATATATATATATATATATATATATATCTGTATTCTATGACAAGATGGAACATTCAGAAAGCAAAGTTTTTATTTTATGAATACCTTTTCTAATAAGTAGTTGCTGATGTGGCCGCCGACAGGGTCTCCCTTGAAATCAAAGTTAATGTCCATGTATTTGCCAAATCGACTAGAGTTGTCATTACGGTTTGTCTTGGCATTCCCAAAGGCCTCAAGAATGTTGTTGGATTTGATGAGAACATCCTTCACTCTAAATAAAAGAGTTGCAACAATAAACAAGATGTAGAATGCAACATCAATCATCATAAATAGCAACACAACAACCAACAATTGCAACAACATAATTTATTCAAATTGTCTATTAATACCAGTTATATATTGTCAACTACGGTCAAAAGTGGAGCATCTGGATGAATGGATTAGAGCATGGGCTTCTGTGCAGGAGACCACGGTTCAAGTCCCAGTTAGGCCAAGGAGTTTTTTCTGTCAGGGGCATAAAGAAAAAATCCTAACCTGAAGAGTTTCACAGTGACTGAGCCATGTGGCCATTAAATTCAACAAGCTAATGTCCCTTCTGTCCTACACTACCCTCAAAAAATGATATTACAAGCAGTCATGACAGTTTTGTTTATTTGTTTGATATTCTCAAGTTCATGAACTGCATTTTATTGTTTTATCCCTCTACCTTTCCCTGTTTAAATTGTTCGGAAGCATGGACATCAATGTCAGACACGACAGTTTTGTTTATTTGTTTGATATTCTCAAGTTCATGAACTGCATTTTATTGTTTTATCCCTCTACCTTTCCCTGTTTAAATTGTTCGGAAGTATGGACATCAATGTCAGACACGACAGTTTTGTTTATTTTGTTATATTCTCAAGTTCATGAACTGCATTTTATTGTTTATCTCTCTACCTTTCCCTGTCTAAATTGTTCTGAAGCATGGACATCAATGTCAGACATGACAGTTGCTCTAGTCAATGAAATCTCAGCCATTGAAGGGCGGTAGTAGTGGCCTCAATCTTCATTCACATACTGGAAAAAATTATCCAGTATGCTTCGTTGCACATGGGGACAATCCAGCCATGTGCATTAACTAGAAAACACCACTAAATATTTCTCATCCTACTGTGTGTAGCCACATCATCATCATCATCCACTGCATTTTCTGCAATTCTCTACTAAAGGTCTAAAGATGAAGGAGACTGATTTCACTGCACCTGGTTTCCCCATATGACTTGGTCACTCTCCACAGAAATAGTACGCTGTCTGTTGAGAGTATTCCACCAAGCATGAATGCTATAGCTCATGAAACAATCAGAACATATGCATTTGTGAACAGAATGGCACAGTCTGGAATAGAACCTACAACCTTATGAACACAAGGCAAATTAGCTTAACCACAGATAAAATATTGTGAAAGTGTTCTTATGATATACTATAACACTTTGCAATATTGTTGACTTCTTCTTCTTCATTTTTCTGCCAGTTGTCAGTTTACAGAAACAGTAGCATCACAGAACTGTATGATTAGATTCAGGTACACAAACTTCTTAGATTCAGAAATAGTACATTATTTGTAGACTATATTTTCTTCATATCTTTCCCTGATTCCTCACATTCTGCAGTTTATGTAGAGTTGTATACTTATATTGTATTTGTTTGTTTGATTCACTAGTTATGGCTATGCTCATCCTGAGCAGAACTTTGTCACCTTAAGTCCTTTAGAATTTCTCATTTTGTTCATACATGTATTTTTTCTTGATTGATTAATGGTTATTGAACTAACGTCACAGCACTCATAGGCAGATCCATAGGTGCTCAGACTCCACCAACAGATGTAGAAGGATATAAATACTGATGGTTCCTGTGGTTCGCTGGTTGGACATGCTCCTCTCTCTCTCTCTGCCCCTCAAGCATCCAGCTTCACTTGTCCATTCCCAGGTGCAAGATGTAGTTGGCTGTCCACTCTTGCCGTTAAGTGTAGGGATGGGAGCTTTAATTTGCATTCTAGGGCTAGATGAGTTGCCCTTGTTGAGTTATATCCATGTTTATGTAGTGTGGTCTTGATATTGTCTATCCGTCTTTTTCTTGGTCTTCCTTAGTTCTAGTACCTGATCTCTTTTATTGTATGCTGTTATTGGTGGTTGGTTGTATTTCATTCTCATTAATAAATATTTGAATTCAGAAATTTGCTTTACTCTGGTGTTGTCTATTTGTATGTTTGCTTGGCTTGACGTTCTGCTGATTTCCATGGTCTCTGTATTTTGTGTGTTGATTTTCATGTTGTACTTCCGTTATGTGTTATATTTCAGGTTATTTAACTTGTACTTCACTTGTACAATGTGTAATTTCAGACTCCTTTCCTGAGATCCATAGTGTCAGAGCTATGCAGTTTGTACATTGTGCATTTATCACTGCGGATGGTTCATCAATTCTTCACTGAGGGACCGAACGATATCGGGACATTCCAGTGCAATGATGTCAATCCATCTTTAGACACACAAAAATACATCCAACATTCACTAGCTATACATACAACAATACATCCAACATTCACTAGCTGTATACATCCAACATTCACTAGCTGTACATACAACAATACATCCAACATTCACTAGCTGTACAAAACAATACATCCAAATTCCTAGCTTACATAAATACACCCAACATTCACTAGTGTACATACAAAATAATAAAATTTTCAAATTTAAATAAAAAATAAATATCCAAATTTCACTAGCTGTATACACCCAAATTTCACTAGGAAATCAACTATACAATATATCCGATTTTGCCCCCCATGGCGATATGCAAAACTCAGACATGTGCTCCCCTCTCTGGTGTGTCGGAGGTGACTGTTGAGTCTAACTGACAGAATCCCCTACCACAGGTGGGCATACATATCAAGGTTAGGATGTGTGTTGTTGTTCTGCTTTTGGCAGCTCGTTTTTTTGTGCCTCAAAACACGATGATTCTCATCTATGCGTGTTCCTCTTGTGTTGGTACAGTGCCACATTTGGCGATCTTGGGGGGTTGACATGGTGTCTATATCGGCATTTCAGAGACATTTTAATTTCAAAGGTTTTTGTCCCCCAGAAAAACGCTGCCCCCTTCGTTCCCCATACATCAATGTTTTGGGATGTTTTAAGGGGATTGGGCAAGGACCAATTCATTTGGGTTCTAACATTGGGATGTTGAGTTTTTGTTTTGTGGATTGAATTTGGGAAACCCCAAAAGTTTATTTTATATTCTCGAGAAGCGGGAAGGGTTTAATTTTTTTGGCGGTCTTCACGTCCATGTCAAATGCTGAGCGGTTCACATGGCCTGGGAAATTTTTCAGCTTTGTGGCTATTTTTTCCCTTCGCTCCACACAGTAATACCCAAAACGCCTTTGGCTTCCCCTTATGCGTAAAACAACAAAAATCCCATTCCAAACCCACCTCCTTTAAATTTTTTGACCACTAATAGGTGACTGCTGCTATGTAACGCATAATAATTTTAGGGCCCCCGTCTTGCCTGATCCACTTTCGCCTGAGATGAGAAATATATAAGTTAAAAGTAAACTTACTGTGTCTGTGTCAAATAAACTTGCTGTGTCTGGTCAAAGTAAAAAAGAGACAAACCAACACAGAGTAAAATTTAAACGGACAAAGTGAATAGCACGTTATTAAATATCCCTCCTTTGAAGTAATCTTTCATACTGTATTAGTGTGAAAAAAGTTCGGAAAAAATTTGGGGCTTTATTTTATGAAGGGGGAGAATTATAAACTTCACTAAAGGGAAAACCCCGATTAGATAGTTTGTCTTCTGTGATTGCTCTACTAGCTGCTCGTGTGTTTCAGGGCTTCAAGGGGGCAAGAATAGTAACGCTGCGACCTACAAGACATGTCGTAAGAGGCGCCTGGGAGGGACTAGGAAGTTACCCAAATAAAAACCCCAAAAAATCGGTTTCTCCCTTTTGAAGTACATCTGGCCTAACTACAATCCCTTTTGGGGCCCCAGATAAATCAAATCACAAAGAGGGGTTTTTAAAATGGTCGATATGAAGGGGGAAAGAAAAAAGGTTGTCTGCAAAACAAAATAATCTTTTTCGGTGTGTGTGAGATCAAATACGTTGTGAAAAGTACCCCAAATCCAATTCCCAAACCCCCGTACATAAAATTTTTTCCGCGTTCGCCCCCCTTTTTTTATTATTTTGAAATAAAATATATAACTTTCAAAAAAAAATTTCCCATGGTCGTAAAATTTAAATACATCCACCTTGGTCAATACAATTTTTTTATTTTTGTATTGTGGGGGAAAAGGTGTGTGGTTGAAGGTGCTTAAAATAGGGGAGTTTAATTGGTAAGATGGAGGATTGTTTTTAGTGGATTGGGAGGAGAAAGTTTTTGGGAAAAACCCCAAAAGGGAAAGGGTTATATCATTTTGTTCTTTTTTTTTTTTTACTGTTGGGGGTTTCGGGCTTCATGTTGAATTTCCTTTTTTTCAAAGCTAAAATGGGGAATTATATTTTCCCAAAGTGCAAGAAAAAAGCTGAATATAATCAACCGTAATAGATCATCTCCCCATGTGTACGTCCACATCCACCCCCAAACCAAAAAAAAAAAAAAAATGAAATATGCATTTGTTTTGGGCTTTTAAAGACAACGCTCCAAAAAAACACAAAAAATACAAGGCTGGTTTTTGGAGGTGGGGGAGAAATAATTGCAAATTGGGGACTCGGGAACAGAAAAAATGCCCTAAAAAATATTGAATTACAATAGGTGAATGGCCCGTTTATTCAAAAAAGAAATGGGAAATGAAAGATAAATGATTACAGCAAAACAGAATTGTAATACAGTATATGAAGCACACCCTAGGTGTTATTATATTGTAGGGGGCTGAAGGGGCCCCATCATATCATACACAATCTGGGCACATTAAAAAAAACAAATTTTTTAAAGAAGGATCCTGGGAAATTTCGCCCAAAAACATTGGCAAAAAGTGTTTTTAAAACAAAGTGTGTGTGCTCCGATTCTTTCATAATTTAAAACTCCGGGACCGGCGGTGTTCCAGATGTCATTTAGAAATCTCATCGACACCGGCAGGTTCAGATGTCATTTGAAATCCCGCGGCACCGCGAGTGTTCCAGATGTCATTTAGAAGATCTCCGCGGCACCGGCGAGTGTATCAGATGTCATTTAGAAGATCTCAGCGGGACCGGCGAGTGTTCCAGATGTCATTTAGAAGATCTCAGCGGCACCGGCGAGTGTATCAGATGTCATTTAGAAGATCTCAGCGGGACCGGCGGTTTCCAATGTTTTGAAGATTCCGCGGCACCACAGTGTTCCAATGTTTTGAAATCTCAGCGGGGCGGCGAGGTTCCAGATGTCATTTAGAAGATCTCCCCCGGCACCGACAGTGTTCCAGATGTCATTTGAAGATCCAGGGGACCGGGATGTACCAGATGTCATTTAGAAGATCTCGCCCCGACGAGTGTTCGATGTCATTTAGAAGATCTAGCGGGGCGGGGAGGTTCAGATGTTTTTGAGATCTCCCCAAAAGACGAGTGTACCAGATTATTTTGAAGATCCACGACACCGGCAGGTACCAGAGTCATTTAGAAATCTCATCGGCACCGGCGAGTGCAGATGTCATTTAGAAGATCTCATCCCCCGGGGATGTACCAGATGTCATTTAGAAGATCTCAGGACACCGGCGGTGTACCAGATGTCATTTAGAAGATCTCATCGGCACCGGCGGCGTCCAGATGTCATTTGAAGATCTGCGGCAGCGATTAAAGATGTCATTTAAAGATCCCAGCGACACCGGCGAGTTTCCCGATGTCATTTAGAAGATCTCACGGGACCGGCGGTGTACCAGATTCATTTAGAAGTCTCATCGGCACCGGCAGGTACCCGATTCAAGAAAACCATCGGCACCGGCAGTTCCCAGGTATTTGAAATCTCTCGGCCCGGGAGGTACCAGATGCATTTAGAAGATCTCATCCACCGGCAGTGTACCAGATGTCATTTAGAATCTCATCGACACCGGCGAGTGTACCAGTGTCATTTGAAAAATCCCCATCACAGGGGAGTGTTCCAGATTCTTTGAAGATCTCATCGACACCGGCGAGTGCCAGATGTCATTTGAAGACCATCGGCACCGGCGAGTTTCCAGATGTCATTTAGAAGATCTCATCGGCACCGGCAGGTACCAGATGTCATTTGAAAATCCATCGACACCGGCGGGGTTTTAAAATGTCATTTAGAAAATGTGAAAAAATTTTGTAAAAATTTTATTTTCTCGAATTTTTTTGCAGGGGCTTTCCATTCTGATCTTCTCGATTTTCAACTCCAAATTTTACGCCCCTTTTAAAATGGGACCTAAATGCAAAAGTTGCCCCCTAAAAGAAACCCCCACCTCACCTCACTGAATCGGTGTCTGGGAAAAAAATCCCAGGAACGAAACCCAGTACCTTTTTAACGGGGGGGCAGCAAACCTCCGTCCGAGACTCCTTATCATTTTTATATATATATATATACTACACACAAACCTTTACGTCACAGAGACTCCTTCCATCTTTTAGAAATACCCACACCAAACCTTTTTGCCGAACTCCCTTCCCCCAAACCACAGTTAACAAAAAAAAACCCAAAAACAAAAATCCCGGGGGGTTCGGGCCAAAATTTTTAAAAAATAGAAACCCTTTTACCTCCCCCCCATTAGAGGGATAAGAGGTTTTGGGTGAAAAACATGTCCAAACTGGACTAGGAGGGTTAAAAATTGGGTATTCTTGGAAAAAATCAAAAATATCCAAAAAAGATTAAAAAATTTGGGCGTAAAGACGAACGAGGAAAGAAGAAGAAAAGAAAATATATCAAATGACTTGAAATGGAATTGGCAATAAAACTGTCCCCATGAACTTGGGGGGTTTTTTGCCCACTTTTTGGCCCAAAAACCCATAATGAGGTGTCGAACATGACCGACGCTGGACAAAAGAGTCCCTATTCTACAGGTGTCCCAACCACGATTTTCTGGACAAAAACGTCCCCCCAAAACTTCCCGTAATGGCCCAAAAAAAATGGGAAAAAAGAAGAAAGTGATACCCCCTTTGATTTTTTAAAGTGTAAAAATTTGGGAAAAGAATGAGAGAAAGTATGCCAGAAAAACATGATGAAAATTTACGGGAACTTGACTTTTACCCCCCACAAGAAAAAAAATATTTGTTTTTTAAATATAATAAACAAACACATAAACACGACCCCCTACGTACCCCGGACAATTTTTTTCATAATTAAAAAATGGCAAACAAAGATTATTAATTTTGAGTTTTTACATTATGGGGTCCCGAAATACAAATGTCCAAAAAAAAAAATGTTTTTTTCCCTTTTTTTTGAAAGCTCCATACCGACCCGTTCCCCTTTTTTTGATTTGTATTTATCCGGCCTTGAGCAAACCAAACTCCAAACCAAATTGACAACCTTTTTTTTACAAAACCCAAAGGCCCCCCCCCCTGCGCCTCTTACGACATGCCTTGTATGTAGCAGTGTTTTTATTTTTGTTTGGAGCCCCCCCCAAAAAACCAGGTGAATTTTGATTTTTTTTTTTAAATTTTTTGTTGATATTAATAGAAGAATGTCAACTTTTGCGATAGTTCGTTAATACTCGTATTTGTCAAACTGGTAACAAAAGATTGCAAAAAATTTATACAACGGGAGCAGATTCAATTTTGCTTGGATGTCTCCCAGTATCCACATGATGGTCATTGACTGCCTCAAACAACAAGTTTTTTTGTTGATTATTCAAAGTCTGTGCCCCGAACAAAGTTCAAGATAGAATAATTTACTATTTTGTTCAATAAACAAACAACATGAAAATCTTCACATGCTCTTCGGTAAAAACAAAAAAAAAACACTGAAGAACATTTTGAAGAAGCTTATTAGAGATGAAGCTTAAAAAACTTATTAAAGGGTAACTATTTGAATGAAACTATTCGGTTATCATTGGGGGATCCCTTTTCGGGAAATCCTTTCTCCCCCGCTGAAAAACTGTCTTTAGAAATTCTCCCCTTTCCCAGCATCATGTTGGTTTCTTTGATTCCCTGCCACCTTCGTCTTGGGCGTCCCCCCTTGTTCCCAGGGAAAGATGCCTCCATTAACGTTTTTCTAAAGTCTAAACCATTGTGACTTTAACGGGCCCAAAAAGTTTCATCTTCCGGGACAGGAAGTTATTTATGGAAAACGACTCAATATGGAATAATGAGTTACACGTGGAAGCAAAGCAATGGCATCTTGTGGATAGAAAAGCATAGTTATGGGGAATAATGTTAAGACAGTTATCTTCTGCAGAACAAACAATTGAATACAACCCAAAGTAAACAGCTTTTATTTATAGACCAGAAAAGGCATTTGATAGAGTAAACAGGTGCAAACTATGGAAAATCCTTGAAGAATATGGCGTCCAGGGACAACTATTAGGTAATATCATGGCCTTATATCAAGATAGCGCCCGCGTGCCCAGTGTGTTCGTAGCGCGTTGGACTACGGGTGACTAGTCCTCTGTAAGTGCGGGTTCAACTCCGCGGACTGGCAGAAAAGCTACAGGTTCCCCAGATTTACGGTGTTCGTGGCACCGAGCCGAAGGGTTACGATGTCCATGACACGAGCCGAAGAGCTTTCAGCTCAAGTGCTTCGGGATCAGGAAAAGAAATATCAAGATAGCCAGAGTATAGTAAGAACAACAGAAGGAATGACTGACTGGTTCTCCATTACATCAGGTGTTAGACAAAGTTGTGTCCTCTCACCACTACTTTTATTGCATATATGGATAAAATAACTCAAGAGTCAAATTCAGATAATGATGAAATAAATGAACTGTTGTTTGCAGATGATCAGTCCCTGATACATCAAAATGAACAAGATCTACAACATCATATTGACACCTTGAACAAAAATTGTGTCAAACATGACATGAAAATCAACAACACTAAAACAGAAATAATGAATATGGAAGAAAACATAATAATCTAGACATCCATGTCAATGTCACTAAAATAAACCAAGTGAAAGAATTCAAATACTTAGGAAGCATATTAACAGAAGACGGAAACCTGGATAGAGAATAGAGGCTAGAGTACAAAAGCAATTGCTGTAACCTACCAGATAGCCCCATTGGTAAGGAACCCAAAATTTCACAGGCAGCTACAAACAGAGCCGGATTAGCATAGTAGCAGAAGTAGCAAATGCTACGGGCCCCGCGCTTTGGGGCGCCTCTGGAGCTAAGTTGTCACTTAGTCATAAACAAGGAACCAAGTTTGGGAGGTGGGTAATAATTTCCCCTTTCATTTTTTTTTTATTGAGGTTAGGGCCAAGGTCATGTTTACTCAATTTCCGACTTAATTGGGCGGTCACACTGAGCTCATTAACAAGCTAACAGTTTTACTTTTGTATAGAGTGTCTCTTGTGTGGCACGCTTCTAATAACGAAAACTTGAAAGCTTGAGCAAAGAACAATTAAATTTGACTCATAACCCGTTCAAGTCTCTGTTCGTTCAGTAGTTTTAGCGCGAAACTTAGTTTAAAATAAAAGCAATGGCGTATAAAATATTGTTCTAAGACATGAGCAGATCTGGGCACTCCTAAATGATTAAACAGAAACTTGGGCACACTTGAAGGAGCTCACAAGAAGCCGCAACACAGAACTGCATAATTTTAAGAGAAGCACAAACGGCACAGAAGTAATTTTTTTTGTTCTGCTAACTTTGAATGTATTTAAATCCTCCCCTCTTGTTATTTTATTATTATTTTATTTTACATAGCTAATTTTATGTTTCAGTGAGAAATTAATTTTTAAAAATAGTTTCTATCATTTTCTTTTTAATAATTCAAATTTTTTAAATCAAGTTATGTCATGAAGGGGTTTAAATTAACACCCTGTATAAAATTTTCTTGAGAAAATTGTTATATCTAAAATTCAAATTTTCACTTTTATATTTATATTAGTAAAAGTAGAAGAATTACTTTTTTTTAAATTCATTTTCTCTTCCCAATTAGATAGACATCATGAACAGGGAAGATAGGGGTCAATTACGCTTCAATAAAGCGTAAACACAAGAAAAAAGGAAATATAACCAAGTTCTTGTATCAAAAACCCCAATTTAATTTTTAATGTCGGGGAATGGTGCGAACCCAAAGAAAAAGAAAAATATAGAAGTCGCGTCTCACAGATATGATGAAATGTGATATAAAACAATCATCATTACCAATAAAAGATCGCTTTTTACGTTCCACTTTTTCCAAAAGAAATAATCAATTAAGCAAGTCCCCCAATTTTTAAAATCATTTCAAAAAAACAAAAGACAGCCTCCCCTTCCTGTCCTTTCTACAACCAAAAAGCAAACAAAAAAAAATGCCCCAACGATAGGTAATGGCCAATAAACCCAATCAGTTTTGGGATTGAAAAAGGAACCCGGGGTGAAACAATGAACGTGATTTCTTGTCTTAAAAAACATCGATAAAGCAATCCACGAATTTGTAAAAATTTTTTCATTCCAAAAACCCAAACCCAAAAAAACTCATGTGAGGTTGGTTTGGGTTTTTTAAAACGGAAAATTTTTTTCGTTTTGTTTGCAAAGTTCTGATTCAGCTGTTCGTCACGGTTTACGAAGGGTTTTGCGTTTGGGAAAAACGCAAAAAATTTTGGGAAAAGACGGGAAAACACCTCCCAAGACAACGTTTTCTCTGTTTTTTGCAAAAAAAGTGTGTTGTTTCTCAACTTTAACCCAAATTGAGACCGAAAAAACTATTGGGGCCCCCGGAGCAAACTTAGTAACCCAATTTTTAAGAACGGGGTCTTCATTTGGGGTGGGGATGAAATTATTGGTTCCCCAAATTAAATTTTTTAGGTTTTTGGGAATTTAAAAGAAATTTGACTTTTTTCGGGTACATATTTATTTCAAAAAAGGAAAGGGGACATACATCATACTTTAAAAAAAAAATGTGAGAATTTACCCTCATTGCATCAAAACGGGATTATTTTTTAAAAAGAAATTAGTTTATTCATTCCTGGATCCTCAGACATTTCGATGGAAACCCTCAATGTGCCTTGTGTTCCATCTGGACCAGAAAAGGTTTGTAAAGTTTTTGGGATATAACAACTGTGTGCCCAAATTTATTGTTTTTTAAAAAAAAGGCATTGATATAAAGCTTGTTAAACTATGACAATGTCACAACATGGTTGAAATTAAGGCTTATAAGCACGCATTAAAATAAATGTAAAAATCATTCCTCTTTACATTCACTAATTTTGGTTTAAAGGGAATTTGTATAAACACCCATTTTCTTTTTTGTTGAAAGTCTTATAATTTTTTCGTTTCCCCTTCGATGGGGCATTCTTAAAAAAGCACGGGAAGTACAGGTTCAAACCCCCCTTTTTAAAGATTTGGGACCGGGTGGTTTTCCCACTGATAAAAAAACACTTTTTGTTTTTTCCATTATCAAAAAATTTTTGGGATGACATCTAAAAAACATGGATCAAAGGTGGGTTCGTAATCAAGCGATGGGCTAGTTTTGGGGTATAAGTTGAAAAAGGGGAAAAGTTGCATTTTTTTGGAACGGAATTCTAGAACGCTTTAAAGGGCTGCGCTTCATTACAGTCACCTGATCAAAACCAACCGGGGTATGTCTTTTGAACGTTTCACGGGTACGTTAACAATACGGCCAATTTTCAGATAGGGCCAAAACCAAAAACCCGACTCCGCAAAAAACAACAAACTTCACGACGACCAAACGAAATACTAAGTACGACGATTTTTGTGGCCTACTATCGATGAAGTTTAGAAAAATCAAACACCCAAACAAAAATTTGAAAGTCAGGTGTTTTTGTCATAATTTATAATTTTTCTGCTAGCTAAACCCTGGAACGTACCCTAGGTACTGTTGTATTTGGAACATTTCGGGGTTTAAAAAATTTTTAAAGGGAAAGATCTTGAAAAAAAACTCCCAAAAATTTTTACTCTCCAAAAGGATTTGGGAAAAAAGCCAGGCAGAAATTGTGCAGTTCGCTGAAATTAAAACTAATGTGGCTTTTGAAAGAAAAGAATGAGGCCAACTGCTTTTAAAACTTATAATGGAAAATTATTAAATCGTTTCCCAAAGTAAAATTCTTCGAAATTTCTTGTCTTTAATGATTACAACTGCGCGGAGAACGTTCTTTTCAACATTAAAGCGTATAAAAAATGAGTTAAGCATGATGGGGCAAGTCCTAAATAACCTCACCCTTTAAAGAACTTAATTAATTTACTTAGAAATTGTTTTGTATTATTCAAAATTTCTCACATTAAAACCCCGAAAAACTTTTTAAAATTTTTGTTTATTATTTATTATCATACAAAAATTAGGGCCCCGCCAAAATTTCAAGGGGGGCCCCCGGTTAACTGGGTCTGTAAAACAGATGATCAACAATTTTTTTACCCACTTTTTTCCCGAGCCAAACATGGACTTTAGCAAAGGAGTCCTCTACATGTGAAATGCGTTCCCGAAAAATTTCCAACAAGACAAAAAAGACAGAATCCCCTCAGCTAAAAAAGAAAGTTCACAAAACCGTGCTTGAATTACATTGAAACAAAGAATGAAGTGGTTTTTCCCTTAATAAGAATCATCCAAACTCCATATACAGAGTCTTCTACAACAGAACATCGGAAAGAAGGCAAAAAGGGGGACCAGGAAAAGATGGGAAAGGAAACCTTGAAAGAGCAAAAATCAATCACACAAGCCACCAGAAAAGCACCCAAAACAAAAAACCCAAAACCCCCACCTGGGCAACAACCCGGTAGCAGTGTGACGACAAAAAAAGAAGAAAATCTTCTCCTCGCCGAACCTTAGAACATTTGACTAATAAGCTTCAGTTTTCGTTTTGTCATGGTTTTGTAGACGTAGCACAGATTGCACTTCGTTAAGAACCCTTTTCTGTGATTTTTTCTTACACAGATAAATTAACGGGCGACAGGTTTTTTAAATTTAAAGTTTATATTATTTCTTTGGAAATTCAACCCTTGCTTTAAATTCCCAAAAAAACATCATCATCTTATTTCTTTTGCATAACTCAAAGATACATCATCATCTTATTTTTTTTCGTTATTGGGGAAAAAGTGACAAGTTGTGTGAAACATCGGGCACCGTTGATTGTCAGAAAATTGAAAATGGAAGGAGGGTATTTTTGGGGCTCTTCTGGCTGCCTGTTGGATGAGGACACTAAAAATGTTGAATCGATCCAGCGTCAGAGTTTAAAAAATTTTTATCATTCAGAAGTGGATGATATTCCGAACCTTCCCCTTATGTAAGTAAATAAAAAGCGACTTTGCTTGGGGAGGGGATGTAACAACACAAGGCACCTGGTTCCAACCCGCGGTTCACAAGTTTGCAAAAAATTGTTCCGGTTTTGAACGATAAAAAATGACCTCATTCAAAAAAATTTGCTGAACGTATAAATGATTAGAAAATCAGACTGTTTCTGTTTTGATGGTAAGTCCCTTAAAGGGTATCCAATTTTTATTTTAATAAATAGATAAAAACCCTTCACCCATTTATTGAAAAGACAAGATGTAATCCCAAAAACAAAAAAAAAATGGAAACAAATAAAAAAAAGCAAAAAAGGAAAACGCTGAACAATTGGCGATTGAAACGGTCAATAGATTGTAAAAAAAACATAGAACAATATCATGAATTCCCCTCTCAACGACGGGGGGGTGATGCTGAATGAAAAAATGATAGCATAAAAAGTTTTATGGAAATTTTCTTTTCTTGGGTTCCTTTTACCTTTCCCTGTCTCCTTTCAACAGCGTGGGTTGCCTATGGCCCGGTAAACTTTCAACTTTGTGACTATGCGTATGCCCTTGCTCCACACAGTGACACGTGAACCTTCCGAACGCAGCACTGGCTTTGGATATCCTGATTGTGACCTCAGAATCTATGTTTGCCGATCTGGACAGGTGGCTGCCAAGATAAGCAAAGTTGTCCGTTGACTGGCGACGCTGGTGTTTAATGTTGATGACTGGATCGTAATACTGTTCTCTAGGGACGGGCTGGAACATGACCTGTTTTTTTGGTGTTAATGGTGAGGCCAAACCTATCACAGGCCATTGAGAACTTGTCCATGTCAGTCTGCATTTCTTCCGCAGAGTTAGTAGGAGGCGCAGTCATCAGCAAACAACAGGTTTGAGATAGTTGATTCTTTTACCTTGTTGGAGGATTTTAACCTCCGAAGATTGAATAGATTACTGTCTGTCCTTTATCTAATCTTTACCCCATGTTCGTCGCCTTCCCAAAAGACATCCGTGAGCATGGCAGCAACATCATGCTGAAGAGTGTTGGGCCACACATGCCCTGTTTGACGCCGTTGTTGACATGGAATGCTTCCGACAGCTCCCCTCGTCAAGTCACGTGCCATCATGCCTCGTGAAACTGTTGGACGATCTGATGAATTCACTGGGCATCCAAATTTTTCCATGATCTTCCATAGACCCTCTCTGTTGACGTGTGAAAGCCTTTGTCAGATCGACAAGACCATGTAAGTTTCGGTGCTGCTCTTGCATTTTTCCTGTAATTGGCGAGCAGCAATATCATGTCTGCTGTTCCACGACCTGCTCTGAAGCCACATTGGGTCTCAGGAGTAAGTCCTGTTCCAGGTGATCGATTAATCGATTGAGGAGGACTCTGGCCAGTATTTTGCCAGCAATTGACAGGAGGAGATCCCCCGTGATTATCGCAGGCCTGGCGGTTTCCTTTCCGCTTGTACAGGTGGACAATAGTGGCATCCTTTAGTTCTTGTGGCACACGTTCGTTGCACCAAATGGATGTAAATAACTCTGTCAATTTTAGCATCAGCATGGGCCTTCCTTCTTTGTAGACTTCGGTTGGTATTGAGTCCGCACCGGTGCCTTCCCGCTGGACATCTGGCTTGTTGCCTTCTTGACCTCTTCTGGGGTAGGTGGAATATCAAGCTTGGCATGTAGAGATGCAAAGGTAGTCATGGTTGATGGGATCCGCTAGCAACACATACGGGGCGAACTCCCAGAGTGACTTTAATGCTGCCTCCCCCGCAGATGGGAAAAGCTAGAAGGATACATGTGGATATGGGGAAACTCGGAGCCCACTTTTCTCTATTGAGTCTGCGCAGAATATTAAAAAAAAAATGGCAGGACAAAATTCCAGACAGCGAAGTCCTCACAAGAGCAAAGATCCCAAGCTCAAGACCCTGTTGCAGAAGGCCCAACTGAGATGGGTAGGTCACGTTGCTCGAATGCCTGATAAACGCATCCCAAAACAGTTGATGTATGGCGGGGCTTAAAGGGGGCAGAGTTTAGCTGGTGGACAGAAAAACGCTTTCAAGACACTCTTAAAGTGTCTGAAATGCTTCGATATAGACAATACGGGGCGGAATCCTTTCGCAAGATCGCCAAATGTGCGCTGTAACAAAAAAGAGGAACCGAAAGCTGAGAATCATCGTATTGTTGAGTCACAGAAAAACGAGACGCGAAAGACAGAGCACACAACACGCACATGTCTAACCTTGATCATGTATCCCACCTGTGGTCGGGGATTCTGTTCTAGGTTGGACTCTCAGCCACCTCCGCACACCCCAGAGGGTGCAACGCACACGTCTGAGATTGTGTCATCATCGCTTGCGAGGGACGCTTTACTGCCCCAAGTAGCTATCCCACGGCACCCTGCCCTTTTAGCCAGACCGAACTACTATCTGTTGTCAGGGTGACCACGGAGGAAAGAGGATTGAGTCATCCCCCTAATCCTGTCGCGCCTTTCCCGCCTTTGACCCCGGTGCAGATCTTAGCACTCCTTGGCGGAACTTGGTAAGCTAAAACCCATGATTTAAAATGGTAGACCGTAGGGTGGAATTTGCTCGATGGCACAGCGGTTGCACCCCCCTTCAAAAAAATATTCATCTCGTTATATCCCCGGTTGAGCATGATTTATTATTCCAACGAAAAAGACCAGATCGGCCACGTCTCAAAACACACCTGAGAAACAATGTGAGTAAAAGACTGGTGTGTTGATTATTCATCGCACCAGATTTCTTTCTTTGTCCCTGCGTTTTTACCGTTAGGGCGTAGGGTTTAACTGAGATCGGTTTCGAGATAGTAGCCGGTCGCTTGATGTGTTGTTATTGTGGAGTTGTTTCTTCTTCCAATGCTTCATACGACCACTTGTCTCAAACATTGTGATTTGTTGTGATCTGAGCCTAAGACGATTGTAAAAAGGGCAAGGCCTTACAGTAGGTCGGGCCACACCCCGATTTCGGTGCTTTTACTAGGTAGCATCTAGGGCCTACATCAGAAACCGCTTGAATGCATTGTAGATTCAGGTACTTCTTTCCCTTCCCCTTCACCACATGGGTGATTGTGGAGTTGTAAGATGTCTGTAACTCCATCAACATATCTTTTTCTTGGTCTGTCCCTTTCTCTTGTTGATTCCATTTTCAGGGTGTACGCTCTTGCAACTGGTGTATTCGGGTTCATTCTCCCCAAAGTGGCAAACCATTTGAGCCCTCTTTTTTTCAATGAATCTAATACAGTGTTGTTCCTTTTTCCCTTCTAATTTCCTCATTTCTCATATTTCACAGGGGGTAATTTTCCTTCTTGTTCTTTAGTCAGTGCCCATGTTTGGCACAGTGTTGGTATGAAGAGTGCATTTATAATCTGTCTTTTAGTCTCTGTACTGGAATTGCTGGGTGTTTCAAGATTGGGGAAGGTGATAGTAATGTTGTTGGCTTGCTGGATTCTAGTTTCGATCTTCTGTCCAGTCTACTATCAGATGTGAAGATACTTCGAGGTATTTGAATTTCCCCACCTGCTTAGAGTTTGGTCATTTATTTGTATGTTGATATCTTTTTCTCTCCTATATCATACTTCTTCTGCAAATGCAGGTGATCAAAGAAACTAAAAACCTCGAACCGTTATTACTCAACAATAATTTTGTCACCGTATTTTATCGCCACACACAACATCGCACAAGTTTTACTCAATATGTGAAGTATTGTTATCGCCACACAACATCGCAAGTTATTACTCAATATCGACAGTATTATTATCACCACACAACATCGCACAAGTTTACTCAATATGTGAAGTTTTATGCCACAACATCGCACAGTTATTACTCAATATCTGTGAAATATTGATTACCATCACAACCTCACATTATTTTAATATCTGACGTATTTTTATCACCACAACCCTCACGTTATCTCAATATGTGAGAGATTAACACACACACAACCTCGCACAGTTATTACTCATATGGAAAATTGTTATCCACACACAACATCCTTACCCTTGCTATTTTTAACCAGGTAGTTTAACGTCGAAGTCGAAATTGAACCAAATAAACCACATTATTTCCAAGCTTAATTAAACGGACGAGGAAGCTGGGAAAACAAATAACAATGAGATGATAAATCTTGCCGAGATAGAGACAGTTTATACTCATAGCTTTGATTAACCTGGAGGTTATAATCGTAGAGATTCAAACTTGAGGGCATGCAATCTTTCAGTCGGGTTGTGTCCACCAGCCAGGATGAGAAGATTTATCATTGTTTTAGGAAGGAAATGTCCCGACCATCTGAGAAGTCTACGATAAAGAGAATTGAGATTTTTGATCTCACCAGAATTTGATTTCTCTTCTTTCTTTAATGCTCCATATCGATCCTTGTTCACTCTTTGATTGCTATGTGATCTGAGCCTAAGAGTGATTGTACGTTTGTCAGGTTTATGCGCCTACAAGGGAGGCCAGTACATCCAATTCTGCAACGTGTTTGATTGACTAGATAACTTAGATGCCCTTAATTTCAAGTCCCTGCAAACATGGGGTGATATGATTGTCCCTTTGATGTCAATAACTATAACATACCATTAGAATAATAGATTGTGTTAAGTTTATCATTATTTCAATACAGATTGTGTAAACTCTTGTCAACCATTGTTGCTAGACCGACTCACTGAAAAAGGTTATGGCTGATTGAGACTGAAAAGATAATTTAGAGACGGGTTGATTAGTGAATTAATCAAACAACAAAACTTCTGCCAAATCAATTGTCTGATTGAACCATCACCATTGCACTTCGGTGTGAAACCCTGTGTGCTGCCATCTCTTACATACACAGAAAGATCTTAGTGATAGTGCACGAACTCCGTAGCACCGACGAGGGTCCCGGTGTCAATTAAAATGTGGTGAAAATATTTTGTAGGAATTATTTTTAAATCTTTCGAATGAATGTTGCACGGGTATCGGCTTTACAACCTGCTCTTCTCAAGTTTTGAACTGCTAGTGGTTATTTTACAACTTGCTCTTCTCAAGTTTTGAACTGCCAGTGCTTCTTTTTTGTGCTTAACTTGAATACGGGACCTACATTTTATTATCGTCTCCGATAGGACTAGGAACTTGATGCCACTTACACTGAGATCAGGGATCTCTGGAAAAATATCCCGAACGCTCCACGGGGGATCAACTGCTTACCTTTGGAACGAGGAGACGAGAACCTAACCTCTACGCCACAGAGACTCCCACAAACGAAATATGATGTGTGTGCACTCGTATATTTATGGTATACTGTGTACAGGAATAGTTATAGACGACGCCACTGAAATCAATATACCACATGGTATTAAAACAAGTGTTTTTAATTTGTTTAATATCTGTTAGTTGAAGCTATGATCAGTAGTTTGCACGGTGCCGCCCCAACCTTCAAACACGGATTTTAAGAGACGACAACATAACCTGGCACTGTGGAAATATAACACATCCTTAAGATGTCATCACAATCGAGACGGAAGGAGAAGAGACAACATGCATTTCTGATTTCTCACTCGTGGCACTACCGGACACAGACGGCAAATAAATGTTTCCCCTGGGATGTCTGTCCAGCAGGTGCTAGTTGTTTGATTCTCAGACTTAACACGTCTTGGTGACCAGACAGATGGTCCTGCTCAGAACATCATTAGACTAAGTGTATATATCCTGTAAATCAGATTACAAGCCCAAGCTTTCAGACAGACATATGTTCTCATTAGTTGCAACATTTCACTGACAAAAAACAGACATGTTCTCATTAGTTGCAACATTTCACTGACAAAAAACAGACATATGTTCTCATTAGTTGCAACATTTCACTGGAAAAAATAATAGACTTTGCTTGCTCTGTCTCAGATAGTGGATTTATATGTCGAAGTGGTTGAGACCTTCGCGTAGCTTGGCTGAAGGTTTTAAATTCCAATCCGGACCGAGACATGTGCAATTTTGTTCATGAGATCTCTATGATTGTTGCTGGAGATACGGAGTTCGTGCTATGACTTGAAGGTTATATCATAAACCGCAAGAGTAGTTACCGGGCCCAAATTTGGGGTGGAAAAATAGAACCACTGTTACCTGCCACGCATGTCGTAGAGGCGACTAAGGAGGTTTGGCTGAAATCGGATGCATGTGTCCAAACGTGTAGAAGTCTATGCGTTTAGGGGCCTACTAAACAATGTGCAACGTATACACGTTCTTGGCAAAGATCAAACATATCACAAAGAGTGATTAAAATTGGTCTAAAGAACGACCAAAAGAAAAGATATCATAAACTTGCAGGAAGGATGAAATAGTTGGATCTTGATTGATGGTTTGGTCTTGGACTTCGTTACTAGGAATTTGAAATCAAAGTTGTTCAAGTTATATTTACAGCCATATCACTTATGAATATTGCTTTTTAAAATTATTTTGGTTATTATAATAACTATAATATTGATTACAATTTACGAAACAATTGAAAATTATTGACGACGAAAAATGAATGACAGACACGTCTGAAATCAACGTAATCTCAAACCAAGAATTGATTAAAATAGTTGAACTTTACACAGCATATGCTATTTTTAGAGTTGCTTTTTTACTCCGCTCAGAAAGCAATGGCAAACTACAGAACGTATAAATGTTGCCTAGAAAAATCTACGCCTCGTTTACTGTTGTTGATGGCGAAATCCTGAGAAGGATATGCCACGATTTTCATACAGTCTTCTACAAGAGAACATCAGGAAAGAAAGCGAGAGGATGACCACGAAAAAGATGGAGATATGGCATAGCAGAATCATGTCAAAAATGCAAAATAACCATAACCCAAGCCCCTAGGGTAGCACAAGACAAAAACAGGGAGGGAGGGAGAGAAAGAAAGGGTAACAACCAGGTGACAGTGGACGACAAAATAAGAACAAAGAAGTCTTTGCTACAAATTGCATGAGCCTCACACGCATGAGCCTCACACGCATGAGCCGCACACGCATGAGCCTCACACGCATGAGCCGCACACCTTAAACAGAGTTACATCTCCTTAAATTAACAACTGTACAGGGGGACTGCCTAGAGTAGTTGATAGTAGTTGATAGTAGCTCGGCCTGCTAGCTGTGAGACGCCTCATAGCTCGGGTTCGAACCTACTGTCCGGCATTTGTTCGAGTCCCCTGGTCTTACTCAGGACGATAACGTGAGTACCTCTGAAGTCGGAGAAAATCTGCCTGTATGGCGAGGGAATACTAATTACGAGTACATTGAGCACACGGCTGCCAGTGTAAAGTAATTTACAATGTGCACGCTGCTGCCATTGTAAGAAATTGGAAAAACAGATTTTCGCACAAAAATCAGTTTCAGAGATGAAACTTCGTCTGAGTTGAAAGCGGACGAAGAAAAAAAAAAAAAAAAACCTGTATAGCACAAACTTGAACTCGTTCAGATTCTAGGTATGTCCACGTTAGTCATGTAACATGTATAGACAAATAGAGAACATTATGTGCTTAGTATGTACACACATATCTAATCTTCAAGATGAAGAGCTTGTCGACAAGGGCTCTTGGTCGACATTTACGACATGCCAGAAGAGTCAGCGGTTCTGTGGTTGCTAACTGTAACATCGCTTTTTAAGGCGATATATAGCACATGGGGGTACATGAACATGTTGAAATTAATGGTCGCACGGCTAGTGCAGAACGCGACATTGGTCAGGTTATGGTTTTCTTTTCTGTATACGCCCTTCAGAAAATAACTCTGTGGCCGTATCGGGGATTGAACCCGTGTCCCGCACCAAAATCCATTCGGCCAGACGCTTCACGTCAGTGGTTCTATTCTTGATTATCCCGGAAAACACCCCGGTCCGTGTTGTAACTGTCTGTTAATTTTTGCTGGAATCAGTCATTTAATTTCCAGTTGTTAATCTTATCTTCAAACACATATATCTAGCACAAGCTGGTGACAATTATCAAATATTTGTTGTGTTTTTATGTGACTTTTTGAAGTTTCGGTTGTGTTTTGGACAGATCACTTCTCTGTTAGAGTTATTGAATGTTGAAACGATGAGAAGAATAAACAAGTTAACCATGTTTGCTTTGAAAGAGATCCGAACACACATGGTTACTCACTGAAGTGCAATGATGATGTTTCAATCAATCAATCAAATTAACTATTACATTTATTGTTATCTAAATATGCAATACTAACTAGTAGGTTGAGATTATTACTGTCAGAATACATTCACTGATCTCAGTTATCGCAATTTATGCTGTCAGTCATCGCAATTTATGCTGTCAGTCATCACAATTTATGCTGTCAGTCATCACAGTCTATGCTGTCAGTCATCACAATTTATGCTGTCAGTCATCGCAATTTCATCATTATAAACCTCACACACACGACTATGAACTTGGTTTCTTCTCATAATTTTGGAGTAAAAAAAAAAGTTAAATTTAAAGAAAGCATATTTCACAGTTGGCGGGTCGTTCGATTTCTGAAACAATTTTCACCTCTCATAAACATTGTTAGCATAAGTAGAATTTCACGACGATATAGTGTCATTGGTTAGTCAATAAATGCTAGAGATGGATCGGACATGTGGTACGTATGGAGATTAACTGTCACGAAAACTGCACTGAGACGGACACCAAAGGTAAAAGAAAACGTGAAAGACCTAAAACGACATGGAGGAGGACAGTAGAACAAGAACTGAAAGGAATTAATCATAGCTGGAGCACAATGCAGAGGACGACCACGAATATAGATGAATCAGTAACGGCTCGTGATTATTTTTGTTGATGGGCTAGACAAAAAATTTCGGAAAAATCATGGTCTTGGGTTAGGCTATAGTTTAGTATTTACTATTATTGTCTATTACGGAAAGTTATTCCACCTCCTCATTTACTATGACATACATTATTGTACACAGATGTATATTGATGGTACAGTAAATTACCTTAAACTATCCAATGATGGTTAGTTAATTAGTTCTATTATTTTTATATATCATTCGGTATTTACGCACTCCGACTAATGTTTTGCGCAATACCACCGTTAATCTGTGCACTGACTTGACCGCGTAAAAATTTCCCTACTGAATGAATGAATATCACATACTTATATGTGCTAAATAAGCAGTCGAGAGAAGGGTCAGAGGTCGCTATGTTAACAGACGGTCTAAATTGACATTTATACTGGCCTAAAAATAGTGCGCTGAAAATGCGTGAAGTATACTAATTAGTGAAGAAAGACGCTGATATTTAGATTATTTATGATATTTTAGCGTTATATATTAAACCTTTAAAGCTAATCAGTATCACGTTAAAGGTAATAATTATGAACAAATAATTTATAAAATAATAAGTACACGCTACATATTATTTTTAGTGAGGTCCAACCCACTGACTCTAACAACGAGCCGCCACTGAGAAGAATGACGTGCATTTGTTGCTGTCCTAAGTTCCAGTGGCGTCACAGACTAGAGAGAGAGGAGTCAATAAATATAGGAACACAATGTGCGTATGCAATGAATCATTCCCAACTAAGCATAAACGGAACTTAAGTTTCTGAACAAGGAGTGTATTATCAAGTACTGAAAGTGACGTATAACATGGACAATCATAGCATAAATACACAACTAGGACATGAACGCAAGAAATGTGAAACAATCAGACATGATCATCAAGAAGAATATACGCCTCTAAATGAAGTAGATGAGCTGTAGATGTGAAACAATCAGACATGATCATCAAGAAGAATATACGCCTCTAAATGAAGTAGATGAGCTGTAGATGTGAAACAATCAGACATGATCATCAAGAAGAATATACACCTCTAAATGAAGTAAATGAGCTGTAGAAACACTTACAAATTGGGATATGACAAATAAACAAGCAAATATCAACCATCACGTGATAGATAAAAGTACAAGTCAATGTTTTGTCAATATATTTGTGAAGTAAATGTCCACTTTTTAAATGTTACCAACGCATTTTAATCGAATATGTTGCGGGTGGTTTTCTGTCCATGGTTCCTTGATAGAAAGTTTTATCAAAGATGGATGGTCTGGTCACCAGTTATATATATTATTCTTTTTGTTAGCATTTGACACATAATGCTTCTACAAGAGATTTCCATTCTGTCATCTTTCTACCAATAGTTTCTCATGTCAGGTCACACAATCTTTCTACCAATAGTTTCTCATGTCAGGTCACACAATCTTTCAACTTTCTTTCTACTAATAGTTTCTCATGTCAGGTCACACAATCTTTCAACTTTCTTTCTACCAATAGTTTCTCATGTCAGGTCACACAATCTTTCTACCAATAGTTTCTCATGTCAGGTCACACAATCTTTCAACTTTCTTTCTACTAATAGTTTCTCATGTCAGGTCACACAATCTTTCAACTTTCTTTCTACCAATAGTTTCCCATGTCAGGTCACACAATCTTTCAACTCTCTTTCTACCAATTGTTTCTCATGTCAGGTCACACAATCTTTCAACTCTCTTTCTACCAATTGTTTCTCATGTCAGGTCACACAATCTTTCAACTCTCTTTCTACCAATTGTTTCTCATGTCAGGTCACACAATCTTTCAACTTTCTTTCTACCAATTGTTTCTCATGTCAGGTCACAGTCTTTCAACTTTCTTTCTATCAACTATTTCTCATGTCAGGTCACAGTCTTTCAACTTTCTACGGTTCTTCTCTATTGTTCCTTTGGCCGTCCTTGCATTTTTTTCATCATCCGCTGTCCATCGGAAAGCTGTCCTAGCCAATATGTCCTAGCTGTCCTATAATGGCATAGACAATCCACCTCCGCCTTTGAATTATGCATCGTACGTTTGTTTTAAAAGCTCTTCAATTTCGTAATTGGCCAGAATATTCTTAATTTATTTTAAATTGTCTCTGTGTGGTGCCGAGGTCCGTATGTGAATAGTACCACTGTCACCTACAAGGCATGTCGTAAGAGGCGACTGTGGTAGGGGCCTAGGTGCGTGCGCGCGCGTGCTGCTGTTATTACGTCGTGGTTTTGTTTTTGTAAACAAACTCAAACTTCCCATTTGTAATGGCACATATTTGAAAGCTGTCACTAGCAACTGAAGTTTTACATTTGCTATCCTGTTCTGTCTCCTGTGTGTACATGAGGGATAGGGTCGCCTGGTATTTCTCTACGTCCAACAGATACAATCATAACCAAAACTTGTAAAGTTGTTTCATATGTATATTACTTTCATCTCATGGCTCTCCAATACTTTCTTTCATTGGCAGCGGAGCACACATTACTACCTCCTCTCTTGGGTAGATTCCCCTTCGATCCTTAACATTTTAGCAAGTCTAGTGTTCTGATCCATCTGCATATACTCTGACCCAGTGGTCAAGTGGGTATTATTCCATCTGCATATACTCTGACAAGTTGAATGCATTTGAAAATAGATGTCTGTGAAAATAATGAATATAAAATGGAACGAATTCAGGAGAAGTGATGAAATCAGAGTCATGTCTGGTCAACCACTAGTGACAACTGTTATAAGAAAGAGAAGATGGAGATATGTTGGGCACACCTTGAGGAGAAATGATCAACGAATATCAAAGCAGGCATTGAAGTGGGATGCAAAGGGTTCAAGAAAGAGAGGTCGACCTAAGGAGACCATGAAACGAACTTTGCTGAGAGAGGCAGGAAATATTGGTCTCAGTTCAATGGAGGAGATTGAGCGAGTTGCCCAGGATAGAGAGGTATGGAGAAATTACTTGCAGGCCCTATGTAACGTATAACGGTACGAGAGGAATTATTATTATTATTATATACTCTGACCCAGTGGTCAAGCGGGTATTATTCATTCGCGAATGACTGTCCATGAAGAAACTATATTGTTTGACCTCTCTCCTCCTAATTATATTTTCACCTTTGACTTTGACTGATCCAACTACAAGCTGTACTGTTACAAAATTAATATCAACATGTTTATATAAAACCAACGTTTACAAAACATCAAAGTTTAAACTGACATTGATTTTGTGTGGGTGTGTATATGTTTATCTGTGTCTGAAGCAAACAGGGCGGGGTTGAACAACAGCTATATCCAGATGTAAAACAATCGATTTTAACAAATACAAAAACTAGTCCTAGATTGCATACAATAAATAATCCTTGACTTTCAACTTCACTGTTATTTTCCTCAAGGTGTGATAAATCAACACATTTCTCACGTACGTCTATGCTAACAATTCACAACGATAAGATTACACATCAAACATCATTTCTTCTGAATTCTTGGATAGAAATTATCTGCTCACTTATTGTACACATCGTAAATATTCATCATACACCACAACATTCAACTAGCTAACACAACATTCAACTAGCTAGCACAACATTCAACTGGCTATCACAACATTCAACTGACTAACACAACATTCAACTGGCTAACACAACATTCAACTGGCTAACACAACATTCAACTGACTAGCACAACATTCAACTGGCTAACACAACATTCAACTGGCTAGCACAACATTCAACTGGCTAGCACAACATTCAACTGGCTAACACAACATTCAACTGACTAACACAACATTCAACTGACTAACAAAACATTCAACTGGCTATCACAACATTCAACTGGCTAACACAACATTCAACTGACTAACACAACATTCAACTGACTAACACAACATTCAACTGACTAACACAACATTCAACTGACTAACACAACATTCAACTGGCTATCACAACATTCAACTGGCTAACACAACATTCAACTGGCTAACACAACATTCAACTGGCTAACACAACATTCAACTGGCTAACACAACATTCAACTGGCTAACACAACATTCAACTGGCTAACACAACATTCAACTGACTAACACAACATTCAACTGGCTATCACAACATTCAACTGACTAACACAACATTCAACTGACTAACACAACATTCAACTGGCTAACACAACATTCAACTGGCTAACACAACATTCAACTGGCTAACACAACATTCAACTGACTAACACAACATTCAACTGACTAACACAACATTCAACTGACTAACACAACATTCAACTGGCTAACACAACATTCAACTGGCTAACACAACATTCAACTGGCTAACACAACATTCAACTGGCTAACACAACATTCAACTGGCTAGCACAACATTCAACTGGCTAGCACAACATTCAACTGGCTAACACAACATGCAACTGGCTAACACAACATTCAACTGACTAACACAACATTCAACTGGCTAACACAACATTCAACTGGCTAACACAACATTCAACTGACTAACACAACATTGAACTGACTAACACAACATTCAACTGGCTAACACAACATTCAACTGACTAACACAACATTCAACTGGCTATCACAACATTCAACTGGCTAACACAACATTCAACTGACTAACACAACATTCAACTGACTAACACAACATTCAACTGACTAACACAACATTCAACTGACTAACACAACATTCAACTGACTAACACAACATTCAACTGGCTAACACAACATTCAACTGGCTATCACAACATTCAACTGACTAACACAACATTCAACTGACTAACACAACATTCAACTGACTAACACAACATTCAACTGACTAACACAACATTCAACTGGCTAACACAACATTCAACTGGCTAACACAACATACAACTGGCTAACACAACATTCAACTGACTAACACAACATTCAACTGACTAACACAACTGCCAAACTAGATTTCATTCCTCGTTTATAACAGTTCATTTTCTCTACACGTGCCGCAATTTAGCACATCCCGCCGTAGCAAAGCATATGTTTATCTTTTCTTATTCAATTCAATGATCGATTATTTCCTGTAACATCAAATTATCGAACTTCCGCACTAGATGAGATTACGTTTACTTTCTGCTTCAAACGTCGGATGTAATGAGTGTTTATAACTGTCTGCTCATCTCTCTCTCTCTCTGTTGATTCATTATTTATATATGACATATGCGAGCTTTGCGGTTCTATCTCTCTTACATGATGACAGACATAAATGTTATATTGTCATAAATGCGCATTCTGTGTTCCATATAATCAGCTGTTTCGCTTTGCAAAAAGTTGATTTGCGTATATTTTTCCGTCCATAACAAAAATCAACTTATTGTATTACTTGAAGCAGTGACCCTTGACAAGCTGACATTTTGTTAGTTATTATCTTCGATCTGTCCAATTTCTAAACAAATAAAAAGCTGGATGAGTTTACTAGAGTAGAAAACAAATAATGAAAGATATAATGTCTCACCGTGTACGTGGAAGAGCATTAACACAATCTCTTTAGAAATATAAAGCTTCGACATTAAATATAGATGCAACATTTGTGTTCCCATTCATTTGCCTTTTTGTCTCAAGAGACAATATGTTTTGTGTCACGTAGTTTGTTCTGTAGCTGAATCATCGTCTGATGTGGTTGTAATGCCTGATTCTAGAGTCCATATATGCTGGTGTTTTTCTCGTTCTTGAACCATCCCTAGCTCACTGCTGCTCGCCATGCTTGTCTGTCTTTCGTCAACCGATCCCAATTTGCTTTGTCAAGGCTACATAAGTTAGATCAAGCTTGCAGGTGTCAATGAAGCGTAGTAACGGGCACTCATGCTTGTCTAGAACCAGTTATGACGACCATTTTTTCCGCCGATCCAGAAGCACTTGAGCTTTCAGCTCGGTGCCACGAACACCGTAAACCTGGAAAACCTGTGGCTTTTCTGCCAGCCCGAGGAATTGAACCCGCACTAACAGAGGGCTTATCACCCGCAGTCCAACGCACTACAAACACGCTGGGCAATATGACGACCATAAAGAATGTCCTTTGGGATTCTACCATCATGCATTCGGCAACAAGTGCCCCAGCCATCTCAGACGTCGATGCAACAACTATTGTACAAAAAGAGAGACAATGATGGCGATAATATAACTGTTTGGATGAAATTATCTCCGATGTGTCTGGCCTACATGTTTAGATACATATGAAACGGGATGCAATGTGTTCACGCTCTGTCTCAAACCATACAGATCACACAAAGAGTGGTTAGCTTGGTTACTAAGAACAAACCACACAGATCACACAAAGAGTGGTTAGCTTGGTTACTAAGAACAAACGACACAGATCACACAAAGAGTGATTAGCTTGGTTACTAAGAACAAACGACACAGATCACACAAAGAGTGGTTAGCTTGGTTACTAAGAACAAACCACACAGATCACACAAAGAGTGATTAGCTTGGTTACTAAGAACAAACGACACAGATCACACAAAGAGTGGTTAGCTTGGTTACTAAGAACAAACCACACAGATCACACAAAGAGTGGTTAGCTTGGTTACTAAGAACAAACCACACAGATCACACAAAGAGTGGTTAGCTTGGTTACTAAGAACAAACCATACAGATCACACAAAGAGTGGTTAGCTTGGTTACTAAGAAGAAAAAATAGAAGAAGATAATATATTGTTTCTGACAGATTCTCTCTATCAGGTATTATAGCCATAACCTCTTCGTCCTTCTCAACCGATACACCGACTCGTTGTATTGTGTAAAGTGACACAAAGCCAGTATACTAGCTAGTTTAGTATACATATATTGCAATATAAATGTGCAAGAGCGTAAGCAAAACGGTTGTTTTTTAAAACCAGAAATAAACAAAGAACTATGAATAGCAAGTCGAATGCAATAGTTAAAAGTTTTAAAACCAGAAATAAACAAAGAACTATGAATAGCAAGTTGAATGCAATAGTTAAAAGTTTTAAAACCAGAAATAAACAAAGAACTATGAATAGCAAGTTGAATGCAATAGTTAAAAGTTTTAAAACCAGAAATAAACAAAGAACTATGAATAGCAAGTCGAATGCAATAGTTAAAAGTTTTAAAACCAGAAATAAACAAAGAACTATGAATAGCAAGTTGAATGCAATAGTTAAAAGTTTTAAAACCAGAAATAAACAAAGAACTATGAATAGCAAGTCGAATGCAATAGTTAAAAGTTTTAAAACCAGAAAAAAACAAAGAACTATGAATAGCAAGTCGAATGCAATAGTTAAAAGTTTTAAAACCAGAAATAAACAAAGAACTATGAATAGCAAGTTGAATGCAATAGTTAAAAGTTTTAAAACCAGAAAGAAACAAAGAACTATGAATAGCAAGTCGAATGCAATAGTTAAAAGACAGCAACATACTCAACGAGGTAAAGTACACCAGATGTCTGTCAACTGTAAAATATACATAGAAATATAGGCATGTTCTCTTTTGTGAAGAACAAGCAAACAATAGAACACATGGTTCGTGACGACTGTCTGATGCATGGAAGAAGGCAGCCCGGCAAAGTGAGCCTCCTCTATTCTTCTGATAAACTATATAATCGCAAGAGTGTATATGTGTACAGAGATGATCAAACTGATGAGAGAACTCAATGTGGTTGCTTATACATCAAAGTATACAACCAAGATGAATAAGAACAGTGGCGGCTCGTCATTAAGGGCCTGTGGGCTATTCCCACCAAAAATAATGTGTAACATATATTTTTATAAATGAAATTATAACCTAACCCAAAACCATAATTTTTCCGAAAATTTGTGTCTGACCCACCACCAAAATGGTCACGATCCGTCCGCCACTGAATTAAAAAGAATGCATATATATCGGGGAAGGGGTAGGTGGGGTGTGTTTATGAAGAGGAAGGTGATAGACTATTGCTGAAGTTTAGTTTTGGTAACACAGCAATACTTGTTGTTTCGTAAAAAGCAACTCTTCGATTTTCTTGTTTTATTTATCAAGAATCTCATGGAGGTGTCGGAGCCACCTTCCATATACAACTTTCACTGTCATTTGATGTTGTACTAATTCGATGTTTCTCAAACTAGGGTCCGCAAGCTACTCACAGCGGGGTCTTTAAGCGCTTGAAGAAATATTATCATCTTTGACATTTCAAACAGAAAAATACATTTTTTAAATGTATAAAAACAGTGATAAACAAGTTCCATTGCGAAATCAAAGGATCCGGACCAGATCGGAGTCTAAATGTGACATGAAAAAATGAAAGATCGTTTGAAGTTTCCCGCAGTCTGAGAACATTGTTTATTATTGTAACACACACACACACCCATACATAATTCATGACTGTACATTTTCATATATAGAAGCTTATGGGGTCGGTGACAGTAAAATATATTTAACAGAGGGTTTGCAGTAATGCAAAGTTTGAGAACCGCTGTACTAATTAATCATTCTCCTGCGGGGATCTGTGTCTCTGTACCTGAACATTGTAAGGATCAGCGAATGGGGCAATGTTGACATTATTCTCACAACAAAAATAGGTTAGAAGAACGTAGAAAGACAATGTATAGTTGCTATACCATCAGTTTGGCCGCTACTACTAATTAAACACAGAAGTCGGTTTGCAGAATGATAAGAACACGGCGTGTTCTAATGTCTAATATAAAAATAGACATGACTATATAAACAAAACACAGAAAAAACACACACACACACAACTATAACTTGATATACATTTGTGTTGAAAGAGAGTATTGAAAATGAACAAGCAAACCTCATGATGAGAACATGTGGACAAGATCTCTGGCTAAGTGGTTACTCCCTTTGCCTTGTCAGTCGAAGGTCGTGGGTTCGAGTCCGGACCGCGCCATTCTGTTCACGAGTGCAGTTTTCTTCCAGAAACCCCTAGGATTGTTGCTGGAGCTACGGAGTTCGTGCAATACACTCGGCAGGTGGCGCGCCATTTCTGCGGAGAGGGACTGAGTCGTATGGGGTAAAACCCGGTGCAATGAAGTCAATCATTCGGCTTTAAAACCCTTTTTTATAGACAGAACTAGAAGTGATAGATAGGTTAGCAAATAGGAAGACAGTAGTAGAACATGGTGTGTTTATGTATCACGTCTACTCCACAAGTTGTACAAACTGTTTGTTAAAATGTTAGCAAATAGGAAGACAGTAGTAGAACATGGTGTGTTTATGTATCACGTCTACTCCACAAGTTGTACAAACTGTTTGTTAAAATGTTAACAAATAGGAAGACAGTAGTAGAACATGGTGTGTTTATGTATCACGTCTACTCCACAAGTTGTACAAACTGTTTGTTAAAATGTTAACAAATAGGAAGACAGTAGTAGAACATGGTGTGTTTATGTATCACGTCTACTCCACAAGTTGTACAAACTGTTTGTTACAAGATGGGTGGGTTTTGTTTTTCAAACACAGATGTTGTTTTCTTCCCCGCCTCTCTACAACAATATGAATCCGTCAGGAGGAAACTCCCATTTCTGACGTGTACACGGTAAACATGACGAGTATTTCACAAACTAGAGCGAGAAGTGACATCTCTGTCTGCTGCTCACTTAACAATGTGACGTATGTAAGTAGGTCATATATGGAGATCTTCTGCTACTTAAACATGAGTCATTATAGTACGCTGACATAGGTGCGATGACAACCATAACTTGAACACGGGGAAGAAGAGACAGACCGCCACTAACTTCTTGGAAATGTAGGATGTATTCCGCAGAAGACGAGGCAATGGAGTAAAAGTGGTACTAGTGTAATAATTTACCCCAAACAAGCAGCCGTGGCTATTTTTAGATATGTCGTGAATAGTCGGAGGAAGTCGAAGAATGGTCCATTTCTTCTTCTTCGCGTTCGTTCTTTACGACCAATTTTAATCACTCTTTGTGATATGTTTGATCTTTGCCAAGAACGTGTATACGTTGCACATTGGTTTGTAGACCCCTAAATACATAGACTTCTACACGTTTAGGACACATGCATCCGATTTCAGCAAAACCTCCTTAGTCGCCTCTTACGACATGCGTGGCAGGTAACAGTGGTTCTATTCTTCTTTACGTCCCAAATTTGGGCCCCGGTAACCACTCGGGCACAATGGTCCATTTTAGAACAGATAAATCAGTTGCAAATTTGGTAGCAATTGTGGCTATTTTTAGATATGTTGTATAGTTACAAATTTGGTTGCTAACAATTCGTTAGTATTCGACATTAGTATTTAATTGAAAGAAAGCGGAAATTATGTCAGTTTGGGTATACCTCCTGTTTTATCCCACTGAAACCCCTATAAGCGTTAATGGAATAAACCGCGACACACGATAAACAGCAGACACACCCCGGAATACCCCGAAGCCCGTCTCCCATTTGCTTGGGTAAATTATTACACTAGTACCGTTTTATTTTGTTCAACCGTTATGGATTCAGGCCTAGCCATGATACATATTTGCCCGAGTGGTTACCGGGCCCAAATTTGGGGTGTAAAGAATAGAACCACTGTTACCTGCCACGCGTGTCGTAAGAGGTGACTAATGAGGTTTTGCTTAAATCGGATGCACATGTCCTAAACCTGTAGAAATATATGCGTTTAGGGACCTACCAAACCAATGTGCAACGTATACAAGTTCTTGGCAAAGATCAAACATATCACAAAGAGTGATTAAAATTGGTCGTAAAGAACGAACGCAAAGAAGAAGATGATACATATTTGTGTAAAGGCTTGCTTTCCCTTTTCGCCAGTGTTCCTCGCCATTCAGGCGAGCCTTATACCGTCGTCAGAGGTACCATAATTTAGTAACATAATGTTGTTAAAAGTAGCCCGATAGTTAACATACAGACCACATATCAAGTTTATGTTACATGAGAAGATGCGGAGATGCTGTTTCACGTTCTCGTTAGAGATCTTTATCTGGTATACATTTTGAGGCAGTTCTCGATTTCCTTCGCTATGACCAATTAAATCTGAACACAGTTTTACTGTAAACCTACTATGACCTAATTATACAAAGCGTGGTTATATTAAAGATAACAAATAATGATGGAGAAATATCTTTGGAACACGACGCCCTCAGAAAGAGTCGAGCCTCGAGTGGAGAGTACAAACTCCAATGTTGAACATATGGTACAAAGAGTACACACTACAATGTTGAACACATGGTACAAAGAGTACAAACTACAATGTTGAACACATGGTACAAAGAGTACAAACTACAATGTTGAACATATGATACAAAGAGTACAAACTCCAATGTTGAATATATGGTACAAAGAGTACAAACTACAATGTTGAATATATGGTACAAAGAGTACAAACTACAATGTTGAATATATGGTACAAAGAGTACAAACTACAATGTTGAATATATGGTACAAAGAGTACAAACTCCAATGTCGAACACATGGTACAAAGAGTACAAACTCCAATGTTGAATATATGGTACAAAGAGTACACACTACAATGTTGAACATATGGTACAAAGAGTACAAACTCCAATGTTGAATATATGGTACAAAGAGTACACACTACAATGTTGAACACATGGTACAAAGAGTACAAACTCCAATGTTGAATATATGGTACAAAGAGTACACACTACAATGTTGAACATATGGTACAAAGAGTACAAACTCCAATGTTGAACACATGGTACAAAGAGTACACACTCCAATGTTGAACATATGGTACAAAGAGTACACACTACAATGTTGAACATATGGTACAAAGAGTACAAACTTGCACTTTTTCCTGCGTCCTAACAGTAAGAGTATTGTATATAACGGGTTCAAGGTTAAACTGATCTAACGTAACAGAAGTCAAAGCTTCAGCGGTAGAATTACACTTAATTGAAAACATAAATCTCCCTACCCACCCTCCCCAATTGGTCGAAATGTAGTTTAATTGTTTGCATATTTTAACAAATCACATTTTCTTCCTTTCAATCTCTTGAGAGAACCAAGAAACACCAGAAGATTGGCAAACAGCAATAATCACACCAATTTGGAAAAACAAAGGCAGCAAGAAGAAATGTAATAACTATAGGGGAATCTCACTACTAAACCACATAGGAAAAATGTATGCTAAGATCATTGAAAAAGACTAAGACCAACAATTGAAGAACAACTCTCAGAAGTACAGATGGATTTCAGACGAAATAGAAGCTGTACCGATGCACTATTCACATTAAGACAACTGACGGAAAGCGTAATAGAACATAACAAGACCTGTAGTGTGGCATTCATAGATCAGGAAAAGACATTCGACAGAATCGATAGAAACAAACTATGGGATTGTTTAAGAAAATATGGAATCAGCAAACATCTCATCAAGGTCTGCAAAAGTTTATACATTTCAAGTAAAAGTTACATAAGAACAAAAGCCGGAACATCAAAAACATTCATAGTAAACTCAGGAGTTAGACAGGGATGTATGCTCTCCCACTGCTGTTACAACATACATGGACAACATAAGTAGAGAAGCAGGAATAGAGGAAGAAAATAATATTTCAGAACTTTTATTTGCAGATGACCAAGTACTGATTGCAGAAAACGAAGAATCTCTCCAGAACCATTTGAGCTTAGTTAACATCAAGGGTGAGGAGTACAACATGAAAATAAATATAATAAAGACAGAGACAATGGCAATAAGTAGACAACCAGAAAACCTTACAATAACACTCCAGAACGTAGACATAAAACAAACAATTGGGGCCAAATATTTAGCAGCAATTTTCACAGCAGATGGAAGTATCGATAGCGAAATCAGCAATCGTTGTACATAAGCTAACCAGGTACTGGGACAGTTAACACCACTGTTGTCACATAAAGAGATACCGCTAACAACTAAAGCAAATCTCATAAGAACGATTTTCTGGCCAACACTATGTTACCAGTGTCAAACATGGCCAATAACAGCAGCTAATGAACGGAAAATACGCCTGAGTGGTTACCGGGGCCCAAATTTGGGGTGTAAAGAATAGAACCACTGTTACCTGCATTGTATGTCGTAAGAGGCGTCTAAGGAGGTTTGGATGAAATCGGATGCACATGTCCTAAACTTGTAGAAATCTATGCGTTTAGGGGCCTACCAAACCAATGTGCAACATATACACGTTCTTGGCAAAGATCAAACATATCACAAAGAGTGATTCAAATTGGTCGTAAAGAACGAACGCAAAGAAGAAGAACGGAAAATCATAAAGACAGAGATGAGATGTCTTAGAAGAGCTGCAGGTGTGACAATAAGAGACAAAATTAGAAATGAAGAAATCAGAAGAAGACTGGATGTGAAACCAGTCATGCAATTCATAAAAGAACAATAGATTAAATGGTTTGGACACCTGACAAGAATGCCCTGGTATCGCCTACCACAGAGAGCCACACAGAAAAAGTATAATGAGTACAAAGCAATAGGAAGACCACGCAAAAGATGGATCGATGGCATCAAGAACGGCCTTACGAACATGAATATCAGCTTACAAAGTGCCTTACAAGAAGCACACACAATATCACTACGTTTCACCACCAACACTTCTATAAAGAAGTAAATGGTGGAAGAGAAGAACAAGCACACACAAGATCACTACGTTTCACCACCAACACTTCTATAAAGAAGTCAAATGTGGAAGAGAAGAACAAGCACACACAAGATCACTACGTTTCACCACCAACACTTCTATAAAGAAGTCAAATGTGGAAGAGAAGAACAAGCACACACAAGATCACTACGTTTCACCACCAACACTTCTATAAAGAAGTCAATGGTGGAAGAGAAGAACAAGCACACACAAGATCACTACGTTTCACCACCAACACTTCTATAAAGAAGTCAATGGTGGAAGAGAAGAACAAGCACACACAAGATCACTACGTTTCACCACCAACACTTCTATAAAGTCAATGGTAAGAAGAAAGCACACACAAGATCACTGTTTCACCACCAACACTTCTATAAAAGTCAATGTAAGAAGAAGAAGAATCAAACAAACCTGGCAACGAATTCTAACATGAAGCCATTGTCTATGTGTTAGTTCATGTCTATGTGTTAGTACATGTCTATGTGTTAGTACATGTCTATGTGTTAGTTCATGTCTATGTGTTAGTACATGTCATGTGTTGTACATGTCTATTGTGATTTGTGTTAGTCCATATCTCTATGTTCAGTGTTAACTACTAGCATCGTTTGCTTCTTTATTATCCTACTTCTATAGTTTCTTATAGTTTGTTAGGTTTGGTTGTTCAATAGACAGAAATCTGGCCTAGAATGGAAGGTATGTTATACAAATACCCTGACATGCACAAGTGTACTATCTCTCGTTCTAGTTTTGTGCAGGTTATCTTGATCTTCAGCTATTTTTATAAATTCAAACCTACTACTGTTCCAAACAGTTAAAAATAACTCTGGAGTTAGTCATCCTAATTAAGCTTCTGCTTGAACTAATAGACGAGACGAAACAAATATGTACATTGTAGTTAATGGTAGCTTCTACGGCAACATTTCTACCATCAATGTCACGCACACAACCATTATCTTTAGACTAGGAACATGAATATAATAGATTTGGAAGTCCCATGTACATACCATGTATTTTTCTGTATTTGTGAGACGAACTTATTCACCGAGTTAACAAACACAGAGCAAGAATGCATGTATGTCTGTTCTAGTAGACATATGGATGAAACATCTAGTATATCAGTGAGTACAACATCAGTACTAAACTTCATCAAGAAATAACATATTAAATAATGGTTCGGCCACATAAGCAGATCACCACCAACAGACTTAAAGAGCAATGTTACTCGGATACAGTGGTTACAAAGCACAAGGCTGACCATGCAAAAGGTGGACCTCAGAGATAACAGAGACGTCAAAAACACTGTTTATGAAGAATACACAAAAGCACATTGTATAAATCTCTTCGTATCCTGACGCTGTGAGGTCAAACGAGATTAGATAAAAGAAGCAAATGTTATGAATTGAAGTGAGTCATACAGTTCATGAAAACTACTGGTGGTGTGATGACTGACAGAGGAACATCGAGAAAGAAGACATCACGATAAGTGGTATATATCTATCTATCTATCTATCTACCATAACATCCCATATACATACTAAAATACTTAAGTCTTGGCAAATACTAGGCGCAGTGTGCTCAGAACTGATAGAGTGTGTGTACACAGAACTCTTCAACCTGTTAACTATCTAGGTGTGATGTTACTACTTAAGTCAACATACAGACGACCCTTGATGTACGAGGTGGAGCTGGTAGGTCAAAGATATACAGTCAATATGGAGAATTATTGCCTGTTTAACACTGTCTCCGTTTAAAACGACCCATAAGCCATTTCCAATATTATCCTTCATTTTGTGTACCAGAACTGTTTCTTATTACTGATTGATTGGACCATCATCATTGCTGCCTTTCGGTGAGTTATCATATGTGTTCACAACTCTTTCATATACAGGAAGATCTCAGTGGCAGTGCACCAACTCCGTAGCACATGCGAGGGTCTGGTGTCATTTTGAAGATATTGTTGTAGGAATTTTATATTTGACAACTAGTCTACAACACAAGAATGAAACTTGCTTATGTAGTCGCACTTATATTCAATAATTTATCAGAAAGAGTGCACACAGTGTGTGCTAAACGCCCAGTATTTGTTTCAACACTGATGTTGCAAGTGAAAGCCACTTTCTCCCCGACCACACCAAAAGAATAAATTTACATGTTCCCTTGTGTCAAATATTTATATTTGTGTGTAGGTCAAAGTATTTTGCCACCATAGCAGCACACGAATCAGATGGCTAAAATTAGCAGCAAGAATGAGGTCATTGACACACATTTCAATAACCGTCTTCCATGTCCACTTCAGGTCGCTCATCTGCATACACCTACAAGATTGCATTCCTATTTATAAAGATTCAATAGCTAAACGGATGCTACATTTCCGGTATAAAATACAACCTGGCACATTTCCATTCTTTCTGAACGAAGTTGTGCGTGAAATAAATATCACGGCGTAATAATGTACACAAACAGGACACAAACAATTATGATTCATGTGGTGGGTTGTTTATTTTTAATGTGTCACTTTTATGTCTACCAATTTTAGCATACAGTGCAAACAACAACAGTTGCAAAAGGTGTACACATAATCAACATTAGAAGCATCTGCCAAAATTGAATTTTTCTTTCAGTCAAAGCTATTATGGAGTTACCTCCTGACGAGTTGGGGGCGTCCCTGTTTTCACTTTGTGACGAATTATTACTCCTTCCAATGCTACTTTCTGCGTGTAGGAAGATGTGGATTGGTTTGGCATGAGTAATGATACCTACGTAGATATCCCCGACCGCTAATTGTATATTAAAGTATCAACTTGCTTGCTTACAATTCAACTTGTTCATTGAAATGAAAATCGTGGCATATCCTTTACAGGACTAAGCACTAAGCCATCAAACACAGAAAACGAGTCGTCGATTTTCTAGGCACCATTTATATGTTCAGTAGTCTGTCATTGAGGTCTATTTTTATAGTTCTTAAAAATCCAAGGGAACTAATTTGCTTTCAAACCTGCCCACAGCAGAATTTGAAATAAGGTATGCTTGGGTTGTGTGGTCTCTAAGACGAAGTGGGTTTAACGGTTTGCCTGTCGTTCTGAATGTTATGGGTGGGTTTGAATCTAAACCGAGTCATGTGTAATTTTTTCATGAGATTCCTGAATTATTACTGGATTATGGAGTATGTGCAACAACACTCTTAGCAGATAGCGTGCTATTTCTGCCGACAGGGTCATATGCGGAAACCTGGTGCAATAAAGTCAATCCTTCATATCCTTTAGATGCCAACTATGTCTCAATGTTTTTTTAATATTGTTATTGATGATGATCACCAAGGCAGTAGGAGTTAAGCGTTTGATTCATTGTGCAATTAAGTGAGACTTGATACTTTCCACTTGAAATGTAGTTTCTCATGATAATTCTTACTGATGGGTTACTTATACAGAACTTACTATCAAATCCTAGACAGATGCTTGTTTGACACTTGTGGCATACCAAAAGATGTACAATCTTCTACTATTCTTCTTCTTCTTTGCGTTCGTTCTTTACGACCAATTTTAATCACTCTTTGTGATATGTTTAATCTTTGCCACAAACGTGTTGACATTGCACATTGGTTTGGTAGGCCCCAAAACGCATAGACTTCTACACGTTTAGGACATGTGCATCCGATTTCAGCCAAACCTCCTTAGTTGCCTCTTACGACATGCGTGGCAGGTAGCAGTGGTTCTATTCTATACACCCCAAATGTGGTCCCCGGTAACCACTTGGGCGTCTACTACTCTAATTGAGACTAGTTATAGATTAACTAATAAATTATTGTCATTTTCCAGTTGCAAATGTTAGGTATCATTGTTAGATTTATTTAAGTATATATTGTTTGCAAGTCTTCCTGTGGATACCTTGGTTACTATTTGGGCAGGACAAAACATGACTACATTTTTCTTCTTCAATGTTCTTCTGTCGGTCACCAGATCCCAGCACCAACAGCTTCAATGAACTGTATGATTCACTTCTTCATTGTTATTCTGTCAGTCATTAGATCCCAGCACCAACAGCTTCAAAGAACTATATGATTCACTTCTTCGTTGTTATTCTGTCAGTCATCAGATCCCAGCACCAACAGCTTCAATGAACTGTATGATTCACTTCTTCATTGTTATTTGTCAGTCACAGATCCCAGCACCAACAGCTTCAATGAACTGTATGATTCACTTCTTCATTGTTATTTGTCGTCATCAAGATCCCAGCACCAACAGCTTCAATGAACTGTATGATTCACTTCTTCATTGTTATTCTGTCAGTCATCAGATCCCAGCACCAACAGCTTCAATGAACTGTATGATTCACTTCTTCATTGTTATTTGTCGTCACAAGATCCCAGCACCAACAGCTTCAATGAACTGTATGATTCACTTCTTCATTGTTATTCTGTCAGTCATCAGATCCCAGCACCAACAGCTTCAATGAACTGTATGATTCACTTCTTCATTGTTATTTTGTCGTTCACAAGATCCCAGCACCAACAGCTTCAATGAACTGTATGATTCACTTCTTCTTTGTTATTCTGTCAGTCATCAGATCCCAGCACCAACAGCTTCAATGAACTGTATGATTCACTTCTTCATTGTTATTCTGTCAGTCATCAGATCCCAGCACCAACAGCTTCAATGAACTGTATGATTCACTTCTTCGTTGTTATTCTGTCGGTCACCAGATCCCAGCACCAACAGCTTCAATGAACTGTATGATTCACTTCTTCGTTGTTATTCTGTCGGTCACCAGATCCCAGCACCAATGGACTGTATGATTCGCTGTATGATATTCATAAAATACCTTAGATTTGAACAGCATAACTGTCAGTTGATCATATATTCTACATCTTCATCATCATCATCAAACTGCTTGTCTTGAGAACTTTACCACCCTAACAGTCCTTCAGAATTTCCTCATGGCATATGTTATACAACTTCATGATGCCCTGTAGAATTTCATACAAAACACATTTGCTTTATCATCTCTGTACTCAGTTCACAAGTCCAGTCTTGTCCATCTTAGTGCTGCATATCAAGACTTCTGAATCTGTGTGTCCTGTATGAAAGCTCTGTGTATATTCATTTGTTCTTTGTACGACATTTGGTGGTAGAAGGTCACTGAAGTTGATAATTTACCTTCAATGTTTCTTAAATTCTGCTTTTGTTTGAGTTTTTTTATTCATTATATGAGACTTCATTTTTTATCTGTTCAAGTGTGTGATCCATTCTCCTGTTCCAAGAGATGAGACATTTTCTATTATATCACAGTGTGGAATATATTCACAATATTATGTCTATAATAATGATGTTGAGCTAACAAAGAGGATGTGGGCTCAATCATCAGACTTTAAGCACATGCAACAACAGTTGTGCATCAGTAAGAAGATTATCTATACTGTGTATGTCACCAAAGTATGAACATTTTAATTGCCTTGTTATTCGTGTCATTTCTGCTGTAAAATGTGTAGTGTTTGACTGTGGGTATGGATTCTATCTTCTTCCTTTGATATCACAGTCATAGATTCTCTTCTCCTCCGATCCCAATATAGTTAGTTTCAACCATCTGGATCTCATCACGACATCACACCAACAGTCCATACTGCTCTGATCTCACTCTCAGCGTTATTGGTTAATAAACACATCCCATGACTGTAGACCTCATGGTGCTCAGTCTCCCCAACAAAGCTCCAAGAAGTATGCATACTAATTGTTCCTGTGGCTTGCTGATTACACACACCTCTAACTCTGCGTCCTCAGGCATCAGTTCACTTGTGCAATGGGTAGCTCCAAACTGCCTAAATCACTTGATCGATTCAATATCATTTCAGTGTCCTCATCCAGACAGACAGCTTCAAGAGGCTGAAGAATATCCCCTTATCCATCTTCAACTCCCCAACAATCAATGCTGTATGATGCAGGCTGTCCGTCTTCATTAGTAAAATCTGTCATGTCTAGGACAGTATATCCACGTAAGACCTCTGGAGGTTAGAAACTTCTTTAGACGTCACAACCACTCATAGCCGAACCTGCCCTTCTGATTTGTGAAGCATCACTAGAGTCCAGATACAACAAGCTGCTACAGTAAGTGAAGTCCCAGAAATCAATGGAGGGCGTACAGTCTCAACACTCCATCTCATACTAGAAGTAGTTGTCCTGTATGCACCACTTCGTCTGCAACAGCTACCATGCATTGCCCAAGAACCCCAGTTGACTCTTCATTGTTGAACCGACTCACGGTATATACAACATCATCCTTGATTACTTCTATCAGCTGCTTAACTGCGTAGATCAGCTGCTTAACTGAGATCAGCTTATGTTGCCCATCTCTACATTCTCTTCAAGATATGATAATTGAGATAGTTGATCATGCTACATCTGTTGGATTCAATTCTTCTTTTGTGGTCGCAACCGAGTCACCTGGCCAACATTTCAGCTGGCCTCCATCTTCAGTACATGGTGCAGACTAACACCAGTTCTATATTGTTACAACACGTAATTACAAAGTTGTAGTTTTACAAATTACAAAAACAACTGACAAAATAGCAACGTTTCACTCAACAATTTTATCAGCACGATCAACAGGAGTGACAAATTAAATGAAACACAAATGATCACTCTAATCAAACGTATCTAAGGAAAAATAAAACGAATATCGTAATAAATGTACATCAAAACACACATAAAACTAGAAATAGAAAGGAAAAGAAACAATGAAACATCTAGTAAATATATAATCGAATACGATGCAACATATCCATATAGATATTAAAACTAGATGACAGAAAGTTACATTACACCACACATATAACTACTTTACTAACTTACACCTAACGTCACTATCGAATTTCAGAGAAATGTCTAAATATTCAGTATAATATATGGAACTGTAGTAACTATTTGATTCAACAAGTTACGTCTTAGTATACATTACAAAACAATGACAAAATTTCTGAATCGTTGTATTTGGTGTCCATTTGTGTTTCATTTGTATTTGTCACTCTTTTGTTGTTTGTATTGATAAAGCCTCTGTTGTAAATCTGCTTATGTTTGTCATTTTTTGTATATTTTAACTCGTACTTTGTGATTGATGTTTTGCCAATCAAAAGTTTTACTGCAGTTCCACATATATATATATACTTATATTTGCTTACCATTCTTTTGAGCTTCTTGTTCAAAATGGAATATCACTGTATTGATTTTGTGACACTAATATTTTGTGTAAGGGGATGGTTAATTTCATTCCTCTTATGTTGAAATTTATGCCAAAAGAATAGGGGCATCCATTTATTAAGAATTTGGCAGGTGTAGCAAGTTTGAGGATCTGTGCTGAGTCTTCTTAGTTTTGTTATCGGCATGTAGTGATGGTTTAGTTTTGCTACAATATAGATTCTCTCACACCTGATTTCCCAACATCCTTCATCTTTAGACTCTTAAGACATCATAAAGTTTGTCTCCATGTCAGTCTAGTCATGATACATAATTAAGTTTGTCTTCATGTCAGTCTAGTCATGATACATAATTAAGTTTGTCTTCATGTATAAACATACAAGCTAGTTAGGTTAACCTTCACTGCATTGTTTCTAACTAAACTTCTATAATTATTTTAAAATATTTCATGTCAATGATAGCAGGTTGTCAGATATGATAATGAACCTGCACGATCATAAGAATTGTGAAACAAAGAAAATAACACAATTAGAAACAGTCAATAACAATGAAAGAGTAGTAAATAAAAATCAAACAAGACCATGAAACGAACATAAGTTTGAATTCTTTTTTAAATTACCTGAAATAACGATGCATGTATCCCTTGCTTGTCTTTTCATTGTTTTATGTGCATTGTCAGCTAAAGCAAATATATGAGGTGGTCTCTCGTATATTTCTCTGTCTTTATACTGCTGAACATAATTGCTATTGTAAATATCCACTTGTCTGTAAGGGTTTACTGAAACAACTACTTCTCCAATGTATGTATAGATACGCCCTTTTTCAAATCTGTGAATGAAGTAGAAAAAATGTGGTTTGCCAAACTTGGATTTCTTTCAGACAAAAAATAAGTTTGATGTTCATAAATACAACAAAATAAATAAGTTGTATAAATCTACTTAGAAATGAATCTTCTTTCTTTCTTGAATCCTGTTTGCCTCACAGCGTCACGTCAAGAAGAGATTTCAGGATGTTCTGAGAATGGAAGCCAATATTTGAAATAAAACTTAGACATCAGTCAGTTCGCATGCTTGTGCATGACACATGATGAAGAAAGATTGAATAAATGACAACACAATTGTTGTTAATAGAGCATACACCAAGTAGAAAAGATAGTGGACAGCAAAATATAATTTCATGTGAAACAACCAACACAAACTGTAAGTGGTACTAGTGGCATTAAACTGTTGAGAGTAACCGTAACTGTGTGGTAAGTGTATGAAAACTACAGAGCAGTAAATTGTGGGTATATAGTAGCGAGTGTTGGAAAACAACCCACATCATACAAAGTTGGAGACATTCCACAATAAATATTTACGAAGAATCCCACATTTTTTAGCCAAATATGATAGGAAATGAGGAGATTTAAACAAACAAACTGTGTATCATTGGAGATCATGATTAAAAGAAGAAGACAAAGGTAGATTAGACATGTATGCTGTACGCCAGTATGCTATGAGTTGGGGCATTGGCTAGGACATCTCTCCAATGGGCAGTGGATAGGAAAAGAAAGACTGGACATTGAAAGGAAACACAGAGCAGAGAGTGGTGGAAGATATTTGAATGATTGCGTGGCCTGACGTGAGAAACAATCAACAGAACGGCGGTAAAACTGCAACAATGGAATCGTTAGTGGAGGTTTTGTGTGCCAAAGACATAAAGAGGATATAGATAAATAGATTGTGTAGATAAGAAACTACAACACAGAAAGTTGTTGAGAGACATGATGTGTAGAAACTATACTAGAGCAGAGAGTTGTAGGGAGATATGATTGAAATGTCAGCATTGCCAAAGTCAATATTTATTCTTCTATGAATCATGGGTAAAACCATTTTATTTTGGTCAAAAATGAACATCAGCAGCATCATGAAGTTGCCTATACTGTAACTGTCTGCCTTTTACCAATAACATGATCATACACTGGTAAAAGACACTTGCTGTTGTAGACATTACTGTAGTGAGTGTACTACTAATGATGTCCAAATTCTAATAGTAATTTGTATCAAAAACTACAAATGATATGCTAAAAAACTCATTTTACTACAATACAATACTAATATTATAAATACTACTCTACTAGTCTAGTCACCGCCGGTAGCGGTATCACCGGTCTGGCTGAGAACACACGGACACCGGCGTGTGATCAATAATATTTGTAACGCAAGTGTAGAATTGATTTCGTATATATATTGATATAATATATATATATATATATATATATATTATACAATACATTCTAATTCTAATCCGTCGTCTATGTTTACACAACACAGTCAAAAGAACGATTGCGTCTAATGCAGTTTAACTTGCTAAAGTCACACCTGTGACACTAATTCTTGTGCCAAAACTATAAAAATTAAATAATTATAAACGAATGTTATAATTTATACTAAGTTATACTTATTACTACACCTGAAATCTCAGATGGTTATATTTATTTAAGTTATTATTATTATAGTTTTGTCAAGTTATGATACGGCATACGGAAACATAAAAATATTATATTTTATACCCTCACTGAAACTCATCATAACGTTCTTCATCAGTTTCAAACTGAAAAAGAACATACTTACTTTACAATTACATACATACAATATGATCTTAATATTGTAAAACGTACCTGTGTCTCAAATTATCCATAAAAGCGTCAAGTGTTAATTCGTGCAACAAAACAAAGTCCCCGATTCCAAATTCGGGACCTTCGTGTATACCTGCCATGGTGATCTGAGTGTGAACTACCGTCTCAAATCGTTTTCTAACTATAACCCTGTTGGGCTGGGCTTTACAAATGATTTGTGTTGGTGAATTTCACACAATTTGTGGCTAAATATTTCAAATTATGATCTCGGGTACAGTGTGATCTGAACGAAACAACTTTACTGTAATATTACTCAGATGAGAGTTACATACGGCAAAAGCAAAACTGTAATGTTAATCGGTAGCAGATCCGACATCACTGCACTCAGGACAGATCTATCGATGTTAAATTTCTTTCAGTAGAAGGTAAACGGTAGCATTCATGGTACGTTATTGATTTATATATGGAACTGAGTAAAACTATTTGATTGCAAAACACGTAATACAAAGTACTGTGTTTACAAATTACAAAACTGAAATACGCAACGTTTGACAACAGGTTATAACAAAGAACAAACAGAGTGCAAATTAAATAACAAATGGCGACATACACGATCTAGGAACTGGAATAAAAAGAATACGAAATAATGTAACACAAACACACATAAAATAGAAATGAAGGAAAGAAACATGAAAATCAGAAATATAACTTGAATACATGCAACAATACCATAGATTACAAACCATCTTAGTATTTCTCTTCCGTTTGTATCTATTGGAATCATATTCATATAAAATCATGATTTATCTAGAATAGTTGTTATATATGTTTATAGATTAGGTTTGATTACATGGTCATTCACATTTGCGTTAAATTGTCGAAAGTCTTTACTGTCATGTATTTTGTAATTAAACTGATACTATATACTAGTTAAATCATGTATGTATCGTTTTAGTATAAGTACACGGTTACCTATACAGATATAGCAATATGCCCATCGTTTATTTATACGTCCTTTCTACTGTTTGTATCCTATGATTTGATGAAGACTGTAAAAATAACCAGTATCTTTTCGTTATGTCATACTGTAACAGTACATTCTTCTGGAATTCTTACATGGTTGCTAGGTAGTAACCGACGTTCTAATATCTGAAGACGGAAAATCAACTACAGTCTACTCCTGATACACAATAGACATGACAGCGTATCAACTGCTGTTAAACAAATATATACATTAGTATAAGAACTTACATAGAAAACGTAATATATTACAAATGAACTACAATCTGAATCAATCTTCATTGCGAATACCAGTTCTACATTAAAATCATGTGAATAATGAAGAGCAATAGAAAGCACAGCTAACATGCTTTAATAGACTATCAAAGTTTCGATCAATAAAGCATGGAAAAATAACGAATAGTAAAGTATAAATATTGATGGAAGACTAACTGATCAAGATATGTATGAACAAACGCACATAAGACTAGAGAATCAGATGGAAGTCGTTTTGAGATCAATAACACAACGATTACTGGTAGCGAAGAGCAAAATGGCTACGCAGCGACTTTCGTATGTGCGATGAAAATGAAAATAAATGTTATATAAAACAAGAAGCTTCTGAATTTATGTAAATGTCTTGTGTGATGGTGTAATCAACTGAATGACATTGCTAGAAAATAGAAGTCTGCGCTCACTGTGTAGAGATGAAGCATGTATGAACAATCATGCTATTACAAATATTACGCATTAAGATTCAGCAATCTAATCACGATGTTTAGCATTTCAACAAGAAAACTGAAGTCAGAATGTACAGCAAGTCCTCCAATTTAGCTACATCTTCAGCCAAAGAGTCAGAAAGCACATTCACATGTTCTAATGTAGCAACTCTTACATAGCAAATCACAGACAAAGAACAATGTACATCCAATGATATTGGTAGAATGGCAAACACTAACAATGCACTTTTGTGCAAAATCGTTCAGCAAACACATACACATACAAAGACTCACGGATAATTGTTGGTAACAAAACTAAAGACAAGTCGTTTTGATTTCAAATTAGAAGACTACTAGAGTTGATGTATTTGGAAACTCAACGTCAGTTATGTTTCAAAGACTTGAAAGAACCAAAGTGACTCGAGTTTATACCGGATTAAAATGCTATAGGGAGAACTTAAAGATCAGAATTTGCACTTAAATGTAGTTGTGAGAAAGCAGAGCTTATGACACTGAATTTGAACATAAGGATTAGAACGAAATTACATGGTCTAGAACTGCATTTACAAATGATAGAAATTCATTAGAATGTTTTAATGAAATTCTTAGAACTTCTTTAAGATTAAATGCGTAAAGTATAATGGACAAATGGGTAAACGATGTCTAAATAACCTCACCTTAATGAACATTGAATGTAATTTACTTGAGAAATTGATTTGTCTAGTGATATCTCTAAATTTGCTCACATTAATTCAAGACAAGTTTGTAAAAGTTGTGTTTTATTTTATTATCATACAAAACCTAGGGCCCCGAGCTAGCCTAATCCGGCACTGATTAGGAGTAAGACAAGGATGCGTACTCTCACCAGACCTGTTCACCCTATACACAGTACCGGCTTAAGCCAGCGCGGGGCCTGTAGCAAATTTTACCAATGGGCCCTAGGTTTTGTATGATAATAAAATAAAACACAACTTTTACAAACAAACTTGTCTCGATTTAATATGAACAAATTTAGAAATAACACTAGACAAATCAATTTCTCTAAGTAAACTATATTCAATATTCATTAAGGTGAGGTTATTTAGACGATCTTGTCCCATCATGTTTCTTAACTCACTTTTTATACGCTTTAACCCTGTAACGTTCGGGTACTAAGAAAATCTCATTTATAAATGAGATGGCTACATGACTCCGGAACTAGCCGTATTTGTGTGTTATTTATGCATTTAAAAGCATATAATGTATGTTTCATAATGTAAAACATATGATATTACCATAATAAATTGTTTAAAAATATATTTTTTATTTTTAAGATGTCTAATCTCGTTGAATAAAGCATGTTTTTTGTTTTCTTCTTCTGCCTCCGCCGCTATGAATTCATGCGTAGTCAGGAGCCTTTTATGGTGTATATTACTGATTTCTGCGTGAAAGTAGACTAACCGTGTGTAAGGTGTCCCTAGCCATTCAGGCGAACCTTCTCCGACTTCAGTGGTAAGAACATGCTTTTATTACACCGACATTTCCGAACGGCCGCCATTTTGGATAATCTCTGTAGACGAGTTTTCACTTGCTCTTGTCAAAAATAACACATTTGCTTAAAAATGGTATCTAGTGACTCAGATCACTGTCCTGATCAAGACTATAAGTGTTAGCTCTTTATGGGTTGCTTATTAGACCAGTTCTGTATTATTTTCTCTTATTTATTAATTATTTATTAATTGATGTCTTCAAAATATGGAAATATTTAGAAGTTACAAATTTCCTAATTATTGTCTTATTTATTGTCCAAACAACTTTATGTTTGGATATATTGTGTAAATATGAAGGTACTAAGAAAGTATATTAATAGTTTTCATGATATATTTCATACTTATTTTTTCCTTCTTTGTGATTGTATAATTATTTGAAATTTGTTTTAAAATCTATTTTTAGCATCACAAAAATTAGGTCACGGATATCACATATTACATGACACTGGGGGACTGCCTAGAGTAGTTGATAGTAGCTCGGCCTGCTAGCTGTGAGACGCCTCATGCTCGGGTTCGAACCTACTGTCCGGCATTTGTTCGAGTCCCTGGTCTTACTCAGGACGATAACGTGAGTACCTCTGAAGTCGGAGAAAATCTGCCTGTATGGAGAGGGAATACTAATTACGAGTACATTGAGCACACGGCTGCCAGTGTAAAGTAATTTACAATGTCACGCTGCTGCCATTGTAAGAAATTGGAAAAACGGATTTTCACGCAAAATCAGTTTCAGAGATGAAACTTCGTCTGAGTTGAAAGCGGAGAAAAAAAAAAGAAAAACAACATGACACTGATATTAAAATCACATATCCTGATAGTACATTCAATTAGCTTTCTAACCATATATAACATGCCTATGTTCAATTCATGGAGTACATATGGCTTCTAGTAATAGAGCAGCCTTCAAAATAACAAAAACCACGAACGTTAGAGTTAATGTTGAAAAAGAACATTCTCCGCTGCAGTTAGTAATCATTAAAGACAAGTAAATTTGTAAGACTATTTCTACATTTGGGAAACACCACTCTAATATCTCGGGGGTATATTCACAGCAGATGGAAAGATGGACAGAGAAATCGAGACTAGATGCCAGAAGGCAAATGCAGTGACATACCAACTGTCACCACTATTAAAACACCCAAGCATTAACATGACAGTCAAACGATAGCTGATAAACTTCATATTTATTCCAACTCTCTGCTATCAGTGCCAAACATGGCCCCTGACTAAGACACAAGAAAGAAAGATTACTACATGTGAAATGAGATGTCTACGAAAAGCTGTCAACGTTACAAGGCGAGATAGAGTGAGAAACGAGAATATCAGAAGCATCGTTGGTACTATACCATGCATACAGTACATCAAGAAGCAAAGATTCAAGTGGTTCGGCCATTTAATGAGAATGGAACCACATTTACTACCATCACGTGCCTATAATAATCGACACTCAGGGCGCAGAGCACGCCAAGAACACGATGGATAGATAACATCTCAGTGTCCCTGCGAAAGCATGGACTGACAACGTCAAGCGCAACACACCTGGCACAAGATAGGAAACTAACTCTCCCACGACGCTTCAAGGCAAATGTGGTTAAGATAAGATAAGATAAGATTCTAATAAATTTGTCATTATAAGTTTATAAAATTGCAGTTCAAGAGCTTCATGCTTTTCATTATTAATAACAGCAGCTACATTAGTTTTAAGTTCAGTGAACTGCACAAATTCGTCGCCTAGGCTTTCTTCCAAATCCTCTTGGTAAGAGCTGACAATATTTGGAGTTCTTTTCAAGATCTCTTCTGCTGTAGAGATTTTAACTGCCGAAGTATTTCAAATACACCAGTCACTCTATGGTACGCTTCCATGCGTCTAGCTAAGACAGACAGTACATTATCAATTATGACAATAAACACCTGACTTTCAAATTTTTGTTTGGGTGTTTGATTTTCTAGAGTTTCATCGAGCGTAGTAGAGCCGCTGAAATCGTCGTACTTAGTACTTCGCTTGCGTCGTCTTGAAGCTTGTTGCTGATATTCTTCAGAGTCAGTCAGAATTTTGGCTTGGGTTTCAATATCTGAAAATGTAGACCGCATTGCTTGAATGTACCCGTGTAACGATTCATAAAGGGCATATCCCGTGTAAAGGTCTTGATCAGGTGACTGTAATGAAGCGCTAGACGCTTGCAAAGCATTCTAGAATTTCGTTCCATAAAATGTTCATTATTCCCTTTTCCAACTTACTCATCTCCAAAACTAGCACATACGCTTGATTACGGCACTCTATCTTTTGATCCATGTTATTTGAGATGTCATCCAAAACTTGTTTGATAGTGGTAAAACCACATAAAAGTACCTTTATCGCATCAGCTCGGGCAGACCACCTGGTTTCCGACAGTCACTTAAAGTCAGGAGTTTTGAACCTGTATCTTCCAGTGCTTTCGTAAGAATGTCCCATCGATAGGTAGAAGTGGAAAATAATATATAGAGGCTTTCAACAAAATCGAAAAAAATGGTTGCATCTATACAACATTCTGCAGCACACTTAGCAACCAAATTCAGTGAATGTGCAAAGCAGTGATGTATTCTGCGTACTTATTTATCTCCTTAATGTGTGCTTGTAAACCGTGGTATTTCCCACTCATGTTGCTGACATTGTCATAGCTTTGACCACGACAGTCTTTGATATCAATTTTTCTTTAAAAATCAAGTAAACTTTGGGCGAGTTGTTCAGCAGTATGACCTTCCATATCCAAGAACTTCACAAAAATGTCCACTGGTCCAGATGTAAGACATAGCGCATTATTAGAGTGAGTTGGTCCACATGCGAAATGTCTGGAGTAGAGTCCAGTGATACTGAGGAGTACTTGCATTTCTTAATTTCGCAAATAATATGATCCAGTAAGCTTGGTGCAATTTAAAAAAAAAAAAAAAAATCCCGATCCAGAAGCACTTGAGCTTTCAGCTCTTCGGCACAGTGCCATGGCCATCATAACTCTTCGGCTCGGTGCCACGAAAACCGCAAATCTGGAGAACCCGTGGCTTTTCTGCCAGCCCGCGGATTTGAATCGCACTCACAGGGGACATGTCACCCATCGTCCAACGCGCTACGGACACGCTGGTCAAGCGGACCTTGATGCAATTAGATGGATAAATTCCTCGCATGTTATTTTTGATGTGTGATGTATGTCCCTTTCCTTTATTTGCATAACTATTTATATGCTGAGCCAGAAAAATGTCAAATTTATCTATTAATTCCAACAAACCTAAATAATTTCTATTATTAGGTGAACCAATAATTTCATCCCTACCCCGAAATGCAAGACCTCGTTCTGCTAAAATTGGATAACTGAAGTAATTCGCTCTAAAAGTGTCCGCTAATATTTTTGTTCGGTCTCAATTTGGTTCCAAAAATAAGGGAGGGGGGTTATTATTACCCACCTCCCAACCTTGGTTCCTTGTTTATGACTAGTGAAAGCTAAACTCTGTCACATAGGCGCGGGGCCCCATGAAGCGCAGGGCCCGTAGCATTTGCTACTTCTGCTACTAGACTAATTCGGTGCTGCCTATACAGTGAAAACATTATGTGACATATAGAAGAAAAGGCAGGAATAACAGTCGGCGGACAAAATATGAACAATCTAAGATACGCTGATGACACAATTCTCATGGCTACAAATGAACAAGATCTGCAAGACTTGATAAACAAATTAGTGAGAGAAAGTGAAAAGTAAGGATTAAGCAAGAATATAAAGAGAACAGAGGTTATGGTTGTCTCCAAGAAACACCAATATGTAATATCAAAATAACTAACACAACACTGAAACAAGTCCATGGATTCAAGTATCTGGGAACATTCCTAACATCAGGTGGAAGATGTACAACAGAGATTAGGAGTAGAATAGCTTAAACGAAATCAGCTTTTATGAAAATGAAGAACACACTATGCGTGAACTCACTACCAATGACATTGCGAAAACGAGTACTCCAGTGTTATATTAAACCAATAGTTATGTATGGCAGAGAATCATGGACAATGAACAAACAATCAATGAGATCATTGGAAGCCACCGCCCGAGTGGTTACCGGGGCCCAAATTTGGGGTGTAAAGAATGGAACCACTGTTACCTGCCGTGCATGTCGTAGGAGGCGACTAAGGAGATATGGATGAAATCGGATGCACATGTCCTAAACGTGAAGAGGTCTATGCGTTTAGGGGCCTACCAAACCAATGTGCAACGTATACACGTTCTTGGCAAAGACCAAACATATCACAAAGAGTGATTAAAATTGGTCGTAAAGAACGATCGCAAAGAAGAAGAAGATTGGAAGCCACAGCGATGTGGTTTTACAGAAGAATGCTGAAAATTCTATGGACAGCAAAGAAAACAAATGTGGAGGTTTTAAATCAGACCTGCACACAAAGAAACCTTATCAAAGAATAAGAATCAGACAATCAAGGTTCTTCGGGCTTATAACGAAAAGAGGAGGTTTAGAACATTTGGTGACTACAGGTACAATTCAGGGAAGGAGAGATCGTGGAAGACAGGGAGAAGATGTTGGATGGCCTGACATCATGGTTCGACAAAAGATCGACGTCAGAATTGATTACATGCACCAAGAAAAGAGGGCTGTGGAGAGACATGATCGCTACGCCAGCAGGCATGGCACTTGATTGATTGATTGATACATTTAAAAAATCACCTCAGTAAATAGATTGATAGGAAAATGTGAGCCCTTGTTTTTTATGATTATACTACTGACATTTCATAAATAAAAAACAAGGGCAAGCTTTTGAAGAGAGGACGATCCTGGATGGCCGAGGCAGAGGATGTTATTCAACAGGCCTGTACTCTAGACGAGCTCTGGCACGGTGAAGAAAGAATAGATGCAAATATCAGAGGATATCTCTTTCTCGCAATCGTTCTTTTTGGCCATTTTGATCATTCTTATTGTAATATATAAACAGCCTTTGTCAAGAACGTTTTTTACGTCACATCATTCAGCGCCATTTGGAGCTCTGGTGCTTATCCTTCGGCGACGTGTACGGTTTAGGCCAGCGTTTACTGGATTTGCTCTCCGTCAGCCTTTGGCTGTCTTCAGCCTACCTGCAAGGCAGCAGATTGCTATTTTCTTTTAGGGTAGCGACCCTTAGCAAACCTTCCCTTCCGGGTTGTTGAGCGTCATCTGCCCAGGTTACCTGTTTTTTTGTGTGGACTACTTGATTTGCCTACAGTCCAGTTCTGTGTACGGTTTGCTCCACTAGCCTTTGATTGTTCATAATCTAACTACAAGGCAGTAGTAGTTCCCTGCGAGCGGAAACGCGCACTGGATTCAAACATCTGCTGGGTTTTCCTATTTTCTGCACATTTGGATGGTCCACTCACCCTTTAAACCTGCCACGCCCCTCATTGCTCCACCATCAGCACTGTGCACGTCTGCCCCACCAGTGGACCCACCCGTGCATCGTCCGCATGCGTGTTCGCTCTGCCCGGTGCCTGCCCACCGTGTCTATTAGTTCTCACCGTGCACATATTCACCATACTTGTAGACTGTCCGGACACGGAACTCCACTCAGGCCCTCACCTCAGGGCTCCGAGTTTCGCCCTATGTGGGCCCACGTGCAACTCATCTCAGGCCCCATCTCCGGGCCCAAGTTTTGCTTCACGCGGACCCAAGTTTCTTCTCTGGATGCACCCATCGGAACTCAATTCGGGCCTCCACCTCAGGGCTCCGAGTTTCGCCTTACACATGCAACTCAGCACGGCCCCCACCTCCGGACCCGAGTTTCACCCCACGCGGGCCCTCATCTCTTCTCTGGATGCACCCCTCATCCCTTTATGTTTATAAGTTCAGCTTTTCCCATCGGCCGACAGAGATGTGCATTAATAGTCACTCTGGGATGTCGCTCGTCTGTGTTGCGTGCGAATCTCATCCAACGTGACTGCGTCTGCATCCCTACTTATACCAGAGTAGCTCTCCTCCGATCCCTACCCGCTTAGCCAGACAGGAACCATTGTCTCTTCTTCTTCTTTGCGTTCGTTCTTTACGACCAATTTTAATCACTTTTTGTGATATGTTTGATCTTTGCCAAGAACGTGTATACGTTGCACATTGGTTTGGTAGGCCCTAAACGCATAAGACTTCTTCACGTTTAGGACACATGCATCCGATTTCAGCCAAACCTCCTTAGTCGCCTCTTACGACATGCGTGGCAGGTAACAGTGGTTCTATTCTTTACACCCCAAATTTTGGGCCCCGGTAACTACTCGGACGCTTTCTACTTTCAGAGATGACATTTTTCATTGCTAGTCATCCTAGGAGTTAGTGACTCGGTCTATTAACCCCGACGTTCTGAGTTCGAATCACGCTGCGACAGTTTGCTTGCAAATTGTTTCCGTTGATTTTAACAAAGGACGATGGCGCCACCGTTCAGAAAGCAATGGCAAACTACTGAACGTATAAGTGGTGCCTAGAAAATCAACGACGTGTTTACTGTGGTTGATGGCTACGTCCTTTGGGATATGCCACGATTTTCATTTCAGTCATCATCATTAGATTGTGGCGTCTGAACATCGGAGATTGACTGCTATAGATTTCTAACACATTCTGCTCATCGTTCTGATGGTACATTCTAAAAGGCTGCAGCTGTCCATCTCTTGATGTCCCCCTCCAACTACCACTATATCTCCCCCTACACTCTTGATCTCAACTGACCCTCTAATATAGTTTCAGCAATGTGTCATTTGTTTTAACGTAACCAAAATATCGTTATTATTTGATGTTTGTTTGTTTGATTGGTTTCTTTTCGTTTTTGGTTATCGCAGCGCCGCTATTAGTTTTTTTTCGTCCTATGACATTCCCCCGACTCCTGTGTATATCCACATCTCAAAAACCTCTATTTTGTTTCCCAGCTGTTTGTTTATTGTTCAGTAGTATATATTTAATGTGTGATTCAATCCCATTTTTGTTAGCATGTGATTCAATCCGTTTCTGTGGGATTTTTTCCCCCTTCGCACTTGCTAGGTTTTGAATTGTGATCTGTGTCATCATAAGTTTGGACCACTGGTATAAATGCTTCAGACGTAAACCATCTAACAAATGTTAAATTCTTATGGTGTATGGAGGTTTGGCTGAAATCGGATGCATGTGTCCTAAATGTGTAGAAGTCTATGCGCTTAGAGGGGCCTACCAAACCAATGTGTAAAATATACACGTTCTTGGCAAAGATCAAACATATCACAAAGAGTGATTAAAATTGGTCTTAAAGAACTAACGCAAAGAAGAAGAAGATAAGACAAGTTTATAAGATAATGATAAGTTTATATTGACTCTGCTCAAAGCTACCTATTTCTTCTTTGACAGTCTGTATGTAGATATTATTATTTTTTTTTTTCGTCCGCTTTCAACTCAGACGAAGTTCCATCTCTGAAACTGATTTTTGCGTGAAAATCTGTTTTCAATTTCTTACAATGGCAGCAGCGTGCACATTGTAAATTACTTACACTGGCAGCCGTGTGCTCAATGTACTCGTAATTAGTATTCCCTCGCCATACAGGCAGATTTTCTCCGACTTCAGAGGTACTCACGTTATCGTCCTGAGTAAGACCAGGGACTCGAACAAATGCCGGACAGTAGGTTCGAACCCGAGCTATGAGGCGTCTCACAGCTAGCAGGCCGAGCTACTATCAACTACTCTAGGTAGTCCCCCTGTAGATATGATAAATACTAACTCTTGGCGTTCTCTCCCAAGTAAATTTATTTGCCATTTTTATCTTGTGTGTAGTAATTCTTTGGTAGATATGATAAATACTAACTCTTGGAGTGTAAGTAAAATAATTCTGTAGTTTTGAGGGTCTCTGTGGGGTAGAGGTTATGTGCTCGTCTTTCGTGACAAAGGTACCAGGTTAGTTCCCTCGAAGAGCCATCTGGATATTTTTCCAGAGATCCCTGATCTCAGTGTAGGGTAGATCGTGTTCATAGTCCTATCGGAGACGGACGATAAAACGTAGGTCCAGTGTTCAATTTTGCATGTAAACGAACCATTGGCAGTTCAAAATCGAGATGGGCAGGCTAATATTTCTATTAATAAGCTGCTACCTTTCAAAATTCATTAGAAAAGATTAAAAATAAAAACTACTGCAAAAATATGGGCCTTCAAAATTACATCGGGGAACCCTCGCTGGTGCTACGGAGTTCGTGCACTACAGCTGAGATCTTCCTATGTAAGAAAGAGATCGGAGTACACATGGCTACTCACCGAAGTTAAATGATGATGGTCAATCAATCAATCAATCAATCAATCAATCAATCAATCAATCAATCAATCAATCAATCAATCGAGAACCAACATCTATTAAAGCTAGCTTTCGATGAAGTAAAATAGTGTCTGTAGCTCAAGCAAGTGAGCTCGATCACAAACCCAAGCGCACCTGGTTCAAACCCACGGTGGCAAGTTTGGCACAAATTCGTTTCTGTGGGATTTTTACAAAGGTGAAAATAGACCTCACCGTTCAAAAGCAATTGGTTTGCACGATTTATTTATTATAAAATAGTAACTGTCGTTAACATTTCTGTCAGGTTCGGATGTTAAAATGTTATATATATAAATTTGACCGGATGTTCATGTCAAGTAATCCCCCTTCTGGAGCCAATACCAACGTGAACAGTCTTCTTCTTACAAACTGCAGGTTATAATAATCATGTCCAAGTCAAAGGTTGATTCCAAGATAAAGGTGTGAAATGAAGGAACACTGTTATTTATGCATATGTTTACATTTTCTTTTTTATTCTGATGAAGCTAAAGCTCACCTTTATTCTGAGTTAGCTAAAGCTCACCGTATTGTGGAATAAGTCGTCTAAGAAGCGGCATCGAATATGGAGGACAACATAAAGAGAAATGGACTCATTGATGATGAGTGGGCCATTGGACTGGTGATTGAGGTGACGTAACAGTTATAAGTTATAACTGAACTGAACTTGGTCCCTGTGTGTGTCCAGAAGATCAGTATTCTTAGCTGCAGTATTTTCTTTGTCCTCATGTTCCTCAATGTTATATCTTAAAGTATTTCAAGTTCAGGACCTCAAGAAACAAATGCTTTAAAAGGTATCAAAATTAAGTCAAAATATAATCAATATTGATTATTTTCTTTCCCTTAACTTACCCTACCAGTGTACTTTGTCATTCATGTATTTGTTACGTAAAATTACGTCAATGACCACTCTGTCATTTTTGTATTATGTATGATTTGAACAAATGAGGATGTAAACTTAACTATGACTTCTTTTCTTGTCACACACTTCTCACCCGACCAAGATGTTGCCAAGAAGTGTGTTGTTGTGGCTTTCTGTTTTTGTCTTGCCACAGGTGCTTAGGTGATAATTATTTTGCTCTTTGACAGGATTCTACTATGCCATCTAACCATCTTTTCATGGTCTTCCTCTCGCCTTCTTTCCTGATGTTCTGTTGTGAAAGACTTATACTGGGAGTTTGAATGCATTCTTATACTTATTAAGCAGCCAAACCACTCCATTCTTTGTTTCTCAATGTAATTCAAGCAAGGTTCTGTGCCAATTTTCTTTCTTATGCTGATGTTGGTGACTTTCTTTTCTGGTGTTAGTAACTTCATAGCAATTGCATTTTTTGGGACTGCTTTGCTCATTGTCCATGTTTGGCTTTGGTAATACAAAGTAGGCATGAAAATGATGTTCATCATCTGCTGTTTATCGGTCAGTGAGATTTTTGGGTTTCTTAACAATGGGGCTTGCTGGTAGGTTGCAGCATTTGCTTTTGGCACTCTAGCCTTTATCTCTCTGTCTAGTCTTCCATCTTCTGTGAGTATGCTTCCTAGGTATTTGAATTATTGCACTTGGTTGATTGTAGTGCCATTGACATAAATGTTTAGTTTATTATGTTTTCTTCCCATATTCATTATTTTAGTTTTAGTGTTAATGATTTTCATGTCATGATTTATACAATTGTGGTGCAAGGTGTCAATATTTTATAGATCTTGTTCTTTTTCGTATATCAGACACTGATCATCTGCAAAAAGCAGTTCATTTTTTCATCATTATCTGAATTTGATGAGGTATTGTATCCATATATGTGATAAAGAGTAGGGGTGAGAGGCCACAACATTAGTCTGACACATAACTCAGTACATAGTGATAATTTAGTATAGTCTGTAGTGTATACCCATATAGGGGGCTCAGATATTATTTTTTTCAAATTATTGTTATACTATTGTAACTTATTACTAAACTATACCTATTTGCTATATATATATATATATATATATATGTGGGTAAAATTTAAAGACGGCCATTAAAATTTGCAATTCAATGATTGTGAATGATACCTCAACTAAGACTACTGCAGTGTTGAGTAGATAAAAATAACTACGAACTTCAATTCTTAATAAGTTATTTATTTGGTCTAAATGAATAAATTAGTAAACATTGTTTTATGAAACAGAAAAAATATACTTGCTGGTTTAAAAATTGTGACCCAGAAATGTAACATATTTGAAATATCTTCTTTAGTAAACTTAGTTACTATAAAACAGTGCTATAAATGATACATTTAGATGTTCAGTAAGACCAACATTCATTCTCATTTATTATATCCTTCTAATGCTGTGATACACACACAATTAATTAAATTAATAATCACAATGAAGATAAAATTAGCATAATTGAAATCAAAATAAATATTGATTAGTGTAGTATTATATTTGTCATTTGATTTTGACATTAGACTGCAGCAGTGATGCAAACTAAATTAAAATAAATTGGCAAGTATCAATAACAAAATCTGGGCTTTATTAAACACATATATAGTTATGCAAGGGCTTGCTTATTGAAGAGTTTATGGCATTGTAGAGGCATTTAACATATTTTTAACATATTTAAATGATCATAATCATACATTAATTGAAAGAAAAGACTACACGTGTGTTGCCGGGGTTCCACAAGGGGATCAAAGAATAGTAACACTACGACCTACAAGACATGTCATAAGAGACGACTGAGGTAGGTGCTAGGGAAGCTACCTAGTCAATAAAAGTGTAGCAGAAATTGGATGTGCTGGCCTACTTGTAGGCGCATAACTGGCATAGCGTAGATTCGCTCTTAGGCTCAGATCACATACAAATCACAGTGGTTAACAATTGGTTGATATGGAGTATTCGAAGAAGCAGAAGAAAGAAAAGAAAACCTTGGATATGCGGGTAGGACTAAGAAAAGATTCAGATAGTATATCAGAAAATGAAGAAAGATGACATCATATCTCAGTTATCAAAAACAAATATTCTCAGTCTTCTCTGTTGCAGGTTACTGAATTCATTGAAGAGTTCAAGAAGGAGGCAAGTATTCATGTGACTTTTATTTATGTCTAGTTTACATGTGTTGATTTTCATATCATCTATCTTGTATGTTTGAAATAGTTCATGAATTTGTTTGTGTGCTTGGTTTTCATTTCTTTTATATTCTTGTAGTCTACAAAACTAACTCATTTCAATGATTTCTTTGGTCAACCATTCAAATCTTGATCATCATAGACTTGGTGATGAGACAGACTACAGAAAATATTACTAAGGAGGACAATATTCTTTCTCCACACTGGAGAATATGCATAGGACATCATATTTCTGACTCATTCTATAAATAGTAGCATGTCCCTTACAGAACGACTCGCTTTCATCACAGCCTGCCTGAAAAACTCTCATTTCCGTCCAACTCCTAGTACAATACAAAACCAAAATTAAAGATACGCATACATTTTGTATGTATTTTGAATCAGTGGCAGCTCGTGGTCAGTTTTCTTGGTGGGGCCAGACACAAATTTTCGGAAAAATCATGGTTTTAGAGTATTTACTATTATTTATCTTTTCAGAGAAATAATTCTCCCTTTCGATTATTGATGGGGCAGGCCCCACTGGCCCTCAATGACGAGCCGCCCCTGATCTGAATGCTGCAGGAAAGATAAGAGATATCAACGCCCTTGTTGTCAGCTCTGATGTATGTCCCATGGAATCCCTTGCGCAAGATCGCCAAATGTGGCGCTGTAACAACAAAAGAGGAACCCGAATAGCTGAGAATCATCGTATTGTTGAGTCACAGAGAAAACGAGCAGCGGAAAAAGACAGAGCACACAACACGCACATGTCTAACCTTGATCATGTATGCCCCACCTGTGGTCGGGGATTCTGTTCTAGGATTGGACTCTACAGTCACCTCCGCACACACCAGAGAGGTGCAACAGTACACATCTGAGATTGTTGTCATCATCGCTTGCGATGGACGGCTATTATGTCCCATGGAATCTTGTGTTGGAACATATGTGTTGACACATTCAAATACACTCTTCTTCGTTCGTTTCTTACGACCAATTTTAATCACTCTTTGTGATATATTTGATCTTTGCCAAGAACGATTATACGTTGCACATTGGTTTGGTAGGCCCCTAAACGCATAGACTTCTACCGTTTAGGACACATGCATCCGATTTCAGCCAAACCTCCTTAGTCGCCTCTTACGACATGCATGGCAGGTAACAGTGGTTCTATTCTTTGGGCCCCGGTAACACTGGGCAAAACACACTCAAATACTGATGCAACATTTGAGCAAAGAAGCTGTTATCATCACTTAACGACTGACGCAACTATTATCAGTCTAGCACTTTAATTACATTATCGTGTAGTTTATCTTACCCTTTCATAACACATTTTTTTAGTTACTTTCTTAAATGCAAGTCATCATCATCATTGGCCTCTGTCTCAGGAGACAATAGGTCTTGCGTCACGTAGTATGTTCTGCGCTGAATCACATTTCTTGTGGCTGTAATTGCCTATTCTGGAGTGGCACTCCTTGCCACAGTTGCTGCAGGTAAATGCAAGTAAAGAACTAATATTTATCTTCTTCTCTAATAACATATTTTAAAATTCTTTTAATTCTTTTAGCAGTTATTTCCTCAGTTGTACACTGTTAAATCAAGCGGACAAAAAGTACTAATTAAAAAATCGTAACTACTCGTTAATAAATAAACATATATATCTTATTATATACTAATTTGAAGAAAACTGGACAACCTATTAGAATAACAAGGTTAAATAGTAGTAGAAGTAAAACTAGAAAGACCTGTATAACGGGAAACAACTCAAATTGCGCAGTGTACAGCGAATGACATTGGAATGCGAATGCTGTGGCTCAGTGAGCTGCAATTGGTGTGGAAAGAGTTAAATGCAAGTAAAGAATTGAGATTTATTTCCTTTTGTTGTTGCATCTCATAATTTATTTTTGTTATTTTTACAGTCTGAGCAACTTGTCCGGGAGACTTTTCCAGATAAGATGCTAGAAATAGATGAATTGTTCAAGGTAAGCTGTATTCTATAGAGTACCCAGAAATGTTGTTGTGTTGCCTTTAAATGTCCCACTTATGTTGCTGTCATGTCATAGTTGCATGGCCATTTGAGTTGTTCGTATGTGTCGATTCCTCCTCGCCAATAATGGCTGACACATTCCGTTTCTGAGGACATCTTTTTTTGAGGTTGTTCTCTAGACAGTTGCAGTCCCCTGCTGACGAGATCTGTCTTCCCGGGTTTGTCTGGAGTCGTCCTACTCTAGATGACTTCAGCCTTCTGTTGCCGGGCTCACCAACCCAGGCTTTTATGCAGGGTGTGCTCCTTGGACACTGTAGTTTAATCCCTTATGCTTAAGGGAAAGTGTCATAGAAGTAGAAGACAAGACAAGAAAAAGGATGTCCTCCTCAAGGGAGAGAGAGGACAAGTGCTATTTGTCCCATAGCTGGGGGATGGGTTGGTTGCAGCCAGAGCATTTACCACTCGCCGGTGGGTTCTGCACTGTCACCTTATGAGGCCCCATCCTGCTCCCCGCCTTTGGTCTGGCCTTTCACCTTCAGTCTGTTCGGCTTGGTTAGACCTGCCAGGAGTTAGACTCCCGCCGACATAGCCTGAAGGATCCAAAAGGCACACAAACCCTCCAACCACGATAAGGTAGGCTAATATGGAGGGATGTCATAGTTAAAGCAAGTCATTTGATCAATAAATTTGAAGGCCGATGATAGCTCAGAAAGCTTTCTGGTATGAAAAGGAATTAACAGTTCATGAAAAACCTTTCTAATGTTCCATTGTCTCTCAAGTCTCAGCAGGATATTATCATCATCATCAATGAAAGAACTGCAGACTCCAACCGTACCATATTCTTCACCATCTACTGGTAAAGACTGAACCCTTATATGTCAACCTGGTGTGCAGGGAGGTCATTCTTAGTAACCAGTAACCAATTCCCTCTAATGATATTATTTCTTTGCACATGTTTATTTGTGATGTTATATTTCTATTTCTAATGTTTATGTATGAGCTTATGTGTGGTGTTATAATATATGTTATTGCTTTTGTACATGTTTATGTATTGTATTGTCTTGATATTTATTTCACCCGTTGATTGAAATTAATTTGTAATCTCTGATTCTCTAGCAAGTAAAAGCAGAAGAGCCCAAAGATGTGGCACAGAGTGTAGAAATACCCTACCCAGTTCCACTAGAGAGTGCAGATATTGAAACTGATACAAATTTCACAGAGGTAATCTTACTACTATCAATGTTTCTTGGAAATATAACTCTTGTTTGTAATATATATATGCATTTGTAAGCTTTAGGTAAATAGAGTTGTAATTGTTACTTGAGGGGGTGTATGGCCAAATGGATTAGAGCATGTCTCCTATTCGGTAGACTGGGCTCAATCTCCGGTAAGGTCAAGGAGTTTTTTCTATCGGAGCATAAAACAATCCTAACCTGAACACTTTTTGCGGTGACTGCACGAGCCATACAACAAATAAATTGCTCATGCCCCCCACGTCCTACACCTGCCAAAACAGCGGTATTGCAAGCATAATTTTAAAAATATTGTAAGTTATGGACAAATAGAGGACTTGAACAATTGTAAATAAAAGTATCTCGCATTGTTTTCTCTGTATAATTCTTATGTTTTATTGAACAACCAGTGATAGAAGTTATATTTTTATTTGTAGGTGAGTTCCAAGAAAAGGAAATTGGAAGCAGATGTCAACAATCACAGTTCAAATATTACAGGTAAAAATACTTTAAAACATAAAATGATATGATTTTGTTTTAACATCTCAAGGGTTAGGAGTTTACTCTCAGTAACTTTTCTCATTCTATTTGATATTCATATCTTGCATTTAGTTGAGTTGATGCAGCTCAGTGACACCTGCATTTGTGTACTAGTGGGTGGTGGTCAATTCATGGCACAATGAATTCTCTAGTCCTTCCAACGGTGAAGATTGTGGTGTGATGCATGTTCTTTGTCCTACTGTAGAGTTTGGTTCTTCTGAGATGATAGTTTTTGGTTTCTCAAGGCTGTATAAGGGGTGCATGACTGCAATATATAAGTAGTGTTTTTTGGTGCATGATGAGATGGGCAAACTTCTGTACATGTGGCTCAGGAACCTGTTGTAAACCATATGAAGTCGAATATTTAGGTCTGTTGCTTTCCTGTGAGAGAATTGGTTCAATTTGGGTTATTGTTAGTGTGATGTTTTCTTCATTGTCTCATGATAGCTGTCTTTATTTGTGTCTTAGTTTATTCTTCATGTGAATATCCTGTGATTGTGTGTGCTTCATGGAGAGCCCTTCTAATTGTCAAGAAAGTCATCTCTGTCATTGCTCTATTTTAACCCTTTAGCTGCTAAAGACGTATATATACGTTTTGCCCAATCACTTCTAAAGACGCATTAACACGTCTGTTATTATCTCTCCTCTGTGGGCTAAAGACGTGTTAACACGTTATACATTGCTACTGTCACTGCTATAAGCGTACATTCACTTTTGTGTCCTAGAAACAAAGAGTAGCTATTTTAGCTCAGCCCTCGAAAAGTATGTAGCAGCGAAAGGGTTAAAGCTGGCTATTTTCCCAGTTATCCCTTATCTCAGTGTAAGTGATATCAAATGACTAGTCTTGTTGGATATTGATGATAAAATGTAGGTTCATATTTCAAGTTGCGCCCATGTGGTGCTGGGTCCCATTAGGGAAGCAAAGAATAGTAGCACTGCAACCTACAATGCATGTTGTAAGAGGTGACTGATGTCAGACCAAGGGAAGCTACCCTAGTAAAAATCGGATGTACTGGCCTATTTGTAGGCGCATAACTGGCACAATGTACAATTGCTCATAGGCTCAGATACATACAAATCACACAGTGGTTAACAAAGAGTGGATATGGGGCGCTAGAAGAAGAGTTCAATTGGACACATAAATCAAATCAAATTTTGCCTAGGAAATGGGTTTTTTAAACCTGTTTTTTCAATATTCAACTGTCAAAGGTTCTTGTATGTGCTCAAATAGAACTTGACATGGCGTGTTAACATTTTAAAACATCAAAGTTTGTTTTCATTCTCTCTAGTAATGACCATACACATTAGTATAATGCATAAGCATTCACCTATCGACTCAGACAAACTCTTCATCCACTGCCGTATAGAACAACCAATACACTTCCCTTCCTTCCTTCCTTTCTTTCCCTTCCTTGAAATATTGTCTATATATTCAATGTTGTCTCTTGTACGAACTTCACTGTCTTTTGTAGCTCACACAGAGGCCCGTGTAGTTTTCTGTCGAGGTTGTTTGTTGTTTCGTTAGGCCAGTGAGTTTGTCTCAGTGTATCATATTCGGGGCAGTCTTAAAGTATATGCTCTGCAGTCTGGTGCACATGTACTCAATCAATCTGTGCCATGCCTGCCGCGAGTTGTTTCATGTTCTCAAACCTCTTGCTTGGTGCATGTAATCAGTTCTGACGTCGATATTTTGTCGAACCATGATGTCAGGCCATCCAACATCTTCTCCCTCTGTCTTCCACGATCTCTCCTTCCCTGAATTTTACCTGTAGTCACCAAATGTTCTAAACCTTCTCTTCGCATTATATGCCCGAAGAACCTTGATTGTCGGATTCTTATTCTTTTGATAAGGTTTCTTTGTGTGCAGGCCTGATTTAAAACCTCCACGTTTGATTTCTTTGCTGTCCATGGAATTCTCAACATTCTTCTGTAAAACCACATCTCTGTGGCTTCCAATGGTCGTATTGATTGTTTGTTCAGTGTCCATGATTCGCTGCCATACATAAGAATTGGTTCAATATAGCATTGGAGTACTGCGTTTCGCAGTGTCATTGGTAGTGAGTTCACGCATAGTGTGTTCTTCATTTTCATAAAAGCTGCTTTCGTTTGAGCTATTCTACTCCTAATCTCTGTTGTACATCTTCCATCTGGTGTTAAGAATGTTCCTAGATACTTGAATCGATGGACTTGTTTCAGTGTTGTGTTATTTATTTTGATTCAGCACATGTACACATGGCTGAATTGCCAATCTTGTATTTTGTATACATGTGGCTGCGAAGTTGATTCTGTTCTAAGGCGCAGAATGACAATTTGTTCCAATCTGATCATATTATAGTAATCGTCTGGTGATGGTATTTGTGGCTTTCTGATTGATTTAATCATCCTTTTCTTTTGGTGGTAGGTAACTGGCACATCCGGTTGTTCTCCTGCAGCACCTTCTTTGGCCAGTCGGTCTGCTGTTTCATTTCCTAGTATTCCACAGGAAGAAGGTATCCACTTCAAAACGACCCTGCACTGCTTGGACAGTTTAGACAGTAGGGTCTGTAGACCTGGCAATTTTCTGGACTGGAGTGCTGATTTTGCATCAGTCAAAAATACAACAGGTTGATCGAATCTGGTATGCAACAGTTTCTCAGTTGCCACCTTGATTGCCTGAATTTCTGCATCATAGTTATGACAGAATTTCCCCATTGGTACTTTAATCGCATCTCTAACTTTGTTTGGGTACAATACACTTCAAAGTAGAAGACACATATAGATATTTGTCACAGATTTGAACTCTTTCTATGGCACCAGCAGATCACCCTGTTTTGCCTGAGAACTGGCTATTGCAGATGGGCATTTATATAGAAATGGGGCTTCCTACACAAATAAATGCCCATATGAACATCATACCTCTCAACATATACTTCAGGACTATCCAACCTACAGCTACCCAAGACAATAGATCTGGCCAGAGGTTGGAAAGCTGAGGCAAAAGTTATTGGGGTAGCCACTTCAGCTTGGAAAAGATGATGAAATTTGCACTGGCGGCATGATTAAAAAGTTCTGGCATGATCACCGACAAAAAAGTTTAGAGCATTGAAATGTTTTTAGTGAATATTTATTGTGTCTTTCTATGTTTAGGTACTCGTGTGCTGGTGTTTCCTGGAGGCTCAGTTTCATATAACAAATTTGTACATAACTACTGTGAGAAAGCAAAACCTCTCATGCGTGGCCTAATGGAGCATGCAAATATGGTATTCATTTTGTTTCATCTGGTATCATAACTATGTCGTTTTGGAAAATATATAAAGAGTATAACCACAAAGTTGACAGATTCGCAAGGAAGGTTTTTAAATCAGAACAACCAATTATTGCAAAAATAAATGAAGTTATAAAATATGAAACAGATATGTTTTGTAGACCAGTTGGATCATTAGAACATATTAAGTTTATAAACCACATGGTGAAATCCTAACCCCAGCATCTAGAAGTCATTCATCGACTCCAACATATATCATGTAACAATCACATAGACAGAATATAACTATAGCACACTCCATTTATGCACACTCTCTCATGAACCTGTTAACCTACCATCTCTTTGACTGCCCAGGCCTCATTGATGTCCGTGAAATATTTGTACTTTCATAGTTCAATAAATGAAACATCTAATATTGGACAAAATAACACATGCTGATACAAGTGTATGACATTTGGTCTGTGTGTACCACTGTATGGCATTGAGTGAATAACACCATATGACAAGTGGGTGAATGATTGAGATCCAGAAAGCTGGATATTGAAGAAAATTTATTCTTGTCTCAGAGATAAGCATTTAATTGAATATCGCAAATGTCCAGTGTGTGTGTGTACATTTTGTCATTGGTGAGATATTCATTGAGATTTCTATTTCTAGGTGAGAATGTGGATCAATTTTCTGATTCCAAAAATTGAAGATGGCAATAATTTTGGAGTTTCAATTCAGGTTGGTACTAATATTGAGATAGTTTAATCTACCTTTTTTTCTTTCTGTTAGTTTAACATCATATCTGCTTTTTTTCTATGTTAGTTTAACGTCTTATCTGCTTTTTTTCTTCTCTGTTAGTTTAACATCATATCTGCTTTTGTCCTGTGTTTGTGTATAGAGACATTTCTTGTTATTTTGCAAGTTCTGAAAGCATTTCAAATGAAGTGTTATGTACATCTAAAGATGGAGAAATCACGCCTGTATGGTGATGGACACTGATAATAAAAAAGTATTTCAAAGGAAGTGTTATGTACATCTAAAGTTGTAGAAAGCACTCCTGTATGGTGATGGACACTGATAATAAAGAAAACAGTATGTAAATGTGGGAATGTAGGCTGAAGATAGCTGCTTTGTTTAAAAATGTTGCTATTTATTTTAGTGTATGCAATATGTCATGGCTAATATATGACAAAGTGAATCATTATGAGTGTATGGGAGGATCTGTATACGTTTATGTAAACTGACCGGTAAATTAAATGCATAATTGTTGATATAAATTTATATGAAATACATTACAATATGTCTTCTTCTTCGAACGCTCCATATTGACCACTTGTTAAACTACTCTATGTGATGTGAGCCTAAGAGCGATTGTACGTTGAACCAGTTATGCACCTACAAGTAGGCCAGCACATTCGATTTCTGCTACACTTTTTATTTACTAGTGTAGCTTCCTAGTCCTACCTGCCGCCTCTTATGACACGCCTTGTATGTTGCAGAGTTTCTATTCTTTGCTTCCCTTGCAAGCCCTGGCAACACAAGGTGTATTACAAGATGTGTTTTTTTTTGTCTGACACAATTTACTTTATGTTCAGGAAGATGTAGTGGCAGAGGCAAGACAAGTTGAGAGTGAAGCAAGTAGCTACCTGGACCAGATCTCTCGTTATTATCTCCAGCGAGCACGCATCATATCTAAGATAGCCAAATATCCTCACATTGTAAGTATCAACTAGATTAGTTTATATAATATTGCTTTCTCTAAACATTGATTTGATGTTAACAGACAAAAACAACATAGCGCATTATGTCAGTTTAGCAGAAGAAAATAATAAACAAACACAAAGTATGTCAGCTTCAAACATTTTCATTACGTTCTGGACATGTCCTTAGACGCACCGATCTCCTTCGCAATATCTTCAACAGCGTCAAGTGACTATCCGTACCAGTTTGATTTTGATTGATGAGCCTACTCATATAAATGTTGTGTTGTTCTTTTCTGTCCACTTCAATCTTTTATCCCAGCTCTTGCAATCTAGCTATTGACATGGATTGCTTTAAAGGAAAATCATCTTTACTGCCACACTCTATTAGAGCTTTCAGAATATCAGCTCTATCCATTGGCTGGCCCCCTGATATGGTGGCAGAGCCAGCCAGTCTGCTCTCTCATTGCCATCAACATCCATGTGCCTTGGAACAAAGATGAATGTAATTTTGTGAATTGTTGCAGCGTGTATTGATTCAGTCTATTGCCTGCGCACAGAACCAGCCAACACCTTTCTGATCATACTCAGTGAACCACTCAGAATGCACGCATGAGTGTAGTTTTGTGACTCCATCCAGAGTAGTGCCTTAGTCACCGCCAGTACTTCCATTGTCATGCTACTTGTTGTCATACTAAATACACCACTGCGCTCCTTGAACTTTCTGCTATATGAGTTTGCAGAGAAGGTCCATTCAGACTTTCGTGGTCAACTATTGATCCATCCGTGTTACAATCCAAAGTATGTCAGTTTAAGCGACGTCCAATTTTTCAACCAGAAGTCCTTTATCAAGACATGACACACAAATAAGTGCATCAACACTGTAGTGGTGAGAGCCGCAGTAGCGTAGTTGTTAGTGAACTCGCTTCTCAAGGCTGGTGGTCCAGGTTCAACTCCCGCACTGGGCGTGGAATTTTTCCAGACCGCGACGGCTCTCAGGTCGACCCAGCCTCAACTGGGTACCAGACATGCTCTGGGAAAGTAAAGTGTGATGCTGACCACATCACCTATCGAGTGTCGCCGGTCAATGAAAAATACAGGCCTAACACTGTATTGCCCTATATACCACAAGGTATGAAAGGGTTCCTTTACTTTACTTCCTGTAGTGGTAACATCAAAATGTCACTTGACCTGGTACAGTTCAAAACTGTGATAGTAACATTAAGTTTAGCTCTATTTTTGATGATAGTCTTCAACACTGTAGTGGTCTTATCTTATATTAACCACATTTTCCGTGATGCGCGTGGGAAAGTTAGTTTTCTATCTTGTACCAGGCGTGTTGCGCTTGACATCAGTCCATGCTTTCGCAGGGACTCTGAGATGTTATTTATCCATCGTGTTCTTGGCCTGCCTCGTTCTCTGCGCCCTGAGTGTTGATTATTGTAGGCACGTGATGGTAATAAATGTGGTTGCATTCTCTTAGATGGCCGAACCACTTGATTCTTTGCTTCTCGATGTACTGTATGCATGGTATAGTACCAACGATGCTTTTTGATATTCTCGTTTCTCATGCTATCTCTCCTTGTAACGTTGACAGCTTTTCATAGACATCTCATTTCATATGTTGTAATCTTTCTTGTGTAATCTTAGTCAGGGGCCATGTTTGGCATTGATAGCAGAGAGTTGGAATAAATATGCAGTTTATCAGTTGTCGTTTTGACTGCCATGTTAATGCTTGGATGTTTTAATAGTGGTGACAGTTGGTGTGTCACTGCGCTTGCCTTCTGGTATCTAGTCTCGATTTCTATTTCCATCTGCTACGAATATACTCCCGAGATATTTGAATTCTGTAGTCTGTTGTATTTTTACATTATTCAGGCTATATTTAGTTGACCTGTTGACCTACTTATTGTCATGACTTCTGTTTTGGAGGTGTTAACTGTAGTGGTAACATCAAAATGTCACTTGACCTGGTACAGTTCAACACTTTATTAGTAAGGATGGTAAAAAGTGAGAAGTGGGCTGAGTTCTGTCAACGTGTGGGCAATGACAAATCGTTGAATCTGTTCTGGCGATTGCACAGAAGTATGAATGGTACAGTAAAGAATCGGTGTGTTATTGACTTCCAGAGCTTGGATCTTACATGGCAGAGGACAGATGAAAACAAGGGTAGGGCTCTGTTTGCGAACTATTTAGAGCAGAGTGACCAGAAAGACATTATAGGCGAAACACTGCAAGACAATCCATTGTAGCTAAATGTAAGAACCAGGAATTAGATGTAGATGATTTGGTGACGGTGGAGGAAATCAAGGATGCTGTACGGAGAGCAAAAACAGTGCACCTGGTCCAGATGGCATACGATATGGTGACATTGACGGGTTGTCTGATGGGGAGTGGGAAGAACTGGCTGGCATCTACAACAAAAGCATTACGACTGCAATAATCAACGAAGAATGGTTGCACAGCTACCTGGTACCTTTGCCGAAGCCTGGCAAAGACCACACAAAAATTCAGGGCTATCGGGTAATCACCATGCAGAATACAATAGGCAAGTTGTTGGAGAAAATAATTGCCAGGAAATATCCTGCCAACTAGAGAGGTTACGTCTCCTTCCACCCACCCTTGGAGGGTACCGTCCATATAGAGAGACATGGCGTAACGCAGCGGTGTTCGCCTACGATGTCTATGAGGGTTTTCACTCGGGCATTGAGACAGTGCTGCTGCAATTGACCTTGAAGATGCCTATAATAGAGTGCCGTTGCATTTTTAATGGTGCAGCTGACTGAACTCAATATCAGCCCATTCCTCCTCAATTGGATCTTTATGCCCTCTTCCAGCGAAAGATAGTGTTTAAATGTGGCAGTTGGCGCATCAGCAACAACAATCCACCCTGGCTTACTACAGGGGTCACCATTATCTCCGGTGTTGTTCAATGCCTATACTGTGAGCATCACAAAAGAGCAGATCACGGGTAGAGGAAGGACAATGTCATATGCATATGATGTGTTGGTGTATCGTCAGGGCAAGGATAGAGAACAGCTTGTGGAGGAACTTCAGTCAGAACTCGACCGCATAGGTAGATGGTGCGTTGAAGCAGGAGCATTGGTCAACCCCACAAAAGCAGCGTTGACATGGTTCTCTTTAAACAACCACATCGTCAACACTCCAACACCATCTGTGGTTTGTGTTCAGAGGTGGTGGAGCGATCTCAGTCTATGAAATACCTGGGGTTGCTTTTTGATCGTAGTCTAGCTTTTACGGAACACATAGCTCATGTGATAATGAAGGCGAGGAAAGGTTTGCTGGCGATGAGGGTAATGGCTGCGGCGGATTGTGAACAGCGCCATCTTTGTATTTTATACCAGGGTCTGGTCCTTTCTGTGCTTGAGTATGCGCTGGCGATCCTGACTCTCAGTCATAGTCAGATAGAACGACTGGAAAGAATACAGAACGAGGCGATGCGCATTATACTTGGTTGCACTAAAGACACGTCGTGCAGGGCGATGCGCTATCCCCTTGACTATCCTACTATGGAGTATAGAATACTGATGAGCCGTGCACGAGCATACCTTCGAGTCAATGCTGACACACAACATCCTCTGCACTTGGAAATAAAGAGACAAAAGGAAATAGGTTAAAGAGGAAAATCTTGGATGGGTCAGGCCGAGGACTGTATTGAACAGGTGTGTACACTTGAAGACATTGATCCCGTTGAAGAATGGATACCAGTGCAAGAGCAATCGCTACATCCTTTTCTGTATGCATCGAACTTGATAAAGAATGCAGGCAACACAACCCACTTGTTGTGGAGGCAGAGGTTCAGGCATTAATTTCTGAGAACGCATCTGATCATGATGTAATCATTTATACGGATGGTTCGGTGATTCGACATGTGCGAGCTCGTGGGCTTTCACTGCTCAGGTCGGAGGTGATGTTGTGAAGGAAGACAGTGGTGGTTTTGCCGTGACTACAAGCAGTCTCACTATGGAAATCATGGCGGTTACCAAAGCGATGATTTGGCTAGAATCAGACTTTATCCATGCATGTTTTCTCAGTGACTCAATGAGTATGCTCAGGAAGATTGAAACAGGATGGGCTAGGAGACATTGGATGGAATCGCTGGGTAGGTCTAAGCTGACAAAGATCAGTTTTATTTTTGTACCAGGGCATGCAGGTGTAAGGGGAATGAACGTGCGGATAGGCTTGCAGGTATGGCTGCTGTCCAAAGCGGACGAGCAATGGACCAGGCTGATATTATAAATTCCTAAGGGAGAGAGGGCGTGTACATGATTCACGTAATAGCGGTGCATCCACAACACTAACCAGACTGCAAGAACTCAAAGTTAAGTGTGGTGTAGCTCGACAAGAACGCTATGCTGGCAGACAAAGAAGAATTGTAAACCAACAAAGAACCGGTGTCGTTAGTCGCACACGCTGATGGACATACTGAGGGAGAGATCGGAGCACTTATGGACTAATTTGTTCGACGTGCAGTGATGGTGATCCGACGACTAAACTAAAACTAAACTTTATTAGTAACATTAAGTTTAGCTCTATTTTTGATGATAGTCTTCAACACTGTAGTGGTAACATCAAAATATCACTTGACCTGATATGGTTCAACACTGTAGTGGTAACATTAAGTTAAGCTCTTTTCTTGATGATAGTCTTCAACACTGTAGTGGTAACATCAAAATATCACTTGACCTGATATGGTTCAACACTGTAGTAGTAACATTAGCTCTTTTCTTGATGATAGTCTTCAACACTGTAGTGGTAATTACATTGTTGGTTACTATGTTAACTGTGGAATCATTTTAGAAGATAATATCAAATATTATTACAGAATTGATCTTTGCTTTAAGATTTCATATTATGTAGTAAACATGGAAATTCTAAACAATACACCAAACTGTGATTGTCAACAATATCCCAAACTGTGATTGTAACATTTAGTGTAGCAGCAGCAAATGCTGTATTGTTTTGTTTTTATGCTACAAATGACTAGCATATTTTTTACAATTAATGTTTGTTCAAGTATACACTTTCAAGGTGTATCATATTGTCTTATTTCTGTTGTACTTTCTATGGCATTGTTACTTGCTATCTTTGATATTAGAGATTAGAAATGGGGTTTTTGTCAGTGACATTTCTCTGTGTACTTGATAGGAAGACTACAGACAATCCATCAAAGAGTTTGATGAAAGACAGATGCTCAACCTGCAGAATGCCATCTTGGAGATGAGAAACCATTATGTAAGTTGTTTGTAACTCTTTGAGATGTAACAAGTTATACACAGGGGAAATAACTTATGCATCAGTTTTCAAAAGTTGCTTGTAACTTATAAACAGGGGAATTGTACTATAAATATACAGTTTAGTTAGTTCACCAAAAAGATGTAATGTTTCTACTGTCAAGTTTAATTAATTCACATGACTGCACCAATAGATGTTCAGTTACTACTTCTTCTCTTCCCTAATCCTGTTTTGATTCAAATCATCAGGATAAGAAGAGACTTCTAGAACAGGATTTTGTGTGCGCGTCATAAATAGTGTTTTTCACTACCTCTGTTATCTCTGATGTTTACCTTTTGCTTTGGATCCACTGTATCTGAGCAATATTGCTCTTTGATGTGCACTGTCTGTTGGTAATCTGCTTATGTGGCCAAACCATTTAATTTGTTGTTTCTTGGTGAAATTCAGTTCTCATGTGTTGTAACCACATTTTTCCTGATGTCTTCATTACTAAACTGGTCTCTTCTTGATACTCCCAGCATTCTGTGTAAACACTTCATCTCTGTCATGACTAGTTTTCTCTTATTTTGATGTCAGTATCCAGGTTTGACACTGATAGCATAATATGTGATTTTTCTTCTTTATTGTATGTGTTATGATCCATAATTCACATCTATATGTTGCTACAGAAAAAATGCATGTTCTCAGAGTAGTTCTACTTATGTTTGCTTGCTTGTATTATTTCATATGTTGTTCTTACGGTTTAACTTCTAACTTGTAATAGCCACTCTCTGTCCTAGCCACTCTCTTTCTGATTTCTCTTGTTAAGCTATACAGAGCTATAATATTCAAAGTTTGTAACATTGTCAATTTCTTCATTATTGATGATAATTTTGGGGTTTGCATCTTGTTGTGCGTTGGAATAGCGTATTGCATAAGCGTTCGCCTATCTACTTGGACACAAGAGGGTTGTGGGTTCAATTCCACACATCAGGCTAGAAATGTGAAGTGAACTGACTTCATACACTAAGGTCTGAAAAGTCTACAGGAAATGTTATTTTATTATCTTGTTGTATTATGTGTTAGTGAATCCCCCACATTACAAATATCAAATTGTCTTGCTAACAATTCTAGTATTTGTCTGTATTATTTCACAGGCTTCACTGTTTGACATCATAATGAAGAACATTGATAAAATTAAAGTTCCTCGATCAGCAAATGCCCAAAACATGTACTGAAGACGACCTCACAGAATCATCTGGAATGTTTGTTTGTATGTCTGTACTCACATCATGGGAGAAAACTGAGGACAATAACTGCTGGTAGTGCACATTTAGAACATAGTCCGTCAATGACACAACATCCTATTCTGTTTTACTATATACATTTCACTGGACATTGTCAAGAAAGAAATTCATCAAACTGTTTCACTAGTCACTACTAGAAATGTTTACAAATCTGAAACCTTGACCAAGACAATGTTCAAAATAAACATTTGTTCAATAATCTCTGGTTTTATGTTTTTCAAATGTTGTGATTGTCAATTGTCACGTTTGATTAAACATTGCATTATCCTATTATTGTAGAAATGACTGCACATTCTGTTCTGTGTGTTGTCTCATGCAGAAATAAATGAGTTTCTTATTGTAAAGTGTATGTTGGAATTGAAATGGCAGGTATTTAAAAAATAATAATCTCTTTGAATAATTTTGTAGATTTGATAGATGTCTGTATGGCGGGGGACACTGATAAGAAAGTTACGCATACGTTCATGCAAAATTCAGTCTGATGCGCAACACATGGTGCCCTGATTACGCCTGAATTCATAGCAGGTGTACGCAAGAAGATGAAGATAACACTCAGTGCTAGTGACTGTTTCAAGGTCAAAAAGTTGCCAAAGTAAATGATTGCCTTCAGAAATATGAGGCATTAAGAAACACCATATAAAAGGTGCACTCAAGGGCACATGCCAGAACTCTTCACAAAACTTGAACACTGAAAGGCATATCAGGAAGAGAGGAAAGATAGAAAAGAAAATATGTATCACTAAAAAATGTTAATAAAACTTGAATATTAGATAATGTTTGGTTAACTGAGAATGAATAGTTAGTTAGTTCCTTTCTTTCATGCCAAAGGCGGCACATACGGTAGAGGTTTTAGAGCTCCATGTGATGCTAGCAATTGGAGATCTTGTATGGTTTTACATACAAATAGTTTACTTTCTTGAAGGATTGTTCTTCGTAGAGTGGTCTTAGGTCTTCCACATTTTCTTTTCGCAGCAGGTGACCACATAAGGACTTGTCAATTTAGTCTCTTTTCGTCTGATCTAAAAACATGACCTTAATATCTCTAAAAATCTCTCACTGCGTTGTTAGAAACGAAATCACTCCATTTTACATTTAATAATTTTTGGAAACATTTATTCTCAAAACTTTATAGTTTCTTTTCAATTTTGTTTGTTGATTTCCAACTTTCGCATCCATAGATCAGTACAGGAATCACACAGGACCTAAACAATTTAACTTTTGTACATATACTATGGTACTTATCTGGGTGAAACAAGAAGAGACCGTTTGAGAAATGAAGACATCAGGAAAAAGTGGGTACAACATCAGTACTAGACTTCATCAAGAAACAACAAATTAAATGGTTTGGCCACATAAGCAGATTACCAACAGACAGTGCACCTCAAATAGCAGTGCTGCTCCAATATAATGGGTACAAAGCAAAAGGCCAGCCATGCAAAAGATGGACAACAGAGTTAACATAGGTGACGAAAGACACTACGAAGCGCACACAAGGGCCCGTTTTAGAAATCTCTTCTTGACCTGACGCTGTGAGGCAAACAGGATTGGAGAAAAGAAAGAAAAAGAAAGACTATGGTCTTTTGATTGCCAGATATTAGTTAACTTAGTGAAGGTACTAGCTGCTATAGCAATACGAGAGTTTATTTCTTTCATCGTATCTCCTTTATTTGACACTTTACTACCCAAATATGTAAAATGTTGCCCGAGTGGTTTCCGGGGCCTAAATTTGGGGTGAAAGAATAGAATCACTGTTACCTGCCATGCATGTCGTAAGATGCGACTAAGGAGGTTTGGATGAAATCGGATGCACGTGCCCTAAGCGTGTAGAAGTCTATGCGTTTAGGGGCCTACTAAACCAATGTGCAACGTATACACGTTCTTGGCAAGATCAAACATATCACAAAAGTGATTAGAATTGGTCGTGAAGAGGAAGAGGATGTAAAATGTTAAACTTTTACCAGTGTTTGGCCATTTATTACGCCATTGTCTGTCGAGTTGCGAGTGTGCAAAGTCGGCTTTTAGTTTGTGAGTTCCTTGTGTGGTTGAATTCAATATGGCCACGTCATCGGCAAAGTCGCTACTGTTCCAACATTAATGGCAGGTTCTCTTTCTCCTGAGGCTACTACCTCTAGATGTACTTCTATGTTTACAAGTTTCATCTGTCCATGCTTTGTATATAGTTTCACTCCTAGTTGGTCTGTTATTCCGGACAGTAATGTGGACATCTCCAGACAAGCCAGAGGCCTGCTAGTTTGTTGAGGACATAGCTACCAGCCTTATTTCAATACAGATCTTCTTTTCTCGTTCGCTGATGTTCAATGTCTACACAATGAGTCGGTTCTCTGGATGTCTGTTGTTGGTTCATTAAAGCTTCCAAACAGCTTTGTGTTGATTTATGTCTCTGTTGGTCAGTGTTCTTTCCGCAGTTGATTCACCAGGTGACAATCTTGCAGGATGTGTTCAGCTGTCCGTGCGTTCTGCCCACAAGCACATGTGAATGATGGAACTAGTTTTAGTCTGTGTAAGTGTCTGTTGTGTCCAGTTCTGAGCCGAAACAATATCACCTGCCTTACTCTATCTAGACAGTGGTAATTATCTCTTTGATGGTCTTCTTTTCTAATTGCTTTGATGAGCGTTTTTTCTGGAAAGTGATTATTTGATTCCCTTGTTCCTGTGTTGCTCCTTCCTTAGCTAATTTGTCTGCTCTCTCGTTTCCTGATATGCCACAGTGTGCCGGTATCCACTACAGCACCACCCTTCTTATGGTATTCAGTTCACTTAGTGTTTCTTTTAGTTCTGGCAGTTTTCCACTATTTAGGACTTGCAATACTGACAGTGCATCAGTGAGAATAAAATTTGCTGACATTGACTTTTTGTGTCTTTAGTGTTTTAGCTGCAACATTTAGAGCTTGTACCTCAGCCGAGTAGTTTAACCAGAATTTTCCAGTGGGTATACAGATTACTAACTGTCTTCAAAGTCATCTATACGACCTGCTACTCTTATGGCATTGATGATATCTGTACTATCAATTGACTGCTCTTCTCGATTGATATATAAGTCAGGTAATAGGCACGCTCATGAACTTGCATTCCAGTATGCCCTGGTACAAAAATAACGGTTAAATGAGTCATTCGGGACAAATTGCTCAATGTGACAAACCATTGCTACCTGATAAACCCAGCCTGAATTTTCTTGAGCATCGCATACTCATTGAGACGCCCAGTATACATACAATGAAGCGGAAGCACACTTAATGAGAACTGTGGCGCCTTCGAGACAACAACATCGAGCATGACTATGGAGATCACGCATGCTTCCAGGGATCTCTCGTGGATCGTTGAGCAACAAACCCCCTTCCCCTTACCAGTACGATCATCATATCAGACTCGATGAATATGTTTCAAAGGTTTGAATCTGAAGCCTGAGCGAGAAATGGGTGGTATGCATTCAGAGGCCACATCTCAAGACAATGACTTGGCTGTACACTCCTGGGCATGCTGGAGTGCAGGGTAACGAACGTTCTGATTTTCTTGCAAACAATGTCCCGACTCCAGGTGGCATAAATATGGAGTCGATGTCATCAATGCGATGCGCTTCCATTTATGTGATATGGGCGAATCTCAGACACTGGACCGATTGCGAGAATTAGGAGTTAAGTTTGGACAGGCCAGATAGTGTTGTCTTCGTGTTAAAGAGAGAAGATATAGTAATCAACTTCTCATGGGCACGGTGAGCAAATGGAGGACGGAGCACGCATGGAAGTGCCCAATGTACCATGACGTCGATCGCATAACATAACATACACGCGTGAATTCCTTGTATCGTACACAGTTTTACTGCGTTCTTCAATATTAACGAACTTCAGTCTGAAGCTTGTTAAGTTACTTGTCAAAATCATTTAGCCGACAAGCATAAAAACCAAATACGATCGATTGTAATGGTAAAATGCAAGAATGAAGATTAACTTAAGAAAGGTAGATAACTCAGATGATTGCATATTCAATTTTGTTTTAATATCGGTTGCCTACCTTGAATGAGTGGCGCTGATTATCATGACGTCATAATCAGCCGTAAGGGAGGTAATTCATTAGAAAAACTAAAGAAAACAGTAGATGTCTGTCACTTTCGCAGACAGACTGAACATTTTGCTTGCGCTTGTAATTGTTTTTCCTAATGTTTATTTTATAGACCAGACACACTAATGCATGGATAATTTTGTGGATTAATTTCTGTAATGAAATGGATGCGATATGGATTTCCTATCTGGCGTGTATGTGGACAACAAAATGACATATTTAGAGATTCAGTGAAAGTGAAAACATCGTCTGTCAAAACTAGAGCTGGAGGAGAGAGTGAGATAGAAAGAAAAGTTGTAACGCACACCACAGCCTGGGCAAGGCATAATCATTCATTAAACACAAAGATGGAAGGGGACTGCATGAAGGCAATGCTTATTACAGCGAACGTTGGTTCAATATTTGAGGAGGTAATTATCTTAAACTTTGAATGAGTAACGTAACTTGATTTGTGAATTTATTTTAAAACTTAAACATAACACCGAGAGTGAAATAAAGAAGTGTCTAGCCTTGCTCTTTGCCCATCTGATAGAGATACCACACATTATAAGGACGTTAACTGTTTGATATTTCTTATTAAGTTCACCTTATCATGTCTTATGCATAAAATATTAAAGTACATCAGTACATGCATTGTTGCACAAATCTTGTTTTCTCTTCTATCTTGAGAACTATATGAGAGTGTCAGTGTGAAGCCTGCAGTGTGTCTCGTACATTCATCTGTACCAGTGTGTATCTTCTTTGTGCTGTCTCTTTTTGAAACATCACACTTGTCATTTAGACGAATCTCGCAGAGATATAAGTTCAGATTTGTTTTAGAAGGGGATGGGTATGCTTGACCAACTCGTAGACAAGGCTTTGTAATTGTTGTATTTTGTTTAAAATGTATGTATCCAATTTTGACTGACACTAAAAATAATCACTCTATAACATGATACCAACAAAAGATTACAAACCTTGGTATATTAATATCTTCATTATCCATGTCCCATCACCACCATAATGGCTCTAGCGCAGTAGAACAATTTGAATATAGTATATGTAAACTCAAGCTTGACAACAAAATTATTTATTAAAACAAAGGTGCCGTCTTTGTTTCAGACTATCAGTCATCCATAACTGCGTCAGTGTTCTAAATTTTTATTTTTACTACCTTCTTGAAGACATGCAACTATCGGCATACCTCTGTGTCATTATCTCATCTTTTTCTGAGGCAACATTTTTGCTTGTTTCATACTGTTAAAAAATCATTAATTTTGAGCTGATGCAGCCAACCGATCAAGGTCACTTAAAAGAACTCACCAAAATCATGTGTAATACAAGTGACTTATAGGGGATATTAAAGCCTCTTTAAGCTGAGGCATGCACTTTCAACCTAAGGGAGAACCTTGTTTTAGTTATATCAGTGCAGGTAGGCCAAAAAACATGAATTATAAGAATTAACTCCTTTAGGAGAATCCAATAGCTAAATTGTATATGTTCCAACTGTTATATTTTTTATTATATATACCTTGTTGATGCCCTTGTTTTATTGCTCCAAGTCCGTTATTAATAGGGACTGAGCCATATGGCATAAAACCAATGTAATGAAGTTCAATCTTCATTTTTAGACCCTGTAGAATTTTTTGTAGATATTTTGTAGAAGAGTCCTCTGTATATCTTGGACAGAGAAGAGAACAAATAGATCTATCCCGAAAGAACTCAAAATCAAATAAAACTGGCTGGTGCTACAAAGAAGAAAGAAAAAATTGAGATATTTTGGACATATCAAAAGACATGAAGGACTGGAGAAGACCATCATGGATGGAGGCATACCAGCAAAGAGAAGAAGAGGAAGACCACGGAGAAGATGGATTCAGGATGTAACTAATGGTTTGAATATGACAGCTGCAGAGGCAGGACATCTGGCCTATGAGAGAGAAATTCTGGAGGACTGTTGGGGTGGCAAAGTTCTGCTCAGGACAGGCTATTTGATGACGATGATGAGATATTTTAAAAATATATGTCCATGTTTGATCAACTTCATTTTTGTGATGTCGTTTTTGAAATCTCATTTTAAAAAAAAAATGTCTTCTTCATATTTTTGTTATATTTGTTGTTTTGAATAGTTTTCAGTTTTATACTTGACATATTTGTGTCCTATTGTAAAATGATCTCTTGAGTTTTAGCTTCAATTTTTTTGCCCTTGTGCTGCTGGGGCCCGCTAGGGAAGCAAAGAATTGTACCACTAGGCAACCTACAATGCATGTCGTGAGAGGTGACTGATGTAGACCCTAGGGATGCTACCGCAGTAAATAAAAAGCAGCGCAGAAATCAGATGTGCTGGCCTACTTGTAGACACATAACTGGCATAACGCACAATTGCTCTTAGGCTCAGATTACTTATAAATCATACAGAGTGGTTGAAAAGTAGTCGATATGGAGCGTTCGATGAAGAAGAAGCTTCAGTTTTGCTCCGTCTTGGAAGTAGTCACCGTGGTACACTTCTATATAATTTGCTGGTTTGCTGTATGCTTGGTCTGTTGTAAATCTATTGTTTATTACCACCTTGGTCTATTTAATTCCTGGTTTACTTATCAAAGGAAACTTTCCTCTGTTCTTTGCAATTTTATGCTGATTTTCTGCATTCGTCTACTGCTATGTTAATTACTCTCTGTCCATTATCATTGGAAATTTCATGCATTATTTCCATTTCTGTTATGTACTCATAAGTATATTCTCTACCTAAATTTTGCTTTGAAATCTCCAAGTAAAATCAATATACCCCTTTAAGGGCGTTTTATCTACAGTGTATTCAACAATCTTCTTTTACATCATTTTTCTATGTCTTCTGTTCTGTTGGTTTGTGTGTGTACATTAATCATCGCTATATTCTTCCACACTTTCCTTTTATGTATAATTTATTGATTCTTCAGTGGTAGCTTTTAAACCTGTAATGCATGCCTGTGTGATTTTCCTGATGATGAATCCTGCCCTTAGTTCATGTTTTGTGTAGTTTTTCCTCTTATACAATGATTGTTTGACTTTCTTCGATGGTATCCTGTGCTAGCCATGTGAGGTCTTGTATTGCTGTTACATTGATGTTGTCATTCTTGAGTTCTTATATTCATTCTTTAGCTTCTCCTACCTTTATAAAGACATTGCATGTTTCAAATCTCAAAAGTTCTTTTCTGTACCAGGGTCATTGTCCATCCGATATTGAGGCTAAGATATCTGTTTCTTATCAGTAATAATTGTTTCATGAAGGTTTGGTCATTAACCACACACTTCAATGCTTCCCCTCCCCACCTCCCAATGAGGAGGACCAGAGGTCTCTCTTAGACTGTTTCCTACCCTTTAATCTGGTCTGCTTTGGAGGCCCTTCTGATAATACTACTACCGTCATAAGGATCATTGGGGGAAGCTCAAGCTTTCCTATTGAAATACAGTGTTAATCCTGTATTATTCAGCGGCACACAAGGGAGGATGTGGCTAACATCACGTTGTCTTTATTTTACTACCAAGAGTTAGTCTCTTAACCAAATGAGGCTGGGTTGGCCTGAGAGCAGGTACTCATAATTTATCTTAACCACATTTGCTGTGAACTCATAACTAATAAGGTTATATGTATATATATTCTGCTTGAACCGTTATATGTAACATAGGGCCTGCAAATAATTTATCCATACTACTGTCCTGGGCAACTCGCTTAATCTTGTCCATGGAATTAAGTCTAATATTTCTTGCCTCTCTCTGCAAAGTTCGTTTCTGGGATTCCTTAGGGTGTCCTCTCTTAAGGTTGTACATCTTAAGCAATAAAAGCAAAAATGATACTCATTATCATCAGGTGCTGGCTGGCGTAGGTGATCATGGATCTCCACAAATCTCTAGTGTTTGCTATAATCTCAGGTGTTAATGCTCTTCTGCGCCATGAAGTCAGGCTATCCAAAATTTTCTCTCTCTGTCTTCCTCTGTCTTGTCTCCCCTTGATTTTACCGGTTGTTACAATGTGTTTAATATGATACTAACTTTGTATAATAGTTATCTAGAAAAAAGTTGACCAGCATTTACAGAACAATAAGTTTATGAACTCTTGACTAAGATAATGAATTGCGTTGATATTTTCTGCACAGTTTTATATGTACATCTTGTGTCCATAGTCCTTGTTCAGAAAAGAACTTGGAAAGTCTGTTATATCTAATATGGTACACTATTTGTTTACTTACAGGTGTATAGTCATAATATACTTATTCATTTTTACCATTTCAGCCAAAGACGATGTTTCCAGAATGGCTGAAAGCCTTTTTTCAGGTAATGAAGTTAGTTAAGTAAAATAATCAATAAATATTCAACACAGCATTTATCACATGACTTAACATAAGTATTGTTATATTTACTTTCCTTTGTCAGTCTGTTTGTTCATCATTTATCTGATTTATTAAGTGTAGTCTGTTGACTTCCTACCTTTGGTTTGTACTGCTCATCATCAAGGTGTGTATCCTTTATAGGATGTTGCTCTCTTTGCAACACATCTGAAATTCACTCTGTCTCTTGCCAGTTCACCCACTTCGTCAATGGTCATATTCATGGTTTCTTTAATATCTTGTAGCCATCTTCTTCTTGGTCTGCCTCTGAGTTATGGGACCCTGCCCTCTAGTATTGTTCTTTCCAGGCCATCGTGATGCTTAATGTGACCAAAGTATCTAATTTTTCTGTATAGCATATTTTTTATCAGCCAATTCTCTTTAACATTTGGTTCTTTCAGGACATCAGTGTTCTTTCTTTTCTGTCCATGGTATTCGTAGGATCTTTCTGTAGCATTTAGTTTCGAAGAACTGGATTTTCGTTCTTGTTTTTGTGTAATGGTCTATGATTCACAACCGTAAGTAGCCACTGGAAAATGCATGTTCTCAGTATTTTTAATTTTAATATTTTGCTGGTGCTTTGTCACATGTTCTTCATCGTGTTTAACTTCTTGATTGCTATTGTACTGCCATACCTGTCATCGTCAATATGTTCATTATTACATTCTCTGCATAAACATTCTTCTTCACTATGACCAGTGGAGTCGACAATAACAAAGTTGAACACACTGCACTAGTGGGCACATGCTTTAGAAATGTCATGGTTCAAGGCCAGCTTGGGCCCAAATTTCTCCATCCTATACATGATTCAACTATAGGAAACCCTGATCCTTTACTTGGGGATCTAAATTGCAAGCACCTTGAAATGAAAGTAACGCTCGTCTGAATGACGAGGGACACTGGGGATAAGGAAAGCAAGCATTCCTCAAAATCTTTCAAAGACGCCATTGCTCCCTCTTAATTCATAGTGAACAGGAAAAAAAGTAACATGCCACTACTTAGACATTCTTTGGAGATACTGATACCTTGAGGCTAACAGTTGCTTTGTGTAAACATATTCATGCTGATGTCTGAGAGTGATTGAAGAGAAAGACAAGTCTCAGCATCTTGCAAGTAATTGATACTATCTATTGATGTATCTGCCATGTCTTCAATGCATAACTATGTTTTCCTTCTATGGAGAGAGTAGATCACTCTTGTGTCTATAGTTTATGAAGATCTACAGTAATGGGTAGATATGACCTGGTAGTCTTTTTAAGAGAAGATGAACACTTATTTCAAATCTCTGTTGCCTTGGGAACCATACCAATTAATGGTTGTGGCCATGGAAGTAAACTCTGAGATCAAATCAGGAACAGGTGTCCCTTAAGGCAGCAAGTTATTGTATTTAGTGACATTCTGTCAACTGCTGTGATGCTGCTAGTGCCTAGCTGTATCAACGTTGCTACTCTCTTGGATTTACCAGTCACTTGAGGAGGGGGAAAACTTCTGCATGTGCAATAGCAATCCTCCACACCAACATGCTCAAAAATACTCCATTGAAGTTTCCAATCATGGTGTATACAAACTCACAAACCTGAATTGTAATGTTACTTTCAGTGTATACAAACTCACAAACCTGAATTGTAATGTTACTATGTTACTTTCAGTGTATACAAACTCACAAACCTGAATTGTAATATTACTTTCAGTGTATACAAACTCACAAACCTGGATTGTAATATTACTTTCAGTGTATACAAACTCACAAACCTGAATTGTAATGTTACTTTCAGTGTATACAAACTCACAAACCTGGATTGTAATGTTACTTTCAGTGTATACAAACTCACAAACCTGAATTGTAATGTTACTATGTTACTTTCAGTGTATACAAACTCACAAACCTGAATTGTAATATTACTTTCAGTGTATACAAACTCACAAACCTGAATTGTAATATTACTTTCAGTGTATACAAACTCACAAACCTGGATTGTAATGTTACTTTCAGTGTATACAAACTCACAAACCTGGATTGTAATATTACTTTCAGTGTATACAAACTCACAAACCTGAATTGTAATGTTACTTTCAGTGTATACAAACTCACAAACCTGAATTGTAATATTACTTTCAGTGTATACAAACTCACACACCTGGATTATAATGTTACTTTCAGTGCATACAAACTCACAAACCTGGATTATAATGTTACTTTCAGTGTATACAAACTCACAAACCTGGATTGTAATATTACTTTCAGTGTATACAAACTCACAAACCTGGATTGTAATATTACTTTCAGTGTATACAAACTCACAAACCTGGACTGTAATATTACTTTCAGTGTATACAAACTCACAAACCTGGATTGTAATATTACTTTCAGTGTATACAAACTCACAAACCTGGATTGTAATATTACTTTCAGTGCATACAAACTCACAAACCTGGATTGTAATATTACTTTCAGTGCATACAAACTCACAAACCTGGATTGTAATATTACTTTCAGTGTATACAAACTCACAAACCTGGATTGTAATATTACTTTCAGTGCATACAAACTCACAAACCTGGATTGTAATATTACTTTCAGTGTATACAAACTCACAAACCTGGATTGTAATATTACTTTCAGTGTATACAAACTCACAAACCTGGATTGTAATGTTACTTTCAGTGCATACAAACTCACAAACCTGAATTGTAATATTACTTTCAGTGTATACAAACTCACAAACCTGGATTGTAATATTACTTTCAGTGTATACAAACTCACAAACCTGGATTGTAATATTACTTTCAGTGTATACAAACTCACACGCCCGAGTGGTTACCGGGCCCAAATTTGGGGTGTAAAGAATAGAGCCACTGTTACCTGCCATGCATGTCGTAAGAGGCGACTAAGGAGGTTTGGCTGAAATCGGATGCATGTGTCCTAAGCGTGTGCAAGTCTATGCGTTTAGGGGCCTACCAAACCAATGTGCAACGATACACGTTCTTGGCAAAGATCAAACAAATCACAAAGATTGATTAAAATTGGTCGTAAAGAACGAAGAAGAAGAAGAAGAAACTCACAAACCTGGATTGTAATATTACTTTCAGTGTATACAAACTCACAAACCTGGATTGTAATATTACTTTCAGTGTATACAAACTCACAAACCTGGATTGTAATATTACTTTCAGTGTATACAAACTCACAAACCTGGATTGTAATATTACTTTCAGTGTATACAAACTCACAAACCTGGATTGTAATATTACTTTCAGTGTATACAAACTCACAAACCTGGATTGTAATATTACTTTCAGTGTATACAAACTCACAAACCTGAATTGTAATATTACTTTCAGTGTATACAAACTCACAAACCTGGATTGGTGGCATTACATTGTCAAGAAGTGGGTGGCAAGAACTATGAGGCTTCCATGCAACATGTCAACCAATTCATCAAGTAAGTCTAGTTATCATCATCTGACTGCTTTACTCATTTCCATGCGTTTAAGTCTAATAGTCAAGTAGATTTGAGGATCCTCCATGGAGTACTCTCCTAGAATCATGTAGTCACTTTAAAGTATTTGTAAACATAATACATATTGAAAAGTGGAGACTGGTTCAACGCACAGGAAATGGACTGAATCACTACAAGTGTCAACAATTTGCAGAATTACACTTAGCTTTGTTCCAGGGCACATGGGTGTCAATGGCAATGAAAGAGCAGACAGGCTCTGCCACAATATCAGGGGGCCAGTCAATAGAAAACGCTGACATTCTGTACGCTCTCATAGAGTGTGGCCGCAAATATAATTTTCATTTAAACCAATCCACATCAACTTGTAGATTACAAGAGTTTGGAGTGGCCAGAAAAGAGCAGCACAACAGGTATATGAGTAGGCTCATCAATCAACATCAAACTGATACGGTTAGTCGCTAGATGCTATTGGAGAAATTGTGAAGGAGATCAGAGTACCTTTGACACGACTGGAGTGCAATCTTCTTCAGTGATCTCTGGTCATGCGCTTAGTTTACTGTGGACACAAACTGGGCAGTCAGCTTCAGGTCTGTCAGGTTTCCCAGAGCTTAGTTTTTAGATCGACTGGGTGTGGCCACATGTTGCTTCTCAGCTCCCCAGGAGAGGACAGTCTTGCAGGACATGCTACGGTGTCTTTTCCGCCTGCTGACACTGGCACAGAGCTGTTTGACTTATTCCTAGTCTATATAAGTGTTGGTTGAATCTGCAGTGTCCGGTGCATAGTCGAAATATAATGACCTGGTCTGTTCTGGTTAGGTCTTTGAGGAAGTCTTTTCCATATTCATATCCAGTGTTTATCTTCCAGTCTACTGTAGATTTTCTCATAATCATATCCAGTGTTTGTCTTCCAGTCTACTACAGATTTTCTCATAATCATATCCAGTGTTTGTCTTCCAGTCTACTGCAGATTTTCTCATAATCATATCCAGTGTTTGTCTTCCAGTCTACTGCAGATTTTCTCATAATCATATCCAGTGTTTTGTCTTCCAGTCTACTGCAGATTTTCTCATAATCATATCCAGTGTTTTGTCTTCCAGTCTACTGCAGATTTTCTCATAATCATATCCAGTGTTTTGTCTTCCAGTCTACTGCAGATTTTCTCATAATCATATCCAGTGTTTGTCTTCTAGTCTACTGCAGATTTTCTCATAATCATATCCAGTGTTTGTCTTCTAGTCTACTGCAGATTTTCTCTCTATGACGGTTTTGATCTCCTGAAAAGACAGGAGTCGGTAAATTTTCTCTTTGGCACTGCCTTCGTTAGCTAAGACATCGGCACTCTTATTGCCTGCAATGTCACAGTGAGATGGAAGTGAATTTCTGCCTTTTCTGAAAGCTGAGCAAGTTATCTTTATAGGCTCTGTACTGTGCTGTCAGCGGATTTAGCCTCTATGGCGTGTATAGCTGACAGTGAGTCTGAAAGAAATGTCATCTTGCCCGCATGTGCTGTGCTGCCATCAGAAGGGCTAAGAGTTCAGCGTTGCAGTTGCGTAATGCAATAAAGATATATTCAAAACTCAAACTGTTAATGTCAGATATAGATGTCGGAATGTAAACCTCTAACCTATGAAAATGTGAAGAAAATAGAAGTACCTTTTGACACTTTGAAGAGAAGGAAGATAAATGTCAGGTAAGATTTAACGATCAGTTGATATGAAGTATTGTAAGCTTTTGATCGACATATCCCTGGTAATCTCTGTGTGAAGACATGATTAATGAGGACCATTATAAGGAAATAATCACACTCCTTTGTTGATTAATCAAATGTCTCACGTCTATAACAAAGTGTTTATGTCTGACAGTTCCCATTTTCATCCCCATCACCTTCATTCTGATAGCGATGCAGATTTAGAAATGTTGTCATATCATCTATAGGATATTCTTTTCTTATTGCATTGTTGATATTTGCAATATATCCATTGACTGACCTTCCATGATCACTGCTGTATTAGCCAGGTGATACTGCATGCTCATTGCCTTGTATTCCTGTATGCTCTGATGCAAAAATAATGGTTAAATAGAACATTCCGGATGTGCTCAATGTGACAGCCCGTCTGAATTTTGTTGAACATATTCATTGAGTTGTTCAGTATATACACATGTGTGAACTCCTGTGTACTAATCACTTCAGAGCCATAGTTACCGCTTTGATCTCCATTGTGAGGCTGCTGGCAGTTACAGCATAAGCACCATTGCTCTCCATGACAGTTTTGGACCATATCATGTGTGATAATAGGGTAGACCACAGCTGAAGTACTACTAGTAGCTGACAGTAGCTGGAGAAGGATAGGGTAGACCACAGCTGAAGTACTACTAGTAGCTGACAGTAGCTGGAGGAGAAGGATAGGGTAGACCACAGCTGAAGTACTACTAGTAGCTGCCAGTAGCTGGAGGAGAAGGATAAGGTACATCACAGCTGAAGTACTACTAGTAGCTGACAGAAGTTGGAGGAGAAGGATAAGGTACATCACAGCTGAAGTACTACTAGTAGCTGCCAGTAGCTGGAGGAGAAGGATAAGGTACATCACAGCTGAAGTACTACTAGTAGCTGACAGTAGCTGGAGGAGAAGGATAGGGTACACCACAGCTGAAGTACTACTAGTAGCTGACAGTAGCTGGAGGAGAAGGATAGGGTACATCACAGCTGAAGTACTACTAGTAGCTGCCAGTAGCTGGAGGAGAAGGATAAGGTACATCACAGCTGAAGTACTACTAGTAGCTGACAGTAGCTGGAGGAGAAGGATAGGGTACACCACAGCTGAAGTACTACTAGTAGCTGACAGTAGCTGGAGGAGAAGGATAGGGTAGACCACAGCTGAAGTACTACTAGTAGTAGCTGCCAGTAGCTGGAGAAGGATAGGGTACACCACAGCTGAAGTACTACTAGTAGCTGCCAGTAGCTGGAGGAGAAGGATAGGGTACACCACAGCTGAAGTACTACTAGTAGCTGACAGTAGCTGGAGGAGAAGGATAGGGTACACCACAGCTGAAGTACTACTAGTAGCTGCCAGTAGCTGGAGGAGAAGGATAGGGTACACCACAGCTGAAGTACTACTAGTAGCTGCCAGAAGCTGGAGAAGGATAGGGTAGACCACAGCTGAAGTACTACTAGTAGTTGACAGTAGCTGGAGGATTGGGGAGGGGATTCTATAGGCACGTGTGTCACATCCATTTTCAAGGCAGGGGGCAAATGAATCAAAACATTTTTGTTGGTAATTTACTGCGCAGAAATGGAAAAGATTAGATTCAAATAAGATGTAAGGTACCATTGCGGGCTCCATGTATAGAAATATTAACATGTTATTAATGTTTAAACCATACCTAGTTATTTTTTAAAATCAAAACCATTTTTCGGGGTGGGGGCACGCACTTCCTTCCCCGCCTTAACATGGGGACGCCCATGCTATAGGGCATTGGTATTAAGGCATCTTGCCTAAGGGCTGTCTCCACGCGTGTGCAGATCATCGATTTTATTCTCTCCCAACAGTAAAAGACGTTTGACCTTACCGTCAGGAAAGCCCACCACGTTCAACCATTTGGTCACCGCTCTTTCCGTTTCTTCTTCTAATAAGTAGGTAGTTACATTCAGGCATGTAGTGACCACAGACCAATATACCTGGTGATAGACATAGGTAACAGTGTAGACAAGGATATAGATAAGTGAGCAAACATAGACGGATGCATTTCAGTTGATACTGGTAGTAAAATGTTAAATAAATGAGTTCAAACTGAAGACAATATCTCAGCTTATTAAGACACCTCGAGTTGAACGCTATTTGAGTAGAGTCAACTGAAATTTGTCAGTGAATACCTGTATAGGTAGATTAAGACTAGAATAATTAGCAGATCTAGTTTAAACAACATCCCAGAAATGAAGTCAGACATTCAACTTATATGTTTGTATACAACAGCTAGACAACAATTGATCTTTATTGATACAGACTTAAATCAATAGAATATAGAGTTTGTAATATGTCAGGGACGTGATGTTTCAGTTTGTCAAACACGATTTCCGATGAACATCGAACATTTGCACTAAGTGAGAGCACCTGGAGTTTAGTATTGTGACATCTTCCATAGAACACTGAGAATATAGCAGACACGCAAGAAAATTAAACCATTTCCACACAAGCTGTCTACGCAGAATACTAAAAATAAACTGGCAGGACAAAATTCCAGACAGCGAAATCCTCACAAGAGCAAAGATCCCAAGCGTCAACACCCTGTTGCAGAAGGCCCAAGTGAGATGGGTCGGTCACGTTGCTCGGATGCCTGATAAACACATCCCAAAACAGTTGATGTATGGCGAGTTTGAAGGGGGCAGACGTTTAGCTGGTGGACAGAAAAACGCTTTAAAGACACTCTTAAAGTGTCTCTGAAATGCTTCGATATAGACAATACGTGCTGGGAATCCCTTGCGCAAGATCGCCAAATGTGGCGCTGTAACAACAAAGAGGAACCCGAATAGCTGAGAATCATCGTATTGTTGAGTCACAGAGAAAACGAGCAGCGCGAAAAGACAGAGCACACAACACGCACATGTCTAACCTTGATCATGTATGCCCCACCTGTGGTCGGGGATTCTGTTCTAGGATTGGACTCTACAGTCACCTCCGCACACACCAGAGAGGTGCAACAGCACACGTCTGAGATTGTTGTCATCATCACTTGCGATGGACGGCTATATAAGAACACCGAGATTGACAGAAGTAGCTAGGGAAGGTGGGATTTGAAAGTGAAGTATTAAACCAAGGACTAGAGCTGAGAAGACTATGACACTAGAATAGACACTCGATAGATGAGTAGTTAGAGCATATACACTGGAATAGTGCTGTTCAAACAGGGTGACATCGGGCGCTATGACGCACATGTCATACATTAATTGCGTCATTTTGACTCAGTCGGCTTTAATGTTAATCTGATTTCAAGAAAATAATTGTTCATTTTTATTCGTTACACTCTCATGAACATAATGTTCCCACTTCTGTAGTCTTGTTTTATTTTGTAACCATTTTACTGTCGCCTAACACCCCTTCTCCTCCCCTACCTTTTGCTTTTTCACTGGAGAAAAACATCTTAGCTATATTAATATTACTATTGTTATTAATCTGTAGTAATAGTAGTATTGTGTACGTCACATGGCGCCAGTATCTCCATAACCATCAGTCCGATGCTCCCTAACACACATATACAAACGTTGAACAGTACTGCACTAGAATATATGACGTATGTCAACTCTGACAGCATTCCCTATAACCATTTCGATCGGATACAATGCTAATACAGTATAACTTCAGATGTGATACTTTACACAATTTTTGGCAGCTTTGATTAGTGATAGTACATTGGTTAATGCACTTGCATTCTAGACGAGAGGTTTTGGATCGATTCTCAAATGAAGTGACATTTATTTGTCTCAACCGTCAGCTATCGGGTCGAGTGAGTTTCGTGAATAGAATATCAGAACTACTCTGGAAAATACAAATTTACGAGGTTTACAAATAAAACCTCAGGCTATGGTTCCAGTAACATTCGTATAACATGACAAAATCCTGGCCATATCCTTATAGGACTACCATCAACCTACATAAACGAATCGTTGATTGTCAGGCACACTTACGTTCAGTGGGTTGCCATTGCTTTCTAACGGTGAGGTCTAGTTTCATCCTTGTAAATTCCAGGAAACAATTTGCTTTCAAAATTGCCTGCGGAGTTTGAACAGGACGCTATGGTTTGTGATCAACTGACTACCCTTAGAGCACAGCACAGCATATTCTAACACTATATTCTCCAACATACACATAATATTTCCAACATACATAATATTCTCAACATACGCATAATATTCTCCAACATACCACAATATCAACATACATAATATTCTCCAACATACGCATAATATTCTCCAACAATACGCAAAGATTCTCAACATACCATAATATTTCAAACAAACCCATTATTCCAACATACCGCATAATATTCTCAACATACATGTACAATCCTCACATATCCATAATATTCTCAAATACCACATAATATCTCAACATACGTATAATATTCTCAACATACCTATCATGTTCAACATAGCAAATATTCTCAACATACGCATATTTCTCCTAACTACAAATATTCTCCAACATAACGTAATATTCTCAAATACGCCATTATTCTCAACATACGCATAATATTCTCAACATACCGCATAATATTCTCAACATACGCCAAATATTCTAACATACATAAAATTCTCCAACATACCACATAATATTCTCCAACATACCGCATAATATTCTCCAACATACCACATAATATTCTCCAACATACCCATAATATTCTCCAACATACCATAATATTCTCCAACATACCACATAATATTCTCCAACATACCCATAATATTCTCCAACATACCACATAATATGAAAACAAGATCGTTGCTTTTTTCCTTCTCTCTGATTCTAGCTGTATGAAGTAATCGTTTGTGATAACTGATTGATCATATCAAAGTAATCGTTTGTGATAACTGATTGATCATATCAAGTAATCGTTTGTATATTGATCTATAAAGTAATCGTTTGGTTATAACTGATTGATCATATCAAAGTAATCGTTTGTGATAACTGATTGATCATATCAAAGTAATCGTTTGTGATAACTGATTGATCATATCAAAGTAATCGTTTGTATAACTGATTGTCATATCAAAGTAATCGTTTGTTATAACTGATTGATCATATCAAAGTAATCGTTTGTGATAACTGATTGATCATATCAAAGTAATCGTTTGGTTATAACTGATTGATCATATCAAAGTAGTGTTATCATGTTTCAGGACATATAAAATTTCAAGTGGTGGCCTACCGTGAAATAATCACAGAAATGTGGGCGGCGGAACCAAATCATGAATTAACAATGTAATTGATGTCGGTTGCATAGCGTGAATCGATGGGCGGTTCTAACAATTATGTGGGAACGTTGTATTACTGACTTGGCACTGTTTAGTCATTTAGTGAGTAGGTTAGTTAGGTGTGGACAATGTGGTGTTTGTTTGCCTGCAATGTGTTGTTTGTTTATCTGCAATGTGTTGTTTGTTTATCTGCAATGTGTTGTTTGTTTATCTGCAATGTGTTGTTTGTTTATCTGCAATGTGTTGTTTGTTTATCTGCAATGTGTTGTTTGTGTGTTGGTGAAACGACAGCTACACTGATGGTAATCATGTCTCACGTCAGGACAATCATAGATAATATCGCGGTTAAAATGTGAGTGTTATTCATTCTATTGATCTCTTCATGCAGCAAACATGTCCTTTGTAGAACGTAAATCTCATCACATTTTGTGGACTCTTGATATCTAGCCAGTTTTTACACCTCCTCCATCGCCATGTTCAAGGTTTCTTTAATGTCATGTTGCCACCCTCATCTTGTTCACATATACCTGTATAATGTGAACTAAAGTATCTTAGTGGTTAGTGCACTTACATCTTAGACAAGTGGTCACGGTTCAAGAATTTTCATATCGCAAACGGATCTCTGATCGACGCATCGTCAATTGTGGTGCCAGATCAGCTCTGAGAAGTAGGAGACCATCGTAATATTGGCCATATCGATGACCGTGTGGCGTTGATGAAGAGAAAATATCCACCGAATACCATATTTTCCCTCACTATACAACATGGTATGAACATGTGTGTTCCTGACTTTCATTTGATACATATATCTATCTATATATACAACATGGTATGAACATGTGTGTTCCTGACTTTCATTTGATATCTATATCTATATCAGTGGCGGCTCGTGATCGTTTTTGTTGGTGGGGCCAGACACACATTTTCGGAAAATCATGGCTTTGAGTTATGTTATATTTTTGAAATTAAGATTAAATAATAAATACACGTTATATTACACTGATAAATAATTTGAGGCGAAATGTGGTATTCTATGTAGAACTGAGCCCCCTAATGGAGCGTCCTCTTAATGACGAAGGGCGCGAGCCACTGACAGTCGCTTCAATAAAAATATTATCACATCCTCGAAGTCGGAGACGATACTGTAGCATTTTCTTGTGAATGGCGGGGAAAAGAATGTTGAGTATTCTTGATGGTAGAACTGAGCATCACTTTTCAACTGAAGAAGTCGGGAGGACGTTTAGAACCTGTTACTTGATGTAGCGGGAAAATGTTGAGTATTCTTGATGGTAGAACTGAGCATCACTTTTCGCCCGTGTCTTGTCGGGGCTCTCGAGGGCAGCAAAGAATTGTAACACTGCGACTGACAAGGCATGTCGTAAGAGGCGACTGAGTTAGACTCAGAGGGAAGCTACCCTAGTAAATAAAAAGCGTCGCAGAAATCGGATCTGCTGGCCTAATTGCAGGCGCATAGCTGGCACAAAGTATAATCGCTCTTAGGCTCAGATCGCATACAAATCACAAAAGAGGGTTAACAATGGTCGATATAGAGCGTTCGAAGTAGAAGAAGAAGCATGGACTTTTAGTTAGAAATGATAGAGAGTTCAAGTTTATGGAAGAGTACATGAGCTATCTGAGAGACGTCCATGAGGTTTATGTGCCGTCTCTATCATGTTGCTGTTGATATCATATCTCACGGATGAGAGATCAGGTAATTGACAAGTGCTGACATAGTTTGCATGGTTAATGTTATGCTAATTTGTTGATAGAATATTAGATCAAATCTAACGGTTGAGATGTCAGGCGATTGAAGGGGGTGTTGACAGTGAATGATTTCTTTATCATCAGAAAGACATTCTCTTCATTCACAAACCGTGACATCAAATAATCAATTGAAACCAAGCACTTCATCTATTATATAAATGTTTTCAGTTACCAACGTTTCATATTCTATGTTCATTTTTTCAATATGTTTTTCTCAAAACATGGATACATTTATTGTTATGTTATTTGAGTTCTGATAACTCACTAATATTTGCTCTCTATTAGAATGCGTTTTCTTTATTAAAACAAATCAGTTACAATTTATTCATTGATTGGACTCTCATTATTTGAATTTTGGTGAATAAATCATATGGGATTCAATCTCTTTCGCATACACCAAGATAATAAACCATATGGGATTCAATCTCTTTCGCCCAAAAAAAACATTTCCAAGATCTCAGCCGCAGTACATGGACTCTGTATCTCCAGCTTGAACACCACAGGTTGTTTTAAGAATGACGACAATTTGTAGGAGTCAATTTTAATTGATATTCTTGTGTTTTTGTCCCCCTGGTCAGCGCAGATTTACTCTGATTGATTTTAAACTGTTACATGTTCTTTTGCGTACATAGCTTAAGCACGGGACCTACGTTGTGACGTCCGTCTCCCATAGGAAGAACATCCCGATCGTTTTACACAGAACGAGAGAGCCGAATACTTTGTGCTTTTGAGCTTAAGACGATACCGTACTTCAATGCAACATAGATCTTCTGAAAGAGACGTGATCGTGCGTAACAAAAATAGAAGATACATGGTTAAGTTAACAAAGAGAAGATACACAAGATCGCAAGTTAACAAAGAGAAGATACATGGTTAAGTTAGCAAAGAGAAGATACACAGGATCGCAAGTTAACAAGAGAAGAAACATGGTTAAATTAACAAAGAGAAGATACATGGTTAAGTTAACATAGAGAAGATACATGGTTAAGTTAACACAGAGAAGATACATAGTTAAGTTAACACAGAGAAGATACATAGTTAAGTTAACAAAGAGAAGATACATGGTTAAGTTAACACAGAGAAGATACATGGTTAAGTTAACAAAGAGAAGAAACATGGTTAAATTAACAAAGAGAAGATACATGGTTAAGTTAACATAGAGAAGATACATGGTTAAGTTAACACAGAGAAGATACATGGTTAAGTTAACAAAGAGAAGATACATGGTTAAGTTAACAAAGAGAAGAAACATGGTTAAATTAACAAAGAGAAGATACATGGTTAAGTTAACATAGAGAAGATACATGGTTAAGTTAACACAGAGAAGATACATAGTTAAGTTAACAAAGAGAAGATACATAGTTAAGTTAACAAAGAGAAGATACATGGTTAAGTTAACAAAGAGAAGATACATAGTTAAGTTAACAAAGAGAAGATACATGGTTAAGTTAACAAAGAGAAGATACATAGTTAAGTTAACAAAGAGAAGATACATAGTTAAGTTAACAAAGAGAAGATACATGGTTAAGTTAACAAAGAGAAGATACATGGTTAAGTTAACAAAGAGAAGATACATGGTTCAGTTAACAAAGAGAAGATACATGGTTAAGTTAACAAAGAGAAGATACATGGTTCAGTTAACAAAGAGAAGATACATGGTTAAGTTAACAAAGAGAAGATACATGGTTAAGTTAACACAGAGAAGATAAACAAGTTAACAAAGAGAAGATACACAAGATCGCAAGTTAACAAAGAGAAGATACATGATTATGTGTTAACAATAATGTATAAGACAACATACATATAATAATATTATGTTATGTTATGCGATCAACGTCATGGCTCAATAGGCATTCCCATGCGTGCTCTGTCCTCCGCTGCAGCAGCCACCTCAAAGTTCACCTTCTCACCGTACCCATGAGAAGTTGATTAGCATATCTTCTCTTTCTACCACGAAGACGACACTGTTATAATAATTCTCGCACTTGTTATAAAATGTAATGTGTTATAACATATTGTCAACCGAATCACCGATAGTGTCTGCCGTTTCATCAAAGTAAAAATATAAGCTTAATAGCGAGTTCCTCCTCACTGTAAATTTATTGTACGTAAATGGGTTAAAAAAAAAAGTGAATATGGTTTAGTCATGACAATGTTATCGATCATATATACCTGCACGAACTAGCATATTTTGATAAGAACACGTTACGTAGATGAGAAAAGAAAGAGAGAGAGAGAGAGATCTGAGATAATAGCATTTATAGACATGCTATACCGATCTTACAAGCTGGGCATTTTGTTGTTTTGTTTTAGATATCATTGTGTATGTATATGGTAGATACCGATGTGTCTGTCTGTTACAAATTTTTTAGAACTGTTTTATATGAACTGTTTTAATGAACTGTTTTTGACTTATATGAACTGTTTTATATGAACTGTTTTAGCTGAGATTCGTCCTTGTGTTGCCGAGATTCGCAAGGGGAGAAAAGAATAGTAACACTTCCACCTACAAGACATATCGTAAGAGGTGACTGAGGTAGGGTAGCTACGCTAATAAAAAGCGTCGCAGAAATCGGATGTGCTGGCCTACTTGTAGATGCACAACGTACAATCGCTCTTAGGCTTGGATTACATACAAATAACAAAGAGTGGTTAACAAGTGGTCGACATGGAGCGTTGGAAGAAGAAGCTGAGAATGATGTTTCTAGAGCGTCTACCGTGCTAGAAGCGAGGGGACACTGCAGTGGTTACCAGTAGACTCTACACGAGTAGAACTTTCCGCAACATTAAGTCTAGTGCTACACGTCTAGAGTTGTTGAAGGCTTCTGGATCTGTAAGAAAGACTGAGGGTTAGAAATCATACTGTTATACATGGTTCTATTCTGTCATGTCCCAAATGACACTTCTTGAACCATTCTACGTTTCATTAAAAAAGTCTCACAACATTTCTCTTGATAAATATGTTGAGATGTTACAGATGATCTATACAATTTGTTACAATATAGATATAAGTGTTTCGCTATACAATTTGTTACAATATAGATATACGTGTTTCACTATACAATTTGTTACAATACAGATATACGTGTTTCACTATACAATTTGTTACAATATAGATATAAGTGTTTCGCTATACAATTTGTTACAATATAGATATACGTGTTTCACTATACAATTTGTTACAATACAGATATACGTGTTTCGCTATACAATTTGTTACAATATAGATATACGTGTTTCACTATACAATTTGTTACAATATAGATATAAGTGTTTCGCTATACAATTTGTTACAATATAGATATACGTGTTTCACTATACAATTTGTTACAATACAGATATACGTGTTTCACTATACAATTTGTTACAATATAGATATAAGTGTTTCGCTATACAATTTGTTACAATACAGATATACGTGTTTCACTATACAATTTGTTACAATACAGATATACGTGTTTCACTATACAATTTGTTACAATATAGATATAAGTGTTTCGCTATACAATTTGTTACAATACAGATATAAGTGTTTCGCTATACAATTTGTTACAATATAGATATAAGTGTTTCACTATACAATTTGTTACAATACAGATATACGTGTTTCACTATACAATTTGTTACAATACAGATATAAGTGTTTCGCTATACAATTTGTTACAATATAGATATAAGTGTTTCGCTAATTTGTTACAATATAGATATAAGTGTTTCGCTATACAATTTGTTACAATACAGATATACGTGTTTCGCTATACAATTTGTTACAATATAGATATAAGTGTTTCGCTAATTTGTTACAATATAGATATACGTGTTTCGCTAATTTGTTACAATATAGATATAAGTGTTTCGCTATACAATTTGTTACAATATAGATATAAGTGTTTCGCTATACAATTTGTTACAATACAGTTATAAGTGTTTCGCTATACAATTTGTTACAATACAGATATACGTGTTTCGCTAATTTGTTACAATATAGATATACGTGTTTCGCTATACAATTTGTTACAATACAGATATAAGTGTTTCGCTATACAATTTGTTACAATATAGATATAAGTGTTTCGCTATACAATTTGTTACAATATAGATATAAGTGTTTCGCTATACAATTTGTTACAATACAGATATAAGTGTTTCACTATACAATTTGTTACAATATAGATATAAGTGTTTCGCTATACAATTTGCTACAATATAGATATAAGTGTTTCGCTATACAATTTGTTACAATATACGCCCGAGTGGTTACCGGGGCCCAAATTTGGGGTGTAAAGAATAGAACCACTGTTACCTGCCACGCATGTCGTAAGAGGCGACTAAGGAGTTTTGGCTGAAATCGGATACACATGTCCTAAACGTGCAGAAAACTATGCGTTTAGGGGCCTACCAAACCAACGTGTAACGTATACACGTTCTTGACAATGATCAAACATATCAAAAGAGTGATTAAAATTGGTCGTAAAGAACGAACGCAAAGAAGAAGAAGAAGAAGAAGAATATGTTACAATATAGATATACGTGTTTCGCTATACAATTTGTTGAATATCTGTCTATATACACAATTAATCCAATGTCATCCATCTTCAAATATTGCCTATACAAATTGTATATTAGTTCACCCAAAGAGTCTAAAGACAAAATCTTGACTCCATTGCACCGGGTTTTCACCTTATACTATTTCCCTCTCTGCATAAAACATGTCACTCAGCCTATCGAGAGTATTGCATAAAGCACGAATTCCGTAGTTCCGGCAACAATCCTAGGAATCTCTGGAAAAAATACACACATGAACAGAACAGCACAGTCCGGATACGAACACACGACCTTTGAAACACTTTTAAACGGCTTAACCACAGACCCTCAAACTAATTCAGCCATTTTGTAGAGTACCCTTGAGTTGAATGCACCGACCTCCAACTTTACTGTCTAAGACTCAAGTTACAAATAATATTTTTATTAGTAGCCAAATTTAAAAATAAAACAATTAATCACAACCAGTGCCGGCTCGTTATTAAGGGACAGAGGACCTGGGTCCCACCAAAAATAATGTGTAACATGTATTTATTATTTAATAAATTCAAATATAACGCAGACAGAGCGTCGCCCTGAGTTATAGTCAGTCAGACTCACAGAGACACGTTTCAGTTAATGTGTAACATGTATTTATTATTTAATAAATTAAAATATAACCTAACCCAAACCCATGATTTACCCGACAATTTGTGTCTGGCCTCACCCAACAAAAACGATCATGAGCCGCCACTGATCACAACCTTTTGTTCTCATTTTCTTAGAGTAGTACACTGGGTGGATTCTGTATGGTAGAGGTAGAAAGTATGCTTGTTTGTTCTCATTTCCTTAGGGTAGTACACTGGGTGGATTCTGTATGGGTTCTCATTTCCTTAGAGTAGTACACTGGGTGGATTCTGTATGGGTTCTCATTTCCTTAGAGTAGTACACTGGGTGGATTCTGTATGGGTTCTCATTTTCTTAGAGTAGTACACTGGGTGGATTCTGTATGGTAGAGGAAGAAAGTATGCTTGCCCGAGTCTGTCGCCACGTTTGGGCAGATTATCTTTAAGACTCCCATATAAGGTGTTATAACTGATGATTACTGTCAAGTGCATGTTGTACTTTTGTTGTACTGAGACCCCTAGTATCTACTGAGTTTGTGATTTATACAATACTCGGTAGTCGGCGTGCCATTTCTGCGGAGAAGGGCCTAGCCACAGCTAACTCTAGATAACTAAGCCAGACAACTGACAAGGGGTTCCCTGACCTAGATCAGAAAAGGGGCCGGAAAATATAGATGTTTGATAGAACACTGCAAGCTTTTTGCAATTTTACTCAATTCTGTGAGTCTATGGTTATTTATTGGTGAAAAATATTCATTATATTGATATTCCTTATTGTTAAACTTAACTTGTTGCATAATATAACTTCGATTTAGCATTTTGTGTTGATTTTAAAATGAATTCGTCTACATACACCAATACTGGAATGCGAGGTCACTTGGTGTAGTTGGGGTCTGATTTACCATAATTCTTACCCGAGTCCGAAGGCCCATACGTTTATAGTTGGCTCTGGCCGGTGCGATGAAGTCAATCCTTGAGGTCAAACCTTTTCAATATTCATTCTGGATACGTTCCATTGAAACACATTATGACTATGACTAACTGATAGTAATTGCGTCTTGCAACTAGAGCAGCAGGTTCTGATCCATGTTTCATCCAAATACACACTATCATAACTTTCTCTGCGCATTTCTCTTACTTCACGTAGGTACTTGCTTCTCATGACTACTAAACGCGGCTGCTCGCAAATAATATTTCTTCCACTCGTATACTTTCTAAAGGTGAAGCCTAATGTCCTTATAACTTTCCACAACGTACATTTAGATAACTCAATGTCATTGTTCTTCCTTAAACAAGTCTGCAGCTTTCTTACAGTCACTGTTTCTTTACAATCCAACATTTTCACAATTGCTCGTCGTATAACCTCCTTGTCAAAGCTATCTACAATTGACTTTCTACCGGCTATTTGCTTATTGTTTGGAGGGTTTATTCTTGATTCATGCATCCATCGACGAAATGACCGTTTACACAAACCCAAAGCATGCACTGTTCTCTTTTCGGGGTTTAAAATAGATTGATAAAGTCTTCCACGATCGGCTTCTCGACTAAAATATAAGTACAGCTTCATTGCAATGCTTTGAAGTGTGCAGAATTTCACTTTCAATCCCATTCTGTAATATAGCAAGAATCAGTCAACGTTTCTGGTATGTTTCTGAAACTCACCAACTGCCTGTATTTGTATAGACTTTACCTCTGAGCATATCCGTTCAAGTGTGACAACAGCTTCTAAACGGCAAAAACCGTCGCATGAGAAAATATGTTGTTGACCACAGAAGTTTGGGTGTGAAGCTGTAAAATCTTTAAAAATGTGTCCTTTTACACTGACAAGAGTTTTATATACCCATATAAACAAACATGGAAATAAGCTGTACAATCTACAAGACAAAATTTTTTTGGTTTGGTTATTCATATTTCAAGTTTGTATGCAAAATTTCATCATCGCAGTTGAAATGGTTGCAGAGTTATAGATTTTTAAATAGGGGCAAACATTTGTAAACGCACTATAACATTTGAAGTATACATGATTGAATTGTTTTTACAGGACACTACTAGCATGTGAAGAGCTGCATAAATACGACAGGGCAAGGATATTTTTAGATGAAGATTACACAGCATCCGACAAGTTTACGGTAAGTTTGAATTGTGAGTGACATGTGTTTTATTTATAAGTGTGTACCAGTATCTTTATACACATCGGGGTCGACTTGAATAGAGCTTAGTCATTATACGGTGCGCATGTTCAAGTGAGTGGCTTTGTTCATTAGTGTGTGTGCGTGTATAGACGCACACACTCATGTCATCATTCAGTAGAGCTTGTCCTGAGTAGAACTTTGCTACCCTAACAGTCCTTGGTAATTTCTCTCTCTTATAGGTCAGATGTCCCGCATCAGTTACATCTGAAGTCCAACTTCTCTATTGCCTTCCTCTTTGGCGGGATTTCTCCTTCCATAATAGTCTTATCCAACCCTTCCTGTCTTGTTTATATTTCCAAAATACTTCCATTTTCTCACTCTTATGTGTAGCATTGGTCAGTGTTCTGGCTTTAATTTCTTCAGGATATATCTATTTGTTATCTTCTCTGTCCATGATATATTCTTCAATGTATCTTTGTACCATGTATCTTGGTACTATATAAATGATGTTTACTTGCAACAGTTTACATACAAACACCATACTTTTAGTTTTTCACTCCCATGTTCTCGACTGTCATGTGGTGGGACGACTTACATGTCTTTATAACCCTAGAGCTATGTTGACCGGAGCCTTGTGCTCCTGGTAGTGTCAGTCAAGCTGATAAGGTCATGGAAGAAAAGGTCAGACTTATTGAGCACGCCATCTATAATGTTATTTTTGTAACAATTACTGCTAATAACTCAAGCTTAGTTAAACAGAAAATATTATTATACAAATGTAAAACAGAAGTTACAGCTGACCTGAATAGGAAGAACACTTTCACAGCTGAGACTTATGAAACCCACAGGGAAAGTGAAGAGTGGGGATGTATTTATCTGGTGACAGTAAAAGAAGAGATTGAACTTTAATGGGCAGAGATGAAGAAGACATCACAAATTATGTTTGAGTGGGGAGTGTCTTACGTATATTTCACTTTCATCAACGGTTTCCTAGTCATATGTTTGGTTTGTGAAGGACATATATTTCACTTTCATCAACGGTTTCCTAGTCATATGTTTGGTTTGTGAAGGACGTATATTTCACTGAGACATCACAGGTTTTCTAGTCATATGTTTGGTATGTGAAGGACGTATATTTCACTGGGACATCAAAGGTTTTCTAGTCATATGTTTGGTATGTGAAGAACGTATATTTCACTGAGACATCAAAGGTTTTCTAATCATATGTTTGGTATGTGAAGGACGTATATTTCACTGAGACATTAAAGGTTTTCTAATCATATGTTTGGTATGTGAAGGACATATATTTCACTGAGACATCAAAGGTTTTCTAGTCATATGTTTGGTTTGTGAAGGACATATATTTCACTGATACATTAAAGGTTTTCTAATCATATGTTTGGTATGTGAAGGACATATATTTCACTGAGACATCAAAGGTTTTCTAGTCATATGTTTGGTATGTGAAGGACGTATATTTCACTGAGACATCAAAGGTTTTCTAGTCATATGTTTGGTTTGTGAAGGACGTATATTTCACTGATACATTAAAGGTTTTCTAATCATATGTTTGGTTTGTGAAGGACATATATTTCACTGAGACATCAAAGGTTTTCTAGTCATATGTTTGGTTTGTGAAGGACGTATATTTCACTGATACATTAAAGGTTTTCTAATCATATGTTTGGTATGTGAAGGACATATATTTCACTGAGACATCAAAGGTTTTCTAGTCATATGTTTGGTTTGTGAAGGACATATATTTCACTGATACATTAAAGGTTTTCTAATCATATGTTTGGTTTCTGAAGGACATATATTTCACTGAGACATCAAAGGTTTTCTAGTCATATGTTTGGTTTGTGAAGGACGTATATTTCACTGATACATTAAAGGTTTTCTAATCATATGTTTGGTATGTGAAGGACATATATTTCACTGAGACATCAAAGGTTTTCTAGTCATATGTTTGGTTTGTGAAGGACATATATTTCACTGATACATTAAAGGTTTTCTAATCATATGTTTGGTATGTGAAGGACATATATTTCACTGAGACATCACAGGTTTTCTAATCATATGTTTGGTTTGTGAAGGACATATATTTCACTGATACATTAAAGGTTTTCTAATCATATGTTTGGTTTGTGAAGGACATATATTTCACTTTCATCAACGGTTTTCTAGTCATATGTTTGGTATGTGAAGGACATATATTTCACTGATACATTAAAGGTTTTCTAGTCATATGTTTGGTTTGTGAAGGACGTATATTTCACTTCATCAAGGTTTCTAGTCATATGTTTGGTATGGGAAGGACATATATTTCACTTTCATCAACGGTTTCCTAGTCATATGTTTGGTTTGTGAAGGACACATATTTCACTGGGACATCAAAGGTTTTCTAATCATATGTTTGGTTTGTGAAGGAACTATATTTCACTGGGACATCAAAGGTTTTCTAATCATATGTTTGGTTTGTGAAGGACGTATATTTCACTGAGACATCAAAGGTTTTCTAGTCATATGTTTGGTATGTGAAGGACGTATATTTCACTGAGACATCCAAGGTTTTCTAGTCATATGTTTGGTATGTGAAGAACGTATATTTCACTGAGACATTAAAGGTTTTCTAGTCATATGTTTGGTATGTGAAGAACGTATATTTCACTGAGACATCAAAGGTTTTCTAGTCATATGTTTGGTATGTGAAGAACGTATATTTCACTAGGACATCAAAGGTTTTCTAATCATATGTTTGGTATGTGAAGAACGTATATTTCACTGATACATTAAAGGTTTTCTAGTCATATGTTTGGTATGTGAAGAACGTATATTTCACTGAGACATCAAAGGTTTTCTAGTCATATGTTTGGTATGTGAAGGACGTATATTTCACTGATACATTAAAGGTTTTCTAATCATATGTTTGGTATGTGAAGAACGTATATTTCACTGAGACATCAAAGGTTTTCTAGTCATATGTTTGGTATGTGAAGGACATATATTTCACTGAGACATCAAAGGTTTTCTAGTCATATGTTTGGTATGTGAAGGACATATATTTCACTGATACATTAAAGGTTTTCTAGTCATATGTTTGGTATGTGAAGAACGTATATTTCACTGAGACATCAAAGGTTTTCTAGTCATATGTTTGGTATGTGAAGGACGTATATTTCACTGATACATTAAAGGTTTTCTAATCATATGTTTGGTATGTGAAGAACGTATATTTCACTGAGACATCAAAGGTTTTCTAGTCATATGTTTGGTTTGTGAAGGACGTATATTTCACTGATACATTAAAGGTTTTCTAGTCATATGTTTGGTATGTGAAGGACGTATATTTCACTGATACATTAAAGGTTTTCTAGTCATATGTTTGGTATGTGAAGGACATATATTTCACTTGGACATCAAAGGTTTTCTAATCATATGTTTGGTTTGTGAAGGACGTATATTTCACTGGGACATCAAAGGTTTTCTAGTCATATGTTTGGTATGTGAAGGACATATATTTCACTGGGACATCAAAGGTTTTCTAGTCATATGTTTGGTATGTGAAGGACATATATTTCACTGAGACATCAAAGGTTTTCTAGTCATATGTTTGGTTTGTGAAGGACATATATTTCACTGGGACATCAAAGGTTTTCTAGTCATATGTTTGGTATGTGAAGGACATATATTTCACTGAGACATCAAAGGTTTTCTAGTCATATGTTTGGTTTGTGAAGGACGTATATTTCACTGGGACATCAAAGGTTTTCTAGTCATATGTTTGGTATGTGAAGAACATATATTTCACTGGGACATTAAAGGTTTCTAGTCATATGTTTGGTATGTGAAGGACGTATATTTCACTGAGACATCAAAGGTTTTCTAGTCATATGTTTGATATGTGAAGGACGTATATTTCACTAGGACATCACAGGTTTTCTAGTCATATGTTTGGTATGTGAAGGACGTATATTTCACTGATACATTAAAGGTTTTCTATTCATATGTTTGGTATGTGAAGAACGTATATTTCACTGAGACATCAAAGGTTTTCTAGTCATATGTTTGGTATGTGAAGAACGTATATTTCACTAGGACATCAAAGGTTTTCTAGTCATATGTTTGGTATGTGAAAAGTATATTTCACTGATACATTAAAGGTTTTCTAGTCATATGTTTGGTATGTGAAGAACGTATATTTCACTGAGACATCAAAGGTTTTCTAGTCATATGTTTGGTATGTGAAGGACGTATATTTCACTGATACATTAAAGGTTTTCTAATCATATGTTTGGTATGTGAAGAACGTATATTTCACTGAGACATCAAAGGTTTTCTAGTCATATGTTTGGTATGTGAAGGACATATATTTCACTGAGACATCAAAGGTTTTCTAGTCATATGTTTGGTATGTGAAGAACGTATATTTCACTGAGACATCAAAGGTTTTCTAGTCATATGTTTGGTATGTGAAGGACGTATATTTCACTGATACATTAAAGGTTTTCTAATCATATGTTTGGTATGTGAAGGACATATATTTCACAGGGACATCAAAGGTTTTCTAATCATATGTTTGGTTTGTGAAGGACGTATATTTCACTGGGACATCAAAGGTTTTCTAGTCATATGTTTGGTATGTGAAGGACATATATTTCACTGAGACATCAAAGGTTTTCTAATCATATGTTTGGTATGTGAAGGACATATATTTCACTGGGACATCAAAGGTTTTCTAGTCATATGTTTGGTATGTGAAGGACATATATTTCACTGGGACATCAAAGGTTTTCTAGTCATATGTTTGGTATGTGAAGGACATATATTTCACTGAGACATCAAAGGTTTTCTAGTCATATGTTTGGTTTGTGAAGGACATATATTTCACTAGGACATCAAAGGTTTTCTAGTCATATGTTTGGTTTGTGAAGGACATATATTTCACTGGGACATCAAAGGTTTTCTAGTCATATGTTTGGTATGTGAAGGACATATATTTCACTGAGACATCAAAGGTTTTCTAATCATATGTTTGGTTTGTGAAGGACGTATATTTCACTGGGACATCAAAGGTTTTCTAGTCATATGTTTGGTATGTGAAGGACATATATTTCACTGGGACATTAAAGGTTTTCTAGTCATATGTTTGGTATGTGAAGGACATATATTTCACTGAGACATCAAAGGTTTTCTAATCATATGTTTGGTATGTGAAGGACATATATTTCACTGAGACATCAATGGTTTATAATCATATGTTTGGTTTGTGTTGGACTCGACTGTCTACATTTTGTTTGCATAAAAAGTTCCATAGTTTCTACAACAAAATCCAGAAATTTCACGACTAGCTTTATTGTTCTTGTCAGAATATACAACTTTTTCTTTTCAGAGCATCTTTTGATTGCTACTCTCTCCGAAATTGGGACATTTTTTATATATATCTCCAGAATTTTGGCATTTTTAATCATAAATCTCTCCTGAATGTTGGAATTTTAAAATTGTTAATCTTTTCTTAGTTTTTGCATTTTTTAATAGTAATATTTCCAGAATTTTGGCATTTTAAAACATGTAGATCTGTCCTGAATTCTTGTTCTAATTCTTCCATATCTTATTTAATGCAATAAAGTTTCCCTTGCTTTTGTATTCTTATCTTGATATCTTTGTTTGTTCTCCCTCTGTGTCTATGTTGCTACCAAGGTCTGTGCATGATTCTACATCTTGTAGAGCTGTTTCCTTCAGCATAATCTGGTTTACATTTATCACATTTATTCTCATGACCTTGATTTTTCCCCTGTGTATTTTCAAACCTAGTTGCTGAGACTTATTATTGGGGTATTCACTTTATCCTTAAATGTGTGTGATTGTGGGACAGCAATGCCAAATTGTATGCAAGCTCCAGGTCTTCTAGTTATTTCATAAGTGTCAAATGTATTCCCCATCTGTTATCTGTTGTTGTTAATTTCATGATCCAATCTATGGCCAGCAAGAGCAGAATGGTGATAACAGGCATCCCTGCTAACCCCGTTCTTATCTCAAAGGATTCTGTCAATTGGTCCTCATGTATGACTCTGCATTTCATTCCTTCATATGTTTCCTTTAATAGGTTTGCAATCTTGGGAGGAACTCCATAGTGTTTTAATAAACCCGGTAACAGTGTGAGGATAAAAGAAGAATGAAGTAGTGTGTACTGGCATTGACCATAATCAATCTCCACATCTCTCTTTCCCCAGTTTGAATGATCAACTTGGTTATATATGCTTTTCCTTGCCTTTGTCTATTTCTACTAGAAGACAGTCAATAATCCAACTAGTAAATACAATCATGATAAGAGTATATGATATATTTATGTCTTCTCTACTCTCTCATTTATACCAGGCTCTTGGTAACTTGTACTTTGTCCATGAAGAAGTTGCTGAGCTTTTAATATGGGACTTTGTAGGTGAGTACATCTTGTTCTGTTCGAGTCTTACACATCAGTAGTACATTGTTTATGTTTATCTTGTTCTGTTCGAGTCTTACACATCAGTAGTACATTGTCTTGTTCTGCTCAAGTCTTACACATCAGTAGTACATTGTCTTGTTCTGCTCAAGTCTTATACATCAGTAGTACATTGTCTTGTTCTGCTCAAGTCTTATACATCAGTAGCACATTGTCTTGTTATGCTCAAGTCTTATACATCAGTAGTACATTGTCTTGTTCTGCTCAAGTCTTATACATCAGTAGCACATTGTCTTGTTCTGCTCAAGTCTTATACATCAGTAGTACATTGTCTTGTTCTGCTCAAGTCTTATACATCAGTAGTACATTGTCTTGTTCTGCTCAAGTCTTATACATCAGTAGTACATTGTCTTGTTCTGCTCAAGTCTTATACATCAGTAGTACATTGTCTTGTTCTGCTCAAGTCTTACACATCAGTAGCACATTGTCTTGTTCTGCTCAAGTCTTATACATCAGTAGTACATTGTCTTGTTCTGCTCAAGTCTTACACATCAGTAGTACATTGTCTTGTTCTGCTCAAGTCTTACACATCAGTAGTACATTGTCTTGTTCTGCTCAAGTCTTATACATCAGTAGTACATTGTCTTGTTCTGCTCAAGTCTTATACATCAGTAGCACATTGTCTTGTTCTGCTCAAGTCTTATACATCAGTAGTACATTGTCTTGTTCTGCTCAAGTCTTATACATCAGTAGTACATTGTCTTGTTCTGCTCAAGTCTTATACATAAGTAGCACATTGTCTTGTTCTGCTCAAGTCTTATACATCAGTAGTACATTGTCTTGTTCTGCTCAAGTCTTATACATCAGTAGTACATTGTCTTGTTCTGCTCAAGTCTTATACATCAGTAGTACATTGTCTTGTTCTGCTCAAGTCTTATACATCAGTAGTACATTGTCTTGTTCTGCTCAAGTCTTATACATCAAGTAAGTACATTGTTTTTGTTCTGTCCAAGTCTTACACATCAGTATACATTGTCTTGTTCTGCTCAAGTCTTACACATCAGTAGTACTTGTCTTTCTCCTTCAAGTCTTATACATCAGGAGACATTGTCTTGTTCGCTCAAGTCTTATACATCAGATGAATTGTCTTGTTCTGCTCAATCTTATACATCAGTTGTACATTGTCTTGTTCTGCCTTGTCTATATCAGTAGTACATTGTCTTGTTCTGCCTAGTCTTTATAATAAGTAGCACATTGTCTTGTTCTGCCTCAAGTCTTATACATCGTAGTACATTGTCTTGTTCTGCTCAAGTCTTATACATCAGTAGTACATTGTCTTGTTCTGCTCAAGTCTTATACATCAGTAGTACATTGTCTTGTTCTGCTCAAGTCTTATACATCAGTAGTACATTGTCTTGTTCTGCTCAAGTCTTATACATCAGTAGTACATTGTCTTGTTCTGCTCAAGTCTTACACATCAGTAGTACATTGTCTTGTTCTGCTCAAGTCTTATACATCAGTAGTACATTGTCTTGTTCTGCTCAAGTCTTATACATCAGTAGTACATTGTCTTGTTCTGCTCAAGTCTTATACATCAGTAGAACATTGTCTTGTTCTGCTCAAGTTTACACATCAGTAGTACATTGTCTTGTTCTGCTCAAGTCTTATACATCAGTAGTACATTGTCTTGTTCTGCTCAATTCTTATACATCAGTAGTACATTGTCTTGTTCTGCTCAAGTCTTATACATCAGTAGAACATTGTCTTGTTCTGCTCAAGTCTTATACATCAGTAGTACATTGTCTTGTTCTGCTCAAGTCTTAACATCAGTAGCACATTGTCTTGTTCTGCTCAAGTCTTATACATCAGCAGCACATTGTTTATGTTTCTAATTCATGGTTGATCACGTTTCATCTGTTATTTGTTTCATATGTTGTATGTACATGTTGTCGCCTGTCTGTTGCCGGGCGCACAAGGGAGCATATAATAGTAGCACTTCGACCTACAAGGCATGTCGTAAGAGGCGAATAAGGTAGGGGCCTAGGGAAGCTACCCTAGTAAATAAAAATGGCGCTGAGATTGATGGGCACATAACTGGTACAATGTACAGTCACTCTTAGGCTCAGATCACATACAAATCACAAAGAGTGGTTTAACAAGTGGTTGATATGGAGCGTTTGAAGAAGATGAAGTATGTACATGTTAATTGAAGTTGAATATGAGAGCTTGTAAGTTTCTGACATTGAATATGAGAGCTTGTAAGTTTCTGACATTGAATATGAGAGCTTGTAAGCTTCTGACATTGAATATGAGAGCTTGTAAGTTTCTGACATTGAATATGAGAGCTTGTAAGTTTCTGACATTGAATATGAGAGCTTGTAAGTTTCTGACATTGAATATGAGAGATTGTAAGCTTCTGACATTGAATATGAGAGCTTGTAAGCTTCTGACATTGAATATGAGAGCTTGTAAGCTTATGACATTGAATATGAGAGATTGTAAGCTTCTGACATTGAATATGAGAGCTTGTAAGTTTCTGACATTGAATATGAGAGCTTGTAAACTTCTGGCATTGAATATGAGAGATTGTAAGCTTATGGCAGTACATCATGCTCATGTTGATCATTTCATTATCGGATACATAAACTAACACACACTCTGTATGACGCATTGTAGTTTACTCACCACCACATACCTACATACATACATACACACACACACGTCTGTATGACGCTATTGTAGTTTACTCACCACCACATACCTACATACATACATACACACACACACGTCTGTATGACGCTATTGTAGTTTACTCACCACCACATACCTACATACATACATACACACACACACGTCTGTATGACGCTATTGTAGTTTACTCACCACCACATACCTACATACATACATACACACACACACGTCTGTATGACGCTATTGTAGTTTACTCACCACCACATACCTACATACATACACACACACGTCTGTATGACGCTATTGTAGTTTACTCACCACCACATACCTACATACATACACACACACACGCCTGTATGACGCTATTGTAGTTTACTCACCACCACATACCTACAGCAGGTGTTTCACTGTTAGTGTGTGTGTGTGTGTGGTTTTACAGTAACAATGAGAATGTGAAATATGGTTTAAGGGATCTGGTGTCTTTATGATCTTAGTGATCAAGAGATTAACGTGAATACACATGTCAAATTACCTTAGTGATCAAGAGATTAACGTGAATACACATGTCAAATTACATCTGGTAGTAGTTACCTACACTTCATATTGTTTAATTTATATTCATTTCCCTTGAGAAGAGAAGGAGATATGTATTTATATCAATCAAACATTTGCACCATGTGTCAAGACATGGCTGAAGTACAGCAGCTAACATTGAATGCACAGACTGTAGTTCAATGATATACAAAGTATGGTGTACAGTCTGGATCTTCATCCAGCAGAGTTGGGGAGTCAGCGAATTTTTCTTAGGAAGAGTGAACATTAGTAGCCTACTGATGATAAGTAGAACACACAAGTCTTTCAGTGGTGTAGACTGGTAACTGACCGTGAGATCAAAGTAGAACACACTAGTCTTTCAGTGTGTGACTGTAACTGACCGTGAGATCAAAGTGAAACACATTGTCTTTCAGTGGTGTAGACTGGCTAACGACCGTGAGTCAAAGCCAGAAAACAAGTCCTTCAGTGGTGTAGACTGGCCAACTGACCGCGAGATCAAAGCTAGACACACAAGTCCATATGTCAGAATGGTATACTGGCACTAAAGTCCATACTGACACCAGATCAAAGTAGAACACACAAGTCTTCCAGTGTGAGACTGGAACTGACCGCTGAGATCAAAGTAGAACACACAAGTCTTCAGTATGAGACTGAAACTGCCACTGGAGATCAAAGTAGAACACACAAGTCTTTCAGTGGTGTAGACTGCGTAACTGACCGCAGATCAAAGTAGACACACAAGTCTTCAGTGGTGTAGACTGGCAACTGACCGCGAGATCAAAGTAGACCACAAGTCTTCAGGGTAGTCCAACTGAGCACGCATGAGATCAAAGTAGAACACACAAGTCTTCAGTGGTGAACGTGGACAGCCCTGAGATCAAAGTGCCAACACACAAGTCCTTCAGTGGTGCAGACTGGCTAACTGACGATTGAGCAAAGAAGAAACACAAGTCTTTCAGTGGTGTAGATCTGTAACTAACACGACATGAGATCAAAGTAGAACAACAAGTTTCAGTGGTTAGACTGGCAAACTGACCGAGATCAAAGTAGAACACACAAGTCTTCAGTGGTGTAGACTGTAACTGACCTCGAGATCAAAGTAGAACACACAAGTCTTTCAGTGGTGTAGACTGGTAACTGACCTCGAGATCAAAGTAGAACACACAAGTCTTTCAGTGGTGTAGACTGTAACTACCGTGAGATCAAAGGCTAGCGTGGCTTTGGGAGGGGAGAACGACTTCTAGCTGACATTTTGTTGTTTTGTTGTCCTGCTTGGAGGCAGAGCCAAATAAAAATAATGCAATGCATAAACCGGTTTGTGCCCTGGTCTTTGGCGCAACTGGCAAACGAAAACGTAAGTCCCATACTGAGCACCAGAAAACGTAAGTCCCATACTGAGCACAACAAAAACGTAAGTCCCATACTGAGCACAAGAAACGTAAGTCCCATACCGAGCACCAAGAAAACGTAAGTCCCATACTGAGCACCAAGAAAACGTAAGTCCCATACTGAGCACCAAGAAAACGTGTCCCATACTGAGCACAAAGTCCCATACTGAGCACCAAGAAAACGTAAGTCCTATACTGAGCACCAAGAAAACGTAAGTCCCATACCGAGCACCAAGAAAACGTAAGTCCCATACTGAGCACAAAGTCCCATACTGAGCACCAAGAAAACGTAAGTCCCATACTGAGCACCAAGAAAACGTGTCCCATACTGAGCACAAAGTCCCATACTGAGCACCAAGAAAACGTAAGTCCTATACTGAGCACCAAGAAAACGTAAGTCCCATACTGAGCACAAAGTCCCATACTGAGCACCAAGAAAACGTAAGTCCCATACTGAGCACCAAGAAAACGTGTCCCATACTGAGCACAAAGTCCCATACTGAGCACCAAGAAAACGTAAGTCCCATACTGAGCACCAAGAAAACGTAAGTCCCATACTGAGCACAAAGTCCCATACTGAGCACCAAGAAAACGTAAGTCCCATACTGAGCACAAAGTCCCATACTGAGCACCAAGAAAACGTAAGTCCCATACTGAGCACAAAGTCCCATACTGAGCACAAAGTCCCATACTGAGCACCAAGAGTGGCTGAACAAGTGATTGATGTAGAGCAAAGAAAGAAAAAGAATCTGATCTGATTTCTCCGTAACATAACACAGAAACATTATATCACATAGAGAAAGTATAGATTTGTTGGAGAAATCATAACATGAAGACAAAAACTATCACATGACCGAACATATACACAGACAGCCCTAATGTATATCATCATCAGAATGTACGATCACCACATCGAATCTTCAGTTGCATTGTATTTACAGCAGGTTTTGCTACTTGCCATGACCTGGTACATTCCGAGAGACTGTTGTCGGGTCACCTCTTGATTTCCCCATCACACTGATATTATATCTGTCTAACTGTTTCTCTCTTGTGTAGTCGTAAAGTAAATAGCGCCGGTGCTCTTAACAAACTTGGTTACAACCAATAAAATAAATATTCATACTGACGGTAGCACTAACACAAAACAAGATAACATAAGACTAGCGAGTCATATAGCAAACTGATACTCAATAATCAAATATTTTAACTTGTTCACTACGTCATTTTGTGCACCTCAAGACGACGCATGCATTCTGCAATGTACACGTTACACCGACTTGTTCATTTAAGGATCATCGCACATCGGACATGTCCATAATTGCTCCCATCTTCTGCCGCCAAGCACACATCTCAGTGTGTTTAGACTAACAACTCCCGTTCTGTGTTGATTGATGTATCTACTGGAGGTTTCTCTTGTGCAGTTTCCATATTAACTTCACCTATCGGTATGCATATCTTGCACAACCGAGATAGAGAATACTCTTTTCTTCACTGACATCTTCACATCGAATGCTTTCTCTTAGAGCGTTGATGATGTCGCTATTGTCAATATAAGACACATTCTCAATCATAGCATTGCCCGTCAGTGCATCCGCTCTCTCATTGTATTTCACCTCAGCATGATCTGGGACAAAGATGAAGGTAACTGTCTGGATTGTCGCATTTGTATTAATCGCATCCACTGTCTTTTGTACATAACTGGTCTTGATCTTCAGTATCATGCTCATAGAGTCGCGGAGCATGCATGCATGGGTGAAGGTTTGTGTCTGTTGCCACTCCATAGATGTTGTCACCGCCATGACCTCCGTGGTCATGCTGTTGGTAGGCAATCCTCAAGGTGGAAAAGTTATGAACTAGCAACTATAGTTTGTTCCAAAATTCGTGATCATCTTTACCGACCGATATAAAATCATCCAATTGACAGAAATTATTGATTTTTACATTTCTATATAGATAAAAGTGGCGACCTTCCTAACGTATTTTTTGCCTACCCAAACCATTAGTGCTGTAAGATTTTCATTATATGTTGTTACTAAAATAACAGCGATGTTGATTTGGTATACATGTAGACGTTTAGCAGTGCGATAGTTAAGTTTTTCGATTATTTCGCATTTGCGTGCTCCACGTGCAATTCAGCGCATGTAGGAATCCCGTGAAATTTTCATTGATAGAAGTGGAAAGTATCATTTGTTCACTATGTCACATTGCTTTTTATAATATGTAATAGGGATACGCCTTTGCAAACATTCGCCACCATTTTGTGCATTAATTTAAATTCTAAACTTTAATTATCATTTTGCTGTGCTTGTGCAAAATTATATTTAAAAAACCTTTTTTTTGCTGCATCAACTAAGCTACCTACCAATTAGTTAAACATGAATTTGTAAGGTCGTGAGGTATATAAGATAGACTGCTTGCAAAAAATTACTGTTATCCATCCGGTAGATTTCGTACAAATTAAATCTTAGTGTGTTCACGATTTTGGAACGAACTATAGCTTCTTTTCCATACATAAACAAATTGCACGTGAGTAGAATATCGTCAGGATCCTCGCCAGTGCGACGATGTAACGTGCACAGAGCTGAGATACTCCTGTATGTTATTGATTTCATTATACTGAATTAGTCATTATACTGGTTTAGCGTCATCTTAAACACTACAACTAGCTGATATATCGGCTCAGAAAGGTGAATGTGTTCATATTGACACGCAATTGAAATGAAAGATTATAAATAATATGTTAATACCAACCCTTTGTAGCTAATGTCAAACGTGGATCATATCTAATACGTGAGATCGGAAGATAACAGCATGAGGGATGTGTCATGTTTAAGAGAAGCTAACAAAGGAATGCAGCAAAACTATATATTTTGTTTAAATTGCCCCGTAGCCTTTTTATACCTTAAAATGCATTGAGATTAAAAAAATATATACTCCAAAAGGCTCACCTAACATCCAAATAAACAATGAAGAACTCCAATGTGTAGAAAGCTACGAATATCTGGGCTCAATAATTAACAATAACGGTGACTGCTCCAAAGAGATCTCAAGAAGATTGGCAATAGCAATCAAGAAGTTAAAACACAATGAAGAACATGTGGCAAAGCACCAGCAAAATAATTAAAAATATTGAGAGCATGCATTTTCCCAGTGGCTACTTATGGTTGCGAATCGTGGACTATTACACAACAATTAAGAACGAAAATCCAGTCCTTCGAAACTAAATGCCACAGAAAGATCCTACGAATACCATGGACAGAAAAAGAAAGAACATTGATGTCCTGAAAGAACTAAATGTTAAAGAGAATTGACTGATAAACAACATACTATACAGAAAAATTACATACTTTGGTCACATCTAGGGTCACGATGGCCTGGAAAGAACAATACTAGAGGGCAGGGTCCCAGGACCAGAGGCAGACCAAGAGAAGATGGCTACAAGATATTAAAGAAACCATGAATATGACCATCGACGAAGTGGGCGAACTGGCTAGAGACAGAGTGAATTTCAGATGTGCTGCAAAGATAGCAACGTCCTATAAAGGATACGCACCTTGATGATGATGATACTCCAAAAACAAATGTAAATAGCAGATATGGAAATATCGAGAATATAGCAAGCGACGGATAGAAGAAGAGAATGACGTGACTTATATAGCTATCAGCAAACTGTCATATTAGAGTCAGCAGAATACAGCTTAAACTAAGTAGTTGAGTAGATGTTTCCTCCAGCTAGCAGCAGCGGCTACAAGTAATACAAGACTAACCGACTAGACCGCACGCTAGGTATGTCCTCATTTATTGAACAAGTTATGTGTTTCACGTAAGAAGCTACACTGAAAGTGCCGGTATGTTTGTGTGCTGCGTTGCACATTTGTGTGTTCGTTGCACATTTGTGCGCCTGCACTCTTTATTTCTCTGTCTAATTACATCAAATAGCGTGTTCTGAGCAGAACTTTGCCACTCCAACAGTCCTTCGAAATTTTTATCATAAGCCAGATGTTCCACCTCTCAGGCGTCATGCTCAAATCATCAGTTATATTCTGAATCCATCTTCTTCGTGGTATTTCTCATCTCATCTTTTCTGGGATTCATCCTTCCACAATGGTATTCTTCAACAGTGTCTCTTGATATGTTCAAAATACTTCCATTTTCTCTTTCTTATTTGTAGCATCAGCCAGTTTTCTGTGATTTTTGAGCTCTCTCTAGGGATAGATCTATTTGTTCTCTTCTCTGTCCATGATATACACCTATGACTCTTCTGTAACACTTATATTCAAAAGCACAAATACATTTTACTACTGCCTTGTTACATGTCCATGCTTCACACCCATATGATAAATAATAATAATAATTCCTCTCTTACCCTTATATGTTACATAGGGCCTGCAAGCAATTTTTCCATACCGCTCTTTCCTGGGAAACTCGCTCAATCTCATCCATGGAACTGAGACCGATATTTCTTGCCTCTCTCAGCAAGTTCGTTTCAGTGTCTCCTTAGGTCGTCCTCTCTTTCTTGAAACCTTTGCATTCCACTTCAATGCCTGCTTTGATATTCTTTGATCATTTCTTCTCAGTGTGTGTCCAGCATATCTCCATCGTTTCCTTATAACAGTTGTTACTAGTGGTTGACCAGACATATCTCTGATTTCATCACTTCTCCTGAATTCGTCACATTTTATATCCATTATTTTTCGCAGACATCTATTTTCAAATGCATTCAACTTACTTTCTATATCTTTAGTCATTTTCCAACTCTCGCTAGCATATGTTAGGATTGATACAACATTTGAATTGAAAATTCGTAATTTAGTTTTAATACTATATAACTTGCAGTTCCATATTTTATTTAGACTTTTAAAAGCTGATGTTGCTTTGCCAATTCGTATCATAATGTCTTTTTTAACATTTCCTTTGCAAACAAAACTGCTACCTAAATAGGTGAACTGCTCTGCTATTTTTATCATTTTAGATTCCAGTGTGATATCTGTATTACTTGTCATAGGTGTCTTCATTATATTTGTCTTATCATAGCTCATCTGCACTCCAACTTTTGATGCTATAGATGACAAGTTGTCTGTTTTTCTTTGCATATCTACCCATATGATAACGCTAACAGTAATATGGCACTCGATAATGTACAAATGTTTATATAAACGTGTACAGTATGTACGCTTGAAATAGACAATTAATTTTTACTGTCACTATGCTGGCTGCTGTACGCTCATGGTTTTACCACCAAGTGTTCACTCGCTCGTCAAACAGTTGACCGCTGTTTCTGGATATTTTGTTGGTAAATTTATTGTTTGAAATCTGGTTTCATATCATGTTTACACATAACATCTCTAGGTTTTGTGTTTGTCAGCAATGATGAATCGTCTCAATGAACAGTCAATTGACAGATGATATGTTTTGTTGGCATTTGTAGAAACAATACACATGTTATAACATTTACCTTACTCCACATTGAACAAGTAATGAAGGTAGTAGGGGTCACTTAGGAAAGATCAATCAATCAAGTGCCATGCTGCCGGCGTAGGCGATCATGTCTCTCCACAACTCTCTTTGCTTGGTGCATGTAATTAGTTCTGACGTCGATATTTTGTCGAACCATGATGTCAGGCCATCCAACATCTTCTCCTCTGTCTTCCACGATCTCTCCTTCCCTGAATTTTACCTGTAGTCACCAAACGTTCTAAACCTTCTCTTCGCATTATATGCCCGAAGAACCTTGATTGTCGGATTCTTATTCTTTTGATAAGGTTTCTTTCTGTGCAGACCTGTTTTAAAACCTCCACGTTTGTTTTCTTTGCTGTCCATGGAATTCTCAACATTCTTCTGTAAAACCACATCTCTGTGGCTTCCAATGATCGTATTGATTGTTTGTTCAGTGTCCATGATTCGCTGCCACACATAAGAATTGGTTCAATATAGCATTTGAGTACTCGTTTTCGCAGTGTCATTGGTAGTAAGTTCACGAATAGTGTGTTCTTCATTTTCATAAAAGCTGCTTTCGTTTGAGCTATTCTACTCCTAATCTCTGTTGTACATCTTCCATCTGGTGTTAAGAATGTTCCTAGATACTTGAATCGATGGACTTGTTTCAATGTTGTGTTATTTATTTTGATATTACATTGTGGTGTTTCCTGTTTCTTGGAGACAACCATAACTTCTGTTTTCTTTATATTCATGCTTAATCCTTTCTTTTCACTTTCTCACTAGTATGTCTATCAAGTCGTGTAGATCTTGTTCATTTGTAGCATAGAATTGTGTCATCAGTACCTTAGGTTGTTTATATTTTGTCCACCGACTGCTATTCCTGTTTTTCTTCTATAGATTTATGATGTTTTAGCAAAGATAGACTACGAAATGTGACATCAGAAGCAAGTGATAACTTCGTACCGAATACTGAAAGATATCAGAAGCAGAGTGGATAACTCATACACCGAATACATTGAAGGACATCAGAAGCAGAGTGGATAATCTATGCACTGAATACATTGAAAGATATCAGAAGCAGAGTGACATAACTTCATGCACCGAATACATTGAAAGATATCAGAAGTAGAGTGGGCATAACTTCATACACCGAATACATTGAAAGATATCAGAAGCAGAGTGGGCATAATTTCATGCACCGAATACATTGAAAGATATCAGAAGTAGAGGGCATAACTTACACGAATACATTGAAGGACATCAGAAGCAGAGTGGGCATAACTTCATGCACCGAATACATTGAAAGATATCAGAAGTAGAGGGGGATAACTCATACACCGAATACATTGAAAGATATCAGAAGTAAGGGGCATAACTTCATGCACCGAATACATTGAAAGATATCAGAAGTAGAGTGGGCATAACTTCATACACCGAATACATTGAAAGATATCAGAAGCAGAGTGGGCATAACTTCATGCACCGAATACATTGAAAGACATCAGAAGCAGAGTGGGCATAACTTCATACACCGAATACATTGAAAGATATCAGAAGCAGAGTGGGCATAACTTCATACACCGAATACATTGAAAGACAACAAATGCAATGGTTTGGACATTTAATGAGAATGGAATACAACCAACCACCAATAACAGCATACAATAAAAGAGATCAGGTACTAGAGCCAAGGGAAGACCAAGAAAAGATGGATAGACAATATGAAGGCTATATTAAATAAACACGGATATAACACAAAAAGGGCAACTCATCTGACCCTGGAACGCAAATTAAAGCTCCAGCCCCCAAGCTTAACGGCAGGAGGGGACAAGCAATTCCATCATCCATCTGGAGAAAGCCAATAGACATTTAACAATTGAGGAAAGAAATTAGCCTCCTGCTTCCTTATGTCTATAAAAGTGGAGTGGCAGACATTTCAATCCCTGTATGGTTTGCACTTTCATTTTTCATCGCAGTTTGCAGTTCGGATGGACGCTGTCGTTTTCAGCACAGTATATTTTTTTACCGGGTTTGCCTTCCGTCTTCGATCACATTACTGTATCCCTGATTGTGTAGTCTCACTAGGCATGATTGTCACTGACTGCCCTAGACGTGATTGTCACTGGCTGCTCAAGACATAATTGTCACTGACTGCCCTAGACGCGATTGTCACTGACTGCACAAGGCATGATTGTCACTACTGCCCTAAACGTGATTGTCACTGACTGCACAAGGCATGATTGTCACTAGCTGCCAACGATTGTCACTGGCTGCCTAAACGTGATTGTCACTAGCTGCCCTAAACGTGATTGTCACTGGCTGCCCTAAACGTGATTGTCACTGGCTGCCCTAAACGTGATTGTCACTGGCTGCCCTAGACGTGATTGTCACTGGCTGCCCTAAACGTGATTGTCACTAGCTGCCCTAAACGTGATTGTCACTGGCTGCTAGACTGACATGGCTACTGATTGTCACTGACTGCCAGACATGATTGTCACTGGCTGCACAAGGCATGATTGTCACTGACTGCCCTAGACGTGATTGTCACGTGATTGCCCGCATGTCCAATTAATGATTGTCATGGACTCTCCAGATGTAAAAAAAAATACCTACCAAAATATTTTCATCTTCTAAATTACATCGCGGACCCTCGCCGGTGCTACGGAGTTCGAGCACTGCCGCTGAGTAAGAAAGATCCAGGCACAGGTAGTTAGTCACCGAAGTGCAATGACAATGGTTCTATAAATCATTCAGTCATGTCCAGTTAATTATTATTGTTCTGTCCCTGTCAATCATTTCAGCTGTTCTTGATTTCTCTCTGTTCTTGCACACATACACGCGCACACACACACACAACCTCTTCCCCACCCCCCACACCCCAATCCCCGGTCATTATTTCGCGATCAGACAAAGTATAGGAATAATGTTATACCATCAGTCTCTAACAGTGTTCATCAACATGGGAAATTAATGTCTAAAGGGGCACGTCTGTCCAGCGTGTTCGTAGCGCGTAGGACGACGGGTGACAAACCTCCTGTGAGTGCGATTCAATTCCGCGGGCTGACAGAAAAGCCACAGGTTCTCCAGATTTACGATGTTCGTGGCACCGAACCGAAGGGTTACGATGTCCATGACACCGAGCTGAAGAGCTGAAAACTCAAGTGCTTCTGGATCTAAAAAAATAATAAATAAAAACATGTCTAAAGTGTGAGAGAGAGACATGTAGAGAGTGTTCACATATACTGACTTATTGCCGACATATTCTTAGTACAGTTTCACACTTCATCTTGTTTAAACATGCTCACTCCTCACGCAATCTCTCACACTGCCATCATCACTCACATAGCAATCCTTCCCGTACTGTCGTCGTCGTCGTGCTGGCCTGTACTGTTACTCTGATAACATCGTCTGACTGATGACATTAATATCTGCCTCTCGTTACCTCATACAGATATGAATCATACTGCCCTTCTCATTAGCAGCAGCTATGCATGATGACAGCAATACAGGTAGCAGCTAAGGATATGGAAACACACAGTTCAACATGACTTGGAAATAAATCTTCTCATATATCGATATTTATATACTGCTTCGGCTTATATAGCCATTATTTCTATCGCTCTGGGTCATGTTCTTTTCTGTCTCTCTCTCTTTCTGTCTCTCTGGCTTTCTGTCTCTATGACTTTCTGTCTCTCTGACTTTCTGTCTCTCTGGCTTTCTGTCTCTATGGCTGTCTGTCTCTCACTCTCTCTGTCATAAACTCATTCTCCATCACAGACTTTCTGTCACAAACTGTGTCACACACACACTCTCTCTCACTTTGTTTCTTATCACTCACTTTCTCTATGTCGTAAACTGCCGCGCCCCCCCCTCCTGTGTGTGTCACATTTTCTATGTGTTAATATCTCTCTCTCTATATCACACACACACACGCGCGCACGAAAGTAATAATAAATGCTGGTCTATTATGTTTCAACAAAAATTAACAATTTATTGCATAATTCAAGCTGTCATGTGAGCTGTTCTGCAGTATTAGTGTTAGCTTTGTTGATGAATCGGTGAACAATTCATCTCATTCTTCTTCTTCTTTGCGTTCGTTCTTTACGACCAATTTTAATCACTTTTGTGATATGTTTGATCTTTGCCAAGAACGTGTATACGTTGCACATTGGTTTGGTGGGCCCCTAAACGCATAGACTTCTACACGTTTAGGACACATGCATCCGATTTCAGCCAAACCTCCTTAGTCGCCTCTTACGACATGCATGGCAGGTAACAGTGGTTCTATTCTTTACACCCCAAATTTGGGCCCTGGTAACCCACTCGGGCGATATATATTTGCTATTAACTCTATTATTACTCTATTACTTTTTAATTGTTTTAGAAATAATTCATTGAGTATTATTACAAATGGTCAACACAGACTAACAAAATGAATTTTTTTTTTTGGATCCAGAAGCACTTGAGCTTTTCCACTCTTCGACTCGGTGCCATGGATATAGTAACCCTTCGGTTCGGTGCCACGCACACCGTAAATCTGGAGAACCTGTGGCTTTTCTACCAGTCCGTGGAATTGAACCCGCACTCACAGAGTACTTGTCACCCGCAGTTCAACATGCTACGAACACGCTGGGCAGGCGGGCAACAAAATGATTAAATAACGAGTACCAATTAGCAAATATTTGTTCAAAAAGTTACAATTACTTAAAAGTAACTGAAATTCACGTAACTAGTTACAGAAACATGGACAGCCTACTTAAGGCACATGAGGAGACTTAACATCTTTCACCTTCAATGTCATCGCAAGATTACGAACAGCAGGTGGTATGACAAGATAACCAACTCTGAAGTACTGCAACGTGCAAACTTGCCTTCCATCATGGACATGCTCAACAGTAGAAGACTAAAATGACTAGGGCATGTGAGAAGAATGAACAATAACCACGTACCACAACAAGTGTTGTTCTGTGAACTTGAGGAAAGGAAGAGACACCAAGTTTTCTATCTGTCCCAACAAATGGGAAACACTAAATGATGACAATGTTATATGGGAAAACAACATTATTCAAAGGTGCAGAATCTTTTGAAAAGAGACTTATGTATGAGCTGAAAGAGAAGAGAAACAAGCGCAAACTCAGAAGTTGTCACAGTCAAACACTTGCCAATTGACCATCTGTAAAAACGAAAAAGGCCATATATATTATATGGATGCGAGTCATGGACAATGAACATGCAGATCGAAAAATCTCTGAGGGCCACAGAGATGTGGTTTTACAGAAGAATATTGAGAATCCCATGGACTGCTTCTTCTCTTCCACCATTTACTTCTTTATATAAGTTGGAGGGGGAACGTAGTGATCTTGTGTGTGCTTGTTTTAAGGCATTTTGTAAGCTGATATTCATTTTCGTAAGGCTGTTCTTGATGCCTTCGCTCCATCTTTTGCATGGTTTTCCTCTTGCTTTGTACTCATTATACTTTTTCTGTGTGGCTCTCTGTGGTAGGCATACCAGGGCATTCTGGTCAGGTGTCCAAACCATTTAATCTGTTGTTCTTTTATGAATTGCTTGACTGGTTTCACATCCAGTCTTCTTCTGATTTCTTCATTTCTAATTTTGTCTCTTATTGTCACACCTGTATCTCTTCTAAGACACTTCATCTCTGTCATTATGATTTTCTGCTCATTAGCTGCTAGTGTTGGCCAGAAAATCGTTCTTATGAGATTTGCTTTAGTTGTTAGCGGTATCTCTTTATGTGACAACAGTGGTGTTAACTGTCCCAGTACCTGGTTAGCTTTTGTGCAATGATTGCTGGTTTCGCTATCGATACTTTCATCTGCTGTGAAAATTGCTCCTAAGTACTTGGACTGCTAAAATGACTAATGTTGAGGTCTTGAATGAGTCATTAAGAAATCTTATCATCAATGTAAGAGATGCAGTCATCTTTAGGCTTTATGAGAGGAGGCTTAACCACATTGTGACAACCGGTAAAATCGAGGGTAGATAAGACAGAGAGAGAAAATTTTGGATAGTCTGACTTCATGGCACGATAGAGCATCAGCATATGACAAACACCAAAGACAGAGATTTGTGGAGATCCATGATCGCCTACACTAGCTGGCATGGCACCTGATGATGAGTTATAGTTAATAGCCAGCAATACTAAGTATGTAGTACAAAGTGTCTGGTACTAAGTAATGAGTATTTGATGGAAAGTAACTGAAACACACATCACTAGTAGTTACATTACTAGTAACTGCCCTTCAAAGACAAACTCTAAACATAGTTTTTGAAACACCTATAAAGTGTGTCATCATTTCCTGTGCTAAGCCAGCACTATTTGTTGCTATCTATGACTTAAAAGTTTGGATTACCAAAAGTCAAGAACTAACTGTACATAAAAGTTAGGAACACTCACATAAAACCCATCATAATTTCCTGTGCTAAGCATGCTTCAACTGTTTCATCAATTTAATAACTTTTCAATCAGTGTAAAACAAAAAAAGGTAAATTAAGCAATCATAATTACTAAAGATGTAAGCCTTAGGGTAGTTAGTAACCTACCAAGAGTACAGCAATAACCAGTTTGTTCTTATTAGTTTCTGTTATGTTGAGGTGTGTTCTTTTAAAGACAAAACACACATGTTCATCTTGTTATTGTACATTATTCTGTTGATGTACATTCATGAACAACTGTGTGTATTTGTTCAATTAGATTATATTACATTCATTTTGTTTGAGATGATACTTATTTGTTTTGTTTGCAGACTGCAAGTTCATTGAAGTTGAAGGACGAGAGGTTGGTAATAGTTTTTAATATATCTGAACATCATTAACTATCATGTGATTTGTGAAGAGATTCTAAATGTGATTTCTATATGTTATGTTATGTTATTTGATTGACGTCATGACACATTGGACATTCCCATATGCTTGCATTGTCCTCCCAAAGTCCACTTGCTCACCGCACACATGAGAAGTTGATTAGTACGAGGGCGCATTGAAAAGTAATGCCTCCAAGTTCATAACTTTGTTAATATACATAATTTACAAATGAAACATACATTTTCAGAAAGCTTGAGATGTCCACTACACAATAGAGTCATTATTTTTCGACATAGTCACCTCCACGTTCCCACACACACGCCAACGTCCGAACTAGTTGTTGCATCCGCGAAGAAAAAATCTGATGATTTTTTCACGAAGCCAGGTACGCACATCTGCTGCCACATCCTCGTCAGAAGCATTCAGGGTCGTAATGATGCACCCATGACTCATCGCCAGTGACAATTCGGCAGATAAAGTCATAGCCTTCTCGTTCATATCGCATCAGGTGTTCCTGACATGTTTGATGTCGGCGATGTTTCATTTCCGGTGTCAGCATGCGAGGGACCCATCTTGCACAAACTTTCCTATACCCTAGCAATACATGAATAATGTATGTACTCGTTCAGTCGAAATTTCAAGCATTGTAGCGAAATTTCAAGCATTGTAGCAACATCTTTTTGCTTGATGCGGCGATTGACATGAATCAGTTCGTCCACGCAAGCTTGGTGTTGTTCATCCACTGCTGAATTGGTCGTCCGCTGCGAGCCTGATCATGCAAGGTCATCGTCGCTGGATTGTCACCTTTAACAGTCCTTGCCCACCTCCTAACAGTACTCACATCCACACAGGCGTCACCATATACCGCTCTCATTCTCCGATACATGTCGATGGGAACACAACCTTTGGCCGTCAAGAATTCAATCACAGCTCTTTGCTTCAACCGAATTTCCATGTATGACGCCATCTTAGATAATGTTGTGCGCATGCGCAACATTCCAGACACTTGACACTTACTGTCCTGAAAACACACTTACATATACTTTATTCTGATATCGGTGTCAATTGCCTCCGAACACTATTAACAAAGTTATGGACTTGGAGGCATTACTTTTCAATGCACCTCGTATATCTTCTCTCTCTACTAGGAAGATTACTTAACTCCTGACTTAACTTAACTCCTAATTCTTGCACACATTCCAGTGTCTGAGACTCACCAATATCACATAAATGAGAGCATTCCGCATTGATGACATCATCTCTTTCCACACTTCTGCCTATCCTCTATAGATAGTCAGCATGTAATTGGTGAATGACCTTCATTTTTGTCCCTGGGCACGCAGGAGTTAGGGGTAATCCTTCCTTCCTCCCTTTCGTTCGCTTGAAATATGTCTATATATTCAATGTTGTCTCTTGTATGAACTTCACTGTCTTTGTAGCTCACACAGAGGTCCGTGTAGTTTTCTGTCGAGTGTTGTTTCGTTAGGCCAGTGAGTTTGCCTCAGTGTATCATATTCGGGCAGTCTTGAAGTATGTGCTCTTCAGTCTGGTTTGCCTGTCCACATGTACACATGGCTGAATTGCTAATCTTGAAATTTGTATACATGTGGCTGCGGAGCCGATTGTGTCCTGTTCTAAGGCGCAGAATAACAACTTGTTCCAATCTGCTCATATTATAGTAATCGTCTTGTGTTGGTATTTGTGGCTTTCTCATTGATTTAATCATCCTTTTCTTTTGGTGGTAGGTAACTGGCACATCCGGCTGCTCTCAGAAGTTGTCACAGTCAAACACTTGCCAATTGACCATCTGTAAAACGAAAAGGCCATATATATTATATGGATGCGAGTCATGGACAATGAACATGCAGATCGAAAAATCTCTGAGGGCCACAGAGATGTGGTTTTACAGAAGAATGATGAGAATCCCATGGACTGCTTCTTCTCTTCCACCATTTACTTCTTTATAGAAGTTGGGGGGACGTAGTGATCTTGTGTGTGCTTGTTTTAAGGCATTTTGTAAGCTGATATTCATTTTCGTAAGGCTGTTCTTGATGCCTTCGCTCCATCTTTTGCATGGTTTTCCTTGCCAATCTTCCTTGGCCAATCGGTCTGCTGTTTCATTTCCTGGTATTCCACAGTGAGAGGGTATCCACTGCAAGACGACCCTGCGATGCTTGGACAATTTAGACAGTAGGGTCTGTAGACCTGGCAATTTTCTGGACTGAAGTGCTTGGAGTGCTGATTTTGCATCAGTCAAAAATACAACAGGTTGAGGATCGGGTCTGGTATTCAACAGTTTTTCAGTTGCCACCTTGATTGCCTGAATTTCTGCATCATAGTTGTGACAGAATTTCCCGTTGGTACTTTAATCGGATCTGTAGTAGTTGATGGGTATCGCTGTACTTGCCCTCATTTACTCGGATTTCGACCTACTGTCCGGCATTGATCAGAGGTCACTGGTCTTCATCAGACGATAACTGAGTACTCTCTGAAGTCGGGTTCTGCCTTTGTCGAGAATTCCTTTCATTTGTCTGATACATATTGGTTCACACGGCTGCCAGTGTAAAGTAATTTACAATGTGCACTGCTGCCATTGTAAGAAATTGGAAAAACGGATTTTCACGCAAAAATCAGTTTCAGAGATGAAACTTCGTCTGAGTTGAAAGCGGACAAAAGAGAAAAAAAAAAAAAAAAAAAGGTACTTTAATCGCATCTGTAGTGTTGTTTGGGTATTCTATGTACACTCCTGCTCCTCCATTCTTCACTGCATTTTCTGCTGACCCATCCGTGTATACCCGGACCCAGAGGTCATGTGGGTATTCTTCATCAAGTAAACTGAGAGTGACTGTCTTGCGTTGTATGCTGTTCTGCTCATTCTTGTCGAATATTCCTTTCACTTCTGTCTGGATACATACTTCTGGTTCAGTCTCCTCTCTCCAAGGGGTTTGCTCTGGCACAGACTTTAGGGAATGCCAACTTTTGGTAGGTCTGAGGTTTGCCTATTCAGTCTTTTGGCCTGGTGAATAAAGCTGCTTCTTTTCAGCCGCCCCAATGCTAGATTTTGGAATCTGTTTTCCATTGGGTGGCTTGGCATACTCAGAAACTTTTCTGCCTGCGTCATCACTTTTGTGTCTCTGCTTTCTCTCAGTGCTTGTATTCCCCCACTCTTTCCATCTTCACTATTGGTGTTGATTTCATTTTGCTCCTGTGATGACACGAAGCGCCTGGTTTTGCACCTTATCCAGTTCTCCTAATGTGGTAGTTAGGGGTAATGAACGAGCTGATAGATTGGCTGGCTTGGCTACAATATCAGAGGGGGCTGCCATGGATCGAAGTGATATTCTTCACGCATTGAGAGAGTCTTTCCGAACAGAGGAGTTTCAGGGCTGTGATCCCACTCGCTGACCATATTGAAAGAGATGGGTGTCAATATTGGTGCAGCCCAAAAGAACGACATACTAAATATGCAAAGAGATTGATTAATCATCGAACTGGCGTGTTGGGTCGCTGGATGCTGCTGGATTTGCTGAGGCGGGTATCAGAGCACCTATGGACATGTCTGGAGTGCTATGATGATAGTCCTCATATAACTGATAACTGAATTGGTGAATGGAGTCACAATGTTGATTTGTTAAGGGTGACTATCTAAAACCCCAATAGTCTTGGCTGCCATCATATCAGACTACCAGTCAAGACATATGAATGTGGTATAAGTATAAATTTGAGCATCTGTAGCTCAAGCGGTAGTGAGCTCGATCACAGACCCAAGCGTACCTGGTTCAAACCCCACGGTGGGCAAGTTTGGAATCAAATTCGTTTCTGTGGGATTTTTACAAAAGGTAAAATAGACCTCACCGTTCAGAAAGCAATGGCAAATTATTGAACGTATAAGTGGTGCCTAGAAAATCAACGACTTGTTACTGTGGTTGATGGCTATGTCCTTTGGGATATGCCACGATTTTCATTTTCATAAGTATAAAGAACATACATAGAGATATAGACCCTTGAGGAATTTTGTGTATAGATCTGCTGTCCTGGTCATGTTAGGGTTTTTGAGTTTGTAGAAATGAATACGCTGATGTGCTGGTATCCAGGGATCATTGTGAAGGAAATACTGAGTATGAGCAGGGAAAACATATACTGAGGCTCTAGGCATCAGTGGTGGCCTGCTGGTGGTGGACATCTTAATAGATGAATCAGCAGTCATGATGATGAGAGTGAAGGAGGTTGGTATCTAGTACGGGACAAGCATTGAGAGATGTGAGAGAGCAACTAGTGTGCGATGGAAGTAGTCAGCATACATGTCCTTCACCATCTACTGCAGGAGATTTGTGGGTCTGCCAAGAATGCAGTAATGTTTGTTTCTAAACACTGAAACTACAACAGGAGTTGAGAAACTAATCTTTTCATATTTACTACAAACATGTAAATGACAGATTTAATATATGTAATAGATTGGTAGAATTACAATGTTAGAGATGCTCTGTGTTTGTCTGCAACTAATCTCATCTGATGGATGATATGATCAGCATCATATCAACTGCTTGCACTTCCTGATGTATCTCCGCTATCCAACTGGGTCGACCTGGGAGGCTTTTGTGACCCCCCATCCCCGCAATATTTCACTGGAACTGTGTATTTTGAATCTGGGATCACCCAACTGAAAAAAGTGTACTAACAGTTGTACTAGTACATCTCTCATTCACATTACAAACACACAGTTTGAATTGTTCTTCAATCAGCCTTCTAGCAGTGGTTGGACTTTCTGACATTCATATCACTATCACTTTGTTGACACCTGCCTTGGAAACATAAGACTGTGTCAATAAGCCCAAAAAATTAACCCTCACATGTCCCATGTAACCCACACACCCATGACTAACCCACATAACCCACATGCCATGTAACCCACACACCCATGTAACCCAAAAATGCCATAACCCACACATGACCATAATAACCCACACACCCATGTAACCATAACCCACATCCACCCACCTGAGTAAATGATAGAGGTTGATTTATCAAGTGCATCTATTCATTGAATATTTCTGACTTATCTGTGTGCCAGGTGTTGTCAGGAAACATTGAGAATGTTCCAATCAAAGAAAAAGCCAAGTTCCCACAGCAATTCTTCCCTGAGGTAAGGGTCATGAAGCAGCAGTACTGACATCGTTTGTTTTGTCTATACATATACAATTCATCATATTGACATGAAACATATCATCACACAGTGCACAGTTTTGTCTATCTGTGGTGCATCTTTGGCTGTATAATTGCATTGTGGAATTATGTGTGTATGAATATTAATATGCATTTGTGTGGGCATTACTGCGCTTCATTGACACCTGCAAGCATAGAAAATTGGGAGCAATTGGCCAAAGACTAGCAAGCATGACAAGCAGCAGTGAGGGAAGTCTGAAAAGGAAAAGAAGAAAAAGCACCATCACATATGAAGGTAAAAGCGAGTGCTGATGACAGATAGACCATCTATGTATCTGCTCCCAGTTTCACCTGCAGCAACTGTGGCAAGGATTTCCACTCCAGAATAAGCCTTAAGAGACGTGATTCAGCACAGAACAAAGTAACACAGAACATATTGTGTCTCCTGAGACAAAGAGGCCAGTAATGTGCATGTGTATAGATATACATCTATGAAAGACAGAATAATGGAGAGAGTCTAGAATGAAGATATCAATTATAAAGGACTGCTTTAAGGACATCTTTATATGAGAACTGTTTATTTTTAATACCATTTTTACTGGAACTGAATTTCAGATAAATTAATATTTGTTTGACTTGAGCACTGAACTTGTTGACATAAAATCATAGTTGTATTGAAATCATATCATTCCTTGCTTAGTCAGGCTGGATTCTTCAACTAAGAAGCCTAGACATTGAATCAAATTGAATGATCAATAATTGAGTGAATGGTTTCCTCTAACAAATAGACAGATATAACTGATATCAGAATAGTCAGTTTCTACTTTATGCTGCCAGACTTCTGATATTATTAGATATTTATATGAGATTCATTAACTATAATGGGTTTTAATTTGAGTCTTGCAAAGTAACTAATAGTGTCAATAGCACATTTTCTTGTATGTGACGAGTCAGTCGCTGGTCAAATATAGGTTACATACTCGGCAGTCTTCCAGAAACTATTACTAGAACTGTCGTAAAGTATGATGATGCTTGTCCATCACGGGTGATGATGACCACACAATTTTCATCCAAGGAAATGTAGTTCCGTTACGTTTGTCTGTGTGTGCGTAGATGAGACTAGTGAGCCAGATGCGGGCTTGAAATATTCTTGTACAGTGTGGGCAAGGTATACTTGCACTTGTGGGGAGTTTTACTGCCTTTCTATTTTGACGTTTTTGTTCCATTCGTGCTGTTCTACCTGCCTCGCAGGCTGAAGAACCATGTCGAAGAAGTGTACGCCAGGCTGATCTGTCTTGAGCAACATTTTCCCAGTTGTTGACATCTATGCCAAAGAATTTCATCGAGTTCTTGAGTGTGTCTTTGAATCAATTTTCTGACCCTCTGGGAGCGTTTACCACTATGCAGCTTACCATTAAAAAGTTGTTTGGGTATTCTGCAATCCGGCATTTGAGCCACATGTCCTGCCCATCGTGTCTGGGACTGCATCAAGATTGTATAGATGCTGGGAGAGCAGCTCTTTTTAGGGCCTCTGTATCTGGGATCGCAGACTGTGAAAGTGGATTAACTTCCTGCCTTGCGTGTCGCTGATATACAGTCCAAGTTTTGCATGCGTGAAGAAGGACTGGGAGCACGACAGCTCGATATACCTTCAGTTTTGTGGCTTGGCCAATACCACATCTGTGCCAGATGTTTCTATGTAGTATGATATGTGTTGTTAAGCAGTTCTATAATCACCAGTCTTTAAGACAACAAAATATGGAATATACATTCTCTAATAATGACAATTAACATTCTTAAATGTCATCTAATTTCTCTAGTGGTACATTTTCTAATCTCATCTACTTTCCCTCACAACACATTCTCTAATCTCATCTACTGTTATAACAATGAACATTCTCTAATCTCATCTACTGTTATAACAATTAACATTCTATAATATCATCTTCTGTGTTTAGTTTAAATGGTCACGTAAAGGTTTCATGAGGACAAGATGGAGCATCAATAACTGGTGAGTATAGTTCATAACTCTAGACATTTGTATATTGTCATTAGATGTTTCAGAGTTGAAACATTTTTCTTCCACTATCATTTCCTACCAGAGATTTACAGACCCATGTTCATACCATGTTCATGTATCTCGGGGGAATATAGTGTCAGATCTGTGTTCTATTCCTTGACTAAAGCCACACAATGGATCACATTGGATAGTCTAATAGTTATAACAAGTTATGTGTAAACAATACTTCACAATTTTGGTGTTATCTCTAACAATATTTCTGGTGCCATCACTAATTGTTCCAGTACTTTTTTCAACATTTCTTCTTATTTGCTTTCAATGAAACACACCCTCCCCATTCTTCTGTAAACCTGCATGTTAAAGAATTCAAGTAAGTAAACATAAAAACAAAGACGAACATGGGAAGAAAATATCATATCCAGAGTACACCATTGTAGTTACATGTCTCTTGTCAGTTGTCAGTGCTGCAGACAGTCTGCGTCATGCACATTCATGTTTGTGTTGTAGTGGTGGCTGCTGTAACATGACCAAGTAGATAGTTTGCACACTCACACACGCACTTATGTGCAGATGTGCACACACATACGTTCATGCACTGTGTGCACACATGCACATACATACACACACACACATCTCTTCCTGAATGATCTATTACCAAATGGTTTGCCAGGACACTGCAATCATATTCACTAGTAACTACTTGTTGAGTTCACCAACCTACACACAGAAATCTTATATTACTGTTAATCCCCTTGAACTCACTACATAATATTATTGTTCTCAAGTGTTTCAAGCTTGTGGCTGGCGTACATAGATTATTTGCTTGAAGTTTGTTCTATAATTTGTTGATAGTAATAACAGGTATGTGTGTGAAGCATGGACATTTAACAAGGTAGTGGAAAAATATATATGTGCTTTTGAATATAAGTGTTGCAGAAGAGTTCTTCACATATCATGGACAGAGAAGAAAATAAACTCTATCCTGAAAGAACTTAAAATCAAAGAAAACTGGCTAATGCTACAATTAAGAATAAGAAAGTTGAGATATTTTTGATATATAAAAAGACACAAAGGGCTGGAGAGGACCATCATGGAAGGAGGCATACCGGCAAAGAGGTGGAGATGTAGACCACGGAGAATATGGATTCAGGATGTAACTGATGGTTTGAACATGCCAGCTGCAGAGGCAGGGCATCTAGCCTATGAGAGAGAGAAATTCCAAAGGACTGTTGGGGTGGAAAAGTCTGCTCTGGACAAGCTATTTAATGATGAATAACATCTGGGTTTTTGAATTGTTTGTTAATGCTTTTATGTTACATTCATCAAAGTCATATTGAGGAACTATGAGGAGGATACATTGATATCTAAGATTAGTACATTTGAAGACAAGCACATTTGGAGAATTAGCAAGTCAGAGGAGAATCACATCACTGACTATGAATAATTCTTCTTCTTTGAACGCTCCATATCAACCACTTATTAACCACTCTGTGTGATTTGTATGTGATCTGAGCTTAAGAGCGATTGTACATTTTGCCAGTTATGCGCCTACAAGTAGGCCAGCACATCCAATTTCCACAACGCTTTTTATTTACTAGGGTAGCTTTCCTAGGCTCCTATCTCAGTCGCCACTTATGACAGATCTTGTAGGTGGCAGTGTTACTATTCTTTGCTCCCCTTGTGAGCCCTGACACAAAGTGATAAGTTAAAGTGGAGATTTTCTGTTTGTAAAATCTGACAGTTACACGTCTGTACAAATTTGTGTCCTGTTGGATAATATGCATACACTTTGTCAGATATTAGGATGTGCCAGTCCTACATGTACCAGGCAACGTACAACGTACGTTCACAATATTCCACGCAAACCACACAGATCACAAAGAGTGGTTAACTTGGTTGATAAGAACAAACACAAACAAACAAAGCAGTCAGTGACATGTCTGTTATTAATTTCATTTATGTTTCAGCATATTTGACTTGGTCAACATCCATCTCTTTCATGATGCCTCCAATATTGTTGCTATGGAGACGGTAAGTCAATAAGACATCAGACAAAACTTCTATGATCCTATAGATATAACTGGTTGGGTTTAATACAAAACACAACTAACATTATAGCATATTCTCTGTTAACTATCTTCAAAAAATTACACTGGGGACCCTTGCTTATGCTACAGAGTTTGTGCACTACCACTGAGATCTTCCTGTGTAGGAAAGAGATTGGAACACACATAGTTATTCACCAAAGTGCAATGATAATGGTTCTTTTAATCATTAAATCTCTGTTAAGGAAGATTTGTTCAGTTGACAAATAAATATTACTTGTATGTAACAATAGTAATAATAGATGTCCATCGCAAACAATGATGACAACAGCCTCAGACATGTGCTGCTACACCTCTCTGGTGTGTGTGCAGAGGTGACTGTAGAGTCCAATTCTCAAACACAATCCCCTACAACAGCTGGGGCAAACATGATCAAGGTTAGACATGTAGGTGTTGTGTTTTCAGTTCTTTTGCGAGCTCGCCTGCTCTGCGCCTCAGAATTTCTCAGCTATGCGTGTTTGTCTTGTGTTGTTACAGCACCACATTTGGCAATCTTGCGCAAGGGATGCTAGTATATACTGTCATTATGTAGTGTTTAGTAATGGGAAAGTCGGCAGTAAAATAATATACCATGTTGTATTGATCCTTGCTTGAAGTTAGTTAGATAAGTTTGTGATCAGGATGCACCATGAGGCAGTGAACATTGTCTTGACCAGTGTTTCCTGATGCTAATGCTAACAACTTTATATCCTTTGTGCCTGTGTGTTGCCATGGCTCGCAAGGGGAGAAAAGAATAGTAACACTGTGACCTACAAGGCATGTCATAGAGGTGACTGAAGTAGGAGACTTAGGAAGCTACCCTAGTAAATAAAATGCGTCACAGAAATCAGATGTGCTGGCCTACCTGTAGGTACATAACTGGCACAATGTACAATCACTCTTAGGCTCAGATCACGTACAAATAACAAAGAGTGGTTTAACAAGTGTTTGATATGGAGAGTCTGAAGAAGAAGATATCCTTTGATTCTATGCATGTTTCATGTTTGAACTCAGCACACAGGCTCTGAGCTGTTCAAGGAAATGAGATGACAGAAGTCAAGGCTAGCAATCCAGAACTCAGCACACAGGCTCTAAGCTGTTCATGGAAATGAAATGACAGAAGTCAAGGCTAGCAATCTAGAACTCAGCACACATGCTCTGAGCTGTTCAAGGAAATCAGATGACAGAAGTCAAGGCTAGCAATCCAGAACTGACCAAGACACTATTCTATCTCCAAATGATGGACGTGATAATATGCTGCATTACTGCAGTCTTGGTAAGCAGGTAGAAATCAAGGCTGGAAAGTAAACTCACTCCCAAAAAGTGTGTGCTAAAAAGGGATGTCATCAGATGCAGTTATCAGTCTTGCTGTAAATTGTGACACAACACAGCATACACAAAACACACATAACACAACATATACAACAAAACAAACTCATTTTTTTGTAGCCAGCGATGATGAAGCATGATACAAAATATTCACTGTGTGACAGCGTACCTTCTTCCCTGGATCTCCAAATACCAGATCGTATCTGTAAGTTTCAACACACATCAACAATAAATGTGTATGTTTATGTGCATATAAGCAGGCCTGTTTGCACGATATGGTTGATCTGAACCAAGACCTTACACTGGTCTCTGGATTCAGGTCAGTGAATACCTGACACAAGTATCTTTCCTATACAGAATTCACGGCAGAATGATCTTGTATACAGTACTTGCTCTCTCAAATATCTAACACCAGCTGTACTACACTAACACATGGCACTGTTAATTCTCATTACTGTCAGTTTGTTGTATTAGAAGCTTTGACTACATCTGAACTCACAATAAAGAAATGAGGAGCTGAAGGGGAAGATATACATTTTGTCTGGCCATCATTGTCTTTGACAGTATGCTTGATAGAATATAGTAGACCTAATATTTTCTATACACATCAGAAGTCCAATAATGCATACATGGAGAGCATGATCATGAGAAGAAAACAAATTAGACATTATTGTCCAGCAGGTTCTAATGAACTGTTTGCATTGTGCATGCATTTGTCAAGTTGGACATTATTGTCCAGCAGGTTCTAATGAACTGTTTGCATTGTGCATGCATTTGTCAAGTTGGACATTATTGTCCAGCAGGTTTTAATGAACTGTTTGCATTGTGCATGCATTTGTCAAGTTGGACATTATTGTCCAGCAGGTTCTAATGAACTGTTTGCATTGTGCATGCATTTGTCAAGTTGGACAAGATATGTTTATTATAAAATGAAGTCACATATACAGCACATATGAAATGAAAATCTGGGCATATCCTTTACATAACTTCACAACCAACCACAGTACACGAGTCGTCGATTTTACTAGGCATCACATATATGTTCAGTAGTTTGTCATTGCTTTCTGAACGGTCAGCTCTATTTTTAGCATTTGTAAAATTTCACAGAAACTAATTTGCTTCCAAACTGCCTGCCGTGGAGTTTGCACCAGGTACTCTTGGTTGTGATCGAGCTAACTACTGCTTAGGCTACGGTTGCCCACACAGCACATATATATATATATATATGTTTGGAGAGGAAGGAAATCAGCTCTTATCCAGATGACAAATATACTTGAACAGTTTTTACCCTAACAACACTCAAGTGTAAAATAGTTTTCAGCTTTTACTTGTTACATTTTAAAAACATTCTTATATTTAGTATGTAGACATTCTTGTTAAATTCTTTGTTTAAACAAGAGAATTCTCGATGTCATTTCCTATGTTGACGACTCGTGTGTTCAGTTGTGAAAAGTCATCCATCTTTCCAACTTATTGTATAATTAGCACATACAACCATCATTGGTGGAAGTTTCTCTAATCTATTGCAATCCTCTGTTCCTTTGGCAGTAGAAAGGAGAGAGAGAGGAGAGAGAGAGCTATTATTGGTTACTGAACTGAGGTCACAGCACTTCGGGCAGACCCATATGTGCTCATTCTCCTCCAACAGATGTCAAAGGGTATGCATATTAATGGTTCCTGTGGCTCGCTGGTTAAACACACTTCTCTCTCTGCCCCTCATGCATCCAGCTCTACTTCTACAACGTTAAATTCCAACCTCCATAAATCGCTAGATTGATTCAACATCAGTTTTATTGTCCCTATCCAACAGTAGGTCACCAAGAGACTGAAGAATATCCCCCTTATCCATGCTAAACTCCACAACAATTGATGCTTTCGGTGCAAGCATGTCCTCACCCGTTGCTGGGAACACCCGCATAAACAGAGCTATGAAACTAGTTGTAGTCACTGATGGCCAGTGCAGCTCCTAGGTCGTCGTTGTATACACCACTATGATTAGCCCAGTTTTTTTATTATGTGCTTAAACCATGAGAAAATGTTTGAGAAAACCTGTAACAATTATTTCCAGAGTCCATCAGTTTATTCAGAGAACAGACAACGAGCTTTGGTACACACACTACAAAGGTAATTGTAAAACCTGCTTGCTACACACCACTTTCCTAGTCTATATTTGTTCATATTGGTACACACACTACAAAGTCTATATTTGGTTCATATTGGTACACACACTACAAAGTCTATATTTGTTCATATTGGTACACACACTACAAAGTCTATATTTGGTTCATATTGGTACACACACTACAAAGTCTATATTTGTTCATATTGGTACACACACTACAAAGTCTATATTTGGTTCATATTGGTACACACACTACAAAGTCTATATTTGGTTCATATTGGTACACACACTACAAAGTCTATATTTGTTCATATTGGTACACACACTACAAAGTCTATATTTGGTTCATATTGGTACACACACTACAAAGTCTATATTTGTCATGTTGGTACACACACTACAAAGTCTATATTTGGTTCATATTGGTACACACACTACAAAGTCTATATTTGGTTCATATTGGTACACACACTACAAAGTCTATATTTGGTTCATATTGGTACACACACTACAAAGTCTATATTTGGTTCATATTGGTACACACACTACAAAGTCTATATTTGTTCTAATTGGTACACACACTACAAAGGTAATTGTAAAACCCTGCTTCTACACACCACTTTCCTAGTCTATATTTGGTTCATATTGGTACACACACTACAAAGGTAATTGTAAAAACCTGCTTTGTACACACCACTTTCCTAGTCTATATTTGTTCATATTGGTACACACACTACAAAGTCTATATTTGGTTCATATTGGTACACACACTACAAAGTCTATATTTGTTCATATTGGTACACACACTACAAAGTCTATATTTGGTTCATATTGGTACACACACTACAAAGTCTATATTTGTTCATATTGGTACACACACTACAAAGTCTATATTTGGTTCATATTGGTACACACACTACAAAGTCTATATTTGGTTCATATTGGTACACACACTACAAAGTCTATATTTGGTTCATATTGGTACACACACTACAAAGTCTATATTTGGTTCATATTGGTACACACACTACAAAGTCTATATTTGGTTCATATTGGTACACACACTACAAAGTCTATATTTGGTTCATATTGGTACACACACTACAAAGTCTATATTTGGTTCATATTGGTACACACACTACAAAGGTAATTGTAAAACCTGCTTGCTACACACCACTTTCCTAGTCTATATTTGGTTCATATTGGTACACACACTACAAAGGTAATTGTAAAACCTGCTTGCTACACACCACTTTCCTAGTCTATATATTGTTCATATTCAACTTGTACCAGTCAACATGTATTGTTTTGCTATTCCTATTCTGCTGACTCATGGTTGTATACACTGATTCATACACTTCTAACTTCAAGTATACATTGTAAATGGTTTCATTCCTGGTTATCTCTTTTTGATTCTGATTTCTTGTTTTAGTTGTTATGTATTCCAAGAGCTTTATATTCCTGTTTAGAATTTATTTTGCTATTTATAATGACTAACTTTACTGCCACTAGATACAATCCTTTTAAATACAACTGCTTTCATATAACTTTGAAGTGTTATCAGCAGCAGCGGCAGCAGTGAAGATGGAGTTGGATCTGATATTAAACATAGACTAAGAAGGTAGAAAGTGCTTTCATAATTCTTCACATGGTCTGTAAATCAGTTCAATACAGCATGAAAACCAAGATTAATATATACCACAGCTGTGTACAACTTTTTTTGGTATGGATCAGAATGCTGGAGAATGACAAGAAGATATGTCCAAACTTTCTATCTTCTATACAACTTGTCTGTGAAAGATCTTACTCATGTTGTGACCAAATACTATCTCAAACCAACAACTGCTCACACAGTGTCAGCAGGAAAATATGAATGCAATCATCCAAAAGAGATGCTGGAGATGGAACAGACATGTTTTATGCATAGAGGCTAATTCTGTCACAAAAACTGCACTGAGAGGGACACCAGAGGGTAAACAAAAACCTGGAAGAACCAAAACTACCTTGAGGAGTACAGTAGAACAGGAACTGAAAGAATTTAATCATAGATGGAACATCATACAGAGGACAACCAAGAATGGTATGTATTTGTTGCTGCCATAATGTAATCATAGATGGAACACCATACAGAGGACAACCAAGAATGGTATGTATTTGTTGCTGCCATAATGTAATCATAGATGGAACACCATACAGAGGACAACCAAGAATGGTATGTATTTGTTTCTGCCATAATGTAATCATAGATGGAACATCATACAGAGGACAACCAAGAATGGTATGCATTTGTTGCTGCCATAATGTAATCATAGATGGAACACCATACAGAGGACAACCAAGAATGGTATGCATTTGTTGCTGCCCTAATTTAATCATAGATGGAACACCATACAGAGGACAACCAAGAATGGTATGCATTTGTTGCTGCCCTAATTTAATCATAGATGGAACACCATACAGAGGACAACCAAGAATGGCATGCATGTGTTGCTGCCCTAATTTAATCATAGATGGAACATCATACAGAGGACAACCAAGAATGGTATGCATTTGTTGCTGCCCTAATTTAATCATAGATGGAACATCATACAGAGGACAACCAAGAATGGTATGCATTTGTTGCTGCCCTAATTTAATCATAGATGGAACATCATACAGAGGACAACCAAGAATGGTATGCATTTGTTGCTGCCCTAATTTAATCATAGATGGAACATCATACAGAGGACAACCAAGAATGGTATGCATTTGTTGCTGCCCTAATTTAATCATAGATGGAACACCATACAGAGGACAACTAAGAATGGTATGCATTTGTTGCTGCCCTAATTTAGTCATAGATGGAACATCATACAGAGGACAACCAAGAATGGTATGCATTTGTTGCTGCCCTAATTTAATCATAGATGGAACATCATACAGAGGACAACCAAGAATGGTATGCATTTGTTGCTGCCCTAATTTAATCATAGATGGAACATCATACAGAGGACAACCAAGAATGGTATGCATTTGTTGCTGCCATAATTTAATCATAGATGGAACACCATACAGAGGACAACCAAGAATGGTATGTATTTGTTGCTGCCCTAATTTAATCATAGATGGAACATCATACAGAGGACAACCAAGAATGGTATGCATGTGTTGCTGCCCTAATTTAATCATAGATGGAACATCATACAGAGGACAACCAAGAATGGTATGCATGTGTTGCTGCCCTAATTTAATCATAGATGGAACATCATACAGAGGACAACCAAGAATGGTATGCATTTGTTGCTGCCCTAAACTCCAAGAATGTCACAGGCTAGAGAGAACTTTGCTACCCAGTTTTGCATGGCCTTTACCTGTAGAATTTGCTCTAACCACAACCGCCTCGGTCCACCCAGCTTGACTTGGGTATCACAGGACTACCAGAAAGTAAAGGTGACCTGTATTTGCCTATTGACAGATTGGACACGATGGGGTGCTGATCAACATGACATTAGTTGCTTTATTCCAATGCTGCTCGCTATTAATAAATTAATAAAAAGCACACAGAAACAGGATTTGCTAGCCTTAGGTTTGTAGTTCCTTAACTGGCACATGAAACTCATGCTCTTAGATGCAAATCACATACAGACACAAAATAGTGGAACAATTGCCTTGTTCTCTGAAGGTAGTGGGTTCGAATCCTTCTTCTTCTGCATTCTCACTAGATTGGGATTTCGGATCTCTAATAAAGGCCGCCGTCTGCCTCAGATTATCAGCCATGCCATACAGTTTGTCTTGAGGCTGTGTAAGTGGGCCACCTCTTTCTTATCAGGTCTGCTTACTGGGGGCAGTTCTGTAGGATATGTTTTGTTGTCATACTTGCAAGCCACAGGGCACAGGTCTGGTGCCTATCTTGAATTTTGTGTACAGGTGGTGTCTCATTCTGTTGTGACCGCTCTGAGGCTGAAGTATAGCTGTCTGGTCCCTCTGGACAGTTGGTAACATCCATCATTCTTGTTGTGTTTTGGGTGTTCTTTATCCCATTTTGCTTTTTGTAGTGCCCTTTGGCGATGGTTTTGCTTCTTCATAGCTAACCAGGTTGTCATCTTGGGGCATTCCTGCTCCTCTTTAGCCAGTCTGTCAGCATCTTCATTCCCTTTGATCTTGCAGTGTGAGGGTATCCACTGGATTACTACCTCACAGATTCATGGGATAACTGGCTAAGGTTGACCTGAGATCACTTAGTTCTGTGTTCCTTTCAGATTTCAGTGCTGAGATAGCAGACAATGCGTCAGTCAAAAGCACTATTTTTCCATGTATTTGGTTCATATTTTGTAGTGCCATTTTTGCAGCTGCACTGAGGGCCTCTACCTCAGCCCTGAAATTGGTTGAGAACTTGCCAGTGGTCAGAGCCAAGGTTAGTTCTACTCCATTTTTTAGTCTGAGGACAACTCCCTCTCCTCCATTGTGGGTGGCATCTGTAGCCGAGCCATCCGTGTATACATGTGTCCATGAGTCCATTGGGTAGTTTTCATTTATGTGTTTTTCTTCAATGAGCCTTCTCTCCAGGTCTGTCTGTGTGCATTTCTTGTCAATGCCTCTTATTTCTTCTGAGAGCTCTGGGAGACTGCATGCCCAGGGAGGGAGGTGCTGGCTGGTTGAATGTGTCTTGGTTGAGCCAGTGCCAATATTGCATCTTTGTGAGCAAGTTCTTTGGAGTTTGCCACGAGTTACTTCTTTTTAATCTGCCCCTACCGTAGCTGTTGATTCGGAGGTGCATTGGATGGTTCGTCAGTCTCTTGAATTGTTCTCCTTGTTGAAGAACTTTCATGTCCTGTCTGTCCTCCATCGGCTGGAGCCCTGTCACAGTTTCCAGTACTTCTATGGGTTCGAATCCAGACTGTGTTGTTCTGTTCACATGTCCATTATTCCAGAAATGCTTTAGACTGTTACCAGAGCTATTTTTTTTTTTCTTTTTCGTCCGCTTTCAACTCAGACGAAGTTTCATCTCTGAAACTGATTTTTGCGTGAAAATCCGTTTTTCCAATTTCTTACAATGGCAGCAGCGTACACATTGTAAATTACTTTACACTGGCAGCCGTGTGCTCAATGTACTCGTAATTAGTATTCCTCGCCATATAGGCAGATTTTCTCCGACTTCAGAGGTACTCACGTTATCGTCCTGAGTAAGACCAGGGACTCGAACAAATGCCGGACAGTAGGTTCGAACCCGAGCTATGAGGCGTCTCACAGCTAGCAGGCCGAGCTACTATCAACTACTCTAGGCAGACCCCCACCAGAGCTATGAAGTTTGTGCTTTGTACAATACTCTGGGTGGGCAGGTGGTGCAGCATTTCTGTAGAAACAGATTAGCCATATGTGGTCAAACCTGGCTCAGTGAAGTAAATCCTTCATCTTGAGAGCATTTAACTAGTGGTTTAACAAATACATAATCTACAACAAACTCAAATAACAAGTCTGTTGTAGTGTAGCAGAACTTGCTGTAGTTGAGAATCATCGCACTGTTGAGGCACAGAGAAAGTGAGATGCTTGAACAGACAAAACGCACAACACCTACATGTCCAATCTCGATCATTTATGCCTCACCTGTGGTAGGGAAATTGTGTTCAAAGATTGGACTTTACAGTCAACTCCGTACACACCAGAGAGGTGCAGCAACACACATCTGAGACTGTTATCATCGCTTACGATGGACATTAGCGGCTAATATTATTGTAATGTCTGATGTAACACTTCATCAACAGTTGTATTAAACTTGTACTAAACATATCATTCAACATTCTATTACTACCAGTGAAGCTCACTTTACTAAACATATCATTCAACATTCTATTACTACTAGTGAAGCTCACGTTATTAAACTTGTACTAAACATATCATTCAACATTCTGTTACTACTAGTGAAGCTCACGTTATTAAACTTGTACTAAACATATCATTCAACATTCTGTTACTACTAGTGAAGCTCACGTTATTAAACTTGTACTAAACATATCATTCAACATTCTGTTACTACTAGTGAAGCTCACGTTATTAAACTTGTACTAAACATATCATTCAACATTCTATTACTACTAGTGAAGCTCACGTTATTAAACTTGTACTAAACATATCATTCAACATTCTATTACTACTAGTGAAGCTCACTTTACTAAACATATCATTCAACATTCTATTACTACTAGTGAAGCTCACGTTATTAAACTTGTACTAAACATATCATTCAACATTCTATTACTACTAGTGAAGCTGACGTTATTAAACTTGTACTAAACATATCATTCAACATTCTGTTACTACTAGTGAAGCTCACGTTATTAAACTTGTACTAAACATTTCATTCAACATTCTATTACTACTAGTGAAGCTCACGTTATTAAACTTGTACTAAACATATCATTCAACATTCTATTACTACTAGTGAAGCTCACGTTATTAAACTTGTACTAAACATATCATTCAACATTCTGTTACTACTAGTGAAGCTCACGTTATTAAACTTGTACTAAACATATCATTCAACATTCTGTTACTACTAGTGAAGCTCACGTTATTAAACTTGTACTAAACATATCATTCAACATTCTATTACTACTAGTGAAGCTCACGTTATTAAACTTGTACTAAACATGTCATTCAACATTCTGTTACTACTAGTGAAGCTCACGTTATTAAACTTGTACTAAACATATCATTCAACATTCTGTTACTACTAGTGAAGCTCACGTTATTAAACTTGTACTAAACATATCATTCAACATTCTATTACTACTAGTGAAGCTCACGTTATTAAACTTGTACTAAACATATCATTCAACATTCTATTACTACCAGTGAAGCTCACTTTATTGATTCTTGATTCAGGTTTGAAAATGACAAGTACAGTAAAGTTCCTCTATTTATTTTTGGTGATTTTAACTTTCGTTTGGACTCTAATCTTCTCATTCAGGTTAGTAATGTCATCATCTCTTTGTGATTTGGTTAAATATGAGAGATTTTATTCTCATATCATCTGTGTATCTGTGCTAGATGGAAGGTGTATAACATTGATACTTGCAGTAGTGTGTGTGTGAAAACATAACGTTGGCTTGTTACAATATGTCAGTGTAGTGGTTGATTAAATAACTGTGTGAAAACATAACGTTGGCTTGTTACAATATGTCAGTGTAGTAGTTGATTAAATAACTGTGTGAAAACATAACATTGGCTTGTTACAATATGTCAGTGTAGTAGTTGATTAAATAACTGTGTGAAAACATAACGTTGGCTTGTTACAATATGTCAGTGTAGTAGTTGATTAAATAACTGTGTGAAAACATAACGCTGGCTTGTTACAATATGTCAGTGTAGTAGTTGATTAAATAACTGTGTGAAAACATAACGCTGGCTTGTTACAATATGTCAGTGTAGTAGTTGATTAAATAACTGTGTGAAAACATAACGTTGGCTTGTTACAATATGTCAGTGTAGTAGTTGATTAAATAACTGTCTCCCTTACTGCATGTGTAGAACCACTTTTTTTTAAGGGTAGTGTAGTACAAGGGGGAACATGAACTTGAGGAATTGAATGGCTGTATGGTTAGTGTAGTACAGGGGGAACATGAACTTGAGGAATTGAATGGCTGTATGACTAGTGTAGTACAGGGGGAACATGAACTTGAGGAATTGAATGGCTGTATGACTAGTGTAGTACAGGAGGAACATGAACTTGAGGAATTGAATGGCTGTATGGCTAGTGTAGTACAGGGGGAACATGAACTTGAGGAATTGAATGGCTGTATGGCTAGTGTAGTACAGGGGGAACATGAACTTGAGGAATTGTATGGCTGTATGACTAGTGTAGTACAGGAGGAACATGAACTTGAGGAATTGAATGGCTGTATGGCTAGTGTAGTACAGGGGGGAACATGAACTTGAGGAATTGAATGGCTGTATGGCTAGTGTAGTACAGGGGGAACATGAACTTGAGGAATTGTATGGCTGTATGACTAGTGTAGTACAGGAGGAACATGAACTTGAGGAATTGAATGGCTGTATGGCTAGTGTAGTACAGGGGGGAACATGAACTTGAGGAATTGAATGGCTGTATGGCTAGTGTAGTACAGGGGGGAACATGAACTTGAGGAATTGAATGGCTGTATGGCTAGTGTAGTACAGGGGGAACATGAACTTGAGGAATTGTATGGCTGTATGACTAGTGTAGTACAGGAGGAACATGAACTTGAGGAATTGAATGGCTGTATGGTTAGTGTAGTACAGGGGGGAACATGAACTTGAGGAATTGAATGGCTGTATGGCTAGTGTAGTACAGGGGGGAACATGAACTTGAGGAATTGAATGGCTGTATGGCTAGTGTAGTACAGGGGGGAACATGAACTTGAGGAATTGAATGGCTGTATGGTTAGTGTAGTACAGGGGGGAACATGAACTTGAGGAATTGAATGGCTGTATGGCTAGTGTAGTACAGGGGGGAACATGAACTTGAGGAATTGAATGGCTGTATGGCTAGTGTAGTACAGGGGGGAACATGAACTTGAGGAATTGAATGGCTGTATGGCTAGTGTAGTACAGGGGGGAACATGAACTTGAGGAATTGAATGGCTGTATGGTTAGTGTAGTACAGGGGGGAACATGAACTTGAGGAATTGAATGGCTGTATGGCTAGTGTAGTACAGGGGGGAACATGAACTTGAGGAATTGAATGGCTGTATGGCTAGTGTAGTACAGGAGGAACATGAACTTGAGGAATTGAATGGCTGTATGACTAGTGTAGTACAGGGGGAACATGAACTTGAGGAATTGAATGGCTGTATGACTAGTGTAGTACAGGGGGAACATGAACTTGAGGAATTGAATGGCTGTATGGCTAGTGTAGTACAGGGGGGAACATGAACTTGAGGAATTGAATGGCTGTATGGCTAGTGTAGTACAGGGGGGAACATGAACTTGAGGAATTGAATGGCTGTATGACTAGTGTAGTACAGGGGGAACATGAACTTGAGGAATTGAATGGCTGTATGGCTAGTGTAGTACAGGGGGGAACATGAACTTGAGGAATTGAATGGCTGTATGGTTAGTGTAGTACAGGGGGGAACATGAACTTGAGGAATTGAATGGCTGTATGGCTAGTGTAGTACAGGGGGGAACATGAACTTGAGGAATTGAATGGCTGTATGACTAGTGTAGTACAGGAGGAACATGAACTTGAGGAATTGAATGGCTGTATGGCTAGTGTAGTACAGGGGGGAACATGAACTTGAGGAATTGAATGGCTGTATGGCTAGTGTAGTACAGGAGGAACATGAACTTGAGGAATTGAATGGCTGTATGACTAGTGTAGTACAGGAGGAACATGAACTTGAGGAATTGAATGGCTGTATGGCTAGTGTAGTACAGGAGGAACATGAACTTGAGGAATTGAATGGCTGTATGGCTAGTGTAGTACAGGGGGGAACATGAACTTGAGGAATTGAATGGCTGTATGGTTAGTGTAGTGGTGTATCTGTTCTAATAGATTAGAACATGGTTTACCATGTGGGAGACCCATGTTCAGTCCACGGTAAGGACAAGGATTTTTTCTGTCGGGACATAAAAGACAATTCCCAACCTGAGCAGTTTTGCTGCGACTACACTAGCCATACAACCATTTAGTTCCTCTGTATCTTGTCTCCTCCTCTCCATCTCCACCCCACACACACCACCCTACAAAGCGGTATAACAGGCAGTAACGATAGGTTTTTTTTGTATGGCTGGTGCAGTTCCCACAAAACTGTTCAAATTAGGGCCTTTTCTTTATGCCCCAGACAGAAAAAACTCATTAACTTTACCGGGTATCGATCCAGGTCTCCCGAATGGAAGCCTGCGCTCTAATCAATTCTACCACATATTCCTCAAATGGTTGATTAAACAACTAAAACAGTATGAAATGGAACTGATAGGAAAACAAAAGATCAGAATACTAAGAGCATGCATATTCCTAATGACAACATATGAGTGTAGAGCATAGACGTTAAACAAGGCAGTGGAAAAACATATATGTGTTTTTGAATATAAGTGTTACAGAAGTGTTCTCCATATATTATGGACAGAGAGAACAAATAAATCTATCCAGAAAGAACTTATAATCAAAGAAAACTATCTGATGCTCAAATAAGAATGAGAAAATGGAAGTATTTTGGACATATAAAGAGACACGAAGGGTTGGAGAAGAACATTATGGAAGGAGGCATACCGGCAAAGAGGAGAAGAGGAAGACCACGGAGAAGATGGATTCATGATGTAACTGATTTGAGTTTGATGGCTGCAGAGGCTGGACATCTGGCCTATGAGAGAAAGTCTAAAGGACTATTAGGGTGACAAAGTTCTGTTCAGGACAAGCTATGTGATGATGATGAATGGCTGTGGACATCACTTGGGATGTACCTTAGTTGTATAATACAAAGAAAACTGTTTCAAACCAAAGAGACATCTGTTGTATAATCTCTATATCCTCTTGGTGTCCCGACTGACACATAAGGCTTCCACAAGAGACCACTGTTGCCGTTCTGCTGACTTTCTACCAACCGTCTCCCACGTCAGGCCACACTCCTTCAACTCTCTCTCCACCGTTCTTCTCCATGTTTCCTTTGGACATCCAGGCCTTCTCTTCCCATCCACTGTCCATCTGAGAGCTGCCATAGCCAATGCCCCCACTGGCATACGACATACATGTCCAAACCACCTCCATCTTCGTCTCTTAATGATGGTCTCCAAGGATGCACAGTCTGTTCGCTTCAAAAGCTCCTCATTTGTTATGGTATTTGGCCAGAAAATTTGCAGGATTTTTCTTAAACATTTATTCTGAAATGTCTCCAACTTGTGTATTATGTGTTGGGTCATTTTCCAGCATTCACTACTGTATAATAGCACTTCCAATATTTTAAGTTTTGTCCTAAGATTTAGTCCTTTTGTTTTCCAAATTTTGTTGAGCATTGCAAAAGTTTAATACAAACACACACAAATTAGTTGTTTTCAACAATTTTTTCAATGAATTGTGCAAGGGCAGCAGCTTTTCAGCCTGCTATTATCGATTTTGAACTGCTAAGGGTTCTTTTACATGCTCAATTTGAACACGGGACCTATGTTTTATCGTCCGTCTTCTATAAAACTAGGAACTCGATCTCACCTACACAGAGATCAGGGATCTCTGGAAAAATTTCATGATGGCTCCAAGAGGGAGCGAACCGGTTACCTATGGAACAAGAGGTAAATACCTAACATCAACACCACAGAGTGCCCCTGTAGCAGTGGGAGATGATAAAGTAGGAAGAGACTTGATAGTGTGACTATGCTTTGTTGTTGATATAGAACACATGATGATAATTGTTTGCCACAGTTTCTCTGTAAGTACCAGTCATCAAACACTGACTAATGATTCCTATTGTTGATCTCCACTTCAGGAACTAGCAGGCAAGTTGGTACCATGTCAGACAAAAGGAAAGAAAGGACTGATCAACAAAGTAGAGTACACAGAAGTAGATAATGGAAAAGTGAGTTATTATATGTTGTCTTTTGTGCATGTCATACATGTAGACATTGTTTACATCAGTGCTATCCAATGTTTTTATATATTGTGGCACATCTGACTAATGACTGTGGCACATCTGACTAATGACTGTGGCACATCTGACTAATGACTGTGGCACATCTGACTAATGACTGTGGCACATCTGACTAATGACTGTGGCACATCTGACTAATGACTGTGGCACATCTGACTAATGACTGTGGCACATCTGACTAATGACTGTAGCACATCTGACTAATGACTGTGGAGGTGCTGGTTTCATGTAAAAATTACAATACTAATACTACTACTAATAATAACAGAGCAATATTAATAGTAATTTGATGGGAAAACAAATAATATATGAAAACTTAATCCTGTCTAGTCTACAAGTTAACCATTTAAACAAAACAAATATTGTGCTTCTGAAACAAACTGAAATATACTCTTATTGAGAAACACATTTTTTTCTTGAGATTCTGGTTAATGCTAAAGCCAGAAAAAGTAGAATAGGGCACCAGGGATGTATGACATAAGAGGTCGGGTTGGACAATGCTGGTCTACATGTATTCTTTATTGTTTGTAGATTTACTTGCAGCTTTCTCTCACACACATTCATGTGCACACACATATGTGTACATACATACACACACACACACATTTGATGGGTGGACATTATGTACCAAAACTGTCATCAACTAGCCCCTGTTCACTCACTGAATAACATTAACTTGCAAATGTTGCTCGATAAACTGATTTCTATTTGGTATCATCTTCTTCTTTTACTCTGTCCATGACATCTGGCTTGCTTTGATGAACATTCTTCCAGTTTCTGTCTTCTGGTTATCTTTAACCTTCTTACCCTTTGATTTCCCTCAATGTTCCAGACATAGAAATGTCAGAATATGCTGCTGGTTTGTTTCTCTTAGAAGATATCTTATCAATAAGTATGCTCAGGAAGATTGAAACAGGCTGGACTCTGAGACAATGTTTGGAGTTGCTGAAGAGGTCAAGGCTGATAAAAATCAGTTTTATTTTTGTGCCAGGGCATGCAGGTGTACAGGGAATTGAACATGCTAATAGGCTTGCAGGTATGGCTGATGTAAAAAGTGGGTGATCAATGAACCAGGCTGATATTCTAAATTCCATAAGGGAGAGAGGACATGTAAATGATTCAAGTAATAGTGTTAAATCTACAACACTAACCAGACTGCAAGAATTTCAAGTCTAATGTGATGTAGCTAGACAAGAGCACTTTACTGGTAATCAAAGAAGAATAGTAAACCAACAAAGAACCGGTGTCATTAGTCACCACACACTGAGAGACATACTGAGGAGAAGGTTGGACCACTTATGGACTAAATGTTCAATGTGCAGTGATGATGATCTGATGACTAAACTAAACTAAACAGCATTATAAATCCTTTTCAAGCGTTAACACAGAAGAAGAATAGGAAAGCCCAACTAGTATAGCATGTTACTGTTGATGTAAAACATCTAATGATATTTGTCCAATGTTTGGTCTTTGTCTACATAGATTGTGTTAACAGTGGGCAGCAAGAGCTTTGACTACTACGACAAACATTCTGATCTATTTGCCAGCATGTATAAATGGGTATGTGCTGATGATGCTTTTGTCTAAAACAATGAATCTTTAGCATGATCTTTATTCTGATATTTTACATGTATCTCCACAAACAAGGATCTAAAGGCAAACAAGTGAATTCATTGCCTCCCCTGTGTGGTGCCGGGACCTGCAAGGGAAGAAAAGAATAGTACCACTGTGACCTACAAGGCGTATCGTAAGAGGTGACTGATGTAGGACCTAGGAAGCTACCCTAGTAAATAAAAAACATAGCAGAAATTGAATATGATTTCTCACTAGAGAGCTAAAGGCTAGGGTAATAAACCATGATAGAAAATCCCCACTGCCTTGTGGGTCAGCACGGTTATGAAGAAGGCTAGAAGAGTAAACTTTGACCACACATCTGAAGAGGATGCTGGGTGATGCAGACATGAAAGCCTTGCAGGTTGGCTGGGGACAGCCCAAGGCTGACGGAGAGTGAACCCAGTAAACGCTGGCTTAAACCGAACACATTGCAAAGGATAAGTACCAGAGCTCCAAATTGCACTGATGATGTGACAAAACCCACCCATGCTAAGGCTGCATGAATCAGGTTTCCAACGAATAAGAATTTATGAGGAAATCTGGTACATCGGTCTAGGCGGTGATCGAGAGAGAGAGAGAGAGAGAGATGAATGATCAAAGAATATCAAAGCAGGCATTGAAGTGGGATGCAAGGGGTTCAAGAAAGAGAGGACGACCTAAGGAGACCCTGAAACTAACTTTGCTGAGAGAGGCAAGAAATATCGATCTCAGTTCCATGGAGTAGATTGAGCAAGTTGCCAAGGATAAAATGGTATGGAGAAATTGCTTGCAGGCCCTATGTAATGTATAATGGTACGAGAGGAATTATTATTATTATTAATTATATTTAGTATAGACAAGAGAGACAAGCGAAAACTCAGAAGTTGCACAGTGAAACACTTGCCAATTGACAGTCTGTAAAGACGAAAAAGGCCATATATATTTAGTATAGCATTAATGACATTTCATACCGACACTGATGACATATTTCTTTGTTTCTTGTCAATGACAGCTTCAACAGTATGACTCTGAGTTCTCCTCATTTAGAGATCGGTTATATGAGCATGATATCACTTTTATGCCCAGGTGAGCTTTTCAGTATGAGTTATGCCCAGGTGAGCTTATCAGTATGAGTTATGCCTTGCTTGTGAACATTGTAGTATACGATAAGCTTTTCATACAAATAACTTAATTGATGAACACACTTGCAAATGAGATAAAAGAATGTGTACAAATATTCAGATATACACAGACGTGTTCACTTATCTTAACACACCATCTACAAGTAACAACATGGATTGTAGGGTTTGACCTATTTGTAAATAATCACATGTAACCGCCAGTAACCGACAAGATGGCAGCTGAATATTGAACTGTTGGAATTGATATACGAGAAGTTTCAGGTTTGTAAATCCCAGTCTCTTACCAGATTGTGAGAGATTGGTGTTGATATTGGTACAGTCCAAAAAGAATGACTTACCAAATATGTAAAAAGATTGATTGATCAATATCGAACTGTCATGTTGGGACACTGGGTGCTTCTGGATTTGTTGAGGTGAGGATTGGAGCATCTTTGGACATGTTCGGAGTGCTGTTGATAATCCTCATAATAATAACCGTCCATTGCAAGCGATGATGACAACAGCCTCAGACATGTGCTGCTGCACCAGTGGTGTGTGCAGAGTCTAATCCTAGAACACAATCCCCTACCACAGGTGGGACATACATGATCAATGTTAGACATGTGGGTGTTGTGTGTTCTATCTTTTTGAGCAGCTCATTTTCTCTGTGCCTCAACGGCATGAGGATTCTCAGCTATGCAGGTCCCTCTTGTTGGTACAACACCACATTTGGCAATCTTGCACCATGGATTCCCAGCATGTGGTGTCTATATCGAAGCATTTAAGAGTGTCATTAAAGTGTTTATTCTGTCCACCAGCAGAACATCTGCCCTTTTCAAGCTCAGCTCACCATATATCAACTGTTTTGGGATGCGTTTCTCAGGCAATGTGACCGGCCCATTTCACTTGGGCCTTCTGCAACAGGGTGTTGATGCTTGGGATTTTTGCTCTTGTGAGGACTTCGGTGTCTGGAATTTTGTCATGCCAGTTTATTTTTAGTATTCTTCGTAGACAGCTTGTGTGGAAGTGGTTTAGTTTTCTTGCATGTCTGCTATATACTGTCCATATAATATGATAATTCTCATATAACTGATAACACATGTAATAACCCTAGACACAATATATGTCAAAGAGCACATGTATACCACATAGAACAAGTTTAACGTATAGATATGCTCATATGTATGTGTCCTTAGATGTATAATAGTTGATGTAATATATGTAATGAGATAATAGTTAAATGTATGATGAAATGATTGATTTAAGTTTGAAAATATTGTTGAAGCTACCCTTTCTGTGAAGATGTTTCTGATGGCATTTCATACATGAAGACACGTGTGCCATCATGGTGTGACCGTGTCCTGCTCACTCATACAGCCAGAGATATACTTATTCAGGTAAGACTCTAGTAAGACTGGATTTCTATCATTGCTAAGTACAATCTATATAATAACATATGGTAGGTTGTTGATAGCAAAGTTGATAACACACAACACTAGTAACTCCATGTCATGGAAATTCTAAGGTTCGAGGCCGGCTCAGGCAATAAATCTCTATTTTATACACGGTATGCTGTTGAGCTACAGAAAACTATGATCAATATACACGGTATGCTGTTGAGCTTTACAGCAAACTATGATCAATATACACGGTATGCTGTTGAGCTTTACAGCAAACTATGATCAATATACACGGTATGCTGTTGAGCTACAGAAAACTATGATCAATATACACGGTATGCTGTTGAGCTACAGAAAACTATGATCAATATACACAGTATGCTGTTGAGCTACAGAAAACTATGATCAATATACACAGTATGCTGTTGAGCTACAGAAAACTATGATCAATATACACAGTATGCTGTTGAGCTTTACAGAAAACTATGATCAATATACACGGTATGCTGTTGAGCTACAGAAAACTATGATCAATATACACGGTATGCTGTTGAGCTACAGAAAACTATGATCAATATACACAGTATGCTGTTGAGCTACAGAAAACTATGATCAATATACACGGTATGCTGTTGAGCTACAGAAAACTATGATCAATATACACAGTATGCTGTTGAGCTACAGAAAACTATGATCAATATACACAGTATGCTGTTGAGCTTTACAGAAAACTATGATCAATATACACAGTATGTTGTTGAGCTACAGAAAACTATGATCAATATACACGGTATGCTGTTGAGCTACAGAAAACTATGATCAATATACACAGTATGCTGTTGAGCTTTACAGAAAACTATGATCAATATACACAGTATGTTGTTGAGCTACAGAAAACTATGATCAATATACACAGTATGCTGTTGAGCTACAGAAAACTATGATCAATATACACGGTATGCTGTTGAGCTACAGAAAACTATGATCAATATACACAGTATGCTGTTGAGCTACAGAAAACTATGATCAATATACACAGTATGCTGTTGAGCTACAGAAAACTATGATCATATACACGTATGCTGTTGAGCTACAGAAAACTATGATCAATTTACTTAGCAATCAGAGCCGTAACTGATTCACTACTGGGTTTTTGTCACCTCTGGACGGAATTATTTTTTAGCTTCCAAAATATTGCATACATACCTTAGCTAAACTAAAATATTGTTTCTAAATATTATTTAAAGTTAAACTTATTGTATATCAAATTAAAGATAAATGAATGCACTTTCACAAAATATTTATTGTATCTGAAAATATAATGTGTTTACTATGCATGCAAAATATTAGCATGAATTAAAAAAACTAATTGAAATTGTGAGAAAAAAAATCGAACTTGCTAGGACCTTGATGAGCAATATGTTGTATAAATCAGTCTAACTGCTCTCTTTATATATGTAATACATTTATGAATACACAAACATTAAAACAATTGTGAAGGAATGTATGGTTTATTAACTATTCACAAACTAGTATCATGACTATTCATAAAAATTGCTAGTTTTTATATGGTCAAATGGTATCCTAGAATGAATGGTAAACTCTGTTTCACTTCTACTTCTAGCATAAGCCACGATGATATGTATTCTTTATTGTTTATACTTCACTTTACGTAGTTTCGGTTAATAAAAGCTCTAATCGGAACGAAAAGTAATAAAAACGCAACAAAATAGTAAACGTCGTGAGTGACTCGTGGTCCATGCAATGGGATATATTGACACTTGAGTCGTTTGGTACGGAATCAGTGCTTGTCTTGTTTGAATAACAAGCGACACTGGGGATAAAGAAAAGCCTTCACACAAAAATTAGTCAGAGGCGATGTTAGGCAGCATGACTACGCCGGAATTTATAGCATCCAAACAAAAAACAAACATAACAGAACATATGATCAACATATAACTGTTATCCTGTGCCATACAGACTGACATATGCTATTGTAAGACAACAAACATAACATAACATATGATCAACATATAACTCTGTGCCATACAGACTGACATATGCTATTGTAAGACAACAAACATAACAGAACATATGATCAACATATAACGGATCAGTGCATGTTGACTGCATATACTATTATAAGACAACAAACATAACAAACAGATCAACATATAACTCTGTCCATGACGCATAATGAGACAACAAACAAAACATAACATAGATCAATATAACTGTGCCATAGACTGACATATACTATTTGTAACATCACTTAAGTGATCATGTGCCATGTTGACTGACATATACTATTGTAAGATAAGTAAGGAACCTTTTTGTTCATACCATGAGGTATATTGGGAAATGAGTGTAGAAAAGTATGAAACTGCCTGGAATGTAGTGATGTATTTTCTGTGCCACTAACTGGTTCTTTGTCATTATTTGTGACTATTTTTATTACTCTTTATCTTCTTTGCCTAGATCCTGTCATCCAATCATTTATGATCTCATTAAGGATGTTTGTATGGGACCACAAGGTATGTCACTATTGATATGACTTCTTCATTGAGTTCTTTCATACATTTATCTAACTGAAACTTAAACTATCATCATCCAAAGAAACTAGTTGTGTGTGAGACAGACCACAAGGTATGTCACATTTGATATGACTTTCATTGAGTTCTTTCATACATTTATCTAACTGAAACTTTATCATACATCCAAAGAAACTAGTTGTGTTGTGAGACAGATCACAAGGTATGTCACTATTTGATATGACTTCTTCATTGAGTTCTTTCATACATTTATCTAACTGACTTAAACTATCATACATCCAAAGAAACTAGTTGTGTGGAGACAGATCACAAGGTATGTCACATTTGATATGACTTTCATTGAGTTCTTTCTACATTTATCTAACTGAAACTTTAAACTATCATACATCCAAAGAAACTAGTTGTGTTGTGAGACAGATCACAAGGTATGTCACTATTTGATATGACTTCTTCATTGAGTTCTTTCATACATTTATCTAACTGAAACTTTAAACTATCATACATCCAAAGAAACTAGTTGTGTTGAGACAGATCCAAGGTATGTCACTATTTGATATCTTTCATTAGTTCTTCACATTTATCAACTGAAACTTTAAACTATCATCATCCAAAGAAACTAGTTTGGGAGACCACAAGTATGTCACATTTGATATGACTTCTTCATTGAGTTCTTCATACATTTATCTAACTGAAACTTAAACTATCATACATCCAAAGAAACTAGTTAGGGGATGACAGATCACAAGGTATGTCATATTTGATATGACTTCTTATTGAGTTCTTTCATCATTTATCTAACTGAAACTTTAAATATCATACATCCAAGAAACTAGTTTGTTGTGAGACAGATCACAAGGTATGTCACTATTTGATATGACTTCTTCATTGAGTTCTTTCATACATTTATCTAACTGAAACTTTAAACTATCATACATCCAAAGAAATTAGTTGTGTTGTGAGACAGATCACAGTGAACCAAGAGAGAAAGAAAATATGCTGGCACTCTAAAGTTGAACATTTTACATATTTGGGTAGTAAAGTGTCAAACAACGGAGACACGATGAAAGAAATAAACTCTCGTATTGCTATAGCAGCTAGTGCCTTCACTAAATTAACGAATATCTGGCAATCTCAAGATCTTAGTATATGCACAAAAGTTAAATTATTTAGGTCATGTGTGATTCCTGTACTGACCTACGGTTGTGAAAGTTGGGAAAACAACAAAGAAAATTGATAAGAAACTGGACAGCTTTGAGAATAAATGTCTATGAAAATTATTAAAAGTAAAATGGAGTGATTTCGTTTCTAACAACACAGTGAGAGATAGAACACACCAACAACCCGTATCAAATATTATAAGGAAACGAAGGTTGAAATATTTAGGTCATGTTCTTAGATCAGACGAAAAGAGACTAAATCGACAAGTCCTTATGTGGTCACCAGTTGGGAAAAGAAAACGTGGAAGACCAAAGACCACTCTTCGAAGAACCATCCAACAAGAAAGTAAACTATTGGGATGTAAAACCATACAAGATCTCCAACTGCTAGCAAAGAACCGTATCACATGGAGATCTAAAACCTCTGCCCTATGTGCCGCCTTTGGCTCGAAAGGAATAAACTAACTCTATAGGACACAGCTTGAGTAAACATGAGGGGAATATAATAAGGACTCTTTCCTGGAACCAGCGGGGAAAAAACTAAAGAAAGGAAGCCTATAAATGAATGAAGAAGTTATATTGAGGCAGAGGCTAACGTTAGAAGCTTGAGCAAGAGACAAGTTGAAGTTAGCATGTTGTAGGCAAAGAGACAAGAGTAAAGATAGGAAGACTTAGCATGTTAGTAAGGTAGCCTATGAGTCTCAAGTTAGAAGGCTAAAAGAAAAGCGAGAGAGAGGTAGAGAGAACAACTATACATGCTGGTTAATTCAGTACCCAAATCTTCACTTTAGTTCAGTTATCTAGTCAGCTCTTGAACTCACTGATGACATCTTACTGGATGTAGAACTGCACAAGAGGATTAGCATGACTTCAACAATCTTAGTCAAGTATATATATCAGAGAGTGTAGGGGTATAACATGCTGGACATCAATGTCTAGATTTCTGTATACAGAGTAAATGTCTTGATAAGTCTATTTAATGCCAGAAAATCATGATCCCTTCATCCATCACAGGAGAAACAATGAATATATTTCACATGCACTTCCTAATATATAAACTCTAAATGCCTTGAAGGGACAGAGTAACAAACAATGAAGTGTTGGAATCATGCAGGCATGTCTAGCATGATCACTTTTCTCTGTTAATGTTGCTTAAGATGGTCAAGTCACTTGTACTTGATGGAGGATAGATGAATCAGTCCATAATGATATCTTTGTGTGAAGAGTTGCTTTCTGTATTCTTCCAAGTGTTTTTTTGGTATCAACATTGTTATCACAAAAATAAATGTTGATGGGAAAATGTGTAGCTGCTCTTATCACAGCATAGACTTGCTGTTGTACCCATAACTTAACATTGATCAGTTACAGACAATCAAAAATATTGGATAAACAATAAGTATACTTCAAGATGACTCCCAAGTTATCTACTCAATTCTATTTTCTCATTCATTATCTCTGCATATTTGATTTAGTTCTATCTCACATTCCAGTGTTCTCTTTTCTGATTTTGTGTCACATTCCCATGTGTTTAAGGTCTTTCTCACATACATCTTTTGTTGTCAATTTATACTTTGTCTGTGGTTCTAGAACAATCACTAGCAGTCAGTCTTTTCTTCTATAGATGCTTACTGATTACTTGTTGCTATTCACATCACAGCACTCATGGAAACCTATAGGTGCTCAGTCATGTTCAGCAGATGACAAGTATATACAGACTAATTGTATCTCATTAGCTGCTAGCACACACACCGCACGGCGCAGTGGGGATCTCTGTGGTTAAGTGGCTAAGTGGTTAAGCATTTGTCTTGCATTCCAAAGGTCGTAGGTTTGAATCTGGATCACACCATTCTGTTCACTATTGCATTTTTTCCAGAGATCTCTAGTATTGTTGATGGTGCTACGGAGTTCATGCTTTGTGCAATACTCTCGGCAGGTAGAGTGCCATTTCTGCGTAGAGGGACTAAGCCATATGGGGTAAAACCCAGTGCAATGAATTCAATCCTTGGGCTTTAGACACAAGACACTGACTGACACATCCTCCCCATCTTAGCCTTGTATGTCAGCGATGCTACTTGTACAACATTGTATAGCAAACTGTTACAGTCTCAGTAATATATCCTTATCAATAGTCATGTTGATATCCCTCCCCATCTTAGCCTTGTATGTCAGCGATGCTACTTGTACAACATTGTATAGGAAACTGTTACAGTCTCAGTAATATATGCTTATCAATAGTCAATGTTGATATCCCTCCCCATCTTAGCCTTGTATGTCAGCGATGCTACTTGTACAACATTGTATAGCAAACTGTTACAGTCTCAGTAATATATGCTTATCAATAGTCATGTTGATATCCCTCCCCATCTTAGCCTTGTATGTCAGCGATGCTACTTGTACAACATTTTATAGCAAACTGTTACAGTCTCAGTAATATATCCTTATCAATAGTCAATGTTGATATCCCTCCCCATCTTAGCCTTGTATGTCAGCGATGCTACTTGTACAACATTTTATAGCAAACTGTTACAGTCTCAGTAATATATGCTTATCAATAGTCATGTTGATATCCCTCCCCATCTTAGCCTTGTATGTCAGCGATGCTACTTGTACAACATTTTATAGCAAACTGTTACAGTCTCAGTAATATATCCTTATCAATAGTCAATGTTGATATCCTCCCATCTTAGCCTTGTATGTCAGCGATGCTACTTGTACAACATTTTATAGCAAACTGTTACAGTCTCAGTAATATATGCTTATCAATAGTCATGTTGATATCCCTCCCCATCTTAGCCTTGTATGTCAGCGATGCTACTTGTACAACATTTTATAGCAAACTGTTACAGTCTCAGTAATATATCCTTATCAATAGTCAATGTTGATATCCCTCCCCATCTTAGCCTTGTATGTCAGCGATGCTACTTGTACAACATTGTATAGGAAACTGTTACAGTCTCAGTAATATATGCTTATCAATAGTCAATGTTGATATCCCTCCCCATCTTAGCCTTGTATGTCAGCGATGCTACTTGTACAACATTGTATAGCAAACTGTTACAGTCTCAGTAATATATGCTTATCAATAGTCATGTTGATATCCCTCCCCATCTTAGCTTGTATGTCAGTGATGCTTCTGTAAGACAAGCATTGTATAGGCAAACTGTTCAGTCTCAGTAATATATGGCTTATCAAACAATGCTGATATCCTCCCCATCTTAGCCTTGTATGTCAGCGATGCTACTTGTACAACATTGTATAGCAAACTGTTACAGTCTCAGTAATATATCCTTATCAATAGTCAATGTTGATATCTATCTTCAAGTGTTTTCTCAAACTCTTGCCCTTGTTTATGTCCATTGTACCCACACACTATAGATTCTATCAATCTCTAAGATTTGTCTCTATACTTTTGTTTTCTCTTACATCCTTCTATCAGTTCCCCATAATCATAGCAGCATCATATGTGCCACGCCAGCTGGCATAGGCAATCATGGATCACCATAAACATCTGTCCTAACTACCAACTAGAAGTTGATAGTTAATCAGTTTAGAATGTTGACAACAATATAAGTTTAACGAAAGAAAGGAAGGATACAAGAGACAATATTGAATATATAGACAATATTTCAAGCGAATGAAAGAAAGAAAGGATTAGTATATTTCTCTAGATATGTTGATAAAGATGGACAATACTGACAGTTGATTCTACGATATCTTGCAATTGTCACTGTTTGGTAACATGAATAATGTTCTCTATCTTCCCATTGCAGCCAGCATATTTGTAACATGAATAATGTTCTCTATCTTCCCATTGCAGCCAGCATATTTGTAATATGAATAATGTTCTATCTTCCCATTGCAGCCAGCATATTTGTAATATGAATAATGTTCTCTATCTTCCCATTGCAGCCACCATATTTGTAATATGAATAATGTTCTATCTTCCCGTTGCAGCCAGCATATTTGTAATATGAATAATGTTCTATCTTCCCATTGCAGCCAGCATATTTGTAATATGAATAATGTTCTATCTTCCCATTGCAGCCAGCATATTTGTAATATGAATAATGTTCTATCTTTCCATTGCAGCCAGCATATTTGTAATATGAATAATGTTCTATCTTCCTGTTGCAGCTAGCATATTTGTAAATGAATAATGTTCATCTTCCCGTCCAGCATATTTGTAATATGATAAGTCTATCTTCAGCCAGCAAATGTGAATATGAAAAATGTTCATCTTCGTTCAGCAGATATTTGTAATATGAATTGTCTATCTTCCATTGCAGCCAGATATTTGTAATATGAATAATGTTCTATCTTCCCGTTGCAGCCAGCATATTTGTAATATGAATAATGTTCTATCTTTCCATTGCAGCCAGCATATTTGTAATATAAATAATGTTCTATCTTCCCGTTGCAGCCAGCATATTTGTAATATGAATAATGTTCTATCTTCCCGTTGCAGCCAGCATATTTGTAATATGAATAATGTTCTATCTTTCCATTGCAGCCAGCATATTTATTTATTCACATGAAACCAGGAAAAGGTAATAGTCTGCAACAGAAACAGTCGTTGACTGAGTTCTCCACAACCAAACATCTGTCCCCTCTCAAACGCAAACGTACCTTGTCCATAAATGGTGAACTAGTTGAAGATGTAGATTTTAGTTCAGCAAATGTTGATCTGATTTCTATAAATATTCATGATTATGCAGTCTTTGAGAAAGAGCATGACCTTATCCCAGAGTTTAGAGTCAGTATAAAGAACAGGAAGACGTTGGATAAAACTGGAGACATGGGTAAGGATAGTTTGTTAGCTCCCTCTTTGACGACAGTTACTAGATCCAAATCCTTCCAGGAAGTGGCCAAAGAAGTACTAACATTGGAAAAAGTCCTCCTACAATGGCCTAAGCGTCCAGGAGTCGTCACCACAGTTCATCCTCAGAGGATTTTCAATGTGAAGAGAGTGAAGGTACTAGTATTATCACTGCTGAAATGGAGAGTTCAGACATAGAAGAAACTAGGTCTACCAGCTCTGATGAAACTGTAAATCTAGCTTCAGGATATGTTCCAGTCCATGAGAATGTTCAAATAAATTGTATTGTTAACGAATCCAATAATAATGAGAATTCACCGCTGTTGACAGAGAATAAGATAGAAGTTCAGTCAGAAATTGATGTAGCTCAAACTGCTGTTAAATTAGAATTGAATAGGGATGTTAGGATGAGTTCAAACAGATCAGGTGGTGCAGCTGCTGAGGCTGGACAGATGGCAGGTTGTGGAGACATCAACGGAAAAGTGGCAGATGTTGTTGTACTTGCTCAGCATGGTGGTATTGTGCATGAGGACATGTCTGCCCCTCTTCCTACCTCCACTCCTCCACCACACAACAGGTCTGGTGGGAAGGAAGTACAGAGTGGGACAACTGGGCAGGCTGTGCTTGCATCAGCTTCCTCTTCTAGTGGGTGTTGTACCTGTGTTGTGCAGTGAACCTCCTCCTCCTCATCTGTTGGTGTTGTTCTCTTGTGTAAGTTCTAGTGTTGAGCCATTAGTTGCGCTAACTTGAAAATATCAAAATATGAACCAAATTATACAGCTTTTAGAGCAGACAGTAAGATTGCTACTTTACAATAACATATGTGCATATTTTCTAGTACATTCAACCTCACTGATTGATTGATATATTAATAAAGAAGTATGTTGTTTCTGAACATAATATTCTTCTTGTAGATAAAGTCTGATGTGTTAACTCTTTCCATACCAATTGATGCACACTGTGCCACAGCGTATTATGTTGAATGCCATTCGTTGTACACTGCGCAATTCGAATTGTTTAATTTATACAAGTCTTTCTAGTTTTATTTCTACTACATTTTAATTTTGTTATTCTAATAGGTTGTCCAGTTTTCTTCAAATTAGTATCTAATAAGATATATATATATATGTTTATTGACGAGTAGTTATGATTTTGTTTTTAAATTGCCTTTTTGACCTCCCTTGAATGAAATAACTGCATACGGAAAGAAACAAAAAAATGGTGTGTGCCAAAAACAAAGATGTATCATGGCTATAGATAAAACCTTATGTGTTAAGATACAAAAGATGGGCTATGCCTAGAGATAACAAGTTTTGTTTTTATACCTGAAATATAAAATCTAGATTAATGCTGACAAGACCACAGACATGACAAACCACCCGCTCCCCTTCCCTCCTCTATAAGTTTCAGGACACTATTATGTTTCTCAAGTTTAAATCTAAGAATACTTGTATATAACTAGGAATGATCGATTGATTGATTAATTTGATGCTCAGATAAACACTTGAGAGCAACAACTTGAGATGACTGTATTTGTATTGTGTTATATATACACACATATGAGAACTCCTGATTTGAAGTTACTTTCTGTAGCTGTGTTGTCAACAGAATCTGGGCATATGTCTAATAGCTGAGTTGTCAAACAGAATCTGGACATATGTCTAATAGCTGAGTTGTCAAACAGAATCTGGACATATGTCTAATAGCTGATCTCACACAGATTCACAGATCTCATTTTCAAGTATCATTTCTAGTTTTGTTCCCCCTTTGATGTTATTTGTTTCATTCATAGATAATCCATTCATGATTTATTACCTAGCAAAACTAGTGTTCTCCCCTCATATCTTTCAGTGTGTGTGTGCTTTGTTGTCCAAACTGCTTGATTATAAATGAATATATTTATTTCATGTTAGCTGCACATTTTCTCTTACTTTTAAATCCTGCTCATTTATTATTGTGAAAGTGCAACCTTCACGTCACATGTGGGATATATTTTGTGGTATCTCGATGTTTATTTTTTTTATATGATCATTTTATGTGTTGCACTGGTTTGGTTTCAATAAAACTGCTACATCATGTCTGGTTACTCAAATATGGGACCTAGATGTCAATACTAGGAATACAAATCTTTCTCTTTTGTTGTTATACAGGTAGTTGTGTACAGCTGGTTCATATTTGATATATTCTTGTTCTTTTCTTTGATTATTCTCTGTGTAATGTTCTCTCTTTATTATTCTCTGTGTGATGTTCTATCTTTATTTTATTCTCTGTATGATGTTTTCTCTTTATTATTCTCTGTATGATGTTTTCTCTTTATTATTCTCTGTATGATGTTTTGTCTTTATTATTCTCTGTATGATGTTTTCTCTTTATTATTCTCTGTATGATGTTTTCTATTTATTATTCTCTGTGTGATGTTCTCTCTTTATTATTCTCTGTATGATTTTCTTTATTTTTTTATCTTCTGTGTGACTTTCTTTCTTTGTTATACTCAGTGTGACTTTCTTTTCTTTTTTTTTTCTGGTTTGGATTGTATGTGTTTTTGCTGGCCATTCTCATGATTTCAGTAGTTGATGATTTGTTGTACTCACTGAATTCTTCTGCTCATTGACTGACTGTACTCACAAAATTCTTCACAAATATTTCAAAACAATATGACAACTTACAACTGTTTACCAAATCTCCAAGATGCTCTGATAGAGCCAATGAGAGATATTTTATTCTATTATTTACATGCTATGTGCCAGATTGTCTTGATATCATTTGTGCTCCAACCTAGAAACACTTTTCATCCATCCTTGAGTCTTGCTGCTATTTCACTGACTTTTATATTTTGTCTGGTTTCTCAATTATTTGTGTGAATCACTGTTGACATAAACTTAGTCACTGTAGTTAGTTTCTGTTTACATAAACTTAGTCACTGTAGTTAGTTTCTGTTGACATAAATAGTCACTTTAGGGTCATAAACTTTAGGTGATAGCATTAGGGGGTAATAGTGAATAAGACATATTACCTCACTTTGAGAGACAATTATATCCTTCTTGTCATGTGTACAGCAACCCAACTCTATCAACACCCTTCCTAAACCTCCCCCCTTCTTCTCTGTTAAACCAGTTGAAATAAATGTAATACCTATCAGAAATCCCAGAATACAAAAGTCGCTTTACCTGCAATTATTTATCCTATGTTTTCATATTGATAAACTAGTGCATATATTGCATTGGATTGGATTTCTATTGTTGGTTTGCTATTTTTTGTTAGTCTAGTGTTTTATTTCTTTCTTGCATCTGTCCTCCAGAGAAAATTTGTTGTATTTCTTAGATTTATTTTGTTGCTTATGTTTATAATTTCTTTCTTACTTTGCAATATGTTAAATGTTGTCAGAAAATAGATGGAGTAACTAGGCCATGTATTATATTGTTATAGATGGTAGTTGGAAGAAAATAGATGAAGTAACTAGGTCATGTATTACATTGTTATAGATGGTAGCTAGAAGAAAATAGATGGAGTAACTAGGTCATGTATTACATTGTTATAGATGGTAGCTAGAAGAAAATAGATGGAGTAACTAGGTCATGTATTACATTGTTATAGATGGTAGTTAGAAGAAAATAGATGGGAGTAACTAGGTCATGTATTACATTGTTATGATGGTAGATAAACTAGGTCATGTATTACATTGTTATAGATGGTAGCTAGAAGAAAATAGATGAAGTAACTAGGTCATGTATTACATTGTTATAGATGGTAGTTAGAAGAAAATAGATGAAGTAACTAGGTCATGTATTACATTGTTATAGATGGTAGTAGAAGAAAATAGATGGAGTAACTAGGTCATGTATTACATTGTTATAGATGGTAGTAACTAGGTCATGTATTACATTGTTATAGATGGTAGTTGGAAGAAAATAGATGGGAGTAACTAGGTCATGTATTACATTGTTATAGATGGTAGCTAGAAGAAAATAGATGGGAGTAACTAGGTCATGTATTACATTGTTATAGATGGTAGTTGGAAGAAAATAGATGGAGTAACTAGGTCATGTATTACATTGTTATAGATGGTAGTTAGAAGAAAATAGATGGAGTAACTAGGTCATGTATTACATTGTTATAGATGGTAGTAACTAGGTCATGTATTACATTGTTATAGATGGTAGTAAATAGGTCATGTATTATCATTGTTTATAGATGGTAGTTGGAAGAAAATAGATGGAGTAACTAGGTCATGTATTACATTGTTATAGATGGTAGCTAGAAGAAAATAGATGGAGTAACTAGGTCATGTATTACATTGTTATAGATGGTAGTTAGAAGAAAATAGATGGAGTAACTAGGTCATGTATTACATTGTTATAGATGGTAGTTAGAAGAAAATAGATGGAGTAACTAGGTCATGTATTACATTGTTATAGATGGTAGTTAGAAGAAAATAGATGGGAGTAACTAGGTCATGTATTACATTGTTATAGATGGTAGCTAGAAGAAAATAGATGGGAGTAACTAGGTCATGTATTACATTGTTATAGATGGTAGTTAGAAGAAAATAGATGGAGTAACTAGGTCATGTATTACATTGTTATAGATGGTAGTTAGAAGAAAATAGATGGGAGTAACTAGGTCATGTATTACATTGTTATAGATGGTAGCTAGAAGAAAATAGATGGAGTAACTAGGTCATGTATTACATTGTTATAGATGGTAGTTGGAAGAAAATAGATGGAGTAACTAGGTCATGTATTACATTGTTATAGATGGTAGTTAGAAGAAAATAGATGGGAGTAACTAGGTCATGTATTACATTGTTATAGATGGTAGTTAGAAGAAAATAGATGGGAAATAACTAGGTCATGTATTACATTGTTATAGATGGTAGTTAGAAGAAAATAGATGGGAGTAACTAGGTCATGTATTACATTGTTATAGATGGTAGTTAGAAGAAAATAGATGGAGTAACTAGGTCATGTATTACATTGTTATAGATGGTAGTTAGAAGAAAATAGATGAAGTAACTAGGTCATGTATTACATTGTTATAGATGGTAGTTAGAAGAAAATAGATGGAGTAACTAGGTCATGTATTACATTGTTATAGATGGTAGTTGAAGAAAATGATGGAGTAACTAGGTCATGTATTACATTGTTATAGATGGTAGCTAGAAGAAAATAGATGGGAGTAACTAGGTCATGTATTACATTGTTATAGATGGTAGCTAGAAGAAAATAGATGAGAGTAACTAGGTCATGTATTACATTGTTATAGATGGTAGCTAGAAGAAAATAGATGGGAGTAACTAGGTCATGTATTACATTGTTATAGATGGTAGCTAGAAGAAAATAGATGAAGTAACTAGGTCATGTATTACATTGTTATAGATGGTAGCTAGAAGAAAATAGATGGAGTAACTAGGTCATGTATTACATTGTTATAGATGGTAGCTAGAAGAAAATAGATGAGAGTAACTAGGTCATGTATTACATTGTTATAGATGGTAGCTAGAAGAAAATAGATGAAGTAACTAGGTCATGTATTACATTGTTATAGATGGTAGTTAGAAGAAAATAGATGAAGTAACTAGGTCATGTATTACATTGTTATAGATGGTAGCTAGAAGAAAATAGATGAGAGTAACTAGGTCATGTATTACATTGTTATAGATGGTAGCTAGAAGAAAATAGATGGAGTAACTAGGTCATGTATTACATTGTTATAGATGGTAGTTAGAAGAAAATAGATGAAGTAACTAGGTCATGTATTACATTGTTATAGATGGTAGCTAGAAGAAAATAGATGAAGTAACTAGGTCATGTATTACATTGTTATAGATGGTAGTTAGAAGAAAATAGATGAAGTAACTAGGTCATGTATTACATTGTTATAGATGGTAGCTAGAAGAAAATAGATGGAGTAACTAGGTCATGTATTACATTGTTATAGATGGTAGTTAGAAGAAAATAGATGGAGTAACTAGGTCATGTATTACATTGTTATAGATGGTAGTAGAAGAAAATAGATGGAGTAACTAGGTCATGTATTACATTGTTATAGATGGTAGCTAGAAGAAAATAGATGAAGTAACTAGGTCATGTATTACATTGTTATAGATGGTAGTTAGAAGAAAATAGATGGGAGTAACTAGGTCATGTATTACATTGTTATAGATGGTAGTTAGAAGAAAATAGATGGGAGTAACTAGGTCATGTATTACATTGTTATAGATGGTAGTAACTAGGTCATGTATTACATTGTTATAGATGGTAGTTGGAAGAAAATAGATGGGAGTAACTAGGTCATGTATTACATTGTTATAGATGGTAGTAATAGAGTCATGTATCATTGTTATAGATGGTAGTTAGAAGAAAATAGATGAGTAACTAGGTCATGTATTACATTGTTATAGATGGTAGTTAGAAGAAAATAGATGGGAGTAACTAGGTCATGTATTACATTGTTATAGATGGTAGCTATATGAATGTATAATTATTAAGATGTGAGTAACTAGGTCATGTATTACATTGTTATAGATTGTTGATAGTAGACATGATTAAGATAGATGTAGTAACTAGGTCATGTATTACATTTGTTAGATGGTAGTAACTAGGCAAACATAATAGATGGAGTAACTAGGTCATGTATTACATTGTTATAGATGGTAGTTGGAAGAAAATAGATGAAGTAACTAGGTCATGTATTACATTGTTATAGATGGTAGTTAGAAGAAAATAGATGAAGTAATGGTCAGTATATACATTGTTATGATGGTAGTTGAAATAGATGGGAGTAACTAGGTCATGTATTACATTGTTATAGATGGTAGCTGAAGAAATAATGAAGTAACTAGTCATGTATTACATTGTTATAGATAGTAGTTAGAAGAAAATAGATGGGAGAACTAGTCATGTATTACATTGTTATAGATAGCTAGAAGAAAAATAGATGGAAGTAACTAGGTCATGTATTACATTGTTATAGATGGTAGTTAGAAGAAAATAATGAAGTAACTAGGTCATGATTAATTGTTATAGATGGTAGCTTGAAGAAAATAGATGAAGTAACTAGGTCATGTATTACATTGTTATAGATGGTAGCTAGAAGAAAATAGATGAAGTAACTAGGTCATGTATTATATTGTTATAGATGGTAGTTAGAAGAAAATAGATGAAGTAACTAGGTCATGTATTACATTGTTATAGATGGTAGCTAGAAGAAAATAGATGAAGTAACTAGGTCATGTATTATATTGTTATAGATGGTAGCTAGAAGAAAATAGATGGAGTAACTTGGTAATATCAGTAACATTTTTATATTTATATATGATCTATATTTGCTTAACATGTCTCTGGCATTGTATTTCTGATTTGTTTTCTATGACATGACTTTGAGATAGTATTTGTATTTCTGACACAGCTCCAACACCGAAAGCTGAACTTTCTGCCCTTCCAGGCACCAATGATATCATCATTCCCAGCACACAAGTCAAGATATCAGAGGTGGACACAACACGATACATACACATACGGCAAGGAGAGAATTCAACAAGAGTATTCCGAGAAACTTCTGTATGACAACAGTCTGTACTGGCTCTACATATATTTTCTTCCATATTATTATTCTCATAAATCATCATTAGAATTGGACAGTTTCGATAGAGAAATATTATTCATATTGTAGTTGTCATCTTGCAGATGGAGGAGACAGAATCTAGTTTTTACACTGAAACTTATTAGTAAAACCTGCACAAATGAAATTTTTATCTTTGAATTTTATTGCATATTTATTGTCTAGGTTACATTATGTTGTCTGTAAAACGTTTTCTTTTTTTTTGGGTGCGGGAGGGGGTATCTGTCTTACAATATTGATTAATATATATATGTGTATTCATTCATCAAATAGCTTGTTCTGAGAATTGTGCCACCCTAACAGTCCATGGAATTTCTCTCTCTCAAAGGTCAGATGTCCCATCTCTGTAGTCGTCATGCTCAAATCATCATTTACTTCCTGAAACCATTTTCTCTGTGGTCTTTTTCTTCTCCTCTTTTCCAGGATGTCTCCTTCCATGATGGTTTTCTCCAACCCTTCTTTGTCTTTCCACCTGCCTTTTGTTAAATGTCCATGTTAAATGTCCATGTTAAATGTCCATGTTAAATGTCCATGTTAAATGTCCATGTTAAATGTCCATGTTGTGTTTGAATTCTGTTTGATCTTATCTTTAAACCCAAAATTTGCAGTGAAGCGACATGGGAGAGTTAGTTTCTATCTTGTGCCAGGGGTGTTGCGCTTGACGTTGTCAGTCCATGCTTTCGCAGGACTCTGAGATGTTATCTATCCATTGTGTTCTTAGCCTGCCTCGTGCTCTGCACCCTGAGTGTCAATTATTCTAGGCACGTGATGGTAGTAAATATGGTTCCATTCTCATTAGGTGGCAGAACCACTTGATTCTTTGCTTCTCGATGTACTGTATGCATGGTATAGTACCAACGATGCTTCTGATATTCTCGTTTCTCACTCTATCTCTCCTTGTAACGTTGACAGCTTTTCGTAAACATCTCATTTCACATGTTGTAATCTTTCTTTCTTGTGTCTTAGTCAGGGGCCAAATTTGTTTGATACATATGATTATTAACTTTTATGTGTTGTGTTTGGAGTCGGAAAATAGTATTCTAATCTCTTTTTGTAAGGGGGTTGATGTTGTCATTAGGGGTTTGGGTTGACCATGTTTGTAGATCTCTCTTCCATGTCCCACCCAAGCGGGGGTTGATGTTGTCATTAGGGGTTTGGGTTGACCATGTTTGTAGATCTCTCTTCCATGTCCCACCCAAGCGGGGGTTGATGTTGTTAGGAGTTTGGGTAGACCATGTTCGTAGATCTCTATTCCATGTCCCACCCAGCGGGGTTGATGTTGTCATTAGGGGTTTGGGTAGGCCATGTTCGTAGATCTCTCTTCCATGTCCCACCCAAGCTTTCTATCAAAATGGGGACATTTTGATGATTTGGATCTTACATCCTTGTCCCAGCAAGTCAGACGTTAAGGTGCTAGATTTGTGTCCCAACGAGTCAGACGTTGAGGAGACAATGAGGTGCAAGATTTGTGTCCCAATGAATCAGACGTTGAGATGCTAGATTTGTGTCCCAATGAGTCAGACGTTGAGTTGTTAGATTTATGTCCCACGAGTCAACGTTGATGTGCTGATTTGTGTCCCAACGAGTCAGACGTTGAGTTGCTAGATTTGTATCCCAACGAGTTAGACATTGAGGTGCTAGATTTGTGTCCCAACGAGTCAGACGTTGAGTTGCTAGATTTGTGTCCCAACGAGTCAGACATTGAGGTGCTAGATTTGTGTCCAGACAGTCAGACGTTGAGTTGCTAGATTTGTGTCCAGAGTCAGATATTGAGGTTCTAGATTTGTGTCCCAGACAGTCAGACATTGAGTTGCTAGATTTGTGTCCCAACTGAGTCAGACATTGAGTTGCTAGATTTGTGTCCCAACGAGTCAGACATTGAGGTGCTAGATTTGTGTCCCAACGAGTCAGACATTGAGGTGCTAGATTTGTGTCCCAACGAGTCAGACGTTGAGTTGCTAGATTTGTGTCCCAACGAGTCAGACATTGAGGTGCTAGATTTGTGTCCCAACGAGTCAGACGTTGAGGTGCTAGATTTGTGTCCCAACGAGTCAGACGTTGAGGTGCTAGATTTGTGTCCCAACGAGTCAGACATTGAGGTGCTAGATTTGTGTCCCAATGAGTCAGACATTGAGGTGCTAGATTTGTGTCCCAACGAGTCAAACATTGAGGTGCTAGATTTGTGTCCCAACGAGTCAGACATTGAGATGCTAGATTTGTGTCCCAACGAGTCAGACATTGAGATGCTAGATTTGTGTCCCAACGAGTCAGACATTGAGGTGCTAGATTTGTGTCCCAACGAGTCAGACATTGAGGTGCTAGATTTGTGTCCCAACGAGTCAGACATTGAGGTGCTAGATTTGTGTCCCAACGAGTCAGACATTGAGATGCTAGATTTATGTTCCAACGAGTCAAACATTGAGGTGCTAGATTTGTGTCCCAACGAGTCAGACATTGAGGTGCTAGATTTGTGTCCCAACGAGTCAGACATTGAGGTGCTAGATTTGTGTTCCAACGAGTCAGACATTGAGGTGCTAGATTTGTGTCCCAACGAGTCAGACATTGAGGTGCTAGATTTGTGTCCCAACGAGTCAGACATTGAGGTGCTAGATTTGTGTCCCAACGAGTCAGACATTGAGGTGCTAGATTTGAACACTATATGGCTAGTAGAGGATGTTTCATTAACTAACATGGGACAGGAACGTGTCAGTGGCAGCATGATGGTTGATATACTGAAGATAAGATTAGATCACTTATAGACTTTGTTTAACCTTACACTGAGCATTATCTGATAACTAACTAACTAACCTTCTCAAATGTTATCAAATTGTATGATTCACATCTTGTTGTTGTTATCCTTGAACTAGTCATCAAATCACAATATCATTCAACTTCTTCAATGAATTCTATAATTGACTTGAATTCCTAGACATCACCAGGTTTGAAAGTAGAGCCTTCAGCGTTGTGTGTACATTTGATTCCTGTTTTCTCAACTTGTCTGGGAAAAAACATTCATTCAACTTTTGTTGTCAAGTTTTCTCAACATGTTGAGCAAACATTCATTCAACTTTTGTTCTCAAGTTTTCTCAACTTGTTGAGCAAACATTCATTCAACTTCTGTTCTCAAGTTGATGTCATCTGTTTACAAGTGTATCAATCTGCTTTTATTATTAGATGTTCAACAATCAGTTATATGAAGATCATCATCATAGCTTGCCAGACATGTCCATAGCTACTCTCATCATCATAGCATGCCGGACATGTCCATCGCTACTCTCATCCTAGTGTCTCAACAAATTTTGTTCAACAATCAGTTATATGAAGATCATCATCATAGCTTGCCAGACATGTCCATAGCTACTCTCATCCTAGTGTCTCAACAAATCCTGTAGCGTCCAGCAGCCCGACAAGCCAGTTCGATGTTAATTTATTCATCTTTTGGTATATTTGTTATATCTTTCTTTTTTTTGGCTGTACCAATATCGACACCATCTCTCTCAATGTGGTCAGCATCTGGGATTCACAACCCTGAAACTACTTTGTTTGGAAAGACTCTGTGTGTTAAGAATGTCATTTTGATCCATTACATTTCCCACTGATATCATGGCCATGCCAGCCAATCTATCAGCTCGTTCATTACCCTTGACTCTTGCGTGCCCAGGGACAAAATGAAAGTGACTTCTCTGATCTCTGTCTGTACCAGTACCTCCTCCCAGTTTTATCTCATGATTCCTGTTAACATAAAGTATATGTGCCGCACACAGCTCCACCTGCAGCGAACAAATTTATGTATGATGATATGAACCTATGCTATAGAACATCCATGTTTGTGAAGCCATGGCTCCTGGCAACATAAGCCCAACTAGCTCAGACTGGAAAACAAATATTTCTGTTTAATGGGGACTGGTTGTTTTGTATATGTTTGATAGAACACTGTAAGCTTTTTTGCAAGTTTACTCAATTCTACGAGTACATGGTTATTTATTGCAGAAAACTATAAATAAAACTGATATTCCTTATTGTTAAACTGAACTTGTAACATAATATAACCTTGATTGAGCATGTTGCGTTGTTTTAAAAATAACTTTGTCTTTATACAACAATATTGGAATGTGTGGTCACCACGTTTGTGGTTTTATTTCCTAGAATTTTTACTTGAGCCCACCGGCCGTATGTTATCGGAGGTCACGGTCAAGCTGTGACGTTTCATTTATTATTATCTCTTATAATCTTGTTGGTTTCTACTAAAATGATTTTAGAAATTGTTCAAATGTAGAAGATATAAATCAGACATTGATGAAGTGCAATAAATGTGATTTCTTTGTGGGAGTAAACAACAGCAAATAATTTCATTGTATTATTTGTCATATGACATCTATTTATCTTGTAAATATTGTCACAAATCTCTGCTATCTGATGTATATATAATCATTTGTGAATATGTTAGACTGTCTAGTATGTGTACTATTGTAACATTATGTATAATCAAATCTCTACAACAACCAACTTAGTAGATAGAGTTTGTAAGTTATTATTGATATTTACTGCATACATATTGTTGCTTTCTCATCTTCTTTATTGTTTTGTTATTTATATTACAGCTTTCACTTGACTTTACATTTCATTGATGCTTTTAGTAATAGTTGATATCTAGTAGATGGTCTCTGTGACGTAGTAGAGGTGAGGTGCTTGTCTCTCGTGACAAAGGGACCAGGCTCGCTCCCTTGTGGAGCCATCTGGATATTAGTGTAGATCTCAGTGTAGGTGAGATCAAGTTCCAAGTCCCATCGGAGACGGGCGATTAAACATAGGTCTCATGTTCAATTTGAGCTCGTTAAAAAACCCTTGGCAGTTCAAAATCGAGAAGAGCAGGCTGGAAAGCCGCTGCCGGGCTAAATTCATTAGAAAATAAAATTCCGACATAAATATCTTCATTTTCAAAATTACATCGGGGACCCTCGCCGGTGCTACAGAGTTTGTGCACTGCAGTTGAGATCTTCCTGTGTAAGAAAGATTGGATCACACATGGCTACTCACGGAATTGCAATGATGATGGTCCGATCAATCAATCAGTATGCATGACAACATGAGTTGTACCATTAGTGGACAGTTAGTTCACATAAGGTGGGCAGCTAGTGGATGTGCAGCTAATGGACAGCTAGTGGACAGACAGCTAGTGGACATCATCTAGCAGACAGCTAGTGGACAGACATCTAATGGATATCAGCTAGCAGACAGCTAGTGGATGGACAGCTAGTGGATATCAGCTAGCAGACAGCTAGTGGACAGCTAGTGGACGGACATCTAATGGATATCAGCTAGCAGACAACTAGTGGACGGACAGCTAGTGGACATCATCTAGCAGACAGCTAGTGGACAGACATCTAATGGATATCAGCTAGCAGACAGCTAGTGGATGGACAGCTAGTGGATATCCTAGCAGACACTAGTGGACAGCATGCGCATAGTGGACATCACTAGCAGACAACTAGTGGACGGACAGCTAGTGGACATCATCTAGCAGACAGCTAGTGGATTCATGGACAGCTAGTGGACATCATCTAGCAGACAACTAGTGTACATTGGACAGCTAGTGGACATTTCAGCAGACACTAGTGGACAGACAGCTAGTGGACATCATCTAGCACAGTAAGACAACTAGTGGACGGCAGCTAGTGGACATCATCTAACAGACAGATAGTGAACACCAGAGGACAGCTAGTGGACATCATCTAGCAGACAGCTAGTGACACATCTAGGGCAGACAGCTAGTGGACATCATCTAGCAGACAGATAGTGAGGACATCAATCGTGGGACAGCAGCTAGTGGACATCATCTAGCAGACAGATAGTAGGACAGGCAGATAGTGGGACAGGCAGCTAGTGGACATCATATAGCAGACAGATAGTGAACGGACAGGCAGATAGTGGGACAGGCAGCTAGTGGATATAAGAAAGTAGAATATGTTGGTATCACATATAGTACATCTGCTTTTTTTTTCTATTTCTAATATTATCTATAACACTCTTACTGTCTGTGCCAGTATTTCATTTATTGAATGTTGACATTACCACAGGAATGTTACCCATTACAGATGTTAATGTTGACATTACCAACAGAAGTTAATGTTGACATTACCCATATGTATGTTGATAATAGTTGTGACATTACCCAAGGATATTAATGTTGACATCACCCACATATGTTAATGTTGACATTACCCACAGGAGTCAATGTTGACATTACCAACAGATGTTAATGTTGACATTACCCACGGATGTTAATGTTGACATTACCGACATATGTTAATGTTGACATTACCCACATATGTTAATGTTGACATTACCCACAGAAGTCAATGTTAACATCCACATATGTTAATGTTGACATTACCGACAGATGTTAATGTTGACATTACCAACAGATGTTAATGTTGACATTACCCACAGAAGTTAACGTTTACATTACCAACAGATGTTAATGTTGACATTACCCATTAACATAGAAGTTAATGTTGACATTACTGACAAATTTAATGTTTGTATTACATGAAGATTTCTTCATATTTATAATGTGATGTTTGTTGAGCAAGAATCCTCTATGTGAATGTATGTTATTGACTTGATTATTACTAAGTTGACTTTCTCTCTATATGAACATGCTGATATTGTTGATGATAATTTTATCATTTTCATTTGTTTTGATATGATTATGTGACATTATTGTCTTGCTATTGATTTCTCATTTTGTTCTTATTGTTTTGGCAGAAGCTAATATCCAGGGAATAGGGACCTGTTTTTGATTCTATGAAATGTATTAACATTACAAAGATTGAAATATATCTAGCCTGTGTAATTAGCTCTTTACTATATGGCTCAGAAACATGGACATGAAACAAGGCACGAGAGGAGACTTAACATCTTTCACCTTCGATGTCTCTGCAAGATTGTGAACATCAGGTGATTTGACAAGATAACCAACTCTGAAGTACTTGCAATGTGCAAACTTGCCTTCCATCATGGGCATGCTCAGCAATAGAAGAATAAGATGACTAAGGCATGTGAGAAGAATGAACAATAGTCGCATACCAAAACAAGTGTTGTTCTGTGAACTTTCAGAAAGGAAGAGACACCAAGACAGACCACTGCTTAGATATAAGGGTGTCTGCAAGGCATCAATGAAGAACTTTTCTATCTGTCCCAACAAATTAGAAAAACTAGTTTCGTGGACACCAACATTATGCGCAAAGGTGCAGAATCTTTTGAAAAGAGACTTAGGGATGAGCTGAAAGACAAGAGAGACAAAGCAGAAAAGCACAGTAAAACACTTGCCAACTGACCGTCTGTAAAGATGAAAAGGCCAATAAATATATATATTATGGAGTAAAGTGTTTGGCTTGTATATGTCTTTGTTCAACGGCACACAATGTATGATGGAATCAACAGTGAAACACGTACAAACAAAGTACTATAGTTTTACAAAATACATAAACAGTGACGATAACAGCAACGTTTGACAACAAGGCCTTTATCACAAGCGAACAAACAGGAGTGACAAATTAAAATGAAACACAAATGGACGACCAAATACCAACGTAGCTAAGGAAAATCTGGAATAAAACGAATAACGAAATAAATGTAACACAAAAACACACATAAAACTAGAAATAGAAAAGAAACAATGAAACATCTAGTAAATATATACTTGAATACATGCAACATATACCCATATAGATTACAAAGCATGGAAGAGAAAGTACTAAGAAGCATAAGAATGTAATACATGCAACATATACATATATAGATATAGTATATGTTGCATGTATTACATTCTTATGCTTCTTAGTCCTTTCTCTTCCCATGCTTATAATCTATATGGGTATATGTTGCATGTATTCAAGTTATATATTTACTAGATGTTTCATTGTTTCTTTCTATTTCTAGTTTTTATGTGTGTTTTTTGTGTTACATTTATTTCGTTTGTTATTCCAGATTTTCCTTAGCTCGTTGGTATTTGGTCGTCCATTTTGTTTCATTTAATTTGTCACTCCTGTTTGTTCGTTTGCTTGATAAAGGCCTTGTTGGTCAACGTTGTGTTTATCGTCACTGTTTATGTATTTTGTAAAACTGTAGTACTTTTTTTGCGTGTTTCACTATTTACCAAGTTTTACTGCAGTCTTCCCCTATTTCGATATGGAATCAACACCAAGTTAGCATACTCTACGTCTCCAACGTTTCTCTCATATGCAGTCAATGCATCGTTGAACTGAGAGCTGTTTCAATTGGGAAAATATCCTGCTTCAACTGTATAAATTAATCCCAAAACCACACACGTACATAGCAAGCACACTAACCACTACACTATTTGGACTTGCCATCAAAAATAATGTGAACTTTTATTTTCACCAAATTGTCTCAGGCAGCAGCCTACTCTTATTTCAATGTTTTATTGCAGCGGTATCTTTTATGTATACACAATGGGCACACTGACGCCCTTGATTTTATGTAGCGGTATCTTTTATGTATACACAATGGGCACACTGGCTCCCTTGATTTTATGTAGCTGTATCTTTTATGTGTACAATGGGCACACTGACGCCCTTGATTTTCTTCTTCTACTTCTTCCAACGCTACATATCGACCACTAGTTAACCACTCTTTGTGATTTGTATGTGATCTGATCCTAAGAGCAATTGTACGTTGTGCCAGTTATACACCTACAAATAGGCCAGCACATTCGATTTCTGTGCCACTTTTTATTTATTAGGGTAGCTCCTAGGCCTACCATAGTTGCTTCTTAGTTGCTGCCTTGTAGGTCGCAGTGTTACTATTCTTTGCTTCCTTTGAGGGCCCCAGCAACACGCGGATATGATTTTATTCCATCTGTAATGTTATTGTTTGTCTACATTCATTTTTCTCTAGCAAGTAAACCACTCTTTGTCATCTGTATGGTTTGTGCTGAGAATGTGAGTACATTGCGCCACTCTTAGGTATCAGTGACATTTATCACATTCTTCAGTTATACTGTAGCATGGTATCAGATCTGATTGCTCATAAGGAAGCTGTCAGTGCTGTTTCATGCCAATCAAACTTGAATAATACTAGAGACTTTGATCATATTACTCTGATATCAGGGACCACTAGGAAGCTTTTCATCAATTCTTTCATCAATTCTTATGTACACATTGAGGTGGAAACAAATTCAGAAACTTGAGTTTGGAAGGACAACATCTAACTTCCAGACTAGAACAAGCCCTAAATTGTAACAGTTTTATATGTATATATATATACACAAGTTAAACGTTGATCCGTCAACTAGAATCTCAAAGATTGAGAAGAGCATACATCAGTTTTGACTATCACTTTTGTCTCTGGTTAATCGTAAACAATGATTTTAATATTGCCAAATACAATTATTTAGTTACTCAAAATTTCATTACATCCATTTATTGTCTATACATGTCTACTGATATCATGAAATAAATACAACAAATAATCAATCATTCTGTGATTGTCTTACAATGATTGTTATACTGATTTAATTATTGATTCCTCAAACAATTGTGCATCATACAACATTTAACTGGTTTCAGTTTTGGTTTGTTTCTCTTATGCTCTAATGAGAATGCAACACAAAGTCAGCTAAAATATTCTTGATGTCTGTCTTTACAGTCACAGAGGAAGTCTCACATTTCTAACCAAGATTACAGACAATTAGTGACTCTCTTTCTACTTTTCAAAGTAGAGCAATGCTACTCTGATACACTGGATACAAAACTAAAGGCAGTCCTAATGCCATGCTAAAGCCTAAGACCGTGCACAAGGTGGACTTCAGAAATAACAGAGGCGATGAAAACCACTATTTATGAAGTGCACACAAAAGCCTGTTCTAGATTTCTCTTCTCCTCCTGACGCCATGAGACCAAACAGTATTAGAGAACAGAAGAAGAAGAAGAAAGATACCAGTATATATTCTCAGATATTTAATGTCAGTTTGTACTTATAACATAACTGTATAGTGCAGAAACATGGTTGGTGTAAGTTTGTACTTATAACATAACTGTATAGTGCAGAAACATGGTTGGTGTAAGTTTGTACTTACTGCATAACTGTATAGTGCAGAAACATGGTTGGTGTAAGTTTGTACTTATGACATAACTGTATAGTGCAGAAACATGGACAATGAACAAACATTTGAAAGATAAAAATGAGGCTTTAGAGATGTAGAGATATGGTAATAGGAAAAAATCACCCATGTGTTACCGGGTCCCATAAAGCGAGAAAAGAATAGTAACACTGTGACCTACAAGGCATATCATAGTAGGCGACTAAGGTAGGGCCTAGGGAAGCTACCGTAGTAAATAAAAAGCAGCGCAGAAAACGGATGTGCTGGCCTACCTGTAAGCGCATAACTGGCACAACGTACAATCGCTCTTAGGCTCAGATCACATACAAATCACAAAGTATTGTTTACCAGGTAGTCGTTATGGAGCATTCGAAGAATAAGAAGATATGAAAGAATGGGCAACATTTCATGGACATAACAGATCTTACAGCAAGGAATAGTTGAATTGTTACAGGTTAAGTAAGACATGATACTTGTCAGCAGATCTTACAGCAAGGAATAGTTAAATTGTTACAGGTTAAGTAAGACATGATACTTGTCAGCGGATCTTACAGCAAGGAATAGTTGAATTGTTACAGGTTAAGTATCCTGCATGACCAGAGATTGCTGAAGAAGAAGAAGTTCTAGTGAAGATGGCAGTAGATTTCCTCACTGTGTGCATGAGTATAAAAATGGTAGTAGATGTCCACACTGTGTGCAGACGAGCAAAGATGACAGTAGGTGTCCACACTGTGTGCAGACGAGCAAAGATGACAGTAGATGTCCACACTGTGTGCATGAGAGCAAAGATGACAGTAGATGTCCACACTGTGCAGACGAGCAAAGATGACAGTAGATGTCACTGTGGAGACGAGCAAGATGACAGTATGTCCACACTGTGCAGACGACAAGATACGAGATGTCAACTGTGCAGACGAGCAAAGATGACAGTAGATGTCCACACTGTGTGCATGAGAGCAAAGATGACAGTAGATGTCCACACTGTGCGCAGACGAGCAAAGATGACAGTAGATGTCCACACTGTGCGCAGACGAGCAAAGATGACAGTATATGTCCACACTGTGCAGACGAGCAAGATGACAGTATATGTCCACACGGGCAGACGACAAGATGACAGATGTCCACACTGTGTGCATGAGAGCAAAGATGACAGTAGATGTCCACACTGTGTGCATGAGAGCAAAGGCTACTTGTTTTTACTTTCTGTAACTACGTACTTTAAAAAAAATGGCGCCACGCCCAACCTGGAGGCTCAGGAGACCACATTTAGTCCGATCTCTCTTCTTTGATCTGTCCAGCTTGGGTAACCCTGTCAGGTTCCTGCCAACATTGTTCCTTGGTTATTGCGGCACGCAAGCAAATCCCCACCACCACCACCACCACCACGGTAATATACTTGTAACTTCATGCTCGACCATCAAGGGTGATGATGACCACAATTTTCATCCAAGAGAATGTAGTTGCCTTATGTTTGTCTGTGTGTACGTAGATGACTAGTGAGCTCGATGCGGGCTTGAAATGTTCTTGTACAATGTGGGCAAGGAATACTTGCACTTGTGGAGGAAAGGGTGATTTGGTTTAAAGTGAGAAATAGATTCGTCGATCTCACTCTCTCGCCCAATTCCTTCTAGCGGATGACCAGGACGTTCTACGTTCCTGGCCGCGACGTGTTGCTTACATACACCATTTGTAACTTACATACAGTTGAAATCGTGAACTTTAATGTGACGGACAGATCAACACAGAACAACAATATTTAAGCATTGAGTTTTATTATATATATTTATTTGAAACACCAGTACTAAAGTTGACTGAATCTTGTAGATAGTATATACATAGTTTTCTTTATGAAACAAAATATTCATCTTAAATTTCAACATAGCGAGTTCATGGTCACGCGTACAGACTATGTACCACACAACTATCTATCGTGTGTCTCAAATGTATGTTACACTACTAACAACATCATCATTTCAACTTTAGAACATGGATTATACTATTCATGATAATTGAGCAACTTGTAATGTGATTCAATAGTTTGTGTGGTTTTGTATGTGTTATAGTGCACACAACAACGACGTCATTCTAGCTAGTCAGCAGATATCCGGTACGAGAGACACATCTGCTCACTTTTGATCAGCATAAGTAAAGTCACGATTTCGTCCCCTTGGTCAGAGAAGAACAAACATGGTTGCATGACATTACTGAATGTAGTTTATCTTTGACTGTTTTATCCTGTCTGTCCGTCTATATGTATATCTGTCTACCTGTCTGTATGTCTACTTACTGTTTATTTATTAACATACCGACCTAGAACTCTCTCTCTCTCTCTCTCTAATATATATATATATATATATATATATATACAATGGCGACTCGTGGTCCTATGTGTTGGTGGGGCCAGACATTTTTCCCGGATAAATCATGGTTTTGGTTGCTATATTTTAATCTATAAAATAATAAATACACGTTATACATTATTTTTGGTGGGGCCCGACCCTACTGGCTCTTAATGACGAGCCGCCACTGTATATATATATACAATTGACTGTTATATTCATCTCGTACCGTTATACGTTACATTAGGGCCTGCAAGATATTCATCCATACCGCTTTATCCTGCACAATTGGCTCTCGCTCAATCTCTTCTATGGAACTGAGTGCGTTATTTCTCGCTACTGTCAGTAAATTTAGTTTCAGTTTTCCCCTAGAGCATCCTTCCTTTCGTGAACATTTTGCCTCCCACTTTAATGCCTGCTTTGTGACTATTTGATCATTTCTTCTCAGAGTATATCCAACATATCTTCATCTTCTCTTTCTTATAACAGTTGTTACTAGTGGTTGATCAGATATTTCTCTGATTTAATCGCTTCTGAATTTGTTCCATTTCATGTTCATTATTTGTCATATATATTTACCATGCAAGATGCGAGATTTCCAAGTTTGGGTTATATGTCACAAACTGTTTAGTTCACTGTTACTGTCAGTGTGTGTCATGTCCTAGTGGCAACTCTCATGTTACTGTCAGTGTGTGTCATGTCCTAGTGGCAACTCTCATGTTACTGTCAGTGTGTGTCATGTCCTAGTGGCAACTCTCATGTTACTGTCAGTGTGTGTCATGTCCTAGTGGCCCAGTTACTGTCAGTGTTTATGTCAGTGGTGTGTCATGTCCTAGTGGCAACTCTCATGTTACTCTTCTTCTTCGGACGTTCTATATCGACCACTTGTCAACCAATCTGTGTGATTTGTATGTGATCTAAGCCTAAGAGCAATTGTACGCTGTGCTAGTTATGCGCCTACAAGTAGGCCAGCACATCCGATTTCTGTGCTGCTTTTTATTTAATAGGGTATCATCCCTAGGGCCTACATCAGTCGCCTCTTACGACATGCCTTATAGGTTGCAGTGGTACTATTCTGTGCTTCCCTTGCAAACTCTAGGACACCATGGGCGTCATCTTACTCTAAAATATTCAGCAAAACGAACGAACGAGACAAATGACTGTCAGCAAATGAGCGGTTTCTGTAGACTGAAATGTCAAGATTTGACGAAATATTCAACTAATGTCATCTTGATATGTCCGTGTCCTTTCTATAGTAACACAAATATGATGTAGCAAGAGGATGAAAACTGAGCGGTCTATCAACAAAATGTTAACATTTTATGTCTTGCCGTTTGTTGTCAGTACGTCATCCAAACTAGCAGTTCTAAGAGAACAATGATTGCCATGTAAACACTGCGTGTAGACAGTGTAGACACTTCTCGTAGACAGAATATACACTGCATATAGACAGAGTAGGCACTTCATGTAGACAGAGTAGAAGAAGAATAAGATAGCCACAGCTTTGCAACTACATCAAGAAATAGAGAAGGGTTGAAGAAGTATTACTCAAGGAAGAAATAATCGGTTGATGGTGCTACTCTGCAACTACATCAAGAAATAAGAAGGAGTTGAGAAGTATTACTCAAGGAAGAAATAATCGTTGATGGTGCTACTTTGCAACTACATCAAGAAATAAGAAGGTGTTGGTAGAAGTATTACTCAAGGAAGAAATAATCGGTTGATGGTGGTGGTGCTACTATACAGATACATCAAGAAATAGAGAAGGTGTTGGTGAGTATTACTCAAGGAAGAAATAATCAGTTGATGGTGCTACTTGCAACTACATCAGAAATTATACGGTGTTGGTAGAATGTATTACTCAAGGAAGAAATAATCGGTTGATGGTGCTCTTTTGCAACTTCAAGAAATAGAGAAGGTGTTGGTAGAAGTATTACTCAAGGAAGAAATAATCGGTTGATGGTGGTGGTGCTACTATACAACTACATCAAGAAATAGAGAAGGTGTTGGTAGAAGTATTACTCAAGGGAAGAAATAATCGGTTGATGGTGGTGGTACTACTCTGCAAGTCTTACAGATACCGAGGCCGTTCATGACACAAATAGAAGGTAAACGTGATATTGACGTCGGCGGCGTAGCGTTTAATAGTGACACAGATGAGCAGAATTAATAACAACAAAACGGTAGTCTGAAACACATAAACATCTTATTACCTGGTTTAGTATTGCATGAATATTGAATTTGTATTATGTAGTTTAGACAAATCAATTTAATCATATTAGTCATTGCAAGCAATTGAATATTATCACGACTTTTTTATTGCCATTATTATTTGTAATATATATATTGGGAGAGAAGGGGAGAGAGAGAGAGAGAGAAGAGAGAGAGAGAGAGAGAACGCGAGGGAAGGCCAATGAGAAGATGGGCGCAAGATGCGATTAACGAAATGAAAATATATGAATCATATTGTTACTGAATACATGTTCTGTATCTATAGTTTTAGAGGAGCTGGCATGGGGTCAATTGTGTACCATGTTTTTATATATATCGTTCTGTTTTCTTATTCACATGTTTTTTTACTCAATAGTTTTCTTTCTCAATATGTTTTCTTTACTTCAATAGTGTTTCTTCTACTTCAATAGTGTTTTCTTTACTTCAATAGTGTTTTCTTTACTTCAATAGTGTTTTCTTTACTTCAATAGTGTTTTCTTTACTTCAATAGTGTTTTCTTTACTTCAATAGTGTTTTCTTTACTTCAATAGTGTTTTGCCTCACACAGCGTCAAGATAACAAGATATTTATAGAACGGGATTTTGTGTGCGCTTCGTAAATAGTGTCTTTCGTCGGCTATGTTATCTCTGAGGTCCACCGTTTGCGTGGATGACCTTTTTGTTTTTATCCATTGTATCGGAGTAACATTGTTCTTTGCGGCGAAACGCATAAAAACAAAGTACTATAGTTTAACAAAATACAGAAACAATAACAGTACACAGCAACGTTTCGACCAAAACGCATTCATCAAGCAAAGGATGCAAGTGAAGTGAAGAATTGTGTACACTTTTCACATCTCGTTGATGTGCACTGTCTGTTGGTAATCTGCTTATGTGACCGAACCATTTACTTTGTAGTTTCCTGATGAAGTTCAGTATTTATCTTATACCCACTTTTTGCTGATAAAATCATTTCTCTCGGTCTCTTCTTGATACTTCCAGCATTCTACGTAGACACTTCATTTCTGTCGTGACTAGTTTTCTTGTATAATTTGATGTCAAGGTTTAATACTGGTATATATATATCTATATATATCTTCAATGTTGTGCCCGTCTCTGTCATAATATGAATAGCTATTTACCTGACAACTGCTTAATGTGTCGGTGCTTAGTTTTTTCTCTATTTGTTTTTCTTTCGCCCGCTAGGATTTCAGGTGTAGTCATAATATTACATATCTGACTTATTTTTGTGCGAAGGTTTGCTTTCTTTATCCTCAGTGTCCTTCGTCATTCAGGCAAGTCTTACTTCGACTTCCGGTGTACTTGTAATTTAGATCCTCAAGTAAAGGATCAGGGTCTTCCTGTAGTATAACCCTGTACGCTATGCGCACGGATAACTTTTGGTTCAAGCTGGCTTCGAGCTGGACTCAAACTCTGGAATTTCCCCTGCACATGGACACTAGTGTAGCGTAGTATCAGTGACTACGTCTGTAGTTATAGCTATATCTCCGCGTATCAGCTTATCAGCGACTACGTCTGTAGTTATAACTACGTCTTCATGTATCAGCTTATCAAACTATCCTACAGCGTTATACCTATTTAGTTTACCTGCTGACCAGAGACAAAGTCTACCAGAATGACCTACATTGTTCTGCCCCCCAATCAATAATCATAAAGCCGTTCGGAACAAGTGGAAATTTTCAGAAATCAGACCACTCATGTCACGTGACCGTTAAATTCCATTATTGTTAGATAGGGACAAGCTCATGTTCAACACAAGTTTATATTATGTGAGAAATTACATTTACCGCGCACTTATAACAATTGTGTCAAATCTCACTAAAGCTTACATGCGTTCTATCAAACATATACAAGTCAGCCTATAACAACTTGCTTTGTCCGATTTCTCGACTGGGATCAACGGTTTGATGTTACCAGTGACCACTATTCAGTCATAGTTAGCTGTAGCTGTTAGTCAGAGTTAGCTGTAGCTGTTGTCAGAGTTAGCTGTAGCTGTTAGTCAGAGTTAGCTGTAGCTGTTAGTCAGAGTTAGCTGTAGCTGTTAGTCAGTGTTAGCTGTACTGTTAGTCAGAGTTAGCTGTGCTGTTAGTCAGAGTTAGCTGTAGCTGTTAGTCAGAGTTAGCTGTAGCTGTTAGTCAGAGTTAGCTGTAGCTGTTAGTCAGAGTTAGCCGTAGCTGTTAGTCAGTAGTTGCTTAGCTGTTAGTCAGAGTTAGCTGTAGCTAAGTTACTGTCAGAGACAACATTCTATCAGTATGTCCTATAAAGTCCTGTCTGCTAAGTTTACCTGTCGGCTAAACACAAACTCTATCAGAATGTCCTATAATGTCCTGTATGTTTAGTTTGCCTGTTGTCCATATACACACTCTATCAGACCGTCTTAGAATGTCTTAGAATGTTTAGTTTACCTGTTGTCCATATACACACTCTATCAGACCGTCGTAGAATGTCTTAGAATGTTTAGTTTACCTGTTGGCCAATGACATAGTCTATCTCGTACTGCCTGAAATGTGTCGTTGGATTGTCTAACCTCATTTAGTAAGCGACTTTTCGTAGCATCGAATGGGTTACGGTTTGATTCCGATTTTGCTAATACTTTCTTGATGGGCTGCTGCTGCTGCTGGTGCTGCTGGTGCTGCGGTTGCTGCAGCTGTCAATAAGAAAACCAAAAGGTAATAACCTGAGTTTGCGATCTAGAGCAAGTGTGTTTAAACATCACAAGATTTTAGTTTATTTATACAGCAAGCAGTAATAGTTGAAATAATGTAAAACTATTGTTAAGAAATTCATATGGTTCTTGCTGGAGCTACGGTATTGATTTGGTTATTGATGAGCAGAACAGAGCGCATGATGTTTCGAACAGACATTTAAGACAAAATTCTATTTCAGTGACGAGGATGAATGTGTATGCTGGGGGTTCCTGTAGATCTTTGATTATACATAACATGTATTCTTTCTAGTCAAAGGTCTCTACTCATATTAGGTTCTGTTTTTAATCTAGGTGTCCGTGTCTACTCTTGGTTTAATCTAGGTGTCCCTGTCTACTCTTGGTTTAATCTAGGTGTCCGTGTCTACTCTTGGTTTAATCTAGGTGTCCCTGTCTACTCTTGGTTTAATCTAGGTGTCCCTGTCTACTCTTGGTTTAATCTAGGTGTCCCTGTCTACTCTTGGTTTAATCTAGGTGTCCCTGTCTACTCTTGGTTTAATCTAGGTGTCTCTGTCTACTCTTGGTTTAATCTAGGTGCCCCTGTCTACTCTTGGTTTAATCTAGGTGCCCCTGTCTACTCTTGGTTTAATCTAGGTGTCTCTGTCTACTCTTGGTTTAATCTAGGTGCCCCTGTCTACTCTTGGTTTAATCTAGGTGTCTCTGTCTACTCTTGGTTTAATCTAGGTGTCTCTGTCTACTCTTGGTTTAATCTAGGTGTCCCTGTCTACTCTTGGTTTAATCTAGGTGCCCCTGTCTACTCTTGGTTTAATCTAGGTTTCCCTGTCTACTCTTGGTTTAATCTACGTGCCCCTGTCTACTCTTGGTTTAATCTAGGTGTCTCTGTCTACTCTTGGTTTAATCTAGGTGTCCCTGTCTACTCTTGGTTTAATCTAGGTGTCCCTGTCTACTCTTGGTTTAATCTAGGTGTCCCTGTCTACTCTTGGTTTAATCTAGGTGCCCCTGTCTACTCTTGGTTTAATCTAGGTTGCCTGTCTACTCTTGGTTTAATCTAGGTGCCCCTGTCTACTCTTGGTTTAATCTAGGTGTCTGTCTACTCTTGGTTTAATCTAGGTGTCCCTGTCTACTCTTGGTTTAATCTAGGTGTCCCTGTCTACTCTTGGTTTAATCTAGGTGTCCCTGTCTACTCTTGGTTTAATCTAGGTGTCCCTGTCTACTCTTGGTTTAATCTAGGTGCCCCTGTCTACTCTTGGTTTAATCTAGGTTTCCCTGTCTACTCTTGGTTTAATCTAGGTGTCCCTGTCTACTCTTGGTTTAATCTAGGTGTCTCTGTCTACTCTTGGTTTAATCTAGGTGCCCCTGTCTACTCTTGGTTTAATCTAGGTGTCTCTGTCTACTCTTGGTTTAATCTAGGTGTCCCTGTCTACTCTTGGTTTAATCTAGGTTTCCCTGTCTACTCTTGGTTTAATCTAGGTGCCCTTGTCTACTCTTGGTTTAATCTAGGTGCCTCTGTCTACTCTTGGTTTAATCTAGGTTTCCCTGTCTACTCTTGGTTTAATCTAGGTGCCCCTGTCTACTCTTGGTTTAATCTAGGTGTCCGTGTCTACTCTTGGTTTAATCTAGGTGTCCCTGTCTACTCTTGGTTTAATCTAGGTGCCCCTGTCTACTCTTGGTTTAATCTAGGTGCCCCTGTCTACTCTTGGTTTAATCTAGGTGTCCGTGTCTACTCTTGGTTTAATCTAGGTGTCCCTGTCTACTCTTGGTTTAATCTAGGTGCCCCTGTCTACTCTTGGTTTAATCTAGGTGCCCCTGTCTACTCTTGGTTTAATCTAGGTGCCCCTGTCTACTCTTGGTAGCATATTTAGCAGCTACTCATTTGTGATGCTAGGTATAAATCTATCCAGGGGCCTGTATTTAATCAGAGCCAACTATAAACTTATGGACCTCGGACTCAGGTGAGAATTATGGGAAATCAGACCGCACTTACACCACGTGATCTCGCATTCCAGTATTGGTGTATATAGACGAATTCATTTTATAATCAACACAAAATGCTAAATCGAAGTTATATTATGCAACAAGTTAAGTTGAACAATAAGGAATATCAAAATTATGAATATTTTTTACCAATAAATAACCATAGACTGACGGAATTGAGTAAAATTGCAAAAATAGTTTGCAGTGCTCTATCAAATATTTATAGATTCCAGCCCTCCTCACCCTCCCCGCTCTGATCTAGGTCAGGTGTTTCCCCGTCAGTTATCTGGCCTAGTTATCTAGAGTTGGATGTGGTTTAATCCTGCTATATTTAATTTCAAATGTTTTCAGTCTTAGAACGAAATCCTTATTGAAGGAACAAGGAGTACCCTCATCCCTTGATGTTTATCCTTCCGGCTTTTCCCATCAGCCGAGAGAGATGAGCATTAATAGTCCCTCTGGGATTCCGCTCGTCTGTATTGCCAGCGGATCTCATCCAGCGTGACTACTTCTGCATCTCTATCTACACCAAAGTAGCTCTCCCTCGATCCCTGCCCTCTTAGCCAGACTGGAACCAATGTCTGTTACCAGGGTCGCCACGTGGAGGTGGGGCAGGATCTTGATTAGTGCCAGCTCACTAATCCTGGCGCAGCGTTGTCCCCAAGCGCCTACAACCACGAATAGAAGTTTGAGATTGTCCCTTCCATCTAGAATTTATCATTTAGGAAAACTTCTTCCAGTATATAAATAGAGGTTGAGATTGTCTGCTCGAGAAATGATTGTGACCGACTAGAAGCAACGACAGCGAAGCCGATAAAACGCTTTGCTAGCAACCACGTGCCGTGCTCATTCAAATAAATCGCTAACCGCTATAAACTGAAAATATGTGACTAAAAACGAAATATTGTTAAAAACAAAAACCCAATAGAAATGAAAAAAAGAAGATATATTTAATGATTTATTGTCTGAATATAAATGTTATGTCTGCCGTTTGCACGCTTGCCCAGCGTGTTCGTAGCGCGTTGGACGACGGGTGACAAGCTTCCTGTGAGTGCGGGTTCAATACCGCGGGCTGACAGAAAAGCTGCAGGTTCTCCAGATTTACGGTGTTCACGGCACCGAAAGGTTACGATGTCCATGACACCGAGACGAAGAACTGAAAGCTCAAGTGCTTCTGGATCAGTAGAAAAAAAATGTCTGCCGTTTAGAAAGTCTGAATTTGTTGGCTTCTGTTGTATCCTTTGTTTGATAAAGGACTATTTGTTGTATATATTGTTTTTTGTGCAGTACGTCATGTGTGCGTGTTTCTCCATTGCTACATTGTTTTACTGCAGTCTTCTATTATATTGATAATACAACACAAACTCAGTGAAGTTCATACAAGAGACAACCTTGAATAGATAGATAATATTTCAAGCAAATGAACGAAAGGAAGGAATAGTTAAATAATATTTACGCTTGAGTTATTGACAACTTAAGTACAAAGCTGAATATCGTTCAATCAAATATGTAGTCAATGCTGTTTTATGACTCGGAAACATGGAAGACAACAGAAGAAACCATCAGAAGACTACAGACATTCGTAAACTAATGTTTACGGAGAATAGAGGGATTGAGATGGTGTGATACGATTACGAATAATGAATGCAGAGAAAGAGTTGAGCAGTTACCAGTGGAGAACGAGCTTAGGAAGAGACGCTGGTGGTGGATAGTTCACACATTGAGAAGAACGAGCTGAAACATTGCAAGACAGGCACTGTTTTGAAATCCGAAGGGAAAGAGGAAGAAGTAGAAGGTCTAGAGATACTCAGAGAAGAGAGTTGGAGATTGATTTGAAAAGGACAGGTAAGGCGTGGAAAGAATTGGAAGGGATGGCAGGAGAGAGGAAGGACTTGAAGAAGTTTGTTGAAGACCTGTGCTCCGTTGGGAGATAAAAGGTGAAGAAGAAGAACTAACTTAAGCAACACGGTCAACCCACTTACCCCAACAATGTGCACTTTTTGAGACGTACTCTGCACCATACTTATATCAGAGCAATTATTATTCAATTTGAGCCGTACACTGTCCTAAACTAAAACAGCATGCCAGATTAATTATTGATCAAATATTCTTCTTCTATAATTGAACAAGATGGCTGGCCACCTTTGAATTGTGAAGACGTCTGCAGTTTCTACAAAATAAAACTGCGCGTCTGCACCAATGATTACTGGTTTTATTATTATCATCGGGAAAATCCACAAAACTGTGTGCGTATAAGAGATGCTATTGCTTATGATTCAGACTTTGATGAGAATAATAAATTTGATGCTGAGGGAATTGTATATCAAATATGGCATGAATCTCCTCTCCTTCCTCCTCAGGACATTGTGGAGATGGAGCTGCTTGAGTGTCTTAGTGAACCAGGGAGCTATGCCGACGGGAGCATTGTCCATGGCAGGGCAAGAAAACCCTGATCAGGTCACTGATGAAGGGACAGACACAACATATACATCAAAATCTTGATGGTTGAAAGTGAGGATCATAGTTAACAACTATGCACCACACAAAATAAAATCGTCAAACTTCAAAGAGAAAAATTGCTTTCTCAATGTAGACCAGATTTGCAGTTTCTACTTACTGGTCATGGCTTTTATTTGTTCCTTGTCTTTAGATGCCTGTAGGATTCCCAACACTCTTCTGTCAAACTACATCTCTGTGGCCTCCCAACACTCTTCTGTCAAACTATATCTCTGTGGCCTCCCAACACTCTTCTGTCAAACTACATCTCTGTGACCTCCCAACACTCTTCTGTCAAACTACGTCTCTGTGACCTCCCAACACTCTTCTGTCAAACTACATCTCTGTGGCCTCTCCCAAAATCTCTTCTGTCAAACTACATCTCTGTGGCCTCCCAACACTCTTCTGTCAAACTACATCTCTGTGGCCTTCAGAGACTGTGTTGTTTATTTATTGCTTATAATTGCCACCCACAGAAAGCTGCGTTAGCAGACCGGTTAGAACATTTGTTTCCTAGACGGATGGCCTCGGTTCAATCCCCAATTGTAGTTGAAAATATTAATAACTCAAACAGTTTTCATGTCCACCCATCCTGATTCAAATATCAGAGACTCAATGGACACTAATGTTGTCCACTTATCCTGATTTAAATATCAGAGACTCAATGGACACTAATGTTGTCCACTTATCCTGATTTAAATATCAGAGACTCAATGGACACTAATGTTGTCCACTTATCCTGATTTGGATAACAGAGACTCAATGGACAGTAATGTTGTCCACATCACCTATCGTGTGTTGTTTGAGAAATAAAAATACGTATTGAAAACCCTACTTCTTATTATATCAGAGGGGGCATGAGAACAGGTTACTTGTTTATATCTTTCAATGTGCAGCATGGTACAATTCTTGCTCTTACTTCTATATGTCCCGACAGAGAGGAAGTGTCTACGCAGAATGATGGAAGTATCAAGAAGAGACTGGTTTAGAAATGAAGACATTAGCAAATATGTGATTACAATATCAGTACTGAACTTCATCAACAAATATGTGATTACAACATCAGTACTGAACTTCATCAACAAATATGTGATTACAACATCAGTACTGAACGTCATCAACAAATATGTGATTACAACATCAGTACTGAACTTCATCAACAAATATGTGATTACAACATCAGTACTGAACGTCATCAACAAATATGTGATTACAGCATCAGTACTGAACTTCATCAACAAATATGTGATTACAATATCAATACTGAACTTCATCAACAAATATGTGATTACAGCATCAGTACTGAACTTCATCAACAAATATGTGATTACAACATCAGTACTGAACTTCATCAACAAATATGTGATTACAACATCAGTACTGAACTTCATCAACAAATATGTGATTACAAATCAGTACTGAACGTCATCAACAAATATGTGATTACAGCATCAGTACTGAACTTCATCAACAAATATGTGATTACAATATCAATACTGAACTTCATCAACAAATATGTGATTACAATATCAGTACTGAACTTCATCAACAAATATGTGATTACAACATCAGTACTGAACTTCATCAACAAATATGTGATTACAACATCAGTACTGAACTTCATCAACAAATATGTGATTACAGCATCAGTACTGAACTTCATCAGCAAATATGTGATTACAGCATCAGTACTGAACTTCATCAGCAAATATGTGATTACAACATCAATACTGAACTTCATCAGCAAATATGTGATTACAACATCAGTACTGAACTTCATCAACAAATATGTGATTACAATATCAGTACTGAACTTCATCAACAAATATGTGATTACAACATCAGTACTGAACTTCATCAACAAATATGTGATTACAACATCAGTACTGAACTTCATCAGCAAATATGTGATTACAACATCAGTACTGAACTTCATCAACAAATATGTGATTACAAAATCAGTACTGAACTTCATCAACAAATATGTGATTACAATATCAATACTGAACGTCATCAACAAATATGTGATTACAATATCAGTACTGAACTTCATCAACAAATATGTGATTACAATATCAATACTGAACTTCATCAACAAATATGTGATTACAGCATCAGTACTGAACTTCATCAACAAATATGTGATTACAACATCAGTACTGAACTTCATCAACAAATATGTGATTACAACATCAGTACTGAACTTCATCAACAAATATGTGATTACAATATCAATACTGAACTTCATCAACAAATATGTGATTACAACATCAATACTGAACTTCATCAACAAATATGTGATTACAACATCAAATACTGAACTCATCAACAAATATGTGATTACAACATCAGTACTGAACTTCATCAACAAATATGTGATTACAATATCAGTACTGAACTTCATCAACAAATATGTGATTACAATATCAGTACTGAACTTCATCAACAAATATGTGATTACAACATCAGTACTGAACTTCATCAACAAATATGTGATTACAACATCAGTACTGAACTTCATCAACAAATATGTGATTACAACATCAGTACTGAACTTCATCAACAAATATGTGATTACAACATCATACTGAACTTTATCACAAATATGTGATTACAATATCAATACTGAACTTCATCAACAAATATGTGATTACAACATAATTGAACTTCATTAACAAATAGTGATTACAACATCAGTACTGAACTCATCAAAAAAGTATTACAACATCAGTACTGAACTTCATCAACAAATAGGATTCAACATCAATATGAACTTCACAGACAAATAGTGATTACAAATCATACTGATCTATCAGCAAAATGTGATTACAATATCATTGAACTTCATCCTGACGATGTGATTACAACACAGTACTGAACTTCAAACAAATATGATTACAACATAGTACTGAACTTCATCACAAATTGTGACATCAGTCTATTCATCCAAATATGCATGACAACATCGTACTGAACTTCATCACAATATGTGATTACAACATCAGTCTGAAATCATCAGCAAATATTATTACAACATCACGTACTGAACTTCTGAATTGATTACAACATCATACTGACTTCATCAGACAAATATGTGATTCTGATCGTCTGGAACTTCATCACTGAATATTTTGATTACAGACAACGAATACTGAAATTCATCAGCAATATGTGATACAACATAGTCTACTTACTGAAATATTTTGATTACTAGATCAGTACTAATCATACAAATATGATTCAATATCAGTACTAACTTCATCAATGAAAATAGATTACAATATCAATACTGAACTATCACAAATATTGATTACAATATCAGTATGAACTCATCAACAATCAGTGATTCAAATCAGTCTAATTCATCAACAAATGTATTACAATATAATATGAACCATCAACAAATTGATTCATATCATATGAATTCATCAACAAATTGATTACAATTCAATACTGAACTTCATCAACAAATTTATCTACATATCAATACTGACTTCATCACAGAAATTGTTACAATATCAATACTGAATTCATAACAAATATTGATTACTTCAATACTTGAACTTCATTTAACAATTTGTTACAAACTTCAATTACTGAACTCATCCAAATTTGATTACTACATCAATACTGAACTTCATCAACAAATATGTGATTACAATATCAATACTGAACTTCATCAACAAATATGTGATTACAACATCAATACTGAACGTCATCAACAAATATGTGATTACAACATCAGTACTGAACTTCATCAACAAATATGTGATTACAACATCAGTACTGAACTTCATCAACAAATATGTGATTACAATATCAGTACTGAACTTCATCAGCAATATGTGATTACATATCAGTACTGAACTTCATCAACAAATATGTGATTACAACATCAGTACTGAACTTCATCAGCAAATATGTGATTACAATATCAGTACTGAACTTCATCAAAAAATATGTGATTACAACATCAGTACTGAACGTCATCAACAAATATGTGATTACAGCATCAGTACTGAACGTCATCAACAAATATGTGATTACAACATCAGTACTGAACTTCATCAACAAATATGTGATTACAACATCAGTACTGAACTTCATCAACAAATATGTGATTACAACATCAGTACTGAACTTCATCAACAAATATGTGATTACAATATCAATACTGAACGTCATCAACAAATATGTGATTACAATATCAGTACTGAACTTCATCAACAAATATGTGATTACAATATCAGTACTGAACTTCATCAACAAATATGTGATTACAATATCAGTACTGAACTTCATCAACAAATATGTGATTACAGCATCAGTACTGAACTTCATCAACAAATATGTGATTACAACATCAGTACTGAACTTCATCAACAAATATGTGATTACAATATCAGTACTGAACTTCATCAACAAATATGTGATTACAACATCAGTACTGAACTTCATCAACAAATATGTGATTACAACATCAGTACTGAACTTCATCAACAAATATGTGATTACAACATCAGTACTGAACTTCATCAACAAATATGTGATTACAATATCAGTACTGAACTTCATCAACAAATATGTGATTACAGCATCAGTACTGAACTATCAACAAATAGTGATTACAATATCAGTACTGAACTTCATCAACAAATATGTGATTACAACATCAGTACTGAACTTCATCAACAAATATGTGATTACAACATCAGTACTGAACTTCATCAACAAATATGTGATTACAACATCAATACTGAACTTCATCAACAAATATGTGATTACAACATCAATACTGAACTTCATCAACAAATATGTGATTACAATATCAGTACTGAATTTCAACAAAAAACAACAAATTTAAATGGTTCGTTTAAGCAGATTACCAACAGACAGTACGCCTCAAAGAGCAGTTACTTCGACACAGTGGATACAAAGCAAAAGGCTGTCCATGCAAAATGTGGACCTCAGAGACAACAGAGGTGGTGAAAAACACTGTCTATGAAGCACACACAAAAGCCTGTTCTAGATATTTCTTGCTATCCTGACGATGTGAGACAAAACACAATTAAAGAAAATAATAAAAATAAGAACTTGCTCTGTGCAGAATTGTGGAATATTCTTTCTCCCATTCCCAGACAACGACCGTATGTGACGTTCTTTGTTGTCTGGGAGAAGCTGTCCTTACCTAGACTATTTTATTCACCAGACAACGACCGTATGTGACGTTCTTTGTTGTCTGGGAGAAGCTGTCCTTACCTGGACTATTTTATTCACCAGACAACGACCGTATGTGACGTTCTATGTTGTCTGGGAGAAGCTGTCCTTACCTGGACTATTTTATTCACCAGACAACGACCGTATGTGACGTTCATTGTTGTCTGGGAGAAGCTGTCCTTACCTGGACTATTTTATTCACTAGACAGCCAATGTAAAATATGAATCATATTGTTACTAGACAGATAATGAAGACAATAAGATGCAGTAACAATAGCAATAATAAATCTGTACAAGATCTAGAGGAACGACCACTATCAGTGCAAGTTATTCAAACAAAGTATGTGGAAATTAATATGTAACAATTATTTATTATATTTTTCTCCTACCGTTATAAGTTACAAATGACATGCTAGCAATTTCTCCATACCACTCTTTCCCTGAAACTTGTTCAATCTCTTCTATAGAATTGAATCATATATTTTTTTACTTCTCTTAGTAAAGTTCGTTCCAGGTTTTTCCCTACGAAGACCTTTCTTTCTGAAACCATTTGCTTCCACTTCAATACCTTCTTGTGTCTTTGTGTCTTTGTGTGTCTTTGTGTGTCTTTGTGTGTCTTTGTGTCTTTTTGTGTCTTTTTTGTGTGTCTTTGTGTGTCTTTGATTCTTTGCTTCCCACTTCAATACCTGCTTTGTGATTCTTTGATCATTTCTTCTCAGAGTATGCTCAACATATCTACATCTTCTCAGAGTATGCCCAACATATCTCCATCTTCTCTTTCTTATAATAGTTGTTGATAGGGGTAGATCAAATAGTTTTGATAATTTCATCACTTCTCCTGAATTTGTTCCATTTTATATTCATTATTTTTCGCAGACATCTATTTTCAAATGCATTAAACTTGCTTTCTATATCTTTAGTCATTTTCCAACTCTCGCTAGCATATGTTAGGATTGATACAACATTTGAATTGAAATTCGTAATTTAGTTTTAATACTATATAACTTGCAGTTCCATATTTTATTTAGACGTTTAAAAGCTGATGTTGTTTTGTCAATTCGTATCATAATTTCTTTTTTAATATTTCCCATACAATAAATATATATATATATTGGTATAAATAGATGGGTACAAGATGTCATTGACGATCTGAGAATGACTGCTGCTGACGCCCGTCAACTTGCACATCTGAGAATGACTGCTGCTGACGTCAGTCAACTTGCACATCTGAGAATGACTGCTGATGTCACTGACACTGAGATGACGCTGCGCGCAGTCAACTTGCACATCTGAGAATGACTGCTTGACGCCAGTCAACACATCTGAAGACCTGCTGACGCCAGTCCAACATCTGAGAATGACTGCTGCTGACGCCAGTCAACTTGTACATCTGAGAATGACTGCTATTGACGCCAGTCAACTTGCACATCTGAGAATGACTGCTACTGACGCCAGTCAACTTGCACATCTGAGAATGACTGCTGCTGACGCCAGTCAGACATCTGAGAATGCGCATGACGCCAGTCACGCACATCTGAGAATGACTGCTCTGACGCCAGTCAACTTGCACATTTTGAGAATGACTGCTGCTGACGCCAGTCAACTTCTGAGAATGACTTCGACTAGCCCTGATATCTGAATGACTGCTGCTGACGCCAGTCAACTTGCACATCTGAGAATGACTGCACTGCCAGCACGCATCGAGAATCTACTGACGCGTAACATCTGAGAATGACTGCTGCTGACGCCAGTAAATCTGAGAATCTCACTGACGATCAGCAATCTGAGAATGACTGCTGCTGACGCCAGTCAACTTGCACAGAACAAAGAGTTTTTCGGGACTGCTCTCATGGGGGCCAAATTCCAGAAGGAACAAGCTGCTTGATGATGATGATGATTATATATATATATATATGTGTGTGTGTGTATGTGTGCGTAATATGCATTCTGCAGGTTGGAACCCTGCCCGTTCAGGTAATTATTCTGCCTCTACAAGAAAACAAAAAAACGTGTTATGTTAATCAGCCAACATAATAATGTATGAGTGTCGTTCAATTAAGTTTTCCTTCCATCACCAGCCCCTGGTTCCCATTTCATGAATATGTGGAAATCTGCGTCCGGCCTTACCGCTGTAGCTAACTTCTGCAGAAACATAGAAACATCAGAGCAGAAATGGGACCCTTCTTGCTGGAGTGAAGTCATAACCACAAACACATTAATGGCAAATGTGCCCTGTGCTGATGCAGTCCGTTGCCTTTTGTTTCACCTCACGGAGAAAATCAATTTGTCCAAATGTAAGAGACTTGATTCCGATTGCTGCTCAGCTGTTGAAGTCAGCGGGACGTATTCTCTCCATCTTCCATTTTTCTTGTCTGATCTCTCTTTGAAAACCGAGAATGGCACGTAGTTTATGTGTGCAGGGGCGCAGCTAGAAGGAAAGTGAAGTAAAGGGAAAGAAAGTGAGACGGGGCAGGAGAGGGGGGACGACGGCGGTATATTAATGTTAGCGTTTATGTTCTCACTGCAAAATTGTTCCTAATATGGACGAATTGTTGATGTATGTGAGAGAGAGAGAGAGAGAGAGAGAGAGAGAGATGAATGGTTGATGTATGTGAGAGAGTAAGTGAGAGAGAGAGAGAGAGAGAGAGAGATGAATGGATGATGTATGTGTGTGAGAGAGAGAGAGAGAGAGATTAATGGTTGGTGTATGTCAGAGAGAGAGAGAGATGAATGGATGACGTATGTGAGAGAGAGAGATTAATGGTTGATGTATGTCAGAGAGAGAGAGAGAGATGAATGGATGATGTATGTGAGAGAGAGAGAGATGAATGGATGATGTATGTGAGAGAGTAAGAGAGAGACAAGAGAGATGTTGTTTTTACGTGTTTCGCCATTGGCATTCCACAGAGAGACGGTTTCCATTGCATTATGACCTTGTTCTATCTGCACAGTTCAGACAGTAAGGTCTGCAGACATGACAATTTTCTCAAATGAAGAGTTTCGAGTGTTGGTTTGAAATTTTTTAAAAATATTATAAAACGTTCAGTAGTTTTTCCATTGCCACCTTCATTGACTGCATTTCTGCATCGTAGTTGTGATAGAATGTCCTGGTTGGTACTTTGGTTGTATCTCGTAGTTGTGATAGAATGTCCTGTTGGTACTTTGTTTATCTCGTAGTTGTGATAGAATGTCCTGGTTGGTACTTTAGTTGTATCTCGTAGTTGTGATAGAATGTCTAGTGTTGGTTATCTTTAGTATTATCTCGTAGTTGTGATAGAATGTCCTGGTTGTACTTTGTTGTATCTCGTAGTTGTGATAGAATGTCCTGGTTGGTACTTTGGTTGTATCTCGTAGTTGTAATAGAATGTCCTGGTTGGTACTTTGGTTGTATCTCGTAGTTGTGATAGAATGTCCTGGTTGGTACTTTAGTTGTATCTCGCAGTTGTGATAGAATGTCCTGGTTGGTACTTTGGTTGTATCTCGTAGTTGTGATAGAATGTCCTGGTTGTACTTGGTTGTATCTCTAGTTGTGATAGAATGTCCTGGTTGGTACTTTGGTTGTATCTCTAATTTTGTACTTTAGTTGTATCTCTAATTTTGTACTTTAGTTGTATCTCTAATGTTGTACTTTAGTTGTATATCTAACGTTAAAGACATAATCACTAACATCAGCATAAGAAAGAAAGTTGGCACCAAAATCGTGCTTGAATTACATAGAGAAACAAAGAATGAAGTGGTTTTGCCACTTAATAAGAATGTATCCAAACTCCACAGTATACAGAGTCTTCTACAACAGAACACCGGGAAAGAAGGCAAGAGGAAGACCAAGGAAAAGATGGTTAGATGGCGTAGCAGAATCCTGTGAAAGAGCAAAGATAACAATCACACAAGCCACCAGAACAGCGCAAGACAAAAACAGAAAACCACGACACTGGGCAACAACCAGGTAGCAGTGTGACGACAAAAGAAGAAGAAGAAGATTCTAACGTTGTACTTTGGTTGTATCTCTAACGTTGTACTTGGTTGTATATCTAACTTTGTACTTGGTTGTATCTCTAACTTTGTACTTGGTTGTATCTCTAACGTTGTATGGATATCTAAGCTTGTACTGGTTGTATATCTAACGTTGTACTTTGTGTATCTAACGTGTATTGGATCTAACGTTGTACTTTGGTTGTATATCTAACGTTGTACTTTGGTTGTATCATACTAACAACGTTGTACTTTGTATATCAACGTTGTACTTGGTTATATCTAACGTTGTACTTTGGTTGTATATCTAACGTTGTACTTGGTTGTATATCTAACGTTGTACTTTGGTTGTATATCTAACGTTGTACTTTGTGTATCTAAGTGTATGTATCTCAACGTTGTACTTTGTATCAACGTTGTATGGTTGTATTCTAACGTTGTACTTGGTTGTATATCTAACGTTGTACTGTGGTTGTATATCTAACGTTGTACTTGGTTGTATATCTAACGTTGTACTGTGGTTGTATATCTAACGTTGTACTTTGGTTGTATATCTAACGGTGTTTATCTCGTCGTTAGGACAATGTACGGAAATCTACAAATCTGAGGTGGTCAGACCAGACCTGGAGAGAACTGTGGGAGACTGCGGTATACTAAGTAAATTGACATTTAGGGACAAAGACAAGTATGTATAGTATCATTTGCTCTCTAAAACTGTTTGCTCTCTAAAACTGTTTGCTCTCTAAAACTTTGTTCAAACTGCTAGCTCACTAAAACTGCTAGCTCACTAAAACTGTTGTCAATGAATAGTCAAATCCAGTGGCGGCTTGTGATCATTTTTGTTGGTGGGCCAGACATTTTTTCCGGAGAAATCATGGTTTTGGTTGCTATATTTTAATTTATAAAATAATAAAAACACGTTATACATTATTTTTGATGGGACCCGGCCCCACTGGCCCTTAATGACGAGCCGCCACTGGTCAAACTGTGATGGGAAAAATGTCTGCATTCTTGTTAGATCTTAGTGTATGAAATACTTGTCGCTTCAAATCTTAGTAGATGATGTGCAATACCTGCGGCGAGGGGCTGAGCAATACCTGCGTCGAGGGGTGAGCAATATGAAAAAACCCGGTGCGATGAATTCAATCATTGACCTTCAAACGTCATATTCAACTTTTTGTAGAGTTTAGTGTCATTTAGGGACCAGACTCTCCGTCCTTCTTCAGGAAACTACACACAAGCTGCAGTTCGCTCTCCTTCAGGGAACTACACACAAGCTGCAGTTCGCTCTCCTTCAGGGAACTACACACAAGCTGCATAAGCTTGTAGCAGTCTACGACTTACAGCTCACTCCTAGCGCAAGGGTCAACGTAAAAACAAAACTGACCAAGACTCCACTCCATCTCCCCGAGGCAGTTCCAGAAACAGACGACTACCAAAGAAGTCTAGCGAAGTTTGTGGAGATCGAAGAAAGAGAAGCTAACCAGGTACCCAAACAGACAATGCTGAAGTCGGATGTGTCGGACCGACAGGGGCAGCTACCACAGCTCACGATGAAAACTGCGATAATTCCGTTCTCCATACTCCATACTTCAATTATCAGCGGGAGTATGAGAACGAACGAGTAAAAGAAGAACATCTTTAAATCCTTCAGTAGAACCTAATTTGTTCTACAAGAGCGAGACTAGGTATGTCCCCACATAGATTTCAGGTTGTCCCCAACAAATACACTTTCCAACCACCGTCTACAAAAGAGCTTGCAACATCAAACAATTCTCCAAGACACCTATGTAACAAAACGACACCTGTGTAGCAAGACGACACATGTGTAGTATGACGACAACTGTAGCATGATGACACATGTGTAGCAAGACGACACATATGTAACAAGACGACACCTGTGTAACAAGACGACACATATGTAACAAGACGACACATGTGTAACAAGATGACATATGTGTAACAAGAAGACACCTGTGTAGCAAGACGACACATATGTAACAAGACGACACATGTGTACCAAGACGACACATATGTAACAAGACGACACCTGTGAGACACAAGACGACACATATGTAACAAGACGACACTGTGTAACAAGACGACACATGTGTAACAAGACGACATATGTGTAACAAGAAGACACCTGTGTAGCAAGACGACACATATGTAACAAGACGACACATGTGTACCAAGACGACATATGTGTAACAAGAAGACACCTGTGTAGCAAGACGACACATATGTAGCAAGACGACACATATGTAACAAGACGACACCTGTGTAACAAGACGACACCTGTGTAACAAGACGACACATATGTAACAAGACGACACATGTGTACCAAGACGACATATGTGTAACAAGAAGACACCTGTGTAGCAAGACGACACATAACAACAATTTATTGTTGACATCCACGAACAATTCCTCTGAGATGAAATTTTACCACTGTCACCTTATACCACGTGATAAATAGACTCTTTTTAACTGCGCCCATTGATGTCTTTATACGCCACTGAATCAAACTAAAACATTTTCATTTCATTGACCAGAAATTGGACATTTGAACAGCGTCTACCCTTCGTACCTTCATCTGACGCGTCTACCCTTCGTACCTTGTTCTGATGAAATAGTCACCGTACATGAAGAAAAGTTGCTTGTCATGGGAGAATATTCTCGGGGCACTTACAGTCAGCTTCGTTGAAACAAACTATCGCATTTTAGCTTCAATGGAAGCAAAAGTCTTTTTGATTCCCATGACAAATGACATTTGGAAAGAGTGATTAAAACATGGCTGTATTTAGCATGTGAATTATTAGATATTTGAACGGAGTAATCGGCGGGGTTACACTAGTTTATATACGGCAGTTGGCAATGGCTTGCCAGTGTGCCTTCCACGTGCATGAAACAGCGATTCAATGTTTGCTGAAATGTATGTGTGTCATTAAATCTGGTTTATTTCATGCAGATTTTACTTGATACACAGAGATATCCGCCCTTTTCTGTTGACGACAGTCCATTATAGGATAGAAAACTTCGAAACTGTTGTATCACTTTTAATTGTCCCTAGACGCACGGCTGATCGGAATATAATCCATAAAGGGAAATTACCGACACTGATTCCGTCAAAGCAATCAGCAGGGGAGAGAATAATGGAACGCCCGGGCCGTGGATTTGTGTGAAAATTGACGTGATATCAATCGGAATGATTCACGCAGTGTTTACGATGTAGATTGCTTTTTGCCAGTGTGAAAAGACCCGTATTGTAGAAGAGCAGCATTAGCGAGTAGGGGAAAGCCCGCGTTCGTCTGCTTGTACCCAACGATGAAGTGAACATTATGGACACCAACGCGCTTTTCCATTCAGCTTGTTCGACCTATTAACGTTTTGGTCACTTCAACAAAGTACATCGACCACTGCATTTGTAAAGGGCGAATTCTCTCCAAAACAACACTGTCATGTTATTCAAGCTGGAAAGTAAATTATCGCCTGAAACATAAACATTCAATACGGTTTTCCACTCTTTCAAATCAAGTCATTGAACGAGGTACTATAAATGTGTTAACTATCATCTATGCCGCAGCTTGTATCTTGTTAAAGTCTGCAACAATCACAAATCAATACAGACATGACCTTTGAAGGAGGCAGATCAGATTTGAGTTGTTTGCAATTTCACCAGTTTTTTTTTGTTGTTTACCCAATTCCTTACCTTCATTTTAAATTTCATGACGGAAATTATGATTGTAAGGGATGAACCAAGAACTGTTTAGTTGTTGACCTCGCATTACAAGCAGTTCTACAATCGAGGCTGGTTTTGACAATCCCACACAGTGAATAAAGAGGACGATATTAGTACGGTTTCTACTTTCAAATATTTTCGGTTTTCGGACAACACTATTATTCTAGTGGCTACAAAGTGTCTGCTTTCATAGTTGCATCATCGTGCCTGCGTATCAAACTGACCGCCGTTTCATGATCGACGTGTTGAGACCAATGCTTGTTCAGTCAACCACCTGGCTGCCTGGTCGTCAATTAGTCATTTCTAGCTTTCAGTTCACATTGTCGTACAATGGATGGAGTTTCTCCACTTTTCTTGATGATCATGCTCTGGCCGATAGCATCGATCTTGTAATCATGCTCTGACCGATAGCATCGATCTGGTAATCATGCTCTGACCGATAGCATCGATTATTTTGTCACCAACTTTGTTTCAATCTGAATAGAATCGAAACATGCTTCAATTCACATAAGCGCTCAGTCCCTTTTCAACTAACATCTGTTACGATAGCGTCGACGATTATTCCATGAAAGTCGGCTACACGGAATGAACGTCGTTAAACAACATTTCTTTCTTTCTTCGTTCACTGCAGAATCATCCTGAAGATGTTTCATTCTCAGATATCATCCTGAAGATGTTTCATTTCTGATATCATCCTGAAGATGTTCAAAGAAGTCATGATTGTTGCCTTCTGAACTCCAAAGTTTGTCCTGCAATGGTGACATCTATATTAGTCATCTCTGCCCATAACACGTTGGATGAGCTTTGTAGAAGATGTTCAGAAATCATTTGATCAATCTTCTCTTTGTCGTCACACTGCTACCGGGTTGTGCCAGTGTCGTCACACTGCTACCGGGTTGTTGCCTACTGTGTCAACACTGCTACCGGGTTGCTGCAGCTGTCGTCACACTGCTACCGGGTTGTTGCCCAGTGTCTCACCTGCTACTGGTTGCTGCAGTGTCAGTCACACTGCTACCGGTTGCTGCCTGTGTCTCCTTTGCATCGGGTTTGCCCAGTGTCGACACTGATTTCGGGTTGTTCCCGTGTACGCCAATGCTACCGGGTTGTTGCCCAGTGTCGTCATCATGCTGACGCAGTTTTCAGGTCGTCACACTGCTACCAGGTTGTTGCACAGTGCTCGTGGTTTTCAGTCATACTGTTATAATTATTATCGTTAATTTGTTAATTATTAGTGAATCATCTGTTGTTCAATGACATTCTGAAATCATATCATGACTTGTTTATTTTCGTGTAACTAAGTTACATTCTGAATATCACATCATGACTTGTTTATTTTCGTTGTAACTAAGTCATTCTTGAATATCACATCATGACTTGTTTATTTTGTTTTCAAGTACATTCTGAATATCATACATACTTGTTTATTTTCTGTTGTAACTAGTACATTCTGAATATCATATCATGACTTGTTTATTTTCTGTTTACAAGTACTTTGAATATCATATCATGACTGTTTATTTTCTGTTGTAACAAGTACATTCTGAATATCACATCATGACTTGTTTATTTTCTGTTGTAACAAGTACATTCTGAATATCAACATCATGACTTTATTCCTATTGAGCAAGTTCATTCTGAATATCACATCATGACTTCTATATTCTATTGCTAGCAAGTACATTCTGAATATCACATCATGACTATGGATCGTTTGTATTCTTTTCTTTCTCTCCTTTCAACTCCACAACTGGACATTGTCTTCCAATACACTTCTTCCGCTCTTCCCTCCCCCTCTTGCCCCTCTTCCCTCTTCCCTCTCTTGCCATCCCTTGCAATTCTTTCCACGTCTTGCCTATCGTTTTAATATCAGTTTCCAACTCTCTTCTCCAGCTATTTCTAGGACTTCCATACTCTCTTTCCTTGCGGGTTCCAAAACAGTGCCTGTCTTGCAATACTCCAGTAGATCTTCTCATCGTATATCCTATCTATCGCCAGCGTCTCTTCCTTAGTTCATTTTCTACTGGTATCTGTTTGGACATTGAGCAAAACGCAGTCACAAACAATAAATACATGTGAAATGCGTTGCCTGCGAAAAGTTATTAACAACACTAGAAAAGACAGAGTCACTAACATCAGCATAAGAAAGAAAGTTGGCACAGAACCTTGCTTGAATTACATTGAGAAACAAAGAATGAAGTGGTTTGGCCACTTAATAAAATGCATCCAAACTCCACAGTATACAGAGTCTTCTACAACAGAACATCGGGAAAGAAGGCAAGAGGAAGACCACGGAAAAGATGGTTAGATGGCGTAGCAGAATTCTGTGAAAGAGCAAAAATAACAATCACACAAGCCACCAGAACAGCGAATGACAGAAACAGAAAATCACACCTGGGCAACAACCGGGTAACTGTGTGACGACACTGGGCAACAACCCGGTAGCAGTGTGACGACAAAAGAAGAAGAAGATTAGAAGATCTGTCTTGATTGTCTAGAGTTCCTCGTTCGTAATCTTATCATACCAACTCAGTCACTCTATTCTACGCAAACATCCTCTTATGAAGGTCTGTAGTTTTCTGGTGGTTTCTTTTGTTGTCTTCCATGTTTCGAGCCATCAACAACCTATACATTTGAAAGAAAGATTCCAGCTTGACGCTGTGTCGGTACTGTATCCGTTTCTCCAGTTGACCTGTGTCTGGTGCACTGATATTTTCTGTTCTCACAGCTTTGAGCTTGTGTCTGGTGGCACTGGTATCCTGTTTCTCACAGCTTGACCTTGTGTCTGCCACTGATATTTTCTGTTCTCACAGCTTTGACGCTTGTGTCTGGTGGTACTGGTATCTGTTTCCTAGCTTTACGCTTGTGTCTGTACGATCGTTTCTACAGCTACGCTTGTGTCTGGTGGCACTGATATTTTCTGTTTCCTCACAGCTTTGACGCTTGTGTCTGGTGTCACTGCTAACAAGAGATGAAAATGGGATGAAGGAAATTCAATGTGGAACAAACATGGCTGTACACAAAAATGTAACAACTAAAAACAGTAGGGATTAGAATTTGTACAGGAAGAATGTACATTCTCAGTGGCAACGTATGGCTGTAAATCATAGACATTTAACAAGGCATAAAGGTGGTTTGGAATATAAGTGTTACAAACGATTCCTACGTATATCATGGACAGAGAAAAGAATAAATAAATATATACATATCCATTACAAAAACTCCCAAAAAACTAACTGATGCTCGAAAAAATACTGAAAAATATTGATGTATTTTGGATATATAACAAGACATGAAGGGTTGGAGAAGACTATTACGGAAGGAGTCATCCCGACAAAGAGGAGAAGAGAAAGACAAAGGAGAAGATTAATTCAGGATGTAATGACCGATCTCCTTCACTGAGATCGTCCTGTGTAAGAAAAAACTCGAGCGCTCATGATTATTCGCCGAAGTACACTGATGATGTTTCAATCAATCAATCAATCATTCAATCAGTCAATCAATCGCAAATTTCTATTTTAGATTGTTTTCTTCAGCTTCCGTCACTACGCCTCAGCTGCATCTACTTCTTCTATTGTTCTTTGTCAGAAATACTTCTTATCCCACTTTCTTCTTTCCATGTGGATTCCATTCATAAGCATATCTAATTATCTTGTTACGCCATTTGCTAATAGTGGTATTTAAGACGGACAAAACTAACAGAGAAAATCAAGACTAAGAACAAGAAATTAATACAAACCAGGATTAGTTCATATTTCTGGAGTCAAACATCGGCATTTTGTTAAGTTGAAGTCAAATATTGCAGTCATTAACACTTGATTTGAAACGTGCTGAGCATGGGGGCGTGAACACTGACAACAGTTATGAGAAGAGGATTAGAATTTGGAGTCAGGGAATTTCTTTGATCGCTAACAATCAATGACCCAGTTCGCTGTTATGTTAAGTAAAAATCTAAGGGCTAAGACTCTCTTCAAAAATCATCAAAGCACAGCAAAAGTTGCTGACGTGTGAGAAACGTGAATCCTAGATACTTTTATTCTAGAAACTACTAAACCGATTACCCATGAGATAACTTCAAACGTGTCTCAAGACGATTCGATATGCGGATAATCTGCGGGAGGGTATTAATTACCTGACACCGTTGCTAAAAATAAAATATGATGAAGCGAGGCTAATCTGTAGAAAAGTGTGCTAACTCCCTGTTGATGTAAATCTCAACACTTGAAGAAATCTCAATTACTCTGTGGGTAACACTTAGCCTCACCATAGACTATCCGCAGCTTTGTCGTCGCCAGCACCATTATATTTCACTTAATATGCATATAATATTTGAAAGTTTCTCGTTTTTAAAGATCGACACTTGATGATAGTTAAGACGATTTAACATGCAGTTTTCTTTAGAGCAAAAGCGGTGTTGTGTGAGAAAGTGTACAATATATGTGGATCTCGATGAGTTTCTTCATTATATGAAAGTTACTAGTCACTTTGAAATGTTAATACAGGATTGATAGTCACGAGTGGGGACTCATATTGATGATGACAATGTTTCAAGTCAGCCATGATGAGTTTATGAGCTATGTCGCCATTGAATCACCTACTCCGTCAGATATGCACAGTCGTTAATGGGAGTTATGTCTAGTGTTATAATCTAGTTGCGTTTATTTGAATCCAGTTCTAAAGATGGATTACAAAATGTATTTAAAACAGAAATGTTAGAATCATAATTTGTTTGCATGAACCAAAACTAGATGTATTAATGTGATGATGGAAGTCTCTTCAAGCTGTCTCTGACTGCTGTCATGTTGGGAGGTAGTCTCTTCAAGCTGTCTCTGACTGCTGTCATGTTGGGAGGTAGTCTCTTCAAGCTGTCTCTGACTGCTGTCATGTTGGGAGGAAGTCTCTTCAAGCTGTCTCTGGCTGCTGTCATGTTGGGAGGGAAATCTCTTCAAGCTGTCTCTGGCTGCTGTCATGTTGGAGGTAGTCTCTTCAAGCTGTCTCTGACTGCTGTCAGTTGGGAGGAAGTCTCTTCAAGTGTCTCTGACTGCTGTCATGTTGAGTATTGGCTTCATGTTGGGCGAGTCAACTGTTCGGATTTATTTAGAATCAGTTCCAAGCTTGTTCTGCCACTGCTTGAAGCATAACTTTAAGCTCACGCCTTGTACACATAAACTTTATTAACGCTGGCCCACGCCGACTGTGTCAGATAAACTTAACGCTCATGATGTATTCAAACTTCCAAGACTCTTCATTAGAAGTCTCTCCAACTTTCTCTGCCTCATAGCCCACTTTTGTACAGCACTCAAACTTTATAACGCTCCACTGCCCACCTTTGTTGATCAGCTTAACACTTTATACGCCTCCCACCTGCCTCACTTTGTACAGCATAAACTTATAAGCCTCCCACCGCCCACTTTGTACAGCATAAACTTTAACGCCTCCCACTGCCCACTTTGTACAGCATAAACTTTATAACGCCTCCACGCCCACTTTGTACACTATAACACCTTGTTTATAACGCCTCCCACCGCCCACTTTGTACAGCATAAACTTAACGCTCCCACTGCCCACTTTGTACACATAAACTTTATAACGCCTCCACCGCCCACTTTGTCACAGACTAAACTTTAAGCCTCCCACCGCCCACTTGACAGCATAAACTTTATAATCCACGCCATTTTCCCTAAACTTTATAACGCCATCCCACCGCCCACTTTACAGCATAAACTTATAACGTCCCACGCAAACTTTGTACAGCTAAACTTATAACGCCTCCACCGCCCACTTTGTACATAACATAAACTGTGATATCACCCACCGCCCACTTTGCACAACATAAACTTTATAACGCCTCCCACTGCCCAAACTTTGCACAACATAAACTGTGTAACACCCACTGCCCACTTTGTACACATAAACTGTGTAACACCCACCGCCCACTTTGTACAGAATAAACTGTGTAACACCCACTGTCCCACTTTGCACAACATAAACTGTTAACACCCACCGCCCACTTTGCACAACATAAACTTTTATAATAGAAAATGATTATATACATGAAATAGAAAATGATTATATGCATGAAATAGAAAATGATTATATACATGAAATAGAAAATGATTATATGCATGAAATAGAAAATGATTATATGCATGAAATAGAAAATGATTATATGCATGAAATAGAAAATGATTATATACATGAAATAGAAAATGATTATATGCATGAAATAGAAAATGATTATATACATGAAATAGAAAATGATTATATACATGAAATAGAAAATGATTATATACATGAAATAGAAAATGATTATATACATGAAATAGAAAATGGATGAAAAAATAGATCGTGTAAGACGAGCATAAGATAAATTTAAATGTAGAAATCAAATTTTAAATTATTATTCAATGGCATCTTCTTCTTCTTCTTTCTCGAATCCTGTATGCCTCACAGCGTCAGGTCAGGAAGAGATTTCTAAAACGGGCCTAGTATGCGCTTCGTAGATAGTCTCTTTAGTCGCCTCTGTTATCTCTGAGGTTCATCTTTGCGGCCGGCCTTTGCTTTGTACCCATTGTATCGGAGCAGCATTGCTCTTTGGGTGCACTGTCTGATGGTAATCTGCTTACGTGACCGAACCATTTAATTTGTTGTTTCTGGATGAAGTCTAGTACTGATGTTGTACCCATTTTTTTCCTGATGTCCTCATTTCTCAACCGGTCTCTTCTTGTTACACCCAGCATTCTGCGTAGACACTTCATCTCTGTTGTGACTAGTTTTCTTCTATCGTTTGTTGTCAGCGTCCAGGTTTGGCACTGGTAACATAATGTGGGAGAAAGATTGTGTTGAACATTGCTCTTTTTGTGTTCATGGTGACGTGTTTGCATCTTAAAATTGGCGTCATTTGACCTATCATTTGATTTGCTTTGTTGCATCTGTGTTGAATTTCATTAGTTATTCTTCCATTTGCTGAAAAATGCTCCCTAGGTATGTAAAATCTTTTACTTGATTTAGTAGGCGATTATCGATGGAGATATTGATAGTGCTTTCTTCTCTGGCGAATGTCATTACTTCTGTTTTGCCGATGTTTATTCTCATGTTGTATTCGTTACATGCTAACTGGAGTCTGTTGATGTGCTGTTGTAGCTGTTCTTCTGTTGTTGATATGATTGCCTGATCGTCTGCAAAAAGAAATTCATTTAAGAGCTCTCCGAGGTTGTTTCCTTCGCTGGTGTTAGCTATTTACAGATGTGGTCAATATACGTGATGAATAGCAGCGGGGATAGTACGCAACCTTGTCTTACTCCTGACCCTACGTGAAACTTTTCTGATAATCCTGTATTTGTTCTAATCGTACATTGGCTGTCAGTATAAATGTTCTTGCAAAGGTTGATTAGGTGTTCATTAACCCCATAGATTGTTAGTATTTTCCACAACTTTGTTTATTCTACGGGATCGAACGTTTTTCTGATCTACAAATGCAACGTGTAGATGTTTCATTTGTAGATCAGGAAAAAGCGTTCGACCGCGTAGATATTCAATGGCAAAATCACAAAATAATTTATTTTAAAATATTTATGATTAATTTCTTCTTTAAGCAGCCACCGACCTCTAATCGCATGAACACCCCCACCCCCAAATTCTTCTGAACCTACTATCGCCCCCTAGAACGCTTCAGCGCCCACTGGGGAGCGGTACGCCTCACTTTGGGAAACGCTGATCTAGACAATCCATGGACCATGCAGTTTCAGATCTTTGGTAAAATAGATTCTAAATATGTGTTTTAGTGCTACTACTACCATTACTACTGTTTTACTACTGCAACCACCCGAGTGGTTACCTGGGCCCAAATTTGGGGTGTAAAGAATAGAACCACTGTTACCTGCCATGCATGTCGTAAGAGGCGACTAAGGAAGTTTGGCTGAAATCGGATGCACATGTCCTAAACGTGTAGAAGTCTATGCGTTTAGGGCCTACCAAACCAATGTGCAGCGTATACACGTTCTTGGCAAAGATCAAACATATCACAAAGAGTGATTAAAATTGGTCGTAAGAACGAACACAAAGAAGAAGAAGAAGACTACTGCAACACCTACGACTACGACTACTCTACTACCTGCTACTCGCTAGCTACTACTACTACTGCTACTGCTACTACTCTACTACCGCTGCTGTTACTATAACTACTACTACTACTACTAGCACTGCTGTTACTATAACTACTACTACTACTACTACAATTTGTATTGTGTCACGAGTTGTGTAGAAATATTAGTTGAAGAACAGGGCAGACCTTGAGCTCCAGATGTTGAAGAGATCAGTTTAAGAATTGATGAATTTATGATCTGTACTGAACGCTGACGTCATGATAGTAATGGTTTTGTAAGCACATCTAATAACGTGTCGTCAGCTGGGGTCAATGATTACAAAATCAAACGGTTCGACTAATGTCATCCTGAACGGTTTTATCTCTTCAGCCAATCGTCTCTTTTCTCGCCACAACGGCGCGGATAGAACACGCATCCTCAGCTCGTTTTGCATATTCTTCTAGGATGGTTGAGATAAGACCACGTGAGCTATGAAAACTCACAGAAAGTTAATAACCAGTGCATTAAAATGCGTCTGATTTCTCCACATGAGCACAGCTTGAGATGATCCGTAAGCCTTGCCGGCGAGACGCCATCGTTCTTAGATTGAAGTACGGCTTAAAGATATAATACCGGACAAATTGCTTCCGGGAGGATGCCGGGAAGGTTTTATGCATGGCATTATGGGTGAGAATCGAAGGAGATGTCAGCGATGGTTATTCCCAGTGTTGGCTGGGATAGAAGGACCCCCAAGTCTCTGTTGGCTTTCAACTGTCACTGATAGCCATATGGCTCGGAATATGACGTTTCAAATTGGTATTGCCTTTTTAGAATCCTGATATTTTCCTGACATTAAACCATCGGTATTGTAACTCAAGCCATGGTATCACCAGATAGTATCTACTATTGAATATTCACGAGAGTCGAGTGATGTCTAAAGCAATCTTTGATTAGTCTTACTGATGACTTCCTGACTTCCTTCATGGTTCCATATCCTTATTAATCTATGCGAACCTTTTTCCAATACCTCTATCGATTTCAGATGTTTGTCATCAAAATGTATTAGATAACCAACTTGATGTTTACATTTGTTGCTAGTTGGGGTTTGTGGTTGATATCAATATTCAGTTGAGGTTAATCTCTTCTGGTGAGATTTGATTTTACAATGAATCAATTTCTGATCAAAGACAAAAATATAACTGATATCAAATATAGTTGATCCTACAAATAAAGACATTTAATGTTTGATGTAATTAAAGACAGGCTGCTTTAGTGCGGTGTAGGACAGTTAGGACGAGAGCTGGAAGAATGTAATGTCCAAGGTTATTGCCGTCGTCGTGAAACTGTTCAGGTTAGGATTTTTCATTATGCCCACAACAGAAAAAATCCATGGCCTTACCGTGAATTGAACACGGGTCTCCCACATCAAGCTACGCTCTAATCTACTCACACACGCTCCTCACATTGCAATAGCATTAATAGTTCACACATAACATTAATAGTTCACACAAACATTTTGTATTAACTGTGGCGTTCTTCACCTAAGTCTGATCTTATGCCGCTCAAAGCATCGTTGCTCACTAACTAGTCTGACACTTTTCACTGATCCACACTTTCTGTCGCTAAACACTTGTTGTGTCAGATGTCTTAACTATCATTTATCTGAACAGCTTCTTCTGTATACAAGAAAATATCATACATTCAAATACAATATCTATTTCAACCAATGTTAAATTAATCATTTTATATCTATCTATACTTCCAGAAGTAGATACTTGCTCGTTTCAGAGACTTCAGTCACCAACTATTCTACAACTTAGTAGATAATTTTACTATCTCATTTCAGAGACTTCAGTCACCAACTATTCTACAACTTAGTAGATAATTTTACTGTCTCGTTTCAGAGACTTCAGTCACCAACCATTCTACAACTTAGCAGATAATTTTACTGTCTCGTTTCAGAGACTTCAGTCACCAACCATTCTACAACTTAGTAGATAATTTTACTATCTCATTGCTGACATTTACAAGAGAGAAGATGGAGATATGTTGGGCATGCCTTGAGAAGAAAGGATCAAAGAATACTAAAGTAGGCATTGGAGGCAAGGGTTCAAGCACAATCAACTCTAAATAACTAGGCCTGACAACTGATGAGGAAAGCCCTAACCTAGATTAGAGCGGGGGGGCAGAATTTATATTGTTTGATAGAACACTGCAAGCTGTTTTGCAATTTTACTCAATTCTGTGAGTCTATGGTTATTTATTGATGCAACATATTCATAATATTGATATTCCTTATTGTTAAACTTAACTTGTGCATAATATAACTTCGATTTAGCATTTTGTGTTGATTTAAAATGCATTCGTTTGTATATAACAATACTGGAATACGAGGTTACGGGGTGTAAGTTGTGGTCTGATTTCCCATAATTCTTACCTGAGTCCGCAGGCCCATAAGTTTATAGTTGGCTCTGCCTGAGTCTGCAGGCCCATAAGTTTATAGTTGGCTCTGCCTGAGTCCAAAGGCCCATAAGTTTATAGTTGGCTCTGCCTGAGTCCGAAGGCCCATAAGTTTATAGTTGGCTCTGCCTGAGTCCCAGGCCCTAAGTTTATAGTTGGCTCTGCCTGAGTCCGCAGGCCCACAAGTTTATAGTTGGCTGTGGTTCAAGAAGAAGAACACCATGGAAACCCTGAGAAGAAATTTGATAGAGAATCAAATAGCCTGACTCAATTCCATGGAAGAATTGAGTGAGTTGCTCAGATCAGAGCGAGTTCGGAAAAACATGCCCTATTCACAGAGATGAAGTGTCGAACACAATGCTGGGAGTATCAAGAAGAGAACTAGTCACGACAGAGATGAAGTGTCGACACACAATGCTGGGAGTATCAAGAAGAAAACTAGTCACGACAGAGATGAAGTGTCGACGTAGAATGCTGGGAGTATCAAGAAGAGAACTAGTCACGACAGAGATGAAGTGTCGACGTAGAATGCTGGGAGTATCAAGAAGAGAACTAGTCACGACAGAGATGAAGTGTCGACGTAGAATGCTTGGAGTATCAAGAAGAGATCGATTTAGAACTGAAGACTTGAGGGAATAAAGTGGATACAATTTCCTTATTGAACTTCATCAAGAAACACACAGTTTAATGGTTCGACCACATACCAACAGCCCACCCGCCTCAAAGGGCAATGCTATTCAGATGTAGCAGATACAAGTCAAAATGTCGTCCCACAGAAATAACCAAACAGTGGAAAACAACATGCACGAGGAACACACTAGATCACGTTCTAGAAATCTCTTCTTATCCAGACGCTGTTCTAGAGATCTCTTCTTATCCAGACGCTGTTCTAGAAATCTCTTCTTATCCAGACGCTGTTCGAGAAATCTCTTCTTATCCAGACGCTGTTCGAGAAATCTCTTCTTATCCAGACGCTGTTCTAGAAATCTCTTCTTATCCAGACGTTGTTCTAGAAATCTCTTCTTATCCAGACGCTGTTCTAGAAATCTCTTCTTATCCAGACGCTGTTCTAGAAATCTCTTCTTATCCAGACGTTGTTCTAGAAATCTCTTCTTATCCAGACGCTGTTCGAGAAATCTCTTCTTATCCAGACGTTGTTCTAGAAATCTCTTCTTATCCAGACGCTGTTCTAGAAATCTCTTCTTATCCAGACGCTGTTCTAGAAATCTCTTCTTATCCAGACGTTGTTCTAGAAATCTCTTCTTATCCAGACGTTGTTCTAGAAATCTCTTCTTATCCAGACGCTGTTCTAGAAATCTCTTCTTATCCAGACGTTGTTCTAGAAATCTCTTCTTATCCAGACGTTGTTCTAGAAATCTCTTCTTATCCAGACGCTGTTCTAGAAATCTCTTCTTATCCAGACGCTGTTCTAGAAATCTCTTCTTATCCAGACGCTGTTCTAGAAATCTCTTCTTATCCAGACGCTGTTCTAGAAATCTCTTCTTATCCAGACGCTGTTCTAGAAATCTCTTCTTATCCAGACGCTGTTCTAGAAATCTCTTCTTATCCAGACGCTGTTCTAGAAATCTCTTCTTATCCAGACGCTGTTCTAGAAATCTCTTCTTATCCAGACGCTGTTCTAGAAATCTCTTCTTATCCAGACGTTGTTCTAGAAATCTCTTCTTATCCAGACGCTGTTCTAGAAATCTCTTCTTATCCAGACGCTGTTCTAGAAATCTCTTCTTATCCAGACGCTGTTCTAGAAATCTCTTCTTATCCAGACGTTGTTCTAGAAATCTCTTCTTATCCAGACGCTGTTCTAGAAATCTCTTCTTATCCAGACGCTGTTCTAGAAATCTCTTCTTATCCAGACGCTGTTCTAGAAATCTCTTCTTATCCAGACGCTGTTCTAGAAATCTCTTCTTATCCAGACGCTGTTCTAGAAATCTCTTCTTATCCAGACGCTGTTCTAGAAATCTCTTCTTATCCAGACGTTGTTCTAGAAATCTCTTCTTATCCAGACGTTGTTCTAGAAATCTCTTCTTATCCAGACGCTGTTCTAGAAATCTCTTCTTATCCAGACGTTGTTCTAGAAATCTCTTCTTATCCAGACGCTGTTCTAGAAATCTCTTCTTATCCAGACGCTGTTCTAGAAATCTCTTCTTATCCAGACGCTGTTCTAGAAATCTCTTCTTATCCAGACGATGTTCTAGAAATCTCTTCTTATCCAGACGCTGTTCTAGAAATCTCTTCTTATCCAGACGCTGTTCTAGAAATCTCTTCTTATCCAGACGCTGTTCTAGAAATCTCTTCTTATCCAGACGCTGTTCTAGAAATCTCTTCTTATCCAGACGATGTTCTAGAAATCTCTTCTTATCCAGACGCTGTTCTAGAAATCTCTTCTTATCCAGACGCTGTTCTAGAAATCTCTTCTTATCCAGACGCTGTTCTAGAAATCTCTTCTTATCCAGACGCTGTTCTAGAAATCTCTTCTTATCCAGACGCTGTTCTAGAAATCTCTTCTTATCCAGACGCTGTTCTAGAAATCTCTTCTTATCCAGACGCTGTTCTAGAAATCTCTTCTTATCCAGACGTTGTTCTAGAAATCTCTTCTTATCCAGACGCTGTTCTAGAAATCTCTTCTTATCCAGACGCTGTTCTAGAAATCTCTTCTTATCCAGACGCTGTTCTAGAAATCTCTTCTTATCCAGACGCTGTTCTAGAAATCTCTTCTTATCCAGACGCTGTTCTAGAAATCTCTTCTTATCCAGACGCTGTTCTAGAAATCTCTTCTTATCCAGACGCTGTTCTAGAAATCTCTTCTTATCCAGACGCTGTTCTAGAAATCTCTTCTTATCCAGACGCTGTTCTAGAAATCTCTTCTTATCCAGACGCTGTTCTAGAAATCTCTTCTTATCCAGACGCTGTTCTAGAAATCTCTTCTTATCCAGACGATGTGAGGCAAAACATGATTAGAGAAAAGTAGAAGAAGAAAGATCTTGTGTTGTTACAGCGCCACATTTGGCGATCTTGTGTTGTTACAGCGCCACATTTGGCGATCTTGTGTTGTTACAGCGCCACGTTTAGCGATCTTGTGTTGTTACAGCGCCACATTTGGCGATCTTGTGTTGTTACAGCGCCACATTTGGCGATCTTGACTTGACTTATTTCTCTATGCACCTCGTGGAGCATAGGGCATCAACAGTTGTTCGCCCCTCTTCTCGGTCTCTGGCTGTTTTCTTTATGTCCTCCCAGGATAGTCGAGCACTTCTCAGACTTCGTCTCCAGGTCTGTTTAGGGTGTCCTCTTTTTCATTTTCCTTGCTGGTTCCACTCAATTGCTTGTCTAATGACACTCGACTATGTCTTCCGTAGGGTATGCCTGACCCATCGCCATTTTCTCCTCTTGACCTGTGTCATCATGGGTTCCTGTCCGGATCTGTCGATCTTGCGGACGGGATTCCCAGCACGAGGTGTTTATATCCAAGCATTTTAGAGACACTTTACGAACTTTTTTTCTGTCAACCAACCCACCGTCTGCCCCTTTCAAGCTAGTCGTACATCAACTGTTTTGGGATGCGTTTATCAGACATATGAACCATTCTTAACTTCATCTGGGTTTCCGAAACAGGGTGTTGACGCTTGGGATCTTGGTTCTTACGGGGTCGTCATTGTTTTGACTTTTGTCCTGCAATTTAATTGTAAGTAGTCTGCGTAAGACAACTTGTGTGGAAGTGGTTTAGTTTTCTTGCGTGTCAGCTACACACTGTCCATGTCTTGCTGGGCTACACACTGTCCATGTCTTGCTGGGCTACACACTGTCCATGTCTTGCTGGGGTACAACAGCGTGGTTAGCACTATGACCCGGTAACCTTTCAGCTTTGGGTACTTATCCCCTTCCGCTCCCACAGAGTCTTTCAAATACAGCTTTGGGTAGCTTATTATTGACCGCAGTCTATCGAGGTATACAACGCCCCTGATGACTATACCTACGTCCCTGATGACTATATCTACACCTTTGATGACTCGTGATATTTTCATCAATTACAAATCTATCTTGTCTCTTATTTTTTCATTCCATATTTGAAGTCACTGGACTGTAAACTCCAGACTAACACGGAATATGTTCTATGAGATATGTTGTTTCTGCTCCCCTAATCTTTAACTGTTATGTTTTTTATGATCAAATTGCCAGCAACTTATCTGTTCAGTTAGTTGCTATTGCTGAAATGTTGTTCTCCCACTAACAAATTCAAATTAACCACAACATATTCAACCTTTAATAAACACGGCAAGTGTGTTTCTATTTACAAGTCTGTCAACCAAGTCGGGTACCAATGGACCAGTAATTTGCCTGTCTCATTCTCTATGCTTTTCAAAATCTGGGCGTATTTCAAAAGGATTATGAATATTATGTGGTATCACTTGAATACTGTTGTTGCGTGTGAAAGCCTGTTTAGAGGTGCGCTGACTGTGTGGGCCTGCAGGTGTGAAGTATGACAGGCCGACGCTGGGAAGGCGAAAAGTCACATCTGAAAAAGGGACTGTGAAAAGGACATTGAAAAATTCGTCAGCGCTCACGTTTATTCAGTCGTTTCTGTCAAATAAGCAACAAAGACAGAATCGCCTCACGAGCAGTTAAAATACGCTTAATGGCTTTTCATTTGACACGCTTTATCGGTGCCAATCGTAGTCAACGGGAGACATAATAGAAATCTCATGGCGGAGGCTCATGAAGAGAGAGGGGCCTTCGAGTGTGTCGAGGCTCGACTAGAAATCTTCTGCTTCAAGTCGATCTAGTGTGAGTTTGTGTATGAAAACATTTTCAGCTCTATTTAAGACGGTTTGACCTGATTATAACTAGGCTGTGTTGGATGAGACCCGGGTTCTCTCTACACCCATCACCCGCAGACAGGTTGACAGCTATGCTCAGAACAGCAACGGATGATATCCAAGCAGCTATTTAGATGACGTGTCCAACCGGCTGTCTATGGTAATCTTTAACGCGGGAATTGATGGCATGCACAAGAAGTCAACACCATACTTAGACAAGCTTCATGTGAACATTGCACAGGATCGTGATTTGTGTCGGGCAGTTGGTGTAGACAAACTGGTCTCTCACAATCTGTGCTTGGCTTCTTCACGTCCATTATACTCATTGTTCGTTGTGTCCATTCTCTGTTTCCTTGTCTCAATCACAATTCTGTGTTGTCTTGATGTTTTTAGCTTTCGTTATTATAAACATTGATTGAATAATTGATTGATAGAAACATCATCATTGCACTTCGGCGAGTAGCGATGGCTGTTCCGATCTCTTTCTTACACAAGAAGATCTCAGATGCAGTGCATGAACTCCGTAGCACCGGCGAGGGTTCCGGATGTAATTGTTGAAGATGATGAAGATATTTTGGGTTTTTTTTTATTTTTAATCTTTTCTAATGAATTTTTCCCGAGCAGCGACTTTCCAGCCTGCTCTTCTTCTCGATACTTGAACTGTCAGAGGGTTCTTTTACGTTCTCAAATGGAATACCGAACCTACGTTTTATCGTCGGTCTCCGATAGAACTAGGAACTCGATCACACCTACACTGAGATAGGACTAGGAACTCGATCACACCTACACTGAGATATAACTAGGAACTCGATCACACCTACACTGAGATAGAACTAGGAACTTGATCACACCTACACTGACATAGAACTAGGAACTCGATCACACCTACACTGAGATATAACTAGGAACTCGATCACACCTACACTGAGATATAACTAGGAACTCGATCACACCTACACTGAGATAGAACTAGGAACTCGATCACACCTACACTGAGATATAACTAGGAACTCGATCACACCTACACTGAGATAGAACTAGGAACTCGATCACACCTACACTGAGATATAACTAGGAACTCGATCACACCTACACTGAGATAGAACTAGGAACTTGATCACACCTACACTGACATAGAACTAGGAACTCGATCACACCTACACTGAGATATAACTAGGAACTCGATCACACCTACACTGAGATATAACTAGGAACTCGATCACACCTACACTGAGATAGAACTAGGAACTCGATCACACCTACACTGAGATATAACTAGGAACTCGATCACACCTACACTGAGATAGAACTAGGAACTCGATCACACCTACACTGAGATAAAACTAGGAACTCGATCACACCTACACTGAGATATAACTAGGAACTCGATCACACCTACACTGAGATAGAACTAGGAACTCGATCACACCTACACTGAGATAGAACTAGGAACTCGATCACACCTACACTGACATAGAACTAGGAACTCGATCACACCACACTGAGATAGGACTAGGAACTTGATCACACCTACACTGAGATAGAACTAGGAACTCGATCACACCTACACTGAGATAGGACTAGGAACTCGATCACACCTACACTGACATAGAACTAGGAACTCGATCACACCTACACTGAGATAGAACTAGGAACTCGATCACACCTACACTGACATAGAACTAGGAACTCGATCACACCTACACTGAGATAGGACTAGGAACTTGATCACACCTACACTGACATAGAACTAGGAACTCGATCACACCTACACTGAGATAGAACTAGGAACTCGATCACACCTACACTGAGATAGGACTAGGAACTCGATCACACCTACACTGACATAGAACTAGGAACTCGATCACACCTACACTGAGATAGGACTAGGAGCTCGATCACACCTACACTGAGATAGGACTAGGAACTCGATCACACCTACACTGAGATAGAACTAGGAACTCGATCACACCTACACTGACATAGAACTAGGAACTCGATCACACCTACACTGACATAGAACTAGGAACTCGATCACACCTACACTGAGATAGGACTAGGAACTCGATCACACCTACACTGAGATCATGGATCTCTGGAAACTATCCAGATGGCTCCACGAGGAAGCAAACCTGGTACCTTTGGTATGAAAGACGAGCACACAACCCCTACACAAAAGATATCCCTATTCTAAACATGGTTTCATTATTTCCTTTCTTATGTTGTATTTTTGTCTTTTTGAATTACAGATAATATCACATAATAGAATCAATAGATAATAATATCACATAACAAAATCTATAGATAATAATATCACATAACAGAATCAATAGATAATAATATCACATAACAGAATCAATAGATAATAATATCACATAACAGAATCAATAGATAATAATATCACATAACAGAATCAATAGATAATAATATCACATAACAGAATCAATAGATAATAATATCACATAACAGAATCAATAGATAATAATATCACATAATAGAATCAATAGATAATAATATCACATAATAGAATCAATAGATAATAATATCACATAATAGAATCAATAGATAATAATATCACATAACAAAATCTATAGATAATAATATCACATAACAGAATCAATAGATAATAATATCACATAACAGAATCAATAGATAATAATATCACATAACAGAATCAATAGATAATAATATCACATAACAGAATCAATAGATAATAATATCACATAACAGAATCAATAGATAATAATATCACATAACAGAATCAATAGATAATAATATCACATAATAGAATCAATAGATAATAATATCACATAATAGAATCAATAGATAATAATATCACATAACAAAATCTATAGATAATAATATCACATAATAGAATCAATAGATAATAATATCACATAATAGAATCAATAGATAATAATATCACATAACAAAATCTATAGATAATAATATCACATAATAGAATCAGCAGATAATAATATCACATAATAGAATCACAGATAATATCACATAATAGAATCAATAGATAATAATATCACATAACAAAATCTATAGATAATAATATCACATAATAGAATCAATAGATAATAATATCACATAATAGAATCAATAGATAATAATATCACATAACAAAATCTATAGATAATAATATCACATAATAGAATCAATAGATAATAATATCACATAACAGAATCAATAGATAATAATATCACATAATAGAATCAATAGATAATAATATCACATAACAGAATCAATAGATAATAATATCACATAACAGAATCAATAGATAATAATATCACATAACAGAATCAATAGATAATAATATCACATAACAGAATCAATAGATAATAATATCACATAACAGAATCAATAGATAATAATATCACATAATAGAATCAATAGATAATAATACCCATAATAGAATCAATAGATAATAATATCACATAATAGAATCAATAGATAATAATATCACATAATAGAATCAATAGATAATAATATCACATAACAAAATCTATAGATAATAATATCACATAACAGAATCAATAGATAATAATATCACATAACAAAATCTATAGATAATAATATCACATAATAGAATCAATAGATAATAATATCACATAACAAAATCTATAGATAATAATATCACATAATAGAATCAGCAGATAATATCACATAATAGAATCTACGGTTCTAGACTTGACAGTGATTTTTATTATTTTTCAGTTTTCGGATTCCAGACTCAAGTAATTCTAGTTTTTACATATTCCATGAGTTCTATTGTTTTAAAGTTTTCAAGTTTCATGTAAATATATTTTTGTAAATTCCTGTTCAATGAATTCTAACTACTTCCTTGTTCAGTTTCCCTTGTTTTTCTGTTTCCATTGTTTTTCTGTTTCCATTGTTTGTTCAGTTATCATTAGTTTGTTCTGTTTTCATTGTTTATATCTAGTTCTTCTACTATAAATTCAGGCGTAGTCATGGCACTCAATATGGCTCCTCTGTTTGATTTTTGTGTGAAGACTTGCCTTTCTTGTCGGATGTGTCCATCTACATTCAGAACCTTACTCCGTCTACAGAATAGTCCAACCATGTTGTGCACACAGAGAAGAAGTTGCGGATTAACAAAACCGGATTTTCCACGGCCCGGGGTCTACTAGTGTAACGTGTCATTAACTTCGTTATCAGTGACTTTCCCCCTTCCCCACCCCTCCCGTTTATAAATTAAAGTTTCAAATAGTTAAAAATTATATTCACTGTTTCCAGATATCGGGTTCATGCTAGTTGAACTTTGAACTTTGATCTTATAAACGTATACACCCAGTTTCCTTTCTTCTAAGAGTTGTCCCTACTGCCTTGCCTTGCCTTGCCTTGCCTTGCCTTGCCAGTCGAAGATTGTGGGTTATAATTTGACCGCGCCGTTCTGTTCACGAGTGCATTTTTTTCTAGAGACCCTAGGATTCTTGCCAGAGCTACGGAGCTCGTGCTTTGTGCAATGTTCTTGACAGGTGACATGCCATTTCAGCGGAGAGGGACCGAGCCATATGGGATAAAACCCATTGCAATGAAGCCTTTAAAACCTTTAAACAATTGCTCTTAGACTCAAATCCCATACAAATCACAAAGAATGGTTTAACAAGTGCTCGAAATGTGAAACGTTGTAAGAAGAAGAAGAAGAAGAAGTGGTGTACCCAAGTTGTCAATATTGTATCAATGACTAAAGATACAATAAGAAGAAGAAGAAGTGGTGTACCCAAGTTGTCAATATTGTATCAATGACTAAAGATACAATAAGAAGAAGAAGAAGAAGTGGTGTACCCAAGTTGTCAATATTGTATCAATGACTAAAGATACAATAAGAAGAAGAAGAAGTGGTGTACCCAAGTTGTCAATATTGTATCAATGACTAAAGATACAATAAGAAGAAGAAGAAGAAGAGTGGTGTACCCAAGTTGTCAATATTGTATCAATGACTAAAGATTCACCAAGATTCACAATGACTAGATTAAAGATTCACCAAGATTCACAATGACTAGATTAAAGATTCACCAAGATTCACAATGCCTATATTAAAGATTCACCAAGATTCACAATGCCTATATTAAAGATTCACCAAGATTCACAATGCCTATATTAAAGATTCACCAAGATTCACAATGACTAGATTAAAGATTCACCAAGATTCACAATGCCTATATTAAAGATTCACCAAGATTCCCAAGTTTTCCCTAAAGAAAATTATATTTATCGATTGTTTGTTAGACTCTGCTGTTTCAAGAAGTTATGTACCTCTGACATTGTGTGTATATATATTGCGATAATCTGGCTGTGATGATAGCATAGTTTAGACAGACGGGTGAGATATATCCTGGGCGTGGCTATGAATTCTAATGAAATCATTCATCCTGTTGTCTATCGTCATTCATCGTGATGTTATATCTCTGACATCATTATTATTGGCAACTGCAATTTTTCTTCATGTGTAATGGAGGCGGAACGAGTGTAAACAACTTTCTTGTAGGGGTGTTGTCATGTCAGTGCGCAATAGGGCGCCGCCTCTGTATGTTTTATGTAACTAGGGAGCGCCATGCCTCACAAAATGAGTCAATATTTTGTTTTTAAACACCACTGTTGTCACATAAAGAGATGCCACTAAAAACTAATGCAAATCTTTTACAAATGATTTTCTGGCAACGCTGTTACAGTGTCAAACCAGAGTAAACCATTAACTAATTTTAAGTTATCTAGAGTTGGCTGTGGTCAAATATGGCAATACAGCAGCTAATGAGCGAAAATCATAACAACAGAGATGAGGTCCTCAGGTGAGCTCAGCAGGTGATGAATAGAAAGAATAGGCAGAATGTGACACAGTGAATAGAGCATCAGAAAGATGAACTGGACACCGCATCATCATAAAGAGAAGCACTGCATCTAGAAGGTTGACAGACAGAAGCAAGACAAGAAGTACCTAGTATACGCTAGAAGCCACACATGATCAACTAAGCATGACAGGAGATAAAGTAAGAGAAGTCACAGACTTAAACAGTAATGAGCAAACAGTATGAACAGCTCAATAGATAAGCTAAGAAAAGGTCACACTTAACAATGACTTAAGATCATAACAAAGGATGAAACTGATATTTATCTAGTCTATCACATATAACTGAACTTCACTGATGAGTTATTATTGCATTGTGATACACTTTATCAAGCGGATGGTAACAGTACTATTTATTTGAACCACTACATCACTGATTTCAAGACATAGAATTTGTTAAATTGTTATCAGAGGTTGGATTGGGGATGGAGTGGGGGTGGGGTGGGGTATTGTATTGAAATCCGATATTTGCATCAGTCACATTATTTTTCATTGACGGTTGAGACTTAATTGAAGAATTGTGTCTTGTTGTCCTGATGAAGTCATTTTAATCGAAACGATCGCATCTCCCCGACCCTCCAAAAACATCACATCGGCGAAAGTACTAGTTGTTCTGATTTGTATATGTTTCCTATTTGTTAGTCAGTTTTACATACAACAGTTGTATATATTTCTCTTCATAATATGATTACTGTTTGTTCTATCAATGAGATTAATACTGTTTGTTCTATCAATGAGATTAATACTGTTTGTTCTATCAATTAGATTAATACTGTTTGTTCTATAAATTAGATTAATACTGTTTGTTCTATCAATTAGATTAATACTGTTTGTTCTATCAATGAGATTAATACTGTTTGTTCTATCAATTAGATTAATACTGTTTGTTCTATCAATTAGATTAATACTGTTTGTTCTATCAATGAGATTATTACTGTTTGTTCTATCAATGAGATTAATACTGTTTGTTCTATCAATGAGATTAATACTGTTTGTTCTATCAATTAGATTAATACTGTTTGTTCTATCAATGAGATTAATACTGTTTGTTCTATCAATTAGATTAATACTGTTTGTTCTATCAATGAGATTAATACTGTTTGTTCTATCAATGAGATTAATACTGTTTGTTCTATCATTGAGATTAATACTGTTTGTTCTATCAATTAGATTAATACTGTTTGTTCTATAAATTAGATTAATACTGTTTGTTCTATAAATTAGATTAATACTGTTTGTTCTATAAATTATACAGAGAGGTCCATCATTGAAGAGAAAATCTACCATTATGCTGATACCCATCCAGTTTTTGGGTAGAAATATGTTACACATTGGTTATGGACTTACTGGTATGTCCGGAGTGACTTACTGGTATGTCCGGAGTGACTTACTGGTATGTCCGGAGTGACTTACTGGTATGTCCGGAGTGACTTACTGGTATGTCCAGAGTGACTTACAGGTATGTCCAGAGTGCAATGATGCTAGTTCCGTAACGGGTTCAAAGGCGCGTAGGGACAACGTCGCGCCAGGATTAGTGAGCTGGCACTAATCAAGATCCACGTGGTGACCTTGGAAACAGGCATTGGTTCCTGTCTGGCTAAGCGTGTAGGGATCGAGGGAGAGCTGCTCTGGTATGGGTAGAGGTGCAGACGTAGCCACGTTGGATGAGATCCGCTCGCAACACAGACGAGCAGAATTCCAGAGTGACTATTAATGCACGTCTCTCGCGGCCGATGGGAAAAAGTTGAACGGATAAACATAAAGGGATAATGGGTGCATCCAGAGAAGAGACGGGGGTCTACGTGGGGCGAAACTCGGAGCCCGAGGATGGAGTCCTGAACAAATAAACATAAAGGGATGAGGGATGGGGCATCCAGAGAAGAGACGTGGGCCCAGATGGGGCTGAACTCGGAGTCCGTAGGTGGGGGCTCCGAGTTAAGTTGCCCTTGGGTCCACATGGGTGAAACTCGGAGCCCCAAGGTGGGGGCCCGAATTGAGTGGCATGTCCATAGTAAATGTGAGTACGGGGAGAAACAAGAGACACGGTGAGCAGACACCAAGGCAGAGCGAACACGCATGCGGACGATGCACGGGTGGACCGACCAGGGAGTGTGGCAGGCGTACGGGTGAGCGGCCACCTAAGGGGCAGAAAAACTGGAAAGCCCAGCTGAGGCTTGAATCCAGTCCGCTTGACCGCTCGCAGGAACTACTACTGCCTTGTAGTTAGATTAGGGACAATCAAAGACTAGCGGATCAAATTGTACACAAAACTGGATGGTAGGCAAACCAAGTAGTTCAAAAAATACAGGTAACCTGGGCAGATGAGGCTCAGCAACTCGGGAGGGCAGGTCGTCTAAGGGTCGCTAAACTAAAAGAAAATAGCAACCTGCTGCCTTGCAGGTCGGGGCTGGCGACAGCTAAAGGCTGACGAAGAGCGAACCTAGTAAACGCTGGTTGAAATCGGACACATCGCCGAAGGACAAGCTCCAGAGCTCCAAATGGTACTGAAGATTGTGACGTAAAAACACGTTCTTGGCAAAGGTTGTATATATATCACAATAAGAATGATCAAAATGACCGAAAAGAACTATCGCGAGAGAGAGTTCCTTAACTAGTAAGCAATAACCAATAACTATTGTATAAAATCAAACTATTAATCTAACATTAATCAATGATTGAATACAATTGATATTGTTTGATGAAATCTCTAATATATTTAAACATCAATCAATGATTGAATATAATTGATATTGTTTGATGAAATCTCTAATATATTTAAACATCAATCAATGATTGAATACAATTGATATTGTTTGATGAAAACTCTAATATATTTAAACATCAATCAATGATTGAATACAATTGATATTGTTTGATGAAATCTCTAATATATTTAAACATCAATCAATGATTGAATACAATTGATATTGTTTGATGAAAACTCTAATATATTTAAACATCAATCAATGATTGAATACAATTGATATTGTTTGATGAAATATCTAATATATTTCAACATCAATCAATGATTGAATACAATTGATATTGTTTGATGAAATCTCTAATATATTTAAACATCAATCAATGATTGAATACAATTGATATTGTTTGATGAAATCTCTAATATATTTAAACATCAATCAATGATTGAATACAATTGATATTGTTTGATGAAATCTCTAATATATTTCAACATCAATCAATGATTGAATACAATTGATATTGTTTGATGAAATCTCTAATATATTTCAACATCAATCAATGATTGAATACAATTGATATTGTTTGATGAAATATCTAATATATTTCAACATCAATCAATGATTGAATACAATTGATATTGTTTGATGAAATCTCTAATATATTTCAACATTAACATAATTCCCATCTAAACTTAGAAGTTGATTGACATGGTGTGCAGTGTTACGGAATCAGGGACAGTTGGTTGCCAGTTTGAAGTCGACAATATTCCATTGAGCACAGATGACGCGCCTGAGCGGTCTCAAGAGTAACGGCTTACGATCCAAGTTTTACTGGGGTTACAACAAACCCCACGGATGAGAAACTATGTGTACACTGATTGATAAAACAGCAAAAAATCAATCCAGACACCGGCTGGCAGGCATAAAAGCTGATCATATTGGTTTACGGACTACTTGGTTGGGAAGGAAGAGATTTCTCAGCTGACTGGAACTCTTTCTAGACCGTTACCTCCTTAGCTTCATGCTTGGCAGGTCCCAACGATAGCAATACGCGAGCAATTGATTGCAGCTTTGTTTCTTCTTGCTAGAGGTCCGAATGGGTGCAAAAAGGCGCAAAAATCAAATATGATTAACCCTAAGTTTGATCAGCGGATATATTTACAGTTGGGCTGGCCCTGAAAGTGCGTGGAAAGATTTTAATTTCCTTGATGAAGCGACAGCAAGAGTATCAAAGTCTGTATGCTTTTAATTCATCAGAGTCCAGCCGTCGTTATGGCCATTTAACTGGGAGATGAATGATTAGGACATGTCGTTTGCTTAGTCGTTTGCAGACGACATTGAAAGTCATGTGGCGTGTGTGTGTGTGTGTGTGTGTGTCTCATACCCATCTCAATACAAACTGGTTTCATGAATTCTTCAATAGGTCTTCAAATCTGTCCTGTCTGTAAAGATGTAACCTCTACAAATGACATAATTGCATCAAGCCGTAATCTTTCACTTTCAAATGAGTCAGCGGCGGTGTCGATTTAAAGAAAAAATCACAGTAAAAGTCACGTGAGAGTGCCACCATATTTCTATATTTAAATAGGTCTTTAATAACAATATTAGATTGTTGTAAGCCAGCGTTTCCCAAAGTGGGCGGTACCACCCCAGTGGCGCCGAAGCGTTCTAAAGAGGAGGGGGAGATAGTAGGTTCAGAAGAATTTGGGGGTGTTCATGTGATTAGGGTCGGTGGCTCCTTAAAGAAGAAATTAATAATATATATTTTAAAATAAATTATTTTCGTGATTTTGCGATTGAATAATCATTTAAAATTTGAATTCTGTATTTTAATACATCTTATGTCAGTCTTACACGATCCATTTGTTCATCAATTTTCTATTTCTTGTATATAATCATTGGAAAATTGACCATGTATGACAGAAATATATATCAATTTTCTATGTCATAGAGAAAAAAGTGCATTTGTATTTATATATATATATGAGCCGCAGTAGCGTAGTTGTTAGTGAACTCGCTTCTCAAGGCTGGTGGTCTGGGTTCAACTCCGCAGTGCGTGTGGAATTTTTCCCGACCGCGACGGCAATGAGGTCGACTCAGCCTCAACTACCAGACATGCTCTGGGAAAGTAAAGAAGTGGAAGTGTTTCCAGCTTTCTTTTCTATTAGCTTGTTTAATCTTCCTCTCTACCTTTCTGCTGGTTCCAGTAAAAGGCTTGTCTTGTTATATTATTATCTAGTCTTTTAATAGTGTATCCTATCCAACTCCAGCTTCTTCTCTTCAGTTTTAAATTCACTGTTGCTGTGTGTTGGTTCTTTCATTGTGATTCTCCTTAGTAAATTTATCCAACTATATCAACCCTTCTATTCTGCACAGAAACATCAATTTATGAAAGTCATTAGCTTTTTTGCGCAGGGTCTCTCTTTTTTTTTTTTGGGCAGGGTCTATTTTTTTGGCTCTATCTTTTTTAAGATATATTTGTGTGTTGTTGGTTTTGTGTGAATTTGTGTTAAATGTGGTGTGAGGTGTATCATTTTGGTGGTTGATGTCATATTGTTTGGTAGATTATATATTTTGTTATGTGTATCATTTTGTTTGGTGTTATTATTGTGTGTGTATGTGTCTGATATATTTTTTGTCTTTGTGGATTATATAATCTTATTAGAAATATATTTGTTGTTTGATATATGTTTGGTGGTTTGATGTGATATGTTTGGTGGTTTGATGATATGTTTGTGGTTTGATTTATATGTTTGGTGGTTTGATGATATGTTTGGTGGTTTGATGTGATATGTTTGGTGGTTTGATGTGATATGTTTGGTGGTTTGATGATATGTTTGTGTTTGATGAGATATATTTTGTGGTTTGATGTTATATGTTTGGTGGTTTGATGTGATATATTTTGTGGTTTGATGTGATAGGTTTGGTGGTTTGATGTGATATGTTTGGTGGTTTGATGTGATATGTTTGGTGGTTTGATGTGATATATTTTGTGGTTTGATGAGATATATTTTGTGGTTTGATGTTATATGTTTGGTGGTTTGATGTTATATGTTTGGTGGTTTGATGTGATATGTTTGGTGGTTTGATGTGATATGTTTGGTGGTTTGATGTGATATGTTTGGTGGTTTGATGTGATATGTTTGGTGGTTTGATGTGATATGTTTGGTGGTTTGATGTGATATGTTTGGTGGTTTGATGTGATATGTTTGGTGGTTTGATGTGATATGTTTGGTGGTTTGATGTGATATGTTTGGTGGTTTGATGTGATATGTTTGGTGGTTTGATGTGATATATTTTGTGGTTTGATGAGATATATTTTGTGGTTTGATGTTATATGTTTGGTGGTTTGATGTTATATGTTTGGTGGTTTGATGTGATATGTTTGGTGGTTTGATGTGATATGTTTGGTGGTTTGATGTGATATGTTTGGTGGTTTGATGTGATATGTTTGGTGGTTTGATGTGATATGTTTGGTGGTTTGATGTGATATGTTTGGTGGTTTGATGTGATATGTTTGGTGGTTTGATGTGATATGTTTGGTGGTTTGATGTGATATGTTTGGTGGTTTGATGTGATATGTTTGGTGGTTTGATGTGATATGTTTGGTGGTTTGATGTGATATGTTTGGTGGTTTGATGTGATATGTTTGGTGGTTTGATGTGATATGAACCTAAAAGTGATTGTACGTTGTGACAGTTATGCTCCTACGACCAGAACATTCGATTTCTGCTACGCTTTTACTTACTAGGTATGCTTCCTACGCCCCTACCTCAATTGCCTCTTACTTCCTCTTCTTCTTCTTCGAACGCACCACTTGTGAACCACGCTTTGTAATTTGTATGTGATCTGAGCCTAAGAGCGATTGTACACTGTGCCAGTTATGTGCCTACAAGTAGTCCAGCACAGCCGATTTCTGTGACGCTTTTTATTTACTATGGTAGCTTCCTAGGCTCCTACCTCAGACGCCTCTTACGACATGCCTTGTAGGTCCCAGTGTTACTATTTTTTGCTCCCCTTGCGAGTCCTGACAACACGCAGGTGATCAAATATTTGTTATAAATCGAATTATTTCAAGTGTTGTTTTAAAAGTTCTGCATTGTCATCTGAACGATAACCTACTCGCGCGCATACAGACACGCGCGCACACACACACACCACATGCGCGCACACAGACATGCGCATACGCACACACGCCACATACAATTTATTTATATTTTTCAATCAATTTCTCCCAAATAAAAAGACAACAAAGAGAATTTATAGTCACAACACAAAGAGAAATTATAGTCACAACAAAGAGAAATTATAGTCACAACAAAGAGAATTTATAGTCACAACAAAAAGAGAAATTATAGTCACAACAAAGAGAAATTATAGTCACAACAAAGAGAAATTATAGTCACAACAAAGAGAATTTATAGTCACAACACAAAGAGAAATTATAGTCACAACAAAGAGAATTTATAGTCACAACAAAGAGAAATTATAGTCACAGTAAAATCTGTATTGATGTGTAATTATCTCACACACAGACAAACATAATGCAACTACATTCCCTTGGATGAACATTGGTGTGGTCATCATCACCCGTGATGGGCGAGCATCATTGTAGCTGACATTTTCTCCAGATTTGGCAGTGTTGTTGCTGATTATACGAAGATTGATTGATTGATTGATTGATTGATTAATTGATTGATAGGACCATCATCATTGCAATTCAGTGAGTAACCATGTGTGCTCCAATATCTTTCTTACACAGGAAGATAGGAACATCATCATTACACTTCAGAGAGTAACCATGTGTGCTCCAATATCTTTCTTACACAGGAAGATCTCAACTGCAGTGCACAAACTCCGTAGCATCGGCGAGGGTAATCGATGTAATTTTTGAAGATGGTGAATATATATTTGTAGGAATGTTTATTTTAAATATTTTCTAATGAATTTTGTCCTGGGCAGCGACTTTCCAGCCTGCTCTTCTCAATTTTGAACTTCCAAGGGTTCTTTTGCGAACTCATCTTGAACATGGGACATATATTTTATCGTCCGTCTCCGATAGGACTAGAAACTCGATCTCACCTACACTGAGATCAGGGATATCTGGAAAATATCCAGATAGCTTCCCGAGGGAGCGAACCCTTTGTCACGTGAGACGAGCCTCTAACTTCTACGTCACAGATACCACCTTGGTTATACGGAGAGATAAGTTGTTGTAGCGATGGCAAGGTCTTCGCCACATTTTTTTATTTTAATTGTAAGGGTTAAACCACAGCCAACTACAAATGAATGGGCCTTCTGACTCAGGTAAGAATTATGGGAAATCAGACCCCAACTACACCACGTGACCTCGCATTCCAGTAGTGTTTTATATAAACGAATTCATTTTAAAATCAACACAAAATGCTAAATCAAAGTTATATTATGCAACAAGTTCAGTTTAACAATAAGTAATATCAATATTATGAATATTTGTCACCAATAAATAACTATAGACTTACAGAATTGAGTAAAATTGCAAAAAAAGCGTGCAGTGTTCTATCAAACATATATAGATTCCAGCCCTCCGCTCTGATCTAAGTCAGGTGTTTCCCCGTCAGTTGTCTGGCCTCGTTATCTAGAGTTGGCTGTGGTTAAAGTCAACTAAAATTAAACATTTCAGAAAAGGTCATTCAATGAAACAACTGTTCATATATTTCAGACCAGAACAGTTCTTGTTCTTCCGTTGTTATATAAATCCAATACTGTCGTATGGATGTGAAGAATGGAGAATAAACACACATATATTAGACAAAACATATGGAAGCCATGAAGATGGTGGTTGTACAGAAGAATGTTTAGAATCACATTGACTGATAAGAAGACTAATGTAAATGTTCAGAGAGTGAGAGTGTGTGTGTGTGTGTGTGTGAGAGAGAGAGAGAGAGAGAGAGAAGAGAGAGAGAGAGAGATCAAGGCAAATACAAAGACATCTTACAATCATAGATAGAAAGACAGCAGTCATTGTCTGTTTGGTAAGAAAACAGAGAAAGGCAGACAGTTAGAACAATGTGAAACATTAGTGCCAAGCGTTATGACGGATAATAGAGACATTGCTGAGCACACATCATTGAAGAGCATCGGTAGCTCAGCTGTTTGCCGTTGTTGGGGACAGAGTTGTGGAGGTTCATAATCGCCAACACTAGCAGTCATGGTACTTGATGAAAACGGAACTATATAGGATGCTGTACACTTTATAGGATGCTGTACACTTTATAGGATGCTGTACACTTTATAGGATGCTGTACACTTTATAGAATGCTGTACACTTTATAGGATGCTGTACACTTTATAGGATGCTGTACACTTTATAGGATGCTGTACACTTTATAGGATGCTGTACACTTTATAGGATGCTGTACACTTTATAGGATGCTGTACACTTTATAGGATGCTGTACACTTTATAGGATGCTGTACACTTTATAGGATGCTGTACACTTTATAGAATGCTGTACACTTTATAGAATGCTGTACACTTTATAGAATGATGTACACTTTATAGGATGCTGTACACTTTATAGGATGCTGTACACTTTATAGGATGCTGTACACTTTATAGGATGCTGTACACTTTATAGAATGCTGTACACTTTATAGGATGCTGTACACTTTATAGGATGCTGTACACTTTATAGGATGCTGTACACTTTATAGGATGCTGTACACTTTATAGGATGCTGTACACTTTATAGGATGCTGTACACTTTATAGAATGCTGTACACTTTATAGAATGCTGTACACTTTATAGAATGATGTACACTTTATAGGATGCTGTACACTTTATAGGATGCTGTACACTTTATAGAATGCTGTACACTTTATAGGATGCTGTACACTTTATAGGATGCTGTACACTTTATAGAATGCTGTACACTTTATAGAATGCTGTACACTTTATAGGATGCTGTACACTTTATATGATGCTGTACACTTTATAGGATGCTGTACACTTTATAGGATGCTGTACACTTTATAGAAGGCTGTACACTTTATAGAAGGCTGTACACTTTATAGAATGCTGTACACTTTATAGAATGCTGTACACTTTATAGAATGCTGTACACTTTATAGAATGCTGTACACTTTATAGGATGCTGTACACTTTATAGGATGCTGTACACTTTATAGGATGCTGTACACTTTATAGGATGCTGTACACTTTATAGGATGCTGTACACTTTATAGAATGCTGTACACTTTATAGGATGCTGTACACTTTATAGAATGCTGTACACTTTATAGAATGCTGTACACTTTATAGGATGCTGTACACTTTATAGGATGGTGTACACTTTATAGAATGCTGTACACTTTATAGAATGCTGTACACTTTAAGAATCTGTACACTTTATAGAATGATGTACACTTTATAGGATTGCTGTACACTTTATAGGATGTGACACTTTATAGAATACTGACACTTTATATGATAGCTGACACTTTATAGGATGCTGTACACTTTGATAGAAGCATGTACATTTATGAGAGATGTGCTGTAGTTTTTTGAGGATGCTGTACACTTTATATGATGCAGTACACTTTATAGGATGCTTGTACACTTTATGAGGATGCTGTACACTTTAAGAAGGTGTACACTTTATGCAGTGCTGTACACTTTATTAGAATGCTGTACACTTTATAGCATGACTGTACACCTTATAGAATGCTGTACACTTTATAGGATGCTGTACACTTTATAGAATGCTGTACACTTTATAGGATGATGTACACTTTATAGAATGCTGTACACTTTATAGAATGCTGTACACTTTATAGAATGCTGTACACTTTATAGAATGCTGTACACTTTATAGGATGCTGTACACTTTATAGGATGCTGTACACTTTATAGGATGCTGTACACTTTATAGGATGCTGTACACTTTATAGAATGCTGTACACTTTATAGAATGCTGTACACTTTATAGAATGCTGTACACTTTATAGAATGCTGTACACTTTATAGAATGCTGTACACTTTATAGAATGCTGTACACTGCACAGAATAGATGGAAACCGTTACTTAATATTATTATTCTCCCATCAACTTCTGTTCTTCTCCATTTTTGAATTGCAAAGGTTCTTTTACGTGCTCATCTTGAACACGATAGAAGAAAACTAGTCACAACAGAGATGAAGTGTCTACGCAGAATGCTGGGTAACAAGAAGAGACCGGTTGAGAAATGAAGACATCAGGAAAAAGTGGGTACAACATCAGTACTAGACTTCATCAGAAACAACAAATTAAATGGTTCAGCCACGTAAGCAGATATAATCAGACAGTGCACCCCAAAGAGCAATGCTGCTCCGATACAATGGGTACAAAGCAAAAGGCCGGCCACGCAAAAGATGGACCTCAGAGATAACAGAGGCGACGAAAGAGATCATCTACGAAGCGCATACTAGGGCCGTTTTAGAAATCTCTTCCTGATCTGACGCTGTGAGGCATACAAGATTCGAGGAAGAAGAAGAAGAACACGTGACCTACGCTTAATCGTCAGTCTCCGATATGACTAGGAACTCGATGTCACCTACAATGAGATCAGAGGTCTCTGGAAAAAACATTCAGATGGCTTAGCGAGGGAGAGAACTGAGACTTCGAAGCTGAGCTGAGGGAGAGAACTGAGACTTAGCGAGGAGAGAACTCAGTACTTTTGAATGAAAGGCGATCACCTAACCTCTACGCCACATAGATCATCTATATGTGTGTGTGTGTGTGTGCAGTGTGAGTGTGTGTGTGTGAGGTTTCATATGTGCGTGTCTGTGCTATGTGTGTGTGTGTGCAGTGTGTGTGTGTGTGTGTGTGAGGTTTCATATGTGCGTGTCTGTGCTATGTGTGTGTGTGCTATGTGTGTGTGTGCTATGTGTGTATGTGTGCAGTGTGAGTGTGCTATGTGTGTGTGTGCTATGTGTGTGTGCTATGTGTGTGTGTGTGTGCTATGTGTGTGTGTACTATGTATGTATGTGTGCAGTGTAAGTGTGTGTGTGAGGTTTCATATGTGCGTGTCTGTGCTATGTGTGTATGTGTGCAGTGTGAGTGTCTGTGTGAGAGTTCCTTATGTGCATGTCTGTGCTATGTGTGTATGTGTGCAGTGTGAGTGTGTGTGAGGTTTCATATGTGCGTGTCTGTGCTATGTGTGTATGTGTGCAGTGTGAGTGTCTGTGTGAGAGTTCCTTATGTGCATGTCTGTGCTATGTATGTATGTGTGCAGCGTGAGTGTGTGTGAGGTTTCATATGTGCGTCTCTGTGCTATGTGTGTATGTGTGCAGTGTAAGTGTGTGTGTGTGAGGTTTCATATGTGCGTGTCTGTGCTATGTATGTATGTGTGCAGCGTGTGTGTGTGTGAGGTTTCATATGTGCGTGTCTGTGCTATGTATGTATGTGTGCAGCGTGTGTGTGTGTGAGGTTTCATATGTGCGTGTCTGTGCTATGTATGTATGTGTGCAGGTGTGTGTGTGGAGGTTTCATATGTGGTGTCTGTGCTATGTATGTATGTGTGCAGTGTGTGTGTGTGTGAGGTTTCATATGTGCGTGTCTGTGCTATGTATGTATGTGTGCAGTGTGTGTGTGTGTGTGAGGTTTCATATGTGCGTGTCTGTGCTATGTATGTATGTGTGCAGCGTGAGTGTGTGTGTGTGAGGTTTCATATGTGCGTGTCTGTGCTATGTGTATGTGTCAGCGAGTGTGTGTGTGTGTGAGTTTCATATGTGCGTGTCTGTGCTATGTGTGTATGTGTGCAGTGTGAGTGTGTGTGTGTGTGAGGTTTCATATGTGCGTGTCTGTGCTATTTATGTATGTGTGCAGTGTGAGTGTGTGTGTGAGGTTTCATATGTGCGTGTCTGTGCTATGTATGTATGTGTGCAGTGTGAGTGTGTGTGTGTGAGGTTTCATATGTGCGTGTCTGTGCTATGTTGTATGTGTGCAGGTGAGTGTGTGTGTGAGGTTTCATATGTGCGTGTCTGTGCTATGTATGTATGTGTGCAGGTGGTGTGTGTGTGAGGTTTCATATGTGCGTGTCTGTGTTATGTGTGTATGTGTGCAGTGTGTGTGTGTGTGTGAGGTTTCATATGTGCGTGTCTGTGCTATGTATGTATGTGTGCAGTGGTGAGTGTGGTGTGAGGTTTCATATGTGCGTGTCTGTGCTATGTGTGTATATATTAGATTACAAAATGTCCGAAAAAATCCGACATTGAGTTGCTCTAGTGAACGCGTACCTCTCATCGTCTTACGGAACGTGGCTGTTTAATAAAATAAATTGCAAGTCATCACATCTGAGAAATTATTGCTACAAGAAAACTTCAAACAGTTACATCGCTCTCGTGTAACCTTCTCTCAGATGACATCATCAGTGAAACATTACTCTATAATCAGAACTGAATGTTGTGGAGAGACTTGCTTTTCTTCTATGTACTCTCCCTGCCATACTCAATCGGAATATAATCGTGTTTGGCTCCAGTCAAGTGTAACTAGCGCACGACTTTGTTTCCCTGACATCGTTCATCAAGAAGAATCCCATTACTCTCAATAAGTCGCCATTTGTTTTCACGCCAACTGAAACTGTTGGAAAAACTTTCCTCACAGTTAAAGGACACGCAATCCTTTGATTTTTCCATTTGCCATAAACAGGATTATCGTTAGAAGGATAATGACGCCCAGTTTATGAGCTTCAAATGTTTGTTTCCCCTTTCGTCTTGAGCAATCCATTATACCCTATTGAGAAACAGGGAATGCTCTTTAAAAGTCAAATTAAGCCGGACACAAAATTGGATTCTGCAATTTGGTTTCCCCTAATGAAAAGCACCTTTCGTTTCCTGACGCGAGTCACTCGTTCATTCCTATTTTTCAAACGTTGCCAGTGAAAAGAGTGGCAGAGATCTCACACGACGCGGACCGATATTCTCTGCTCATTTCTTTGAGGCGATCAGCAGTGCTTTAATGCCGTCGGATATCAGTGAATTCAGCCTATTGATTTTATAATTTTCTTCTCTATTATACAAATTACTTAATTACCGGAGGCCGAACGAGTAGGAGACTGCTATGATTTATTCCGAGCCGCTGCCGTTGGCTCGTTTACTTGCTTTCTTATCCGAGAAGCGATATTACTTGGGGTTGGGAGGAAGGGGGCATAATGACCCTCGATCGAAGCCGTCCTGAAAAACCCCTGCTTATTTGGGAGTGGAATATTGCCCACAATCTGGCTGAAATAGAGTTGGCTTCATCAAAACTACACCCGCTGGCGGATTTGAACGATGGATGCGAATACTAATGTCTACGTCCATTTAGAAAACGGAGACATTTTTTCTAGCAAAAAATATATTGCGAAAAAATAATCCATCGCTTGGACATACTGGGGAGAAGACCAAGAAGGAGTAGATTTATGGTTGGGTTTTGTTACAACAAGAGTTGGGGCTGGTTACATCATGCCTGGTCACATTTTGACAAGCTAGACTTGGAACGCGATATTAAAGATGGTTATTACAGAACATGAAAACAAGGTCAATGAAATATTTCACACACATTAAACGACATGCGTGTCTAGAGAAGATAATTTTGGAGAGAATGGTGCCTGGAAGAAGAATGAGAGGAAGACCTAGACAATGATTGGTGCAAGATCTCATTAACAAACTGAGAATGACTTGCTGACGCCAGACATCTTGCACAGAATAGAGAGTTTTTTCAGGGTTGCTGTCATGGAAGCCAAGTTCAGGAAGGAACAAGCTACTTGATGGTAATGATGATAATACTAGCAACTATTTCTCTAAGAGGTTCAGGATACTAAAGATCAACGCAAAGTTTTACAAACCGTTTTTAAAAAAAAATGACAGATTCCACTTCTATCTAAGCAAAATTGAGAGATGCTACACAGTCATAGTTGACGAGGACAGAGAGAGCAAAATCTTGGATGAACTTAGTGATTAGCATGAAGAACAACCTTCCACTTGAAAACATCGGACCATGTTCCTTGAACATCATTTAAAAGGACACAGTACGCATGTATTGAACTGGGAGATCTGACACCTGGAGGCCAAGACTATGAGTGGCTCACGCACTGTATCTGTGTTAAACATACCGTTCTTGTCTTGACTATATACAAACGTAGTTATTCTAACAAGTAGCTTGCACGCTCGAACCATGTCGTTTTTGAATCGATACTTTTCTTAACATATAATCAAACATCTACTTATTCTCAAGACCCTTTCAAACATCTACTTATTCTCAAGACCCTTTATTTAAAGATGAGTACATTGTTTTTATTCTGACAAAGGAACGTGTAAATGTATAAACTTTTGTAAATGGATGTTAACATAAAATAGAGAGACTAAGATGGTATGATAAAATAGAGAGACTGAGGTGGTATGATAAAATAGAGAGACTGAGATGGTATGATAAAATAGAGAGACTGAAATGGTATGATAAAATAGAGAGACTAAGATGGTATGATAAAATTACGAACGCTGATCTCAGAGAAAGAGCTAAGCAGATACCAGTGGAGAAAGAGCTAAGCAGATACCAGTGGAGAAAGAGCTAAGCAGATACCAGTGGAGAAAGAGCTAAACAGATACCAGTGGAGAAAGAGCTACGCAGATACCAGTGGAGAAAGAGCTACGCAGATACCAGTGGAGAAAGAGCTAAGCAGATACCAGTGGAGAAAGAGCTAAGCAGATACCAGTGGAGAAAGAGCTACGCAGATACCAGTGGAGAAAGAGCTAAGCAGATACCAGTGGAGAAAGAGCTAAGCAGATATCAGTGGAGAAAGAACTAAGCAGATATCAGTGGAGAAAGAACTAAGCAGATATCAGTGGAGAAAGAACTAAACAGATATCAGTGGAGAAAGAACTAAGCAGATATCAGTGGAGAAAGAACTAAGCAGATATCAGTGGAGAAAGAACTAAGCAGATATCAGTGGAGAAAGAACTAAGCAGATATCAGTGGAGAAAGAACTAAGCAGATACCAGTGGAGAAAGAGCAGGAAGGAACGATGGCAATGGATAGGACACATATTGAGAAGACCGACCTGCAGCATTGCAAGATAGGCGTTGTTTTGGAACCCGCGGGTAAAGAGGAGTAAGGAAAGGCCTAGAAATACACGGAGAAAAAAGCTGGAGACTAATATTAAAAGAATTTGCAAGACATGGAAAGAATTGAATGGGATGGCAAGGCATGGAAAGAATTGAATGGGATGGCAAGACATGGAAAGAATTGAATGGGATGGCAAGACATGGAAAGAATTGAATGGGATGGCAAGACATGGAAAGAATTGAATGGGATGGCAAGACATGGAAAGAATTGAATGGGATGGCAAGACATGGAAAGAATTGAATGGGATGGCAAGGGATGGAAAGAATTGAATGGGATGGCAAGGCATGGAAAGAATTGAATGGGATGGCAAGACATGGAAAGAATTGAATGGGATGGCAAGACATGGAAAGAATTGAATGGGATGGCAAGACATGGAAAGAATTGAATGGGATGGCAAGGCATGGAAAGAATTGAATGGGATGGCAAGACATGGAAAGAATTGAATGGGATGGCAAGACATGGAAAGAATTGAATGGGATGGCAAGGCATGGAAAGAATTGAATGGGATGGCAAGACATGGAAAGAATTGAATGGGATGGCAAGACATGGAAAGAATTGAATGGGATGGCAAGACATGGAAAGAATTGAATGGGATGGCAAGGCATGGAAAGAATTGAATGGGATGGCAAGACATGGAAAGAATTGAATGGGATGGCAAGACATGGAAAGAATTGAATGGGATGGCAAGACATGGAAAGAATTGAATGGGATGGCAAGACATGGAAAGAATTGAATGGAATGGCAAGACATGGAAAGAATTGAATGGGATGGCAAGACATGGAAAGAATTGAATGGAATGGCAAGGCATGGAAAGAATTGAATGGGATGGCAAGGCATGGAAAGAATTGAATGGGATGACGAGACATGGAAAGAATTGAATGGAATGGCGAGAGAGAGAGAGAGAGAGAGAGAGGAAGTGCTGGAAGAAGTTTGTTGAAGACCTATGCTCCATTGGTAGTTGAAAGGGAAGAAGAAAAAAGAAGGACGGAACGTGTCTTAATGTACAATCTCTATAGCTGTTGCTGTTACTACTACAGTTATGATGAGGAGGAGTCAAGCGACAGTTCAGTTTGCTGGTTGAAACCTCTACGTCGTCTCAAACGACAGCTTGTAAGTTGAACCTTCAGAGAGGGGAGGGGGAGCTACGATCCATTGCGAGAACATGGAACCGAGAACAGTCTTCCCCAAATGTTGTATGGATTCCATCGACATTGATGTCACCCTGTGCCCTGATATGCTTCTTAGGGCGTTCATCTCTTAACCTTTCTGCAATAAATTTCTCCTTTCTCCTAACTCCACTCTTAATCTTCCCTCTCCATGCACTGTTTCCGTTTTCAGTTTGAGTTCACTTTGTAATATAATGGAAAAATGGATACAATCGATAAGAATTGTCAGATCAGGGGGGCGCAGGGTCAAAGGCGCAAGGGACAACACCGTGCCAGGATTAGTGAGTTGGCACTAATCTCTCTCTCTCTCGCGATCCCGGCCTAGACTGATGAACCAACTTTTATCATGAATTTTAGGCACTAATCAAGATTCTTCCCCACCCCTTGTGGTAACCCCTGGTAACAGACATTGGTTCTTGTCTGGCTAAGCGCGTAGAGATCGAGGGAGAGCTACTCTGGTGGTAGTATGGATGCAGACGTAGTCACGTTGGATGATATCCGCTCGTAACACAGTCGAGCGGAATCCCAGAGTTACTATTAATGCACGTTTCTCCAGGCCGACAGAAAATAGTTGAACGAATAACAATAGAGGGATGACGGGAGCATCCAGAGAAGAGACGTGGGCCCACGTGAAGTGAAACTTGAGCCCGAGATGAGTTTTACATGGGTCCACATAGGACGAAACTCGAAGCCCTGAGGTAGGGGCCCGAGTAGAGCCCCGTATCCGGACAGCCTAGAGGAATGATAAATGTGAGCACGGTGAGAACTGATGGAAAGGGTGGGGCAGGCACGAGGGGAAAGCGAGCACGCATGCGGACGATGCACGGGTGGGCCCACCGGTGGGCAGACGTGCACGGCGCTGCAGGAGCGAGGGTGAGCGAACCACCCAAATGTGCAGAACAACTGGAAAGCCCAGTAGACGCTGAATCCAGTGCGCGTTTCCACTCGCAGGTAACTACTGCTGCCTTGTAGTTTGACTGAGAACAATCAAAGACTAAACCGTACACAAAACTGGACGGCAGAAAGACTAAGTAGTCCACAAAAAGACAGATTTTCTGGGCAGATGGCGCTCAACAGCCCGGGCGGGTAGGTCGTCTAAGGGTCGCTATCCTCAAAGGAAATAGCAACCTGCTGCCTTGCAGGTTGGCTAGGGACAGCCAAATGCTGACGGAGAGCGAACCCTGTAAAAGCTGGTTGAAATCGGACACTTCAGCGAAGGATAAGCACTAGAGTTCCAAATGGTACTGAACGATGTGACGTAAAATACGTTCTTGGCAACGGCTGTTTATACATCACAGTAAGGATGAAAAAAAAATTTCCGAAAAGAACGAACGATCGATCGATCGATCGATCGAGAGAGAGAGAGAGAGAGTGAGTGAGAGAGAGAGAGAGTGAGAGATCAAGGCGCCACCATTAGTTCTCAGTCCCTTTCCGTGAACAAAAGTTTCCGTGAACTCTAAGCACTGTTTCAGATTGTAGTTTGAATTCAGTTTGTAATATAATGGAAGATGGAATACAATCGATGAGTATACACTCAGGGCGCCACTATTAGTTCTCAGTCCTTTTCCACTAACTGAAAGTATGAGAATAATTTTTTTTTAAAAATATAGTCTCTGAGAATTATACATTTTAACAAGTCCCCATCTTCATTTAAGTACACTAGAGAATTGACTGTACTGGAACTGAATGCAGTACTCTGGTACACAACTGTAGGTGTGACTGTGGGGCAGTGGCGGTTCGTTAAACATAGAAAGTAAGTTACTCAGCATCTCTTTGGAACAGCGAGTGTGGGAGTACTGAGACAACTGTTGTATTGGAGGACGTAATGGCGTTTCAAATATATGAAAATGTTAAATAAACAAACAAAAATTGAACAAACATAAACTAAGTAACTTAAGTTAAACATATTTTATTTAAAAACATTTGAGACTATGGTCATACTTTTCTTCATCTCAAAATTCGTAGGAATGTCGTTTTACAAAGTGTACAAACATACTAAATCGACGTTTCGACCACAATGTCTTTATCAAGCACATGATACAAGACACAGTGACAGAATCACAACTGTTGTACAATGATAGCTACATTTTCTCTCCATATATATATATATATATATATATATATATATATATATATATATATATATATATCCTCTTTGTGTCTCGTTTGACACAGACGTCTTCCATGAGAGATTTCCATTGCTGTCGTTCTGCCACTGTTTTACCGATTGCTTACCATGTCCGGTCACAATTTTTCAAATCTCTTTCCACTGTTCTTCTGCATGTTTTCTATGGACGTCCAGATGTGTTTTCTATGGACGTCCAGATGTGTTTTCTATGGACGTCCAGATGTGTTTTCTATGGACGTCCAGATGTGTTTTCCCCACACTTTGCCCATCGGAGAGATGCTCTAGCCAATTTCTCTACTAGCAAACGACATAATAGTCAAATCCACATCTATCTTCACCTTGTAATGATGGTATCCAATGATGGACAGTCAAATCCACATCTATCTTCACCTTCTAATCATGGTCTCCAATGATGGACAGTTTGTTCGTTTTAAAAAGCTCGTCATTTGCTATTTCATTTAGTCAGAATATTTGTAAGATTCTTCTTGAACATTTATTTTTGAAATATCTTCAGCTTGTGTATGATATTTTGTGTCATTGTCCAGCATTCACTACTGTATAGTTACATTCACAAGACATAGTTTCTATATATTATCCAGCATTCACTACGGTATAGTTACATATATATTGAACTAAATTATTGCTATATTTCCTGGACATATATTGAACTAAATTGTTGCTATATTTGTTGGATATATATTGAACTAAATTATTGCTATATTTGTTGGATAAAATTTAAAAATTTAGAATTTCAAATTATTGCTATATTTGTTGGATATATATTGAACTAAATTATTGCTATATTTGTTGGATATATATTGAACTAAATTATTGCTATATTTCCTGGATATATATTGAACTAAATTATTGCTATATTTCCTGGATATATATTGAACTAAATTATTGCATATGATTTCCTGGACATATATTGAACTAAATTGTTGCTATATTTGTTGGATATATATTGAACTAAATTATTGCTATATTTGTTGGATATATATTGAACTAAATTATTGCTATATTTGTTGGATATATATTGAACTAAATTATTGCTATATTTGTTGGATATATATTGAACTAAATTATTGTTATATTTGTTGGATATATATTGAACTAAACTATTGCTATATTTCCTGGACATATATTGAACTAAATTATTGTTATATTTCCTGGATATATATTGAACTAAATTATTGCTATATTTCCTGGACATATATTGAACTAAATTATTGCTATATTTGTTGGATATATATTGAACTAAATTATTGTTATATTTGTTGGATATATATTGAACTAAACTATTGCTATATTTCCTGGACATATATTGAACTAAATTGTTGTTATATTTGTTGGATATATATTGAACTAAACTATTGCTATATTTCCTGGACATATATTGAACTAAATTATTGTTATATTTCCTGGACATATATTGAACTAAATTATTGCTATATTTGTTGGATATATATTGAACTAAATTATTGTTATATTTGTTGGATATATATTGAACTAAACTATTGCTATATTTCCTGGACATATATTGAACTAAATTATTGCTATATTTCCTGGATATATATTGAACTAAATTATTGTTATATTTGCTGGATATATATTGAACTAAATTATTGCTATATTTCCTGGATATATATTGAACTAAACTATTGCTATATTTCCTGGACATATATTGAACTAAATTATTGCTATATTTGTTGGATATATATTGAACTAAATTATTGTTATATTTGTTGGATATATATTGAACAAAACTATTGTTGTATTTGCTGGATATATATTGTACTAAATTATTGCTATATTTCTTGGATATATATTGTACAACAAGGATTATAAGAAGGTAGCGCTGTTCGTGATCGTGCAAGATCTGACTTCCATGTTTGCTAAACGTAGTGCTAAGTCCCTTTTCATCAAAGAAGCAGCTGTTCTGTGCACGAGTCAAGGATTGACCACATATTTTAACAGAGTACCATGATTGAACTTATTTGTAGAAATTCTGCACTTCGTTATGATAAAGTCATATACAAGAGAACAGTTAAATTCTGCACTTCGTTATGATAAAGTCATATACAAGAGAACAGTTAAATTCTGCACTTCGTTATGATAAAGTCATATACAAGAGAACAGTTAAATTCTGCACTTCGTTATGATAAAGTCATATACAAGAGAACAGTTAAATTCTGCACTTCGTTATGATAAAGTCATATACAAGAGAACAGTTAAATTATAATTTGTTATTTTTTAAATTCGAATCAACGCTTCTTCTTCTTCTTCGAACGGTTCGTATCGACCACTTGTTGAACCATTCGTTGTTTGAGAAATGTGATCTGAGCAGGGGCGGCTCGTCATTAAGGGCCAGTGGGGCCAGGCCCCACCAAAAATATTGAGTAACGTGTACTTATTATTTCAGACATTATTTGTTTATAATTATTACTTTCAACAGGATTAGCTTTGAAAGTTGATATATAACGCTAAAATATCACACACATTCTGAAATCTAAAATTCAACATATTTTTCCTCCAATTAGTATACACCCATGGTCATTAGGGGCCAGTAAGAACAGGCCTATCAAACCAAAAATAATTAACGTGTACTTATTATTTTTTTAAATATTTGTTCGCAATTATTATTGTTAACTTGACACTGATTAGCTTTGAAAGTTGAATATTTAACACTAAAATATAAATATTATATCATAATAATATAACAATCATAATAATATATAAACATTATTATTTAAAAAACTATTATATACGGTCGCAAATTCAGCTTCTCTCTATAACGGTTGACGTATATATCAACGCACTATGTTTTATCGGTTCGTTTTAAAAATCTCTACTGACGATGTAACATTGCGACCTCTTACATTTGATCGCTATCTTTAATAATAATTACCAAAACAATTTATGTCATTTTATTCACCGGAAACTCAGTTCCTACGCGATCAACCAATTAACAGTTAAACGACGACTATTTAGTAGGGTAGCTTCCCTAGGCCTATATCTCAGACGAATCTTACGACATGCCTTGTAGGTCGCAGTGTTACTATTCTTTGCTCCCTTGCGAGCTCCGACAACACACGGGCGAAAATGTTAATACAACAATTCAATCTTGTACTTCTAATAATAATTCAATCTTGTACTTCTAATAATAATTAAATCTTGTACTTCTAATAATAATTCAATCTTGTACTTCTAATAATAATTCAATCTTGTACTTCTAATAATAATTCAATCTTGTACTTCTAATAATAATTCAATCTTGTACTTCTAATAATAATTCAATCTTGTACTTCTAATAATAATTCAATCTTGTACTTCTAATAATAATTCAATCTTGTACTTCTAATAATATTTCAATATTGTACTTCTAATAATAATTCAATCTTGTACTTCTAATAATATTTCAATCTTGTACTTCTAATAATATTTCAATCTTGTACTTCTAATAATATTTCAATCTTGTACTTCTAATAATATTTCAATCTTGTACTTCTAATAATATTTCAATATTGTACTTCTAATAATAATTCAATCTTGAACTTTCCCAAATAAAAACACAATGTCCTCACCACGCCGACGACAACGCCGACAACGACGCCGACGGCAACGACGCCGACGCCATGATGACGAGTGTATTAACTGTTAAAGATTCAAGATCTAGAAAATCATCTACTTTGCATTAAAAGTACCATGTTCTAACGACAACGCCGACAACGACGCCGACGCCAACGACGCCGACGCCAACGACGCCGACGCCATGACGACGACGCCATGACGACGAGTGTATTAACTGTTGAAGATTCAAGATCTAGAAAATGATCTACTTTGCATTAAAAGTACCATGTTCTAACGACGACGCCGACGACAACGCCGACAACGACGCCGACGCCAACGACGCCGACGCCATGACGACGAGTGTATTAACTGTTAAAGATTCAAGATCTAGAAAATCATCTACTTTGCATTAAAAACAAAATATGTCGTTTATAAAAAACTAAATGATTTAATTTATGCATGGATAGATGTTGAGAGTTCTAGAATGTCTCATTGTAGTCTCGTGCGTGAACGTCTAAGAGACTTCCGTTGGGAAACCGTGTCCGCTAGTGCGCATGGTCTGCTTTTTGCATATGCTAAATTCGACATTCCATTTCCTTGTGAAAATGTCGAATTAATGAATCGACCTGGGAGATATAAAGTATGCAGCATTTTTAATTAAACCGGTAATTTAGCATTTTCTTCTGTTCTATGTTGTCCATGAGAAAAGTGCACAATTTGCTTTCCTGGAAAAGGTGTTTGATGATGCAAATTTGAGGTATGGATAGGGTGTAATGTGGGGGGTGGTGTTGTGAGGGGCGGAGTTGAGACTGATTGCAATTGTCATAACGAATATATTGATGATGATGATTAATGATGTAGTTATTAACAGGAAGAGGATAATGGCGATGATTACTGCCTTGTCTGGTATGATGCCAGCCACGGACGAGAGACGGGTAAAAGAATTAATTAGTTAGTTGACTTGCGGGAGAATTGAGAAGGCATTGATGAAAACTATGAACCAGCCACAGACACAACAACGTGGTGACAGTTTTAGATAGCTACAGATACAGAATGAAGGAATTTAGAATCAAAAGTGGGACGAGCAGACAAGGACACGACAGCTGACAGTTTAGACTCACTTTCAATCAGTGTGAGATGGGAACAATCAGCAGTCATATCCTCCGTCGTTTGTTGAAGAAGACTGGGTACATTCTAGATCATTCCGAGTAGAATGATGTGACTTATTGAATAATAAACACTGAATAGACTGTTAGAGACATTCTAGCATTTCGAGTAGATTGATATCACTTATTGAATAATAAACACTGAATAGACTGTTAGAGACATTCTAGCATTTCGAGTATCACACATTCTCAGTTGGGAGACGGAAAACAACTATACTGGGAGCTGAACACCGTCTAGTTGTGCACAACTTGAACACATTTCTACTGTGCTATACCGATCATCATCATCAGGTACCGCGCCGGCTGACATAGACTTTCATGGACAAATCACAAATCTCTATCTTTGATGTTTGCTGTCATCTCAGAAGTTGATGCTCTCTTTCGTGCCATGAAGTCAGACTATCCAACCAGACTATCCAACCAGACTATCCAACCAGACTATCCAACCAGACCATCCTACCAGACCATCCAACCAGACTATCCAACCAAACTATCCAACCAGACTATCCAACCAGACTATCCAACCAGACTATCCAACCAGACTATCCAACCAGACTATCCAACCAGACTATCCAACCAGACTATCCAACCAGACTATCCAACCAGACTATCCAACCAGACTATCCAACCAGACTATCCAACCAGACTATCCAACCAGACTATCCAACCAGACTATCCAACCAAACTATCCAACCAGACTATCCAACCAGACTATCCAACAAGACCATCCAACCAGACTATCCAAAAATGTATCTCTCTATCTTTCTTTGTCTCCTCTCCCCTCGATTTTACCGGTTGTTACATTGTGTTCTAAACCTCCCTTTCTCATCAAATACTAGAGAAATGATAACATCTATACCGACAGTCAACACAAAACCAATACGCCTTGATATAACCAAATTAGAATAGGAACTGTCGCAAGCATAGTTGGTAACTCTCTGCGCTAGTGACCATGTATCAAGGAAATTCATGGGTTTGATGCTAGCTTGGGCTAAAATTATCGGTGTGGACTTGTGACGTGGATAGACTACAGGAAGACCCTGATCCTTTACTTGGTGATCTAAATTACTTCAGAAGTCGGAGTAGAGCTTGTCTAAATGTACGCCAACAATAACAAATCAATCAAAATCGCCATATTATGCGCCTGGAATATGCCTGATTTAATAACAGACGAACGAAAAATAAAAAAAAGATTCCAGTCTCCAGTCTCCAGTCTCCAGTCTCCAGTCTCCAGTCTCCAGTCTCCAGTCTCCAGTCTCCAGTTTCCAGTCTCCAGTCTCCAGTCTCCAGTCTCCAGTCTCCAGTCTCCAGTCTCCAGTCTATGAGTGGCGAATAATGTGTTGCCAAGAACAGACTATTTTTGGTAGGAATTTTATTTGTAATCTATTTCTAACGAATTTTATTTGTAATCTATTTCTAACCAATTTTATTTGTAATCTATTTCTAACCAATTTTATTTGTAATCTATTTCTAACCAATTTTATTTGTAATCTATTTCTAACCAATTTTATTTGTAATCTATTCCTAACGAATTTTATTTGTAATCTATTTCTAACCAATTTTATTTGTAATCTATTTCTAACCAATTTTATTTGTAATCTATTTCTAACCAATTTTATTTGTAATCTATTTCTAACCAATTTTTGTGAAATATCTTCACCATCTTCTAAATTAAATCGGAACCCTCGGCGGTGCTACGGAGTATGTGCACTGTCACTGAGATCTTCCTGTATAAGAAAGAGATCGGAGCACACATGGTTACTCACCGAAGTGCAATGATGATGATCCTATCAATCAATCAATCAATCAATCAATCACTAGATGGTATTTGTTCTACTAAATAACTTGTGAGAGTATGCCTGGAATGTAGTCCCGCAGAAAGACACTAGCAATATATCGTGAATTCTTAAAATTGTTTGAGAAAGGTTCATTGGGTAATACCTTTTAGGCTCAGTCCAGCACTCGTATCGTGAGCTTTCTAAGCTTTTCTCTGGGCAGCCAAATTTCAAATAGATAGCATTTGTAGTGTAGCAGATTAATCGGAGTCACAGACAGGTATCAGAACTAAATGTTAGGAAATTAAGTTTTAATCTACGACTTAGACCATGTCCACATAAAAATAGAATTAATTTTAAAACGAAGTCTTGGATTTTCCCATTTTAAGTGGATCAGGAAAGGGGTGGTGGTGGTGCAGTCATGAACCTTTCACCGGAATATTGGGGTTGATTGCGAATGTTAGGGAATTCCCAGAGAAAAGCAAACACGGAAATACAGAGTACGCGATATCGTGACTTTGATTTGGTAACACAGGTATGTCATGTATTAGCCAGGTAGGTTGTCTGTAAAGCAGGTGTGACAACAGCCGTATTAAATCAAAGTAGATGTCGGAAGTGTTTCCGTAAACCAAGCTTATTTCTGCAAACAATTTAAGTCGCTAACATTGGATACAATCGCAATCTGTATCATTATTGTTCATTTCTATTCTATACGTTCTTTCTATTCGATATCTTTGTAATTTCTTTCTTTTCTCTCTCACTCTAAATTATTATCGTCGTAATTTCTTTCTTTTCTCTCTCACTCTAAATTATTACCGTTGTGATTTCCATCTGTTCTGTTACTCTAACTACTGTTACTCTATTCTGTTCTGTTATCGTTCCACTTTTTTTTACTCTCATCATCATCATGTGCAAAGCCGACTTGCGTAAGTGATCATGGATCTTTCCAAACGTATGTTCTTGCTAGTATCAGTTCGGATGTTGACACTCGTCCGCGTCACGGAGTCATAGTGTCCAGAATGTTCTCTCTTTGCCTTGCACTGTCTCTTCTACCATTGGTTTTTACCGGTTATCGCAATGTGTTCTAAACTTCCGTTTTTTTAACATATATCCCTGAGAAATGATGATTGTCTCTTTCTGAAATTGATAATAAGTTTGGTCTGTGCCATGATCCACTTTTAACATATCAACATTTGTCCTTTTATCAGTCCATATAATACAACATACAACATAAGTAGACAAACATACAACATACAACATACAACATAAGTAGACAAACATACAACAAATAAAACATATGACAACGCCTTAACAAACGTTGGTAGAAATAAACATACAACCAATCAACATATTGTTTGTTTCTTTGTGTTCATTCTTATCTATCAAGTTAACCACTCTTCTTCTTCTTCTTTGTGTTCATTCTTATCCATCAAGTTAACCACTCTTGATTACTTGATTACTTGATTACTTGATTACTTGATTACTTGATTACTTGATTACTTGATTACTTGATTACTTGATTACTTGATTACTTGTGTATTATGCACTGAGAACGTGAGTAGTTTAACGTACAGTTGGAATCCTGTGTTTGGTTACTTTTGTTCTATAATACTTGTTGACTATCTATTTATTGATCACATTCATTGTCTTCGCTGCTTCCTCTGGGGTTCTTCAACAATTTCTTATTCTCTTCGTACATCGTTTTATTGCAACCCTCCCTCCCCTTATATCGATAATATATATCTCTCTCTCTATATATATAAGAATAAGTTGAATGACATTGTATGTCTGTTTGAATTGTTTGGAGATATCTGGACATCCTACGAACTTGAAATTTGACAAGAGGATAGCTTTCAGAGATACGAAGAGGGAAAAATTATCAAACTGAACTATTTCTTCCTTTCTATAACCATATTTCAACTTAACACACTCGGTCATTCGGCGTATAAATCGAAGAAAATGTCTATCCATGTTTTTCACGACGTTCCCAGTCACGTGATCATGTTATTACTTTCGGCGAAACGCGTAATCACAAAGTACGGTAGTTTTACAAAATACAAAAATAATGACAATACACAGCAACGTTTCGACCAACAAGGCCTTTATCAAGCAAACAATACAACAAAGTGACAAATGTCACAGCACACTACATACAGATTTGGACAAAGATTATTACTTTCCGCTCAAACCCTTAATGTTATGATAATTTCACTATTATCATAACGTATTCTAAACACTTTTATTGAGAGTAGTTGATAACGGGCCTGCCTGCATTGTAGTATACATGCTCTACATGCTCTACATGCTCTACATGCTCTACATGCTCTACATGCTCTACATGCTCTACATGCTCTACATGCGCTACATGCTCTACATGCTCTACATGCTCTACATGCGCTCGATTCACGTTCGGAGAATTTTTTTTTTTTTTTCTAATTTAAAAAAACAAACTCGTCGATACGTAAATAAAATGAATAAATTTAATTTGCCAATTGTTTTTTTCCAACTTCCACGGGAATTCAATTATATCAGGTTTTACTGCCAATCGAAATGAGAGACAGTTTATGTGGGCTCGGAAGATCAGCGTATAGGGATAACTTTACAAATGTAGATTTAAAAGTGGTGAAATATTACAACTAGATTTAAACTAAATTCAACTTTCCCGGGAATGGGAATTCTGTAACATGTTGTATCAGGTTTTACTGGCAATCGAAATGAGGGACATTTTAAATTGTTGTTTGTCAACTTTCACAGGAATTCTGTTGTATCAGGTTTAACTGACCGATGCATGGAGAGAAAACCTTTTGTTTATATTGGGGAAGAAGTGGATTTTAAAGCAACATGTCATGTTTCTTTAAGTGACTTTACAAATAGATGTTCAACTAAATCCCCCGTTCGAAGAACGGGTAAAACTGTTAGTCATCTATATATACTAATAAACGTGCTTACAAACATACAAACATCACAGTTGTAGACATGTACATAATTGTACAACAAACATACAAACAGTTGTACAACAAACATACAAACAGTTGTACAACAAACATACAAACAGTTGTACAACAAACATACAAACAGTTGTACAACAAACATTCAATCAGTTGTACAACAAACATACAAACAGTTGTACAACAAACATACAAACAGTTGTAGACCAACAAACATACAAACAGTTGTACAACAAACATACAAACAGTTGTACAACAAACATACAAACAGTTGTAGACCAACAAACATACAAACAGTAGTACAACAAACACACAAACAGTTGTACAACAAACACACAAACAGTTATACAACAAACATACAAACAGTAGTACAACAAACATACAAACAGTTGTACAATAACATACAAACAGTTGTACAACAAACATACAAACAGTTGTACAACAAACATACAAACAGTAGTACAACAAACATACAAACAGTTGTACAATAAACATACAAACAGTTGTACAACAAACATACAAACAGTAGTACAACAAACATACAAACAGTAGTACAACAAACATACAAACAATATAGTGAGATGACATCAAATATCCACTCTGTCACGTGAATGTTTAACGGCGCCAACAGCTCGTCATCTGTAAAAAAGCACAATAAACTCTCTGGATAACATCGCTTCCAGATTGAGCTTGGACGAGTGCTCTCTGTGATCTATGTAAAATGTCAGTATGTCGCTGTTTGCTCAAAGCTCCCGAATCTTCCAACATCGTCTGAGGGCTGACCTTTCTAATGACGCGCACTGATTCCGGGTATCTCTTGTTTATACTGTATGGTTTAGCTGGAATATCAATGCGCTCTTCCGTTTTCGTATTGTACGGAGAAATGTGTTTGACATTCGTTGTGTTTATTGCCGAGAGAACTAGACATATGAGAAGAAATGAGAATATGAGCGTGATTGCTTACAAATTCCCCAAACACCTTTCTATTTATTAGGCAACAACAATGACTAAGTTCACAGCTTTCCGAAGCTATCATGGTGCCACAAAGACTACGTCAAACATTGAGAGACTCTATTATGTTAGCCATGTGTTAGATTGACTTTGTTTGGTTTTACAACAAGAACAATTTCGGATGAAAATCTGCAGAAAATGTTGGAGATACTAGTAGTAGTTCTATCATTGAGGTTAATGCTGCAAGTTTTCACTTCTAGCAGGTAAACATAACTTACTGGACTATTCAGGGATCTCAAGGGACCCCAACATGGTACAATGCGTCATCGTCAATGGAGGTTGATGGTGTGAAGGTAGGCATCTCAATGGACCCCATTTGGTACAATGCTTCATCGCCGATAGAGGTTGATGGTGTGAAGGTAAGCATCTCAATGGATCCCATTTGGGGCTGTGCTTCATCGCCCTAAGAGGTTGATGGTGTGATGGTACCTGAGGGAATTTATTTTAATAATTGTAATACATTTTATTTCATAGCAGCAAATTGTTGATCTATTTCATAGCAGCAAATTGTTGATCTATTTCATAGCAGCAAATTGTTGATCTATTTCATAGCAGCAAATTGTTGATCTATTCAAGTTTTCCAAAGATGTGTCACCTTCACATCTGATAGTATCCTGTTAGTCGAGAGAGCGTGAGAGAGCGAGATAGAGAGACGGGTGGGAGGAAAGGAATAACAATTACATTATCAGAGACGAAGAATAGAATATATCTGACACAATTAATCTTTGAATATGGCAGAAATAACATACATTATGTCTGACACAATTAATCTTTGAATATGGTAGAAGTAACATACATTATATCTGACACAATTAATCTTTGAATATGGCAGAAGTAACATACATTATGTCTGACACAATTAATCTTTGAATATGGTAGATATTCATTGATATCAACTCAATATTGAAGTTGTTTTCCCCCCAAATTATTCATCAACACACAAGCGTCCATCAATATTCTGAATCCGTTGTGAGTAGCTTTTAAAGAACAATTTCTAACTTGAATGACCAACAATATCTCAGAATATAACTAAAAACAAATTGCCTTATTAGGTTGAGAGTGGCGTGTCTCGGTATATGGAAGATGTGACACACTGTCAAACAAACAAACGAATTGACAAACTGAAATATCAATTATCTAAATTGCAGTCCTTCTCAACCCTTCACTTACTTATTCCCGTATTCACTCCCTCACTCCTCCCCTCATTAATTTGCTTACTTGTTCATTCATTCACTCCCACCCTCATTAATTTGCTTACTTGTTCACTCACTCACTCATACATCTATTTCCCCACTCACTGAATAATGTGTTCATATACTGACATGACAAATATTCAACTTTTCTCTCTATCAAAGTGGTTAGATCAAGTCACGTTTTGTTCATATACTGACATGATAAATATTCAACTTTTCTCTCTATCAACGTAGTTAGATCAAGTCACGTTTTGTTCATATACTGACATGATAAATATTCATCTTTTCTCTCTATCAACGTAGTTAGATCAAGTCACGTTTTGTTCATATACTGACATGACAAATATTCATCTTTTCTCTCTATCAAAGTGGTTAGATCAAGTCACGTTTTGTTCATATACTGACATGACAAATATTCATCTTTTCTCTCTATCAAAGTGGTTAGATCAAGTCACGTTTTGTTCATATACTGACATGATAAATATTCATCTTTTCTCTCTATCAACGTGGTTAGATCAAGTCACGTTTTGTTCATATACTGACATGACAAATATTCATCTTTTCTCTCTATCAACTTGGTTAGATCAAGTCACGTTTTGTTCATATACTGACATGACAAATATTCATCTTTTCTCTCTATCAACTTGGTTAGATCAAGTCACGTTTTGTTCATATACTGACATGACAAATATTCAACTTTTCTCTCTATCAACTTGGTTAGATCAAGTCACGTTTTGTTCATATACTGACATGATAAATATTCAACTTTTCTCTCTATCAAAGTGGTTAGATCAAGTCACGTTTTGTTCATATACTGACATGATAAATATTCATCTTTTCTCTCTATCAAAGTGGTTAGATCAAGTCACGTTTTGTTTATATACTGACATGACAAATATTCATCTTTTCTCTCTATCAACTTGGTTAGATCAAGTCACGTTTTGTTCATATACTGACATGATAAATATTCAACTTTTCTCTCTATCAAAGTGGTTAGATCAAGTCACGTTTTGTTCATATACTGACATGATAAATATTCATCTTTTCTCTCTATCAAAGTGGTTAGATCAAGTCACGTTTTGTTTATATACTGACATGATAAATATTCATCTTTTCTCTCTATCAACTTGGTTAGATCAAGTCACGTTTTGTTCATATACTGACATGATAAATATTCATCTTTTCTCTCTATCAACTTGGTTAGATCAAGTCACGTTTTGTTCATATACTGACATGACAAATATTCAACTTTTCTCTCTATCAACTTGGTTAGATCAAGTCACGTTTTGTTCATATACTGACATGACAAATATTCATCTTTTCTCTCTATCAACTTGGTTAGATCAAGTCACGTTTTGTTCATATACTGACATGACAAATATTCAACTTTTCTCTCTATCAAAGTGGTTAGATCAAGTCACGTTTTGTTCATATACTGACATGATAAATATTCATCTTTTCTCTCTATCAACTTGGTTAGATCAAGTCACGTTTTGTTCATATACTGACATGACAAATATTCATCTTTTCTCTCTATCAACTTGGTTAGATCAAGTCACGTTTTGTTCATATACTGACATGACAAATATTCAACTTTTCTCTCTATCAACTTGGTTAGATCAAGTCACGTTTTGTTCATATACTGACATGATAAATATTCATCTTTTCTCTCTATCAACGTGGTTAGATCAAGTCACGTTTTGTTCATATACTGACATGATAAATATTCATCTTTTCTCTCTATCAACTTGGTTAGATCAAGTCACGTTTTGTTCATATACTGACATGATAAATATTCATCTTTTCTCTCTATCAACGTGGTTAGATCAAGTCACGTTTTGTTCATATACTGACATGATAAATATTCATCTTTTCTCTCTATCAACTTGGTTAGATCAAGTCACGTTTTGTTCATATACTGACATGACAAATATTCAACTTTTCTCTCTATCAACTTGGTTAGATCAAGTCACGTTTTGTTCATATACTGACATGATAAATATTCAACTTTTCTCTCTATCAACTTGGTTAGATCAAGTCACGTTTTGTTCATATACTGACATGATAAATATTCATCTTTTCTCTCTATCAAAGTGGTTAGATCAAGTCACGTTTTGTTCATATACTGACATGACAAATATTCATCTTTTCTCTCTATCAACTTGGTTAGATCAAGTCACGTTTTGTTCATATACTGACATGATAAATATTCATCTTTTCTCTCTATCAACTTGGTTAGATCAAGTCACGTTTTGTTCATATACTGACATGACAAATATTCATCTTTTCTCTCTATCAAAGTGGTTAGATCAAGTCACGTTTTGTTCATATACTGACATGATAAATATTCATCTTTTCTCTCTATCAAAGTGGTTAGATCAAGTCACGTTTTGTTCATATACTGACATGACAAATATTCATCTTTTCTCTCTATCAACTTGGTTAGATCAAGTCACGTTTTGTTCATATACTGACATGACAAATATTCAACTTTTCTCTCTATCAACTTGGTTAGATCAAGTCACGTTTTGTTCATATACTGACATGATAAATATTCATCTTTTCTCTCTATCAAAGTGGTTAGATCAAGTCACGTTTTGTTCATATACTGACATGATAAATATTCATCTTTTCTCTCTATCAACTTGGTTAGATCAAGTCACGTTTTGTTCATATACTGACATGACAAATATTCAACTTTTCTCTCTATCAACTTGGTTAGATCAAGTCACGTTTTGTTCATATACTGACATGATAAATATTCAACTTTTCTCTCTATCAACTTGGTTAGATCAAGTCACGTTTTGTTCATATACTGACATGATAAATATTCATCTTTTCTCTCTATCAAAGTGGTTAGATCAAGTCACGTTTTGTTCATATACTGACATGACAAATATTCATCTTTTCTCTCTATCAACTTGGTTAGATCAAGTCACGTTTTCTTCATATACTGACATGATAAATATTCATCTTTTCTCTCTATCAACTTGGTTAGATCAAGTCACGTTTTGTTCATATACTGACATGACAAATATTCATCTTTTCTCTCTATCAAAGTGGTTAGATCAAGTCACGTTTTGTTCATATACTGACATGATAAATATTCATCTTTTCTCTCTATCAAAGTGGTTAGATCAAGTCACGTTTTGTTCATATACTGACATGACAAATATTCATCTTTTCTCTCTATCAACTTGGTTAGATCAAGTCACGTTTTGTTCATATACTGACATGATAAATATTCAACTTTTCTCTCTATCAACTTGGTTAGATCAAGTCACGTTTTGTTCATATACTGACATGATAAATATTCATCTTTTCTCTCTATCAAAGTGGTTAGATCAAGTCACGTTTTGTTCATATACTGACATGACAAATATTCATCTTTTCTCTCTATCAACTTGGTTAGATCAAGTCACGTTTTGTTCATATACTGACATGATAAATATTCATCTTTTCTCTCTATCAACTTGGTTAGATCAAGTCACGTTTTGTTCATATACTGACATGACAAATATTCATCTTTTCTCTCTATCAAAGTGGTTAGATCAAGTCACGTTTTGTTCATATACTGACATGATAAATATTCATCTTTTCTCTCTATCAAAGTGGTTAGATCAAGTCACGTTTTGTTCATATACTGACATGACAAATATTCATCTTTTCTCTCTATCAACTTGGTTAGATCAAGTCACGTTTTGTTCATATACTGACATGACAAATATTCAACTTTTCTCTCTATCAACTTGGTTAGATCAAGTCACGTTTTGTTCATATACTGACATGATAAATATTCATCTTTTCTCTCTATCAAAGTGGTTAGATCAAGTCACGTTTTGTTCATATACTGACATGATAAATATTCATCTTTTCTCTCTATCAACTTGGTTAGATCAAGTCACGTTTTGTTCATATACTGACATGACAAATATTCAACTTTTCTCTCTATCAACTTGGTTAGATCAAGTCACGTTTTGTTCATATACTGACATGATAAATATTCAACTTTTCTCTCTATCAACTTGGTTAGATCAAGTCACGTTTTGTTCATATACTGACATGATAAATATTCATCTTTTCTCTCTATCAAAGTGGTTAGATCAAGTCACGTTTTGTTCATATACTGACATGACAAATATTCATCTTTTCTCTCTATCAACTTGGTTAGATCAAGTCACGTTTTGTTCATATACTGACATGATAAATATTCATCTTTTCTCTCTATCAACTTGGTTAGATCAAGTCACGTTTTGTTCATATACTGACATGACAAATATTCATCTTTTCTCTCTATCAAAGTGGTTAGATCAAGTCACGTTTTGTTCATATACTGACATGATAAATATTCATCTTTTCTCTCTATCAAAGTGGTTAGATCAAGTCACGTTTTGTTCATATACTGACATGACAAATATTCATCTTTTCTCTCTATCAACTTGGTTAGATCAAGTCACGTTTTGTTCATATACTGACATGACAAATATTCAACTTTTCTCTCTATCAACTTGGTTAGATCAAGTCACGTTTTGTTCATATACTGACATGATAAATATTCATCTTTTCTCTCTATCAAAGTGGTTAGATCAAGTCACGTTTTGTTCATATACTGACATGATAAATATTCATCTTTTCTCTCTATCAACTTGGTTAGATCAAGTCACGTTTTGTTCATATACTGACATGACAAATATTCATCTTTTCTCTCTATCAACTTGGTTAGATCAAGTCACGTTTTGTTCATATACTGACATGACAAATATTCATCTTTTCTCTCTATCAACTTGGTTAGATCAAGTCACGTTTTGTTCATATACTGACATGACAAATATTCAACTTTTCTCTCTATCAACTTGGTTAGATCAAGTCACGTTTTGTTCATATACTGACATGACAAATATTCATCTTTTCTCTCTATCAACTTGGTTAGATCAAGTCACGTTTTGTTCATATACTGACATGATAAATATTCAACTTTTCTCTCTATCAACTTGGTTAGATCAAGTCACGTTTTGTTCATATACTGACATGATAAATATTCATCTTTTCTCTCTATCAACTTGGTTAGATCAAGTCACGTTTCATCCAACAAATCACAATGTCAGATGTCATGATCAAGTCACGTTTCATTCAACAAATCACAATGTCAGATGTCACGATCAAGTCACGTTTCATTCAACAAATCACAATGTCAGAAGTGTTGAACACATGCAGAACTCAAGTGTAAATATAATTTCTGGTCTGGATTGATTGTAGAATCTACCCACTTCAATCATTAGTCGTCTACAATCAATGTTTGCCAGAAGCGGTTCGTGAGTTGAGCGAGAAGGTAGGTGCAGGAGTTCAAACATCTATACCTATATTAGCTTATGCCCTACGGATGCCCTAGACGAGCTGAAGCCGAGGGAAAGTGCATGTCTGTATCAGACGATATGATTGATTATACATTCTACGAGGTTACTTTTTACAAATTGTTTTTAAAATATCCTTTTCAAAAATGTCATTTATAGTGGAGAGTAAAATGTTAGGTTTGTCGTGTCTGTCTTGCTGTTACTGTCGTTTCTGTCTTGCTGTTACTGTCGTTTCTGTCTTGCTGTTACTGTCGTTTCTGTCTTGCTGTTACTGTCGTTTCTGTCTTGCTGTTACTGTCGTGTCTGTCTTGCTGTTACTGTCGTTTCTGTCTTGCTGTTACTGTCGTTTCTGTCTTGCTGTTTATGTCTTGCTGTTTATGTCTTGCTGTTTATGTCTTGCTGTTTATGTCTTGCTGTTTATGTCTTGCTGTTTATGTCTTGCTGTTTCTGTCTTGCTGTTACTGTCGTTTATGTCTTGCTATTACTGTCGTTTATGTCTTGCTGTTTGGATGGTATAGAACAGAAGGGACATGAGACTGTGGAATTTAATGGTCACATGACTAGTCAAGTCGGCAAGAAACTGCTGAGGTGATGATGTTTTCTTTATGCCCTCGTCAGAAAAAAAAACTCCTTGGCCTTATCGTAAATTGAACCCGGGTCTTCCGTGAGGGAGCCGCGCTCTAATCCACTCGACCAGATGCTCCGCTCAGTTTTGTATATTAGGGTATACAATGTTAGGTTTATATATATTTGTCAACAGCGGCACACGATGAACAATGTGGCCATACCAGTCGTCGTTTCTTCCCAGTGCTGCTAAGATATCCAATTGTGCCTGGGTTGGACAGAGATCCGTTAAGATCGGAACAAAAATCAATTACCAATATGAAGTTGATCCAGGGACATCTCTCTACCGATGTAAGTGTAGTAGCTACTACACAATCGCATTCCCAATATGAAGTTGATCCAGGGACATCTCTCTACCGATGTAAGTGTAGTAGCTACTACACAATCGCATTCCCAGTATGAAGTTGATCCAGGGACATCTCTCTACCGATGTAAGTGTAGTAGCTACTACACAATTGCGACTTTATTTTGTAGTTGAGAGTATTGTATCATTAACTTCTCGTGTTATTACAATGATGAAATATTGATTAATAAAACATGTTTAACCTAGGATCTCTGTATTAGGTAGTCTCTGATCCCATTCAATTGAGAGAGATTTTTCTCAGACATATTTTCTCAAGGTTGTATATATATATATATACTTTGTCTCCAAAAACAATAGGTTTTACGTCACGTAGTTTATTCTATAAGTCTGTCCATTAATTCGTGAGCACGTTTGAAATTGATTTTCTCGAAAACTACCTTTTGAATCTCAGTGATTTTTTGAAGCAGCCTTAGAATATCCATGACGCTAGAGAAATATTTTTTTCCAAGAAAATTTGATGTAGTTTGAAATATTTCTTCTTCAGGTTATATTAAAATCAACCTCACCGGATTGTACACAATAGTAACAGATCTACGGTACACAGACGCGTTGTTCTAAAAATACATTATGGTAACATAGAAATATCGTGAGTATACAACAATTTCACGAAATCCCGTGCACCGAACCCAGTCGACTTTGAAAGCGGAAAGCATATGACGTTATAATTGGGATACAGTTGTATAGTTATAGGCGTATCTCGCTATTTGTATGAAGCTATTGTATCATATTTGTTGGCTTATCAAAACTGACATTGATATCACATTCATAATGAGTCTGAAGTGCACATTTATAACAATGCAGAAAGTTACAGTTTTACTATACCAACACTTCCGTAGGGAATCTAAGAGAGGTCATCTATATTTCGATATTCATAACCCTGAGAAACGAGCGCAACTGGCGCTTGGTCTGAATAGAGAATCCTTTTCCCGATGGATTAAACAGGACATAAAGTGCACTAATGTCAAGCAAGGAAGGAAAAGAACAATTGACGACTTTGACATAGATGTCATAAGACGGGAGCTCTTGAAAATGTTTGCGACAAATCAACTTGTTACTCTCAGGAAACTGAAATTAAAACTGCAATCAGATTGCAGCATAGACATTTCTAAAAGTACTCTATGAAAAATTGTAAGAGCCGCCGGCTTCACCTTCAGAAAAACTATAGGCGGCAGGAATATTATTTGTGAAAAGCCACATTTAATTGCTGCCCGAAGTAAATACCTGAGGCAGATCCGTGAGCGGCGGAGGCAAGGCTATGATATTGTATATTTGGACGAATCCTGGGTCAATGCTCACCACACCAATGCTAAAGAATGGCAATCAGTAGACGGTGAACAGAAAAGAAAATACCAAGCAGCAAAGGCCAGCGTATTATACTAACACATGCAGGAAGCAGTGAAGAAGGTCTTGTCCATGACGCTGGACTTATTTTCCAATCAAAAGTACCGACGGTAGGGACTACCACACAGAAATGAATGGACATATTTTCAGGCACTGGATGGAGAAAGATCTACTTCCAATTCTAAACAGACCATCATGCTTGGTAATGGATAATGCATCCTATCACAACGCAGTATCAGCGGAAGACAAAGTACCAAATGCATCAAATATAAAAGATCAAATTAGGACTTGGCTTGCTAAGGAAAATGTCAGCTTCGATGATACATATTTGAAACCCGAGTTGTTGCACCTGGTGAGGATGACAAATAAGACAAAGGTGTTTCATATTGACAAAATCAATGCGGAATACGGCCACACGTCTTTGCGACTACCTCCATATCATGCTCACCTCAATCCGATAGAGCTTGTCTGGGCTAAAGTAAAAGGGCAAGTTGCCGAACAGAACAGGACGTTTAAAATGTGTGATGTTGAAGTTCTGACACGTGAGTCCCTCTCAATGATAGCACCGAGATGGATTACAATTTGTCCAGCCAGTAACAATTATCAACCTCATGGAATCGTCAGATTCGGGATGATACAAATCATATTTTGATTACAGACTGAGAAATAGCAACGTATACATTTCCATATCCAAATGCGTCTACCATCATACAATTTGTGGTGAAGTTAAGACACCCTGGGGTCTAATGGTGACCGAAGGGAGGACTAACTGTTGCATATTGTATCCAAGTTCACGATTGCACATAAAGGGCAACACACTTAATTACTTGACCTATCAAGTTAATATGGAGATACACCTATGAATAGAATTGACATGGACAAATTCTAGGATACTGTAAAATCTAAAATTTGAGCCCCGTATTTGCAATTGTCATAAAAGATCAAAGGAATTCGCCGATGTGCAAAATCCGTAACATCTATGGACTACTGGTTAGCTTTATTTTAGCGTCATGGATATTCTAAGGCTGCATGCAAAAATCACTGAGATCCAACAGGTAGTTTTCGAGAAAATCAATTTCAAACGTGCTCACGAATTAATGGACAGACTATAGCGCTGAATGACAACGAACGTTTGCTATAGCTGTAATAGTCTAGTCAATCATTGCCTCAGTTGCTGCAGGTGAAACTGCTGACTAGAACGGATGCTGAGGATGATCTATCTGCCCTCTGCATTCCTTTTGCCTCCATATGGAATGACGTTTTTTTCCGTTACGTATTGAGCCATCATCACTGCCGCTCGCCATGCCAACCTCTGCATATTATCTTTGTCTATGCTGCATGAAGCTAGATCACGCTTGCAATATATACAGATTGTATAAAGTATATTGTCTCGTTGATATATACAGATTGTATAAAGTATATTGTCTCGTTGATATATACAGATTGTATAAAGTATATTGTCTCGTTGATATATACAGATTGTATAAAGTATATTGTCTCGTTGATATATACAGATTGTATAAAGTATATTGTCTCGTTGATATATACAGATTGTATAAAGTATATTGTCTCGTTGATATATACAGATTGTATAACGTATATTGTCTCGTTGATATATACAGATTGTATAAAATATATTGTCTCGTTGATATATACAGATTGTATAAAGTATATTGTCTCGTTGATATATACAGATTGTATAAAGTATATTGTCTCGTTGATATATACAGATTGTATAAAGTATATTGTCTCGTTGATATATACAGATTGTATAACGTATATTGTCTCGTTGATATATACAGATTGTATAAAATATATTGTCTCGTTGATATATACAGATTGTATAACGTATATTGTCTCGTTGATATATACAGATTGTATAAAGTATATTGTCTCGTTGATATATACAGATTGTATAAAGTATATTGTCTCGTTGATATATACAGATTGTATAAAGTATATTGTCTCGTTGATATATACAGATTGTATAAAGTATATTGTCTCGTTGATATATACAGATTGTATAAAGTATATTGTCTCGTTGATATATACAGATTGTATAAAGTATATTGTCTCGTTGATATATACAGATTGTATAAAGTATATTGGGGAATACACTGTTAGGCCCGTATATTTTATTGGTTACACAAACATCCTGCCATCCGCCTTTATTTCTCATTTCGTTTCTGGTGAATCACTAAGTGTGAATCGGTCAGAAAGCCGCTAGGTTGAAACAAAATTCCACTCCCGCTGTGTCCGGACCACGTCCGAAAGAAGAGAACGCACTACCCTCTACACTATCACGGCTTCCATATATGTGTTTAGGGTCTCTCTCTCTCGCGATCCTCGAGTATAGGGTCACTCTCTCTCTCTCGCGATCCCCGAGTATCTAGGGTCTCTCTCTCTCGCGATCCCCGAGTATAGGGTCACTCTCTCTCTCTCGCGATCCCCGAGTATCTAGGGTCTCTCTCTCTCGCGATCCCCGAGTATAGGGTCTAAAACTGAAGGATTGATTAACTTGCACCGGATTTTACCCCATACTGCTCGGTCCCTCTAAGCAGAAATGACAAATCCCCTGCTGATACTCCTGCACAAAACAGAACCCCATAGTGCTCAGTCCCTCTAAGCAGAAATGACAAATCCCCTGCTGATACTCCTGCACAAAACAGAACCCCATAGTGCTCAGTCCCTCTAAGCAGAAAGGACAAATCCCCTGCTGATACTCCTGCACAAAACAGAACCCCATAGTGCTCAGTCCCTCTAAGCAGAAATGACAAATCCCCTGCTGATACTCCTGCACAAAACAGAACCCCATAGTGCTCAGTCCCTCTAAGCAGAAAGGACAAATACCCTGCTGATACTCCTGCACAAAACAGAACCCCATAGTGCTCAGTCCCTCTAAGCAGAAAGGACAAATCCCCTGCTGATACTCCTGCACAAACAGAACCCTGTAGTGCTCAGTCCCTCTAAGCAGAAATGACAAATCCCTGCTGATACTCCTGCACAAAACAGAACCCCATAGTGCTCAGTCCCTCTAAGCAGAAATGACAAATCCCCTGCTGATACTCCTGCACAAAACAGAACCCCATAGTGCTCAGTCCCTCTAAGCAGAAATGACAAATCCCCTGCTGATACTCCTGCACAAAACAGAACCCCGTAGCTCCGACAACAATCCTTGGGTTCCTGGAAATAAATATACTTGTGAACCGAACGACGCGATTCAAAGCCACCACCTTCGGAACGCAAAACGAAGATTTAACCACTTCGCCACAGAGATCGACATGGCAGAGATCGCCATGGCAGAGATCGCCATGGCAGAGATCGCCATGGCAGAGATCGCCATGGCACAGATCGCCATGGCAGAGATCGCCATGGCAGAGATCGCCATGGCAGAGATCGCCATGGCAGAGATGTATATGAACATTCACTCAATGAATCAAGACACACTCCGTCTATCTATTTGTTTGTCTATCTGTAAACTCTACGCGTATGTATAATGTGTACGTAAATATATGTTTACATATATATGTGCATTTATATGTATCTATTGACGTATGTATGTTGTTTATCTGTCCACACATCTTATTACGTTGCTCATTCACAGCTGAATAATTGTATTTTATCTCTCCCATATTGTTCATTTTCCAGATTTATTATTGATGTCTCTCTCTCTAGTCGTTACGCTTCTCATTTGAAACCTTGGGATTAGCTAGAGCGGATAATCTATTCAAACATGTTATTGCTTTATATTTCCCAGAATGCAGATGTACAAAGTGCATGCGTTTCACACTCTTCTCCAGTGATAAATTGCCATTTTGCGTCCACCATTTTCTTTTCTATGTCTGACGAAGATGACACACGAGTAAGGACTCTAGGGTCTGTACTGCATTTATCACTCGAGGAAGGAGCGTGAGATTCTTCCATGTGAGTGCCTTTACAATGAACACGGATATTAGAATCCTTCCGCGAGTCGTTTTCCTCAATATTGGGATGGTTTCTTTCTCGCTTCAATCGTCCTCGAGCGGCCGCGAACCGAAGGAAAATATAATAAAGACAAAATGAATACATGAGTTTACGCCCCTACAAGTTTCTTTTATGGCTACTTCAGCTTCAAGCTTGAAACGGATTTGATTTATCTGGCATAAATACATTGAAATAGAGAACTATCAATATTCCACAGAATGAAATGATGATATTGTTTAGCGTATTCCAAATCCTGGCTTGCAGATACATCAAATCAGAAATCTATCACATAAAAGAATATAGGAATATGTCTATGAATATCAATACATACAATATGCTTGTATAAAGGATACATGATTTCTTACGCATATCTATGCACCTCTTGTTTGCTGTAACTTATTCTTACGCATATCAGATGAAAGCCAGCAAGAATTATTGACAATATGAGAATTATCATGTCTCCCATTTGTCCATTTAAAATTTCTGGCAAATGGTGGCCATTTTATTTCTTAATCTCCGCTGAGTGACCTGTTATATTTATGTATTGTTTGTTTATTGAGATGTTTTTCTTTCTTTCTTTCTTTCTTAGATGTTTGATATTTACTAGATAGCGCTAACTAAAGGGGAAAGAGATGTCAGTTATTGAAGGGGAGAGAGTAATGTCAGTTATTGAAGGAGAGAGAGTAATGTCAGTTATTGAAGGAGAGAGAGTAATGTCAGTTATTGAAGGAGAGAGAGAGTAATGTCAGTTATTGAAGGAGAGAGTAATGTCAGTTATTGAAGGGGAGAGAGAGTAATGTCAGTTATTGAAGGAGAGAGAGTAATGTCAGTTATTGAAGGGGAGAGAGTAATGTCAGTTATTGAAGGGGAGAGTAATGTCAGTTATTGAAGGAGAGAGTAATGTCAGTTATTGAAGGGGAGAGAGTAATGTCAGTTATTGAAGGAGAGAGTAATGTCAGTTATTGAAGGAGAGAGTAATGTTAGTTATTGAAGGGGAGAGTAATGTCAGTTATTGAAGGAGAGAGTAATGTCAGTTATTGAAGGAGAGGGTAATGTCAGTTATTGAAGGAGAGAGTAATGTCAGTTATTGAAGGAGAGAGTAATGTCAGTTATTGAAGGGGAGAGAGTAATGTCAGTTATTGAAGGGAGAAATAATGTGTCAGTTATTGAAGGAGAGAGTAATGTCAGTTATTGAAGGGGAGAGTAATGTCAGTTATTGAAGGAGAGAGTAATGTCAGTTATTGAAGGGGAGAGAGTAATGTCAGTTATTGAAGGAGAGAGTAATGTCAGTTATTGAAGGGGAGAGAGTAATGTCAGTTATTGAAGGGGAGAGTAATGTCAGTTATTGAAGGAGAGAGTAATGTCAGTTATTGAATGGGAGAGAAATGTCAGTTATTGAAGGAAAGTAATGTTAGTTATTGAAGGAGAGTAATGTCAGTTATTGAAGGAGAGAGTAATGTCAGTTATTGAAGGAGAGTAATGTCAGTTATTGAAGGAGAGAGTAATGTCAGTTATTGAAGGGGAGAGTAATGTCAGTTATTGAAGGAGAGAGTAATGTCAGTTATTGAAGGAGATAGTAATGTCAGTTATTGAAGGAGAGAGAGTAATGTCAGTTATTGAAGGAGAGAGAGTAATGTCAGTTATTGAAGGAGAGAGAGTAATGTCAGTTATTGAAGGAGAGAGTAATGTCAGTTATTGAAGGAGAGAGTAACGTCAGTTATTGAAGGAGAGAGTAATGTCAGTTATTGAAGGAGAGTAATGTCAGTTATTGAAGGAGAGAGTAATGTCAGTTATTGAAGGGGATAGTAATGTCAGTTATTGAAGGAGAGAGTAATGTCAGTTATTGAAGGAGAGAGAGTAATGTCTGTTATTGAAGGAGAGAGTAATGTCAGTTATTGAAGGGGAGAGAGTAATGTCAGTTATTGAAGGAGAGAGTAATGTCAGTTATTGAAGGAGAGAGTAATGTCAGTTATTGAAGGAGAGAGTAATGTCAGTTATTGAAGGGGAGAGTAATGTCAGTTATTGAAGGGGATAGTAATGTCAGTTATTGAAGGGGAGAGTAATGTCAGTTATTGAAGGAGAGAGAGTAATGTCAGTTATTGAAGGAAGAGCCTATGTTCCTCATTTACAATCATCATCACGATCAGTCCTCGTAGCGTCCAAGGACACATAAGACAGAGACAAAATCTTCTACTCAGTTCAATTTTGTGCTTTTTTTTCTACCACAAACATAATCCTATGTATGTCTTTGAGTTCTATCTGCAAACATAATCATATGCATGTCTTTGAGTTCTATCTGCAAACATAATCCTATGTATGTCTTTGAGTTCTATCTGCAAACATAATCCTATGTATGTCTTTGAGTTCTATCTGCAAACATAATCCTATGTATGTCTTTGAGTTCTATCTGCAAACATAATCCTATGTATGTCTTTGAGTTCTATCTCAAACCTAGTCTTATGTATGCCTCTGATCTCTACCACAAACCTAGTCTTATGTATGCCTTTGATCTCTACCACAAACCTAGTCTTATGTATGCATTTGATCTCTATCACAAACCTAGTCTTATGTCTGTTGTTGAGCTCTACGTCAAAGGTTTTCCTTCATGTGCACGCTCTCCCTTTTTTCCGCTGTCTCTGCGGTTTCCACTGCATATCATGTCTTAGCCACATTTCTTTTCTTATCATGAGGAATCTACATCAAGTTGTTTGTATCTTTTAATATATATCTTACAGAACAGTTATTTAGTTCTGTAAAATATAATATGTTACTTTTATCTGTAACATAAATTACAGTAATAAATCTGACGTTGTAGACTAGAAAGAAATATTAGTACAACTACCTCTGAAATCTGACGTTGTAGACTAGAAAGAAATATTAGTACAACTACCTCTGAAATCTGACGTTGTAGACTAGAAAGAAATATTAGTACAACTACCTCTGAAATCTGACGTTGTAGACTAGAAAGAAATATTAGTACAACTACCTCTGAAATCTGACGGTTTAGACTAGTAAGAAATATTAGTACAACTACCTCTGAAATCTGAGTAAGTCTCGCCTGAATGGCGAAGAACACTGATGATAAGAAAAGCAAGTCTTCCCACAAAAATCAGTCACAGATGCTATACTAGGTGCCATGAGCACGCTTGAATTCAATAAAAATGTGTCCAACTGGTCTAACGGCAAAGGAATGGCCGTGTTCTACGATAATATAAGACCGGCGGGCTTAGGTAAAAATTCTAGGAAAATAAGACCACAACTGTCACGTGATGCTCGCATTCCAGTATTGTTTTATATAGACAAATTCACGTTATAAAAACAAGACAAAATGCTAAATCAAAGTTATATTATGTGACAAATTCAGTTTAACAATAAGAAATATCAACATTATCATAATATTAACACTTGTCATCAATAAAATATCAGGAACACATAGAATTGAGTAAAATTGCAAAATAAGCATACAGTGTTCTGTCAAACATATACAAACAACCAGCCCCCATCTAACAGGAATTTCTGATTTGTTGGTTGAGCTATTCGACCTTATGTTACCGTGAGCTGCGGATTGACTTCATTTGCACAGGGGTTTCTCCATGTGGCGCCGTTCCTGTCGTCTGAAATGTCACGCCACCTGCTGAGAGTGTTGCACAAAACACGAACTCCGTAGCTCCGGCAACAGTTCCGTGTTTAATATAGTATTTTAAAAAAAGATAATTTACAAATATAAAATTGTTTTTATTTTATTTTGTTATTGCTCGACACGAAGGTATTACTTTTTTTCTTTCTTACTTTCTTTTTGTATTACTTTCTTTCTTACTTTCTTTTTGTATTACTTTCTTTCTTACTTTCTTTTTGTATTACTTTCTTTCTTACTTTCTTTTTGTATTACATTATTTTTGTTTTACTTTCTTTCTTTTTGTATTACTTTCTTTCTTTCTTACTTTCTTTTTGTATTACTTTCTTTCTTATTGTCTTTTTTTCTTACTTTCTTTTTTTCTTATTTTCTTTTTTTCTTACTTTCTTTTTTGTATTACTTTATTTTTGTTTTACTTTCTTTCTTTTTGTATTACTTTCTTTTTTTCTTACTTTCTTTTTGTATTACTTTCTTCTTTTCTTTCTTTTATACTTTCTTTTGTATTACTTTCTTTCTTTCTTACATTCTTTTGTATTACTTTCTTTCTTACTTTCTTTTGTATTACTTTCTTTCCTTCTTACTTTCTTTTGTATTACTTTCTTTCTTTCTTACTTTCTTTTTGTATTACTTTCTTTCTTACTTTCTTTTTGTATTACTTTCTTACTTTCTTACTTTCTGTTTGTATTACTTTCTTTCTTACTTTCATTTTGTATTACTTTCTTTCTTACTTACTTTGTTGGGATGACACCAGACATATTAGAACAGAAAGGTACAAACTTTGTTGGGATGACACCAGACATATTAGAACAGAAAGGTACAACATTTGTTGGGATGACACCAGACATATTAGAACAGAAAGGTACAAACTTTGTTGGGATGACACCAGACATATTAGAACAGAAAGGTACAAACTTTGTTGGGATGACACCAGACATATTAGAACAGAAAGGTACAAACTTTGTTGGGATGACACCAGACATATTAGAACAGAAAGGTACAAACTTATTCATGGATAAAAACATAACGAGGAAAAACTAAGACGCCACCTTAAGAGGATGTCGCCAAAAAGGGTCTGAAGTCGAAGGATGGACTTCATTGCACCGGGTTTACCCCATATTGCTCGGTCCCTTGCGCAGAAATGGCACGTCATGTGTCGAGAATACTACACAAAGCACGAACTCCGTAGCTCCTTTAACAACTCTAGAGGTCTCTGGAAAAATGCCCTCGTTAACAGAACGGCGCGGTCCAGATTCTTTTTCTTCGAACGCTTCATATCGACCACTTGTTAACCACTTTTTGTGATTTGTATGTGATCTGAGCCTAAGAGCGATTGTACGTTGTGCCAGTTATGCTCCTACAAGCAGCACATCTGATTGCTGCGACTTTTTTTTATTTAATAGGGTAGCTTTCCTAGACTCCTACCTCAGTCGCCTCTTACGACATGCCTTGTAGGTGCCGTGTTACTATTCTTTGCTCCCCTTGCGAGTCCCGCAACACACGGGCTGGTTCGGATTCGAACCTACGACCTTCCGACCCTCGGAACGCAAGAAAGTGCATAACCACTGAGTCACAGCTACCCATAAAGAGGATGTTGTGTGCACACACAATTCATCATTCTAATTGTCTCCGAATTCTTCTAATATGATTGGACATCTTATTCTCTTCCATTGTTTGACATCCAGTTTGTCGCATTCTGCGGACAAGTTAGAAAGATGTGGCCACATAAGAGAATTATTCTTCCTAAATTGTGGCTAATATGATCGGAATGACATGAAGCAACGGAGGACTAATACGATTGTGGTTAGCAGTCTTTGTAAGCCCTCATCAATTACTTTTTATCACTTTGGGAGTACGTCTGACTATCTCATTAGCACAACACATAAAAGACCAGTTGTCGATAGCATACACAGACAGATTTGTGAATGCGGGATACATTCTGTATGTGCTTTGTGTGTAGTTTTTGTGTCATTGTCGAGAATGCAAATGATATGTTTCGCCCTTATCCTATTTGATATCAATATTTGGATCAATGATACATTTTTGTCAAGCTGATATTGCCGTCTATATAATACTTGTTGAATGTTTACTCAATGTAAAATGTTGGGGAAAGAAGGAAGGAAAGGTGAGTGTTTCCCCCTCACCCTCACCCCCTCACCATTCGTGAACGTTATAACAATACATCTATCTGCAATAATATGAAATTGAAATCTAGGTTTGTAAAAGCTTTTAATACTGGAATATTACAGCCTGGTTTTTGTCATATCGTCTGTAACAAGTTGAACAATTTACCTGAGTTATTGTAATGGTGATCAGACAGGTGTTTAATGAGACGGACTCATGGGAGTGTTGACAAATGTGAGACAAGGTGAGACAAGGTGAGACAAATCAACGGTTGTCAGCAGAAGTAATGTTGTCATGTTTATAATGGTGTCAGGACCGCTTTCGTTCTATTTACGACTGCATTTTGTATATGATTGTTGCAGGAGCTACTGAGTCTCTTGCTTTGTGCATTGCTCTCGGCAGGTGGAAGACCATTACTGTGAAGATGAACCAAGCCATATGAAGATGAACCAAGCCATATGGAGATGAACCAAGCCATATGAAGATGAACCAAGTCATATGAAGATGAACCAAGTCATATGAAGATGAACCAAGCCATATGGAGATGAACCAAGCCAAATGAAGATGAACCAAGCCATATGAAGATGAACCAAGTCATATGAAGATGAACCAAGCCATATGAAGATGAACCAAGTCATATGAAGATGCACCAAGCCATATGAAGATGAACCAAGTTCATATGCAGATGAACCAAGCCACATGAAGATGAACCAAGCCACATGAAGATGAACCAAGCCATATGAAGATGAACCAAGTCATATGAAGATGAACCAAGTCATATGCAGATGAACCAAGCCACATGAAGATGAACCAAGCCACATGAAGATGAACCAAACCATATGAAGATGAACCAAGTCATATGAAGATGAACCAAGTCATATGAAGATGAACCAAGTCATATGAAGATGAACCAAGTCATATGCAGATGAACCAAGCCACATGAAGATGAACCAAGCCACATGAAGATGAACCAAACCATATGAAGATGAACCAAGTCATATGAAGATGAACCAAGTCATATGAAGATGAACCAAGCCATATGAAGATGAACCAAGCCATATGAAGATGAACCAAGCCATATGAAGATGAACCAAGTCATATGAAGATGAACCAATCCATATGGAGATGAACCAAGCCATATGGAGATGAACCAAGCCATATGGAGATGAACCAAGTCATATGAAGATGAACTAAGTCATATGAAGATATAGTGATATCAAACCTTCGTCTTTATATTCCGTTTAGTCTTTGGAAAAAAAATGAAAACCGCGGAATATCCTTGACAAGACTTCGCCATCAACCACAGTAAACGAGTCGTTGAATATCCTTGACAAGACTTCGCCATCAACCACAGTAAACGAGTCGTTGAATATCCTTGACAAGACTTCGCCATCAACCACAGTAAACGAGTCGTTGATTTTCTAGGCACCACTTATACGTTCCCCTTATACTAAACATAAAATGAGACGAATTCAGGAGAAGGAGATGATGGAGATATGTTGGGTATACCTTGAGAAGGAATGAAATGCCTGGCCAAACACTAGTCACAACTGTTATAAGAAGGAGATGATGGAGATATGTTGGGTATACCTTGAGAAGAAATGAAATGCCTGGCCAAACACTAGTCACAACTGTTATAAGAAGGAGATGATGGAGATATGTTGGGTATACCTTGAGAAGGAATGAAATGCCTGGCCAAACACTAGTCACAACTGTTATAAGAAGGAGATGATGGAGATATGTTGGGTATACCTTGAGAAGGAATGAAATGCCTGGCCAAACACTAGTCACAACTGTTATAAGAAGGAGATGATGGAGATATGTTGGGTATACCTTGAGAAGGAATGAAATGCCTGGCCAAACACTAGTCACAACTGTTATAAGAAGGAGATGATGGAGATATGTTGGGTATACCTTGAGAAGGAATGAAATGCCTGGCCAAACACTAGTCACAACTGTTATAAGAAGGAGATGATGGAGATATGTTGGGTATACCTTGAGAAGGAATGAAATGCCTGGCCAAACACTAGTCACAACTGTTATAAGAAGGAGATGATGGAGATATGTTGGGTATACCTTGAGAAGGAATGAAATGCCTGGCCAAACACTAGTCACAACTGTTATAAGAAGGAGATGATGGAGATATGTTGGGTATACCTTGAGAAGGAATGAAATGCCTGGCCAAACACTAGTCACAACTGTTATAAGAAGGAGATGATGGAGATATGTTGGGTATACCTTGAGAAGGAATGAAATGCCTGGCCAAACACTAGTCACAACTGTTATAAGAAGGAGATGATGGAGATATGTTGGGTATACCTTGAGAAGAAATGATCAAAGAATATCAAAGCAGGCATTGAAATGGGAGACAAAGATCAAAGAATACCAAAGCAGGCATTGCAATGGGAGACAAAGATCAAAGAATACCAAAGAAGGCATTGAAATGGGAGGCAATGATCAAAGAATACCAAAGCAGGCATTGAAATGGGAGGCAATGATCAAAGAATACCAAAGCAGGCATTGAAATGGGAGACAAAGATCAACGAATTTCAAAGTAGGCATTGAAGTGGGAGACAAAGATCAAAGAATATCAAAGTAGGCATTGAAGTGGGAGACAAAGATCAAAGAATATCAAAGTAGGCATTGAAGTTGGAGACAAAGATCAAAGAATATCAAAGTAGGCATTGAAATGGGAGACAAAGAGTTCAAGAAAGAGAGTATGCACTAGGGAAAACCTGAAACGAACTTTTACTGAGATGCGCAAGAAATATCGGTCTCTGTTCCATATAATAGATTGAGCGTGTTGCCCAGTACAGAGCGGTATGGAGAAATTAATTGAAGGCCCTGTGTAACGTATAACGGTATAAGAAGAATATAGATATTTATACGTTCAGTAGTTTGTCATTGCTTTCTGATCGGGGAGGCTATTTTTTTATCGTTCGTAAAAATCCACAGGAACAAATTTGCTTCCAAATTACCGATCGCGATGTTTGAACCAGGTACACTTGGATTGTAATCAAACTCACTACCACTTAAGCTACAGACGACCGTTTAGTTTAATTGTATTCTTCTTCTTCTTCTGCGTTCTCACTAGATTGGGATTTCAAATTCTCTAATAAAGGCTGCCGTCTGCCTCAGATTATCGGCCACGCCATACAATTTGTCTTGGATGCTGGTGTAAGTGGGCTACCTCTTTCTTCTCAGGTCTGCATACTGGGGCAGTTCTGTAGGATATGTTGTGTTGTGATGCTTGCCAAGTCACAGGGGTACAGGTCGTTGGTGCCTATCTTGAATTTAGTGTACAGATGGTGTCTCATTCTGTTGTGACCGTCCGGAGGCGAAGTATGACAGTCTGGTCCCTTCTGGATAGTTGGTAATATCCATCATTCTTGTTTTTTGGGTGTTCTTTATCCCATTTTGCTTTGTAGTGCCCTTTGGTGATGGTTTTTGCTTCTGCATAGCTAACCAGGTTGTCATCTTGAGGCATTTCTGTTCCCTCTTTAGCCAGCCTGTCAACATCTTCATTCCCCTTGATCTTGCAGTGTGATCCTGCAGTGTGATCCTGCAGTGTGATCCTGCAGTGTGATCCTGCAGTGTTATCCTGCAGTGTGATCCTGAGATCACTTAGTTCTGTGTTCCTTTCAGATTTCAGTGCTGAGATAGCAGACAATGCGTCAGTCAAGAGCACTATTTTTCCATGTATTTGGTTCATATTTTGTAGTGCCATTTTGCAGCTGCACTGAGGGCCTCTACCTCAACCCTGAAATTGGTTGAGAACTTGCCAGTGGCCAGAGCTAAGGTTAGTTCTACTCAGTGGAGGCTTGTCATTAGGGGCCAGTGGGGCCAGCTTCCCCTCCCCCATCCCCTCCCCCAAAAAAATAATAATGTCAACATGTATATATTATTTTATATATTGAAATATAACCTAACCCAAAACCATGATTTTTCGAAAATATGTGTCTGGCCCCACCAACACAAATGATCACTAGCCGCCACTGATTCTACTCCATCTTCTAGTCTGAGGACAACTTCCCCTCCTCCATTGTGGGTGGCATCTGTAGCCGAGACATTTGTGTATGCATGTGTCCATGAGTCCATTGGGTAATTTTCGTTTATGTGTTTTTCTGCAATGAGCCTTCTCTCCAAGTCTGTCTGTGTTCCTTTCTTGCCAATGCCACTTATTTCTTCTGAGAGCTCTGGGAGACTGCATGCCCAGGGAGGAGAAGTGCTGGCTGGTTGAATGTGTCTTGGTTGAGCCAGTGCCAATATTGAGTCCTTGTGAGCAAGTTCTTTGGAGTTTGCCACGAAGTTACTTCTTTTAATCTGCCCCTACCGTAGCTGTTGATTTGGATGTGCATTGGATGGTTCGTCAGTCTCTTGAATTTTTCTCCTTGTTGAAGAACCTTCATGTCCCATCTGTCCTCTATCGGCTGGAGCCATGTCACAGTTTAGTTTAATAGTATGTAAACGGTCTTGGTCACTTGTTTGCGTGTTTCATATTTGATGTATTCATCAAACTTTATTTGCAAGGTTTTATGTGCATACTTTTTATATATCTTGTTCTCTCTCTCTCTCTGAATGAGGGATAAGTTAATGTTTATCAGACTTTGATAACTAAAAACTACAGCTTTATTCATTATAAATTCACCACTCATCAAATTTGTTTCGTTTCATGTTGAAGTTAAAAAGTTGTAGTCATGAGATCAGATTGTGATATCAAACTGTACAGTTCACAAACGTAATGCGGGTCTATATCGCCATTTGTCATTTTGAGATTTACCGATTGTCAAATAAAATGTGTCACCTCCGATTCAAGTTATCCAAATAATGTGAAATTATTTTAATTTCGTGATGTAGATGTTTAAAACTTTAGATCATAGTTCACGAAATAAAACAATCAGATAAATAGAGTCACAGTTAATAAAACAATCAGATAAATAGATCATAGTTCACGAAATAAAACAATCAGATAAATAGATCATAGTTCATGAAATAAACAATAGATAAATAGATCATAGTTCCACTGAAATAAACAAGATAATTTAGATCATAGTTCAAAGACAGTAAAAAACATCAGATAAATAAGATCAATAGTCTGATTCAGAAGAATAAAAATAAATTATCGTCACAAAGCGATTCCATCAGACAGTGTTCATACAGCAACGATACTTCATAGGTGATCAAATCAGACAGTGTTATAAGAAGTATTCAATACGGTGGATACAAATGCGAGTCGTCTCATACAGAACTTCATGAATGAAGAATACAAATAGACATGTGCGTCCATACACAGATAACTGACTCACATTCCATCGAAAACGTATACAAATCAGACAGTGTCATACAGCAACGATACTAATACGTGGATACAAATCAGACAGTGCAACTCTCATACAGCAACGATACTTCAATACGGTGGATACAAATCAGACAGTGCGTCTCATACAGCAACGATACTTCAATACGGTGGATACAAATCAGACAGTGCGTCTCATACAGCAACGATACTTCAATACGGTGGATACAAATCAGACAGTGCGTCTCATACAGCAACGCATACTTCAATACGTGGATACAATCAGACAGTGCGTCTCATACAGCAACGATACTTCAATACGGTGGATACAAATCAGACAGTGCGTCTCATAGCAAGATACTAACGTGATACAATCAATGTCTCATACAGCAACGATACTTCAATACGGTGGATACAAATCAGACAGTGCGTCTCATACAGCAACGATACTTCAATACGGTGGATACAAATCAGACAGTGCGTCTCATACAGCAACGATACTTCAATACGGTGGATACAAATCAGACAGTGCGCCTCATACAGCAACGATACTTCAATACGGTAGATACAAATCAGACAGTGCGTCTCATACAGCAACGATACTTCAATACGGTGGATACAAATCAGACAGTGCGTCTCATACAGCAACGTACTAATACGGTGGATACAAATCAGACAGTGCGTCTCTACGCAACGTACTTCAATACGGTGGATACAAATCAGACAGTGCGTCTCATACAGCAACGATACTTCAATACGGTGGATACAAATCAGACAGTGCGTCTCATACAGCAACGATACTTCAATACGGTGGATACAAATCAGACAGTGCGCCTCATACAGCAACGATACTTCAATACGGTAGATACAAATCAGACAGTGCGTCTCATACAGCAACGATACTTCAATACGGTGGATACAAATCAGACAGTGCGTCTCATACAGCAACGATACTTCAATACAGCGTTACGGTGGATACAAATCAGACAGTGCGCCCTCATACAGCAACGATACTTCAATACGGTAGATACAAATCAGACAGTGCGTCTCATACAGCAACGATACTTCAATACGGTAGATACAAATCAGACAGTGCGTCTCATCGCAACGCTACTCAATACGGTGGATACAAATCAGACAGTCGTCTCATACAGCAACGTACTTCAATACGGTGGATACAAATCAGACAGTGCGCCTCATACAGCAACGATACTTCAATACGGTAGATACAAATCAGACAGTGCGTCTCATACAGCAACGATACTTCAATACGGTGGATACAAATCAGACAGTGCGCCATCAGCAACGATACTTCAATACGGTGATACAAATCAGACAGTGCGTCTCTCAGCAACGCATACTTCAATACGGTGGATACAAATCAGACAGTGCGTCTCATACAAGCAACGTATACTACGTGCTCTCATAAACTACCAATACGGTGGATACAAATCAGACAGTGCGTCTCATACAGCAACGATACTTCAATACGGTGGATACAAATCAGACAGTGCGTCTCATACAGCAACGATACTTCAATACGGTGGATACAAATCAGACAGTGCGTCTCATACAGCAACGCTACTTCAATACGGTGGATACAAATCAGACAGTGCGTCTCATACAGCAACGCTACTTCAATACGGTGGATACAAATCAGACAGTGCGTCTCCATACAGCAGCGCTCACTTCAATCACGGTAGATACAAATCAGACAGTGCGTCTCATACTAGTCAACGATACTTCAATACGGTGGATACAAATCAGACAGTGCGTCTCATACAGCAACGATACTTCAATACGGTGGATACAAATCAGACAGTGCGTCTCATACAGCAACGCTACTTCAATACGGTGGATACAAATGCCACCCACGCAAAAGGTGGACCAAATAACAGAGGCGGAAACAAATATCTATGAAGACCGTTTCAGAAGTCTCTTCTTAACCTAACGATGTGATACAAAACATGACTAACCTAACGATGTGATACAAAACATGACTAACCTAACGATGTGATACAAAACAGTACTAACCTAACGATGTGATACAAAACATGACTAACCTAACGATGTGATACAAAACATGACTAACCTAACGATGTGATACAAAACATGACTAACCTAACGATACGATACAAAACATGACTAACCTAACGATGTGATACAAAACATGACTAACCTAACGATGTGATACAAAACATGACTAACCTAACGATGTGATACAAAACATGACTAACCTAACGATGTGATACAAAACATGACTAACCTAACGATGTGATACAAAACATGACTAACCTAACGATGTGATACAAAACATGACTAACCTAACGATGTGATACAAAACATGATTAACCTAACGATGCGATACAAAACAGTACTAACCTAACGATGTAATACAAAACATGACTAACCTAACGATACGATACAAAACATGACTAACCTAACGATGTGATACAAAACATGACTAACCTAACGATGTGATACAAAACATGACTAACCTAACGATGTGATACAAAACATGACTAACCTAACGATGTGATACAAAACATGACTAACCTAACGATGTGATACAAAACATGACTAACCTAACGATGCGATACAAAACATGATTAACCTAACGATGCGATACAAAACATGACTAACCTAACGATGTGATACAAAACAGTACTAACCTAACGATGTAATACAAAACATGACTAACCTAACGATGTGATACAAAACATGACTAACTTAACGATGTGATACAAAACAGTACTAACCTAACGATGTGATACAAAACAGTACTAACCTAACGATGTGATACAAAACATGACTAACCTAACGATGTGATACAAAACATGACTAACCTAACGATGTGATACAAAACATGACTAACCTAACGATGCGATACAAAACATGACTAACCTAACGATGCGATACAAAACATGACTAACCTAACGATACGATACAAAACATGACTAACCTAACGATGCGATACAAAACATGACTAACCTAACGATGTGATACAAAACAGTACTAACCTAACGATGTGATACAAAACATGACTAACCTAACGATGTGATACAAAACATGACTAACCTAACGATACGATACAAAACATGACTAACCTAACGATGTGATACAAAACATGACTAACCTAACGATGCGATACAAAACATGACTAACCTAACGATACGATACAAAACATGACTAACCTAACGATGCGATACAAAACATGACTAACCTAACGATGTGATACAAAACATGACTAACCTAACGATGTGATACAAAACATGACTTACCTAACGATACGATACAAAACATGATGAAAGAAGAGAAAGAAAGAAGAAATTTCATTCTTCCAAGTACCAAGTACAATGATATATCAATCAATTCATTTGTTACAATAGATACAAAGCTAAAGGCCGTACATGCAAAAAGTCATCATCAAATAGCTTCTCCTGAACAGAACTTTGCCACCCCAACAGTCCTCCCGAATTTCTCTCTCTCTCATAGGCCAGATGTCCTGCCTCTGCAGCGGTCATGTTAAAACCATCAGTTACATCCTGAATCCATCTTCTCCGTGGTCTTCCTCTTCTTCTCGTTGCCGGTATGCCTCCTTCCATGACGGTCTTCTCCAGCCCTTCATGTCTTTTTATATGTCCAAAATATCTCAATTTTCTCTTTCTTACTTGTAGTATCAGCCAGTTTTCTTTGATTTTGAATTCTTTCTGGATAGATCTATTTGTTCTCTTCTCTGTCCAAGATATAAGAAGGACTCTTCTGTAACACTTTCAGATTCAAAAGCACATATATGTTTTTCCACTGCTTTATTAAATGTCCATGCTTCACACCCATACGTTTCTGCTGGAAATATGCATGCTCTTAGTATTCTGATCTTTGTTTTCTTATCAGTTCCATTCCATACTCTTTTTAGTTGTTTAATTTTTGTAAAGCCATGTTTGTTCTTCTTTTAATTTCCTTCATCCCATTTCCATCTGTTGTTAGCAGTGAACCAAGATATTCAAAACTGTTCACATTTCCATCTGTTGTTAGTAGTGAACCAAGATATTCAAAACTGTTCACATTTCCATCTGTTGTTAGCAGTGAACCAAGATATTCAAAACTGTTCACATTTCCATCTGTTGTTAGCAGTGAACCAAGATATTCAAAACTGTTCACATTTCCATCTGTTGTTAGCAGTGAACCAAGATATTCAAAACTGTTCACATTTTCTACTTTCTCTCTATTGATAAAAATATCATTTGTCATGTTCGTTTTATCTGTTGTCATTATTTTTGTTTTTGCCACATTGAGAAATAGATTTTGTTTTTGTCACATTGAGATATAGATTTTGTTTTGCCACATTGAGATATAGATTTTGTTTTTGCTACATTGAGATATAGATTTTGTTTTGCCACATTGAGATATAGATTTTGTTTTTGCCACATTGAGATATAGATTTTGTTTTGTCACATTGAGATATAGATTTTGTTTTTGTCACATTGAGATATAGATTTTGTTTTGCCACATTGAGATATAGATTTTGTTTTGCCACATTGAGATATAGATTTTGTTTTGTCACATTGAGATATAGATTTTGTTTTTGTCACATTGAGATATAGATTTTGTTTTTGTCACATTGAGATATAGATTTTGTTTTGCCACATTGAGATATAGATTTTGTTTTGTCACATTGAGATATAGATTTTGTTTTTGTCACATTGAGATATAGATTTTGTTTTGTCACATTGAGATATAGATTTTGTTTTTGTCACATTGAGATATAGATTTTTTTTTTGCTACATTGAGATATAGATTTTGTTTTTGTCACATTGAGATATAGATTTTGTTTTTGCTACATTGAGATATAGATTTTGTTTTTGCCACATTGAGATATAGATTTTGTATTTGTCACATTGAGATATAGATTTTGTTTTTGTCACATTGAGATATAGATTTTGTTTTGTCACATTGAGATATAGATTTTGTTTTTGTCACATTGAGATATAGATTTTGTTTTTGCCACATTGAGATATAGATTTTGTTTTGCCACATTGAGATATAGATTTGGTTTTCGCTTTTATTTTTCCCTTCTCCTAATAACTTCTCAATCCCTTTTGTGATGTTGACGTAACACTGTATCGTCAGCATATCTTAGTTCAGGTATTTCTCTTCCTCCGATTATAAAAGGAATCGTATTGTTCTTTTCCGCTATCTTCTGTAACATTCCTCATGATGTTTTCTGCATATATTAAACAGACAATGCGACAGAATGCAGCCTTGTCTGACTCCCTGCCTTATGTCAAACCAGTCTGATGTATCATCACATGTTCTTACAGCTGCCATTTGATCACTATAAAGTTCTCTTATGATCTGTATCAAATGTAATGGGAATTCCATTTCTCCCATAATCTTCCACAATTCCTGATGCCTGACACAATCAAATGCCTTTGAGTAGTCAATAAAGCATGAGTATATATCTACAATATCTACAATAAAGCATGAGTATATATCTACAATATCTACAATAAAGCATGAGTATATATCTACAATAAAGCATGAGTATATATCTACAATAAAACATGAGTATATATCTACAATAAAACATGAGTATTAGATCTACAATATACTCTCTAGATTTTTGTCAATAAAACATGAGTATTAGATCTACAATATACTCTCTAGATTTTTGTCAATAAAACATGAGTATTAGATCTACAATATACTCTCTAGATTTTTGTCAATAAAACATGAGTATAGATCTACAATATACTCTCTAGATTTTTGTCAATAAAACATGAGTATTAGATCTACATTATACTCTCTAGATTTTTGTCAATAAAACATGAGTATTAGATCTACAATATACTCTCTAGATTTTTGTCAATAAAACATGAGTATTAGATCTACAATATACTCTCTAGATTTTTGTCAATAAAACATGAGTATTAGATCTACATTATACTCTCTAGATTTTTGTCAATAAAACATGAGTATTAGATCTACATTATACTCTCTAGATTTTTGTCAATAAAACATGAGTATATATCTACAATATCTACAATAAAACATGAGTATATATATCTACAATAAAACATGAGAGTATATATATCTACAATAAAACATGAGAGTATATATATCTACAATAAAACATGAGTATATATCTACAATAAAACATGAGTATATATCTACAATAAAACATGAGAGTATATATATCTACAATAAAACATGAGTATATATCTACAATAAAACATGAGAGTATATATATCTACAATAAAACATGAGTATATATCTATAATAAAACATGAGAGTATATATATCTACAATAAAACATGAGTATATATCTACAATAAAACATGAGAGTATATATATCTACAATAAAACATGAGTATAGATCTACAATATCTACAATAAAGCATGAGTATATATCTACAATAAAACATGAGTATAGATCTACAATATCTACAATAAAGCATGAGTATATATCTACAATAAAACATGAGTATAGATCTACAATATCTACAATAAAACATGAGTATATATCTACAAAATCTACAATAAAACATGAGTATATATCTACAATATCTACAATAAAACATGAGTATATATATCTACAATATCTACAATAAAACATGAGTATATATATCTACAATATCTACAATAAAACATGAGTATATATATTTACAATATCTACAATAAAACATGAGAGTATAGATATCTACAATATCTACAATAAAACATGAGTATATATATCTACAATATCTACAAGAAAACATGAGATTATAGATATCTACAATAAAAATGAGTATAGAATAATAAGAGAGAAGTAGAAAGTAGAAGAAGAGAAGTAGAAGAAGAAGTAATAAAGAAGTAGAAGTAGAAGTATAAGATAGAGAAGAAGAAGAAGATAGAAGAAGTGAAGAAGCAGTAGAATAGAATGAAGAAGAAGTAAAGTAAAAGAAGAAGGATAGAGAAGAAGAAGAATAAAAAGTAGAAGAAGAAGAATGAAGAGAAGAGAAGAATATAAGAAGAGAATGAAGAAAGAAGAGTAAGAAGTAAGAAGAGAGAAGAAGAAGAAGAAGTAGAAGAAATAGAAGAAGAAGAAGTAGAAGAAGAAGAATAAGTAGAAGAAGTAGAAGTAGAAGAGAGATAGAAGATAAAGAAGAAGAGAAAAATAAAGAATAGAAGAAAGAAGAAAGCAGAAGTAAAATTGAAGAAGAATAATAAAGAAGAAAAGAGAGAAGAATGAAAGTTAAAAATAAATAAGAAGAGAAGAAGAGTAGAAGAAGAAGAAGTAGAAGAAAAAAGTAGTAGAAGAGAAGAAGAAGAAGAAAGAAGAAGAGAAGAAGAAGAAGAAAAATAAAGAAGAAGAAGAATAGAAGAAGAGAAGAAGAAGTATAAAGAAGAAGAAGTAGAAGTAGAATAAGATAGAAAAGAAGAGAAGAAGTAGAAGAGAAGTAAGAGAAGAGAAGAAGAAGAATAAGAAGTAGAAGTAGAAGAAGAAGAAGTAGAAGAAGAAGAAGAAGATAAGAAGTAGAAATAGAAGAAGAAGAAGTAGAAGAGAAGTAGAAGAAGTAGAAGAAATAGAAGAAGTAAGAAAAATAAAAAGTAGAAGAAGAAGTAGAAGAAGTAGAAGAATAATAGAAGAAGTAGAAGGAAGAAGTAGAGAAGAGAAGAAGAAGAAGTAAAGTAGAAGTAGAAGAAGAAGTAGAAGAGAAGAAGAAGTAAGAAGAATAGAAGAAGAAGAGAAGAAGTAGAAGTAGAAGAAGAAGAAGTAGAAGAAGAAGTAATAGAAAAGTAGAAAGAAAAGAAGAAGTAGAAGAAGAAAAGAAGAGAAGAAGAATAGAAGTAAGAAGAAGAAGTAGAAGAAGAAGTAGAAGAATAGAAGTAAATGAATAGAAGAAGAAGAAGAAGAAGTAGAAGAAGAAGATAGAAGAAGAAGTGAAGAAGAAGAATAGAAGAAGAATAGAAGAATGAAGATAATAGAAGAAAGTAGAAGAAGAAGTAATAAGTAGAAGAAGAAGAGAAAGTAGAGAAGAATAAGAGATAGAAGAAGAAGAAGAAAGAAGATATAGAAGAAAATAGAAGTAGAAGTAAAGTAGAAGAAGTAGAAAAGAAAGAAGAAGAATGAAGAAGATAAAGAATAGTAAAGAAGAAGAAGTAAAGTAGAAGAAGAAGTAGAAGAAGAAAACAGAAGAAGAATGAAGTAGAATAGAAGTAGAAGAAGAAGTAGAAAAGAAGTAGAAGAAGAAGAAGTAGATGAAGAAGAAGAAGAGAGATAATAAAGTAGAAGAAGTAGAAGAAAATAATGAAGAGTAGTAAAGAATAAGAAGAATGAAGAAGATAGAAGAAGTAGAAGAAGAGAAGAAGAAGAAGAAAAAGAAGTAGAAGTAAAGATAGAAAAGAAGAGAAGTATATAGAAATAGAAGAATAGAAGAGTAGAAGAATGAAATAGAAGAACAGAGAAGATAGAAGAAGTAAAAGAAGAAGAAGAAGTAGAAGTAAATAAGAAATGAGAAGTAATAATAAAGAAAATAGAAGAAGAAGTAGAAGTAGATAGAAGAAAAGAAGAAGAAGTAGAAGAAAATAGAAGAAGTAGAAGAAGAAGAAGAAGTAGAAGAAGAAGAAGTAGAAGATGTAGAAGAAGAAGAATAGAAGAATAGAAGAGAGAAGAAGAATAGAAGAAGTAAGTAAGAAGAATAGAAGAAGAAGAATAGAAGAAGAAGTAGAATAAGAATAAAAGATAGAAGTAGAAGAAGTAAGAAGAAGAAGAAGAATAGATAGAAGAAGAAGAGAAGAAGAAAGAATGAAGAAGTAAAGAGAAGAAGAAGTAAGAAGAAGAAGTAAGAAGAAGAAGAAGAATGAAGTAGAAGTAAAGAAGAAGAAGTAAGAAGAAGAAGAAGATAGAAGAAGAAGAAGAAGTAGAAGAGAAGAAAGAAGTAGAAGAATAGTAGAAGTAATAGAAGTAAAGAAATAAGAAGAAGATAATAATATTGAAGAAGAAGAAGTAGAAGAAAATAAAAGAAGATAGAAGTAAAAGAAAAAGAATAGAAGTAAAGAAAGAAGTGAAGATAGATAGAAGTAAGAAGAAGTAGAGTAAGAAGAAAGAATAGAAGAAGAAGAAAAGTAAAGAAAGAAGAAGAAGAAGAAGAAGAAGTAGAAGAAGAAAGAAGAAAATAGAAGAAGTAATAAAGAAGTAGAAGAAGAGTAGAATAAAGAATAGAAGATAATATAAAAGAAGAGAAGTATAAAAAAAAGAAGTAGAAGAAGAAGAATAAGAAGTAGAAGAATGAGAAGAAAGAAGATAAGAAAAAGAGAATGAAGAAGTATAAAAGAAAATAGAAGATAGATAGAAGTAATAGAATAAGAAAAGAAAGAGTAAAGTAAGAAGTAGAAGAAGAAGAAGTAGAAGAAAGTAAGAAGAAGAAGTAGTAAGAATAAAGAAGAAGTAGAATAGAAGAAGTAAGATAATAGAATAAAGAAGAAGTAGATAGAAGAATAGAGATAAATAAAAAGAAGAAGTAGAAGAAGAGAAGAATGAATAGAAGAAATAGAAGAAGAAGAAGAAAGAAGAAATAGAAGAAGAAGATAAGAAAGAAAGAAGATAGAAGTAAGAAGAAGTAGAAGAAGAAAGAAGAAGAAGAAGAAGTAGAAGAAGTAGAAGAAGTAGAAGAAGAAGAAAGAGAAGAAGAAGAAGAAGAAGAAGAAGAAGTAGAAAGAAGAAGAAGAAGTAGAAGAAGAAGAAGAAGTAGAAGAAGAAGTAGAAGAAGTAGAAGAAGAAAAAGTAGAAGAAGTAGAAGAAGAAGAAGAAGAAGAAGAAGTAGAAGAAGAAGAGAAGTAGAAGAAGAAGAAGAAGAAGAAGTAGAAGAAGAAGAAGATAGAAGTAGAAGAAGAAGAAGTAGAAGAAAAGAAGAAGAAGAAGTAGAAGAAGAAGAAGAAGAAGTAGAAGTAGAAGAAAAAGTAGAAGAAGAAGTAGAAGAAGAAGAAGTAGAAGAAGAAGAAGAGAAGAGAAGTAAGAAGAAGAAGTAGAAGAATAGAAGAAGAAGTAGAAGTAGAAGAAAGAAGTAGAAGAAGTAAAGAAGAAGAAGAAGAAGATAGAAGTAGAAGAAGAAGAAGTAGAAGAAGAGAAGAAGAAGAAGTAGAAGAAGAAGAAGAAGAAGAAGAAGAAGTAGAAGTAGAAGAAGAAAGAATAAGAAAGAAGTAAGAAGAAGAAGTAAAGAAGAAGAAGTAGAAGAAGAAGAAGAAGAAGTGAGAAAGAAGAAGTAGAAGAAGAAGTAGAAGAAGAATAGAAGAAGTAAGAGAAGAAGAAGATAGAAGAAGTAGAAGATAGAAGAAGAAGTAGAAGAAAGAAGTAGAAGAAGTAGAAGAAGAAGAGAAGTAGAAGAAGAAGAAGTAGAAGAAGAAGTAGAAAGAAGTAGATAGAAGTAGAAGAAGTAAAGTAAAGAAAGAAGTAGAAGAAGTAGAAGAAAGAAGAATAGAAGAAGAAGAAGTAGAAGAAGAAGAAGAAGAAGAAGAAGAAGAAGAAGAAGTAAAGAAGAAGTAAGAAGTAAGAAGAAGAAGTAGAAGAAGAAGAGAAGTAAGATAGAAGAAGTAAAGTAGAAGAAGAGAAGTAGAAGAAGAAGAGAAGAAGAGAAGAGAAGAAGAAGAAGTAGAAAAGTAGAAGAAGAAGAAGAAGAAGTAGAAAGTAGAAAGAAGATAGAAGAAGAAGAAGAAGAAGAAGAAGTAGAAGAAGAAGAAGAAGTAAAAGAAGAAGAAGAAGAAGAAGAAGAAGAAAGAAGAAGAAGAAGAAGAAGAAGAGGAAGAAGAAGAAGAAGAAGAAAGAAGAAGAAGAAAGAAGAAGTAGAAGAAGTAGAAGAAGTAGAAGAATAGAAGAAGAAGTAGAAGAGAAGAAGAGAAGAAGAAGAAGAGAAGAAGAAGAAGAAGAAGTAGAAGAAGAAGAAGAAGAAGAAGAAGAAGAAGTAGAAAGAAGAAGAAGAAGAAGAAAGTAGAAGAAAGAAGAATGAAGAGAAGAAGAAGAAGTAGAAGAAGTAGAAGAAGAAGAAGAAGAAGAAGTAGAAGAAGAAGAAGAAGAAGAAGAAGAAGAAGAAGTAGAAGAAGAAGAAGAAGAAGAGAAGAAGTAGAAGAAGAAGAAGAAGAAGAAGAAGAAGTAGAAGAAGTAGAAGTAGAAAAAGAAGAAGTAGAAGAAGAAGTAGAAGAAGAAGAAGTAGAAAGAAGAGAAGAAGAAGAAGAAGTAGAAGTAGAAGAAGTAGAATGAAGAAGTAAAGAAGTAGAAGAAGTAGAAGAAGAAAGTGAAGAAGAGAAGAAGAAGAAGAAGAAGAAGTAGAAGAAGAAGAAGTAGAAGAAGAAGTAGAAGTAAAAGAAGTAGAAGAAGTAGAAGAAGAAGAAAGAGAAGAAGAAGAAGAAGAAGAAAAAGAAGAAGAAGAAGAAGAAGAAAGAAGAAGAAGAAGAAGAAAGTAGAAGAAGAAGAGAAGAAGTAGAAGTAGAAGAAAGAAGAGAAGTAAAGAAGAAGTAGAAGAAGAAGTAGAAGAGAAGAAGAAGAAGAAGAGAAGAGAAGAGAGAAGAATAGAAGAAGAAGTAGAAGAAGTAAGAAGAAGTAGAAGTAGAAGAAGTAGAAGAAGAGAAGAGAGAAGTAGAAGAAGAAGTAAAAGAAGAAGTAGAATAGAAGTAGAAGAAGAAGAAGAAGTAGAAGAAGAAGTAGAAGAATAGAAGTGAAGAAGAGAGAAGTGAGAAGAAAGAAAGAAGAAAGAAGTAGAAGAAAGAAGAGAAGTAGAAGAAGAAAGTAAGAAGAAGTAGAAGAATGAAGTAAGAAGATAGAAGTAGAAAGAAGAAGAAGTGAAGAAGAAGTAGAAGTAGAAGAAGAGTAAAAGTAAGAAGAAGTAAAGAAGAAGTAGAAGAAGAAGTAGAAGAAAAGTAAAGTAGAAGAAAAGAAGAAGAAGAGAAGAAGTAGAAGAAAAGTAGAAGTAAAGAAGAAGAAGTAGAAGAAGAAGTAGAAGAAGAAGAAGTAGAAGAAGAAGTAGAAGAAAGAAGAATAGAAGAGAAGTAGAAGAAAAGTAGAAGTAGAGAGAGAAGAAGAAGTAGAAAGTAGAAGAAATAGAAGAAGTAGAAGAAGAAGTAGAAGAAGAAGTAGAAGAAGAAGAGAAAAGTAAGTGAAGAAGAATAGAAGAAGAAGTAGAAGAAGAAGTAGAAGAAAATAGAAGAAGAAGTAGAAGAAAGTAGAAGAAGAAGTAGAAGAAGAAAGAAGAAGAAGTAGAAGAAGAAGAAGTAGAAGAAGAAGTAGAAGAAGATAGAAAGAAGATAGAAGAAGAAGTAGAAGAAGAAGAAGTAGAAATAGAAGAAGAAGTAGACGAAGAAGAAATAGAAGTAGAAGTAAAGGTAGAAGTAAAAGGAGAAGAAGAAGTAGAAGAAAAATTAGAAATAGAAGAAGAAGTAGAAGAAGAATTAGAAATAGAAGAAGAAGTAAAAGAAATAGAAGAAGAAGTAGAAGAAGAATTAGAAATAGAAGAAGAAGTAAAAGAAGTAGAAGAAGAAGTAGAAGTAGACGAAGAAGAAATAGAAGAACTAATATGTACTAATATTCCTGTTTGAAATCAGCAGTTTCACAAAGAGCAAATTATTCATATTTTTTCTCTATCTAATACAAATGTCTTGACTTGCTGTGTCTTGTGTCTGTCAACAAATAAAGAACAATTAATATTGTCACTCTAATAGAAAGGAAAGTCTCCAGTAAAATGGTTAGCCACACGCCCCAGACAAGTCGTGAAAATACAAAGCTATTATTAGCGGTCACTGGGACAAGCCTGAAACAAATTAAGCTCATGAGCTCATATATGCATCTCAAATATCTGAGCTCAACCACGGCGTGATTACATGGGCCCCAGCGGCTGATTTATCAAATTATATACACAAAATTCAATCAGTCTTATCGTCAACATCTCCCTGACAACTTTTAATGATAACTCAAATTCTTTGTGTTGTGTCGGCGCTTGATCAAGCCATGGCGAAAGTTGGCAAGTATGGATAATATCAAGACTTTTTTCCTATCTACAGTTTTTGTGTCTAATATGGGAAACAACTTACAACAATGGTGGCAATGAGATTCGGTATTCTCCCTTGAAGTTCTGCAGTCACGAGTGCCGTTATTAAAGATTGTCTCAGTTTACATTGACAAGATTGGTTACACCACAGAATAGGAAGAATTAGACTTTCAGTTCTTAGTGTTCCTTCTGGACATTCTTCTAGAATTTCCCTCTACGGTTATTCTGTCTTATTGCAACGCGGCTCGTGTCTAAACTTTGTTTGGTTGTTTAAGAAGCTGTCCATGCATGTAAAAAATAAATCTAAGTTATACCCGAGGTTTAAGATATAATCCTTTGACACTAGTCTATATGTGAACATTGACGATATCGAATTAGAGCAACAATGGGTGCGTCTATGAATACATGAGGTGGCGGTGAGAGTTTGTTAGGTCAAGTAGCATTTGTATAACCTATTTTTACTGCCCTTGTAATCCAGGGGAAGCAATCAGACAATCTATTATTTAAATAATTTTTTTACTGTCAATCTAAAATGGCCACACCCAGATCGATAGGTCATTAATATTTTGTTTGTGTAGGTATTTTATCTTATTGGCTTTACACCGACAGACGCTTGTTACTTTTGTTTAGTTACTGTCTTAAGTAGGAACACTTTGCTCTGATAACCTTTTTGTGAAACTATTATCATACAAGCTAGTACAGTCATTCGACTTTCACTTCAAGTTTACAACTGTGAAACATCTGGTCTGAGAGCGATGACACTTTCCCCCAAGTATATGGGAATTCAACTGTATTGTCCATAGAGCAAACACGGCATATAAACCTGGGTTGGTGAGCTCGTGAACAGAAAGCTGAAGTCACCCAAAGTAGGACGACTCCAGACGAACCCGGGAAGACAGAGGACTGCAACTACTATCTAGAGAACAAACTATAAAAAAAAGATGTCCTCAGAAACGGCATGTGTCAGCCATTATTAGCGGGTAGGAAATCGACACTTACGAACGACTCAATGTTCATGTCGACCTCAGTCATTCAGTGGTTGCCTAATACAAAATGATCTCAAGAATGTTAATACGGTAACAAAAATAACATTTGTAATGAATAGACTGCTTTATTCCAGCCTTCTCTCTAGTGTTGGTATTTGTGACTTTTATCTCTTCTGTGGTTATTGGTGACCTGACAGAGACATCACATTTCATCTGTGGTTATTGGTGACCTGACAGAGACATCACATTTCATATGTAGTTAATGGTGACCTGACAGAGACATCACATTTCATCTGTAGTTATGTTCTGTATAAGTTCATCTGTCTGTTATGTTCTGTATAAGTTCATCTGTCAGTTATGTTCTGTATAAGTTCATCTGTCAGTTATGTTCTGTATAAGTTCATTTGTCAGTTATGTTCTGTATAAGTTCATCTGTCTGTTATGTTCTGTATAAGTTCATCTGTCAGTTATGTTCTGTATAAGTTCATCTGTCAGTTATGTTCTGTATAAGTTCATCTGTCAGTTATGTTCTGTATAAGTTCATCTGTCAGTTATGTTCTGTATAAGTTTATCTGTCAGTTATGTTCTGTATAAGTTCATCTGTCAGTTATGTTCTGTATAAGTTCATATGTAGTTATGTTCTGTATAAGTTCATCTGTCAGTTATGTTCTGTATAAGTTCATCTGTCAGTTATGTTCTGTATAAGTTCATCTGTCAGTTATGTTCTGTATAAGTTCATCTGTCAGTTATGTTCTGTATAAGTTCATCTGCCAGTTTTGTTCTGTATAAGTTCATCTGTCAGTTATGTTCTGTATAAGTTCATCTGTCAGTTATGTTCTGTATAAGTTCATCTGCCAGTTATGTTCTGTATAAGTTCATCTGTCAGTTATGTTCTGTATAAGTTCATCTGTCAGTTATGTTCTGTATGTATAAGTTCATCTGCCAGTTATGTTCTGTATAAGTTCATCTGTAGTTATGTTCTGTATAAGTTCATCTGTCAGTTATGTTCTGTATAAGTTCATCTGTCAGTTATGTTCTGTATAAGTTCAACTGTAGTTATGTTCTGTATAAGTTCATCTGCCAGTTATGTTCTGTATAAGTTCATCTGTCAGTTATGTTCTGTATAAGTTCATCTGCCAGTTATGTTCTGTATAAGTTCATCTGTAGTTATGTTCTGTATAAGTTCATCTGTCAGTTATGTTCTGTATAAGTTCATCTGTCAGTTATGTTCTGTATAAGTTCATCTGCCTGTTATGTTCTGTATAAGTTCATCTGCCAGTTATGTTCTGTATAAGTTCATCTGTAGTTATGTTCTGTATAAGTTCATCTGCCAGTTATGTTCTGTATAAGTTCATCTGTAGTTATGTTCTGTATAAGTTCATCTGCCAGTTATGTTCTGTATAAGTTCATTTGTCAGTTATGTTCTGTATAAGTTCATCTGCCAGTTATGTTCTGTATAAGTTCGTCTGTAGTTATGTTCTGTATAAGTTCATCTGTCAGTTATGTTCTGTATAAGTTCATCTGTCAGTTATGTTCTGTATAAGTTCATCTGTCAGTTATGTTCTGTATAAGTTCATCTGTCAGTTATGTTCTGTATAAGTTCATCTGCCAGTTATGTTCTGTATAAGTTCATCTGTAGTTATGTTCTGTATAAGTTCATCTGTCAGTTATGTTCTGTATAAGTTCATCTGCCAGTTATGTTCTGTATAAGTTCATCTGTCAGTTATGTTCTGTATAAGTTCATCTGTCAGTTATGTTCTGTATAAGTTCATCTGTCAGTTATGTTCTGTATAAGTTCATCTGTCTGTTATGTTCTGTATAAGTTCATCTGCCAGTTATGTTCTGTATAAGTTCATCTGCAAGTTATGTTCTGTATAAGTTCATCTGTCTGTTATGTTCTGTATAAGTTCATCTGTCAGTTATGTTCTGTATAAGTTCATCTGCCAGTTATGTTCTGTATAAGTTCATCTGTCAGTTATGTTCTGTATAAGTTCATCTGCCAGTTATGTTCTGTATAAGTTCATCTTTCAGTTATGTTCTGTATAAGTTCATCTGCCAGTTATGTTCTGTATAAGTTCATCTGTCAGTTATGTTCTGTATAAGTTCATCTGTCAGTAAGTATAATAACTTTTCAGTTCTGTAACAAAAAGGAATGTATAAAATACAAATAAAAATAAACAGAGTTACAACCATTATTAATTTAATCATGTTGATGAATTATTGCTAAAACATGGTAACTTACCCCTATTCATACCATGAGGTCTACTTCTAGTATGAGAATGGAGGTTACTGCTGCCCTTCATTGGATCTCTGGTACTCCATTTACTGGGGCCGTTGTTGTATCTGACTCTCAGTCGATGCTTCACAAGATCCAAAAGCGCAGGTTTCCGTATTAGTGGATGTCATCTTTAGAAGTTTATAACCTCCAGCGGCTTACGTGGATCTACTGTCCTGGACATGCGTGTGTTTGTGATAAGGAGAGAGCGAGCAGGCTTGAACCAACAACATCGACTGTTGGGGAGTTGAAGATAGGTAAGGGGAATGTTCTTCTGTCTCTTCGCGGCTGCATGCTGGATGAGGACACTAAAATTGATGTTGAATCGGTCCTGCGATTTAAGCAGTTTTAAGTTACCCGTTGTACAAGTAGAACTGGATGTTTGAAGGGAAGAGGGGGAGTTTGTTTAATCAGCGAGCCACGGGAACCATCAGTATGCATTCTCTTCGATGTATGGTGGGGGAGACTAAGCACCTATGGATCTGTTCGGAGTGCTGTGACGTCAGTTTAGTAACCAGTAACCATGAGGTATTTGTGGAGGCAAATGCTGGGTTATGCTCGTAAATCTGACTTATCATTTGAGCGTATTTCGAACTATACATTACATGGGCCTTATGCTAACATACATACATTATATGTTACCTGTCTCTCTGTGATCTCTACAGAAGTGGCATGTAATAGCACTGACCATCCAGTAACTTAGAACATCAGAGATGCCTGATTGTGTCCTTCGTCGTCTGCGTTCTGTCTCTCTGTGATCTCTACAGAAGTCCCATGTAATAGCACTGACCATCCAGTAACTTAGAACATCAGAGATGCCTGATTGTCTCCTTCGTCGTCTGCGTTCTGTCTCTCTGTGATTCCTACAGAAGTCCCATGTAATAGTACTGACCATCCAGTAACTTAGAACATCAGAGATGACTGATTGTCTCCTTCGTCGTCTGCGTTCTGTCTCTCTGTGATTCCTACAGAAGTCGCATGTAATAGCACTGACCATCCAGTAACTTAGAACATCAGAGATGACTGATTGTCTCCTTCGTCGTCTGCGTTCTGTCTCTCTGTGATCTCTACAGAAGTCCCATGTAATAGCACTGACCATCCAGTAACTTAGAACATCAGGGATGCCTGATTGTCTCCTTCGTCGTCTGCGTTCTGTCTCTCTGTGATTCCTACAGAAGTCCCATGTAATAGCACTGACCATCCAGTAACTTAGAACATCAGAGATGCCTGATTGTCTCCTTCGTCGTCTGCGTTCTGTCTCTCTGTGATTCCTACAGAAGTCGCATGTAATAGTACTGACCATCCAGTAACTTAGAACATCAGAGATGCCTGATTGTCTCCTTCGTCGTCTGCGTTCTGTCTCTCTGTGATTCCTACAGAAGTCGCATGTAATAGTACTGACCATCCAGTAACTTAGAACATCAGAGATGACTGATTGTCTCCTTCGTCGTCTGCGTTCTGTCTCTCTGTGATTCCTACAGAAGTCGCATGTAATAGTACTGACCATCCAGTAACTTAGAACATCAGAGATGACTGATTGTCTCCTTCGTCGTCTGCGTTCGCCAGATATGAACTCAGGCGTAGACATGGCGCCTGGTGTGGCTCATCTGACTGATTTTTGCGTGAAAGCCTGCTTACCCTTATATTGGTTTCCACACCGTATTCTCCAACTGCCGAGGTAAATGGTGTCCTTCTGATGATCGATGTAGATTTTTCCTGAACAAATATTTACTAGAGAAAATCCTGATTCTTGACTTGGGGAACTAAATTACAAGTATACTCAAGTCAGAGTAAGTCTCGCCTGAATGACAAGGGATATTTGGGATAAGGAATGCAAGTCTTCAAGCATAAATCAGTCGAATGTGCCATACAAGCTGACAGAATTTACATCGTGTGAACACTATATATCAATATCAATCATAGTTGACACATAACACAAAGGATCTCCATTACAGCCAGTCTGCTGATTTTCCCCATGGTATACAATGGCAGTGGCGTGTCTCTCTGTGAAGTGGTGGTAATGTGCACTCCAAAATTATTCGACTCCTTCCATCGAGGAGAGTTCGGGATCTTTTTCCAGACATACCTGATCTTCTTTTTCTTCTTTGCGTTCGTTCTTTACCACCAATTTTAATCACTCTTTGTGATATGTTTAATCTTTGCCAAGAACGTGTATACGATGCACATTGGTTTGGTAGGCCCTAAACCCATAGACTTCTACACGTTTAGGACATGTGCATCCGATTTCAGCCAAACCTCCTTAGTCGCCTCTTACGACATGCATGGCAGGTAACAGTGGTTCTATTCTTTACACCTCAAATTTGGGCCCCGGTAACCACTCAGGTGATACCTGATCTCAATGTAAGTGAGATCTAGTTCCTAGTTATATGGTAGACGGACGCTAAAATGTGTGTGTTACGTGTTCAAGTGTGCACGTAAAATAACCATTGGCAGTTGATAATCAACAAGAGTAGACTGCAAAGCCGCAGCCTGGCTACATTTACCAATATAACTTACGAGTTTAATTTCTTATTTGTGATTAACTACCACTGAAGCATAGGGCATCAACAAATTTCCGCCAACCAGATCTGTCTTGAGCAAGTCAGATTATTTCATACCAGGTCATTCTGGCATCTTCTCTGTCTACAGTTCGTCTCCATGTCTCTCTAGGTCTTCCCTATCTCTCTTGCCGCTCGGGTTCGCCATGGTTCCTGTCAGAGACGGGGCTTCCTTGTGGGTGTGGTCCAGGCTTGCCATACACGGTGTGCTTCAACCTCTACCCTGACTGCTCTGCCAGTATCTGATTTTAAATGTATGTTGACTTTTCTGTAGCTAGCTTTTTTTTTCTATGGTACCCTTCAACCTGAAGAGTAGGTGGTGTCCCTCTTCGTCTGATCCCTATCCTTTGATCTGTTCAGCTTGGTTAAACCTACCAGCAGCAATGCTACCTCCGACATAGCTCTCTGGGTCGCTGAGATACTCAAGATCCCCCATCAACTACACGGGGGTGGTACCGTTGGGAGAAACCGGTTCAACCAAAGCAAAGTTAATGAATATGTATACTTATCTAGGCTATATGATCTAGGACACACCACTATTTTGTTAATATTTCTACCTGGAATAGTTTTATCAATATAAGAGAAGACTACAGTAAAACTATGTAACAATGGTGAAACATGCGATATAAGGGAAGACTGCAGTAAAACTATGTAACAATGATGAAACACTTGATATAAGAGAAGACTGCAGTAAAACTATGTAACAATGATGAAACACTCGATATAAGAGAAGACTGCAGTAAAACTATGTAGCAATGATGAAACACTCGATATAAGAGAAGACTACAGTAAAACTATGTATATGGCCCTTTTCATCTTTACAGACGGTCAATAGGCAAGTGTTTTACTGTGACAACTCTGATTTTTCGCTTTTTCTCTTGTTGTTCAGCTCGTACATAAGTCTCTTCTCAAAAGACTCTGCGCCTTCCGTAATTTGGCTTTCCACACAACTCTGTCATCAGCTAGTCCCTCCCATGTGCTGGGATCTATAGAAAAGTTTTTCATTGAGGTTTTGCAGACATCTTTATATCTGAGCAGTGGTCTGCCCTGGTGCCTCTTCCTCCGAAAGTTCACAGAACAACATTTGTTTTGGTATGCGATAAGTTTCCATTCTTCTCACATGTCCCAACCATCTTAGTCGTCTACTGCTGAGCATGCCCATGATGGAAGGCAGATTTGCACGTTGTAGTACTTCAGTATTGGTTATCTTGTCGTACCACCTGATGTTCATAATCTTGCGGAGACATCGAAGGTGAAAGATGTTAAGTCTCCTCTCGTGTCTTGAGTAGGCTGTCCATGTTTCTGAGCCATATAGTAAAGAACTAATTACACAGGCTCGATATATTTGAGTCTTCGTCTGCAATGTCAATTTTTGTTGTCCCACGCTCGCTTTGATAGTTTGCCGAATGTAGTAGCGGCACTCCTTATACGAGCGTTGATTTCCTCGTCAAGAGAAAGGCTGGCAGTGACCGTGGACCCAAGATAGCAGAATTTTGCACTGGTGTTAGATGGTCGCCATTTAAAGTGATGTTTGATGTCTTACCTCCCTGACATAATACAACTGTTTTGGAGACACTTATTGTCAGAGAAAAGAGGTCGCATGCCTTTGACAAATTATTAATTAGACTTTGCAGTGTGGTCTCACTGTGGGCGACTAAGGCAGCATCGTCAGCGAAAAGGAGGTCCTTGAGAAGTATAAACACTCGATATAAGAGAAGACTACAGTAAAACTATGTAGCAATGGTGAAACACTCGATATAAGGGAAGACTGCAGTAAAACTATGTAGTAATAGTGAAACACTCGATATAAGGGAAGACTACAGTAAAACTATGTAACAATGGTGAAACACTCGATATAAGGAAAGACTACAGTAAAACTATGTAGCAATGATGAAACACGCGATATAAGAGAAGACTGCAGTAAAACTATGTAGCAATGGTGAAACACTCAATATAAGAGAAGACTGCAGTAAAACTATGTAGAATGGTGAAACACTCGATATAAGAGAAGACTACAGTAAAACTATGTAGCAATGGTAAAACACTCGATATAAGAGAAGACTACAGTAAAACTATGTGAAACACTCGATATAAGAGAAGACTACAGTAAAACTATGTGAAACACTGATATAAAAGAAGACTACAGTAAAACTATGTACAATGATGAAACACTGATATAAGAAAACTCAGTAAAACATGTGAAACACTCGATATAAGAGAAGACTACAGTAAAACTATGTAACAATGATGAAACACTCGATATAAGAGAAGACTACAGTAAAACTATGTACCAATGATGAAACACTCGATATAAGAGAAGACTGCAGTAAAACTATGTGAAACACTCGATATAAGGGAAGACTACAGTAAAACTATGTAGCAATGATGAAACACTCGATATAAGAGAAGACTGCAGTAAAACTATGTACAATGTGAAACACTCGATATAAGGAAGACTACAGTAAAACTATGTAACAATGATGAAACACTCGATATAAGAGAAGACTACAGTAAAACTATGTAACAATGATGAAACACTCGATATAAGGAAGACTGCAGTAAAACTATGTAGCAATGGTGAAACACTCGATATAAGAAGACTACAGTAAAACTATGTACAATGATGAAACACTCGATATAGGTAAGACTCGTAAAACTATGTACAATGTGAAACACTCGATATAAGAAGACTGCATAAAACTATGCAATGATGAAACACTCGATATAGAAGACTACAGAATATTACAATGGTGAAACACTCTGATATAGAGAAGACTACAGTAAAACTATGTAACAATGGTGAAACACTGATATAGAAGACTGCGTAAAACTATGTAACAATGATGAAACACTCGATATAAGATAAGACTACAGTAAAACTATGTAACAATGGTGAAACACTTGATATAAGAGAAGACTGCAGTAAAACTATGTAACAATGATGAAACACTCGATATAAGGAAAGACTACAGTAAAACTATGTAACAATGGTGAAACACTGATATAAGGAAGACTCAGTAAACTATGTACAATGTGAAACACTGATATAAGAAGACTACAGTAAAACTATGTACAATGATGAAACACTCGATATAAGAAGACTACAGTAAAACTATGTAACAATGGTGAAACACTGATATAAGAAGATCAGTAAAACTATGTAGCAATGATGAAACACTCGATATAAGAGAAGACTACAGTAAAACTATGTAACAATGGTGAAACACTCGATATAAGGAAAGACTACAGTAAAACTATGTAACAATGATGAAACACTGATATAAGGAAGACTACAGTAAAACTATGTAACAATGATGAAACACTCGATATAAGAGAAGACTACAGTAAAACTATGTAGCAATGATGAAACACTCGATATAAGAGAAGACTACAGTAAAACTATGTAGCAATGATGAAACACTCGATATAAGAGAAGACTACAGTAAAACTATGTAACAATGATGAAACACTCGATATAAGGAAGAGTACAGTAAAACTATGTAGCAATGATGAAACACTCGATATAAGGAAGACTACAGTAAAACTATGTAACAATGATGAAACACTCGATATAAGGAAAGACTACAGTAAAACTATGTAACAATGATGAAACACTGATATAAGGAAGACTCAGTAAAACTATGTACAATGATGAAACACTGATATAAGAAGACTACAGTAAAACTATGTAGCAATGATGAAACACTCGATATAAGAGAAGACTACAGTAAAACTATGTAGCAATGATGAAACATGATATAAGAAGACTCAGTAAAACTATGTAGCAATGATGAAACACTCGATATAAGAGAAGACTACAGTAAAACTATGTAGCAATGATGAAACACTTGATATAAGGAAGACTCAGTAAAACTATGTACAATGGTGAAACACTCGATATAAGAAGACTGCAGTAAAACTATGTAGCAATGTGAAACACTCGATATAAGAGAAGACTACAGTAAAACTATGTACAATGTGAAACACTCGATATAAGAAGACTACAGTAAAACTATGTAGCAATGATGAAACACTCGATATAAGGAAGACTGTAGTAAAACTATGTAACAATGGTGAAACACTCGATATAAGAGAAGACTACAGTAAAACTATGTAGCAATGTGAAACACGATATAAGAAACTCAGTAAAACATGTACAATGTGACACAAGAAGACTCAGTAAAACTATGTAACAATGGTGAAACACGTAAAACAAAACTGGTGATAAAGATAAGAGAAGACTACAGTAAAACTATGTACAATGTGAAACACTCGATATAAGGAAGACTACAGTAAAACTATGTAACAATGGTGAAACATGTAAATAATAAAGTGACAAGTACACTAAAACTGCAGTAAAACTATGTAAAAACGAATAGAAGTGAAAACACTGAAATGAAAAGAAGACTACAGTAAAACTATGTACAATGGTGAAACACTGATATAAGGAAGACTACAGTAAAACTATGTAACAATGATGAAACACTGATATAGAGAAGACTGTCAGTAAAACTATGTAACAATGTGAAACACCTGATATAAGGAAGACTCAGTAAAACTATGTACAATGATGAAACACTGATATAAGGAAGACTCAGTAAAACTACAATGTACTGCAATGAAACTGAAACAACAATGAGAACTATATAGAAGAAGACTGCAGTAAAAACTATGTAGCAATGAGAAACACTCGAAAAGGAAGACTGCAGTAAAACAGTAGCAATGGTAAACACTCGATATAAACAACTCAGTAAAACTAATTAGAATGGTGACACCGATAAAGAAATGCATAAGCAATGTGAAAGGAAAACTATGTAAATGGTAAACACGTAAAACAAAGTACTGTAGTTTGATAAAGTACAAAACATGTACAGCAACGTTGACAAAAGCCTTTATCAAAAGATACACTCACAACAAAGAAAATCATACTTTTATATATCAAACATAACATAATAACAGTTCGACAATACATCTACATAACTGCACTAAACTGAAAATAATGACTAAAAACGAAATAAATGTGAAAAACTAGAAATGGAAAAACATGAAACAACAATAATCAAATATATGCACATAGTATACATACACTTAACCCTTTCAACCTTCTCAGCCGGTCTACTGGCTCACTGTAATTTTTCAGATGACGTAAAGCCAGTATACTGACTAATGCAGTATACATTGTCATATAAATGTGTGTAGAGATTAAACATTGCTCTTTGTGTGTTTAAGATGCAAACATGTCTCCATGAACACAAACAGAGCAATGTTCAACACAATCTTTCTTCCCACATTATGCTACCAGTGCCAAACCTGAACACTGACAACAGATGATAGAAGAAAACTAATCACGACAGAGATGAAGTGTCTACACAGAATGCTGGGTGTAACAAGAGGAGACTGATTGAGAAATGAAGACATCAGGAAAAAAGTGGGTACAACATCAGTACTAGACTTCATCAAAAACAACAAATTAAATGGTTCGGCCACGTAAGCAGATTACCAACAGATAGTGCACCTCAAAGAGCAATGCTGCTCTGATACAATGGGTACAAAGCAAAAAGCCGGCAACGCAAAAGTTGGGCCTCAGAGATAACAGAGGTGACGAAAGACACTATCTACGAAGCGCATACTAGGGCCCGTTTTATAAATCTCTTCTTGACCTGACGCTGTGAAACAAACAGTTTTAGAAATCTATTCTTGACCTGACGCTGTGAGACAAACAATTTTAGAAATCTCGTCTTGACCTGACGCTGTGAGACAAACAGTTTTAGAAATCTCGTCTTGACCTGACGCTGTGAGACAAACAGTTTTAGAAATCTCGTCTTGACCTGACGCTGTGAGACAAACAGTTTTAGAAATCTCTTCTTGGCCTGACGCTGTGAGACAAACAGGATTGAAGAAAAGAAAAGAAGAGATTAAACAAATTACAGAGTGTAAGGGTTAATATATACACACATAAATTATGGAACATTTACATGGAATAATAAACAGATATATGTCAACAGAAGGAAATATGGAATAATAAACAGATATATCAACAGAAGGAAATATGGAATAATAAACAGATATATCAACAGAAGGAAATATGGAATAATAAACAGATATATCAACAGAAGGAAATATGGAATAATAAACAGATATATGTCAACAGAAGTAAATATGGAATAATAAACATATGTCAACAGAAGGAAATATGGAATAATAAACAGATATATCAACAGAAGGAAATATGGAATAATAAACAGATATGTCAACAGAAGGAAATATGAAAGACGGTATCAGATATTGGACGGGACAGTTAGTTTTTTTTCAAATACACTGACGTAGTTGTAGCTCACAGTGCACACTATTACAACAGCAGCGGCGGAGTTGATGACAACGATCTCGTGGATGAAGAAACTGTATATCTATATATATATATAAAAGTGATAGCTACATTTGATCCGAAGATAGTGGGGTATATCATCGACACAATAGTTTTACAGTAGCTGCGGCAGAGTATCAAAATCAGAGTATACTTTACGCCTGTTCTTAATCAGGGAACAAACATTCAGCTGGGTAACTGAACAGGCGACTGTACCGGGATTTGAACATCGTTCAATGATTCTCCGATGACTATCACCCCCATTGAATACTGCGACACTGGGTAATGTTTATTTATTTTTTAAATTTACTTTCAGAAAAGCTTCCACCCCTACGCTTACCTGCAAGAGTGGACAACTAGTTCCATCATCCACCTGGTAAAAGACAATAGACTTTCAGACAATATTTGTATATTAGAGGGACTTATATCATTTCTTCTTTTCTGTCTTAACAATGTTCTTCACCAACTGGACAGATGTTTGAGCATGCATGCGGTTTGCATGCTAGACGAGCCAAACATTCTTGTTGTCTTCAATATGACAGATTCCGTTTTCCATGTTGTGTAATGAAGGCAAGAGTTTCATGCCGATGACCGCTCAATTAGAGATTTGACAAGTTTCTGGCTACGAACACATGCGGTAATGTGGGGGCACTCACCCGTTTTATTCATGCAACCAACCCGACAACCAAAATATCATTGAAGTATTAATAGGAAATTCAAGTAACCAGAATGAGTGGTTCGCCTTGTTTTATTTTTTTCTTGTCGCTACCACAAGCCAATAACGACAAATAACTTACGCCCCGCCTGACAGCGGATCTGAGTGTGCAGCCAATAGGAACGGGAAGAAAAACGCAAGCGGTCGACCCACTGGATGTAACAGACGTGAGATCAATGATGGCAGACGGAAATGGGCGGCAAAATCTGAACTTAATCTTTGTTTAGCTCAGCCCCCGATTTACGAGAGTTGTGATTGTTTAGCTGGAGAAATGTGAGGAGATTTGTTGATAGTAAAGTTGGAACCTATCATTGAGAGTTTCTGATACACTGTCAAAGCCACACATCGTCATTGTTACTGCTATTATCCGGGCGTGCTTTGCTGTATAAAGAACTTGGATCATAGCATTTTATTACACAACTGAGTTGAAACGCTGTTAATGCACTCAATTTGATTCCTATAAGCCATCATTGTCTACTAACAGTCTTAGACAACGGCTGGCACTGTCTAACTTGGATGATTGCCTTACTCCTGTGCTACTGTGTGGATTTTCTAGTCATATTTAATATTATTGGGAATGATACCGTCAACACTGTTATATTACCCATATCAACATTAATATATCATAAATGTGCAGAATTTCTCACCTGTTTAACACGTCATAAATGTGCGCAATTTCTCACCTGTATCGCTTGCAGGTAAGAGGACATTCTTCAAAGTTTCTTTTGTATCCTGTCGGAATATTTTCTTGTTGTTGACGTTATATATTATCCTGTAATAATTGTACAAGAAAATGTGCAAATTGTTCATTTTTCTTCAGTAAGTTTGTGTTGGTAAAAGTTGTGTGAAAACTATAAGAAACAGTTCAACAAAGATTGATGATACAAACATTCAAAGGAATAAATGTTATGTTGAAGCTAGTGGTGTATCACAAATATTAACCGGGATATTATTTTTGTTCTTTGATGTTATCTTAACGAATGTTCTGACAAATTGGGAAGCAAAAGGAAACGGTTAACAGCAGAACGATCTAGAAGGTTTGAAGGTTTTAGTTCAGTCAACGAGCCAAGAGCTCCAACAGTCATCCACGCTGACGAACCAGTCTACCCCTTATAACTACGCAGATTTTTCTGCTTGGTTCCCTGGCCACATAACATCGCCAGCTTCGTCGTTGTCGTCTTCTTCATCTCTGTCAAATTCTCCTGAAGCAACAGTTGCAGAGATGTTGGACTACTGCAGCAACGAAGCTGCACAAAATAGTTACAACAGTCATGGACATCACCATCACCACCATCCTCATCATAGTCCCGGTTCAGGGGGGAATCTTGGGTCAGGTTCCGGTGTTGGGGGGCCTCCATCTATGGCTTCTATTTTAAACATGAACCACCAGAGTGGCATGGAGGCATCTCGGCAACAGAGCGCTTTCGTTCTCAGCTCACCCCCTCTTGCCGCCCTGCACAATTTGACAGAAATGAAGTTCCCCTCATCGTCATCGTCTTTTCTCTCCCAGGACTACTCACCTGACACTCTTAAACAAATGCAGGTAGCAATGTCACATGCTCTGTCAACTCCTCATGGTATTAACGACATCCTCAGCAGACCACACACGACACTGGGGCTTCCCAGACTTAATACAAGCATGTATCTTGGACATCAGACTCGTTTCCCTAAGTTGGCAGAGTTACCTGGCAGACCTCCCATCTATTGGCCAGGAGTTCTGCCACAGCCTTGGAGACCGCCAGGTGAGTACACATCTGTCTATATAATTGACGTCTTGTATACAAGAAATACCTGGTTATAATGTTAATACAAGTATATCTCGTTTAATTACCTCTCTGATCTGTTTGTCTGTTTGTTTGTTTGTTTGTTTGTTCGGTCTTGTCAACAAGTTAACCCCTTTGTAGATCGGTGTGGTTTTGCTAGAAGTGAGTACGTTGTACTCATGTTAACATATAAAGCATATCTATAACAGACAGATTCATATTGTGATCAAAGTGTATGCATATATTACCCAACAGGTCAGATATTTATACAATCACGTAAATGTCAGATTTTATCAACTGAAATACCTCACTTTCAAAGTACCACATCTGGGGTGATACTGTAGCCTGATATCACATCTGGAGTGATACTGTAGCCTGATATCACATCTGTAGTGATACTGTAGCATGATATCACATCTGATTAGTTTTATAAGGAGGACGTCAGAGCAGACTTAAGCCAACATCGCTGATCAAAATATATCTGACCACGCAGTAGCAGTGCTAGCTAGTAATAGACATGGGAACCGTTGGCATTGCTACTGAGAAAGAAACATAGAAACAGAAGAATTTATAGTAGACAGCAACAACAGCAGTAACCAACATCAGTAGACAGCAACAGCAGTAGTAACCAACATCAGTAGACAGCAGCAACAGTATCAGTAGCAGTTGTTGCAAGTGTAATATTGATGGCGGTAATTATATTCGTTGGAATAAATCACTGAATATCTCTTTTGAAGAAATGTTTTTCTTTTTCTGATGTTTAGTTTTTTCTAATTTTGTTTCCATGTCTTGTTAAATATAAACTCTCAAAGATGTTTAGTTTCTCTAATTTTGTTTCCGTGTCTTGTTAAATATAAACTCTCAAAGATGTTTAGTTTTTCTAATTTTATTTCCGTGTCTTGTTAAATATAAACTCTCAAAGATGTTTAGTTTTTCTAATTTTGTTTCCATGTCTTGTTAAATATAAACTCTCAACGATGTTTAGTTTCTCTAATTTTATTTCCGTGTCTTGTTAAATATAAACTCTCAAAGATGTTTAGTTTCTCTAATTTTGTTTCCGTGTCTTGTTAAATATAAACTCTCAAAGATGTTTAGTTTTTCTAATTTTGTTTCCGTGTCTTGTTAAATATAAACTCTCAAAGATGTTTAGTTTCTCTAATTTTGTTTCTGTGTCTTGTTAAATATAAACTCTCAAAGATGTTTAGTTTTTCTAATTTTGTTTCCGTGTCTTGTTAAATATAAACTCTCAAAGATGTTTAGTTTTTCTAATTTTGTTTCCGTGTCTTGTTAAATATAAACTCTCAAAGATGTTTAGTTTCTCTAATTTTGTTTCCTTGTTAAATATAAACTCTCAACGATTGTATTGAATCGTTTATTGCTTATATTGCAACACTAAATGTCACTTTTATAGCACTCCTGATGTCACTTTTATAGCACTCCTGATGTTACTTTTATAGCACTCCTGATGTTACTTTTATATCACTCCTGATGTCACTTTTATAGCACTCCTGATGTCACTTTTATAGCACTCCTGATGTCACTTTTATAGCACTCCTGATGTCACTTTTATAGCACTCCTGATGTCACTACTTCACTGACGTAATGTTTCTTTTCTACAATCATGTTTTGCCTCATAGTGTCAGGATAAGAAGAGATTTATAGAACGAGCTTTTATGTGCGATTAATAGATAGTGTCATTTGTCGTCTCTGTTATCTCCGAGGTCCACCTTTTATTATTGCCGTAATATTCACGTTTATTATGATGATGTCTGATTGAAGGTTCAATTGACAGTCAACTTTTCCTGCAGATAATATTATCATTTATTATGACATTATTACTATTGATATGACGAAATATTTGACATGACTGGTGACTTGTACAAACTATGTGACTCGAACGATGATTTTTGTGGAATATTAAACTTGACTGATGACTTTTGCGGAATATGTCTTAAATGATGACTTTCATTACATATTTTCCTTGACGGATGATTTTCAACAAAAAGCGGTCGTGACGGATGACTTTTACTGAATATTTGAGGATGACTTTCATTGACTACTTGACTTATTAGATGACTTTTATAATTGAATATGTGACTTTTGATTGTTGGTGTCATTATTCTAGCTGTAAATCAAATAACACATAATATCAAATAAATCATTGTGAAATACATCAGGTTTTGTCCAAACATGCTTATTCTCAAGTTACAATTTCTTTGTCACAGAACAGGGGGGAAGACAGAAACACAAACAAACAAGTCAATGAAACGGCTTCATATTGTCTAAATAACACAGGAAATAAGATAGATAGTTTTTGCCAAGTATACTTTCAGATGAAATCTACGTTTCTATCAACAGCTCTTTTTAACAAACAAATTATGAAAGATAGAAATTAGACGAAGAACAATTTTTTCAAATCAGAAAACTATCGACAGAAAAGTAATCAGTAAATATGTTTGCCTGCGGTGTGAGGCTGACCACATCATCCATCGTGTAAAAGTTAATTGCATATCCTTTACATGATTTTGCGAATCAACCCCAGCTTTTTAACGCTGTTTGTGATTTATCTAAGCATTATTACGTTCAGTAGTTTGCCATTGCTTTCTGAACCATCGTTCTTTTGTAAAAATCCAAGCGAAATAATTTGTAACCAATTTGCAACCAAACAGCGTGATTCGAACTCAGAACGTCGGGGTTAATAGACCGAGTCACTATCCCCTAAGCCACCGACGCCACCAACCATCCATCGTGTGCCGACGGTTAATGAATACCATCACCCGAGTGGTTACCAGGGCCCAAATTTGGGGTGTTGTAAATAGAACCACTGTTACCTGCCACGCATGTCGTAAGAGGCGACTAAGGAGGTTTGGATGAAATCGGATGCATGTGTCCTAAACGTGTAGAAGTCTATGCGTTTAGGGGCCTACAAACCAATGTGCAACGTATACACGTTCTTGGCAAAGACCAAACATATCACAAAGAGTGATTAAAATTGGTCGTAAAGAACGAACGCAAAGAAGAAGAGGAGAGAATTAACACCATATTTTCAATAGACCTCACGGTATGAAAAAGGGTTCCTCTTATTATTTTTTAAATATTTGTTTGTAAATTGTGAACAATTATTGTTGAAACTGTGTGTCAGTTAACTCATTGTGTACCAGGTGCCACACAAAGTATCGTTTGAAGTCAGTTAACTCATTGTGTACCAGGTGCCAGACTTAAGTATCGTTTGAAGTCAGTTAACTCATTGTGTACCAGGTGCCAGGTCACAAAGTATCGTTTGAACTATATAATAGCTATTTCCCTGGTCCACTATAAAATAACTATTATTTAATTTATCCAGTCATTACTTGGTATGTTTCCATCAGAGTTGTTCAGTTATTAATAACTACAAATTACATTACATTATAAAATTGTTATATATTACATTAGTATTATAAAATTGTTATATATTACATTAGTATTATATTTCTATAGTAACGTCTATATGTTACATAGTGGAGGCCATTACATTATCCATACCGCTCTATCCTAGGCAACTCGTTCAATCTATTCTATGAAATTGAGTCCAATATTTCATCTCTCGGTTTCTTAGTTTCCATAAGATGTATTTTCTTTCTTGGACGCTTTGCTTCTCCCACTTCATTGCTGCTTTGTGATTTTTTTATATTGTCTTGTCGTGATGTGCGGAAACCACACATCTGAGGTGGTCAGAGCGGATCAGATCAGCAGATCTGGAGAAAACCGAGAGGAGGCTACGGTGATACGTAATACATTGGCGTTTCAGGACAAAGACATGTATGTATGGTATCACATAAGCAAGTAGAGACATGTATGTATGGTATCACATAAGCAAACAAAGACATGTATGTATGGTATCACATAAGCTAGCAGAGACATGTATGTATGGTATCATATAAGCTAGCAGAGACATGTATGTATGGTATCACATAAGCTAGTAGAGACACGTATGTATGGTATCACATAAGCAAGTAGAGACATGTATGTATGGTATCACATAAGCTAGCAGAGACATGTATGTATGGAATCACATAAGCAAGCAGAGACATGTATGTATGGTATCACATAAGTTTAGCAGAGACATGTATGTATGGTATCACATAAGCAAGCAGAGACATGTATGTATGGTATCACATAACCTAGTAGAGACATGTATGTATGGTATCACATAAGCAAGTAGAGACATGTATGTATGGTATCACATAAGCAAGTAGAGACATGTATGTATGTATGGTATCACATAAGCAAGCAGAGACACGTATGTATGGTATCACATAAGCTAGCAAAATGAATATTAAAATCATAAAACTAAGAAAAAATTGTAAAATCCACTATAGTGTCTTGTCAGAATATATCTAACATTGGCTTCCGATAACATACGCTGTCGGGGTCCATGGCTCAACATATCTCCATCTTCTCTTTCTTATAACTGATGTTAATATTGGTTGACCAGATATTTCTCTGATTTTATCATTCCCTGAATTCTTCCAATTTTATGTTCACCTTGTTTTGATGTTATCTATTTTATAATTTGTGATATAAATATTCTATTGAGATTTGAGAGAAATATCAACTGTGACATTTATTGTGTGACTTCCTGAAAGTTGCGAGAGTCTAGAAGATATAAATATTCTATTGAGATTTGAGAGAAATATCAACTGTGACATTTATTGTGTGACTTCCTGAAAGTTGCCAGAGTCTAGAAGATAAAGCTGTTGCTTTGAGAAGTTAATGTCAGGAGAATTGGATAATTTCATGTCTCTACATATTAATGTTGAAGTAATGGAACAATTAGACATGAAGAGAAAATTATTGAGGACTATGAAACGAGAAATAACTTCAATATGTCAAGTAGAGTAGTAACATATCCCTTGCGGAACATCGCATTCATCACAGCCTGCCTGAAAAGCTCTCTGTTTCTTGCAAGTTCTCCTGCCTCTTCCAACGTCATGTTTAAGGCTTCTTTCATGTCCTGCTACCACCTTCGTCATGGTCGTCCCCTGACTTGTTTTCCCAGGAGCCATCCTTCCATGACCTTTCTCTCCAGATCACTGTGACGTTTAATGTAGTCAAAATATGCATGATAAGTTGTTGTTAAAACTATCGTTACTGCCCGTAGTGCCACTCTTTAGGGCGGTGTAGGACATGTGGGACGGGAACATGAGGAATTGAATGACCGCCGCATGGACATTATGGGATGCATAGACTTTTCATTGATGCCCACAACAGAAAACATTCATTGACCTTACCGTGAATTGAACATAGGTGGTTTCCGCATGGAGCCGCGCTCTAATCCATTCAACCAGACGCATCTCTCGATAAGTAAAACAATGAGAAAATGTATAATGTGAACGGTGATGAATATTTCATTTCACTGCTAACAACAGATGGAAATGAGATGAAGAAAATAACAAGAAGAACAAACATGACTTTATAAAAAAAACTTTACTAAAAACAGGATGGATTGAAAGTGATAGGAAAACAGAGATCAGAATACTAAGAACATGCATGTTCCCAGTGACAACGTATGGGTGTCAAGCATGGACATTTAATAAAGCAGCATTCGCCCGAGTGGTTACCGGGCCCAAATTTGGGGTGTAAAGAATAGAACCACTGTTACCTACCACGCATGTCGTAAGAGGCGACTAAGGAGGTTTGGCTGAAATCGGATGCACATGTCCTAAACGTGTAGAAGTCTATGCGTTTAGGGCCTACCAAACCAATGTGCAACGTATACACGTTCTTGGCAAAGATCAAACATATCACAAAAAGTGTTTAAAATTGGTCGTAAAGAATGAACGCAAAGAAGAAGAAGAAGAAGTAATAAAGCAGAGGAAAAATATATATGTGCGTTTAAGTAAAGGTTACAGAAGAGTCTTTCGTATATCTTGAACAGAGAAGAGAACAAATAGATCTATCCAGAAAGAACTCAAAATCAATTAAAACGGGCTGCTGCTAGAAATAAGAATGAGAAAAGTGAAGCATTTAGACTTTAAAGAGACACAATGTGTTGGAGAAGATCATTATGGAAGGGGGCATCCCGGTAAACAGGAGAAGAGGAAAACCTCAGAGAAGATGGATGCATGATGTAACTGATGGTGTGAGCATGACTGCTGCAGAGGCAGAACATCTGACCTATGATAGAGAGAAACTCTGAAAGACTGTTAGAGTGTCAAAGTTCTGCTCAGGACAAGCTAATGGATGATGATGATGATGAAAGAATGATCATGCATTGTTGAGCACTATACTGTAGGGAAACTATGGAAGTAAGAAGGCAAGAGAAGAATGATCATGCATTGTTGAGCACTATACTGTAGGGAAACTATGGGAGTAAGAAGGCAAGACATTGTTGAGCACTATACTGTAGGGAAACTATGGGAGTAAGAAGGCAAGACATTGTTGAGCACTATACTGTAGGGAAACTATAGGAGTAAGAAGGCAAGAGAAGAATGATCATGCATTGTTGAGCACTATACTGTAGGGAAACTATAGGAGTAAGAAGGCAAGACATTGTTGAGCACTATACTGTAGGGAAACTATAGGAGTAAGAAGGCAAGACATTGTTGAGCACTATACTGTAGGGAAACTATGGGAGTAAGAAGCAAGACATTGTTGAGCACTATACTGTAGGGAAACTATGGGAGTAAGAAGCAAGACATTGTTGAGCACTATACTGTAGGGAAACTATAGGAGTAAGAAGGCAAGACATTGTTGAGCACTATACTGTAGGGAAACTATAGGAGTAAGAAGGCAAGACATTGTTGAGCACTATACTGTAGGGAAACTATAGGAGTAAGAAGGCAAGACATTGTTGAGCACTATACTGTAGGGAAACTATAGGAGTAAGAAGGCAAGACATTGTTGAGCACTATCTGTAGGAAACTATGGGAGTAAGAAGCAAGACATTGTGAGCACTATACTGTAGGAAACTATAGGAGTAAGAAGCAAGACATTGTTGAGCACTATACTGTAGGAAACTATGGAGTAAGAAGGCAAGACATTGTTGAGCACTATACTGTAGGGAAACTATGGGAGTAAGAAGCAAGACATTGTTGAGCACTATACTGTAGGGAAACTATAGGAGTAAGAAGCAAGACATTGTTGAGCACTATACTGTAGGGAAACTATGGGAGTAAGAAGGCAAGACATTGTTGAGCACTATACTGTAGGGAAACTATGGGAGTAAGAAGGCAAGACATTGTTGAGCACTATACTGTAGGGAAACTATGGGAGTAAGAAGCAAGACATTGTTGAGCACTATACTGTAGGGAAACTATGGGAGTAAGAAGCAAGACATTGTTGAGCACTATACTGTAGGGAAACTATGGGAGTAAGAAGGCAAGACATTGTTGAGCACTATACTGTAGGGAAACTATAGGAGTAAGAGGCAGAGAAGAATGATCATGCATTGTTGAGCACTATACTGTAGGGAAACTATAGGAGTAAGAAGGCAAGACATTGTTGAGCACTATACTGTAGGGAAACTATGGAAGTAAGAAGGCAAGACATTGTTGAGCACTATACTGTAGGGAAACTATGGGAGTAAGAAGCAAGACATTGTTGAGCACTATACTGTAGGGAAACTATGGGAGTAAGAAGCAAGACATTGTTGAGCACTATACTGTAGGGAAACTATAGGAGTAAGAAGGCAAGACATTGTTGAGCACTATACTGTAGGGAAACTATAGGAGTAAGAAGGCAAGACATTGTTGAGCACTATACTGTAGGGAAACTATAGGAGTAAGAAGGCAAGACATTGTTGAGCACTATACTGTAGGGAAACTATAGGAGTAAGAAGGCAAGACATTGTTGAGCACTATACTGTAGGGAAACTATGGGAGTAAGAAGCAAGACATTGTTGAGCACTATACTGTAGGGAAACTATAGGAGTAAGAAGGCAAGACATTGTTGAGCACTATACTGTAGAAACTATGGAGTAAGAAGGCAAGACATTGTTGGCACTATACTGTAGAAACTATGGGAGTAAGAAGGCAAGACATTGTTGAGCACTATACTGTAGAAACTAGGAGTAAGAAGCAAGACATTGTTGAGCACTATACTGTAGGGAAACTATGGGAGTAAGAAGGCAAGACATTGTTGAGCACTATACTGTAGAAACATGGGAGTAAGAAGGAAAACATTGTTGAGCACTATGTAGGAAACTATGGGAGTAGAAGACATTGTTGAGCACTATACTGTAGGAAACTATGGGAGTAAAGCAGACATTGTTGAGCACTTACTGTAGGAAACTATGGGAGTAAACAAGACATTGTTGAGCACTATACTGTAGAAACTATAGGAGTAAGAAGCAAGACATTGTTAGATATACTGTAGAAACTATGGAGTAAACAAGACATTGTTGACACATACTAGGAAATTAGTGAACTTGTGAGCACATACTGTGAACATGGAGTAAAGAAGACATTGTTGAGCACTATACTGTGAAACTATGGGAGTAAGCAAGACATTGTTGACACTATACTGTAGAAACTATGGGTAAAAGCAAGACATTGTTGACACTATACTGTAGGAAACTATGGGAGTAAGAACAAGAAAGAAGCAACAAATTGGAATGGAGAATGGACGTTCAGCGGTTGACTACGAATAGTTTGAGATCACGGATAGCTAAGTGGATAACACGCTGTGATAGGGATCACGTGTCGGGGGTTCGAGACCAGCTTGAACCTAATGTTATCGGTGCTCTCACTGTACATCTTTGTACTACAGGAAATTATGATACTTGTGTACACAGTTGTACTACAGGAAATTATGATACTTGTGTACACAGTTGTACTACAGGAAATTATGATACTTGTGTACACAGTTGTACTACAGAAATTATGATACTTGTGTACACAGTTGTACACAGAAATCCTGATATTGTGACAGTTGTACTACAGAATTATGATACTTTTGTACACAGTTGTACTACAGGAAATTATGATACTTGTGTACACAGTTGTACTACAGGAAATCCTGATACTTGTGCAAGTTGTACTACAGAAATTATGATACTTGTGTACACAGTTGTACTACAGAAATTATGATACTTGTGTACACAGTTTACTATAGAATTATGATACTGTTACACAGTTGTACACGAATTATGATACTTGTGTAACAGTTGCTACAGAAATTATGATACTGTGCACAGTTGTACTACAGAAATTATGATACTGTGTACACAGTTGTACTACAGGAAATCGATACTTGTGTACACAGTTGTACTACAGGAAATTATGATACTTGTGTACACAGTTGTACTCAGAATTGATACTTGTACACAGTTGTACTCAGAAATCTGATACTTGTGTGACAGTGTACTAAGAAATTATGATACTTGTCACAGTTGTACTACAGAAAATTTTGATACTGTGTACACAGTTGTACTATAGAATTATGATACTTGTACACAGTTGTACTAGAAATATGATACTTGTGACACAGTTGTACTATAGAATTATGAACTTTGTACACAGTTGTACTACAGAAATTATGATACTTGTGACACGTTGTACTACAGGAAATTATGATACTTGTGTACACAGTTGTACTACAGGAAATTATACTTGTGACACAGTTGTACCAGGAAATTATGATACTTGTGTAACAGTTGTACACAGAAATTATGATACTTGTGTACACGTTGATACAAAATTATGATACTTGTGTACACAGTTGTACTACAGAAATTTGATATTTGTGCCATTGTACTACGAAATTATGATACTTGTACACAGTTACTACAGGAATATGATACTTGTGTACACAGTTGTACTACAGGAAATTATGATACTTGTGTACACAGTTGTACTACGAAATTATGATTTGTGTACACAGTTGTACTACAGAAATTATGATACTTGTGTACACAGTTGTACTACAGAAATTATGATCATTGTTACACAGTTGTACTACAAAATTATGATACTTTGTACACAGTTGTACTACAGAGATCCTGATACTTGTGGATCTCAATTGAAAATTCCTCTGAAGTGAAGACAGAATAAAACTTGCCCTAATGGTGAGGGTCACTGGGTGATAAGGAAAGGAAACCTTAGCGCAAAATTAGTCTGAGATGTCATATTATGCGCCGCCTAGTGGATCCTGGGCCCAATTGGAGTGTAAAGAATAGAACCACTGTTACCTGCCAAGCGTGTCGTAAGAGGCGACTAAGGGGATTGACGTGGGGCTAGGTACCCCACACCGTAAAAAACACTAGATGGCTACAGAACGGAGAGCGAACCGAGTAAATGCTGGCTGAAACCGGACACGTCGCCGAAGGATAAACCCCAGAGCTTCAAATGGTGCTGAAGATGTGACGTAAAACATACCAATGCTAAGGCTGCATGAATCAGATTTCCACATGAATAGAATTTATATAAATTGAAATGAATATAAAGTGGAATTATAAGTTCCTGAAACTTCATCAGTAATCCATCTGTGCAAATGCATGGTATATTTGATCCTTTTCTGTATCTTGTTCGTCAGTTGATCCAGCCTCAATTGGGTTCCAGGAAAAGAATCGGAAAGTAAATGTGGCCGGCGTCATGTTGACCACATCATCCAGCGTGTGCCGACGGTCACTAAAACATACGAGCCGAATACTGTATTCCTCAGTACACCTTACGGTATGAAAAAGGGTTCCTCGTGTTATATTTTCTTCATGTCCCGTTTGCCACTAAAGTCTTCCACAAGAAATTTCCATTATTGTCGTTCTGCTGCCCTTCTTTCAATTGTTTCACACTTTCAGCTCACAATTATACAACTGTCTTTTTACCTATCTTCTTTCATACAACTCTCTTTCATATAACTTTCTTTCATATAACTCTCTATCATATAACTTTCTTTCATACAACTCTCTATCATATAACTTTCTTTCATATAACTCTCTATCATACAACTCTCTATCATACAACTCTCTATCATACAACTCTCTATCATACAACTCTCTATCATACAACTCTCTATCATACAACTCTCTATCATATAACTTTCTTTCATATAACTCTCTATTATACAACTCTCTTTCATACAACTCTCTATCATACAACTCTCTATCATACAACTCTCTATCATCAACTTTCTTTCCATATAACTCTCTTTCTACAACTCTCTATCATACAACTCTTCTATGGTCGTCCTGATAAACGTCTTCTAATGAACGTCTTCCTGTGGTCGTCGTCTGATAAACGTCTTCTAATGAACGTCTTCCTATGGTCGTAGTCTGATAACTCTTCAATGAACGTTTTCCTATGGTCGTCGTCTGATAAACGTCTTCTAATGAACGTCTTCCTATGGTCGTCGTCTGATAAACGTCTTCTAATGAACGTCTTTCTATGGTCGTAGTCTGATAAACGTCTTCTAATGAACGTCTTTCTATGGTCGTCGTCTGATAAACGTCTTCTAATGAACGTCTTTCTATGGTCGTCGTCTGATAAACGTCTTCTAATGAACGTCTTCCTATGGTCGTCGTCCGATAAACGTCTTCTAATGAACGTCTTCCTATGGTCGTCGTCTGATAAACGTCTTCTAATGAACGTCTTTCTATGGTCGTAGTCTGATAAACGTCTTCTAATAAACAGTCATTTCCATGGTTGTCTTGTAAACGGCTTCTTGATCTAGACGTCCCAGTGTTCGTAGTCTTGATAAACCCTTTTCTTCCTACATGGAAACGTCTTCCAATTTTGGTGTCGTCACGATCAAACGATCTTCTATCTAAAAATTTTATCAGATCACATTTCTCGGGTTTTTAAATTGACTTGGTTGATCTGAGCCGTACAGCGTGTTCGTGCTCGTTGACTTCGCCAACAAGTCCTCTTGATTCAGCGGTTCAATCCAGGATCTTCAAGGCTACAATCCCTAGATGCTGTAGTTCGTAGGTACTAAGATGCCTGTCTGGCACAAGCGTGACGATCAAGTCCTGGACTTAGATTTACGATGTTGACCAGTTTTGTTGTGTCTGACGCTGACATTTACTTTAGATGCGACTCAGGCATTAGACTTTGATGTCGACTGCAGGACATTATTTGACTTAGATGTCTGACTGCATGGACATTATGACATTAGATGTCTGACTGCATGACATTATTTGACTTAGATGTTGACTGCTGGCATTATTTGACATGAGTCGACTGAGACATTATTTGACTTAGATGTCTGACTGCATGGACATTATTTGACTTTAGATGTCTGACTGCATGGACATTATTTGACTTTAGATGTCTGACTGCATGGGCATTATTTGACTTTAGATGTCTGACTGCATGGACATTATTTGACTTTAGATGTCTGACTGCATGGACATTATTTGACATTAGATGTCTGACTGCATGGACATTATTTGACATTAGATGTCTGACTGCATGGACATTATTTGACTTTAGATGTCTGACTGCATGGACATTATTTGACATTAGATGTCTGACTGCATGGACATTATTTGACTTTAGATGTCTGACTGCATGGACATTATTTGACATTAGATGTCTGACTGCATGGACATTATTTGACTTTGATGTTGACTAGATGGACATGATTTGACTTAGATGTCTGACTGCATGGACATTATTTGACTTTAGATGTCTGACTGCATGGGCATTATTTGACATAGATGTTGTGAGGAATATTTGACATTAGATGCTGACTCATGGACATTATTTGACTTTAAAATGTCTGACTGCATGGACATTATACTTAACACTGCATGGACATTATTTGACATTAGATGTCTGACTGCATGGACATTATTTGACTTTAGATGTCTGACTGCATGGACATTATTTGACATTAGATGTCTGACTGCATGGACATTATTTGACATTAGATGTCTGACTGCATGGACATTATTTGACTTTAGATGTCTGACTGCATGGACATTATTTGACTTTAGATGTATGACTGCATGGACATTATTTGACTTTAGATGTCTGACTGCATGGACATTATTTGACTTTAGATGTCTGACTGCATGGGCATTATTTGACTTTAGATGTCTGACTGCATGGGCATTATTTGACTTTAGATGTCTGACTGCATGGGCATTATTTGACATTAGATGTCTGACTGCATGGACATTATTTGACATTAGATGTCTGACTGCATGGACATTATTTGACTTTAGATGTCTGACTGCATGGGCATTATTTGACTTTAGATGTCTGACTGCATGGACATTATTTGACATTAGATGTCTGACTGCATGGGCATTATTTGACATTAGATGTCTGACTGCATGGACATTATTTGACATTAGATGTCTGACTGCATGGACATTATTTGACTTTAGATGTCTGACTGCATGGGCATTATTTGACTTTAGATGTCTGACTGCATGGGCATTAATTCTACCAGACAAAAGTGTGAGGAAGGTAACCTCACTTCTATCATGCTTTCTTCCCGCACATATATCACACACAATAAAAGAAACAACTATTTTCAGAAATAGATAAAAGCAATGAGACTTCAAGAAAGATACATCTATCTAACCTCATCTAATTATATTCGTCTGTCCCCATCAGGTTTCCATTTCCGTACACTTTTCTTTGTCAGATGTACAAACAGGTTTTGCACATCAAATATTGTATCCTGCTGCGCTCTATGATCTGCACACTAAAATGTCGGTGTTCAAGCAGTGTAGCACATTCTTAATTTCCGATATTCTTGTGCATATGTTTAATATTATAATTTTTACTACTTTTCCCTAATGCTTGCATCAGTATTAGTTACGAATGTTCTGTCTCTATTAATGTCCTGTTCTAGTCAACGCATTGCAGGTCTGAATATTTTCAAGACATTCTTCTGCTTCTGCTTCGAACGCTCCATATCGACCATTTGTTAAACTACACTTTGTGATTTGTATGTGATCTGATCCTAAGAACGAGTTTACGTTGTCCTAGTTTTGCGCCTACAAGTAAGCTCCCACATCAGATTTCTGCGACGTTTTTTATTTACAAGGGTAGCTTCCCTAGGCCCCTGCTTCAGTCGCCTCTTACGACATGCCTTGTAGGTCGCAGTGTTGCTATTCCTTACTCTCCTTGCGAACCTCGACAACGTACGGGCGTTCAAGACATTACATTTATATTGTCAGACCGACTATCGCCAAGACATTAAATTTATTTGTTCAGACCCGACTTTTTCATTAAACGATACATTTATTTTTGTCAAGATATAAGAGAGACATTACATTTATATTAGGTTCAGACCGAAATATGCCATAGTGGCGATTAACATTTATATTTAAAGGGTTAAGGTTCAGCCAAGAATTACATTTATATTGTCGATCTGACTATCGCCAAGACATTACATTTATATTGTGAGACCGACTACTCGAAACATTACATTTATATTGTGAGACCGATATCGCCAAGACATTACATTTATATTGTGAGACCGACTATCGCCAAGACATTACATTTATATTGTGAGACCGACTATCGCCAAGACATTACATTTATATTGTGAGACCGACTATCGCCAAGACATTAAATTTATTCTGTTCTGAAACCCATGATTAGTTCATTAAACGATGACTATTTTATTATTCTAAGTTTGGTGGAGAGAGAGAGAGAGAGGGAGAGTGTGTGTCTGTAGAAGGGTTCAGTTGGTTTCGAACATGTGCTCATATGTGCTGGTTCAGAGCTCTAACCATTTCATATCTTAAAGGTTTAAAGGTTTTCAAGCCGAAGGATTGACTTCAATACACCGGGTTTTACCCCATATGGCTTCGTCTCTCTCCGCAAAAATGGCGTGCCACCTGCCAAGAGTCGCCAGAGGGAGGAGTGAGACAGTTCTATGGTATGTGGTAAATGCTATGAAAATCAACATAGCATCGAAAACAATGAATTCATGATAATCCTAATGATAATCCATAATCTGATAATCCTAATGATAATCCTAATGCTACCCCTAATGCAGTTGTAGCTCTTTGTTCCTTCAGCATCAAGATGGAAACTGAAAGAAAGTGACATTTTCAAGAGCATATTCATGAGCATAGTTTTTGTTTTCAAATAATTGTTGTTACTCCATGTAGTACCGCTTTTTACAGCAGGGTAGGACAGGTGGGACGTGAGACTGAGGAATTTAATGATCACATGGCTAGTACAGTCGCCACGAAGCTGTTCAGGTTAGAATTTTTCATTTATGCTCACCACAGAAAAAAATCCTTGGCCTTACCGTGAATTGAACAGGTGTCTCCCGCATGGGAGCAGAGCTCTAATCCATTCAGACAGACTGTGCAGTTTTTGTTTATTATTGTAATACTCAACGGATGTCCACGCACTCTAAGTAAATCTGTATGTTCACACCAAACGACTCACTATTCACTTCATGTTCACATAAAACGACTCACTATTCACTTCATATTCACAGTCATACTTACGTGGTTATATTCATGACAAAACCGCCGGGTTGGAGGCATTAATAAACAACATTCAACATATAAGAACTTGCTGTTTTAGACCACATTCAACATATGACAACTTGCTGTTTTAGACCACATTCAACATATGACAACTTGCTGTTTTAGACCACATTCAACATATGACAACTTGCTGTTTTAGACCACATTCAACATATGACAACTTGCTGTTTAGACCAAAATTCAAATATGACAACTTGCTGTTTTAGACCACATTCAACATATGACAACTTGCTGTTTTAGACCACATTCAACATATGACAACTTGCTGTTTTAGACCGTCTGTAATATGGATTGCAAGTGAGATACAATAAACAAAGTCGCAAAGAATCATTAAAGGACAGCATTCAGTAACTGACTTGAATGTCTATTCTCATACTGAAAGTAATGGACTCTTTATCAAGTTGAATGAAGTCCAGATTATTACGACAACTGTATATAGTAAGAAACTAACACAAAATCAAGCGGTTTGACAGATCATCTAGACAAGAACAATAGAGAATCTAGACAAGAACAATAGAGAATCTAGACAAGAACAAAAGAGAATCTAGACAAGAACAATAGAGAATCTAGACAAGAACAAAGAAATCTAGACAAGAACAATAGAGAATCTAGACAAGAACAAAGAGATCTAGACAAGAACAAAGAAATCTAGACAAGAACAATAGAGAATCTAGACAAGAACAACAGAGAATCTAGACAAGAACAACAGAGAATCTAGACAAGAACAACAGAGAATCTAGACAAGAACAACAGACAATCTAGACAAGAACAATAAAAATCTAGACAAGAACAACAGAGAATCTAGACAAGAACAACAGAGAATCTAGACAAGAACAACAGAGAATCTAGACAAGAACAACAGAGAATCTAGACAAGAACAATAGAGAATCTAGACAAGAACAATAGAGAATCTAGACAAGAACAATAGAGAATCTAGACAAGAACAATAGAGAATCTAGACAAGAACAATAGAGAATCTAGACAAGAACAATAGAGAATCTAGACAAGAACAACAGAGAATCTAGACAAGAACAACAGAGAATCTAGACAAGAACAACAGAGAATCTAGACAAGAACAACAGAGAATCTAGACAAGAACAATAGAGAATCTAGACAAGAACAAAAGAGAATCTAGACAAGAACAATAGAGAATCTAGACAAGAACAATAGAGAATCTAGACAAGAACAATAGAGAATCTAGACAAGAACAAATGAGGAGATATCTCCGGATCAACAAAACGCCTACGCGCCTACTACCATCTCAATAGAGAAGAAAAGATTGTCATCTACCAGTTATCAACTGGGCACAATAGACTGAGGTACCATCTGTTCAACATGTACAGGACATACCCGACATATGCACATATGGCACCAGCAGGATGATAGATACACACATCCTGCAAGAGTGCCCAACATATGATGAGCAGAGGACAGAAACATGGCTAACCGCTATGTCAGTCCAGGACAAGCTATATGGAGATGTAGACATACTACTGTTTACTACTAACTACTTTATGAAGTATACAAGTCCATGTCTGAATACGTCGAATGAAGAAGAAGAAGAAGAAGAATGACATATTCAATCGACAGTCTTCCTTTGTCCGGCATATCATTAGAAAATATGAATGAAAACATATGAAAACAACCAGCAAAATTAACATGGAACAAACCATAGAAGGACAGCAAGAAACGTATTTGGAAGCGCTTACTTCAAGTCAGAAAAAGTGTTGGATCAAATTTCATAGTAATCAAGACATTTGAGTTGTAGAGATACATGATCATCTTCTTCACCCGGCATGGCACATGTTGATGATCGTACCGTTGTTTGTGACTAAACTGTTATGGCGTTATAATGATGAATCGATAGATCGATCAAATATTGATTTCATGAATGACGGCTATTAGGAATATAAAAACACGAATAGACAATAATACAAACAAATAAAGAAACACAATTGAAAGCATGTTACATGGTTGCTGCGCCGCTGTTGTGTACATATGCATCCCTCCCCTCCCCATCTACTTAGTTGGTAGCACTTCGTCTACTCTTCTAGAATGATGACAAGATTACGGAGATTGATGGAGTTACAGTCTGATAAGTTGTACTCTATCCTGTAGATAGATGGAGTTACAGTCTGATAAGTTGTACTCTATCCCGTAGATAGATGGGGTTACAGTCTGATAAGTTATACTCTATCTACTAGATAAGTTGTTCTCTATCCCATAGATAAGTTGTTCTATATCCCATAGATAAGTTGTTCTATATCTACTAGATAAGTTGTTCTCTATCTACTAGATAAGTTGTTCTATATCCCATAGATAAGTTGTTCTATATCCCATAGATAAGTTGTTCTATATCCCATAGATAAGTTGTTCTATATCCCATAGATAGTTGTTCTTATCTACTAGATAAGTTGTTCTCTATCTACTAGATAAGTTGTTCTATATCCCATAGATAAGTTGTTCTATATCCCATAGATAAGTTGTTCTATATCCCATAGATAAGTTGTTCTATATCCCATAGATAAGTTGTTCTATATCCCATAGATAAGTTGTTCTATATCTACTAGATAAGTTGTTCTCTATCTACTAGATAAGTTGTTCTCTATCTACTAGATAAGAACATACAACATAAAGTTGTTACAACAACAAGAAATACAACATACAACATAAAGTTGTTACAAGAAGAAGAAGATACACAAGCAGTCATAATATGAAATCAATAATCTTAGTAGTAATAGTAGTCGAGTAATAATAATCATGAAAATATCAATGCTTATATATAGTATTCGAAATAGTTTCTCCAAGATAATCGAATAGGTATGTAGAAGTTTACTACATTTAGTCAACTCATTATTCAAATCATTACTGGGCAAGTACAGTAATCGTTCAAGATATTCACGAATACAACAACTAGATCTAGTAGCACACTAATATGTTCATTCAACAGTTCTAGCCAATGTATTTATCGATACTAACAACTAAAGATATAACAAACACGACGATACTGTTTGAGAGCAGCTACACTCTGTTGAAAAAAATAACTAGGAATTCTTCCGATAATTGATATATTCCCAACGACGAGTGTTACACTCCGGAGGTGGGATGTATTTCTGATATTTGTCGGATCAAAATTATGACACGAAAATTATGGCTGGGCGTTGCAGTTACAATTATGAAAACATGATAACAGCTAATTGGTGTTTATTGGATGTCCCAGCGGCTTAATTCGATTGGCACAGAAGACTATCACCAGGATAAGGTGAGACTGGGTGTGGTTCTCTATGGGAAGGGTTGCGGGATATTGACCGGCAAACAATGCAGAGTGTGTATGCACAGTTGCATGGTCTATACTTACTAGGTTTACCTTTCTTCTTCTGTGACTGTCCCCAGCTTGTATCGCAGTTAACTTATTGTGTAGAAGACACAGATAATACAATGGGTGTGTTTGTTACCAGATATCATTATTTTGTTTACCTCTGTTATACACCATTGTTAATTCTTTTCTTTCTTTCTATTTCCTCTACATTCTGACTAGATTGTGATTTCGGATTCTATAATAAAGGCCGTAATCTGTCTCAGATTGTCAGCTGCGCAATACAATTTGTCCTGGACGTTGGTGTAAGTTGGTCACCTCTTTCTTCTCAGATATTTTTGGCCACCCTCGTGAGGTTTGGTCCAACATTCTTCCTTTGTAGCTAAGTCTCCGAGGCAGAGCGGCGACCTCAGAATACGTTATCCCATTGCTCACTGTGAGGGGTCGTTTCAAAACGTTACGTGGTTTACGGCCTGGTACATCCGGTTTCTGCAAGCATTTGTTTCAGGTTCACATTCCATAGCCTTTGATTGTCACACAACCGTCCTGTAAGGCAGCAGACGATGTGTATTCTACCCGTCTACATCATGCTTAGACAACTGTCCTGTAAGGCAACAGACGGTATGTATTCTACCCGTCTACATCATACTTAGACAACTGTCCTGTAAGGCAACAGACGGTGTGTATTCTACCCGTCTACATCATACTTAGACAACTGTCCTGTAAGGCAGCAGACGGTGTGTATTCTACCCGTCTACATCATACTTAGACAACTGTCCTGTAAGGCAACAGACGGTGTGTATTCTACCCGTCTACATCATGCTTAGACAACTGTCCTGTAAGGCAACAGACGGTGTGTATTCTACCCGTCTACATCCTACTTAGACAACTGTCCTGTAAGGCAACAGACGGTGTGTATTCTACCCGTCTACATCATGCTTAGACAACTGTCCTGTAAGGCAACAGACGGTATGTATTCTACCCGTCTACATCATACTTAGACAACTGTCCTGTAAGGCAACAGACGGTGTGTATTCTACCCGTCTACATCATACTTAGACAACTGTCCTGTAAGGCAACAGACGGTGTGTATTCTACTCACGTCCTCATCCTGTAGACAACTGTCCTGTAAGGCAGCAGACGGTATGTATTCTACCCGTCTACATCATACTTAGACAACTGTCCTGTAAGGCAACAGACGGTGTGTATTCTACCCGTCTACATCATACTTAGACAACTGTCCTGTAAGGCAGCAGACGGTGTGTATTCTACTACACGTCCTCATCCTGCTTAGACAACTGTCCTGTAAGGCAGCAGACGGTATGTATTCTACCCGTCTACATCATACTTAGACAACTGTCCTGTAAGGCAACAGACGGTGTGTATTCTACCCGTCTACATCATACTTAGACAACTGTCCTGTAAGGCAACAGACGGTGTGTATTCTACCGTCTACATCATCTTAGACAACTGTCCTGTAAGGCAACAGACGGTATGTATTCTACCCGTCTACATCATACTTAGACAACTGTCCTGTAAGGCAACAGACGGTGTGTATTCTACCCGTCTACATCATGCTTAGACAACTGTCCTGTAAGGCAACAGACGGTGTGTATTCTACCCGTCTACATCATACTTAGACAACTGTCCTGTAAGGCAACAGACGGTGTGTATTCTACCCGTCTACATCATGCTTAGACAACTGTCCTGTAAGGCAACAGACGGTGTGTATTCTACCCGTCTACATCCTACTTAGACAACTGTCCTGTAAGGCAACAGACGGTGTGTATTCTACCCGTCTCATCATCTTAGACAACTGTCCTGTAAGGCAACAGACGGTGTGTATTCTACCCGTCTACATCATACTTAGACAACTGTCCTGTAAGGCAACAGACGGTGTGTATTCTACCCGTCTACATCATACTTAGACAACTGTCCTGTAAGGCAGCAGACGGTGTGTATTCTACTACACGTCCTCATCCTGCTTAGACAACTGTCCTGTAAGGCAGCAGACGGTATGTATTCTACCCGTCTACATCATACTTAGACAACTGTCCTGTAAGGCAACAGACGGTGTGTATTCTACCCGTCTACATCATACTTAGACAACTGTCCTGTAAGGCAACAGACGGTGTGTATTCTACCCGTCTACATCATGCTTAGACAACTGTCCTGTAAGGCAACAGACGGTGTGTATTCTACCCGTCTACATCATACTTAGACAACTGTCCTGTAAGGCAGCAGACGGTGTGTATTCTACTACACGTCCTCATCCTGCTTAGACAACTGTCCTGTAAGGCAGCAGACGGTATGTATTCTACCCGTCTACATCATACTTAGACAACTGTCCTGTAAGGCAACAGACGGTGTGTATTCTACCCGTCTACATCATACTTAGACAACTGTCCTGTAAGGCAGCAGACGATGTGTATTCTACTACCGTCCTCATCCTGCTAGACAACTGTCCTGTAAGGCACAGACGGTGTGTATTCTACCCGTCTACATCATACTTAGACAACTGTCCTGTAAGGCAACAGACGGTGTGTATTCTACCCGTCTACATCATGCTTAGACAACTGTCCTGTAAGGCAACAGACGGTGTGTATTCTACCCGTCTACATCATACTTAGACAACTGTCCTGTAAGGCAGCAGACGGTGTGTATTCTACTACACGTCCTCATCCTGCTTAGAATGCGAAAAAAAAAAAATTCAAGAAAAACACAGTAATCCTGTTGTAACTATTGAATATATACATTCCTGTACAAATATTTTAATCCTGTTGTAACTATTGAATATATACATTCCTGTACAAATATTTTAATCCTGTTGTAACTATTGAATATATGCATTCCTGTACAAATATTTTAATCCTGTTGTAACTATTGAATATATGCATTCCTGTACAAATATTTTAATCCTGTTGTAACTATTGAATATATGCATTCCTGTACAAATATTTTAATCCTGTTGTAACTATTGAATATATGCATTCCTGTACAAATATTTTAATCCTGTTGTAACTATTGAATATATGCATTCCTGTACAAATATTTTAATCCTGTTGTAACTATTGAATATATGCATTCCTGTACAAATATTTTAATCCTGTTGTAACTATTGAATATATGCATTCCTGTACAAATATTTTAATCTGTTGTAACTTATTAATATATACATTCCTGTACAAATATTTTAATTGTTGTAACTATTGAATATATGCATTCCTGTACAAATATTTTAATCTGTTGTAACTTTTTGAATATATACATTCTGTACAAATATTTTAATCCTGTTGTAACTATTGAATATATGCATTCCTGTACAAATATTTTAACTGTTGTACTATTGAATATATGCATTCCTGTACAAATATTTTAATCCTGTTGTAACTATTGAATATATACATTCCTGTACAAATATTTTAATCCTGTTGTAACTATTGAATATATACATTCCTGTACAAATATTTTAATCCTGTTGTAACTATTGAATATATCATTCTGTACAAATATTTTAACTGTTGTAATATAATATATACATTCCTGTACAAATATTTTAATCCTGTTGTAACTATTGAATATATGCATTCCTGTACAAATATTTTAATCTTTGTAACTATTGAATATATACATTCTGTACAAATATTTTAATCCTGTTGTATATTGAATATATGCATTCCTGTACAAATATTTTAATCTGTTGTAACTATTGAATATATGCATTCCTGTACAAATATTTTAATCATGTTGTAACTATTGAATATATACATTCCTGTACAAATATTTTAATCCTGTTGTAACTATTGAATATATACATTCCTGTACAAATATTTTAACTTGTTGTAATATTAATATATACATTCTGTACAAATATTTTAATCTGTTGTAACTATTGAATATATACATTCTGTACAAATATTTTAACTTTGTAACTATTGAATATATGCATTCCTGTACAAATATTTTAATCCTGTTGTAACTATTGAATATATACATTCCTGTACAAATATTTTAACTCTGTTGTAACTATTGAATATATGCATTCCTGTACAAATATTTTAATCCTGTTGTAACTATTGAATATATGCATTCCTGTACAAATATTTTAATCCTGTTGTAACTATTGAATATATGCATTCCTGTACAAATATTTTAATCCTGTTGTAACTATTGAATATATGCATTCCTGTACAAATATTTTAATCCTGTTGTAACTATTGAATATATGCATTCCTGTACAAATATTTTAATCCATGGTACAGAATCAGAACATAATTCCCTGATGTTTACAGTAAGTACACAGTCACTAGACACAACACGTGGTCGCCATCTTGAAACCCGGCTTTTGTTGATTGTTCTTTTAGTCATGCAGTTTATATCTTTATAAATATATTTCTTTGATTTTATTTATATAAATATATTTCTTTGATTTTATTTGCATAAATATATTTCTTGGATTTTATTTGTATAAATATATTTCTTTGATTTTATTTGCATAAATATATTTCTTGGATTTTATTTGTATAAATATATTTCTTGGATTTTATTAGTATAAATAAATTTCTTGGATTTTATTTATAATGAAGAAACTTTGATGGAAATAGCAGAAACGAGTAAGAGAAAATATCAGAAGTCTTTTTCTTTTCTCACCCTCCTCTAAATCTAGTTTTGCTTGACATCGTCAGAAGTCTTTTTCTCCTCTAAATCTAGTTTTGCTTGACATCGTCAAGTCTTTTCTTCTCTCACTCTCCTCTAAATCTAGTTTGCTTGACATCGTCAGAAGTCTTTTCTTCTCTCACTCTCCTAAATCTAGTTTTGCTTGACATCGTCAGAAGTCTTTTCTTCTCACTCTCCTCTAAATCTAGTTTTGCTTCACATCGTCAGAAGTCTTTTTCTTCTCTCACTCTCCTCTAAATCTAGTTTTGCTTCACATCGTCAGAGTCTTTTCTTCTCACTCTCCTCTAAATCTAGTTTTGCTTCACATCGTCAGAAGTCTTTTTCTTCTCTCACTCTCCTCTAAATCTAGTTTTGCTTCACATCGTCAGAAGTCTTTTTCTTCTCTCACTCTCCTCTAAATCTAGTTTTGCTTGACATCGTCAGAAGTCTTTTTCTCCTCTAAATCTAGTTTTGCTTGACATCGTCAGAAGTCTTTTTCTCCTCTAAATCTAGTTTTGCTTCACATCGTCAGGATTAAAAAAGATTCTAAGACGAGCTCTTGCTGTACATGGTGTCTTTGACAGCCTCTGTTATTTCTGTATCTCACCTTTTGCGTGGACACATTGTACCTACTGTATCGGAGCAACATTGCTCTTTGATGCGTACTGTATGTTGGTAATATGCTTATGTGACCGAACCATTTAATTTGTTTGTTTTTATATAAAGTTCAGTACTGATGTTGTGACTCATTGTTAGACTAACATTTTCTCTCTGTTCTATGCTTGTTTTGTTCCAATTATCATATTTCACTCATTCTTTCTGTTTCTCCTGATGGATACATCCGTAACATGGAGATGGAAAGTATCAAAAAAATAAAGAAAATGAAGCTTAGAAACGGATTATGTGTGTCCTTGTTATAAGCAGAATTGTCTTTGTCAGCTGTGTTATTATTGTGATGAATCACAACTGCCTATGTTTAGATGCAATTATCATTATCTTGTTGCTATGTTCGCGTTACGGAAAGTTCGGTTATAAGGCAATAAATGTTCGTTTAGTGCTGACAAGAATAGAAAATAATGCGCATAAAACAAAGAAAGTATGATGATGCTCAACGTATTCAAACTGGGAAGAGATAGTGAGGAAGCTTGAAAACATCAATACCTACCATGAAGGTCGCATGAATTTTTCTGGGATCTTCCACGGCAGAACCAAATCTAAGAGCGATATCAGAAACCACTTGATGCTGCCATCATTTGGAAATATTTAGTGTCACTTCTGCCATTTGTAAAACTAAATATGGAATGCTTCCAATTTTCTTCACAATTAGAATATGGAATGCTTCCCCAATTTTCTTCTTCACAATTAGAATAACAAAGAAAGTTCAATTAAACATTATGACACCGTTTTCTAGTAGTTTTCAAACTTATTTTACCAGAACAAAGCCGAAGATGTTAGAATCTTAGAGCAGAGTTTCCAAGAAGTAGCTAACGATCAGGGAGAAAAGAAATGATTGTTCGTTCTATTCAAGAAATTATCTCAAGTACTATTGATTGTAAGCACAATTATGTCTGAATGTTGTTGGAGCAGTGTTTGTCATAAAACAGTTTGATTACATTGATTGTCAGTCGGGAAGACATGGGATAGGTACTCATGTACGGGCACTCTTTCTGTGTATATCTATGTATTTCTCCCTACCTCTCTCTCTCTCTCTCTCTCTCTCTCTTTGGAGCAGACACGTCATCTGTTACTCACACTTTCGCAATCTTTCCCACGTACACTCACTCTCTTTTCCTCTTATACGCGTTATTTCTCTGTCTCTCAGTCATACTCTATCTCTCTGTCTCTCATTCACAAACTATTGTCTCACAGTCACACTCTATCTCTCGTTCTCTCTGTCACATACTCTCTCGCACAGACATGATGTCTCTCACTCTCTCACATAGACACGCGCTCTCTCTCTCTCTCTCACACACAAAAGCTCTATATCTCACACAGTCTTTCTCACTACCACTCTGTGACACACACATATGCTCGCTTTCACTGCCTCTCTCTCTCTCTTTTACACACACAAGTTCTAACGGCTCATGCAGAAACACGTTCTCTCAATCAACACCATACACACACACTCTCTCTCTCTTTACCACACAAGTTCTAACGGCTCATGCAGAAACTTACACGTTCTCTCAATCAACACCATATACACACACTCTCTCTCTCACATTGACACTCTAACTACACACAAACTAACCCCGCCCCCACCCCAACATACATACATACTAACTTCACTACATACTAATTCTACACAAACACACACATACTAACGCCCGCCCCGCCCCAACATACACACAGGACAACACACAATAAACACCAAACATCAGACAGAACATAGAGACACAACGCCATATATCATCAGCTTGTACAAATCGTGTTACTATTACTACCCTTACTCTGTGTGTGTGTGTGTGTGTGTGTGTGTGTGTGTGTGTGTCTGTACCCACTGTTATTATAAATATAGCGTGTTATAATTATCACATGTTAAAAACATGGATCAACCCATTATCCCAGTATTTCTTGCTGGTATCATTGTGTGTGAGCAGTTTGCTCAGCATTGACTTAATCATATTATTAAACACACAGGTAATGAATAACTTCCTTCCGGGTTGAATTCGTAGAAATAACCAATAATGAACTAGTTGAGAGAAACACCTGAGTCTGTGACGTCATTGACTAAGGTAAACTCTGAAAGAATAACTAATTTGTTACTGAGGGAAACAAAATTTGTTATCTTTATCTAGTAGCTATTATTAACTAATTGTTGGTAAACAATTCATAACATCATTATAATTACCAAAATTATACATTAAACGAGATGCAAATTTAAATATCAATATTTCATGCAGGTTAACATTATTTTAAAGCGTCTTAATGGAGAACGTTCTCTGCAGAATGTCACTTTCAACACAATACACAGAAGCACTTTGATCTTCCGCAAGTTCTCTCTCTCTCTCCGTCGTAATATTCAAAGGTTTTGCTAATTTTCTGTTACCACCGTTGTCTTGATCGTCTCCTCTTCCTTGTCTTACATTAGAATTGTAACTTTCATTATTTTGCCTCTCTCTTTCTCTCTCTCTTTCTCTCTCTCTCTCTAAATCCCTATAACGTTTAATGTGGTCAAAAGATTACCGTTTTCACAGCATGATATTATTAATGAGCCAATGTTCTACAATGTCAAAGTCTTGTAAGATAACTAGATTTTCTTCTTCTCTTATTTATCCAGGCTATTCTAAAATGTTTCTGTGTGAAAAGATTTCATTTTTTTCTCTTTAATATCTGTGTTATGATCCATGATTGACATCCATATATTACCACAAGAAACAATTAATGTCCTTACAAATGTTACTTTTGTTTAATTGCTTGTATTATTTCATGGATTTGTCTATTAATTACCCTCTGACTTGCCATGTCTAGTCTTGTGATTTCTTGTGTACCATTGTTGTTAATTGCTGAGCCAAAATATGATCACTTTTTATCTGGTTAAATGTCTTCATTATTGATGGTAATTTGTGGTTGACATTTTGTTGTCTTAGTTTGATATTATCTTAGTTTTCTTTGTGTTCACGTTTCTTCTTTTTCTTCTTCTGCATTCGTTATGAATTCAGACGTATTCAGGGTGCCTGATTTGGCGCCTCAGACTGATTTTTGCGTGAAAACATGCTTTCCTTATTATTAATACTTCCGTCATACAAGCGTGCCGTCTCTGACTACAGATGGTAATAAGTTTCTGATCGTCACTGCTTCTTCTGTAAACAGACTCAATAAGCGGTTCCTTCCCGTTGTCACTATTTGAATGAACTGTCAATGGAGATTAAGGCATCACTAGGGACCTTTATAATCTAAGGATTAAGGACCTCTTGTATGAACTGTTGTCAGACAGAGTCCAGTTTAAATAAAACTAATGTAGCCATGAGACACGAAGGGTTAGAGAAGACCATCATGGAAGGAGGCATCTCTCGTCAAAGAGAAGAAGAGGAAGACCACGGAGAAGATGGATTCAAGATGTAACTGATTGTTTCAGCATGACGGCTGAAAGGCGGAACATCTGGTCTATGAGATAGAGAAATTATGGATTACTGTTGGGGTTGCACAGTTCTGCTCAGCACAAGCAATTTGATGATGATGATGAATAGCCAACTCTTTTTAATATCAAACTGTTACAGAACAGAAACATGATGATGATGAATAGCCAACTCTCTTTATTATCAAACTGTTACAGAACAGAAACATGATGATGATGAATATCCAACTCTCTTTATTATCAAACTGTTACAGAACAGAAACATGATGATGATGAATATCCAACTCTCTTTATTATCAAACTGTTGCAGAACAGAAACATGATGATGATGAATATCCAACTCTCTTTATTATCAAACTGTTACAGAACAGAAACATGATGATGATGAATATCCAACTCTCTTTATTATCAAACTGTTGCAGAACAGAAACATGATGATGATGAATATCCAACTCTCTTTATTATCAAACTGTTACAGAACAGAAACATGATGATGATGAATATCCAACTCTCTTTATTATCAAACTGTTACAGAACAGAAACATGATGATGATGAATATCCAACTCTCTTTATTATCAAACTGTTACAGAACAGAAACATGATGATGATGAATATCCAACTCTCTTTATTATCAAACTGTTGCAGAACAGAAACATGATGATGATGAATATCCAACTCTCTTTATTATCAAACTGTTACAGAACAGAAACATGATGATGATGAATATCCAACTCTCTTTATTATCAAACTGTTACAGAACAGAAACATGATGATGATGAATATCCAACTCTCTTTATTATCAAACTGTTGCAGAACAGAAGCATTTATTTTGTCACGAAAGGAAACGAAGACAAAAATAGACAATTCAACCAGGGATAGACAGAGACAGACAGACGCATGTACAGACAGACAGACAGACAGACAGACAGACAGACGACAGACAGACAGACAGACAGACAGACAGACAGACAGACAGACGACAGACAGACAGACAGACAGACAGACAGACAGACAGACAGACAGACAGACGAAGACAGACAGACAGACAGACAGACGAGACAGACAGACAGACAGACAGACAGACAGACAGACAGACAGACAGACAGACAGACAGACAGACAGACAGACAGACAGACAGACAGACAGACAGACAGACAGACAGACAGACAGACAGACAGACAGACAGACAGACAGACAGACAGACAGACAGACAGACAGACAGACAGACAGACAGACAGACAGACAGACAGACAGACAGACAGACAGACAGACAGACAGACAGACAGACAGACAGACAGACAGACAGACAGACAGACAGACAGACAGACAGACAGACAGACAGACAGACAGACAGACAGACAGACAGACAGACAGACAGACAGACAGACAGACAGACAGACAGACAGACAGACAGACAGACAGACAGACAGACAGACAGACAGACAGATAGACAGACAGAAAGACAGACAGACAGACAGATAGACAGAAAGACAGACAGACAGACAGACAGAAAGATAGATAGATAGAAGACAGACAGAAGATAGAAGATAGACAGATAGATAGATAGATAGATAGAGAAGACAGATAGAAGATAGATAGATAGATAGATAGATAGATAGATAGATAGATAGATAGATAGATAGAAGATAGATAGATAGATAGATAGATAGATAGATAGATAGATAGATAGATAGATAGATAGATAGAAGATAGATAGAAGATAGATAGATAGATAGATAGATAGATAGATAGATAGATAGATAGATAGATAGATAGATAGATAGATAGATAGATAGATAGATAGATAGATAGATAGATAGATAGATAGATCAGATAGATAGATAGATAGAAGAAGACAAAGAAGATAGATAGAAGATAGATAGAAGAAGATAGATAGAAGATAGATAGATAGATAGATAGAAGATAGATAGATAGATGAGATAGATAGATAGATAGATAGATAGATAGATAGATAGATAGATAGATAGATAGATAGATAGAGAAAGAAAAATGCGAAAGTGATACGACAATTAGAATAGAAGAGAGAGAGAGAAGAGAAGAAGAGAGAGAGAGAGAGAAGAGAAAGAGAGAAGAGAAGAGAGAGAAGAGAGGAGAGAAAGAGAAATGGAAATTAAAATAGTGGCTAGCAGCATAAATAACACTAACAATGTTGACTGTGAGAAACGTTTTACGACAAAATGGCAATGCTTTGGACAGCTTTATCGCGCGTAATAGGCCCGCTTTTCCAGCCGACTATAACAAGAACCAAGATTGGCCATAACTGGGGCATCATTATACCGAATTAATTGATACATTTCCAAAGCCAACGATGTTCCCAGATCTTTTATATCAGAATTCGCAATAGCTACACTAAAAATTCAGTGGCGATTTCTTCAAATTATTGGATTATTCGCTCGCAAGTGAGGTTTTAGTAAAAAATCAAATAATAGTAGCTGTCATATCATGTTGCAAAATGGCAGATCTTGCCGACTGTTGCAATGGTGGTACACAAAACAGTAGAATGAAAGTGAGGACATTAAGTTTTGAAATAATTGGGCAATAAAATAAGATAGCAATCTGTAATACTGTTTTAGGTAACATTTAATACAAGTATTATATGCAGTGGTATTTGGTTGGTTGGTTGGTTGGTTGGCGAGTAGTGGTAGTGGTGGTGGTGTTCTGCAGTGTGAAGTGATATTACAAACATTTATATGGTTGAGAAACTCAAGAATATCTCAATACCAAACACTTTTACTTGACAAAGAAAGAAAGACAACAAATTGATTGAAAACAACAGTGGACTTTCTAAATATCAAAGATCTTTATTGGACGAGAAGACAATGTAACATCAAATTGAATTAGAAATTTCATATTATAAAAACATCAAATTAAGTTAAAATCAGCGGAATGTATGTTATAGAAATCAGATTGCTCAGAAAACACACAAATATCAACAAAACGAATTTTACTCTTCATTATTATCTTATTTCATGAACGAATCTTAAATTTGAAAAATTTAATTTAAAAAATGATATTCTTGGGTTTTGTTGTGAAATTGTTCAAAATAGCAGAGACGTGTACAGATTGTTAAATTATCATTCGCTGCGCACAACATAACTACAACGACTATAATATACAAACGCACGTACAATTTATTATGAATATTTTCTTGGGAGATATTATATTATATTATTTTTCCATATTATTTTCTTGATATTTCATAACTCTGGAGGTGAACAACACTATTTATGAAGCGCACACAAAAGTTCGTTTGAAAAGAAAACAGATTTTCTTGGTATTAATAATTTCTTGGTTTTAATTTCTTGAAATTAAAATCTGACATTAACATCTGACAGTTGTTAATTTCTTGGTGCACTATTTTCTTGATATTAACAAATTTCTTAATGACCAGGGGATGATAAAATGATGCAGGGGCGAAACTGGCTATCGATTGGTTGATCTGGAGGATTTGAATTTTGCAGATGATATAGACTTGTAAGAACTACCTATGTATGTACAAACTGGCATCGATTGGGTTGATCTGGAGGATTTGAATTTTGCAGATGATATAGACTTGTAAGAACTACCTATGTATGTGCAAACTGGCATCATTGGGTTGATCTGGAGGATTTGAATTTTGCAGATGATATAGACTTGTAAGAACTACCTATGTATGTGCAAACTGGCATCGATTGGGTTGATCTGGAGGATTTGAATTTTGCAGATGATATAGACTTGTAAGAACTACCTATGTATGTACAAACTGGCATCGATTGGGTTGATCTGGAGGATTTGATTTGCAGATGAATAACTTGAAAACAATGTATGGCAAATAACTCTGTACCCTAGTATCAAAGTTGACAGATACTATGAACAAACAAATAACTTGTCATCATAGTGATCCAAAGTTGGAACGGGATCTATGAAAACAAATATTGCAGATGATATAACTTGTAAAATACACTATGAAAAGCAAATACTGGCATCATTAGATCGAGTTGAATTGCAAGATAGACTTGTAGAACTACTATGTATGGCAACCATGTGGATCTAGATTTGAATGCAGAGATATAGACTTGTAGAACCTTGAGCAACTGCACTGGGTTGATCTGGAGATTTGAATTTGATGATAGACGTAAGAATACTATGCAACTGGCATATTGGTTGATCTGAGGATTGAATTTGTGATATAGACTGTAACTACATGTATGAAATAAAACAATAACTGTACTATATCAAGAACTCAGATAAACAGAACAAATAACTTGTAATAGATCAAGTTGACCCAGATAAACTATGAACAACAATAACTTACCATAGTATCAAAGTTGAACACAGATAACGAACAACAATAACTTGTCACAGTTCCAAAGTTAAGAAATGAACAAAAAATTAATCAAGTTGACAAGATTTGAACAAACAAATAATTGTCACCCATAGATCAAAGTTGACAATAAACTGAACAAACAATAACTTACCCATAATCAAAATTGACGATAACTAGACAAACAAATATAATGGACAAGTTATGAAAATAATAATGAGAAATTAACTGGAAATCAAAAGACAAAATTAACATGGCAGTTCACAAATACAGTCGCAGTTTTGCTTGTCCTGGAAACGTTAAAATAAAAATTTACTAACACTTCAAGAAATTAAGACATCAGACGTTAGACTCTTAATTGTTGATACAATAAACATCAGACGTTAGACTGCTTAATTGTTGGATACAATAAAACATCAGAAGTTAGACAGAATGGATGGGGTAGACTAAATACAGACATAATGAAAATGAGCTAGACAGACAGACAGATAATTTTAGCAATGTTGGCCAAATAATAATGCTGAATTGAAAACTCAAACCATGATGATGTCAGAGCTGGTGATAATAGTGCTGACGACAACGGTGAGAATTTTGTTGTTGTTCGACCACTGTAAATTCAGACGTATCCATGGCTTCTAATATCTGACATTTTTTGCTTGAAGAGTTGCTTTTCTGATCATCAATATCCCCCGCCACTCAGATGAGCTTTACTTTGACTTCGAAGTAATAGGAATATGAAGATGATAATGAAGATGATGATAAGGATCATGATGACAGTGACGACGATGAGGATGACGAGAAGATGATGATGACGATGATAACGATGATGTAGATGATAATGAAGATGAGCTTACTTGACTGAAATAGGAATGAAGATGATAATGAAAAGGCTTACGATGAAGTAATAGGAATATAAGATGATAATGAAGATGATTACTTGATTCAGAGATAGAATATGAAGATGAAAATGAAGATGATCTTATTGACTTCAAAAGTAATAGGAATATGAAGATGATAGAATGATTACTACTAAAGAATAGAATATGAGATGATAATAAATGATGATAATAAAGATCATGATGACATGACATGATGAGATGGAGATGATATGAGATGATAAGATGATGTAGATGATAGAAGATGATGATGATGAAAGGATCGTGATGACAGTGACGTGAGATATGAGATAAGAAGATGGTGATATGAAATAAGAAAATTCTCAAGAGAAGGATATGATGTGATAATAAGATGATGATGATGATTGATGATATGTTGAGAGATGATGTTGATGATGATTTGATGATGATGATGTTGATGATGTGATGATATGATGATGATGTGATAAAAAGATGATGATGTGATGAGTGTGATAATAAGATGATGATGTGATGATGATGATGATGATGATGATGATGATGATGATGATGATGATGATGATGATGATGATGATGATGATGATGTTGATGATGATGTTGATGATGATGATGATGATGTTGATGATAATGATGATGATGATGATGATGAACATCATATGTGAGGTCTAGGTAAAAAAAAATTAATTGAAATAAAATAATTTCTCAAACGCAGTAAGGACTAATTTTCTCAGTATCATGATCGACCTCGCCAGTTAGAAAGCAGTAGAAGTTTGAATTTTTATACTTTCAGAAATATTTTGAAAAACAATTGGTGAGCTCCCCATGAAGTTGAAAGCTGTGAATGTGTTACATAGAGAGTCGTTGGGAGAATCGTTTAGCACGATCTGTTGTCAAGTATCTGGTCTAATTTGTTGATGGTTTTCTAATGGTGATGACGAGGCTGAGACATGCGCAGTGCGGCTGAGACATGCCTAGTCATTCATGGCTGTTACTACAGTGATAACAACTCCCACAGCGAGAGGAAACACAGAGGAGAGACAGGGGGCCTGGCTGCTGAAACCATCTAACAGTTGGGGGTGTTAACCCTGATGGGGATCATGTGTGTGAATATCAAAACCAGGTCGGGCCCACCATAAAGCCCCCAGGGTGGGTAACAAGGAAATCAATGGTAGAGATTATTTCTCCAGGCCTCGTGGAGTGGGTGCCGCTAACGATAAGGCTGGTTAGGGCTGTAAACGGTTGTATAATGATGAGTTTAAGAAACATAGCTTTTTGATCCTGTAAGCTATTCTCCAGGATTCCTGTCTGAAGTAGAAGAAGGAGAAAAGGACACACGAGAACATCATTAACTGTATTGGGTTGATGTTGTTGAGACTAATGAAGGTGATACATACTTTCTTCAACCGCCACATAGACAATACAGGCTATGTTTGAAATGTTGAAGGTTAATGGCCTAGGTGTAAAACAGTTTGAAGCTTGTGATACCAATCATAAGGAAGTGTATAGATGATTAACATGTCACTGAGTAATCTAATCGACAGAGTGATTATACATATGTTGTAGTTACCGCACATACACTTTGAGAGCGTGCTTAGGGAGGGGCTGGTATTTAGTTACCTCACATACACTTTGAGAGCGTGCTTAGGGAGGCTGGTATTTACGACGAGGAAGGTGGCAAAAGAAGATGAAGCGCTATTACTTTAATGAGGAATACAGAGAGAGGTGTGGGTTCAATTCTTAGGAACCATTCTTTTCATTTTAGCATCGCGTTCTCTTCATGCATGTTTTTATTCTTCACTGTTCTTTAATATTTTATTTATTTATTCTCTAGAGGTCAGATTCAAAGTCACATAGAGAACTCGGGTTGTTAGAGAAGATATCTTTCAATGGTCCCTTTCACATATTTTAAGTGATACATTTAAGTGATACATTTAAGTGATACATCTAAGTGATACATTTAAGTGATACATTTAAGTGATACATTTAAGTGATACATTATTGTTTAAACAAACATTATTATAAAGGTCCCCTTCTACTCGTGACAAACGATTGCTAGATCAGAAATTATAGTAGGGCACCTTGCACATGTAATTGACAAACAACACGTACATCACATTATTGTGCTGCCATTCGAGACCCTTCATTGTATGTATGACTTCCTTTACCTTCTTTCACACCACATCCTCTCTCACACAATCCACTCTTACACCCAATCCTCTCTCACACAATCCACTCTCAAACAATCCACTCTCACACCCCATTTTCCCTCACACATACCCCTCTCACATAATCCACTGTCACACCCCATCATCTCTCACACTCCATTCTCTCTCACAAACCCTCTCTCACTTCATACCCTCACGATCACCTCACTTAAACATCTTACTCTTTCAACCACACACACAACCACACATTTCCACTACGCCCTCACCATTTCCTTTCTTTATGTAAAACCCACAGCCAGACCCCTCACTCGAACGATCTCAAACTAACTGGGTTATTTATTTGTTTTGGTTTGAAACTCGTCCAGGTATGACCTAATGACCTAACGCCATGTTTATCCATTCGCTTGTTAAACTGACATTCATCTTGATATTATTGAAGTCTGCATTTAACATTTCTTCATCTACACAGATCTAAATCTCAGATCCATGTATTTGCCTATCATTATTGATAAACCTCCCAAGGATGTCACTAAATTGGTTGATCCAACAACAACATTCTTTGATGGTACTCATCATTTGAAGATTATCTTCATCTCACAACGGAATGTCCAGAATTAGTTCCGTATCTTCCTTCATTATCTTCATCTCACAACGGAATGTCCAGAATTAGTTCCGTATCTTCCTTCATTATCTTCATCTCACAACGGAATGTCCAGAATTAGTTCCGTATCTTCCTTCATTATCTTCATCTCACAACGGAATGTCCAGAATTAGTTCAGTATCTTCCTTCATTATCTTCATCTCACAACGGAATGTCCAGAATTAGTTCAGTATCTTCCTTCATTATCTTCATCTCACAACTTTTTGTCCAGAATTAGTTCCGTATCTTCCTTCATTATCTTCATCTCACAACGGAATGTCCAGAATTAATTCCGTATCTTCCTTCCTTTCATTGTGTTTAGACATAGATTCCCAAACTTTTTCAGCCCACCGCCCACTTTGCACGACATAAACTTTGTAACCCCCCTCCATATTATAACATATGCCAACGCCCCCAATATATATATACATGCTCTATTTTCACTTTGACATAAAAAATTGATATATATTTTTGTCACACATGGTCAATTTTCAAATAATTATATACATGAAATAGAAAATTGATGAAAAATGGATCGTGTAAGATGGACATAAGATGAATTAAAATGTAGAATTCAAATTTTTAATGATTATTCAATCGCAAAATCGGGAAAAAACTACCCCAAATGCATCTGAACCCACTATCGCCCCCTGGAAAGCTTTAGCGCCACAGGAGGGCGGTACCGCCCACTTTGGAAACGCTGGTTTAGACTAACAACGCATATTCTGTGTTAGTTGATACGTGGCGTCCGACAATATAAAACCAACTAGCGCAAACGGGAAAACCCAAATTTCTTGAGAGGTTGGTTTAGTGTTTGATAGAACTGTAACATTAGTTTCATAAGTGTTTGATAGAACACTGTAACACTGTACACTGAAGTAGGTTTCTGCTATTTCTCACAATTTTACGAGTCAGTGGTTATTTATTGATAAAAAATGTGAATAATACTGATATTTCTTAGTGTTAAATTTAATTTGTAATATAATACAGTATTTATGAAGCACACATAAAAGACCGTGCTAGAAATCTCTTCTTATCCTGAAGCTGTGAGGCAAACCAGGATTGGAGAAGAGAAAGAAAGGCAAGGTGTACGGAGAAGCTCGCTCCAGGTGTCTTCGTTTTCGACCTGATGCTGAGAGACAAAACATGATTAGAGAACAGATAGATAGATAGAAAATATGAGTAACATAATATCGTTATATTTGTAATATAATAACAAGTTGCGTAGTAGTTTTTTTAATGAATTTGTTTTTATCTAACAAAACTGGAATGCGAGGATCACGTGACGGTTGTGTTTTATTTCCTAGAATTACGGGAACGCAATAGAGATTTATTACGGTTTCCCTACTAAATTCATCAACATCATAAAATCCTTCTACAGTGAATCGCGCTGCAGTGTAAGAACAGATTTCGGTAACTCTGACTGGTTCCCAGTGGAAACAGGAGTGAAACAAGGCTGCGTCTTATCGCCAATGCTCTTTGGAATAGCAATTGACTGGGTCATGCGAAATGCACCAATAACGCAAATATGGGCATCAAGTGGGTTGATAAAATTTTAGAAGACCTTGATTTTGCAGACGATATAGCCCTTTTGAGTTCATCACACCAAGATATTCAAATGAAAACAAACCTTCTCCAAAATATCTCAGAACAAATTGGTCTCCAAATCAACACCACAAAAACAAAAATTGTTGACCTTACCAGCAGTCCAGAAAATATTCAACTAAAAACTACACTCTTGAAAAAGTCAAAAGTTTTACATACCTAGGATGATGACATCTACGGGGGATACAGCGCCAGAAATTCCATATAGATTAGCATTGGCATCAAGTGCTTTTAACAAATTGTCAAATATATGGAAGTCCAATTCACTCAGCAAGCACTTAAAATTAAAGATCTTTAACTCTTGTGTGATTCCAGTATTAACTTATGGATGCGAGAGTTGGAAAGCAACAAAAGCTCTAGAAAGAAAATTAGATAACTTTGAGAATAAATGTCTTAGAAGAATACTGAACCTCAAATGGTCAGATTTCAGACCTAATACACAAATAAGACAAGAGACCAAGCAAGAAAATGTATCAAATTTTATAAGAAAGCGCCGCTGGAACTACATCGGCCACACACTTAGAATGGATGAGAGAAGACTCCCTTACCAATCCCTCATATGGACACCAGAGGGAAAAAGAAAACGAGGAAGACCAAGAGAGACTGCGTAGAACCATCACCAGAGAAGGCTCAACGATGGACCTAGTAAACATTAAAGACCTAAAACAGATAGCAACGAACCACGAGACATGGGGAACTATGACCTCTGCCCTATGCGCCGCCCACAGGCCCAAGAGGAAAGACTAACTAAGAAGATTTCCTAGAATTGTTACTTGAGCTCGCCGGCCTTTTGCTATCGAAGGTGTATTGATGTATCAACTGGTGTTTCTCGCTGGGTTTTCCCGTCTTGTCGCACAAATCAGTTTGCCTAGCCACTTCCTCCTGTAGTTATAGGATTTATACAAATTGGAATTGAAAATTTATAATTTAGTTTTAAAACTATATAACTTGCAGTTCCATATTTTATTTAGACTTTTAAAAGCTGATGTTGCTTTGATAATTCGTTGCATAATTTCTTTGTTAGTATTTCCCGTGCAGTCCAAATTGCTAACTCAAATAGTTAAACTACTCTGTTATTTTTATCTTTCTGGATTAGAGTTGTATATCTGCATTACTTGTCCTATGTGTCTTCATTATAGTTATCTTATCGAAGATTATCTACAGTCTAACATTTCCCTCTATCAATGATAAGTTCTCTGTTTTTCCTTTCAATGATCCATTTTTACTCCTGGAAACTTTCATAAGAATTGTTTTAAAATAAATAAAACAAGAATACTTGTAATAAATACTGAATGTGTAAAGAGTTATAAAGCAGGGGTATTTGAAATGTAAGAAATCTAACGTATCAACGAGAAGGTCTTTATCTGCGTACAACAAAAGCTTGGAAAAAAGTTTATAATTAGCAAATCGAGTGGGATTTATATTTACGTAACATTTTCTATCAATATTTTAATTATCCTTTTTTTCTTCTGAGTTTCTCTCAAACTGATATACTTTGACAAGAACAAAACTATGATAACATACAACAATACAGTCCAACACTTTTATTTAATGACGCGCTTCTGACTAATGACCATGTATATATGATGAGGACCGGAGCCGTGTGGCAGTTGTAATACTAATACTACTATTACTACTGTTGCTACTGCTACTACTACTACTACTACTACTACTATTAATACTACTACTACTACTGCTGCAATTCGCTGCTACCACACTACTCTGCTATCTACTACTGCTGCTGCTACTACTACTACTATTAATCTACTACTACTGCTGCAACTACTGCTGCACTACTACTACTGCTGCTATTACTACGCTGCCACTACTACTACTACTACTTCTCTACTACTATTACTACTACTACTGCTACTACTACTACTGCCACTACTACTATTAATACTTCAACTACTACTACCGTTGAAACTACTGTTACTACTACTACTACTACTACTACTACTATTGCAATTACTACTGCTGCTATTACTACTACTACTGCTGTTACTACTACTATTACTACCACTACTGCTACAATGATGCATACCACCAACTAAGCAGAGGACAGGTTGTGATTTTCCATCTACGAACAGGGCACAAGAGGCTGAGGTACCATCTGTTTAATAAGTACAATATAGCCCTTTTGACATATGCACATGTGGCACCAGCAAGATGACAGAGACAGACATAGAGCAAGAATCTCCAATATACAGTGAATAGAGAGAAAACACATGGCCAACTCCCAAATCAGTCCAAGACAAGCTATACGGAAATGTAATAGACTGTGACATAACTACTGTAAAGTACAAATTGATGTCATCAAGACAAGCTATACGGAAATGTACATAGACTCCGGTTGACCACTAACTACTTTAAAAGTATACAAATCGATGTCTGAAAACGCTGCAAAATGAAGAAGAAGAAGAAATAGGAGATGCAAACTGAATCCTGGGTAACTATATTTCTTTAATTTTAAAAACAATATTATTCTTACGACAAAAAACTGAAATAACCTGCTCAGAAATACTTTTTTTTCTGGAAATTCTGTTTATCGTTGAAGCCCGACGGAGTAAAATAAAGCACCAGGGATGTATCACACGGGCACCATGGGGACAGCGGGCGCCGTGTTAGACAGCACTGGCCCATGATATATTGTTTATCGTGTGAGGGCCCATTGCATTGCTCATACCACAATATGACAAATGTTCGTTCGTTTCAATCCACTTTCTTCCACATTATTTATCTTATTCTGACGTTCAATATTAGTGAATACAATATCGTAGGCGAATACTTTAGAGAAAATAAATGGTAACCTGTACCAGAGTCCCTCTCCAAATTGGAAACGCCGATGAAATCATTTTTCAAGACTTGAAACACAACAACGATTAGTACATTTTTTTGGGTCTTTACAGACGATCAATTGTCAAGTGTTTTACCAAAACTTCTGAGTTGTCTCTTGTCTCTCTTGTCTTTCAGTTTATCTCTAAGTTTCTCTTATCTTTCAGTTCATCTCTGTCTCTCTTATCTTTCAGTTCATCTCTAAGTCTCTCTTATCTTTCAGTTCATCTCTAAGTCTCTCTTATCTTTCAGTTCATCTCTAAGTCTCTCTTATCTTTCAGTTCATCCTCTAACAGTCTCTCTTGTCTTTCAGTTCATCTGTAAGTCTCTCTTATCTTTCAGTTCCTCCTTCATCACTAAGTCTCTCTTGTCTTTCAGCTCATCTCTAAGTCTCTCTTGTCTTTCAGTTCATCTCTCATCATCATCATTAATCCTCTCTGCTCCTCGTGGAGCATAGGACCTCAACAGTTGTTCGCCACTCTTCTCGGTCTCTGACTGTTCTTTTTATGGTCTCCCAGGTCAATTGAGCACTCTTCAGCTCCTGAATAAGACCTCGTCTCCAAGTCTGCTTAGGCGGCCTCTTTTCGTTTTCCCTGGGTTCCACTCGAGCACCTTCTAGTGACACTCGACTGTGTCTTCCGCAAGGTATGGCCTATCCATCGCCATCTTCTCCTCTTGACCTGTGTCATCATAGGTTCCTGCCCTGTTCTAATCCACAGATCCGTGTTTGTAACTCTATCATACCATCTCAATCTGAGAATCCGCCCAAACATCGTTGACAAAGGTCTGGATCTTATTTGTATTTGCCCTAGTGACTCGCCAAGTTTCCGAGCCATACAGCAACACAGACTTCACATTTGAGCTGAAAATCCTGAGCTTTGTTTTCGTGGAGATGGCAGCGGACTTCCACACAATGTGCAGGATCGCAAAGGCCTGTCGGGCCTTCCTAATCCTAGCCTTAATGTCATCAGTTCATCTCTAAGTCTCTCTTATCTTTCAGTTCCTTCTTCATCTCTAAGTCTCTCTATCTTTCAGTTCATCTTAAGTCTCTCTTATCTTTCAGTTCCATCTCTAAGTCTCTCTTATCTTTCAGTTCATCTCTAAGTCTCTCTTTCTTTCAGTTCTATCTCTAAGTCTCTCTTATCTTTCAGTTCATCTCTAAGTCTCTCTTGTCTTTCAGTTCATCTCTAAGTCTCTCTTGTCTTTCAGTTCATCTCTAAGTCTCTCTTGTCTTTCAGTTCATCTGTAAGTCTCTCTTATCTTTCAGTTCATCTCTAAGTCTCTTTTCAATAGACCTATATGTATCTCTCATTTCCTTATTAAGTATTGCTATATGTATCTGTGATTTCCTTCTAACTACAGGTTCGTGTCAACGTTATGGTTCACAGACAAGTACGGTAGTTGTGGACAAAGACGGGAAGAAGAAACATACCAGACCCACATTTTCAGGCCAACAGATCTTCGCTTTGGAGAAAACATTTGAACAAACAAAATATCTTGCCGGGCCTGAACGAGCCAGATTGGCATACGCCCTCGGTATGTCCGAATCTCAAGTCAAGGTAGGCATACAGACATTTGTATCTAATATTTGTTTTATATCCATCATTATATGGTTTGTCGTTGACAACATTCCATAACATTAATATGGTTTGTACAACATCAACATTATATGGTTTGTTACAACATGCCAACATTATATGGTTTGTCATCAACATATGGTTTGCAACATTATATGGTTTGCTACAACATTCAACATTATATGGTTTGTAATAACATATATCCAACATTATATGGTTTGCTACAATACAACATGCAACATTATATGGTTTGTAACAACATTCAACATTATATGGTTTAACTTAAGGCAACATTCAACATTATATGGTTTGCTACAACATTCAACATTATATGGTTTGTTACAACATCAATTACGTTTAAACATTATATATGGTTTGTCATACAATGCAACATTCACTTGTAACATTCATATAACTCTAGTTGCAACATAACATAGTAAATTAGTTTCACAACTGTTGCACTTGGATAGAGAAGAATCAGTGTCATCAATAAACAAGGCGCAGCAGTAGATGATCCGCTAGAAATATCAGAAGAGACCGGTTAGAAATGAAGACATCAGGAATAAAGTCTGTACAACAACAGTACTGAACTACAACAAGAAACAACAAATTCAATGCTTCGGTCACATTAACAGATTACCAACAGACAGTGTGCCATAAAAGAAATGCTGTCTGATAGGATGATAGCAAACAAGGTGGACCAAACAAATAATAGAGATAGATAAAGACACCATGTCTGAAGCACACACACAAAACCCGTTCTAAAAATCTCTTCTTATTCAGAAACTGAGGCGAAACAGAATTAGAGAAAGACGAAGAAAAATATCAAATGTTGTTGATAATGTTGTTGATAATGTTGATGATAATGTTGTTGATAATGTTGTTGATAATGTTGATGATAATGTTGTTGATAATGTTGATGATAATGTTGTTGATAATGTTGTTGATAATGTTGTTGATAATGTTGTTGATAATGTTGTTGATAATGTTGTATAAGTTATAATGTTGTTGATAATGTTGTTGATAATAGTTGTTGATAATGTTGTTGATAATGTTGATATGGATAATGTTGATTGGATAATGTCTGTTGATAAGTGTTGAAATGTGATATAATGTTGTTGATAATGTTGATGTATAATGTTGATGATAATGTTGATGATAAGATGTTGTTGATAATGTTGGATGATAATGTTGTTGATAATGTTGTTGATAATGTTGATGATAATGTTGATGATAATGTTGATGATAATGTTATTGATAATGTTGTTGATAATGTTGATGATAATGTTGATGATAATGTTGATGATAATGTTGTTGCTAATGTTGATGATAATGTTGATGGTAATGTTGATTGGATAATGTTGTTGATAATGTTGATGATAATGATTGATGATAATGTTGATTGTATAATGTTGATGATAAATGTTGGATGGATAATGTTGATGATAGTGATAATGTTGTTGATAAATGTTGGAATGTATTAATGTTGATGATAATGTTGATGATAATGTTGAGTGATGATAATATTAGTTGATAATGTTGTATAGATGAATGATTAGTTGATGTGATGATTGATGATAATGTTGTTGATAATGTTGTTGATAATGTTGATATTATTGATGAAATGTTTAAGTTAAAATGTTATTTTATATCATATTTTAGTTTGTATTGATGTACAAGATCGTGTAATGTGCTTGTGTGTGCTGTGTGCGCGTGTGTGTGTGCGTGTAAGTGTGGTGCGTGTGTGCGTGCGCCCGTGTGTGTGTGCGTGAGTGCGTGTGTGCGTGTGTGCGTGTGTGTGTGTTCGTGCCTGCGTGCGTGTGTGTGTGCGTGTGTGTGCGTGTGTGTTATATCCCATTATAAAACTAGACAGTATCCAGTACACTTGTATATGTTTGTACTTGGATCGGGACTGGCGACCATGTCGCTTCAACAAGTTTGATCATATTTTCTGTGCAGTAGAACTATGAAACAGATGACGACCACATTAAACAGTACAAAAACTAGCTGGATGAACGTTACAGTACAGACGGTAAGCTGGTTGCGTGGCGATGAAAGGAGGGGGGGGGGATGTTTTCAACACAGATATCACTAACTACACTTAACCACGCTGAACAACTGAAATGTGTAACTTAATGGTGGTACAAACTGATAACTGATCAGCGTATGGTGTTTCACTAATGGTTAGAATCTGCGGGCTAATTGGCATGAGCTCAATGAGAATTAATAATTGTGTAAAGTATTTTATGACAATTCTCTGTTGCTGGTCTCATAAAGATATAGCTGTTTAAATTTCACGAAATTATACTGTCAAATTTGCATATTCTAATTACCAGCATATCACAATTAACTTGTAATCTGTTTTCTTTCTGCACGATCTAAGCCATTCAAGATGGCTTCGATTTGTTGTATCAACATCGGATCGGATATGGTGGGATAATAGAAATTGTATCACCCCTATACACCACCGTATGGTAGTTTTCAGAGAAGTTAGTAAATTAAAAATGTTATATTGTGACAATATATGTGTCATATATGATGTGACAAGTTCATATATGATGTGACAAGTTCATATGATGAGTATATGATTGCAGTCAATATAATGCAATAAGAATCATTTCTGATTGAAATTTGCACAGATTTTAAATATAATAAGTTGAGACTAGTGTTATTGAGTAGCATTGTCAGTGAAAATAAATACAAAATGGTGGCTATTAAAAAACAAGATCAGAACGAATCTCCTTCTCTGCCACCATTTACTTCTTTATAGATGAGTTTGGTGGGAGGGGGAGTGATCTTGTGTATGCTTGTTCTAATACACTTTCTAAGCTGTTATTCATTTTCTTAAAGCTGTTCTTGATGCCGTCGCTCCATCGTTTGCGTGATCTTCCTCTTGATCTGTACTCGTTATACTTTTTCATTGTGGCTCTCTGAGGTAGACGATATCTGGGAATTCTTGTCAGGTGTCACAACCGTTTAATTTATTGTTCTTTTATGAATTTCATAACTGGTTTTACATCCAGTCTTCTTCTAATTTCTTCATTTCTAATTTTGTCTTTTATTGTCACACCTGCAGCTCTTCTATGGCACCTCATCTCTGTCATTATGATTTTGTCTTTTATTGTCACACCTGCAGCTCTTCTAGGCGTCTCTTCTTCTCTCCTTCTTCTTCTTTGCGTTCGTTCTTTACGACCAATTTTAATCACTCTTTGTGATATGTTTGATCTTTGCCAAGAACGTGTATACGTTGACATTGGTTTGGTAGGCCCCTAAACGCATAGACTTCTACACGCTTAGGACATATGCATCCGATTTCATCCAAACCTCCTTAGTCGCCTCTTACGACATTCATGGCATGTAACAGTGGTTCTATTCTTTACACCCCAAATTTGGGCCTGGTAACCACTCTCTTATTGTCACTCTGCATCTCTTCTATGGCACCTCATCTCTGTCGTTATGATTTCCTGCTCATAAACAAATACACTTGAATATTAGCTGAAGAAAGTGTTGATGAAATGAAGTTCGAATTTAATGTTTGCTAACTGTTTTTTCCTGAGATCCTAAATACCTGTTTGAGAGTAGCAGTAGCGTAGTTGTTAGTGAACGCGCTTATTATGTGCATCGTTCGGGTTCAATATCAAAGAGGCCGTAGAATATTTGTCCAATCATAACGGCTTTCAAATCTAGCAAGCTTGGATTGAGTAGCAGACAAAAGTTCTGGAAGTAAAGGTAACCGACAACAGTTTAATCACTGTTATCGTATTTTTTCAGGACCTTTATCGTTTTTTCCTTGTCCGTAAAATAGGACAAATTCTTCTATAAATCATTATTTCAATAACTGTTATTTTGTTCTCAACAAGTCTGTGCTATATTTCACCACGTATCACTACAAACTATCTACTTCAATATATCGTGCTATATTTCACCACGTATCACTACAAACTATCTACTTCAATATATCTGTGCTATATTTCACCATGTATCACTACAAACTATCTACTTCAATATATCTGTGCTATATTCCACCATGTATCACTACAACTATCTACATTATATAATGTCATTAATATTCACGTATCATAATCAAACATATCAATATATCCTGATCAATCACCTTACTAAACTATCAATCATATCCAGTTAATCACTTCTAAACTATCACTTCAACATGCTAATCACTTCTACACTCATCATTACTTCAATATATGCTCAAAATGCTATATTTAATGATCACTACAAACTATCTACTTCAAACTATCAATGACTTATATCACAATATTCACCTACAACTATCTACTTCTATATATTCTATATTTCAACTTATATAAAATCTATCATAATATAATTGTTTTTCACTACATTATATACAATTAATACTTAATATAGTCTGTATTTCAAATATTTCCCATTTATCAACTACGTAAATCTATTTTTCTTCAATATATCTGCTATATTATTTCACATTGTATCATTCGTTGACAACTATTACTTCAATATATCTTCAAGTCTATATTTGCATGTATCAACACTACAGACTACTAATTCAATTATATCGTGCTATATTTAGACTTTACTCACCTACAACGATTCATTCTCCAACTATATCTGTTTATATTTCTGAATGTCATGCTCTTAAGCTATCTACTTCAATATAGTGCTATATTCACAGGTATCACTGAAAGAACATGTACTCTAATATCAGTGCTATATTCACCAGTACACTACAAACTACTACTTCAATATATCTGTGAATATTCTCACCATTCAATCAGAACTAATAACTAACAATCATATCTTAGCTATATTTCACATGATCACTAAAACTATCTACTTAATAATTGTGCATATTTTCACCATTCACTACAAATATCTTACTAAGTCATTCCTCTATAATTTCCAGTTATATAATCATCTACTTCAGAAATATCCTGTGCTATATTTCTTACATTGTATCAATTCTATGACTATAATATATTGAAACAAGTTACATGGATTTCACATGTAATACATAAACAAAACTATTACCCTTAACAATATATGTGCTATATTAATGTATCACTGAAACTACTATAAGTGAATATGATGTCATATTCCTCTGTATCAACATAAAATAATTACTGATTCATGTTCCTTAAATATCACTTAATATTGTCTATATTTCACCATGTATCACTACAAAATATCTACTTCAATATATATGTGCATATTCCACCATGTATCACTACAAACTATCTACTTCAATATCTTGCTATATTCACCACGTATCACTACAAACTATCTACTTCAATATATCTGTGCTATATTCCACCATGTATCACTACAAACTATCTACTTCCATATATCTGTGCTATATTCCACCACGTATCACTACAAACTATCTACTTCAATATATCTGTGCTATATTTCACCATGTATCACTACAATCTATCTACTTTCATATATCTGTGTATATTTCACCACGTATCACTACAAACTATCTACTTAATATATCTGTGCTATATTTCACCATGTATCACTACAAACTATCTACTTCAATATATCCGTGCTATATTTCACCATGTATCACTACAAACTATCTACTTCAATATATATGTGCTATATTTCACCATGTATCACTACAAACTATCTACTTCAATATATCTGTGCTATATTTCACCATGTATCACTACAAACTATCTACTTCAATATATCTGTGCTATATTCCACCATGTATCACTACAAACTATCTACTTCAATATATCTGTGCTATATTCCACCATGTATCACTACAAACTATCTACTTCAATATATCTGTGCTATATTCCACCATGTATCACTACAAACTATCTACTTCAATATATCTGTGCTATATTTCACCATGTATCACTACAAACTATCTACTTCAATATATCTGTGCTATATTTCACCATGTATCACTACAAACTATCTACTTCAATATATCTGTGCTATATTTCACCATGTATCACTACAACCATCTACTTCAATATATCGTGCTATATTTCACCATATATCACTACAAACTATTACTTCAATATATCCGTGCTATATTTCACCATGTATCACTACAATCTATCTACTTCAATATATCCGTGCTATATTTCACCATGTATCACTACAAACTATCTACTTCAATATATCGGTGCTATATTTCACCATGTATCACTACAAACTATCTACTTCAATATATCTGTGCTATATTTCACCATGTATCACTACAAACTATCTACTTCAATATATCGGTGCTATATTTCACCATGTATCACTACAAACTATCTACTTCAATATATCTGTGTTTTATTTCACCATGTATCACTAAACTATCTACTTCAATATATCTGTGCTATATTTCACCATGTATCACTATAAACTATCTACTTCAATATATTGTTATATTCACCATGTATCACTAAACTATCTACTTCATATATCTGTGCTATATTCACCATGTATCACTAAACTATCTACTTCAATATATCTGTGCTATATTCCACCATGTATCACTATAACTATCTACTTCCATATATCTGTGCTATATTCCACCACGTATCACTACAAACTATCTACTTCAATATATCTGTGCTATATTTCACCATGTATCACTACAATCTATCTACTTCAATATATCTGTGCTATATTTCACCACGTATCACTACAAACTATCTACTTCAATATATCTGTGCTATATTTCACCATGTATCACTACAAACTATCTACTTCAATATATCTGTGCTATATTTCACCATGTATCACTACAAACTATCTACTTCAATATATATGTGCTATATTTCACCATGTATCACTACAAACTATCTACTTCAATATATCCGTGCTATATTTCACCATGTATCACTACAAACTATCTACTTCAATATATCTGTGCTATATTCCACCATGTATCACTACAAACTATCTACTTCAATATATCTGTGCTATATTCACCAGTATCACTCAAACTATCTACTTCAATATATCTGTGCTATATTTCACCATGTATCACATCAAACTATCTACTTCAATATATCTGTGCTATATTTCACCATGTATCACTACAAACTATCTACTTCAATATATCTGTGCTATATTTCACCATGTATCACTACAAACTATCTACTTCAATATATCGGTGCTATATTTCACCATGTATCACTACAACCATCTACTTCAATATATCTGTGCTATATTTCACCATGTATCACTACAAACTATCTACTTCAATATATCCGTGCTATATTTCACCATGTATCACTACAAACTATCTACTTCAATATATCCGTGCTATATTTCACCATGTATCACTACAAACTATCTACTTCAATATATCGTGACTATATTTCACCATGTATCACTACAAACTATCTACTTCAATATATCCGTGCTATATTTCACCATGTATCACTACAAACTATCTACTTCAATATATCTGTACTATATTTCACCATGTATCACTACAAACTATCTACTTCAATATATCTGTGCTATATTTCACCATGTATCACTACAAACTATCTACTTCAATATATCCGTACTATATTCCACCACGTATCACTACAAACTATCTACTTCAATATATCTGTGCTATATTTCACCATGTATCACTACAAACTATCTACTTCAATATATCCGTGCTATATTTCACCATGTATCACTACAAACTATCTACTTCAATATATCCGTGCTATATTCACCGTATCACTACAAACTATCTACTTCAATATATCGGCTATATTTCACCATGTATCACTACAAACTATCTACTTCAATATATCCGTGCTATATTTCACCATGTATCACTACAAACTATCTACTTCAATATATCTGTGCTATATTTCACCATGTATCACTACAAACTATCTACTTCAATATATCTGTGCTATATTTCACCATGTATCACTACAAACTATCTACTTCAATATATCCGTGCTATATTTCACCACGTATCACTACAAACTATCTACTTCAATATATCTGTGCTATTTCACATGTATCACTACAAACTATCTACTTCAATATATCCGTGCTATATTTCACCATGTATCACTACAAACTATCTACTTCAATATATCCGTGCTATATTTCACCATGTATCACTACAAACTATCTACTTCAATATATCCGTGCTATATTTCACCATGTATCACTACAAACTATCTACTTCAATATATCCGTGCTATATTTCACCATGTATCACTACAATCTATCTACTTCAATATATCCGTGCTATATTTCACCATGTATCACTACAAACTATCTACTTCAATATATCCGTGCTATATTTCACCATGTATCACTACAAACTATCTACTTCAATATATCCGTGCTATATTTCACCATGTATCACTACAAACTATCTACTTCAATATATCCGTGCTATATTTCACCACGTATCACTACAAACTATCTACTTCAATATATCCGTGCTATATTTCACCATGTATCACTACAAACTATCTACTTCAATATATCCAAGTCTATATTTCCCATGTATCACTACAAAATATCTACTTAATATATCCGTGCTATATTTCACCATGTATCACTACAAACTATCTACTTCAATATATCCGTGCTATATTCCACCATGTATCACTACAAACTATCTACTTCAATATATCCGTGCTATATTCACCACTGTATCACTAAAACTATCTACTTCAATATATCTGTGCTATATTTCACCATGTATCACTACAAACTATCTACTTCAATATATCCGTGCTATATTTCACCATGTATCACTACAAACTATCTACTTCAATATATCCGTGCTATATTTCACCATGTATCACTACAAACTATCTACTTCAATATATCTGTGCTATATTTCACCATGTATCACTACAAAATATCTACTTCAAAATATCCGTGCTATATTTCACCATGTATCACTACAATCTATCTACTTCAATATATCCGTGCTATATTTCACCATGTATCACTACAAACTATCTACTTCATATATCCGTGTATATTCCACCATATCACTACAAACTATCTACTTCAATATATCTGTGCTATATTTCACCATGTATCACTACAAACTATCTACTTCAATATATCCGTGCTATATTTCACCACGTATCACTACAAACTATCTACTTCAATATATCCGTGCTATATTTCACCATATATCACTACAAACTATCTACTTCAATATATCCGTGCTATATTTCACCATGTATCACTACAAACTATCTACTTCAATATATCCGTGCTATATTTCACCAAGTATCACTACAAACTATCTACTTCAATATATCTGTGCTATATTTCACCATGTATCACTACAAACTATCTACTTCAATATATCCGTGCTATATTTCACCATATATCACTACAAACTATCTACTTCAATATATCAGTGCTATATTTCACCATGTATCACTACAAACTATCTACTTCAATATATCCGTGCTATATTTCACCATGTATCACTACAAACTATCTACTTCAATATATCTGTGCTATATTTCACCATGTATCACTACAAACTATCTACTTCAATATATCTGTGCTATATTTCACCATGTATCACTACAAACTATCTACTTCAATATATCGGTGCTATATTTCACCATGTATCACTACAAACTATCTACTTCAATATATCTGTGCTATATTTCACCATGTATCACTATAAACTATCTACTTCAATATATCCATGCTATATTTCACCATGTATCACTACAACTATCTACTTCAATATATCTGTGCTATATTTCACCATGTATCACTACAAACTATCTACTTCAATATATCTGTGCTATATTTCACCATGTATCACTACAATCTATCTATTTCAATATATCCGTGCTATATTTCACCATGTATCACTACAAACTATCTACTTCAATATATCCGTGCTATATTTCACCATGTATCACTACAAACTATCTACTTCAATATATCCGTGCTATATTTCACCATGTATCACTCCAAACTATCTACTTCAATATATCCGTGCTATATTTCACCACGTATCACTACAAACTATCTACTTCAATATATCCGTGCTATATTTCACCATGTATCACTACAAACTATCTACTTCAATATATCCAAGTATATTCACCAGTATCACTACAAACTATCTACTTCAATATATCCGTGCTATATTTCACCATGTATCACTACAAACTATCTACTTCAATATATCTGTGCTATATTCCACCATGTATCACTACAAACTATCTACTTCAATATATCCGTGCTATATTTCACCATGTATCACTACAAACTATCTACTTCAATATATCCGTGCTATATTCCACCATGTATCACTACAAACTATCTACTTCAATATATCCGTCTATATTTTACCATGTATCACTAAAACCATCTACTTCAATATATCCATGCTATATTCACCATGTATCACTACAAACTATCTACTTCAATATATCTGTGCTATATTTCACCATGTATCACTACAAACTATCTACTTCAATATATCCATGTATATTTCCCCCATGTATCACTACAAACTATCTACTTCAATATATCCGTGCTATATTTCACCATGTATCACTACAAACTATCTACTTCAATATATCCGTGCTATATTCCACCATGTATCACTACAAACTATCTACTTCAATATATCTGTGCTATATTTCACCATGTATCACTACAAACTATCTACTTCAATATATCCGTGCTATATTTCACCATGTATCACTACAAACTATCTACTTCAATATATCTGTGCTATATTTCACCATGTATCACTACAAACTATCTACTTCAATATATCCAATGTATATTTCACCATGTATCACTACAAACTATCTACTTCAATATATCTGTGCTATATTTCACCATGTATCACTACAAACTATCTACTTCAATATATCCGTGCTATATTCCACCATGTATCACTACAAACTATCTACTTCATATATCGTGCTATATTTCACCATGTATCACTACAAACTATCTACTTCAATATATCCGTGCTATATTTCACCATGTATCACTACAAACTATCTACTTCAATATATCCGTGCTATATTCCACCATGTATCACTACAAACTATCTACTTCAATATATCTGTGCTATATTTCACCATGTATCACTACAAACTATCTACTTCAATATATCCAGTCTATATTCACCATGTATCCTACAAACTATCTACTTCAATATATCTGTGCTATATTTCACCATGTATCACTACAAACTATCTACTTCAATATATCCGTGCTATATTTCACCATGTATCACTACAAACTATCTACTTCAATATATCGGTGCTATATTTCACCATGTATCACTACAAACTATCTACTTCAATATATCTGTGCTATATTTCACCATGTATCACTACAAACTATCTACTTCAATATATCTGTGCTATATTTCACCATGTATCACTACAAACTATCTACTTCAATATATCGGTGCTATATTTCACCATGTATCACTACAAACTATCTACTTCAATATATCCGTGCTATATTTCACCATGTATCACTACAAACTATCTACTTCAATATATCCGTGCTATATTTCACCACGTATCACTACAAACTATCTACTTCAATATATCGTGCTATATTTCACCATGTATCACTACAAACTATCTACTTCAATATATCGGTGCTATATTTCACCATGTATCACTACAAACTATCTACTTCAATATATCCGTGCTATATTTCACCATGTATCACTACAAACTATCTACTTCAATATATCTGTACTATATTTCACCATGTATCACTACAAACTATCTACTTCAATATATCTGTGCTATATTTCACCATGTATCACTATAAACTATCTACTTCAATATATCGTCTATATTCACCATGCATCACTACAAACTATCTACTTCAATATATCTGTGCTATATTTCACCATGTATCACTACAAACTATCTACTTCAATATATATGTGCTATATTTCACCATGTATCACTACAAACTATCTACTTCAATATATCTGTGCTATATTTCACCATGTATCACTACAAACTATCTACTTCAATATATCTGTGCTATATTTCACCATGTATCACTACAAACTATCTACTTCAATATATCGGTGCTATATTTCACCATATATCACTACAACTATCTACTTCAATATATCCGTGCTATATTTCACCATATATCACTACAAACTATCTACTTCAATATATCTGTGCTATATTTCACCATGTATCACTACAAACTATCTACTTCAATATATCCGTGCTATATTTCACCATGTATCACTACAAACTATCTACTTCAATATATCTGTGCTATATTTCACCAAGTATCACTACAAACTATCTACTTCAATATATCTGTGCTATATTTCACCATGTATCACTACAAACTATCTACTTCAATATATCTGTGCTATATTTCACCATGTATCACTACAAACTATCTACTTCAATATATCTGTGCTATATTTCACCATGTATCACTACAAACTATCTACTTCAATATATCTGTGCTATATTCCACCATGTATCACTACAAACTATCTAGTCAATATATCCGTCTATTCACCATGTATCACTACAAACTATCTACTTCAATATATCTGTGCTATATTCCACCATGTATCACTACAAACTATCTACTCAATATATCTGTTATATTCACCATGTATCACTACAAACTATCTACTTAATATATCGTGCTATATTTCAAATGTATCACTAAACTATCTACTAATATATCTGTGTATATTCACATGTATCACTACAAACTTCTACTTCAATATATCGTATATCTCACCATATGTATCACTACAAACTATCTACTTCAATATATCTGTGCTATTTCACCACTGTATCACTACAAACTATCTACTTCAATATATCTGTGCTATATTTCACCATGTATCACTACAAACTATCTACGATTGCTAATGGATCAATTAATCACTCAAACTATCAATCAATTTAACTGTCAATCACTTTAAACCATCATCACTTATAAACTATCAATACTTGATAATGACATTAATCACTTCTAAACCTCATCAATCATTCTAAACCTGACAATCACTTCTAAACCAGTCAATCACTTTAAACTTGATCAGTCACTTAAACCTGATCAGTCACTTCAAACCTCGATCAATACTCTAAACCTATCAATCACTTCTAAACCGATCAATCATTTCTATTTGATCATATTTTCCAACTTCTATTGAACAATCTTCTAATATAATCATTCTTCAAGCTATCATTATTTTAAAATTTTAATGAATGATTTAAAGGTTATATTTTTCAAACTTTCTATTTTTATCCAACTTATAAATCGTCAGTTTTTGTCAAGTACATTAATTTCAGTTGTCAGAAGCTGTTTCATTTCTGGAGCTGTAACTCTATTTTTAAACACGACTTTCTCAGTTATATTTGAGATCAGACGCTACAGAGTAAATGTCATGTATGCTTCGATCAGTGGCGCTGGTAGACATGTTGAGATTTAGCGTCAGACCTATTGGCAGACGATTCCATTTCCTCAGCTTGAGCGAACGTGTTTATTTTCTGAGAATGTCGACTGTCTTCTGCTGACGGTCTGATCATTCAACTGAGGGACACAGAGGTAACGAAGAGATAGTCTCAATGATGCCAGGCCGCTAGGGTACACCCCGACAGCGCTAAATAACACTGAGCTTGGCAAATGTTAAAGGAATTGTTCACTTCGCTCAAATCATGAATTTAATAAACTAACAGGTCAATGCTGCTATCTCAATGAAAGAGATCACGAGAAATACAGGCTGAAAAGTAAATTGAAGGGTTTCATCATTCAGAGTTTATATACTTTACGGTCCATTCCTTCTTAAGTTGATCAGTTTATGACACCTTCAGAAAGTATCACAATGTATGGGTAGTGTTTGCTCTTGTTTACTTATTCTCGTATCAAGTTCTAGATGACTATGTAAATAGTATTGGAAACAAAAGTTACATGGAGCATTCATGAAACTAAACAGTATGAAGTGAGTGCCTCTGTAACAATATAGAGTGGGCTATTATTATGTAAGTGGGGTGCTCTGTAACAACATAGAAAGTGGGAATATGATGTCATGTGTCTGTAACAACTCTGTAACAAATAGAAAGTGGGAATATGATGTCAGTGTCGTCCTCTGTAAAAATGAAATATAGAAAGTGGGAATATGATGTCAGTGTCGTCCTCTGTAACAACATAGAAAGTGAGAATATGATGTCAGTGTCGTCCTCTGTAACAACATAGAAAGTGGGAATATGATGACAGACAACAAGATTGCATAATTAAGATAAAAATATTTCCATTGAAAGAAATGAAAGTCATGCGGAGTACTTTATTTCCTTGTATTTAGAAAAAAATGTCTAATGTTTGATCATTGTAATGTTTTACATTTTTTCTACTTGAGTGAGATTTTCTCTTGTAACACAATATAATTATATACTTTCATTTCTGACACAAAATAATCTTCTCTCATGTTCATGACATATATATATATATACTTTCTCTCTATGTTCATGAATATATATACTTATGTACAACACATATATATATATATCTCTCTCTCATGTTCATGACAATATATATATATATATATTCTTCTCTCATGTTCATGACAAAATATATATATACTTCTCTCTCATGTTCATGACACTATATATATATATATATATATACTCTCTCTCTCATGTTCATGACATATATATATATATATATATATACTTCTCTCTCATGTTCATGACACATATATATATATATACTTCTCTCTCATGTTCATGACACATATATATATATATATATATATCTCTCTCATGTTCATGACACACATATATATATATATATTCTCTCCTCATGTTCATGACAACATATTATAATATTTCTCTCATAGTTCTGTCTAAACATTTTATTAATTATATAAACTTATCTTTTCATGTTTAACATCTTACACATTATATATATATCATACTTCTCTCTCTCATGTCTCATAAGTTCTTCAGTTTGTACAAACTATTCAACAATCATTTTCTTGTATAGTTCTTTGTCTATAAACTTATCTTTTATCTTACATGTCTATAAACTTATCTTTTATCTTACATGTCTATAAACTTATCTTTTATCTTACATGTCTATAAACTTATCTTTTAACTTAAAGTTAAGTTAATTGCATATCCTTTACAGGACTTTGCGAATCAACCCCAGCTTTTTAACGCTGTTTGTGATTTTCTAGGCATTATTACGTTCAGTAGTTTGCCATTGCTTTCTGAATGGGTGGTGCCACCGTGCTTTTGTAAAAATCCACTCGAAACAATTTGCAACCAAATTGTCCGCATCGTGGTTCGAACTCAGAACGTCAGGGTTAATAGACCGAGTCACTATCCCTAAGCCACAGAAGCTAAGAGATTTAGAAATGTCTTGCAGCACAAACATATCTGGATAAATATTTTCCATTGAATAAGTAAATCTTTGGGTAGATTAGATATTGCTTGAGAAAACTCAGATCAGTTATCAGAGGACTCCCAAGAGAAGGAGAGAGAAGAAGAGAAAGAGAGAGAACGAAGAGAGAAGAGAGAGAACGAAGAGAGAGAGAGAGAGAACGAAGAGAGAAGGAGAGAGAGAGAACAGAAGAGAGAGAGAAAGAGAGAGAGAGACGAAGAGAAGAGAAGAGAGAGAAGAGAAGAGAGAAGAAGAGAGAAAGAGAAGAGAAGAGAGAGAAAGAGAGAGAAGAGAGAAGAAGAGAAGAGAGAGAGAGAGGAACGAAGAGAAAGAGAGAGAGAAGAGAGAAGAGAGAGAGAGAAGAGAGAAAGAGAGAAAGAAGAGAGAAGAGAGAGAAGAGAAAGAGAGAGAGAACGAGAGAGAAAGAGAAGAGAGAGAAGAAGAAGAGAAGAGAGAGAACGAAGAGAAGAGAGAAGAAGAGAGAGAAGACGAAGAGAGAAGAGAAGAAGAGAGAAAGAGAGAGAGAGAGAACGAAGAGAGAAAGAGAGAGAGAGAACGAAGAGAGAAAGAGAGAGAGAAGAGAAGAAAGAGAAAGAGAGAGAAGAAGAGAGAGAGAAGAGAGAAAGAGAGAGAGAGAAGAGAGAAGAAGAGAGAAAGAAGAGAAGAGAGAGAGAACGAAGAGAAAGAGAGAGAACGAGAGAAGAAAAGAGAAGAAGAGAGAGAAAGAAGAAGAGAAAGAGAGAGAGAAAGAAGAGAAAGAGAGAAAGAAAAGAGAGAAAGAAGAAGAGAGAAAGAGAAGAGAGAAAGAAAGAGAAGAAGAGAAAGAGAGAGAGAAGAGAAAGAATAAAATGAGAAGAATTGAGTGAAGAGATGAGTGTACGGATGAAAGGAATTATGAAAAGATAGAAATAATGAGTCAATTGTGTAGTCTACTGTGCACGCATGTGTGTGTGTGTGTGGACAGAGATAGAGAGAGATGGAGAGAGAGATGGAGAGAGAAGATGAGAGAGAGAGGAGAGAGAGATGGAGAGAGAAAGATGGAGGAAGAGAGATGGAGAGAGGGTGGAGAGAGAGATGGAGAGAGAGATGGAGAGAAAGATGGAGAGAGAGAGATGGAGAGAGAGAGATGGAGAGAGAGATGGAGAGAGTGAGATGGAGAGAGAGATGGAGAGAGAGAGATGGAGAGAGATGGAGAGAGAGATGGAGAGAGAGATGGAGAGAGAGAGAGAGATGGAGAGAGAGAGATGGAGAGAGAGAGATGAGAGAGAGAGATGAGAGAGAGAGATGAGAGAGAGAGATGAGAGAGAGAGATGAAAGAGAGAGAGAGATGGAGAGAGAGAGATGGAGAGAGAGATGAGAGAGAGAGAGAGAGAGAGATGAGAGAGAGAGAGAGAGAGAGATGAGAGAGATGAGAGTGGATGAAAGAAATGACAAAGATTATAATAAATAATATACATGACGCACACTTTCACGCACATTTGCACGCTCATCATATATATATTTACAATTTGCAAAGAGATTTCCTATAATTTTTCTATTGTCAGTATCTCCAATTGGATGGAAAGTATGACCAAACATTACAAAACATTGAATGTTACAAAGCCATTGAGAATGTTCAAATTTTGAAAGATGCATAGACGATGCATTTGTTAAGTTCGATTTTAATGATGTCTCTGAGAAACGGCTGTTTTATGTTAATGAGTCTAGAGAGGTTGAATCTCATTTGCATGGACGATTCTAACATTGCACGTGCTGAGATTTTCCACCAATCAGGACATTTTTATCGTCAGGGAGGATACAATGTGCGCACGTGCTGACGAGAAAGCGTGAACCGCCCTAGTTCAGGAAGCTGAGAGGGACGAGTAGTTGAAACGTCAAATATCAACGTTCACTTTTCAAATTTATGATCAACGTAACGAACGTAGATCATGATTTGTACCAGTGTGAAATTTTTCCTATTGTTTGTATTCTCTTGTACTTCTTAATGGGGTCTCTTGTCATGGCTTTCCTCATCCAGACAGTTTGAAATGAGCCGTTGTTGAATGGTTGATGTGTTTCGAATAATTGAAAGGCGTTTCATGACTTCTTTTATCTTGAAATCTATGTTCACCAATTCTTTATCAAGATTTGATACTAATTTAATTTTCTTCATGATGAGCTTCTCATGCTGATGAGGTCTTTTAGCTTTCGCTACCAGTTAGTTTTATTTCTGATTTTTCTGTTAAGAGTAGCTTTTGTTACGCATATCCAGAAATTTTTATACGTTGATACATCAATCGCCAGGCAGTGACCATTGACTACAAACACTTTCGTTGTGCGTACGTTCACCAGCTGAGGGTCGCTTTCATTAGAAGAGTTACAGGAGAAATGGTTCCGCACACGATCGTGTTTAATCCCAGGTGACCTCCCTCCCAGTAGGACCCCTTGTTCTGGTCTTTCACGCGCAATGACGTAACTAAAATGCGTATGCCTCTCGGGTGATATGCTCAGAAAAATCAACGTTTAACGACAGTATCATGCGCAGTCAACACAGATCGATTTGCTGACAATGTTTGCTAGCCGTTAATTAAAACACCTGGAAACAAAACGACTATTTGCAGGCGTCACCAGAACTATTGTTATAAAGATGGATTGCATGGAGGGAAAATTAACTTTGAATTTGTCGCTAGTTTGTAAGCTTCATACAACGATTACGTTTAACTTGATCGGAAGTAGGGCGGATACTGAAGACATTTCTTGCAGTGCGTGTTTAGTTTTGCATTTTTGTGTGTGTTTACAGCTCGTTAATATTAACATGTACTTTTACTTCTGTTTAGTACTCTCTCAAGTAATGGGTGGTTGGGGTATAGGGAGGAGGGTGGTCTTCTAATATCTTGGGACACTACTTCTAGAATAAAACTCACGTTGGTATAGTTGTTAGTGCACTTGTTTTATAAACGGATGGTAGCAGTTTGATCCATAATTGAAGTGGACTTCTGAACAGCCCCACATCTAGAGAGACGATGTTAGTGATTGCAGAACAGAATCTCATTACTGCTGTCGACACCCTGCAAAATAGGAAGACAACTGGACAGAATCTCATTACTGCGGCTGACACCCTGCAAAATAGGAAGGCAACTGGACAGGAGGAGCCACCCCCCCCCCCCTGTATTAATAATGTCCTTATTACTTAATAGCTACACACAAAAAACAAATATGAGACATACGCCTATGACTAGTAATGCGTATATCACCCTGGAATCTAAAATGATAAAAATAACACAGCAGCTTATTTATTTAGGTAACAATTTTGACTGCACGGCAAATATTTAACAAAATAAATTATGTTACGAATATTGTCAAAACAATATCAGCTTTTAAAAGTCTTTAAAAAAAACTATGGAACTCAAAGTTATATAGTTTTAAAACTTTATTGCAAATTTTCAATTCCAATGTTGTATCAATCCTAACATATACCAGCGAGAGTTGTATCAATCCTAACATATACCAGCGAGAGTTGTATAACAGAAACACCCAGTATCACTACCAGAAATTAAGACACATATCAAAAGAGAGTACAAAGAGGTATGGAGGCAACAAACCCACAGCAAACACCCACAAGATCCCATCAGCAGACTAAACAGAAAACAGCACACAACAATCTTTCGCCTAAGAACAGGACACTGCAGGCTCAACCGCCACATGCACAGAATAAAGCCTGCTCAGACTGCACAGTGTGCATGCCAGACAGAAACACAGACTCCAGAGCACATCCTGCAGTCATGTCCATCATACATACACCAACGAAATGAAACATGGCCTCATGAACAAAGCTTACAGACCAAGCTATGGGAACTCTCGAAGAACTCCAACTGACATGCAGCTTCATAGAGGCAACCCCCATCTCATGATTTAGACGAGCATACGAAACCGAACTCAAAGAAGAAGAAGTATCAATCCTAATATATGCCAGCGAGAGTTGTATCAATCCTAACATATGCCAGCGAGAGTTGTATCAATCCTAACATATGCCAGCGAGTTGTATCAATCCTAACATATGCCAGCGAGAGTTGTATCAATCCTAACATATGCCAGCGAGAGTTGTATCAATCTTAACATATGCCAGCGAGAGTTGTATCAATCCTAACATATGCCAGCGAGAGTTGTATCAATCCTAACATATGCTAGCGAGAGTTGTAAAATGACTAAAGATATAGAAAGCAAGTTGTATGCATTTGAAATTAGATGTCTGCGAAAATATTGTACATAAAATGTGGCGTATTCGAAGTGATGAAATTAGAGAAATGTCTAGTCAACTACTAGTAACAACTGTTATAAGAAAGAAGATGGAGATAAGTTAGACATACTCTGAGAAGATATGTCTAGTCAACTACTAGTAACAACTGTTATAAGAAAGAAGATGGAGATAAGTTAGACATACTCTGAGAAGATATGTCTAGTCAACTACTAGTAACAACTGCTATAAGAAAGAGAAGATGGAGATAAGTTAGACATACTCTGAGAAGATATGTCTAGTCAACTACTAGTAACAACTGTTATAAGAAAGAGAAGATGGAGATAAGTTAGACATACTCTGAGAAAAAGAAATCAAAGAATAACCAAACAGGCCTTGAAAAGCAAGACAAATGGTTCAAGAAAGAATGGGACGTCATGAGGAAACCATGAAACGAACTTTAGTGAGAGAGACCAGAAATTTCTCACTCAATTCCATAGATGAAATTGAACGAGTTTCCCAAATTAGAGCGGTATGGAGAAATGTCTTGCAGTCGCTATGTAACGTTTAAAGATACAAGACGAATATGTATTACTATTATGTATTACTATTATGTATTACTATTATGTATTACTATTATGTATTACTATTATTACTATTAAAATTGTGGTAGCTACTTCTACTACCAGTAGGATACCAAGGTATAAATAAAACTATATAACTATATAAATTCATCTTTGACCGTTGTAATATCTTTGTCAAAGTCTTTATGTAGTGTGCTGCGAAATTTGTCTCTTCTGTTGTATCGTTTGCTTGATAAAGGCCTTTTAGTTGAAATTGCTGTGAATTGTCATTGTTTTTGTATTTTGTAAATCTACATTACTTTGTTTGTATGTGTTTCGCTATTATAAATGTTTCAATCATAGCTAGTTCATCATCATCAAGGTGCGTATCCTTTATAGGACGTTGCTCTCTTTGCAGCACATCTGAAATTCACTCTGTCTCTAGCCAGTTTACCCACTTCGTCGATGGTCATATTTATGGTTTCTTTAATATTTTGTAGCCATCTTCTTCTTGGTCTGCCTTTGAGTCTTGGGACCCTGCCCTCTAGTATTGTTCTTTCCAAGCCATCGTGACGCTTAATATGACCAAAGTATGTGATTTTTCTATATCATCAACATCATCAGGTGCCGTCTCCACATCGAAGGTTGGCTGCAATGAATCTCCAGCATCCTCTGTCTTTCGCCTTGGCTTTGCACACTGCCAGACTGTAACCTGTCCATTTCTTAAAGTTTCCCTCCCACTTATCTCTCGGTCTTCCTCTTGCTCTTCCCCCTCAACTTTCCCCTCTAGTAAATGTTTTATCATGGTGTCATGTCTTTTTATGTGCCCAAAATACTTTACTTGTCTGAATTTTATTTCTCTTAATAATTGTTTCTTCATGCCTAGTTTTCTGTATAGTATGTTGTTTATCAGCCAATTCTCTTTAACATTTAGTTCTTTCAGGCTAGTTGGCAACTGTCAATCACATATTACATCACATGTCAGACACGAATGTAGCCTCTCACCCCTACTCAAACTACTAGAGCAACGCAAGATAAAATATAAAAAAACACGACACTAAATGCAAACGGGTAAAAGTGTGACGGCAAAAGAATGACGGAATGGAAGAAGAATCATCAATTTCCAACTATCTTGTTAAATGCAAGCGGGTAAAAGTGTGATGGCAAAAGAATGACGGAGTGGAAGAAGAATCATCAATTTCCAACTATCTCGTTAAATGCAAACGGGTAAAAGTGTGACGGCAAAAGAATGACGGAGTGGAAGAAGAATCATCAATTTCCAACTATCTTGTTAAATGCAAACGGGTAAAAGTGTGACGGCAAAGAATGACGAGTGGAAGAAGAATCATCAATTTCCAACTATCTTGTTAAATGCAATTGCTAATAGGAAGACAAATAATTCAGCATTTTCCAGAGAACTAAAAATCATTACCCCTGCCTCCCCACTCCATCTTGCACCTCCTTGCATTAACGTATGGACGCCATGACTGTAAAGTTCACATTGCATGTGTGTTATTTCATGAATCACTAGAAATAATGAATACATAGAAATAATGATAGAAATAATTATAGAAATAATGATTGAAATAATGATAGAAATAATGATAGAAATAATGATAGAAATAACGATAGAAATAATGATAGAAATAACGATAGAAATAATTATATAAATAATTATAGAAATAATGATAGAAATAATTATAGAAATAATGATAGAAATAATGATGGAAATAATGATAGAAATAATGATAGAAATAATGATAGAAATAATGATGGAAATATCTGTCTCTCTCTCACAGAAAGTTATGTTTTCACTGTCTCTCTCACAGAAAGTTATGTTCTCACTGTCTCTCTCTCACAGAAAGTTATGTTCTCACTGTCTCTCTCTCACAGAAAGTTATGTTCTCACTGTCTCTCTCTCACAGAAAGTTATGTTTTCACTGTCTCTCTCTCACAGAAAGTTATGTTTTCACTCTCTCTCTCACAGAAAGTTATGTTCTCACTGTGTCTCTCTCACACAGAAAGTTATGTTTTCACTGTCTCTCTCTCACAGAATGTTATGTTCTCACCGTCTCTCACATAACAAGAATATCAATGTAATGTACGAGTTTCTAGACATTCCCACCGAATTATCAGTTTTCTGAATTCTGTGCTGCTTTTACTTTTATTCAGTTCTGATTTTGTCTTGTATGCCGTATCGTGAGATTTCGATTCAATCTTTGACCGGCATTCAAAGACTAAACATTTTCATTTTCAAAGTTTTGCGTCATGGATGAGTAAAGTCGGGACCACCCTCGGGTTGTGAAGTCGCAGCTAGGATTAAAGAAGCACTTGTCAGCACACCGTGGCAGATCTTTGATATTGTCAGCACACCGTGGCAGATCTTTGATATACGAGCCACGTTCTGGCTGTACAAGGGGCGATAACAAATAAAGATAATATGAAACGGAAAGACTTTTTTCCTGGTAAATGCATTACGACCAAGATGGTGGCGACAAGTTGTGAAGACAATATTTCCATTTATAATCTGCCGTCAAAGTGTTTCTTTCTTGTTCTGTGAGATATTTATATTTATATATTAGTTTTATCTTTCTCCGTCTACTTATTTATTCATTTCTGTCTAACACTATTAGATTATTTATACGACTATCTCAACGATTATTTATATGACTATTTCAACGATTATTTATACGACTATTACAACGATTATTTATGCGACGAGTTTAACGATTATTTATACGACTATCTCAACCATTATTTATATGACTATTTCAACGATTATTTATATGACTATTTCAACGATTATTTATACGACTATTTCAACAATTATTTATACGACTATTTCAACCATTATTTATACGACTATCTCAACGATTATTTATACGACTATCTTAACGATTATTTATACGACTATTACAACGATTGTTTATGCGACGAGTTTAAAGATTATTTATACGACTATTTCAACGATTATTTATGCGACGAGTTTAAAGATTATTTATACGACTATCTCAGCGATTATTTATACGACTATTATAACGATTATTTATACGACTATCTCAACGATTATTTATATGACTATTACAACGGTTATTTATGCGACGAGTTTAACGATTATTTATATGACTATTACAACGATTATTTATACGACTATTTCAACGATTATTTATACGACGAGTTTAACGATTATTTATATGACTATTACAACGATTATTTATACGACTATTATAACGATTATTTAAATGACTATTACAACGATTATTTATACGACTATTTCAACGATTATTTATACGACTTTCTCCGATCGTGCCGCCATTTTGGATAATCTATGCAGACGTGTTTTCACTTGCTCTTGTCAAAAACCACACATTTGCTTATAAAATGGCATCTTATGACTCAGATTACTGTCCTGATCAAGACTATAAGTGTTAGTTCTTTATGGGTTGCTTACTGCATTATTTTCTCTTATTTATTTAATATTTATTAATTGGTATCTTCAAAATATGGAAGTGTTTAGAAGTTACAAATTACCTCATTCCTGCCTTATTTATTGTCCAACCAACTTCCTGTTTGGATATATTGTGTAAATATGAAGGTACTAAGAGAGTATATTAATAGTTTTCATGATATATTTCATACTTATTTTTTCCTTCTTTGTGACTGTATAATTATTTGAAATTTGCAGGAAAATCTATTTTAGCATCACCAAAATTAAATCACTGATATTACATGACACTGATATTAAAAGCACATATCTTGATAGTACATTCAATTAACTTTCTAACCATATATAACATGCCTATGTTCAATTCATGGAGTATATATGGATTCTATTAATAGAGCAGGCCTTCACAAATATTAACAACAAAAACCTTCAAACCCATGAACGTTTAAGAGTTAAAGCTTTCATAGAGTGTGGCCACAAAGAGGACTTTCATTGAAAGCAATCCATGTCAACTGCTAGATTGCAAGAGTTGAGATTGAAGATTGAAGTATCCAGAGAAGAGTAACATAACATTTATACGAGTAGGCTCATCAATCAAAATCAAACTGGTAAGTTTAGTCGCTGGAAACTGTTGGCGATATTGCGAAGGAGATTGAAGCATCTATGGGCATGTCTCACGTACAATGAGAATATTTCAAACTGAGACTGTATAATTATGTGTAAAATGCTTGCGTTTAATTGATTAAATAGAGGTTTAAACTTTGCCCATTCTGGTATATGAGCTAGTGCTCTAATGTTTAACATCAACAAGTTATAACTGATTTTATAATGGAATCTTTCATTCATATAAAACTTGTATTTTGTGAGTGAATCTTTCATTCATATAAAACTTGTATTTTGTGAGTGAATCTTTCATTGATATAAAACTTGTATTTTGTGAGTGAATCGTTCATTTTTATCAAACTTGTACTCAACAAACAAAACACACACAAACGTGGTTTTACTTCATTGATATCAAACTTGTACTCAACAAACAACAAACACACAAACAACAAACAACAAACAACAAAACAACAAACAAAACACACAAACGTGGTTTTACTTGGCGGATATTCAAAGTTCATCACTTAACCATTTAGTGGGGAGATATGTCTCTATGGCAGAGGTAAAGAGCTCGCCTGACGTTCCAAATGTTACTCGGTTTGCTTCCTGCATGGAATGATTGGGATATTTTTCCACAGAATGATCTCAGTGTAGCTGAGGTCGAGTTCCTAGTCCTATGGAAGACGAAGTTATAAATCCTAGGCCTTGTGTTCAAGTTTATCATGAACACAAAACCCTAATCAGTTACACATATATCAGAATAAGCTGCTGAGACGCTGTCCAAGAAAAAGTCATAATAGAAATAAAATTAAAATGTATACAAAAATTCTCTCTATCATCAAAATGACATTTGAACTCTCGCCGGTGCTGCGAAGTTCGCGCACTATAGCTGATATCTCCATACGTCAAGACAGAGATCGGGGAAGACGTAGTTATTCACTGAAGTGCAATGATGATTGTCACATCAATCAATCAATCAACCAACCAATCAACTAATCAATCAGTTTACGAATATTAAGCTGCCAGATCCTTTGCTTAAAAACTGTCATGTGATCAAAATATTGATTGACTCATTGATTGTTGCTATACTTTGTGAAATAACTGTATTTCATGTTTTTATATATTAAAACTTTTGTTGTAAAATTGTTCTAAAAGTTATTATATATTTTGTTAAAACTTTTGTTAAATTGTTCTGGTAAGAATGTATACATATATTATTATGTTGCTAAAATTGTTCTGGTAAGAATGTATACATATATTATTATTATATTTTTGTTTTTTCATTTCTTTCCAGGTTTGGTTTCAAAATCGACGAACAAAATGGAGGAAGAAACATGCAGCAGAAATGGCAACGGCTAAAAAAAAACAAGAACAGGCGGAAGATATGGAAGGAAATTCTGAACCGGAAGACGAAAATGGAGATCACGTTTTAAAAGGCGATTGCAACTTTTTAGACGGAGTGGATTTATAAACAAAATAGACAAAATGTTGCTACCTGTGCTCCGGTTACATTGTTCAACATTTGATCAGCAAAAACAATGCTCATGATGAAATCACTTGGTATAACCATGTTCTTGGTGATGTTCTTTGCCATATGTTTCAATTAATGATTGCACAAGTAACAAGGGAAATTCGTGTTCATAAAACAATCATAGCAGTTTTTCATAACGTGACACTGGGCAACTTAATTTGTTGCCATTCATAGACGATCTCTGAATCATCGTCCACTTTATCTCATCATCTTCTTGGTGGCATCAAGTCAAACAACAGTCTCTCAGTTTACAACTGGTCAACAGGCATGTCACTCGGTTATTTATATGTATTGTCTGTTTGATTGTATGTTCTAGTGAAGTAAGCAATGTGTTGTCATGGATACAGATTATAAGTATGTTCGTGTTTTAGTGTTGCTGTCATATGATATACATGACATCTGGAGGCTAGGTGTCATCTTTCTTAATGTATGTCAGAGAGAGATTAAGAGGGTAAGTTATGCAATATGTCATTGAGCAGCGTGAGGGTGAAAGTAGTGCAATGTACTACAAAGTAGCACGAGACGGTAAGTTGTATAAACTGTGTGCTGCAAAGTTTGATCGAGATGACAAGTGATGCAATATGCCATAGCACAGCCCGAGAGAAAATGGAATGCAATATGTCATAGCACATCCGAAGAACATGGGATGCAATATGTCATAGCACATCCCTTTGAAAAAGAACATGGGATGCAATATGTCATAGCACATCCGAGAGAACATGGGATGCAATATGTCATAGGATCAAGCTGCCGAGAGAACATGGGGGATGCAATGAACTCACATAAGCGTGTGATTGGGATGCAAGTAATGCAATGTTACAGAGCAACGTGCTGCTCCACTCTCACCCCCTTCCTAGCACTAAGACAATATCCGAATATTTGTGTAGTATTTATACTTTGGTATGGAAGCGGTCACCAGAACATGCTAGTCTGTAGAGTCCTCTGTATTAAGAATTCGGTATGAAGGAGGGCACCAGAACATGCTTGCCTGTAAAGTCTCTGTATTGAAACCTCGGTATGGAAGCGGAAATCCAGAGATCATGCTTGCCTGTAGAGTCCTCTGGAAATCTATGATCTAATTACCGGTGAATAGACTTTGATGTTGTCTTGTCCTTGGTGCATCTAAACTTCAGAATTTTCTGTCTCGATCTTTGAGTTGGTAGACTCTTGTTCAAACTCTCATGCTTTCAGAACATTATGCAGCTACAAATATTCTAACACAGGTGGACTAAATATTATAGTATTGTGATGTCGGTCTGTTTAGTTTTAGAGAACACAGGCGGACTAAATATTATAGTATTGTGATGCCGGTCTGTTTAGTTTTAGTGGCGGTTGTTCCATCATTCCGACTGACGTCAGTTCAAAACTTTGCACTGTGTGTTTCAGTTATCTGTGTATACGAGTCTGTGTTTGCTACACAATGCTAGTGTGTTAAATATGATGTTCTGTCTTGTAACATATGTCAAGTTATTGTATTCTATGTGTTCTTCTTCTGTCTTGTAACATATGTCAAGTTGTAATATTTGGGAAGTAATTCTGTTTGATTCTCTTATTCTTCTCATTATTCTACAACATGTGCCACAAAATATGCTACAAAATATGCTACAAAATGTGCTACAAAATGTGCTACAAATTGTGCTAGAAAATGTGCTACAAAATGTGCTACAAAATGTGCCACAAAATGTGCTACAAAATGTGCTACAAAATGTGCTACAAAATGTGCCATGTTAGAGTTGACTGTTTATTTCGTTTCTTTAGTTATATTATTATTGTAGCTCACTTCTCAACTTTCTCTCTCTGTCCTTCTCTCTCTTCTTCTCTCTCTCCATCTCTCTCTCCATCTCTCTCTCTCCTTCTCTCTCCTTCTTTCTCCCCTCTCTTTGTTCAATTTGGAGTTGTCACATTTTTACAAAATCGTGTAAAATGACTTTATACTGTTTCGTTAAGTGGCATTGTCTGCAGATTATTTGTCTAATCTATCTTAGTTTATTACATTGAATCCAACAGAGAAGAAAATTTATTACACTGAATGTAACAGAGAAGACAGTTTATTACATTGAATCTAACAGAGAAGAAAATTTCATAAACAAATGATGACTGTAGTTTGTTGAATTCTAATCTTTCTTCTTTATTTGAACATTTTCTTTTCCATTTGTTTTTCAAACTGAACTTGTTTGTTAAACTTTGTTTTTATTGAATGTTTTTCTCCCGTTATGTCTTCTGTTGAATTATAATTGTGTTGTTGAATTGTTGCTAGTTTCATTATATATTTCTCTACTGTTTTTTTTTTTGTAATTCTCTTTTTCTGACGAATTTCTTGAAGATAGTTTTTTCAGGAAGAAAATTGGTACAAAATGTATCAACCAACTCCCAGCAAAAATATATACGAAACAAATGTAACAGTAAACAGTTTCAGTGACTGAGGGTCAAGGATATATATATGTATCCGGACAGCCAGACTTGACCCAACATGTCACGCTTGATGACGAAATAAATGTCAGGATCACCAAGATACTGCAGCACATTTGACAGATGATACATTGATATCTGGTACAGAAGTAACATTAGTTAACAGAGAAGTAACATTAGTTAACAGACAGAGAAGTAACATTAGTTAACAGACAGAGAAGTAACATTAGTTAACAGACAGAGAAGTAACATTAGTTAACAGACATAGAAGTAACATTAGTTAACATAGAAGTAACATTAGTTTACAGACAGAGATATCGTGCTTCAAGTGCTGATGTGTTCATGTGTGGATCATAGACGGTTTCAGTGCCATGACAAGAAACTTCACCACTTTTATACAGTCTAACTAAGTAACTTCACCACTTTATACAGTCTAACAAGTAATTCACCACTTTTATACAGTCTAAATAAGAAACTTCACCACTTTTATACAGTTAACTAAGAACTTCACCACTTTTATACAGTCTAAGTAAAAACTTCACCACTTTATACAGTCTAAGAAGAACTTACCACTTTTATACAGTCTAACTAAGTAACTTCCACTTTTATACAGTCTAAGTAAACTTACACTTTTATACAGTCAACTAAGTAACTTCACACTTTATACAGTCTAACTAAGTAACTTTTCCACTTTTATACAGTCTAGAAGTAACTTCCACTTTTATACAGTCTAACTAAGTAACTTCACCACTTTCAACAGTCTAACAAGTAACTTCCCACTTTATAGTCTGACTAAGTAACTTCCACTTTCATACAGTCTAACAAGAACTTCCACTTATAGTCTACTAGTAACTTAACTTTCATCAGTCTTATCAAGATTCCACTTTTATAGTCTAACTAAGTAACTTCACCACTTTTATACAGTCTAACTAAGTAACTTCCCCACTTTTATACAGTCTGAGTAAGTAACTTCACCACTTTTATAGAGTCTGAGTAAGTAACTTCACCACTTTTATACAGTCTGACTAAGTAACTTCACCACTTTTATACAGTCTAAGTAACTTCCCCACTTTTAACAGTCTGAGTAAGTAACTTCACCACTTTTATACAGTCTAACTAAGTAACTTCCCCACTTTCATACAGTCTAACTAAGTAACTTCACCACTTTTATACAGTCTGACTAAGTAACATCCCCACTTTTATACAGTCTGAGTAAGTAACTTCACCACTTTTATACAGTCTGACTAAGTAACTTCAACATTTTTATACAGTCTAACTAAGTAACTTTTCCACTTTTATACAATCTGACTAAGTAACTTCAACACTTTTATACAGTCTAACTAAGTAACTTCCCCACTTTTATACAGTCTGACTAAGTAACTTCCCCACTTTTATACAGTCTCTAAGTAACTCCCACTTTTATACAGTCTGAGTAAGTAACTTCACCACTTTTATACAGTCTGACTAAGTAACTTCACCCCTTTTATACAGTCTGACTAAGTAACTTCACCACTTTTATACAGTCTGACTAAGTAACTTCCCCACTTTTATACAGTCTTACTAAGTAACTTCACCACTTTTATACAGTCTGAGTAAGTAACTTCCCCACTTTTATACAGTCTGACTAAGTAGCTTCACCACTTTTATACAGTCTGAGTAAGTAACTTCCCAACTTTTATACAGTCTAACTAAGTAACTTCACCACTTTCATACAGTCTAACTAAGTAACTTCACCACTTTTATACAGTCTGAGTAAGTAACTTCACCACTTTTATACAGTATAACTAAGTAACTTCACCACTTTTATACAGTCTAACTAAGTAACTTCCCCACTTTTATACAGTCTGAATAAGTAACTTCACCACTTTTATAGAGTCTAGTAAGTAACTTCACCACTTTTATACAGTCTGACTAAGTAACTTCCCCACTTTTATACAGTCTAAGTAACTTCACCACTTTTATACAGTCTGACTAAGTAACTTCACCACTTTTATACAGTCTAACTAAGTAACTTCCCCACTTTCATACAGTCTAACTAAGTAATCTCCCACTTTATACAGTCTATAAGTAACTTCACCACTTTTATACAGTCTGACTAAGTAACTTCACCACTTTTATACAGTCTGAGTAACTTCACCACTTTTATACAGTCTGACTAAGTAACTTCAACACTTTTATACAGTCTAACTAAGTAACTTCCACTTTTATACATCTGATAAGTAACTCACACTTTATACAGCTGACTAAGTAACTTCACACTTTTACAGTCTAGTAACTCCCACTTTATACAGTCTGATAAGTAACTTCACCACTTTTATACAGTCTGACTAAGTAACTTCACCCCTTTTATACAGTCTGACTAAGTAACTTCACCACTTTTATACAGTCTGACTAAGTAACTTCCCCACTTTTATACAGTCTGAGTAAGTAACTTCACCACTTTTTATAAGTCTAACTAAGTAACTTAGCCTTCCCACTTTTATACAGTCTGACTAAGTAACTTCACCACTTTTATACAGTCTAACTAAGTAACTTCACCACTTTTATACAGTCTAACTAAGTAACTTCCCCACTTTCATACAGTCTAAGTAACTTCACCACTTTTATATAGTCTGAGTAAGTAACTTCACCACTTTTATACAGTCTGAGTAAGTAACTTCACCACTTTTATACAGTCTAACTAAGTAACTTCACCACTTTTATACAGTCTGACTAAGTAACTTCACCACTTTTATACAGTCTAAGTAACTTCCCCACTTTTATACAGTCTAACTAAGTAACTTCACCACTTTTATACAGTCTGAGTAAGTAACTTCACCACTTTTATACAGTCTAACTAAGTAATTTCACCACTTTTATACAGTCTAACTAAGTAATTTCACCACTTTTATACAGTCTGAGTAAGTAACTTCACCACTTTTATACAGTCTAACTAAGTAACTTCACCACTTTTATACAGTCTGACTAAGTAACTTCACCACTTTTATACAGTCTAACTAAGTAACTTCACCACTTTTATACAGTCTAACTAAGTAACTTCACCACTTTTATACAGTCTAACTAAGTAATTTCACCACTTTTATACAGTCTAACTAAGTAACTTCCCCACTTTTATACAGTTTAACTAAGTAACTTCACCACTTTTATACAGTCTGACTAAGTAACTTCCCCACTTTTATACAGTCTAACTAAGTAACTTCACCACTTTTATACAGTCTAACTAAGTAACTTCACCACTTTTATACAGTCTAAGTAACTTCACCACTTTTATACAGTCTAACTAAGTAACTTCCCCACTTTTATACAGTCTAAGTAAGTAAGGTGATGAACATCAGATAGTAAGATAAAATTCAGATACTATAACTATTTGATAGTTACTGTTACAAAATTATATCAATGTGTGTCAACTGTTTGATAGAATAGAGCATATCAGGGAATATTAGAGAATGTCAGAGAATATCAGAGAATGTCAGAGAATGTCAGAGAATATCAGAGAATATCAGAGAATGTCAGAGAATGTCAGAGAATATCAGAGAATGTCAGAGATCTGATATCACATAAATATTCAAACGTAAAATCAACGATATGTCAATCTGACATATATACATATTTATATTCATATGCTAATATATGATAAACTCATGAATACAAAATTAACTGAAAATGAAAGAAAAATGGCTGATTCTACAAATAAGAATGAGAAAATTGAAGTATTTTGGACATATTTAAAAAGACACGAAGGGTTGGAGAAGACCGTCATGGAAGTACGCATGCCTGCAAAGAGAAGAAGAGGAAGATCACGAAGAAGAAGGATTCAAGCTGTGACTAATGATTTGAGCATGACGTCAGCATGACGGCCTCTTATCTGGCCTATGAGAGGGATAAAATCTCGTAATAATCCTAGGAACTAATTTCTTGCAAACTTGCTCGCCGTGAAGTTTGAATCAGGTTCACTTGGGTTGTTATCGAACTTACTACCACTTAAGCTACAGACCTAACGTCTGTTGTATGAGAGACAACATTCGAATGGACTGTTAGGGTGGTAACGTTCTGTACAGGACAAGCTATTGAATGGACTGTTAGGGTGGTAACGTTCTGCACAGGACAAGCTATTGAATGGACTGTTAGGGTGGTAAGTTCTGCCAGACAAGCTATTGAATGATGATTTCATCTGAAGGAAATGCTATAAAAATTGCCCTTCTAGACTTGTACTTCGTCAGATATCCAATTTAATCTTCTATGACTTTGTCCGTCAGATATCCCAAGATTTAACCTTATGACTGTGATTTCATCTGAGATATCCCAAATTTAATCCCTTCTATGACTTGTGCTTTCCCGTCAGATATCCCAAATTTAATCCCTTCTATGACTTGTGCTTTCCCGTCAGATATCCCAAATTTAATCCCTTCTATGACTTGTGCTTTCCCGTCAGATATCCCAAATTTAATCCCTTCTATGACTTGTGCTTTCCCGTCAGATATCCCAAATTTAATCCCTTCTATGACTTGTGTTTTCCCCGTCAGATATCCCAAATTTAATCCCTTCTATGACTTGTGCCGTCAGATATCAAATTTAATCCTCTGACGTGCTCAGATATCCCAAATTTAATCCCTTCTATGACTTGTGCTTTCCGTCACAAAATCATAAAATTAACCCCAAACATTCTACACAAAATATGCAATAACTGAGGAGAAATAACTTTGATTGCATTGTCAGATCGGACACATTAACATTATTGTTATTGCTTACAATAAAAAACGTGAAGATTATCATTTGAAATATATTTTCTCTGTGAGTGTTTGTAAATATAGAAATATTTCTTGGTAACTGTGCAAGCTTTCTATGTTTTATATTTTTTAAACACAGACAACAAATTTATATGACATCCGAGCCGAAATAAAAGTATGTGCTTGGTAATTTTGTATTAATTTCTGTTGCAAGTGTTCAGTTGTGTATTGTCATGTAGATATTATTATAATTATTATTGTGACTGACATTTTGTCACATATTCTAATATACTCGTGTCTGGTATTAGTCAGTCAGTCGGTCGGTCAGTCAGTCAGTCGGTCAGTCAGCCGGTCGGTCAGTTGGTCAGTCAACAGATAGGAATCTGAGAGTACGAATGAGGGAGGTGTCTGCGTATTGTGTCTATTATTGCACGTGCATATGAAAAAGTGTAGGTCAAAACACATACAAATGTTTAACACACTCGTCTGTGTATATATATATGTATGTGTGTGTATGTATGTATGGGTGTGTGCGCGCGTATGTGTCTGTCTGTGTATATTATGTATAAATAAGAAGGCATTCAAAGAATGGACAAAGTCAGCAGTTAAGTCTTACTGCCATTATTTGACAAAGTGCATGAACATTGATGAATAGATTTGAAGCGTTACTAACGCTGTACTACTATTATTATTATTATTATAATTGTTATATTATTAATATTGTTATATTATATACTCAAAGACTTATCTTCAGTGCAGATGTGCACCAGATTGGTTGCCATGGTGACAAGCTATTAGTTGAGCTTGCTGTTATTGTGTGCGACGAATGTAGTCCAGTTACTCAATATCACTATCAACTGACCTGAATTAACTAAGGTTACCACGGCGGATGGCATGATGACTTGCTCGAATGTTTCCAAATAGACATTTCTTATTTGTTAGTTATGATATCTAGTTATGATATCATGAGCAAACTTCACGTATCAAGCCATTAAATTCAGTTTATTTTTAATCGATGTTATTTTTCTTTCCCCAAATCTTCCTTCCTTCAATATTCCCAGGTGACTTATATTGATTCAGTCGTACTTTCATTCTCACTAATCATACACTCGTTCTTTGAGCTTTGGCAGGTTCGGGACCAGCGATAACGTTGTATGGCCTGCGTGTGTTCTCATGTTCCCATGTCTCCATTGTGTAATTACTAAATCCTGTGGACCTTCCGGAGTTCGGTCGCCAGCATCAATTTCCCGCCCGTATCTAAGAAGCTTATCTGCCGGGCTGTCATCCGTTCCTAGCCTCGCGCACAACGTCGCATGTGTAGTTTACACGGGACTGTAAATATGTCTCAATTAGGAACATACTGCTGGTCCATATATTAGTTGTTGAAGAAATTCACATCTTTTAAACAATATCAAAATAAATTTCAATCTTCTCCTTCTCCAAACGCTACATATCGACCACTTGTTAAACCATTCTTTGTGATTTGTGTGTGATCTGAGCCTAATGTTATGTTGTGTCAGTTATGCGCATATAAGTAGGCCAGCAAATCCGATTTCTGCTACGCTTTTTTATTTACTGGGGTAACTTCCCTAGGTCCCCACCTCAGTCGCCTCTTACGACATGCCTTGTAGGTTGCAGGGTTACTATTCTTTGCTTCCCTTGCGAGCCCCAGCAAGACACAGGCGTAAATTCAAATGTTAAAGTTTGATGTGTCACCATTAACATCATCTCTAAATCTAACTCCCATTTTGAAACTAATATATGTACACACAGATCAAGTTGTCAACTCTGTACATGTCTGATGTTATGTGTACACACAGATCAAGTTGTCAACTCTGTACATGTCTGATGTTATGTGTACACACAGATCAAGTTTGCAACTCTGTACATAACTGTCTGATGTTATGTGTACACACAGATCAAGTTTGCAACTCTGTACATAACTATCTGATGTTATGTGTACACACAGATCGAGTGTGCAACTCTGTACATAACTACCTGATGTTATATGTACACACAGATCAAGTTGTCAACTCTGTACATAACTATATGATGTTATATGTACACACAGATCAAGTTGTCAACTCTGAAAATAACTATCTGATGTTATGTGTACACACAGATCGAGTTTGCAACTCTGTACATAACTATCTGATGTTCTGTGTACACACAGATCGAGTTTGCAACTCTGTACATGTCTGATGTTATGTGTACACACAGATAGAGTTTGCAACTCTGTACATAACTATCTGATGTTCTGTGTACACACAGATCGAGTGTGCAACTCTGTACATAACTATCTGATGTTATGTGTACACACAGATCGAGTGTGCATCTCTGTACATAACTGTCTGATGTTATGTGTACACACAGATCAAGTTGTCAACTCTGTACATAACTACCTGATGTTATGTGGATTGTCAATCAAATCTAAGGAAGAACAGCCTAGAGCACCGCCATCAACAATCAGGTGTAGAGACGAACAGGAATCGTCCGCATGATGTGCTTAAATCTATGATCAGCTGGTAAAATCAGCCACTCCCTAGCGATAAACGAGATTGTTTATTCAAAAATGCTGCACATCGTGGTAACCCGCTCTGCTTGTGTTGTCGACAGCCGTATTTGCCAGGCCAAGTCTCACGTCCATTACTTGAATGCGGCCACTGACGTATTCATCAGATATTATAGAATTGTCAACAATACCTGACAAATTTATAGTTTCTCATTTGAAGATAAAGCATTATTTATGTAGCGAATTGAATGGTCATTCAGGATGCATTTTGATAACATAAACTGAATTGACGTTTGTTTTGTGTATACGCCACGCCGTCAGTGATTTCAATGTTGATTTGTGTGTGTGTGTGTGTGCGAGAAAGAGAGAGAGAGTATGTATATACATTAATAAACATGGTTTTACCTGTTATTTACTTTTCATTTGTTGATGTGTTTTTCCTTTCTTTTATCTACTTTATTAATAGCAACACTTATTTTGTGTCTAATGTGACTTGTGTGTGTTTGTCTTGTGTGTGTTTGTCTTGTGTGTGTTTGTCTTGTGTGTGTTTGTCTTGTGTGTGTCTGTCTTGTGCGTGTTTGTCTTGTGTGTGTTTGTCTTGTGTGTGTTTGTCTTGTGTGTGTTTGTCTTGTGCGTGTTTGTCTTGTGGTGTTTGTCTTGTGTGTGTTTGTCTTGTGTGTGTTTGTCTTGTGTGTGTTTGTCTTGTGTGTGTTTGTCGTGTTTGTTGTGTGTTTGTCTTGTGTGTGTTTGTCTTGTGCGTGTTTGTCTTGTGTGTGTTTGTCTGTGTGGTGTTGTCTGTGTGTTTTGTCTTGTTGTGTTTGTCTTGTGTGTGTTTGTCTTGTGTGTATTTGTCTGTGTACAGTTATTGTCTTGCTTAATGTTGTCTCTTATGTTATCTTGTCTCTCTACAGTTTAATCTTGTCTCTACAGTTTAATCTTGTCTCTCTACGTTTAATTATCTTGTCTCTCTACAGTTTAATCTTGTCTCTCTACAGTTTAATCTTGTCTCTCTACAGTTTAATCTTGTCTCTCTACAGTTTAATCTTGTCTCTCTACAGTTTAATCTTGTCTCTCTCGTTTAATCTGTTCTTAAACAACTTAATTTTTTCTAGTTTATTTTCTCTTACATCTATAATGTTTTCCTCTACATTTAATCTTGTCTCACAGTAATATTCTAGAGATGTATCTACATTTAATCATTGTCTCTCGTAGTTTAATTAATATCTCCATTTCTGTTGTCTCTGTTTAAACTACTTATTTTTCTTTTAAATGTCTCTATGTACAGAATCTACTCATTTCTATAATGTCTCATATGTACAGAATATTTTTCTAGGAGGAATGTGTCTAGTACGGAACACTAATTCATATAAAATGTCTTGTAGTTATTTTGAAAATGAGAAAAACTCAAATAAATTTCAATTAAATGTCTCCATGTACAGAACTACTCATTTCTTATAAATGTCTCATGTACAGAACTACTAAATTCTATAAATGTCTCTATGTACAGAACTACTCAATTCTGATAAATGTCTCTATGTACAGAACTACTCAATTCTAATAAATGTTTCAATTGTTGTCTCCATGTACAGAACTACTCAATTCTGATAAATGTTTCAATTGTTGTCTCCATGTACAGAACTACTCAATTCTGATAAATGTTTCAATTGTTGTCTCCATGTACAGAACTACTCAATTCTGATAAATGTTTCAACCATGGCTAGTTTGTAACATGGGGATCTGTAGCTTAGCGGTAGTTAGCCGGACCACAAGCCAAGAGTACTGGGTTCAAATCCCGCATTTAGAGAAAAATTTGGAAGCACATTTGTTAATGTGGATTTTTAGGAAGGTAAAAAATAGACCCCACCGTTCAGAAAGCATTGGTAAAAAACTGAACGTATTCGTGGTGCCAAGAAAATCAACGACTGGTTTACTGTGGTTAATGGGGACATCCTGTACAAAATATGATATGATTTTCATTTGTTCGTTTGTTTGTCAAACACGTTTTATCTGTAGTACATTTTTCGGGGAGGATTGGGGGCTTAAAGTGTGGACTCCCAGGTATGCTGTGTCTCTCCGTCTCTATACACCCACCCCCACCCCACCCGCACCCTCTTTCTTCTGTCACCAAAGATTCTAGTGCCGTGCGTATCAGTACCACATTGCTACATTGAGCATCAGAGCTATGTCGGCGGAAGTCTTGTACCTCTGATAGGTGTAAGGAGTTTGGAAAGATCTTGTGGAAAGGAAACAGGATTAATCTAACAAGCAGGTTGGTCGTTAAGCAATGGGTTGGCAATTCATTCCTGTAAAACAAATATCAGGTTGGTCGTTAAGCAATGGGTTGACAATTCATTTCTGTAAAACAAATATCAGGTTGGTCGTTAAGCAATGGGTTGACAATTCATTTCTGTAAAACAAATATCAGGTTGTTCGTTAGCAATGGGTTGCAATTCATTTCTGTAAAACAAATATCAGGTTGGTCGTTAAGCAATGGGTTGGCAATTCATTTCTGTAAAACAAATATATATATATATATATCCTTACAGGAAGACGCACAATAAAACAATTTGCACCAGATGAAAGTAATAAACAATCAAACTGATGCAGACATTGACTGGCTGAGGATGAAAGTAATAAACAAACCAGAAAAATGATGCAGACATTGACTGGATGAGGATGAAAGTAATAAACAAACCAGAAAACTGATGCAGACATTGACTGGCTGAGGATGAAAGTAATAAACAAACAAACTGATGCAGACATTGACTGGCTGAGGATGAAAGTAATAAACAAATCAGAAAACTGATGCAGACATTGACTGGCTGAGGATGAAAGTAATAAACAAACCAGAAAACTGATGCAGACATTGACTGGCTGAGGATGAAAGTAATAAAACTGATGCAGACAGTGACTGGCTGTTGATGAAAGTAATCAAACTGATGCAGACATTGATGCTGAGGATGAAAGTAATAAACTGATGCAGACATTGACTGGCTGAGGATGAAAGTAATAAACAAACAAACTGTGACAGACATTGATGGCTGAGGATGAAAGTAATAAACAAACAAACTGATGCAGACATTGTCTCTAGTAAGTAATAAACAACAAATGTTGCAACATTGATCTGCTGAGGATGAAGTAATAACAAACAACTGATAGACATTGATCTGAATGAAAGTAATAACATACAAACTATGCAGACAGTATCTGAGGTAAAGTAATACAATAGAAAACTGATGCAGACATTATCATGCTGAGGATAAAGTTATAAACAACCAGAATGGCTAGCATTGACATGGGAGAAGTATAACTATGCAGACAGTGATGTTAGATGAAGTAATAAACAAACAAACTGTCAGACAGTGACTGGCTGAGGATGAAAGTAATAAACAAACAAACTGATGAGAGATATGGAGGATAAAGTAATAAACAAATCAGAAAACTGATGCGCATTGACGGCTGAGGATGAAAGTAATAAACAACCGAAACTGATGCAGACATTATATGAGGATGAAGTACAAAATGATGAGACATTGACTGTTGTTTGCAAAGTCAAAACAACATTACTGATAGACAGTGATCTGGCTGAGGATGAGGAAGTATGAACATACAACAGATGACGTGACTGCTCGGATATATAAACTCCAGAAACTGATGCAGACATTGACTTGACTGGCTGAGATGAAAGATTAACAAACCGAACTGATGCAGACATTGACTCATTGAGGATAAAGTAATAACTGATGCAGAAGTCTTGACCTAGGATAAGTAATCAAATTATGGCAACAGATCTTGAGGATGGAAAAGGATTAACTGAGCAGACAGGTTTGCTGTGAGGATGAAGTAATAACAAACCAGAAAACATGAACATTATAGTCGATTAGGAAGAAAGACAAACAAACAACTGTGCAACATTGATGAAGATAAATAATCCAAAACTGATGCAGACAGTGACTGGCTGAGGATGAAAGTAATAAAACTGATGCAGACAGTGACTGGCTGAGGATGAAAGTAATAAAACTGATGCAGACAGTGACTGGCTGAGGATGAAAGTAATAAAACTGATGCAGACATTGACTGGCTGAGGATGAAAGTAATAAAACTGATGCAGACATTGATTGGCTGAGGATGACAGTAATAAAACTGATGGAGACATTGAGTGGCTGAGGATGAAAGTAATAAAACTGATACAGACATTGACTGGCTGAGGATGAAAGTAATAAAACTGATGCAGACAGTGACTGGCTGAGGATGAAAGTAATAAAACTGATGCAGACAGTGACTGGCTGAGGATGAAATATATAAGAAATGCTTCATCCTGACAATAAATCTCTTATCACAAGAAAATATCCGAGACACTAAATTCTACCTTGTACAACGCACGTAAGAAGGCTCGCTCGAGGTGCCTCTTGTTGTCGAGAGCTGGAGCTGTATGACAGAACAGAAATAGAAAATAGGTTGAATATGTTGAAATAAGACAAGACTTAATCAAGTTGAAATAAAAGCTTGAAATAAAATGTAACAATGCAACGTTAGGTAACAATTTTCACCATTTTCAAATTACATTTATGGTTCTCGCCGGTGCTAAGGAGTTTTTTCACTATTACTTCGATATTCCCGTGTAAAATAAAGATCCGAGAACGCATGGTTATTCACCAAAGTGCAATGATGATGATTCCATCAATCAATCAATCAATCAGTTGGAACTAAAAACGACACCTTCGTGACGGTAAATCAGATTGTCCCATGTTCGTTTCCCTGTATTTCCTTGTGCATCTTAACTTACCCCGCCCTCTGCGCCGAAGCTTACACACTCCGTTATCGAGAGTCAATTTCTCACATCCCCTGTACTCCCAACCCCAGAAAACACTCTACATCACACATTTCATTCATGTCACACATGTTTACAAATCAAGAAATGACGATAACACTGTAATCAATCAAACAACTTCCATCTGCTGTTTGATAATATCAATGTTGACATGTATCAACAATATCACAACTACATATCAATGTTGACATGTATCAACAATATCACTACTTTACATATCAATGTTGACATGTATCAACAATATCACAACTACATATCAATGTTGACATGTATCAATATACAACTACATCAATGTTGAATATCAACAATATCACCTACATATCAATGTTGACATGTATCAACAATATCACAACTACATATCAATGTTGACATGTATCAACAATATCACAACTACATATCAATGTTGACATGTATCAACAATATCACAACTACATATCAATGTTGACATGTATCAACAATATCACAACTACATATCAATGTTGGCATGTATCAACAATATCACAACTACATATCAATGTTGACATGTATCAACAATATCACAACTACATATCAATGTTGACATGTATCAACAATATCATCAGCTACGATACAATCTACTCAAGCAATATCACCGCTACTGATCAATCTTGCTGCTACTGCTGCTTGCTCATTGACTATTTCAATATACTATATTCTTATTTGTTAGCAGCTATCAGAAAGTCGTGACAAGATATTGATTGTCTATAAGCTTGTTGATTTAGTCACGTTTCTCCCAGTTACCCCCTCTCTAGTTAGATTCCAGTGCAGTTGAGCAGAGCAGCATACACCAGCCGCTAGTCAGTCAGTCAGTCAGTCAGTCAGTCAGGATACAGGAATTGTTCATATGTTACATTTCATGCTGCCGGCTATTTTGGAATCTATATTATAATTAGACATGAGACAGAGACTTCTGTCGTTTTCTTCTTCATTTATCCACATTTATTTCTGTGTGCATGTTTGTGGGGGGAAGCATACGCTCTCTGTGTCTTTCTACGTGTGAATGTCTCTCGTTATCTCTCTTCTTTTCTGTGTGAAGGTAAGTGTGTGTGTGTGTGTGTGCGTGTGTGTCGGTCACGCACTCTCTCTGTGTTGTTCTATCCATGTATATCTCTCATTCTCTCTCTAACTATCTTTCTTTCTTTATCTACTTGTTATGTTCATGTGTATGTGTGTCGCTCTCTAGGGTTCTTCTTGTGTTTCCTTTCTATGTGAAGTGTGCGTGTCTGTGTGAGCATGTCTGTGTGAGCATTTGTCTACCCCGCTCTCTGTGTGCTCTTCTATGTATGCTAGTGTTTGTGTGTGTCTCTCTCTCACTACGTCTTCTATGTCTATGTTTGTGTATGCGTGTGTGTGTATGTGTGTGTATGTGTATGTCTGAAGGGTCTATATTCGAAGGATTGACTTCATTGCACCAAGTTTTTACCTCATATAGCTCAGTCCCTCTCCACAAAGCACGAACGCCGTAGCTCCAGCAACAATCCTGTGTCTCTTGAAAAAGATTTCACCCGGGAACAGAACGTCGTAATCCGGATTCCAACCCACGACCTTCGAAAAGCAGGGCAACTGCTTAACGACTTAGCCACAGAAACTCCCAAACCCTAAGTATTTCTATGTGCAGCGCCGGATTAGCCTAGTAGCAGAAGTAGCAAATGCTACGGGCCCCGCGCTTCTAGGGGCCCCGCGCCTATGTGACAGATGAAAATGGGAAAAATAACCAGATGTTATATAAAAAACACGAAAGCTGTCTGAATTTTTAAATGTCGTGTGTGATGGTGCTGAATCCAACGAAATCGAAACAGAAAATACAGAAGACGTGTCCTACTGTGTAGTAGATGAAGGCAGTGCTATAGAAGAATCATCATTACCAATATTACCATTAAGATCAGCAACTCTTCACGATTTAGCCACATTTTTCACAAGACAAACTGAAATCGAATGTACAGCAAGTCCTCCCAATTTAGCCATATTATCTTCAAGCCAAAGAGAGGCAGAAAGCACAGCACATGCTTCTAATGTAGCAACATCATCTACAAGCCAAAAACACAACGAAAGTAAAATGTACTCAAACGATATTGGTGAATGGCCAAACAACTTCAATCGAGATTATTGGATTGTGAAAGAAAGTAGTGAAAGCTTCTAATGTAGCAACATCATCTACAAGCCAAAAACACAACAAATAAATGTATCAAACGATATTGTGAATGGCCAAACAACTCAATAGTTATTGATTGTGAAGAAAGTAGTGAAGTAACATATGAACAGTGATTCATGTCTTAAAAAAAACAGATAAAGAAAACAATCCACGATCTTGTCGAAAGTCGTTTTTCACATACACACATACACCAACAAACAAAACTCACGTGAGAGATTGGTTGTGTAATACAGAAACTAAAGGACAACTGTTCTGTTTTGTTTGCAAAGTTATTGATTTAGGCTGTACCATAGAGTGACTTGTGTATTTGGAATACTCCGGCAGTTAAAATCTATTACAGCAGAAGAGATCTTGAAAAGAACTCCAAATATTGTCGGCTCTTACCAAGAGGATTTGGAAGAAAGCATAGGCGACGAACTTATGCAGTTCACTGAACTTCTTAAAATTAATGTAGCTGCTGCTATTAGCAACGAAAAGCATGAGGCTCTTGAACTGCAATTTTATAAACTTTTAATGGAAAATTCATTAGAGTCGTGTTTCCCAAATGTAGAAATAGTCTTCGAATTTATTTGTCTCTAATGATTACTAACTGCAGCGGAGAATGTTCTTTTTCAACATTAAAGCGTATAAAAAGTGAATTAAGAAACATGATGGGACAAGATCGTCTAAATAACCTCACCTTAATGAACATTGAAAGTAATTTACTTAGAGAAATTGATTTGTCTAGTGCTATCTCTAAATTTGCTCACATTAAATCGAGACAAGTTTGTTTGTAAAAGTTGTGTTTTATTTTATTATCATACAAAACCTAGGGCCCGCGCTAAAATTTGCTACGGGCCCCGCGCTAGCCTAATCCTGTCACTGATTAGGAGTATATGTGTATGTGTGTGTATGTGTGTATGTGTGTGTATGTGTGTGTATGTGTATGTGTGTGTGTGTGTGTATGTGTGTATGTGTGTGTGTGTGTTGTGTGTAGGTTTTTGTGTATGTATGTGTGTATGTGTGTGCTTTCTCTTTTCAGTCCCTATATTGTTGCAACACTTTCCTTGTCATCCCCTCCCACTTTTGATACCTGCCAGGTAATGTGTTGTCATAAACAAGTATGCCACTTAAATAACACTAATTCAGGCACCTCCCCCTCCCCCGACTCGTTGCCACAAATGTTAGATCGGAAAATTAGACACGGAACAAGAAATATAAATTAAGCAATAATATATACAGTTTGTTGGGGAGTGATGGAGAGACAGAGAGAGAGTGAGAGCGAGAGCGAGTGTGTGAGAGAGAGAGAGAAAGTGAAAGAGAGGGTGTGTGATAGAGAGAGAGTGAGAGAGTGCACTAACCAAGAACTAGCTCTAACCAAGAACTAGCACTAACCAAGACCTAGCACTAACTAAGAACTAGCACTAACCAAGATCTAGCACTAACCAAGATCTAGCACTAACCAAGAACTAGCACTAACCAAGAACTAGCACTAACCAAGATCAAGCACTAACCAAGACCTAGCACTAACCAAGATCTAGCACTAACCAAGAACTAGCACTAACCAAGAACTAGCACTAACCAAGAACTAGCACTAACCAAGAACTAGCACTAACCAAGAACTAGCACTAACCAAGAACAGCACAACCAGAACTAGCACTAACCAAGAACTAGCACTAACCAAGACACACTAACAAGAACTAGCACTAACCAAGAACTAGCACTAACCAAGATCTAGCACTAACCAAGAACTAGCACTAACCAAGATCTAGCACTAACCAAGACCTAGCACTAACCAAGAACTAGCACTAACCAAGAACTAGCACTAACCAAGAACTAGCACTAACCAAGATCTAGCACTAACCAAGATCTAGCACTAACCAAGAACTAGCACTAACCAAGAACTACACTAACAAGAACTAGCCTAACCAAGAACTAGCACTAACCAAGAACTAGCACTAACCAAGAACTAGCACTAACCAAGAACTAGCACTAACCAAGAACTAGCACTAACCAAGATCTAGCACTAACCAAGATCTAGCACTAACCAAGAACTAGCACTAACCAAGAACTAGCACTAACCAAGAACTAGCACTAACCAGAACTAGCACTAACCAAGATCTAGCACTAACCAAGAACTAGCACTAACCAAGAACTAGCACTAACCAAGATCTAGCACTAACCAAGAACTAGCACTAACCAAGAACTAGCACTAACAAGATCTAGCACTAACCAAGACAGCACTAAAGACTGCACTAACCAAGAACTAGCACTAACCAAGACCTAGCACTAACCAAGAACTAGCACTAACCAAGAACTAGCACTAACCAAGAACTAGCACTAACCAAGAACTAGCACTAACCAAGAACTAGCACTAACCAAGATCTAGCACTAACCAAGAACTAGCACTAACCAGAATAGCACTAACCAAGATCTAGCACTAACCAAGAACTAGCACTAACCAAGAACTAGCACTAACCAAGATCTAGCACTAACCAAGATCTAGCACTAACCAAGATCTAGCACTAACCAAGAACTAGCACTAACCAAGACCTAGCACTAACCAAGAACTAGCACTAACCAAGAACTAGCACTAACCAAGATCTAGCACTAACCAAGAACTAGCACTAACCAAGAACTAGCACTAACCAAGAACTAGCACTAACCAAGAACTAGCACTAACCAAGATCTAGCACTAACCAAGAACTAGCACTAACCAAGAACTAGCACTAACCAAGATCTAGCACTAACCAAGAACTAGCCTAACCAAGACTAGCACTAACCAGAACAGCATAACCAAGAACTAGACTAACCAGAACTAGCACTAACCAAGATCTAGCACTAACCAAGAACTAGCACTAACCAAGATCTAGCACTAACCAAGAACTAGCACTAACCAAGAACTAGCACTAACCAAGAACTAGCCTAACCAAGAACTAGATAACAGAACTAGCCTAACCAAGATCTAGCACTAACCAAGAACTAGCACTAACCAAGACAGCATAACAAGATCTAGATACAGACAGCCTAACCAAGACTAGCACTAACCAAGAACTAGCACTAACCAAGAACTAGCACTAACCAAGAATAGACTACAAGACAGACTAACCAAGAATGCATAACCAGTGCAAAAGAATATGAAACCCATCATCTAAAAGAAACGTTAGAAATGGATCGGACATGTGATACGCTTGAGACTAATTCCTCACTAACAATGCAATCAGGTGGAAACTAGAGGACGAAATGAAAATATGGAAGACCCAGAACCACCTGGATGAAAACAGTAGAACGGAAACAGAACGAAAGGAATCACAGCTGGAAGACAGCCAAAAACAAAGACAGATGGAAAACAGCCAAGAACAGATACAGCTGGAAGACAGCCAAGAACAGAGACAGCCAAGAACAGAGACAGCTGGAAGACAGCCAAGAACAGAGACAGCCAAGAACAGAGACAGCTGGAAGACAGCCAAGAACAGAGACAGCTGGGAGACAGCCAAGAACAGAGAATAATGGCTTACATTTGTTGATTCCTTAAGCACCGAGGGCGTCACATGTGTATATTTATATAATAGCCGTGCATCGGAAGCGATGATGACCACAGTCTCAGACGTGTATGGCTGCACCTCTCTAGTGTGTCAAGTCCAATCCTCGAACACAATCCCCTACCACAGTTGGGGGCATACATGATCGAGATTAGACATATTATATATATTTGTATACATACATACATTGAGAAACACATATTTGGTTTCTACTGTCTATATTGCTTGTAATATCGCTTGTTAGAGTGGTGTATGATAGAGTGGTGGACATGTGCCTGGAGAATGTAATGTTAGAGTGGTGTATGACAGAGTGGTGGACATGTGTCTGGGGAATGTAATGTTAGAGCTGTGTATGACAGAGTGGTGGACATGTGCCTGGAGAATGTAATGTTAGAGTGGTGTATGACAGAGTGGTGGACATGTGCCTGGAGAATGTAATGTTAGAGTGGTGTATGATAGAGTGGTGGACATGTGCCTGGGGAATGTAATGTTAGAGTGGTGTATGACAGAGTGGTGGACATGTACCTGGAGAATGTAATGTTAGAGTGGTGTATGATAGAGTGGTGGACATGTGCCTGGGGAATGTAATGTTAGAGTGGTGTATGACAGAGTGGTGGACATGTGCCTGGGGAATGTAATGTTAGAGTGGTGTATGACAGAGTGGTGGACATGTGCCTGGAGAATGTAATGTTAGAGCTGTGTATGACAGAGTGGTGGACATGTGCCTGGAGAATGTAATGTTAGAGTGGTGTATGACAGAGTGGTGGACATGTGCCTGGAGAATGTAATGTTAGAGCTGTGTATGACAGAGTGGTGGACATGTGCCTGGAGAATGTAATGTTAGAGTGGTGTATGACAGAGTGGTGGACATGTGTCTGGAGAATGTAATGTTAGAGCTGTGTATGACAGAGTGGTGGACATGTGCCTGGAGAATGTAATGTTAGAGCTGTGTATGACAGGGTGGTAGACATGTGCCTGGAGAATGTAATGTTAGAGCTGTGATGACAGGTGGTGACATGTGCCTGGAGAATGTAATGTTAGAGCTGTGTATGACAGAGTGGTGGACATGTGCCTGAAGAATGTAATGTTAGAGTGGTGTATGACAGAGTGGTGGACATGTGCCTGGAGAATGTAATGTTAGAGCTGTGTATGACAGAGTGGTGGACATGTGCCTGGAGAATGTAATGTTAGAGCTGTGTATGACAGAGTGGTGGACATGTGCCTGGAGAATGTAATGTTAGAGCTGTGTATGACAGGGTGGTGGACATGTGCCTGGAGAATGTAATGTTAGAGCTGTGTATGACAGAGTGGTGGACATGTGCCTGGAGAATGTAATGTTAGAGTGGTGTATGACAGAGTGGTGGACATGTGCCTGGAGAATGTAATGTTAGAGTGGTGTATGACAGAGTGGTGGACATGTGCCTGGAGAATGTAATGTTAGAGTGGTGTATGACAGAGTGGTGGACATGTGTCTGGGGAATGTAATGTTAGAGTGGTGTATGACAGAGTGGTGGACATGTGCCTGGAGAATGTAATGTTAGAGTGGTGTATGACAGAGTGGTGGACATGTGCCTGGAGAATGTAATGTTAGAGTGGTGTATGACAGAGTGGTGGACATGTGCCTGGAGAATGTAATGTTAGAGTGTGTATGACAGGAGTGGTGGACATGTGCCTGGGAATGTAATGTTAGAGTGGTGTATGACAGAGTGGTGGACATGTGTCTGGGGAATGTAATGTTAGAGTGGTGTATGACAGAGTGGTGGACATGTGCCTGGAGAATGTAATGTTAGAGTGGTGTATGACAGAGTGGTGGACATGTGCCTGGAGAATGTAATGTTAGAGTGGTGTATGACAGGGTGGTGGACATGTGCCTGGGGAATGTAATGACCACATGACTCTTGCAGTTGAGGCAAAACAGTTCAGGTTACGATTTTCTTTATCCCCCCGACAGAAAAAACTCCCTGCCCTTACCAGGATTGAACCCGTGTCTACCGAATGGGAGCCTGCGCCTAATTCATTCGACTAGATGCTCCACTAAACTACATACATCTTCTTCTTCTTTTATCGTCACACTGTTACCGAGTTCTTGCCCAGTATCCTGGTTTTCTGTTTTTGTCTTGCGCTGTTTTCGTGGCTTGGGTGAGTTTTATTTTTGCTATTTGGACAAGATTCTGCTATGCCATCTAACCATCTTTGTAATGGTCTTCCTCTCGCCTTCTTTCCTGATGTTCTATTGTAGAAGACTCTGTATACTATGGATATTGTATGCATTCGTATCGCGAACCACTTCATTCTTTGTTTCTCGCAAAGTTGTAACTTCAATTTTCTTGTTTCTCAATGTAATTCAAGCAAGGTTCTGTCCCAACTTTCTTTCCTATGCTGATGTTGGTGACTTTGTTTCTCAATGTAATTCAAGCAAAGTTCTGTCCCAACTTTCTTTCTTATGTTGATGTTGGTGACTTTGTTTCTCAATGTAATTCAAGCAAGGTTCTGTCCCAACTTTCTTTCTTATGCTGATGTTGGTGACTCTGTTTCTCAATGTAATTCAAGCAAGGTTCTGTGTCAACTTTCTTTCTTATGCTGATGTTGGTAACTTTGTTTCTCAATGTAATTCAAGCAAGGTTCTGTGCCAACTTTCTTTCTTTTGCTGATGTTGGTGACTCTGGAAACTACATACAAACATATACAAAATCTCATACATATATGCATGTATGTGGGTGTCAATTTATACACTAGACATCACACTAGATCAAGTTCGGAGTCTGCAGTGAAGATTGCCTGCAATAAACCAACAATAGCTCAAATACTGGTCACAGTAATACAAATCAGATAGTAGTCACATGTACTACGCCATCTGCCTGTTCATTTAGCGAATCTGTTGTGTGAAACCTGTGTCGCTACTTGCTATATACAGAACTCATAAAAAGAGAGAGAACAAAAATCGCTGGTATCTGATTGAAATGCCCTGCAACATTAGCATAAGTTGTGTATCACGTGACTAAATCAACAGGAATATATTAGCACTTAATTGGATGTTATGTACCACGTGACGTATCAAAATGTATTTATTGTATGTCCGTACATGGTTTGTTGTTGCAATTAATATGTGATAATAGTTGGGAGATGAACAACTGTTCTCTGTATGTTTGAGTGAGTGCTTTTATGTGTGTGTAAACAGATGTGTGTTTTCGCGTGTGTGTAGAGGTGGTCGTGTGTTTGAACGTGTGTACACAGACTGCCGTGTGTTTGCACGTGTGTACACATATTGTCATGTGTTTGCGCGTGTGTAAACAGGTTGTTGTGTGTTTGTGTGTGTACACAGCGCGTCGTATGTTTGTGTATGTGTACACAGATTATTGTGTGTTTCCCCATACGCATAGAGAATTAGATCGATGCGTGGAGCGATCACGTATCAGAACGCGGGTTCATTTCCCTAGACCAGCGTACAACAAGTGAGGGTAGGAATTGGCCAGCCTACCTTTGTAAACTTAGAGATTGAAATGTGAAGTTACAAGTGCGTTATACCATACGGACAACAAAGGCTGATACGGGACAATTTCATAATTTATGCAGATTGCTGACTGATGTGATGTACGTGTGTATACGGGTTGTGATGTTGCACACACATAATGTACGCTAGTTGATGGTGCTAGTATGATTGTGATGTTGGTTGTGTTAGTATGGTTGTATTGTTGTACTGCCACGGTTTTGGTGCGTCATAATGTTAATTATGATAATGTTATTTGCAAGTTGGTTATTTCTGTGCCAGTGTATGTGAGCGAGAATGTGTGTGTATGCATGTTTGTCTCGTTGTGTTCATTTTTATGAATGGGTGTATATGTGTGCTGACGTGTGTGTGTGTGACGTTGTGCTTATATGCTTACATTATTTGCGTGTGTGTGTGTGTGTGTGACGTTGTGCTTATATGCTTACATTATTTGCGTGTGTGTGTGTGTGTGTGTTTGTGTGTGTGTGTAACGTTGTGCTTGTATGCTTAAATTATTTGCGTGTTTGTTGTTGCTTCCGAGTATGTGTACGTGTGTGGATATGTGTGTGTGTAAATGTGTGTGCGTCTGTGCGTATGTGCGCGGGGGTGAAAGACTGTCTGTATACAGTGTTTCTTTACTACCCACATTTTCAAATCATCGCTTGCAGATTTTTTTTTTTTTTTATATATATGGGCTTGAAATCTCTTTAAGTCGATGCGCAGCACAGGACCTCCTCAACAGTTATTCGCCACTTTCCCGGTCTCTAACTGTTCTCTTTATGGTTTCCCATGATAGCCCCAGCATGCTTCAGTTCCTCGAGAAGACTCTGTCCGTTTTCTTGCAGCTTCCACCCAAGAGACAGAGTTTTTCTTGCAGCTTCCACCCAAGAGACAGAGTTTTTCTTGCAGTTTCCACTAAGAAGAGTTTTCTTGCAGTTTCCACCCAAGAGAGAGTTTTTCTTGCAGCTTCCACCATAGAGACAGAGTTTTTCTTGCAGCTTCCACCCAAGAGACAGAGTTTTTCTTGCAGTTTCCACCCAAGAGACAAGAGTTTTTCTTGCAGCTTCCACCCAAGAGACAGAGACGTAAATATTCATAAATAATAAGGCCAGTCAATCTTAGTTTTTGATTTCTTGATTAATAATTGATCGATTTCTTGATTAATAATTGATCGATTGATAGGAGCATCATCATTTTACATCAGTAAATAATCATGTTGGATCCGATCTCTTTCTTACATGAAGATCTCAACGACAATGCACGAAATCCGTAACACCGGCGAGGGTGCCTACGTATTTTGAATATAGTGACACCACACTGAGGAATTTTTATTTTAAACTTGTTCAGGATTTTTTTTCCCGGGCAGCGGCTTTGCAGCCTACTCATGTCTATATTTACTGTCAATTGTTCTTGTACGTGTTCATCTTTAACACGGGACCTACGTTTTATCGTTCGTCTCCGATAGAACTAGGAACTCATCCTCGTCTATACTGAGATCAAGGATCACGTAGAAATGATTCCAAACGCTCTACGTTGAGAGTGAACAATTGAAGTGAGACACAAGCACCAAACCGTCACATCACCGAGACCTACCTCCTTAAGACCTTATATATTAAAACCTAATTATATCTTTCCCAAATTGAAGCACAGTTTATCGCTTGAGATATATTGAAAGAGGGAGATGTTCAATGAAAGATTTACGGAATTACAGATTGAGTCTAACAATGGGTTTTATATCAGCTGGCTAGCAGCAACAATATTTGATGAATAGCATAGCCAAATCTAGCAATAAACTTGACTCTGATAAAGATATGACAGGCTGAGAATGGATAAATATCCCCCCCTGGTTCTTGTCGAATAAGTTGTCAGTTGACAAGTGTTGGATAAGAAGCTAACAGATAACTTTGTGATAAGTCAAATAATGACATTTTTCTGGATAATAACCTCCATTGTTTCCGAGATCAGAATGGCGTTTACCTGGGTTTGTACCTGGGTTTGTACCTGGGTTTGTACACCGCCTGACACGAGATCAGAAATTGATAGTAAGACAAGTGACAAAATCTTATTGTTGAAGAAAATAAATACAAAAAGTTAAGCCAAACTTGAAATAAAATGAATATTTGTATTTTTAAAAATAGAAAATGAAATTCTCCGGTAATTTTTGCAGATTGTCTGGTTTCTTCTTCGCGTGCTCCATGTCGACCATTTGTTAAAGCACTCTTTGTAATTGTTATGTAATCTGAGTCTAAGAGCGATTGTACGTTGTGCCAGTTATGCGCCTACAAGAAGGCCAGCACATCCGATTTCTGCGACGCTTTTTATTTACTAGGTAGCTTCCATAGGCCCCTACCTCATTCGCCTCTTACGACATGCTTTGTAGGTCGCAGTGTTACTATTCTTTGCTTCCTTGCTAGTCCCGGCAATACACGGACGAGTACTTCTTGCTAGTCCCAGTAATACACGGACGAGTACTTCTTGCTAGTCCCAGTAACACGGACGAGATCTTGCTAGTCGGAATACCGGACGAGTCTCTTGCTAGTCCCGGCAATACACGGCGAATTGTCTTGCTAGTCGGTCACTTACACGGACGAGTTATCTTGCTGTCCCGGCAATACACGGACGACTACTCCTTGCTATCCGGTCAATGACACGGACAATACTCTCTTGCTAGTGCCAGCAATACACGGACGAGTACTCTCTTAGTCCGCAATAACGGACGAGTACTTCTTGCTATTTTATCCTGAAATTGAACGGACGAGTACTTCAATGATCCCGGCAATAACGGACGAGTACTAACATGTTATCACGGCAACACACGGAGATACTAGCCATTGCTACTCCGAAATAGACGGACGAGTACTTCCTTGGCTAGTCGGTAATACAGGACGAGTACTTTGCTAGTACTTGGAAGCAATACACGACATTTTCTGCTAGTCCCGCAATTCCGGATCGAAGGCTTTGCTAGTCCGGCAATGACACGTGACAGTATTTCAAATCCCGGCAATACGGACAAGTACTCAATTTTAGTCCGGGCAACGGACAATATACTTAGCCAAACGGACAATACACGGACGAGTACTTTTTGAATGTCCCGGCAATTCACGGACGGTTTCTTCTTCGCTAGTCCCGGCAATTACAGGACGATATCTTTGCTAGTCGGTCAATACACGGATGTACTTTGCAGTCGGCTACAGAGGACAGTACTCTTCTGTCCGGCAATACAGGACTCAGGCCCTCCCTATTCGCCGCATTACACGGACGAGGTACTTTCTTGCCTGAGTCCCGGCAATACACGGACGAGTACTCTTGCTAGTCCCGGCAATACACGGACGAGTATCTTGCTAGTCCCGGCAATACACGGACGAGTATCCCTTGCTAGTCCCGGCAATACACGGACGGACGAGTATCCCTTGCTAGTCCCAATACACGGACGAGTATCTTGCTAGTCCCAGCAATACACGACGATTCAGGAAATAAAACATGCATTATTTGTTAAACTATAATAAAATCCACTCAAAACTATTGAACATTCTTGTAAATCAATGTATCGTTTACTAGCGCCGCGCCAATGAACGATCGACGGTGTTCTCGGTTGTTAAGTGTCCACTGAGATTTCATCTTAACGAAATTGATTGTTGAGCTAGAGGAGAGACAGTAGGCACAGAAACACTTCTTCAAAGCCCACGGCCAAACTAGAAATGTTAGGAATAAATGGAAGAGATTTTCAACAACTTTCTTCACAATAAACTAAATAGATTGTAAGTTTCATCTATCAAATATCAAATATGTAGCTTCGCAATGAAGAAGATATTTTTTGGAAGGATTAGAAAAAAATTGGTGACACCGTACAGAGACTAGTCATTCGATCGTAGAGTATCACGTCGTGAACAGACTAAAGTATGATATATATAGGGAAATTACATCAGATAAACTTGCTGAAATGTGACAATGATTAACATTAATATCTGTCGCGTGCTAGTAATTGTGCAGAAATTGATATCATTATAGTCTGTAATAACAGACTTGACTCACGGCACGTTTGTCTGTCTCTGCATATTTAAATATAGTCTTCAATGTCGGCAGGTGTGTCTGTCTACACGTACACAAGCCATCTAAATGATCACAGTGTTGCAAACTCAATACAAATTATTTGTTCAATCTAAACATTTATATTCTCCTGCAATGTTTTTCCAATGTTTTCTAGAAAATGTAAAAAAAAAATGTGAAATTGACAGGATGATTTAATTTCTATTTTTCTTCTTTAGCAATCTCTGGTCTTGCGCTTAGCTTACTTTGGACCACACATCTGGACCTGTCTGATCCTGTCATATCTGATCCTGTCATATCTGATCCTGTCATATCTGGACCTGTCTGATCCTGTCATATATGATCCTGTCATATCTGATCCTGTCATATCTGGACCTGTCTGATCCTGTCATATATGATCCTGTCATATCTGATCCTGTCATATCTGATCCTGTCATATCTGATCCTGTCATATCTGATCCTGTCATATCTGATCCTGTCATATCTGGTCCTGTCTGATCCTGGTATATATGATCCTGTCATATCTGATCCTGTCATATCTGATCCTGTCATATCTGGACCTGTTTCTGAATGTCATATATGATCTGTCATATCTGATCCTGTCATATCTGATCCTGTCATATCTCGATCCTGCTTCTGGTCTGTCTGGGTCCATCATATCTGGACCTGTCTGATCCTGTCATATCTGATCCTGTCATATCTGATCCTGTCATATCTGATCCTGTCATATCTGGTCCTGTCTGATCCTGTTATATCTGATCCTGTCATATCTGATCCTGTCTGATCCTGTCATATCTTGTGACTAAAAGAAAAGTACAGCCTGTGTCTAGGCCATATTTTGTCATATCTCCCAAACACTACATCATTTCTTGTCCAACATGTTATACAGATATACCATCTTCCATCTCATATTTCTCTCAATACTGTGTCACGGGTCTTCTTCAATCCAACAGTCTTACTTACTTCGTTTATTCTGAAATGTAGCCGATCCAACGTGGCTGCACCCGCACCCACACACCCTCAAATGGCTGTGTAATGATGATTGATCTGACAGCGGTGTCATTAATCTGATGCCCCGTTTCATCAAGAGGGGACGCCGGGGAAATTAATCCTTAATTCAATTCCAACAAATTTGGGCTGTCTCGTGGTCCTGCCTGGATGCCAGGGCGTGTCTAGGGCACCTAACGAGGCTAGATTGAGAGTTTTCTTCTCCTAAAGTGTTCGTAGAAGCAAGCACTGAGTTTTCGTCATATTCTCGTCTGTGAGAGTTGACACCAATTTTGCCAGAATCCGATTAAACGGTCTTATGAGCAGATTCATTTTCTCAATGCAGAACCGACTGTTTTCTTGAAATGAAATATTTCTGAATGAATTCTATCCAAACTTCCTAGATTTTCAAATATAAAATAGATAGTTGGATATATAGATGAATTGTGGATATCAATAGATATATGTATGGATGGATGGATGGGTGGAGTTTGGGTAGATGGATAGATGGATAGATGGATAGATAGATATATATATGAATTGATGATATCAATAGATAAACGGATAGATGGATAAACGGATAGATGGATAACGGGTAATGGATAAACGGATAGATGGATAAAGGGATAGATAGATACATTGATGATATCAATAGACATATGGATAGATGGATACATTGATAGATGGATAAATGGATAGATGGATAATAGATAAAGGGATAGATAGATAGACAATTGAATTATCATCAGGAGTGAGCAGATGTGCTTCCTATACTTCAATATTTAATGGAAAGGATAAGCAGAAACCAAGACAGATAACAACCCTCGATAATCAATACAATTAATAACGAACTATCGCAGGATGATCAGAGTATAATTACAACAACGAAAACAAACTTCAAACTTACATAAATCCCTCAAGCGACATGCGAAAAATAGTGATATGAAATTGAACACCTAGAAACAGAAGTCTGACAATAAGTAGGTCAACAGGTCAACTAAATATACACGTGAACAATGTCAAATACAACCAGACTCCAGAATTCAAATATCTCAGGTAGTTTATTCACACAGATGGAAACATGGCACAGAGAAATCGAGATAGATCAAAGACAGGCAAATGAGTGACATACAAGAGTCCACTATTAAAACATCAAGCATTAACATGGCAGTCAAAGACAACTGATAGAACTGTATATTTATCCAACTCTTGCTATCAGTTGCCAAAATGGCCCTGACTAAGACACAAGAAAGAAAGATTACTCATGTGAAATGAGATGTCTAGGAAAAGCTGTCAACGTTACAAGGCGAGATAGAGTGGAAACGAGAATATCAGAAGCATCGTTGGTACTATACCATGCATACAGTACATCGAGAAGCAAAGATTCAAGTGGTTCGGCCATTTAATGAGAATGGAACCACATTTACTACCATCACGTGCCTATAATAATCGACACTCAGGGCGCAGAGCACGAGGCAGGCCAAGAACAAGATGGATAGATAACATTTCAGAGTCCCTGCGAAAGTATGGACTGACAATGATCAAGCGCAACACCTGGCACAAGATAGGAAACTAACTCTCGACGCTTCAATGCAATGATGTTAAGATAAGATAAGATAAGATAAGATAGATAGATACATTGATGATATCAATTGACATATGGATAGATATATAGATGGATAAATGGATAGATGGATAAATGTATAGATGGATAAATAGATAAAGGATAGATGGTACATTGATGATATCAATAGACATATGGATAGATAGATGAGACTGTATAGATCGATGGACATGCATGAGGAAATGAGATAGACAAAGACTTAGCATAGAGAAATGAGATAGACAAAGACTACATAGAGAAATGAGATAGAGACATACATAGAGTTGATACTTAATAAGGAAATAAAATAACTAGACAGATATTGATAGATAATTATCAGAGTTATAAGTAATTTAATTTAATGGAATTAACTTTGATGACGCATTTAAGTGGTGCATTTTGGTGGTGCATTTTGGGGTGAATTTTAGTGGTGCATTTTGGGGTGCATTTTGGTGGGCATTTTGGTGGTGCATTTTGGGGTGCAGTTTTATGGTTCATTTTGAAATGACCACCAAAATTGTGGTGCATTTAAGTGGTGCATTTTGTTTCTGCATTTTGGTGGTGTATTTGTAATGGTACGTTTTGGTAGTGCATTTTGATGGTATCTTTTCATGGTGCATTTTGATGATGCATTTTGATGGAGCATTTGGATGGAGCATTTTGTTGGTTTTGAGAATATGTTTATTTCAAAAGGTGGTGTCTATGGTGAAATGGCTAAAACGTTTGCCTGTCTTTTTGAAGGTTGTCGGTTGGAATCAAGACCGAGTCACATGTGTCACTTTTTTATCAGATGCCTAGAATTGTTGCTGGAGCTACTGAGTTCGTAATTTGCGCAACACTTCCCGCATTCTGCCGATAGGGACGGAGCCATATGGGAAAACTCGGTGTACTGAAGTCAGACCTTCACATGTGGACACTTTTTATTTGTTTTAACAAGAAGGTCTAAACACTCAAAAATGTGCATGGGAATTGTTTTTCTTATGGTTCTGCCCTCTAGCAGAAATGGGGCGCAACCTGCCGAGAGCATCGGAAAAATAACTCTGTAGCTCACATAGCGATCTCGGGGGAGGAAGGGAAGGGGTACACTTCTGAGCAGAACGGTGTGGTCCGGACTTGAACCCCCGTCTTTCGGAACACAAAGACAACAAAGTTCTTTCATCTGCTTGTTTGAGATAATCATTAGCTTTCACCTTATTGCTGTTGTTCATTCTGAGCTGAGGGTTGTGCTGTTCTGTCACCTCCATATTGATGTTGTTCATTCTGAGCTGACAGTTGTGCTGTTCTGTCCCAGTCATATTCATGATTTACTTTCTTATGATATTTTATTTTTCCTCCCTCCCAAGACAGTCACAACCGTTTATCTCCAGTTTGTTTATGTTTTATTTATCTCCAGTTTGTTTATGTTTTATTTATCTCCAGTTTGTTTATGTTTTATTTATCTCCAGTTTGTGCTTTATTTATCTCGTTTGTTTATGCTTTATTTATCTCGTTTGTTTGTGCTTTATTTATCTCATGTTCTTCCATCTTGTATTAACCCCTTCGCCATTCTAAGCCAATATATCAGCTCACAGAACTTGTTAATGTATCGCAAAGATAATATACCGGCTCACGGTAGTTGTTAATGTGTCGCAAAGATAATATACCGGCTCACGGTACTTGTTAATCTGTCGCAAAGATAATATACCGGCTCATGGTACTTGTTAATGTGTCGCAAAGATAATATACCGGCTCACGGTACTTGTTAATGTGTCCCAAAGACAATATACCGGCTCACGGTACTTGTTAATGTGTCCCAAAGATAATATACCGGCTCACGGTACTTGTTAATGTGTCGCAAAGATAATATACCGGCTCACGGTACTTGTTAATGTGTCCCAAAGATAATATACCGGCTCACGGTACTTGTTAATGTGTCCCAAAGATAATATACCGGCTAGCTCATTATACATTTTCAAATAAATGTGTCCGAAAGTAAAATAAATGAGGAAAGAAAAGAGTGCAATCATTTATTTGTATATATTTACCAAGACGTTTCACAACATGAACATGTCTGGCACAGATCTGACGCGTGTTCTTATCAAGTCATATTTCTACCAATGCTTACGAATGTGTACAAGAGAATGAACATCACATCCAGAACTGCTTACAAATGTGTACAAGAGAATGTGAACATCATCATCAAGAACTGCTTACAAATGTGTACAAGAGAATGTGAACATCATCACCAAGAACTGCTTTACACAATGTGTACAAAGAAATGTGAACATCATCACCAAGAACTGCTTACACAAGTGTACAGAGAATGTGAACATCATCATCCAGAACTGCTTACACAATGTGTACAGAGAATGTGAACATCATCACCAAGAACTGCTTACAAATGTGTACAAGAGAATGTGAACATCACATCAAGAACTGCTTACACAATGTGTACAAGAGAATGTGAACTCACCACCAAGAACTGCTTACACAATGTGTACAAGAGAATGTGAACATCACCATCCAAGAACTGCTTACACAATGTGTACAAGAGAATGTGAACATCACCATCCAAGAACTGCTTACACAATGTGTACAGGAGAATGTGAACATCATCATCCAAGAACTGCTTACACAATGTGTACAAGAGAATGTGAACATCACATCCAAACTCTTACACAATGTGTACAAGAGAATGGGAACATCATCACCCAAGAACTGCTTACACAAGTGTACAGAAAAATGTGAACTCACAACCAAGAACTGCTTACACAATGTGTACAAGAGAATGTGAACGTCACCAACCAAGAACTGCTTACACAATGTGTACAGGAGAATGTGAACGTCACCCTCCAAGAACTGCTTACACAATGTGTACAAGAGAATGTGAACATCATCATCCAAGAACTGCTTACACAATGTGTACAAGAGAATGTGAACATCACCATCCAAGAACTGCTTACACAATGTGTACAAGAGAATGTGAACATCATCACCCAAGAGAAACGCTAGAGATGGAACGTACATGTGTTGCGACGTGTGACCGTCATGAAATCGTTGTGAAGAAGGTAAACGAAAACGGAAAGACCTCAAGCGACCTGCAAGAGAAGAGTGAAACAGGAACGGAAAGAAATGAATCACATCTGGAACACAATACAGAGGATGGTCAAGAACAGAGAAGAATGTCATTCATTTGTTGCTGCCTTAAGTGTGAAGTGCATCACAGGCAAGAGTAAGAGAGAGAGAGAGCAGAGATAAAGGAGAGTAAAGAGATAAAGAGAGAGATAAAGAGAGAGAGAGGAATAGATAGGATAACCATATGGTATAAACAAGAAAGTTATCATATGCATATGAACGTGTAACCGTCTGTGTAGATTATTATAAAGAGCATCTAAAGGTCAAGGATTGACGTCATTGCACCGGGTTTCCTCATATCTCTCCGTCTCTCTCGGCAGAAATGGCACTTCATCTGCCGCGAATGTTGCACAAAACACGAACTCCGTAGCTCCTATGGATCTAATGAAAAAATTGGACATGTGACTAGGTCCGGATTCGAACCCAAAGCTATGAAAACGGCAGATAAACGTCTTAACCACTTCGCCATAATGAATAGTGTAATTATGGCTAATTAACAATTGAGACGGTTAAAAAGATCAACTGTCCTTGAAAAAGCTTTTGGGTACCCTGTCTCCAATACTAGCAGGACAACATCAATCATAACTGAACCTTCTGTAAAGGCGATTTGCCTGGCTTCTCGCAGAATTAGCCTTAATAGCAGGAATGTTAGCAGACGACAGAGTTGACATCTTGTCTGTCAGAATCGATATTGCCAGTCAGAAGTCATAATCGAACAGCGAATACATAACTAGAATACTAGAATGAGTGTAAACGTTGATAACATACTTACAACATATACAACTTGACATTCGATATTGGAAGATCAAGTACATGACTCACATAATATTTCCTAGAATGTAGTTTTGTTCCAATCAAGCTTGCTGCAATTTATATATTTCTGTTTCATTCAGTGACATTCAGTTTCATCTTCACATTCAAGGTCAGCTGTGATGGCAACGATAAACTGTGCACAGCAACATCACTCATGTTTATTCTACTTGGACGTCATCATGTTCTGTGATTGAGTATGCTCTGACGATCCTGACTCTCAGCCACAATACGGTGACTGGGGGGACAAAATACAGTATAAGGCTATGCGCATCCTAATTGGGTGCACTAAAGATACATTGTGCAGAACGATGCGTTCTCTTCTTGACTTTCCAACCATGACAGATAGAACAAGAAGGTGACATGCACGAGAGCCTACCTCCGTGTCAACGCTGCACAGGAAAATCTTGAGAAAATAGGGCATCAGAATGAAAAAAGAAAATGTTGGATGGGTCAGATCGAGAACTTTGTTCACCTTATGTGTTCACTTGAAGACATTAAACCCGATACAGAATGGGATACCAGTGTCTGCAAGGAGCAGAACATCCCGTTAAGTATATATCAGACCGGACAGAGGTTAGATATGTTTTTCTATTGAAAGATTGTTGTATTCAGAGTGATTGATATTTTGAACGCCCTTATAGACTGTGGCTACACAAAGGACGCTCATCTAAACCAATCCACATCAACTGCTAGATTGCAAGAGCTGAGATTGAAGATTGGAGTGACCAGAAATGAACAGCACAACTGCTAGATTGCAAGAGTTGAGATTGAAGATTGGAGTGACCAGAAATGAACAGCACAACTGGTATATAAGTAAACTCATCAATTAACATCGAACTATCAAGGTTAATCGCTGGACGCTGTTGGAGATCTAGTGACGGAGAATAGAGCACATTACAGTTAATCGCTGGACGCTGTTGGAGATCTAGTGACGGAGAATAGAACACATATGGACATGTCCGGAGTGGAATGAAGATGTTCCAAACTGTAACTAAACAGACATAAGACAAGTAGTGATTTCTTATTCGTCTTTGTGATCGGTTTCATATACTCAGTCTAAGCTAAGAAAAGGGTTGCTTTTATGAAGCTAGTGCTGGTCATTTGGACTTACTTGTGGGTTCCCCATTGCTTACACTGTAAGTTGCGTTCTTGAGGTCATGTTTTGTTGCGTTCTTGAGGTCATGTTGTTCGTTCTTGAGGTCATGTTTTGTTTCGTTGATGTATGTTTGGTGGACAGGACTACAAGATGGGCGCTGGGTATGTGTTGCAATTTTACATGCACGCTGTGAAGTCTGAGCAATCTTCATTGTGGACGTGTGGTGGTTGAGCCTGCAATGTCTTGATCTGAGACGGAAGACTCTTGTTGAGAAGTGATTGGTGAAGAGTGCTTGTATGAACACAAAGATCATCTTATTTCACGCATGACTTCATGACTTAGTCACTCGTCAACTTCCTGAAGTCATAGACTGTCACTAAATTGTATCACCTCACACCATTAACCATTTTAGTGGATGTGGTCTGTCGCATTTATCATATACAAGCATTGGTCATGTGTTGGGATCATGTAGACACTCAACAATACAAGTGTCTCCAATGACAACCAGCAGGTGACCACATAAACAGTGTATTAACTAACAGATTAACTTAGTATATGATCACACTAGAGTCAGCTATAGGAGTGTCGGTTTGGAGCAGACATAACAGATATTCAGTCGTCTGCATCCAAGCGCGGTGAGGTGAACAACACGTCAGGAGCCGTATATACTTTCCATTCAAACACTCACAGATTTATGTTTGTCGGTGAGAATCTCTCTGTTGAGCAGCAACAAACTGATAAGAGTTCAGATCTGCATACACATCATTAAGCTAATGGTTTTCTGCATCAGTAGAAGAAGAGTTTCACAATAACAGAGCTTAAGAGATGAATGTGGTTGTTGTTACTATTCATAAAGATGACATTGTCAAAGAGTATGTGTGTGTGCAAGCTAAGTACTAGAAGTTCTACCAGACAGTATGTGTGTGTCGCAGCTAAGTAGCAGAAGTTCTACCAGACAGTATGTGTGTCGCAGCTAAGACTAGAAGTCTCCAGACAGTTCTATGCAGCAGAACAGTTCACAGACAGTATGTGCTGCAAGATAAGAACTAGAAGTCTACCAGACAGTATCTATGTCCCAGCTAAGAACTAGAAGTTCTACCAGACAGTATCATGTGCAGTAAGAACTAGAAGTCTTACCAGACAGTATTTGTGCAAGATAAGAACTAGAAGTTCTACCAGACAGTATCTATGTCGCAGCTAAGAACTAGAAGTTCTACCAGACAGTATGTGCGTGCAAGATAAGAACTAGAAGTCTTACCAGACAGTATCTATGTCGCAGCTAAGAACTAGAAGTTCTACCAGACAGTATGTGTGTGCAAGATAAGAACTAGAAGTTCTACCAGACAGTATCTATGTCGCAGCTAAGAACTAGAAGTTCTACCAGACAGTATGTGTACGTGCAAGCTAAGAACTAGATGTTCTACCAGACAGTATGTGTGTGCAAGATAAGAACTAGAAGTCTTACCAGACAGTATCTATGTCGCAGCTAAGAACTAGAAGTTCTACCAGACAGTATCTATGTCGCAGCTAAGAATTAGAAGTTCTACCAGACAGTATGTGCGTGCAAGATAAGAACTAGAAGTTCTACCAGACAGTATCTATGTCGTAGCTAAGAACTAGAAGTTCTACCAGACAGTATGTGTGTGCAAGATAAGAACTAGAAGTTATACCAGACAGTATCTATGTCGCAGCTAAGAACTAGAAGTTCTACCAGACAGTATGTGTGCGTGCAAGCTAAGAACTAGAAGTTCTACCAGATTGTAGACAAGTAATTGATACAAGTAAGCAGCATTACTTTTGAACCTCTATGATGAAGTGGTTAAGTCGTTTGCCTGATGTTCTGAAGGGAGTAGGTTCAAATCCGGACCAAGTCACATGAGCAAGTTTTATAGAGATTCGTAGAATTTTTGCTGGAGCTACGGGGTTCGTGCTTTGTGCAACGCTCTCGGCAGGTAGCATGACATTTCTGCCAAGAGTTAAGGAACCATACGAGGAAACCTGGTGTAATGAAACCAATCCTTCGCCTTTAGATGTTGTTTTAGACATCTCAATAGAATCTGTACTGTTATTGTAATCACAAAGTACTATAGTTTTACAACTAAATTATAATTTTTCAATTCCAATGTTATATCGGTCCTAAAATATGCCAGCGAGAGTGTGTATTATTGAAAATATGAATATAACTAAATTAGTATTCGAAAAGAAGACGATTTCGAAAAATGAATACGTTCATACTTCAAAGTAAATTCAATGTCTCTACATTTGAAAACATATAATTTCATTCTTGATTAAACACTGTTCTTCTCATGTTGTTTGCACAAATCTGGTCAGTGTATCCAGTCCTTATCTTGTTTGTATTTCCTTGTCAGTATCATCAGCTGAACATTCTCTAGAGACATGGACATCAACGTTTACAAATTGTATAGTTTGCTCACAATCCCAAGTTGAGAACGTTCGATAACTGTAATCAAACATTGAGACAAGCTAAAGCGGCCACTTCTGACAGATACAAATGAGAGTTCAATCAGTGACCTCATTATCATTTTGTCGTCACTTCCTTAAACACATATACTCGACCGGAAGTCAACTTCAAGAGATGGGCATTCCATTTCCAGGAAATGGTACAACATTAGACATAACCTTGTTCTGGTTAAGGTCACCTTACCCAGGGGAATACCAACATAAATTGCTGATGTAAAAGTCTGAAATTGGTGTGCATCATTAGATACACATCATCATAAGAATGGACTACCAACTAAACATAGTGACGAAGAGATTTCGATATGTGTTTCAATCACTTTTCATAGACTTTGCGACTAAACGGTAATTATGTTTCCATTTTAATCAAATGTGACCTTTAAATCAATGAAGTGTACAAATAGTGATACTTAGCATAAATGGACAGTTAATGTCAAGTTCTGATAAATGACAATCTAATATATGTATTCTTTAAATGTCGTTAATGCAATAACAATTATCATTTATACCGTAACAAAATAACAACAATTATCATTTATACCGTAACAAAATACGAACAATTATCATTTATACCGTAACAAAATACCAACAATTATCATTTATACCGTAACAAAATACCAACAATTATCATTTATACCTAACAAAAATACAACAATTATCATTTATACCGTAACAAAATACAACAATTATCATTTATACCGTAACAAAATAACAACAATTATCATTTATACCGTAACAAAATACCAACAATTATCATTTATACCGTAACAAAATACCAACAATTATCATTTATACCGTAACAAAATAACAACAATTATCATTTATACCGTAACAAAATACCAACAATTATCATTTATACCGTAACAAAATACCAACAATTATCATTTATACCGTAACAAAATACAAACAATTATCATTTATACCGTAACAAAATAACAACAATTATCATTTATACCGTAACAAAATACCAACAATTATCATTTATACCGTAACAAAATACCAACAATTATCATTTATACCGTAACAAAATAACAACAATTATCATTTATACCGTAACAAAATACCAACAATTATCATTTATACCGTAACAAAATACCAACAATTATCATTTATACCGTAACAAAATAACAACAATTATCATTTATACCGTAACAAAATACCAACAATTATCATTTATACCGTAACAAAATACCAACAATTATCATTTATACCGTAACAAAATACCAACAATTATCATTTATACCGTAACAAAATAACAACAATTATCATTTATACCGTAACAAAATAACAACAATTATCATTTATACCGTAACAAAATACCAACAATTATCATTTATACCGTAACAAAATAACAACAATTATCATTTATACCGTAACAAAATAACAACAATTATCATTTATACCGTAACAAAATAACAACAATTATCATTTATACCGTAACAAAATAACAACAATTATCATTTATACCGTAACAAAATAAAAACAATTATCATTTATACCGTAACAAAATAACAACAATTATCATTTATACCGTAACAAAATAACAACAATTATCATTTATACCGTAACAAAATACCAACAATTATCATTTATACCGTAACAAAATACAAACAATTATCATTTATACCGTAACAAAATACCAACAATTATCATTTATACCGTAACAAAATACAAACAATTATCATTTATACCGTAACAAAATACCAACAATTATCATTTATACCGTAACAAAATACAAACAATTATCATTTATACCGTAACAAAATACCAACAATTATCATTTATACCGTAACAAAATACCAACAATTATCATTTATACCGTAACAAAATACAAACAATTATCATTTATACCGTAACAAAATACCAACAATTATCATTTATACCGTAACAAAATAACAACAATTATCATTTATACCGTAACAAAATACCAACAATTATCATTTATACCGTAACAAAATACCAACAATTATCATTTATACCGTAACAAAATACAAACAATTATCATTTATACCGTAACAAAATACCAACAATTATCATTTATACCGTAACAAAATACCAACAATTATCATTTATACCGTAACAAAATACCAACAATTATCATTTATACCGTAACAAAATACGTCAATAATGTACTTCTTCTTGTTCGCCAGCTATGAGTTCAGTGATAATCGTGCGACTTTTCCTGTACATGCCAGCATGAGTTCAGTGATAATCGTGGCGACTTCTTTTCTGTCGTATCGCCAGCATGAGTTCAGTGATAATCGTGGCGACTTCTTCTTCTGTGTTCGCCAGCTATGAGTTCAGTGATAATCGTGGCGACTTTCTTCTTCTTGTTCTGCCAGCTATGAGTTCAGTGATAATCGTGCGAATTCTTCTTCTATGTTGCCAGCTTGGTTCAGTGATAATCTGACGACTTCTTCATTTTCTCTGTGTTCCAGCATGAGTTCAGTGATAATCGTGGCAGAATTCATTTCTTCTTCGTATCTACGCAATATATTTAGTGATAACTGGCGACTTCTTTTTGTGCCGTATCTGTTCTGTTTTTCTTCGTACGCCAGCTATGAGTTCAGTGATAATCGTGGCGACTTCTTCTTCTGTGTTCGCCAGCTATGAGTTCAGTGTAATCCGTTGTGGCAGAGCTCTCTTTTGCTGTTCAGCTGTAAGAGTTCTGTTGAAGATCGTTGCAGAGCTTCTCTGTCTAGTGTGCAAGTCTCTGAGTGTCAGAGTTCTCTGTTGTGGCAGAGTTTCTCTGTTAGTGTGAGAGTTCTCTGTTAGTGAGAGTTTCTGTTAGTGTGAGAGTTTCTCTGTTGAGTGTGAGAGTTTCTGTTAGTGTGAGAGTTTCTGTTTCGTTTCCTGTTGTGTGCAAGAGTTTCTGTTAGGTGAGAGTTCGTAGTGGAGAGTTTCTCTGTTAGTGTGAGCAGAGTTTCCTGTTGTGGAAGAGTTTCTCTGTTAGTGTGAAGAGTTTCTCTGTTGTGTGACGAGTTTCTTCTGTTGTGTTCGCAGTAGAGTTTTCAGTGATATCGTTGCGAGTTTCTCTTTTGTGAGAGTTCGTAGTGGAAGAGTTTCTGTTATGTGAAGATTCTCTGTTGTGTGCAGTATTCTCGTGTTAATGTGAAGAGTTTCTCTGTTGTGTGAGCTCTGATTCAGTGTGAGGTTTCTCTGTTAGTGTGAAGAGTTTCTCTGTTAGTGTGAAGAGTTTCTCTGTTAGTGTGAAGAGTTTCTCTGTTAGTGTGAAGAGTTTCTCTGTTGTGTGAAGAGTTTCTCTGTTAGTGTGAAGAGTTTCTCTGTTAGTGTGAAGAGTTTCTCCGTTAGTGTAGAGAGTTTCTCTGTTAGTGTGAAGAGTTTCTCTGTTAGTGTGAAGAGTTTCTCTGTTAGTGTGAAGAGTTTCTCTGTTAGTGTGAAGAGTTTCTCTGTTAGTGTGAAGAGTTTCTCTGTTAGTGTGAGAGTTTCTCTGTTGGAGTGTGTCAGAGTTTCTCTGTTAGTGTGAAGAGTTTCTCTGTTGAGTGTGAAGAGTTTCTCTGTTAGTGTGAGAGTTTCTCTGTTGGTGTGAAGAGTTTCTCTGTTGGTGTGAGAGCTCTATTCATCTCCTTGTATTGTGTAAGTACTTGTAACAAGTCTTTCAGTTGTGTTGAACCAGTGAACTAACAGAATCATTTACTCAACCGACGAACTCACAGACTCACTTGTTCAACCGACGAACTCATAGACTCACTTGTTCAACCGACGAACTCACAGACTCACTTGTTTAACCGACGAACTCACAGACTCACTTGTTCACCAACGTACTCACAGACTCACGTGTTCACCAACGTACTCACAGACTCACGTGTTCACCAACGTACTCACAGACTCACGTGTTCACCAACGTACTCACAGACTCACGTGTTCACCAACGTACTCACAGACTCACGTGTTCACCAACGTACTCACAGACTTACGTGTTCACCAACGTACTCACAGACTCACGTGTTCACCGACGTACTCACAGACTCACGTGTTCACCAACGTACTCACAGACTCACGTGTTCACCAACGTACTCACAGACTCACTTGTTCACCAACGTACTCACAGACTCACGTGTTCACCAACGTACTCACAGACTCACGTGTTCACCAACGTACTCACAGATTCACGTGTTCACCAACGTACTCACAGACTCACGTGTTCACCAACGTACTCACAGACTCACGTGTTCACCAACGTACTCACAGACTCACGTGTTCACCAACGTACTCACAGACTCACGTGTTCACCAACGTACTCATAGACTCACTTGTTTAACCGACAAACTCACAGACTCACGTATTCACCAACGTACTCACAGACTCACGTGTTCACCAACGTACTCACAGACTCTATTGTTTAACCGACAAACTCACAGACTCACTTGTTTAACCGACAAACTCACAGACTCACGTGTTCATCAACGTACTCACAGACTCACTTGTTTAACCGACAAACTCACAGACTCACTTGTTTAACCGACAAACTCACAGACTCACGTGTTCATCAACGTACTCACAGACTCACTTGTTCACCAACGTACTCACAGACTCACGTGTTCACCAACGTACTCACAGACTCACGTGTTCACCAACGTACTCACAGATTCACGTGTTCACCAACGTACTCACAGACTCACGTGTTCACCAACGTACTCACAGACTCACGTGTTCACCAACGTACTCACAGACTCACGTGTTCACCAACGTACTCATAGACTCACTTGTTTAACCGACAAACTCACAGACTCACTTGTTTAACCGACAAACTCACAGACTCACGTATTCACCAACGTACTCACAGACTCACGTGTTCACCAACGTACTCACAGACTCTATTGTTTAACCGACAAACTCACAGACTCACTTGTTTAACCGACAAACTCACAGACTCACGTGTTTATCAACGTACTCACAGACTCACTTGTTTAACCGACAAACTCACAGACTCACTTGTTTAACCGACAAACTCACAGACTCACTTGTTTAACCGACAAACTCACAGACTCACTTGTTTAACCGACAAACTCACATACTCACTTGTTTAACCGACAAACTCATAGACTCACTTGTTTAACCGACGAACTCACAGACTCACTTGTTTAACCGACAAACTCACAGACTCACTTGTTTAACCGACAAACTCACAGACTCACTTGTTTAACCGACAAACTCACAGACTCACGTGTTCACCAACGTACGGTGGGCGAAGACACAATAAATAAGAACTTCAGAGTCAGAGATAATTTGCTGACAAAAATCCTACTCCATGTCCATGTGATATCTAGTGATACGGACTGCACATTTGCAGCCTGGTTAAGTTATTATGAATATGAATAAATCTAATCATGAACTGCGGCAGTCTATGGTATTTACATTTCTCTGATGTGTATTCCAACAATAGATCATTAGATAAATGTGTGTGTGTGTGACATCTTGATAGAATGACTTCTGAACATCTAGTACAAACATGTCCAGTCTATGACCTCTGAACATCTTGTACAAATATGTCCAGTCTATGACTTCTGAACATCTTGTACAAATATGTCCAGTCTATGACCTCTGAACATCTAGTACAAACATGTCCAGTCTATGACCTCTGAACATCTAGTACAAACATGTCCAGTCTATGACTTCTGAACATCTTGTACAAATATGTCCAGTCTATGACTTCTGAACATCTAGTACAAACATGTCCAGTCTATGACCTCTGAACATCTAGTACAAACATGTCCAGTCTATGACCTCTGAACATCTAGTACAAACATGTCCAGTCTATGACCTCTGAACATCTAGTACAAACATGTCCAGTCTACGACCTCTGAACATCTTGTACAAATATGTCCAGTCTTGACCTCTGAACATCTAGTACAAACATGTCCAGTCTATGACTTCTGAACATCTTGTACAAATATGTCCAGTCTATGACCTCTGAACATCTAGTACAAACATGTCCAGTCTATGACCTCTGAACATCTAGTACAAACATGTCCAGTCTATGACCTCTGAACATCTTGTACAAATATGTCCAGTCTATGACCTCTGAACATCTTGTACAAATATGTCCAGTCTATGACCTCTGAACATCTTGTACAAATATGTCCAGTCTATGACTTCTGAACATCTTGTACAAATATGTCCAGTCTATGACCTCTGAACATCTTGTACAAATATGTCCAGTCTATGACCTCTGAACATCTTGTACAAATATGTCCAGTCTATGACTTCTGAACATCTTGTACAAATATGTCCAGTCTATGACCTCTGAACATCTTGTACAAATATGTCCAGTCTATGACCTCTGAACATCTTGTACAAATATGTCCAGTCTATGACCTCTGAACATCTTGTACAAATATGTCCAGTCTATGACTTCTGAACATCTTGTACAAATATGTCCAGTCTATGACCTCTGAACATCTAGTACAAACATGTCCAGTCTATGACTTCTGAACATCTAGTACAAACATGTCCAGTCTATGACTTCTGAACATCTTGTACAAATATGTCCAGTCTATGACCTCTGAACATCTTGTACAAATATGTCCAGTCTATGACCTCTGAACATCTTGTACAAATATGTCCAGTCTATGACTTCTGAACATCTAGTACAAACATGTCCAGTCTATGACTTCTGAACATCTTGTACAAATATGTCCAGTCTATGACCTCTGAACATCTAGTACAAACATGTCCAGTCTATGACCTCTGAACATCTAGTACAAACATGTCCAGTCTATGACTTCTGAACATCTTGTACAAATATGTCCAGTCTATGACCTCTGAACATCTTGTACAAATATGTCCAGTCTATGACCTCTGAACATCTTGTACAAATATGTCCAGTCTGTGACTTCTGAACATCTTGTACAAATATGTCCAGTCTATGACTTCTGAACATCTAGTACAAACATGTCCAGTCTATGACTTCTGAACATCTTGTACAAATATGTCCAGTCTGTGACTTCTGAACATCTTGTACAAATATGTCCAGTCTATGACTTCTGAACATCTAGTACAAACATGTCCAGTCTATGACTTCTGAACATCTTGTACAAATATGTCCAGTCTGTGACTTCTGAACATCTTGTACAAACATGTCCAGTCTGTGACCTCTGAACATCTAGTACAAACATGTCCAGTCTATGACTTCTGAACATCTTGTACAAATATGTCCAGTCTATGACTTCTGAACATCTTGTACAAACATGTCCAGTCTATGACCTCTGAACATCTAGTACAAACATGTCCAGTCTATGACTTCTGAACATCTTGTACAAATATGTCCAGTCTATGACTTCTGAACATCTTGTACAAACTGTCAGTCTATGACTTCTGAACATCTTGTACAAACATGTCCAGTCTATGACTTCTGAACATCTTGTACAAATATGTCCAGTCTATGACTTCTGAACATCTAGTACAAACATGTCCAGTCTATGACCTCTGAACATCTAGTACAAACATGTCCAGTCTATGACCTCTGAACATCTAGTACAAACATGTCCAGTCTATGACTTCTGAACATCTAGTACAAACATGTCCAGTCTATGACTTCTGAACATCTTGTACAAATATGTCCAGTCTGTGACCTCTGAACATCTTGTACAAATATGTCCAGTCTATGACCTCTGAACATCTAGTACAAACATGTCCAGTCTATGACTTCTGAACATCTTGTACAAATATGTCCAGTCTGTGACTTCTGAACATCTTGTACAAATATGTCCAGTCTATGACCTCTGAACATCTAGTACAAACATGTCCAGTCTATGACTTCTGAACATCTTGTACAAATATGTCCAGTCTATGACTTCGAGAACATCTTGTACAAATATGTCCAGTTTGACTTGAACATCAGACAAACATGTCCAGTTATGACTTCTGAACATCTTGACAAATATGTCCAGCTTGACTTCTGAACATCTGAGTACAAACATGTCAGTCTAGACTCTGAACATCTAGTAAAACATGTCCAGTCTATGACCTCTGAACATCTAGTAAAGACATGTCAGTCTATACTCTGAACACTAGTAAAACATGTCAGTCTATGACTTCTAACATCTTGTACAATATGTCCAGTTAGACACTCTGAACATCTTGTACAAAATATCAGTCATGACCTCTGAACATCTAGTACAAACATGTCCAGTCTATGACTTCTGAACATCTTGTACAAATATGTCCAGTTGGACTTCTGAACATCTTGTACAAATTTTGTCCAGTCATGACCTCTGAACATCTAGGACAGAACATGTCCAGTCTATGACTTCGAACATCTTGTACAAATATGTCCAGTCTATGACTTCATGAACATCTTGGTAAAAAGTCCAGTCTTGACCTCTGAACATCTAGTACAAATATGTCCAGTCTGTGACTTCTGAACATCTTGTACAAATATGTCCAGTCTATGACCTCTGAATATCTAGTACAATATGTCCAGTCTGTGACTTCTGAACATCTTGTACAATATGTCAGTCTATGACTTCTGAACATCTTGTACAAATATGTCAGTCTTGACCTCTGAACATCTTGTACAAATATGTCCAGTCTGTGACTTCTGAACATCTTGTACAAATATGTCCAGTCTATGACTTCTGAACATCTTGTACAAATATGTCCAGTCTATGACTTCTGAACATCTTGTACAAATATGTCCAGTCTATGACTTCTGAACATCTTGTACAAATATGTCAGTCTATGACCTCTGAACATCTTGTACAAATATGTCCAGTCTATGACTTCTGAACATCTTGTACAAATATGTCAGTCTATGACTTCTGAACATCTTGTACAAATATGTCCAGTCTATGACTTCTGAACATCTTGTACAAATATGTCCAGTCTATGACTTCTGAACATCTTGTACAAATATGTCCAGTCTATGACTTCTGAACATCTTGTACAAATATGTCCAGTCTGTGACTTCTGAACATCTTGTACAAATATGTCCAGTCTATGACTTCTGAACATCTAGTACAAATATGTCCAGTCTGTGACTTCTGAACATCTTGTACAAATATGTCCAGTCTATGACTTCTGAACATCTTGTACAAATATGTCCAGTCTGTGACTTCTGAACATCTTGTACAAATATGTCCAGTCTGTGACTTCTGAACATCTTGTACAAATATGTCCAGTCTATGACCTCTGAACATCTTGTACAAATATGTCCAGTCTGTGACTTCTGAACATCTTGTACAAATATGTCCAGTCTGTGACTTCTGAACATCTTGTACAAATATGTCCAGTCTGTGACTTCTGAACATCTTGTACAAATATGTCCAGTCTATGACTTCTGAACATCTTGTACAAATATGTCCAGTCTATGACTTCTGAACATCTTGTACAAATATGTCCAGTCTATGACCTCTGAACATCTAGTACAAACATGTCCAGTCTATGACCTCTGAACATCTTGTACAAATATGTCCAGTCTATGACCTCTGAACATCTAGTACAAACATGTCCAGTCTATGACCTCTGAACATCTTGTACAAATATGTCCAGTCTATGACCTCTGAACATCTTGTACAAATATGTCAGTCTATGACTCCTGAACATCTAGTACAAACATGTCCAGTCTGTGAGAAGCAGAAAGGATTAATGTGGTCGTGGCTAGTGACATTGTTGTATGACATGTTCTTGACGATCTTGACTTCTTGAGGAGGAGGAGGAGGAGCATCACTTTCTTTGAACATATTCCAGTTGACGTCTGTTGGGAGTAAACGAACAGCAAGAAGAACAAGAACAACAAGAAGAACAAGAAGAACAAGAACAACAAGAAGATTATTGGTTATCGACTTCCCCAACAAGTACCAACGTGTCTGCATACAGATAGTTCATGTTCTCTTGTTAAACACATTTTTTTCTCACTCTCTCTCTATCTATCTCTTCTCTTCTCTCTTTCTCTTCTCTCTTTCTCTCTTTCTCTCTCTCTCACACACTTTCTCTTTCTCTCTCTATCTATCTCTCTATCTCTCTTTATCTTTCTCTCTCTATCTATCTATCTCTCTCTTTCTCTCTCTCTTTCTATCTCTTTCTATCTATCTCTCTCTTTCTCTCTCTCTCACTTTCTCTTTCTCTCTATCTATCTCTATCTATCTATCTCTCTCTTTCTCTCTCACTTTGTCTTTCTCTCTCTCATCTCTCTCTTTCTTTCTCTCTCACTTCTTTCTCTCTTTCCCCTATAGATTCAACATCAATAGATAAAGACAAGCAGTAGAGACAAAATAAAAGTAGAATGTTTAGATCGACATATTATTATTGCAATCAATGAAATACTGGACGGCGGTTGTAACAGAAGAAATGCTGATAGTATGATAGGAGGCGGCTGTAACAGAAGAAATACTGATAGTATGATATGAGACGGCTGCCTCGTTAACTACTGGGGGAGTAAGATATGAGACGGCTGTTTCGTTAACTACTGGGGGAGTAAGATATGAGACGGCTGTTTCGTTAACTAATGGGGGAGTAAGATATAAGACGACTGTTTCGTTAACTATTGGGGGAGTAAGATATAAGACGACTGTTTCGTTAACTACTGGGGAGTAAGATATGAGACGACTGTTTCGTTAACTACTGGGAGAGTAAGATATAAGACGGCTGTTTCGTTAACTAATGGGGGAGTAAGATATGAGACGACTGTTTCGTTAACTACTGGGAAGTAAAACTATCAATTTATTCCTTGCGACATCCTGAACATGTTTTTACTCTCATCACTCTCAGTGGGACATATTTCTCGTGGATACGAGTATTTATTTAAATTTATATGACAGACCTCTGAAATAACAGAGGCGACGAAGAACACTGCTACTGTTTATGAAGCGCACACAAAAACCTGTTCTATTAATCTCTTCTTATCCTGACACTGAAATGTAACAACAAGATCAAGAGAAAAGAAGAAGAAGACGAAGCAGTATTACATCGTTCTTTGACATCACATAACGCTTACTAGCAAAATGTTGCAAAATGTAGCAAAATGTTGCAAAATGTAGCAAAATGTTGCAAAATGTAGCAAAATATAGCAATGTTACAATGTATCATCACTTATGCTTCTGTGACCATCATTGAGATATTATCTATTGCAATATGAGAAATTAGTTATGTGTATGCTACATGCTACCATTGTTCAACGTTTGGTGATCATTACTGGCAAACAAATCAAACGTAAAGGGGGATAACTTCATATAATCTTCAGCCATTGAATAACTTCCCTTAGAATAAAATCACGACACTTGGTGTAACAGTTTCGTCTGATGTTGTCAGAGTTAGGAAGATATGGCAAGTTTTCATGAAATAAATCAGACAAAATTTTACAAAAACTAGTATGTAGTGTAAATCTATTGTGGATTGTTTACTGTAGTTAACAAGACTATAAAAAACGTATATGTGCTGTTGAATATAAGTGTTACATAAGTGTTCTCCGTATATCATACACAGAGAATAGAACAAATAGATCTATCCAGAAAGAACTTTAATTTTTTTTTTTAACTGGCTGATGCTACAATTAAGAAGGAGAAAATTAAAGTATTTTTGAAAAATAAAAAAAAAGATACAAAGGATTGGAAAAGATTAGCATAGAAGGAGGTATCTTGACAAAAAAAAAATATGACCATTATGGAAGGAGTTATACTGGCAATGAGACGAAGAGACAGACCACGGATAAGATGGATGCACAATTTAATTGATGGCTTGAGCATGACGGCTGCAGAAGTGAGGCATCTAACTTATGAGAGAGAGAAATTCTGAAGGACTGTTAGGGTGGCAACGTTCTGCTCAGGACAGGCTATTGAATGATGATGATGATGAAAGGTATAGGCCTGATACATCAAAATGAACAAGATCTACAACATCATATTGACACTTTGAACAAAATGAACAAGATCTACAACATCATATTGACACCTTGAACAAAATTGTGTAAAACATGACATGAAAATCAACAACACTAAAACAGAAATAATGAATATGGGAAGAAAACATAATAATCTAGACATCCATGTCAATGGCACTAAAATAAACCAAGTGAAAGAATTCAAATACTTAGGAAGCATATTCACAGAAGACGGAAAACTGGATAGAGAAATAGAGGCTAAAGTACAAAAGCAAATGCTGTAACCTACCAGCTAGCCCTATTGTTAAGGCACCCAAAAATTTCACAGGCAGCTAAGCAACAGAGGATCAACAACATTTTTATACCTACTTTGTGTTACCAGAGCCAAACATGGACATTGAGCAAAGCGCAGTCACAAAAATAACTACATGTGAAAATAGTTGCCTGCCAAAAGTTACCAACAACACAAGAAAAGACAGAATCACCAACATCAGCATAAGAAAGAAAGTTGGCACAAAACCGTGCTTGAATTACATAGATAAACAAAGAATGAAGTGGTTTGGCCACTTAATAAGAATGCATCCAAACTCCACAGTATACAGAGTCTTCTACAACAGAACATCGGGAAAGAAGGCAAGAGGAAGACCACGGAAAAGATGGTTAGATGGCGTAGCAGAATCCTGTGAAAGAGCAAAGATAACAATCACACAAGCCACCAGAACAGCACAAGACAAAAACAGAAAACCACGACACTGGGCAACAACCCGGTAGCAGTGTGACGACAAAGAAGAAGAAGAAGAAGAAGATGAAAGGTATAGTTTGATATGTAAACGTATCACTGCTACCGTCGAGAAGTCACTTGTAACTACAATACTCAACAACAAATGTGTAAAATAATTAAAGAAATATTTTAGTAAAAAATTATACAATTATAAAATAATAATAAAAGGAAAGAAGATCTACTGTGAGGAAGGAATCCGCTAAGCAAGTAGATCTACTGTGATGAAGGAATCCGCTAAGCAAGTAGATATACTGTTAGGAATGAATCCGCTAAGTGGATGATCACTTAAACATCCATCACTTCGAGTGAGTGAGCATACATTCGGGAGCAACCAGTTGCTATAACGGTAGTTCTGTCATCTATACTATGTCTATTCATAACTAATTAACTCAGTTAATCATTGTATGTTACCCGTTTGCTTCCACTTATCATATGTGCAACATGGTTACCCGTTTGTTTCCACTTATCATATGTGTAACATAGTTACCCGTTTGTTTCTACTTATCATATGTGTAACATAGTTACCTGTTTGTTTCTACTTATCATATGTGTAACATAGTTACCTGATTGTTTCTAATTATCATATGTGTAACATAGTTACCTGTTTGTTTCTACTTATCATATGTGTAACATAGTTACCTGTTTGTTTCTACTTATCATATGTGTAACATAGTTACCTGTTTGTTTCTACTTATCATATGTGTAACATAGTTACCTGTTTGTTTCTACTTATCATATGTGTAACATAGTTACCTGATTGTTTCCACTTATCATATGTGTAACATAGTTACCTGATTGTTTCTACTTATCATATGTGTAACATAGTTACCTGATTGTTTCTACTTATCATATGTGTAACATAGTTACCTGATTGTTTCCACTTATCATATGTGTAACATAGTTACCTGTTTGTTTCCACTTATCATATGTGTAACATAGTTACCTGATTGTTTCTACTTATCATATGTGTAACATAGTTACCTGATTGTTTCTACTTATCATATGTGTAACATAGTTACCCGTTTGTTTCTACTTATCATATGTGTAACATTGTTACCTGTTTGTTTCTACTTATCATATGTGTAACATAGTTACCTGTTTGTTTCTACTTATCATATGTGTAACATAGTTACCTGTTTGTTTCTACTTATCATATGTGTAACATAGTTACCTGTTTGTTTCTACTTATCATATGTGTAACATAGTTACCTGATTGTTTCTACTTATCATATGTGTAACATAGTTACCTGATTGTTTCTACTTATCATATGTGTAACATAGTTACCTGATTGTTTCTACTTATCATATGTGTAACATAGTTACTAAGAAATGGTTCCAAGATGTTACAATCTGTAGATTTGTCTTCCTCCTGTTCTTATCCCACAGAAACTTTGCACGAGTTCTCTCTCTCTCTCTCTCTCTCTCTCTCTCTCTCTCTTTTAAACCCCGGATTGGAGCATAGGCCCTCAACTAACACATGCCAATTCTTCCTATCTTTAACTATCTCCTGCAGCTCCCTCTAGTTCTTCTGTATATTGTTAATCTCTGCCTTCAAATCTCTTCTCCGTGTATTTCAATGTCCCCTCTCTTTCACTTTTCCTGTGGGTTCCAGGAAAGGGCTCTTCTTGTTATATTCATCTCGGATTTTCTCGAGGTGTCTCTTATCTAGCGCCAGCGTATTTTTTAACCTCTTGGTTCACTGGAATCTGTCTTGTTCTCTCCATAAGTTCCACATTTGTGACTCTATCATGTCATCTTATTCCCTCTATTCTGCGCAGACACCAGTTGATGAATGTTTGCAATTTATGCGCTATTGTTTTAGTTGTTCTCCATGTTTCTGACCCATACATCAGAACTGCTTTAACATTAGAGTTAAATATCCAAATTTTTGTTCTAGATTTGATTTCTTTATTTGACTTTTATATGTTTCGTAGTACGATCAAAGCTCTTCTTGACTTCTGTATTCTTATTTTAACATCTCTATCTGTTCCACTCTCTTTGTCTATATTGCTGCCCAAATATGTGTATGATTCTACCTCTTGCCTTCTGTATTCTTATTTTGACATCTCTATCTGTTCCACCCTCTTTGTATATATTGCTGCCCAAATATGTGTATGATTCTACCTCTTGCCTTCTGTATTCTTATTTTGACATCTCTATCTGTTCCACCCTCTTTGTATATATTGCTGCCCAAATATGTATATGATTCTACCTCTTAAAGTGGGATTTCATCCACTACTTGTGTCAACTTTCTTGACATTACTATCACCTTACGCCTATCCGCTATCACTACATCAGTATATTACAAGCCTACTGATGCACATAGTTTTCTCCTCTATACTTCTTCCCATCCCCGGGCTTGTCGTGACTCTTTGCCATTCTCGCAGCTCTTACGCCTTCGTCGCCTTTGTAGTGAGGACGATGATTTTCTTGAGAGAGCTCGCGAGATGCTTGATTTCTTTCGTAGGCGCCTATACCCGGAGAGGGTGCTTGTCTCGGCTATGCATCGAGTTCAGAAAATCACTCGCCAGCAGGCCCTTACCAGTCAGCATAGGACTACTAACTCTGACAGAGTAAAACTTATCTTAACTTACCACCCCATAGTTCCCTGGTGAAAAATGTTTTATTCCATCATCTGTCTCTCATTAGATCAGATCCTGAGACCTGTTCTGTCTTCCCCAACTATCCTTTGGTGTCTTACAGACGGGACAGAAGTCTTAAGGATATGTTGGTACACAGTCGCCTTAAGTCCAATATCCAGACTCATTTTGGCACTGTCCAGTGTGGTCGTCTGCGTTGCAACACGTGTGCTTATGTGATACAGACGCATACTGTATCTTTTCCTTTAGACACGTTTCTTATTGACGATGGGTTTACATGCGAGTCCCGTAATCTTATCTATGTCATTATCTGTAAGCGGTGTAACAAGGCTTATATCGGCGAGACAGGCAAGAGGCTCAGTGACCGATTCGCCCAACACTTACGCGACATACGCCAATGCTCTGTGACCCTGTAGCCACCCATTTCAATGATACTGGCCATTTAGGTGCTCACGATGTCCAGGTCACAGCCATCCGATCATGTTCCTCGGATGATCGCAGTCGATTTGCTCTGGAGAATCGGTTGATTTCTTTGTATGGTACCTTGCGACCACGCGGGTACATTCTTATCATTCAACGCGGGTCATTCAACGTATTACATTCTTATGCTTCTTAGTACTTTCTCTTCCATGCTTTGTAATCTATATGGGTATATGTTGCATGTATTCATGTTATATTCCATTCTTATGCTTCTAGTACTTTCTCTTCCCATGCTTTGTAATCTATATGGGTATATGTTGCATGTATTCAAGTTATATATTTACTAGATGTTTCATTGTTTCTTTTCCTTTCTATTTCTAGTTTTTATGTGTGTTTTTGTGTTACATTTATTTCGTTATTCGTTTTTATTCCAGATTTTCCTTAGATACGTTTGTATTTGGTCGTCCATTTGTGTTTCATTTTAATTTGTCACTCCTGTTTGTTCGTTTGCTTGATAAAGGCCTGTTGGTCGAAACGTTGCTGTATTTTGTCATTGTTTTTGTAATTTGTAAAACTACAGTACTTTGTAATTACGTGTTTTGCCAATCAAATAGTTTTACTGCAGTTCCATATATATATACTGATTTCATCCAGGGAGATCGAATTGTCGTCTGCTTGGTTAGTTCTCATTATCTATGTCTTTCTTAAAGTGTAGTCCAAATTGGTGTGACCTTCGATCAAGTGTGTTTAGTTTATCCTCTGTTACGTCAGGTCACCAATTGCGAAAAATTATATTTATCATCATCATGTGCTTATCCTAGAGCAACTACGCCGGTTCTTTTGTGCCATTTCTGCGTAGAGGGACCGAGCCATTTGGGGTAAAACCCGGTGCAATGAAGTCAATCCTTCGCTCGGCTTTAAACTACGCTAGTTTACCATCCCGAAACAACAATTATATTCTCACTTCGTTTCATGAACATGTCCACCATTCTTCTCATCAACAAAGCTGACGAATATCTTGATATTCCAACCCTCGTTCCAGACGTAAGTACACATAATGCCGTGCGCTTCCTGCTTCCATTACTCGGTGCTGGCTTCAAATTAAAAAAACAACGGACATTCTACAATGGCGTGACGACAAAAATGAAGTTTGTGTTACCGCGCGTGACAGCGATAGCCAGAGAATGATAGAAACAAATGTTGAAGAACGTGAGACCACATGTTGAGTACTTGAACTGTTCTTTTATGGCTCTCGTATATCTCTTCTCGAGTCATTACCCACACAGAAGCAGAAACGAGTTTTAGAAGAAACTTCAACGTTCTATTCAGTTTCCTGATTCTGGTTACATTTCAACGCATGCGGGCGGTACTGAAGTGCACAAATCTGATGGATTCTGCAGGAATATTCTCGCTTGCTTCATTTCCCGAGCGCAATGTCGTGTTACAATGCCCGGAGCAAGACGTGTTGTTAATTTGCCGTAAGATGGGAGCATTTTCTAATCAACATACAAATCAGTTTGGGGAGTATACAAATACACAGATAACGTATTCTTGATCTATATCACACAGAAAGAGGAAAGAAAATAAGGAGTAATAACAACGTCAATTATTATCTATTGCGCGTGTCCACGAGCCACTTACGCAGATATACATACATCACCGTATGTAAGCTCGTAGTATGCTCATGTAGAATTGTAAGACCTCACTGCACGCTCACTTGCAGGTGTAAGAACTCCCTGGTTCAATGTGAACAGCTCTGACTTTTAAATGACAACTAATTGTCCAGTCTTCCCTGACGAGTTCTAGCTAATCTCTATTTGTGTCTATTATTTCAACTGTTCTCAATTTTCAGATGAACAACAAACTTAGCGGGAAAAGAAAGAAAGGTCTGTGTGGATCTGGAATATCGACTAGTTTCCCCGTACTCAATTCTTTGAACAAATGTGCATGCAATTCATAGGGTACCCTTTGAACTTTCATAGTTCCTCCACTAGTTTTATTCATTATGTCTTTTAGATTCTTTGACTCGTGTCAACAAATTATTTATATATAAAATACTGTTCAGGTCTGAGTTTGAGATAGTAAGACTTTGCTAATTAGTGGAATTGTGAGATATTTAGCTGATGCTAATTCATGGAATTGCTGACTAAAAGAAATATATAATAAAACTCTTTAATACTCAGCTTTGCATGGGGTTTACGTGTAGAATGTTTGTGTATGGGTTAATCCAGCGTCAATTGTGAGCCAGAGAAACACTGGGAAGTAATGGTGGTCGGTGTGATGTTGACCACATCGCCCACGAGTTGCTTTAGGCACAGCCAGACAACTGGCCGGGTATTCCCTGACCTAGATAAGAAAAGGGATCTGGAAATTACAGATGTTTGATAGAACACTGCAAGCTTTTTTGCAATTTTACTCAATTCTGTGTTTATTTATTTGTGAAAATATTCATAATATTGATATTCCTTATTGTTAAACTTAACTTGTTGCATAATATAACTTGAGTTAGCATTTTGCGTTGATTTTAAAATTAATTCGTCTATATACACCAATACTGGAATGCGAAGTCACGTGGTGTAGTTGGGGTCTGATTTCCCACAATTCTACCTGAGCCCGAAGGCCCAGTAGTTTATAGTTGGCTCTGTTTGAGGTCAAAGAAAAATACTGCCTAACAGTCGTATTCGTCCGTGACCTCCGATAACATACGGCCGGCGGGTTCATGTAAACATTCTAGGAAATAAGACTACAATTGACTGTGATACTCGCATTTCAGTATTGTTGTCCAGACTCTACATTAAACAAATGAATTTAAGTTGCTGGGGACCACGTAGTCATCAATATACCTCATGGTATGAACAAGGATTAATTTATTATTTTTATTTAGTATTTTAACTGTTATTATAATTTTACAAACCAAAAAAATGAAAACATCAAATCGAAATATCACAGCAGATATCTTGAAACAATATCACATTAAACATCAAAGAACAATATCACATTAAACATCAAAGAACAATATCCCATTAAACATCAAAGAACAATATCCCATTAAACATCAAAGAACAATATGACATTAAACATCAAAGAACAATATCCCATTAAACATCAAAGAACAATATCATATTAAACATCAAAGAACAATATGACATTAAACATCAAAGAACAATATGACATTAAACATCAAAGAACAATATGACATTAAACATCAAAGAACAATATCACATTAAACATCACAGAACAATATGACATTAAACATCAAAGAACAATATCACATTAAACATCAAAGAACAATATGACATTAAACATCACAGAACAATATCACATTAAACATCAAAGAACAATATGACATTAAACATCAAAGAACAATATCACATTAAACATCAAAGAACAATATCACATTAAACATCAAAGAACAATATCACATTAAACATCAAAGAACAATATGACATTAAACATCAAAGAACAATATCACATTAAACATCAAAGAACAATATCACATTAAACATCAAAGAACAATATCACATTAAACATCAAAGAACAATATCACATTAAACATCAAAGAACAATATCACATTAAACATCAAAGAACAATATCATATTAAACATCAAAGAACAATATCACATTAAACATCAAAGAACAATATCACATTAAACATCAAAGAACAATATCACATTAAACATCAAAGAACAATATCACATTAAACATCAAAGAACAATATGACATTAAACATCAAAGAACAATATCATATTAAACATCAAAGAACAATATCACATTAAACATCAAAGAACAATATCCCATTAAACATCAAAGAACAATATCACATTAAACATCAAAGAACAATATGACATTAAACATCAAAGAACAATATCATATTAAACATCAAAGAACAATATCACATTAAACATCACAGAACAATATGACATTAAACATCAAAGAACAATATCACATTAAACATCAAAGAACAATATCACATTAAACTTCAAAGAACAATATCACATTAAACATCACAGAACAATATGACATTAAACATCAAAGAACAATATCATATTAAACATCAAAGAACAATATCACATTAAACATCAAAGAACAATATCACATTAAACATCAAAGAACAATATCACATTAAACATCAAAGAACAATATCACATTAAACATCAAAGAACAATATGACATTAAACATCAAAGAACAATATCACATTAAACATCAAAGAACAATATCACATTAAACATCAAAGAACAATATCACATTAAACATCAAAGAACAATATCACATTAAACATCACAGAACAATATCACATTAAACATCACAGAACAATATCACATTAAACATCAAAGAACAATATGACATTAAACATCAAAGAACAATATGACATTAAACATCAAAGAACAATATGACATTAAACATCACAGAACAATATGACATTAAACATCAAAGAACAATATGACATTAAACATCAAAGAACAATATCATATTAAACATCAAAGAACAATATCACATTAAACATCAAAGAACAATATGACATTAAACATCAAAGAACAATATCACATTAAACATCAAAGAACAATATGACATTAAACATCAAAGAACAATATCACATTAAACTTCAAAGAACAATATCACATTAAACATCACAGAACAATATGACATTAAACATCAAAGAACAATATCATATTAAACATCAAAGAACAATATCACATTAAACATCAAAGAACAATATCACATTAAACATCAAAGAACAATATCACATTAAACATCAAAGAACAATATCACATTAAACATCAAAGAACAATATGACATTAAACATCAAAGAACAATATCATATTAAACATCAAAGAACAATATCACATTAAACATCAAAGAACAATATCACATTAAACATCAAAGAACAATATCATATTAAACATCAAAGAACAATATCATATTAAACATCAAAGAACAATATCATATTAAACATCAAAGAACAATATCACATTAAACATCAAAGAACAATATGACATTAAACATCAAAGAACAATATCCCATTAAACATCAAAGAACAATATCATATTAAACTTCAAAGAACAATATCACATTAAACATCACAGAACAATATGACATTAAACATCAAAGAACAATATCATATTAAACATCAAAGAACAATATGACATTAAACATCAAAGAACAATATCACATTAAACATCAAAGAACAATATCACATTAAACATCAAAGAACAATATCATATTAAACATCAAAGAACAATATCACATTAAACATCAAAGAACACATATATTAATTTCTGCAGTTTCTCCTCTGAATCGCTTGTAAATACAGCATCCACATGCGTTAGTTCTCTTAATATTCATAATGTCTTCAACCTCGTCTTGATGTACCGTCTTCAAGTATTGTAGACACTACAATTTGTGCCAAGAATGGATCAAATTACCTCCATCACGATCTAGTAATAGATATTCTAGGAGACATTGAAAGTATATACTAATTAGAGAGAGAGAGAGAGAGAGAGAGAGATGGCAAGTGCACAAATTTACTTAAGACTAGTATATATTTTGGGTACCGTGTCCTGGCTCCCTAGATAATCTCAACATAGAATATTTTGGGGTTTTACAAATTACAGAAACAATGACAAAATACAGCAACGTTTCAAACCGCTCTTATCAAGCAAACAACAACAGGAGTGACAAATTTTAAAAAACAAATGGACTACCAAAAACAAACGTTTCTAATGAAAATCTGGGAATAAAAACGACAATCTGGGAATAAAAACTAATAACGAAAAAATGTAACACAAAAAAACACACATAAAACTAGAAATAGAACGGAAGAGAAACAATGAAAATCTAGTAAATATATAACTTGAATACATGCAACATATACCATATAGATTACAAGGCATGGAAGAAAGTACTAATAGCATAGAATGTAATACGTTGAGACTCGTGTCGCAAGGTATCATACAAAGAATCAACCGATTTTCAGAGCAAATCGCTGCGATCATCAGAGAACAGGATCGATGGTCACCTGACATCTGACTCTAAAGAGCCAGTATCATTGAAATGGGTGGCTACAGGGTCACAGAGCATTGGCGTATGTTGCGCAAGTGTTGGGAGAATCGGTCACTGAGCCTCTTGCCTGTCTCGCCGATATAGCCTTGTTACAGCACAGATAATGGCATAGATAAGTTACGGACTGCATTGAAACCATCGTCAATAGAAACGTGGCTAAAGGAAAAGATACAGTACGTGTCTGTATCACATAAGCACACGTGTTGCAACGCCGATGGCCGCACTGAACAGTGCCAAAATGAGTCTGGATATTGGACTTAAGGCGACTGTGTACCAACATATCCTTAAGACTTCTGTCCCGTCTGTAAGCCACCAAAGGATAGTTGGGGAAGACAGAACGGGTCTCAGGATCTGACTTAAGGATAGACATCTGTCAGAAGAATTATGGACAGAAGTCTTAAGGATATGTTGATACACAGTCGCCTTAAGTACAATATCCAGACTCATTTTGGCACTGTTCAGTGCGGCCGTCGCGTGCAACACGTGTGCTTATGATACAGACGCGTACTGTATCTTTCCTTTAGACACGTTTCTTATTGACGATGGTTTCACATCGAAGTCCTAATCTTATCTATGCCATTATCTGTAAGCGGTGTAACAAGGCTTATATCGGCGAGACAGGCAAGAGGCTCAGTGACCGATTCGCCCAACACTTACGCGACATACGCCAATGCTCTGTGACCCTGTAGCCACCCATTTCAATGATACTGGCCATTTAGGAGCTCACGATGTCCAGGTTACAGCCATCCGATCCTGTTCCTCGGATGATCGCAGTCGATTTGCTCTGGAAAATCGGTTGATTTCTTTGTATGGTACCTTGCGACTACGTGGGCTCAACGTATTACATTCCTATGCTTCTTAGTACTTTCTCTTCCATGCCTTGTAATCTATATGGGTATATGTTGCATGTATTCAAGTTATATATTTACTAGATTTTCATTGTTTCTCTTCTATTTCTAGTTTTTATGTGGGTTTTTGTGTTACATTTATTTCGTTATTCGTTTTATTCCCAGATTTTCATTAGAAACGTTTGTTTTTGGTCGTCCCTTTGTTTTTTAAAATTTGTCACTCCTGTTGTTCGTTTGCTTGATAAAGGCCTTGTTGGTAGAAACGTTGCTGTATTTTGTCATTGTTTTTGTAATTTGTAACACTACAGTACTTTGTGATTACGTGTTTTGCCAATCAAATAGTTTTACTGCAGTCTTATCTATTTTGTGAATATTTTGGGGCTACTGTTGTCCCAACTTAAGAATCGCTGCAATCGTGTGCCAGTTAAGCTAATCTATACAATAAAAATCAGGTCAGCGGAGATGTCGTTATAGTGTCCCAGAATTCAGCAGTAGCTAGAAAATGTCAAGGCTTGATTGATTTATTAATCGAATGATTGAATGGCTAATTGATTGATAGATAGGATCATCATCGCTACACTTCCGTGATTAACCATGTGTACAACGATCTCTTTCATAGACAGGAAGTTCTCAGTGGCAATACATGAGCTCCGCAGCACAGAAGATGGCCACATATGAAATTATGGCGATTGTAAAAGTTTGTTGAAATTTGTACAAATGTGTCCTAGTTTTTTATACTTGTGTAGCAGCTTTCCAGTCTATCAGTTATCAGTTATATGAGGACTATCATCATAGCACTCCGGACATGTCCATAGGTGCTCCGATCTCCGCCTCAGCAAATCCAGCAGCGTCCAGCGACCCAACACGCCAGTTCGATGTTGATTAATCAATCTCTTTGCATATTTAGTATGTCGTTCTTTTCGGGCTGCACCAATATTGACACCCATCTCTTTCAGTCTGGTCAGCGAGTGGATTCACAGACTGAAACTCCTCTGTTCGGAAAGACTCTCTCAATGCGTGAAGAATGTCACTTCGATCCATTGCAGTTCCCTCTGATATTGTAGCTAAGCCAGCCAATCTATCAGCTCGTTCATTACCCCTAACTCCTGCGTGCCCAGGGACAAAAATAAAGGTGATTTCCAGTCTATTACTAGTAGCTGTCAGACTTCAGTGTCTCATTTAAGTACTTAACTTGTGTAGCATCTTTCCAGTCTATTACTAGTAGCTGTCAGACTTCAATATCTCATTTAAGATCTTAACTTGAACAGACTCCAGGGTTACGGCCTAAATTTGGTGTAAGATAAAACCACTGTTACCTGCCATGCATGTCGTAAGAGGCGACTACGGAGGCTGGGCTTAAATCGGATGCATGTGTCCTAAGCGTGTAGAGGTCTATGCGTTTAGGGACCTACCAAACCAATTTGCAACGTATACACGTTCTTGGCAAAGATCAAACATATCACAAATAGTGATTAAAATTGGTCGTAAAGAATGAACGCAAAGAAGAAGAAGAACACAGGACTTGGTCTTAACTTCCGTCTCCGATAGAAGCAAATCACGCCTACCTTGAGATCACGGATCACTGATAAAGTAAACAACATCGTTTCACGTAGGATACGAACCTAGTTCTTTTGGAGTCTGAAGTGAACAACGCAGTTCAATGTTACAAAGACCTCCCAAAATATCAAGGTTGTGTTCGGCCACTAATTAGATGGAATGTATCACTCAAGTTTGACAGTCAGTGTGTGTGTATGTGTGGTCAGAATGAAGTCGTGTGTGATGTGGTCAGAATGAATATGTATGTATGTGTGGTCAGAATGAAGTAATTACAAACTATTTAACACCAGTCATGAAAACTTATTATTTCTTAAGTCAAATTGAAAGAAGTCATTACATTAACTCATAACTTAATTTCTGTCAAGTCATGAAAACTTATAATTGTCGTCATGAAAACTTATTATTTCTTAAGTCAAGTGAACATTTGTCAGCTGAATACTGTCTCTGAAACTTATTATTCTTAAGTCAAGCATGAAACATATTTCTTGTGATGAAAACTTATTATTAGTCAAGTCTGCATAATTCTAAGTCAAGTCATGAAAACTTATTATTTCTTAAGTCAAGTCATGAAAACTTATAATTTCTAAGTCAGTCAGAAATATTATTCTTAAGTCAAGTCATGAAAACTTATTATTTCTTCGTCAAAGAAAACTATTATTTCTAAGATCATGAAAACTTATTATTTCTTAAGTCAAGTCATGAAAACTTATTATTTCTTAAGTCAAGTCATGAAAACTTATTATTTCTGTCAAGTCGAAACTTATAATTCTAAGTCATCATGAAAACTTATTATTTCTTAATGAACTTATTCTGCAAGTCATGAAAACTTATTATTTTAGTCGTCTGAAACTATTTTTAAGTCAAGTCATGAACTTATTTAAATCAAGTCATGAACTTATTATTTCTTAAGCGTCAGAAACTATAATTTAAGTCGTCATGAAACTAATTTAAGTCATGAACTTATAATTCTAAGTCAAGTCATGAAACTTATTATTTCTTAATCAGCATGAACTTATAATTTAGCGTCATAAACTTATATTCTGTCGTGAAAATTATCTTCGTCAGAAAACTTATTATTTCGTCAAGTCATGAAACTTATAACTAGTAGTCATGAAAACTTATTATTTTAAGTCAAATATAATGCTACAGTGTGAGCTACCAAGGTACCTGGTTAAAACTCTGCATGGAACAATTGTTCCGTGGATTTACGAAGGTTAAATAGATCTCACCGTTGAGAAAGCAATGTCAAACTACTGAAGGTATAAGTGATGCCTAGAAATTCAACGACTTGTTTACTGTGGTTGATGGTGAGGTCATGTCAAGGATTTGCCCCGATTTTCTTTTTTCATATATTTTTTTCTGTGGTATTTAAGGTGTGTTCTGTGCCTAGCTTTGCATCTAGCAGAGTTGTGGTCGCCTTGTTTTCTTGGGTTCTAACGACTTGCACACAGGGTTCTTCTTGGTTCTGCAACTGACTTTGCATCTAGCAGAGTTGTGGTCGCCTTGTCTTTCTTAGGAAAGTTCTGCAACTGACTTTGCATCCAACAGAGTTGTTGTCGCCTTGTCTTTCTTAGGAAAGGTGAAAAGGGAAAGTTGGTAGATTGCTGAGCATCCACAGGGCACATAAACCAATCCCCAACTTCCAGTGATGTAGACTGGGAAACTTTGTTCATGAGATCTGAAATTGTTGTTTTTAGGTGTCCTGCAAATGAATATTTTAAAAAAGCATGCAGAAACCTGATGTGCTGGCCTACTGGTCAGTAGGCACCTTTATGGGGTAACGAGCTCCTGCTTCAATGCTCAAATCATATACCAACCACAAAGAGTGGTTGAACAAGTGGTTGGAGTAGACCACACGAAGAAGAAGAAGAAGTAGAATGTACAAACTGTATATGTTGGATACATTTGTTTTCTAGAAGAAGAAATTCACAACATAATTTCTGCACAAAGGAATTCAATAACAAGGAAAGTATTTCCACTGTAAGTCGCCATCTGAATAAATGATGATATTAACGAAGAAACTATCTAAGCCTATTTTATAGAACACTCCGTGCGCGCGCGCACGCACGCACGCACACACAAAATAATCCCTGCGGTTTACTCCAGTGTATGGTTTAATTTGGAATAAGTAATGACTAATTATTATTTTATGTAATATAATTACGTTAGAAACATGGACAGTTTATTATCAAACAAATGAAAGTGAAAAGCTATTCAACAGGCCAGTGACATGAATGGAGACGGTTTGATGGTCATTATATAGGACAACGGTATTTATTGAGTTAAATTAGTTTGTTTTGCTTTTCTCTGCTCAGTTTAACTTACTTGGCTAGTCAAGTTGTCGTTACTTGGTTAGTGTAGTTGTCGTTACTTGGCTAGTCAAGTTGTCGTTACTTGGTTAGTCAAGTTGTCGTTACTTGGTTAGTGTAGTTGTCGTTACTTGGCTAGTGTAGTTGTCGTTACTTGGTTAGTGTAGTTGTCGTTACTCGGCTAGTCAAGTTGTCGTTACTTGGTTAGTGTAGTTGTCGTTACTGGCTGAGTGTGTTACTCAAGTTACTTGGCTAGTCAAGTTGTCGTTACTTGGTTAGTGTAGTTGTCGTTACTTGGCTAGTCAAGTTGTCGTTACTTGGTTAGTCAAGTTGTCGTTACTTGGCTAGTCAAGTTGTCGTTACTTGGTTAGTGTAGTTGTCGTTACTTGGTTAGTGTAGTTGTCGTTACTTGGTTAGTGTAGTTGTCGTTACTTGGTTAGTGTAGTTGTCGTTACTTGGTTAGTGTAGTTGTAGTTACTGGTAGTGTAGTTGTCGTTACTTGGTTAGTGTAGTTGTCGTTACTTGGCTAGTTAGTTTCGTTACTTGGTTAGTGAGTTGTCGTTACTTGGTTAGTGTAGTTGTCGTTACTTGGCTAGTGTAGTTATCGTTACTTGGCTTGAGTTGTCGTTGTGCGTGTTACTTGGTTAGTGTAGTTGTCGTTACTTGGCTAGTGTAGTTGTCGTTACTTGGTTAGTGTAGTTGTAGTTACTCGGCTAGTGTAGTTATCGTTACTTGGTTAGTGTAGTTGTCGTTACTTGGTTAGTGTAGTTGTCGTTACTCGGCTAGTGTAGTTGTCGTTACTTGGTTAGTGTAGTTGTCGTTACTTGGTTAGTGTAGTTGTCGTTACTTGAGCTTGGTGTAGTTGTCGTTACTTGGTTAGTGTAGTTGTAGTTGCTTGGCTAGTGTAGTTATCGTTACTTGGCTAGTGTAGTTGTCGTTACTTGGTTAGTGTAGTTGTAGTTACTTGGCTAGTGTAGTTCGTTACTTGTAGTGTAGTTGTCGTTCTGGTAGTGTAGTTACGTTACTTGGTTAGTGAAGTTTGTATCAATTAGTTATACTAAGTTTTGATATATATATACCAAGTACACAACAACAACTAACAAACAATATATGGAACATGACAGCGATATTCTTCTTCTTCTTCTTCTTTGACTTATAAGTGAATAACTCTGACAAAGATCAGCACTTAACTATCAAGATTGTAGTCAGTTTCATCAACAGAAATATGGGCTTCAGTTGCATGGGCTTCAGTAACATGGGCTTCAGTAACATGGGCTTCAGTAGCATGGGCTTCAGTAATATGGGCTTTTGTAACATGGGCTTTAGTAACACGGGCTTCATTAACATAACATGGGCTTCAGCAACATGGACTTCAGTAACATGGGCTTCAGTAAAATGAACTTTAGTAACATGGACTTCATTAACATAACATGGGCTTCAGTAACAGTGGCTTAAGCAACGTGGGCTTCAGTAACATACACTTCTGTTACAATGGGCTTCAGTAACATGGTCTTCAGCAACATGGGCTTCAGCAATATCGTTTTGTTATTTGGTTATTGTATCAACATCATTGCGCTGCGCATACAGATAGCTACTCAGCCTCTAGAAGCAAATATCACATAGGTAATTAGTTTTCCCAACAGATGTCGAAGTACATGCATGCTGACGGTTCCTATGAACGAAAATAATGTTTTTTCTTAGATCCGAGAAAAGTTATATGCCTGAGTGTACAATCAAATCAATGGACAGGAATATGTTGAACTTTAGCGTATACACACTCAGTGGACATGTCTTCAGAATATCTTGGAGTTGCAAATAGTGAAAACCAGCCTACAAATAAGGTTAAACTCTTTCAATGCTTAAACTGATTTCGCACCCTCCCACCCCTCTAATATATGAAACCCTTACCCTCTACCCAGCCCATTTCCACAACAACAGCAGCAGCAATCAGAAAATATGATTCCCACACCAATCTAACAACAGCACTCCAAATCTGAATTTCTTTCTCAATAAACACATTTATTCTCAGCCAGTATGAGCTTCCATACCCTCTGTACCCGGTTGTGGAGCGCCACGTCAGTAGCACAATGAGCGTCCGAATAGAGACGCCAATGTTTCCATTGACGGAGGCGCCTTCCGACTAAGAAGATTTTCGTGTGACCTTTTAGTGTTTCAGCAAATGGCCATCTATCAGAGGTTACACATCGAGTGCGCAGACAGGAAACTTTTGTTGCTGTCATTGCCAGAATGGACTAACAAATGATCTTAGCGTTCAGCACTTGTCAAGATATCCAAACTGTGGTCACACAAAAAGTGCCCATTTCAGGAACAAAGTTATTAGACTGTCTGTTTCGATCTGGAGTGTTATTGTTCACAACTTGAATATTTAAGATTCGCAAATGGGTCAGAAGGTACTTGTCTGGTATTTTTAAAAGCGAAAGTCGTCTGGATATCAATGAATGTGTTGTTTGTATTCGTATCAGTAATTTTGAGTGCCATTGTTAACAGATGTATTGTTTGTATTCGTATCAGTAACTTTGAGTGCCATTGTTAACAGATGTGTTGTTTGTATTCGTATCAGTAACTTTGAGTGGCATTGTTAACAGATGTATGTTTGTATTCGTATCAGTAACTTTGTGTGCCATTGACTAACAAAATGATTGTTCAGCATTTTCAAGTATCAAAGTAACTATAAGTGCCATTTGAACAGATGTATGTGTCTGTTTCGTATCTGAGGTAATTTCACAATTGGGAATATTTAGATTCGCAAATGGTAATGGTATTCGTATCAGTAATTTTGGAAGTCGTCTGGTATCAAGATGTATGTTTGTATTCGTATCAGTAACTTTGAGTGCCATTGTTAACAAATGTGTTGTTTGTATTCGTATCAGTAACTTTGAGTGCCATTGTTAACAAATGTGTTGTTTGTATTCGTATCAGTAACTCTGAGTGCCATTGTTAACAAATGTATGTTTGTATTCGTATCAGTAACTTTGAGTGGCATTGTTAACAAATGTGTTGTTTGTATTCGTATCAGTAACTTTGAGTGCCATTGTTAACAAATGTGTTGTTTGTATTCGTATCAGTAACTTTGAGTGCCATTGTTAACAAATGTATGTTTGTTTTTTTAAATATAGAAACGTTGACATTGAACTTCAAACAATAATTTGACTAAATAGGAAGATTTGCAAACATAATTTATCGATTAGAGGGAAGACTGCAGTAAAACTATATAGTTGTATCGATTATGAAGGGAAGACTGTAGTAAAACTATATAGAAAATGAGAAAAACTTGGTTATGTAGTGTTACAACGTTTTTTTCATTTCTAGAGTTTTACATTTTTTCGTTTTTCGTATTTAGTCACACATTCTTATTTTAGGGCAGTTCGGAATTTATCGTCTGGCTCTATCTGTGTTGTCTAGTGTATAGGAACAGTCTCATCGCTTCTATTGTATCCTTTACTTGATAAAGACATTCTGGTCGAAACATTGCTGTATCTTGTTTTTGTACTTTGTAAAACTATATTAGACGTATTTCACCTTTGTTATATGTTCGCAGAAATAATACATATCATTTGTATTCAAACAGTTATCGTAATACATATCATTTTATTCAAACAGTGATCGTAATACATATCATTTGTATTCAAACATGACTAATACGATATCATTTGTATTCAACGTGACGTAATACACATATCATTTGTATTCAAACAGTGACGTAATACACATATCATTTGTATTCAAACAGTGACGTAATACACATATCATTTGTATACAAACAGTGACGTAATACACAGATCGAAAATCTTGGCATATTCTTTACAGGATGTAGCCATTAACCACAGTAAACGAGTCGTTGATTTTCTAGGCACCTCTTATACGTTCAGTAGTTTGTCATTGTTTTCTGAACGGTGAGGTATATTTTTACGAAAAAATCCCCCGGAAACAAATATGCTTCCAAACTGCCTGCCGCGGTGTTTGAACCAGGTACCCTTGTGTTGTGATCGAGCTGACTACCGCTTAAGCTATAGACGCCCACTGAGATACGAAATAAATAACTTATTTAATGTTACAGAAATAATAGTAACAGTTTTGAGAGCCGGTCAAAATATAAGCATGCTAGACTCTGTTTATGATTGAGATGAAGTGTAGAACTATGTGATAATTAGGCTTTAATTCTATGTGCCACCTTCTTCTTCTACATGTAGGTCATTGGTCAAGCTAAATAATATCGTCTGTGATCTGGACAAGGTGTCATAAATATTCTGCAGGTTCAGATAGTTGCTTCGTAAAGGCGCCGGTTCGCTTCTGTCTGATTTTAACTGATAAGAGCAAGACCAGAACACTAGATCTGTCGTATTTCAGTGTGGTGCATGTGTGCGCGTGTGTGTGTGTGCATGTGTGCGTACCGAGGTCATTTATTCTTTTCATCATCATCAGGTGCCGTCTCCACATCGAAGGTTGGCTGCAATGAATCTCAGCATCCTCTGTCTTTCGCCTTGGTGTTGCAACTGCCAGACTATAACCTGTCCATTTCTTAAAGTTTCCTCCCACTTATCTCTCGGTCTTCCTCTTGCTCTTCCCCCTCAACTTTCCCTCTAGTAAATGTTTTATCATGGTGTCATGTCTTTTTTATGTGCCCAAAATACTTTACTTGTCTGAATTTTATTTCTCTTAATAATTGTTTCTTCATGCCTAGTTTTCCTAAAACTTGTTTATTTGTCTGTTTTTCTGTCCATGAAATTCTGCCTATTCTTCTATATGTCCACATCTCAAATGCATCAATTCTGTCTTCTAACTGCTTGTTCATTGTCCATGTTTCCGAGCCATTCATTAATATAAGATATATATAGCATTTGATCATTCTAATTTTTAGCCTGTTTGTAATTTGTTTGGATGTCAGTAACTTTCTCATACTATTGAAATTATCCTTGGCCATTCCTATTTCTTTTTAATTTCTGTTATACATCTGCCATCATCTGCCATCATCTGACCAAGATATAAGAAACTTTTACTTGATGTAGTAATTCTCCATGTATTTTTATATTCATTTTAGGTTTTTCCATTTCCTTGTTGATCACCATAGTTTTTGTTTTCTGTATGTTAATGTCTAATCCATATTCCTTGCTAGTTCTGTCCAATTGGTCCACTAGTTCTTGTAGATCTTGTTCATTTTCTGCTACCAATACTGTGTCATCTGCATATCTTGTTGTTTATTATTTTCCCATTGATCTTGAGTCCTGGCATTCCCTCTAGTTGTTTGAAGTTTCTTCATTTATTCTATGAATGTTAATAAACCAGATTGAATGTGTTTAGCAGACGGCACCATATAATGTCAGGTCAGTTTTGCAACTCTTCCGGCACACAGTCAGTGAACGTTTGATTCGTTTCATATTCTGTCCACCAACTTTTTGTTTTCCTCATCCATTCTGATTGTAAAGCATTTATTTATTTTTGAATATACTAGTCAAGCATACGAGCAGCGTGGTCTGCTACTGTGGAACACATGGTGAAACATGTACAAACAAAATACTGTATTTTTACAAAGTACAAAAGCAATATACAACAAACAATATACAGTGAAGTTTCGACCAAAAGGTCTTTATCAAGCACAGAATACATCAGAAGCGAAGAAACTCATACTTCTTTGAGGGCAGACAAAACATATACAATCAGACAATAAATCCCCCAACAGGTTTAATATGAGAAAAAAAATAAATGACAAACAAGAAATGGAAAAAGTAAGAACATATTGTAGAACATAAGAATACGGCTGTTATCTTCCGACGATTTCTATTCTGGAACCTTGTTTAGAGCTCAGCCAAAAACACGTCAACTTCACTGGTAACACAGTTCTTGACAATGTATAGGTCAGACTCCATACACTTCCCTTCTTGTGTTGGTTACAGTCAGTCAAGTTCTTTACTGTCATCATAGACTGTGTAATTAGTTCTTTAGTACCATCATAGACTGTGTAATTAGTTCTTTACTATCATCATAGACTGTGTAATTAGTTCTTTACTATCATCATAGACTGTGTAATTAGTTCTTTACTGTATGTCTCAGAAACATGGACAACCTATTCAATGCAAGAGAGGAGACTTAACATCTTTCACCTTTGATGTCTCTGCAAGACTGAACCTCAGGTGGTATGACAAGATAACTAACTATGAAGTACTGCGACGTACAAACTTGCCTTCCATCACGGGCATGCTCAGCAGTAGAAGACTTAGATGGCTAGGGCATGTGCAAAGACTGGATAATGGCTGCATTCCAAAACAAATGTTGTTCTGTGAACTTTCAGAGGGGAAGCGGCACCAAGGCAAACCACTGCTCAGATATAAAGATGTCTGCAAGGCCTCAATGAATAACTTTTCTATCGGTCCCTACAAATGGGAAAAACTGGCTGATGATCCAGATATATGGAAAACAACATTGTTCAAAGGTGCAGAATCTTTTGAAAAGATACTTAGGTATGAGCTGAAAGACAAGAGAGACAAAGCGAAAACTCAGAAGCTGTCACAGAAAAACACTTGCTAATTGACAACCGTCTGTAAGGACGAAAAGGGTCATATATATGAGAGCTATCATCATAGCACTCCAGACATGTCCATGATGATAGTTCTCGTATAACTGACATGTCTATGATGATAGTTCTCGTATAACTGACATGTCCATGATGATGTTAGTAGTCTTTCCTCTTGGGCCTGTGGGCGGCGCATAGGGCAGAGGTCATAGCTCTCCATGTCTCGCGGTTCGGTGCTATTTGATAGTTCTCATATAACAGACATGTCCATGATGATAGTTCTCATATAACTGACATGTCCATGATACGGTCTAGTTCTTCCTGTAGTTTATTAACAATTCCATTCTTGTTTCTTTCCTGTCTTTACATCAAATAATGAATCTACCGCGACAATAGTACAATTACTTTTGCCCATCTCTGACAAACATTTCATTTTCATAGAATACTTAAATTGTCTACTTCAATATTATTAATCCAACGTCATTTATTTTGTTAATATTTTTGTGCCAGACTTGATTTCAATTTGTCTAAACTGTTGTAACTTGAGTAATACAAATTGGCGAGTTGTATGGCCGTTTCAACATACTCATTCATCATTCATATTCGATTACTAAATAATATTTGAAACAGATATAACAAACGTCATTGTCGTCACCAGCGATACAGGGTTAGTAATGATATCTTTGAGCACTCCGTCAAACTATAAAATGTCTACGTTAAGGAAAATTATTGCCGTTCATTCAGTGCAAAGTAAGGTATCCATCATGGACGACAAGCAAGGCAGAATTATCATATCTGAACATTCTATCATTTTGTCGATACAAACGTCAGCTGGTTTGATTCTGTCATATTTTTTGTTAGAACCACATACAAGACCAGCACACAAGTCAGATCTACACCCGGAACAACACAGAATGCCCTTCCCGTATCAGGGCAGCAAACATATCAACACAAAATGCCATTATCAGTGCAGCAAACAGATCAACACAAAATACCCTTATCAAAGTCGCAACCTGATCAAGACCAAAATTCATTGTCAGGACAGACAAGCACAATATGCAGCATAAAGTCCACACCAGGACGAGTCCCAAGCCACATGGCCACACTAGGACGAGTCCCAGGCCCCATGGCCACACCAGGACGAGTCTCAGGCCCCATGGCCACACCAGGACGAGTCTCAGGCCACATGACCACACCAGGACGAGTCCCAGGCCACATGACCACACCAGGACGAGTCCCAGGCCACATGACCACACCAGGACGAGTCCCAGGCCACATTGCCACACCAGGACGAGTCCCAGGCCACATGGCCACACCAGGACGAGTCCCATGCCACATGGCCACACCAGGACGAGTCCCAGGCCCCATGGCCACACCAGGACGAGTCTCAGGCCACATGGCCACACCAGGACGAGTCCCAGACCACACCAGAACGAGTCCCAGGCCACATGGCCACACCAGGACGAGTCCCAGGCCCCATGGCCACACCAGGACGAGTCCCAGGCCACACCAGGTCGAGTCCCAGGCCCCATGGCCACACCAGGACGAGTCCCAGGCCACACCAGGACGAGTCCCAGGCCACACCAGGACTAGTCCCAGGCCACACCAGGACGAGTCCCAGGCCACACTAGGACGAGTCCCAGGCCACATAGCCACACCAGGACGAGTCCCAGGCCACACCAGGACGAGTCCCAGGCCACACCAGGACGAGTCCCAGGACACATGGCCACACCAGGACGAGTCTCAGGCCACACAGGGCGAGTCCCAGGCCACACCAGGACGAGTCCCAGGCCACATGGCCACACCAGGACGAGTCCCAGGCCACACCAAGAAAAAGGCAAATACTCCTAATATAACCCCCAAAAAGACCTGTCAGGTTGAAAGAGGCGTGACTTGGTCATGTATGTATGTATGTATGGCCCTTTTCATCTTTACAGACGGTCAATAGGCAAGTGTTTTACTGTGACAACTTCTGAGTTTTCGCTTTTCTCTCTGTCGTTCAGCTCATACATAAGTCTCTTCTCAAAGACTCTGCGCCCTTCCGTAATTTGGCTTTCCACACAACTCTGTCATCAGCTAGTCCCTCCCATGTGCTGGGATCTATAGAAAAGTTTTCATTGAGGTTTTGCAGACATCTTTATATCTGAGCAGTGGTCTACCCTGGTGCCTCTTCCCTCCGAAAGTTCACAGAACAACATTTGTTTTGGTATGCGATAAGTTTCCATTCTTCTCACATGTCCCAACCATCTTAGTCGTCTACTGCTGAGCATGCCCATGATGGAAGGCAGATTTGCACGTTGTAGTACTTCAGTATTGGTTATCTTGTCGTACCACCTGATGTTCATAATCTTGCGGAGACATCGAAGGTGAAAGATGTTAAGTCTCCTCTCGTGTCTTGAGTAGGCTGTCCATGTTTCTGAGCCATATAGTAAAGAACTAATTACACAGGCTCGATATATTTGAGTCTTCGTCTGCAATGTCAATTTTTGTTGTCCCACGCTCGCTTTGATAGTTTGCCGAATGTAGTAGCGGCACTCCTTATACGAGCGTTGATTTCCTCGTCAAGAGAAAGGCTGGCAGTGACCGTGGACCCAAGATAGCAGAATTTTTGCACTGGTGTTAGATGGTCGCCATTTAAAGTGATGTTTGATGTCTTACCTCCTGACATAATACAACTGTTTTGGAGACACTTATTGTCAGAGAAAAGAGGTCGCATGCCTTTGACAAATTATTAATTAGACTTTGCAGTGTGGTCTCACTGTGGGCGACTAAGGCAGCATCGTCAGCGAAAAGGAGGTCCTTGAGAAGTATTTCCGTCGTTTTTGTCTTGGCTCTTAAGCGAGCCAAGTTAAACAGTGAACCATCAGATCTAGTGCGGATGAAAACATCACCATCAGCGTCCCCTAAGGCGTGGTTCAAAGGACTGCGAAGAAGATACCAAAGAGAGTGGGGCAAGGACACAGCCCTGCTTGACTCCACTCTTAACCTCAAAACTATCAGATGTGCTGCCATCGAACTGTATGCTGGCTTTCATGCCCTCATGGAAGGAAACAATCAATTGGAGCAACTTTGGGGGACAACCAATATACTTCAATATTTTATAAAGACTTGGCCTGCTGACTGTGTCGAATGCCTTAGTCAAATCCACGAAAGCAATACATAGAGGCTTGCTCTTTCTCTGCACTTCTCTTGAGCTGTCGAAGGGTAAATATCATGTCAGTTGTTGACCGTCTAGGGTCTGAATCACATTGTGACTCTGGGAAAAACACGCTCCGCCAGTTTCTGTAGTCGTTTTGAAAGGACTAGTGCAAAGCTTTGCCTGTTACGCTTAGAAGGGAAATGCCTCTGTAGTTGTTACAATCCCCCTTATCCCCTTGTTTTTATAGAGTGTCACTATCTTTGCATCCCTCATGTCCTGAGGAAGTGTTCCCCCTCTCCAGCACTGAATAAGGGGATTGTAGAGGTGGGTCTTTTCTCTTGTGCCTAGCCTGGGCAGCTGATATGGAGAATGTGCCTTGCCCATTTTGCACAAACCCCTCTCTACCCTACTGTTTTTTTCCAAAGGAAAGACAAAGTCTATACGTTTGGAATAATAGACTTGGTCATATAGAGGCTTAATCCCCTACCAAACAAACAAACAAACAAACCAGTAGAAAATTATTCATCACAAGTTTTGTTTTTAATTTGTATTATTTGAAATATGTGTACACGTCACATGTTTATACTCTTTTTTTGATTGTATTTACAATATAGTTGGAGACTGCAGTAAAAATGCGAGTCCCGAAACATAATCTACGCTATTACTTGCAAGCGGTGTGCTAAGGCATATATCGGCGAAACAGGCAAAATGCTCAGTGACCGTTTCGGCCAAAACTTACGCGATATACGCCAATGCTCTGTGACCCCTGTAGCCACTCATTTCAATGGAACTGACCATTTGGGTGCTCGCGACGTCCAGGTCACTGCCATCCGATCATGTTCCTCTGATTATCGCAGTCGATTTGCTCTGGAGAATCGCTTTATTTCTTTATATGGTACTTTGCGACATCATGGACTCAATGCTCTACATTCCTATGCTTCTTAGAACTTTCTCTTCTCATGCTCTATATTCCTATGTTTCTCTTCTTTTTCCACTTCTAGTATTTCTGTATTTATTTCGTTATTCTTTTTTAGTCACATATTATAATTCTTTTCTTACCGTTGTAATATCTTTGTCAAAGTCTATATGTTGTGTTCTGTGACATTCGTTACTTTTGTTGTATCGTTTGCTTGATAAAGGCCTTTTTGGTCGAAACGTTGCTGTATATTGTCATTGTTTTTGTAGTTTGATTGTATTTATATATTGAATGACTGCTGCTGACGCCGGTCAACTTGCCCAGAATAGAGAATGTTTCAGGACTGCTATCATGGGAGCCAAGTTTTGGAAGGGACAAGCTACTTGATGATGTTGATGATTATATTTATATTTCATTTATATAAGATGATCTCTATGTCCAAGTGGTTAAGACGTTTGCCTGCCATGCTGAAGGTTCCGGGATCTAATCGAGACCGAATGACAACTGCGATTTATTCATGAGACCCTTATGATTATTGCTGGAGCTACGGAGTACGTGCTTTGTGCAACACGCTAGGAAATATGGCGTCCCATATCTGCCGACATGGGACGGAGTCACATGGGGAAAACCAGTGCAGAAGGCAATCCTTAGCCTTTAGATCATTTTTAAGACAGTCGGAGTCGGACGATCCGTTCTCATACAGGAGACTATATACAAGCTGCATGAGACAGATAGTCATAGTTGACTCCTAGCGTCAGCATAAAACTGACCAAGATTCCACTAGACCTTCCTGTGGCGGTCCCGGAAATAGATCAAGAAGTTTGACCAAGTTTGTGGAGATTGAAGAGAAATAAGTTAACCCGGTTCCTGAAAAAAAGACTATGCTCAAGTTGGAATGACATGTGCATATAGCACAGCTCACGCTGGAAACTGTGAGAAAACGCATTCTCCAGACTGCATACTGATATAACCAGCGAGAGTACCATGAGAACGAACAAATTCTCCAGACTACATACTGATATAACCAGCTAGAGTATCATGAGAACGATCGAACAAATTCTCCAGACTGCATACTGATATAACCAGCGAGAGTACCATGAGAACGAACAAATTCTCCAGACTGCATACTGATATAACCAGCTAGAGTATCATGAGAACGATCGAACAAATTCTCCAGACTGCATACTGATATAACCAGCGAGAGTACCATGAGAACGAACGAACAAATTCTCCAGACTGCATACTGATATAACCAGCGAGAGTACCATGAGATCGAACGAACAAATTCTCCAGACTACATACTGATATAACCAGCGAGAGTACCATGAGAACGAACGAACAAATTCTCCAGACTGCATACTGATATAACCAGCGAGAGTACCATGAGATCGAACGAACAAATTCTCCAGACTGCATACTGATATAACCAGCGAGAGTACCATGAGATCGAACGAACAAATTCTCCAGACTGCATACTGATATAACCAGCGAGAGTACCATGAGATCGAACGAACAAATTCTCCAGACTGCATACTGATATAACCAGCGAGAGTACCATGAGAACGATCGAGCAAGAAGAAGACAGTTGAACATGAAGAGTAAGGATACCTATTTTCATACCATGAAGTCTATTGGAGAATGCGATGTTATGCTCGCATTTTGTTTGTGGGGCAACGACACACGATGGATCATGTGATCAACACTGTGAGATTACTATTCGCCAAAGCAGACGCGAGTGGCAATGCTACTTTACTGAAGTTCAAATAATTTACATTTCTCAAGAGATGGAAGAAGCGTTTCAAAATAAGAAAATGGTACTTCTTCTTCATCGATCGCCCCATATCGACCAATTTTTAAACCACTTATTGTGATCTGAGCCTAAGAGCGATTGTAATAATAGAGCAAAGCATTGAATGAAAATCTCCACTCTATATCAGATTTGTGGATTATGAGAAGGCTTTTGACAGCATCGATATGGATCTCCTTTAGAAATTGATGAGACACTATGGGATCCCATACAAAATTATTCACTTTGTAAGAGCAACATATATTGACAAGAAATGTAGAGTTCTTCATAGGGGGAAAATGACCACCTAATTAATCTATGCAAGAGCATCTGTATAAACAGCCAGTGCACAGTTAGAACAAACACAGGTCTATCAGAAAAGTTCCACGTTGGGTCAGAAGTAAGACAAGGATGCGTACTATCACCGCTGCTGCTCATCACATATATAGATCAAATCTGTAAAATTGCTAACACTAGTAAAGAGAACAACATTGGGGAACTCTTAAACGAATTTCTTTTTACATCAGACGACCAATCGGGGAGCAAGGACTGTTATAGGTCTCATCTAAATAATGAGAAATGCCTGCAGTCAAGTCAACCGTACCTTCACGTGGTGCTCCCCGTTTAAACTAACACGGCTCTGACAAAAGCGAGTCCCCAGCGCTATAACTGGGCCCCCAATGCCGGAAGGGGTAAAATACCAGGCTATGGCTGGGGTAAGCCAGACAAAACCCCTGGGGAGGTGTGATCCCCGATAGGTGAAGCGGATGCATGGCCCACCTGTGTGTGGACAAGTCCAGATCCCCACCAAGATCACACCCAAGGGAGCTCACCTTGGTTGAAAAAAAAAGCGGAGAAGGTAACTCCTAAAACCTCTGATGCCTGGCAGGCAGTGTTGGGAAGAGCCAGGACATGGATAGGAAGACTCCATAACTTCCCCACTGAAGACGGACATGTCAGCCAGAATGGCGTGGGCACCCAGAAATGGAAAAAGACATCAACGCACAATACGGTTAGTGAGTATGCTCAGATATTTACTTAGATATGGGGTTGCTCCTGTGGACTGCCGCCAGGCGGGAGCAGCGCCGGATCCCACGCCTCGAAGGGATCCACCCCAAGCTACTGACAGTAGCTCTGCGCATCGAAGAACCAGGATTAAGCAGAGTAATGCCACTGGTCAAAACAAGAACAGCACACTAAAGATCATGCAATGGAATGCAGAAGGCGTTGCCAGAAAGAAACTTGAACTGCAAAAATTCCTACATGAACAACAGATCGACATCATATGCATACAGGAAACACATCTAAATAAAAACTGCCGCTTCTACATCAGAGGCTATGAGACATACAGACTGGATAGAGACGGACACAAGGGAGGCATCATCACACTAGTCAAAAACAACATCGCAGCCTCAGAAACCTCCAGAAGTACAAGTGAAGTCAAACACCTAACAGTCAAAATACATGTCCTCCCAGAACCAATACATGTTACAAACTACTACTGCCCAAACAATAAGAAATTAGAACTAGAGAGCATACATACAGCTGAGAAGAACCAAATAATCCTAGGCTACTTTAACAGCCACTCCCCCAGCTGGGGATATGCTACTATGGATTCAAGAGGAGATGAAGTAGAGGAATGGATGATGGAAAACCTACTCATACTCATAAACAAACCTGATTCAGAGCCAACTTTCTACTCAAGAGTATGGAGAACACAAAGCACACCTGATCTGGCAATAGCCACAGAAGACATCCTGAGACATGCAGAAAGAGAGGTGATGAAACAACTAGGAAGAAGTGACCACAAACTAATCATTATTACTGTAGGAAAGCTCAAGTCACAGAAGACATCCAGAGATGTGCAGAAAGAGAAGTGATGAAACAACTAGGAGGAAGCGACCACAAACTAATCATTATTACTGTAGGAAAGCTCAGTCAAGAAGACATCCAGAGATGTGCAGAAAGAGAAGTGATGAAACAACTAGGAGGAAGCGACCACAAACTAATCATTATTACTGTAGGAAAGCTCAAGTCACAGAAGACATCCAGAGATGTGCAGAAAGAGAAGTGATGAAACAACTAGGAGGAAGCGACCACAAACCAATCATTATTACTGTAGGAAAGCTCAAGTCACAGAAGACATCCAGAGACGTGCAGAAAGAGAGGTGATGAAACAACTAGGAGGAAGCGACCACAAACTAATCATTATTACTGTAGGAAAGCTCAAGTCACCAGAAAACAGGAAAAAAAATAGCCAGCTGGAACTACAAAGGCAAACTGAACCTGTCAGAAACCTAACGAAGGAAAACTGACAGAAACCCACACAACAAACAACATCCAGAAAAACATTACAACTCTCACAAACATCATACTAAAAGCAGCACAAAAATCAATCCCCAGAGGAAGAAGAAAACACTACGAACCCTTTTGGACCATCGAACTACAACAATCACATGAAAAAGCCACAGCAGCACGAACAAAAATGGAACAAGACCCATCTGACACAAATGTCACAGAACACAACAAACACCAAGCCATATACAGAAAAGAAAACTCACATGTATTAGAAAAAGTTGGCAGGAAAACAGCAACACTAAACATGGAAAAAGACAGCACAAAACTATGGCATCTTGTAAAGAGCCTTAATGAAGAAAACACCACCAGCCATGCCTGCACAGTCATAGAAGATGGAGGAAAACCTACACGGGCAAAATAGCTGCAAACATTCTTGCGGATGGCTTTGCAAAAGAAAGCAACATACACATGTCCAAAATCAAAGTCAGGGAAACAAAAAAGAACTAAAAAAATAAACAAACAACTTGCAGACAAACAAGACACAATGAACAAACCTTTTTCTCTCAAAGAACTGGACAGCGCAATAAAAAAAACTAAAGAAAAAAAAGGCACCAGGACCAGATGGGGTGACAAACGAAATGATAATAAACCTAGGAACAGGTGGCAGACAACACCTCCTGGACCTGATAAACCAATCTTGGATGCAAGGAGTATATCCAAAGGAATGGAAGGAGGCGGAAATAATCCCTATAGCAAAAAAGGCAAGCCCAAGGAAAACAAAGAAAGCTACCGTCCCATAAGCCTCCTCAGCTGCCTTGGGAAAACAATGGAGCGGCTCGTAAACAACAGGCTGCTTAACTTTCTAGAGGAAAAGAAAATACTAGATGACTGCCAATCAGGTTTCAGAAAACACAGAAGCACAGATGACCAAACCACCTATCTTGCCCAAGAAATTGAAGATGCCTTCCAGAACAAACACAAGCTGCTGGCCACCTTCTTCGACCTGACTAAAGCCTTCGACAAAGTCTGGAAAAAGGACTCCTGCTAAAACTAGCACAAAGCGGGATCAAAGGTCACATGTACACATGGATCAGAGATTTCCTACACAGACGATGTGCAAGAGTCAAACTGGAAGGACACAGAAGCAAGCTGGTCAGACTAGAAGATGGGGTTCCACAGGGAAGTGCAATATCTCCTACACTCTTCATCCTTTTTATCAATGATCTCCCAAAACAATTTACATCTAACATTCACAAGGCACTCCATGCAGATGACTTGGCCATATGGACCCAAACAGAATACATAGGAACTGCCAAGATCAGAATGCAAGGAGCCATAAATGCAGTAAAGAAATGGGCAGACACTTGGGGGTCACAATAAACCAAAACAAGACAGTGTCAACACTGTTCTCACTCTCTACAAAACCTGAACAAGTCGACTTATACCTGGACAACAAACCACTACCAAAGGAGAACAATCCTACCTATCTAGGAATAAAATTCGACAAAAGACTTACATGGGGTCCCCACATAGAAGAAACACAAAGGAAAGCCACAATAAGATTAAGACTCATGAAAAACTAGCAGGAACCCACTGGGGCGCAGATGCAAACACTACACGCCAAATATACACAGGATATGTACGTCCAAAACTGGAGTATGGCACAGGAGCCTACACAACCGCAGCACAAACAAATCTACACAAGCTAGATAAAATACAGAACACAGGCCTCAGAATCATCACCGGAGGTCTGAGAAGTACACAAATCAAAGATCTAGAAGCAACTGCCGGCATTGAGAGCCTGGGACGACGCAGGGAACAAAAAATACTCACACTATCAGAAAAGTTCAAACGCACAGAAAATAACCCCATGCACCAAACAATCAAGGAACCAACCAAAAACCGCATAAAAGACACAGCTTCCATCACTTGTCAAAATCACTCTCTGCAAAAACATGGACATCCTCTCAAAAGACCCTGCAACCTGGGAAATGATAGTACCATTCAACAACACAGACCTACAGCCCAACTTCACAGTAATAACAACAATTCCAAATGTAGACAAAAAGGGTGAAGAAACAGGTCCCATCTTGAGAGCAAAGACACTAGAACACATTGACACCTCATACCCCCATCCCGAGTGGACCCATATATACACAGATGGATTATCAGACACGACAGTGAGGAAAGGAGGGGCCGGAACAATCATCATACTCCAAGACGGCACTACACTAACAAATTCAAGTGCCACTGGAGAACTATCAACAAATTTTAGAGCCGAACAACAGGCAATTGTGGATGCCTCAAAAATACTGCAGCAAAGAAACATCCAAAACAACAAACTTGTCTTCCTTTGCAACTGCTTGTCAGTCCTGCAGGCCACACAAAGGGAACCACAAGATAACATGGAAAGAGAGCTGATACTACAGCTAAACAAGCTTTCAGAACACAACAAAATTATTCTCCAGTGGATACCAGCCCACTGTGGAGTTCCAGGAAATGAGAGAGCAGACATGCTGGCTAAGGAGGGAACAAAACTTACACAACAGAAACACCCAGTATCACTACCAGAAATCAAGACACATATCAAAAGAAAGTACAAAGAGGTATGGAGGCAACAAACCACAGCAAACACCCACAAGATTCCATCAGCAGACTAAACAGAAAACAGCACACAACAATCTTTCGCCTAAGAACAGGTCACTGCAGGCTCAACCGCCACATGCACAGAATAAAGCCTGCTCAGACTGCACAGTGTGCATGCCAGACAGAAACACAGACTCCAGAGCACATCCTGCAGTCATGTCCATCATACATACACCAACGAAATGAAACATGCCTCATGAACAAAGCTTACAGACCAAGCTATGGGGAACTCTCGAAGAACTCCAACTGACATGCAGCTTCATAGAGGCAACCCATCTCATGATTTAGACGAGCATACGAAACCGAACTCAAAGAAGAAGAAGAAGAAGAAGACGACCAATCAAGAAACAAAACAAATTATAGCATTTTTATAAAGATGAAATCATACTGTTATAGCCAAAAGGGAAATAACAAGAAATACTTAAATTCTTCATTCTATACAGGGTTTAGTCCCTTCTTTCTAATTTATTTTAAATGTTAACCGAATCTTCCATCCTTTAATAGTTGTGTGGAGAAGATTTACGTTTTTGGTTAGTTTGTAATCAACTTCAATAACAGATATACCAAACAACAACAATATAAGTAAGCATATTATTTACGGAAACTAAATATTACAATAATGGTCTAGTACAACGTTTCCCAAAGTGGGCAGTACCGCCCCCTGTGGCGCTAAGCCTTCCAGGGGCGATACTGGGTTCAGAAGCATTTGGGTACAGTTTTATTCGTGATTGTGCGATTATATAATCATTGAAAATTTGAATTCTGCATTTGAATTCATCTTATGGCCATCTTACACGATCCATTTTTTCCATCAATTTTCTATTTCATGTATATAATCATTTGAAATTTGACCATGTATGACAGAAATATATCAATTTTCTATGTTAAAGTGAAAATAGAGCATGTATATATATGGGTGGGGGCGTTGGTAAGCTGTTATAATGGGGAAAGGCCTTACAAAGTTTATGTTATGCAAAGTGGGTGGTAGGCCGAAAAAGTTTAGGAATCTATGGTCTAGTATCTCGTTTTGTTCGATAAATGAACAAAGAACTTGTAAGGAAATATATTTCAACGTAAGATCAATTCTATACAGACGAGCCCACTTTTCTACGATCTTCAAGTTTATTTTATTGTATGATTCCAACAAGAGTTACCATCTGATGATATTTATATGGCGTATTTTTGTTTTTACAATCAATAGGATATATAATAATCAATAATGAACGTATATTGGTCATCGATTATACTTTGTAAAATCAATGTTGTCGTCACACTAGTTTTTAGAAATGAAACAAAATGCATCTCTCAAATAAATGCGCAGAAGTACAAATTCTTCTATGAATCAAACATACAGGATAGATCATCTTTCCTTCCATCTGTTAGTCCACTTGGAATTTTGTTTGTATACATATTTTGTTAATCTCTCTCATTCCTGAATGTGTCGACTACTGGACGCACGTATATTGCAATCTATACTGAATCAGGCAGTGCACTGGCTTTGCATCATCGAAGACGATATCGCTCGCTAGCAAGTTTATCTACTAAAGAGAGCGAAATGCTTAAAGTTGTCTCTTGTATAAACTACACTGTCTCTTGTAACTCACACAGAGATCTTTATAAATCACTTTCCAATGAAGTTTCACAAGACCGGTGAATATGACTCCGTATATTATATTCGAGTCAGTCTTGAAGTATGTTTTCTGTAGTCGGTGGTGTCTATCTACATGTTCATTCATTTACTTTTTGATCACTGGGAACACATGTACACATGGCTAAATTGTCACTCTTGAATTTTGTATACAAGTGGTTCGCCTATCGTTCACAAGATGCTCGGCTCACTCCCTCGTGGCACCATCGGAATATTTTTCCAGAGATCCCTGATCTCAGTGTAGGTGAGATCGAGTTCCTAGTCCTATCGGAGACAAACGATAAAACATAGATCCCGTGTTCAATTTGAGCATATAAAAGAACCCTTGGATGCTCAAACTCGAGAAGAACAGGCTGGAAAGCCGTTACCCGGGCAAAATTCATTAGAAAGATTTGTCCGAGTTAAAATTCACGTGGGACCACATGGGACGAAACTCGGAGCCCTGAGATGTGGGCCAGAATTGGGTTCCGTGTCCGGACAGTCTAGAGGCATTGTAAATGTGAACACGGTGAGAACTGATAAACACGGTGATCAGGCACCAAAGTAGAGCGAACACGCATACAGAGGATACACAGGTAAGCCCACCGATGGTGCAGACATGCACGGTGCTGATGATAGAGAGACGAAAAGGCGTGGCAAACGCAGGGGTGACCGGACAACCCAAATGTGCAGTAAAACTGGAAATCCCAGCAGAGGCCTGAATCCAGCGCGATGAGATATGAATGTAGCAGAGAACTACTACTGCATTGTAGTTCAATTGGGGACAATCAAAGTCTAGCGGAACAAACCGTACACAATACATGACTGCAGGCAAACCAAGTAGTCTAAAAAAAGACTAGTAACCTGGGCAAATGACACTCAACAACCCGGGAGGGAAGATTGTCTAAGCGTAGCTACCTTAAAAGAAAATAGCAACCTGTTGCCTTGCAGGTCGGCTGGGGACAGCCAAAGACTGACGGAGAGCGAACCCAGTAAACGCTGGCTAAAACCAGACACATCGCCGAAGGATAAGCACCAGAGCTCAAAATGGTACTGAAGATGTGAGGAAACACACACTCATGCTAAGGCTGCGTGAATAAGATTTCAACACGAATAAAATAAAATAAATGTGCACAATTTATGGAAAAATCTGGTACATCAGTCAGGTGATCTCATGAGAGAGAGAGAGAGAGAGAGAGAATTCAAGCTCTTGCAATCAGTCAGGTGATCGCTCGCGAGAGAGAGAGAGAATTCAAGCTTTTGCAATCTAGCTGTTGGCGTGGATTAGATTAAGATGAAAGTCGTCTTTGTGGTCACACTATAAGAACATTCAGAATGCCAGCTCTATCCATTGGTTGGTCCCCTGATATGGTGGCACAGACAGTCAGCCTGTCCGCTCTCTGTTTGACATCAACACCCATGTACCCAGGAACGAAGATGAATGCAATGCTGTGAATTATTGCAACCTTATTGGTTGAAATCGGATGCATGTGTCCTAAACGTGTAGAAGTCTATGCATTTAGGAGCATACCAAACCAATGTGCAACGTATATACGTTCTTGGCAAAGATCAAACATATCACAAAGAGTGATTAAAATTGGTCGTAAAGAACGAACGCAAAGAAGAAGAAGATTGCAACCTTATACAGAGTGAAAGATGGTAGTGAAACTGGGAACTGCCAGACATGAAATCTTTCTTTGAGTTACAAAATTTATTATTAATTAACACAGAACAGCTGTGATTAGTCATTATACGCTGGCAAAGATATTGGAGAGAACGTAACACATATTGACCTGCCAGAAGTGCAGGGATAATCAACCTTACTAATTAACTAATTACATTCAGTCTTTGCAATCAACTACTTGTCTTCTGTTAAGATTATGTCCCCTACTTTTGCAATTATTTATATTTTGTATCATAAATTAATTCTATTTTTGTTTTAATAATTGCAAATCACACAATTTATCTCCTCTCAAACTCTAGCAACTCTTCCAACAAGATAAGTCATGAACACAAATTCATACTGTTTAATACATTACGTCACATGTTTACACACTAAATACAGTTTGTGCGTAAACTACATGGAGACAAAAGGAAAATGATTTCAGCTGAACACATGTTTCAAACCTGTTCCAAATAATTACTGATGCTTCTGCTATGATATTCTTATAAAAGATAGACATTAATGCTTTATCTAGTTTTCGTCTGGTACCAATTTTCAAAGCACTTCATCAATCAGTTTTAAAATACGGCCGTAAGCCAAACGACATCTACCGTTGCAATATAACATATACACTTGAAGAAATAAAATCACATCAAAATCATATACATCAAGAAAATGACAAATATTATTTGCTGGTAAAGACCAACATGTACCTTCTAGTACGTTCAATGTTGCAAGAGCCTCAGATAGTTCCTCTGAACTTAAATGTACACTATTTGCTAAACCACAGTTCCACAAAAACAATTCATATTTCTCATCCCCATGACGTGAGAATGTCTTATGTGTTCTACTGGAGCATCTGGTCGCCCCATCTGGTCGCAAATGTCCGGTCACATGCTATTCGAATGCCTCTGAAATCAAGGGCCGTAATTTAGCGTATCGCCTCTGCTACCCTATTACACAACAAGCAACAGAGAACAAGACAACAAGCAACGGAGAAGAGAAGGATTAAGTGAAGGTTGAGACACTATGTGACAAATGATTTAAATATGACAGCAGAAGATGAGAGAGACTCTCATAACTAATAAGGCTGTATGCTTTAGGTTTGAGAGCAGCGATAGCATAGTTATTGGATTCATTTCTTAGGCATGTGGTCCGAGTTCAATTTCACTGTGGGCGAGGAATTTTTTTTCAGACTGTAACTTTATTCTCAGGTCCTCCAGCCTCAATTGGATACCAGAAAAGCACTCGGAAAAAAAGGTAGATGGCATGATGTTGACAGTTTTGATCATTGCTTGTCGACGGTCAATGAAGAATAAGAGCATAACACTGTATTCCCCAATACACATCATGGTATGAAAACTGGTGCCTTTATTTTGTTATAGAGTTAAATAGTTCTTATTTCTCAGTATCATTTCTAATGAAGTCACTACCTTGTAGTAGTCGGTAGCTTGCATACTTCCATCAACTGGAAAAGTTATAATTTCTCAGTATCATTTCTAATGAAGTCACTACCTTGTAGTAGTCGGTAGCTTGCATACTTCCATCAACTGGAAAAGTTATCATTTCTCAGTATCATTTCTAATGAAGTTACTACCTTGTAATAGTCAGTAGCTTGCATACTTCCATGATCTGGAAAACTATTCTGACAAGAGTTTTGCCCCTGTTAGAGACACCCATTCAGACCCTTTTTTGGTAACACTCATGTCAGTCAGGTTGAAGAATACAGGGCAGAAAAAATGTGACCTCCAGGTTGGGGGTTAGACAAGGAGCTGACAACTCATTCCTGCAAGAGATATTAGTTTATGGAAATGGATTCAAGAGACACCTTTGTTGCATCCTACAAATTGTCTGCCCAAAGATGAAAGCATATGAATAGCTTTCCAAAAAATGAACAAATTATGAATCATTGGAGACCATTATTAAAAGACGAAGATGGAAATGGATTGAGCATGTATTTTGTATGCAAGTACGGACAGCTCTTCAATGGACAGCGCACGAGAAGAGAAAATCTGGATGCCCAAGGAAAACATAGAGAAGAACTGTGGCAAGAGATTTGAAAGATTGTGGAAACAATTGCTAGAATTGTGACAGAACAACAGCAATAGAAAAACTCTTGTGAAAGCATTATGTGTCAAATGGGAAATGATAGGTATTTCTAGCAGTTTAAAATATGTGTTTTATACATATAACTTACAATAAAAAAATATTGATGCATTGTCTTGTTTCATTCAGCATAAACAATATTATCTGGCACAAAAGATAAAAATGATAAGGCAATAAACGATAAGAGAAATGTACTATAGTCTGTCCATTAATTCGTGAGCACGTTTGAAATTGATTTTCTCGAAAACTACCTGTTGGATCTCAGTGATTTTTGCATGCAGCCTTAGAATATCCATGACGCTAAAATAAAGCTAACCAGTAGTCCATAGATGCTACGGATTTTGCACATCGACGAATTCCTTTGATCTTTTATGACAATTGCAAATACGGGGGCTCAAATTTTAGATTTTACAGTAATCCCTAGAATTTGTCCATGTCAATTCTATTCATAGGTGTATCTCCATATTAACTTGATAGGTCAAGTAATTAAGTGTGTTGCCCTTTATGTGCAATCGTGAACTTGGATACAATATGCAACAGTTAGTCCTCCCTTCGGTCACCATTAGACCCCAGGGTGTCTTAACTTCACCACAAATTGTATGATGGTAGACGCATTTGGATATGGAAATGTATACGTTGCTATTTCTCAGTCTGTAATCAAAATATGATTTGTTTCATCCCGAATCTGACGATTCCATGAGGTTGATAATTGTTACTGGCTGGACAAATTGTAATCCATCTCGGTGCCAGTACTCGTCTTCCTCTCGGAGCACATGTTCAACACACTTTTTCCAGAACTGCATGTCTATCATTGAGAGGGACTCACGTGTCAGAACTTCAACATCACACATTTTAAACGTCCTGTTCTGTTCGGCAACTTGCCCTTTTACTTTAGCCCAGACAAGCTCTATCGGATTGAGGTGAGCATGATATGGAGGTAGTCGCAAAGACGTGTGCCTGTATTCCGCAATGATTTTGTCAATATGAAACACCTTTGTCTTATTTGTCATCCTCACCAGGTGCAACAACTCGGGTTTCAAATATGTATCATCGAAGCTGACATTTTCCTTATAAAGGCTGAAGACGACTTGTTGCATTTGGGGGAAAAATTGAACCTTTACGTTTGTTAAGTTCAGATCATGTGTTTTATGGGCCGTACACCTGTCCATTGTCAGAAGAACATGCCTATTCTGAGCCACCATTCGACTGTTGAAATGAAGAAGCCACTTACGAAATGATGTGCTGTCGATCCAAGCTTTCTTATGGTGAGAGTAGATGCAAGGTAGAGTATCCATGTTCATGTTTTTAAAACAACGTGGTTTCTTGGACTTGCCTATCACCCATGGGAGGTGTTTATCACTGCCGTCTGCATTAATCAAGGACAACAGTTAGACGTTGTTTACTGCGCGCTCCACCATGGCACTTGTCACCTTTTATTCCGAGGGTATGACTTGGAAAAAGATTGTAAAAAGTCCAGTTTCGTCCATATTGTACACGTCACACGAGGCATACTTTTCTCTCACTCCGTAAAATCCATGCAACCAGTTGTTTGCCCCTTCTTCATCAACTTTATTTGCTTCACCACAAATCACTACTGATGAAATTGAGTGTCTCTTTTGGAACCAGTACAGCCAACCAGCGGAACAGCTGAAATCTTGAATATCCAAATTTTTGGCAATCTCATTTGCTTTTGACTGAATTATAGGTCCACTTAAAGGTACATTGGAAGTGCACATATAGTTGAACCATTCTAGAAGTAGCGTTTCGATATCTTCGTACTTAGCACTACTAAGTCGCTTAGATTTGTTACCGGAACCTAATGCAACAGCATTAAGAAATTTTTCCCGGTCTTTAAGTACTGTGGATAAGGTAGACTTGGCAATTCCATACTGTTCAGCAATTGTCTTTTTCTTCAATGCACCACGGTCTACTTCATTTAGAATTCTTAGTTTTGTTTCCAGATCTATCTGCTTCCTCTTAGACATGACTCTTCAACTGACTCTATCTAACTTTCCTGTCCTATCTGAACATTTTCTCACCAGATTTTTATCAACTGGAATTTCACTTTCATTTTCACTTTCTGCTCCTCCTTCTCTCCTTCCACCCCCTTCCTGCCCAAAACCATACTTTACTTCTAATTGGATGTTCTGGCTATAAAATTCTCGTACCTGTAATAAAAATACAGTACCCAGAGCTTCTACGATGTAACCGAATCCTGGAAACGACGAATTTACTTCCGACAGATCTGCTATCGCACCTTCCGGGGACGCATTAATCTTTTCCCCACTGTCCGAAAATGCTTTGTGTACATATTAATGTCTCCACCTATCTCGCCGTCTATCTCAAACTCAAGGACATCCCACAGGTAAATGAAACTGTTAGTATTACCTTTCCGATCACTAACAATGAAAGGCTTTTAAGGTGACAACAAACATTGTGAAGCTTTGAAGTTCGGGTTAAATGAGATAAAATTGGCGGAGGGACTAAAATACAGTTCGTGATTCGTGGTACACAGAAATTCGCGTTATTTACTGATAAGAAATAGACATTTATGACGGGACCACATTTTTGTTCTTGTTAACCGGGTGTTCGTGCGAGTTCGTGTTAACGAGGGTTTACTCAGAGCCAACTATAAACTACTGGGCCGGACATCAGGATTTCTCTCTCCGTAAAGTGGTCTGACATTTTGTGTGTGTCGGTAAACGATAGAACGTCAGCGTGTCTTGTTATTTTACTGGATTTTGAGTCCTTGTATATTTATCTACAACAAATATTTGGATTACTGATATTGCAGAGTGTTAAATTAAATTTGTGCATAATGTTTTCATCTTAAAATGGGCAAAAAGTGCTGTGTTCCTGGATGTAAATCGAACTACGACTCGACTAAAGAATATGTGAGTGTTTTTAAATTCCCATCAAATTCTGATAGGAGAGACAGATGGAAGAAATGCATTCCACGAAAAGACTGGTCACCAGCTAAATCAAGAGTTGTGTGTCATAAACATTTTCATCCATGTGACATTATATTGTCTGATACATTTATAGATAAATGTAGAATTAAACATGAACTTCCTCGGAAGCATCCTGGTTTAAAAAAACTGCTTATCCATCTCTTTTTCCTGAATTGCCATCTTATTTATCGAGTCAACCAACCACAATCTCGTAAAGATCCAGAAATAAGAGTAGCAGAAATCGTCAGCAAACATGACAATAGAACAGCTGAGTGGTTGTCTGCAGATATTATACAAGATTTTTCAACTTTACAGTGTGAGATAACAGTAAAGTTAAAAGACTTGTTAGATAAAAACTGGAGAATGCATACAGTCACAGAGGATATATTTACTTGTCTTGTTTTATAGCCTGGCTGTGGTTTACTGTAGCTTAGATGAACCAGTTTCCGTAGGAGGAATCGATTGGATGTTACATTTTTCAAGTTTCAGCATTAGTAATGTGTATTTTAATTGTGTGTATTTTTTATAATACTTATGTAATTGTTTCATGAAACGTTGGTGCACGTATACAACTTAGAGAAGTGAATTAGAGATCCAAGTATCTTGATAACCTTCTTGATACAGAGAATAGAATCTAAGAATAAAGAAACTTATGTATATGATAATTTTGATACCACTTGTTTACGTATTCTAACTGTTTGGGTAGTATTATATGTGAGTTTAAATGTATTCAGTATATAGAGTAATCCAACCGCTCCATACTGTTACAGTTGTATACAAGTTACGATATTGAAAACTGTTTGCTCACTCCACTTACTCTCGTTAGACAAAGTTACGTCACCCTTACTCTGACAGTAACAGAACATCGCTGGATAAGTTAGACAGGATCCAAAATGAAGCGATGAGGCTTATTCTTGGTTGCACACGCGACACTTCTTGTGCGACAATGCGCTATGTTCTTGGATTGCCAACGATGGCCATGAGACACAAAGTCCCACAGGTAAAAGCTTATCTGAGTGTTTCTGCTGGCACAAATCCATAAATGAAAACAAGGACAGGTGATGTTATTAAACAGGTCTGTATTCTAGATGATGAGCTGAGGCATTGTGAAGAGTGGATGCCTTTATCAGAGGATATGACTGCTTACACCAGGGTTGTCAGTACACTTGGACGCTGCTGTAGAGAATGGGCCCCAGGCGTCGTCAATGCGGAGAATCGTGCACTCGTGGATCAGCACTCCCATCCAGGTGATATCATTATCTACACCGATGGTTCTGTCAAACGTGGTACCAGTTTACTCATACGATTATCATATCAGCTTCGATGAATATGCTTCAAATGATTGAATCTGGAAGTAGGCGTGTGGAATGGGTGGACACCATTCGGAGATCACATCTCAAGAAAATAACTTGGCTGTACACACCTAGACATGCTGGAGTGCAGGGTAACGATCGTGCTGACTTTCTTGCAAACAATGCCCCGACTCAAGTGGGCAGAAGCATGGACAGATCCGATATCACCAGTGCGGTACGCTCTCAATTATGTGACATTGGCAAGTCTCAGACATTGGAACGAGTTCGAGAATTAGGCGTTAAGTTTGGACATGCCAGACACTGTCGTCTTCGTGGTAGAGAGATACGATATAGTAATCAACTTCTCATGGGTACTGTGAGCAAATGTATTTTGGGATGACTGGTGCAGCGGAGGACATAGCACGAATGGGAATGCCCAATGTGCAATGACGTCGATGGCATAACATAACATAGCATAACATAACATATCGCTGAATATATTTCATACATATCTATGTCACATATCTTTGCTGAATAGGTTTGAAACATGTGTTCAGCTGAAATTATTTTCCTTTTGTCTCCATGTAGTTTACACACAAACTGTATTTAGTGTGTAAACATGTGAAGTAATATATTAAACAGTATGACTTTTTGTTCATGACTTATCTTGTTGGAAGAGTTGCTAGAGTTTGAGAGGAGATAAATTGTGTGATTTGCAATTATTAAAACAAAAATAGAATTAATTTATGATATAAAATATAAATAATTGCAAAAGTAGGAGACATAATCTTAACAGAAGACAAGTAGTTGATTGCAAAGACTGAATGTAATTAGTAAGGTTGATTATTCCTGCACTTCTGGCAGGTCAATATGTGCTACGTTCTCTCCAATATCTTTGCCAGCGTATAATGACTAATCACAGCTGTTCTGTGTTGATTAATAATAAATTTTGTAACTCAAAGAAAAATTTCATGTCTGGCAGTTCCCAGTTTCACTACCATCTCTTTCACTCTGTATAAGGTTGCAATCTTCTTCTTCTTTGCGTTCGTTCTTTACGACCAATTTTAATCACTCTTTGTGGTATGTTTGATCTTTGCCAAGAACGTATATACGTTGCACATTGGTTTGGTAGGCTCCTAAATGCATAGACTTCTACACGTTTAGGACACATGCATCCGATTTCAACCAATAAGGTTGCAATAATTCACAGCATTGCATTCATCTTCGTTCCTGGGTACATGGATGTTGATGTCAAACATAGAGCGGACAGGCTGACTGTCTGTGCCACCATATCAGGGGACCAACCAATGGATAGAGCTGGCATTCTGAATATTCTTATAGTGTGACCACAAAGATGACTTTCATCTTAATCTAATCCACGCCAACAGCTAGATTGCAAGAGCTTGAATTCTCTCTCTCTCGCGCGCGCGCGATCACCTGACTGATGTACCAGATTTTTCCATAAATTGTGCACATTTATTTTATTTTATTCGTGTTGAAATCTTATTCATGCAGCCTTAGCATGGGTGTGTGTTTCCTCACATCTTCAGTGCCATTTGGAGCTCTGGTGCTTATCCTTCGGCGATGTGTCTGGTTTTAGCCAGCGTTTACTGGGTTCGCTCTCCGTCAGTCTTTGGCTGTCCCCAGCCGACCTGCAAGACAACAGGTTGCTATTTTCTTTTAAGGTAGCTACGCTTAGACAATCTTCCCTCCCAGGTTGTTGAGCGTCATCTGCCCAGGTTACTAGTCTTTTTTTGAACTACTTGGTTTGCCTGCAGTCCAGTATTGTGTACGGTTTGCTCCGCTAGCCTTTGATTGTTCCCAATTGAACTACAAGGCAGTAGTAGTTCTCTGCTACATTCATATCTCATCGCGCTGGATTCAGGCCTCTGCTGGGCTTTCCAGTTTTACTGCACATTTGGGTTGTCTCGTCAACCCTACGTTTGCACGCCTTTTCGTCGCTCCATCATCAGCACCGTGCATGTCTGCCGCACCGGTGGGCTCACCTGTGTATCCTCCGTATGCGTGTTCGCTCTACTTTGGTGCCTGCTCACCGTGTTTATCAGTTCTCACCGTGTTCACATTTACTATGCCTCTAGACTGTCCGGACACGGAACCCAATTTGGGCCCACACTCAGGCTCCGAGTTTCGCCCCATGTGGTCTCACAGGCATCTCAACTCGGATAAATCTTTCTAATGAATTTTGCCCGGGTAGCGGCTTTCCAGCCTGTTCTTCTCGAGTTTGAGCATCCAAGGGTTCTTTTATGTGCTCAAATTGAACACGGGACCTATGTTTTATCGTTTGTCTCCGATAGGACTAGGAACTCGATCTCACCTACACTGAGATCAGATAGGACTAGGAACTCGATCTCACCTACACTGAGATCAGATAGGACTAGGAACTCGATCTCACTGAACTGAGATCAGATAGGACTAGAAACTCGATCTCACTGAACTGAGATCCGATAGGACTAGGAACTCGATCTCACTGAACTGAGATCAGATAGGACTAGGAACTCGATCTCACTGAACTGAGATCAGATAGGACTAGGAACTCGATCTCACTGAACTGAGATCAGATAGGACTAGAAACTCGATCTCACTGAACTGAGATCCGATAGGACTAGGAACTCGATCTCACTGAACTGAGATCAGATAGGACTAGGAACTCGATCTCACTGAACTGAGATCAGATAGGACTAGGAACTCGATCTCACTAAACTGAGATCAGGATCTCTGGAAAATATTCCGATGGCGCCACAAGGGAGTGAACCGAGCAGCTATTGAACGATAGGCGAACCACTTGTATACAAAATTCAAGAGTGACAATTTAGCCATGTGTACATGTGTTCCCAGTCATCAAAAAGTAATTGAATGAACATGTAGATAGACACCACCGACTGTAGAAAACATACTTCAAGATTGACTCGAATATAATATACGGAGTCATATTCACCGGTCTTGTGAAACTTCATTGGAAAGTGACTTATACATATCTCTGTGTCAGTGCCGGATTAGGCTAGCGCGGGCCGTAGCAATTTTAGCGCGGGCCCTAGGTTTGTATGATAATAAAATAAAACACAACTTTTACAAACAAACTTGTCTCGATTTAATGTGAGCAAATTTAGAGATAGCACTAGACAAATCAATTTCTCTAAGTAAATTACATTCAATGTTCATTAAGGTGAGGTTATTTAGACGATCTTGTCCCATCATGATTCTGAACTCATTTTAAGCTTTAATGTTGAAAAGAACGTTCTCCGCTGCAGTTAGTAATCATTAAAGACAAGTAAATTCTAAGACTATTTCTACATTTGGGAAACACGACTCTAATGAATTTTCCATTATAAGTTTATAAAATTGCAGTTCAAGAACCTCATGCTTTTCGTTGCTAATAGCAGCAGCTACATTAATTTTAAGAGTTCAGTGAACTGCATAAGTTCGTCGCCTAGGCTTTCTTCAAATCCTCTTGGTAAGAGCTGACAATATTTGGAGTTCTTTTCAAGATCTCTTCCTCTGTAATAGATTTTAACTGCCGGAGTATTCCAAATACACCAGTCACTCTATGGTACAGCCTAAATCAATCACTTTTCAAACAAAACAGAACAGTTGTCCTTTAGTTTCTGTATAACACAACCAATCTCTCACGTGAGTTTTGTTCGTTGGTGTATGTGTGTATGTGAAAACGACTTTCGACAAAATCGTGGATTGTTTTCTTTATCGTATGGTTTTTTTTTTTAAGACATGAAATCACTGTTCATATGTTGCACTTCGGTACTTTCTTTCACAATCCAATAATCTCGATTGCAGTTGCTTGGCCATTCACCAATATCGTTAGAGTACATTTTACTTTCGTTGTGTTTTTGGATTGTAGAAGATGTTACATTGGAAGCATGTGCTGTGCTTTCTGCCTCTCTTTGGCTTGAAGATGATATGGCTAAATTGGGAGGACTAGCTGTACATTCGACTTCACTTTGTCTTGTGGAAAGTGTGACTACATCGTGAAGAGTTGCTGATCTTAATGGTAATATTGGTAATGATGATTCTTCTATAGCACTGCCTCTATCTACTACACAGTGAGACGCGACTTCCGTATTTTCTGCTTCGATTTCGTTGGATTCAGCACCATCACACAGACATTAAAAATTCAGACAGTTTGCGTGTTTTTGATATAACATCTGGTTATTTTTCCCATTTTCATCTGTCACATAGGCGCGGGCCCCTAGAAGCGCAGGGCCGTAGCATTTGCTGTTTCTGCTACTAGGCTAATCCGGCGCTGCTCTGTGTGAGTAACAAGAGACAGTGTAGTTTGTACAAGAGACAACTTTAAGCATTTCGCTCTCTTTAGCAGATAAACTTGCTAGCGAGCGATATCGTCTTCGATGATGCAAAGCCAGTGCACTGCCTGATTCAGTATAGATTGCAATATACGTGCGTCCAGTAGTCGACACATTCAGGAATGAGAGAGATTAACAAAATATGTATACAAACAAAATTCCAAGTGGACTAACAGATGGAAGGAAAGATGATCTATCCTGTATGTTTGATTCATAGAAGAATTTGTACTTCTGCGCATTTATTTGAGAGATGCATTTTGTTTCATTTCTAAAAACTAGTGTGACGACAACATTGATTTTACAAAGTATAATCGATGACCAATATACGTTCATTATTGATTATTATATATCCTATTGATTGTAAAAACAAAAATACGCCATATAAATATCATCAGATGGTAACTCTTGTTGGAATCATACAATAAAATAAACTTGAAGATCTAGAAAAGTGGGTCGTCTGTATAGAATTGATCTTACGTTGAAATATATTTCCTTACAAGTTCTTTGTTCATTTATCGAACAAAACGAGATACTAGACCATAGATTCCTAAACTTTTCGCCACCACCCACTTTGCATAACTATAAACTTTGTAAGGCCTTTCCCATTATAACAGCTTACCAACGCCCACTCCATATATATATACATGCTCTATTTTCACTTTAACATAGAAAATTGATATATATTTCTGCATACATGGTCAAATTTCAAATGATTATATACATGAAATAGAAAATTGATGAAAAAATGGATCATGTAAGATGGCCATAAGATGAATTCAAATGCAGAATTCAAATTTTCAATGATTATATAATCGCACAATCACGAATAAAACTCTACCCAAATGCTTCTGAGACCCAGTAGCTCCTCTCCTGGAAGGCTTAGCGCCCCAGGGAGGTCTCCACTTTGGGAAACGTGTACTAGACCATTATTGTAATATTTAGTTTCCTAAATAATATCATTTACTTATATTGTTGTTGTTTGGTATATCTGTTATTGAAGTTGATTACTAACTAACCAAAACGTAAATCTTCTCCACACAACTATTAAAGGATGGAAGATTCGGTTAACATTTAAAATAAATTAGAAAGAAGGGACTAAACCCTGTATAGAATGAAGAATTTAAGTATTTCTTGTTATTTCCCTTTTGGCTATAACAGTATGATTTCATCTTTATAAAAATGCTATAATTTGTTTTGTCTCTTGATTGATCGTCTGATGTAAAAAAAATTCGTTTAAGAGTTCCCCAATGTTGTTCTCTTCACTAGTGTTAGCAATTTTACAGATTTGATCGATTTATGTGATGAACAGCATCGGTGATAGTACGCATCCTTGTCTTACTCCTGACCCAACGTGGAACTTTTCTCATAGACCTGTGTTTGTTCTAACTGTGCACTGGCTGTTTATATAGATGCTCTTGCATAGATTAATTATAGTGCGTTTTAAAATGATTTTCCGCGGGAAAATTTAATATCTCTGCAACCGCTTGACCGTAATTGTTGTAACTTTGCATATGATCTAATGATCGCAATGTCCCGAGGTTGATATTTTTTTACTCAATAACAAACGTATGGTTTAAAATTTTCTTTATGTAAAGTATATAAAGTGACCATCTCCTTAGCCAACCATATAATGAGAAGTATTACCCCTTCATATTTGTGAGATGTTGCAAGTTCCACGACTTGCACGTTTTTCACATGGTTTTCCCGATTTTAATCGCTTTATCGCACTTTAACAAAATGTATAATGATCCTTAGGTGTGTTTAGTTACAATTTACCGTTTGTGTTTTCAGAGTATAGGTGTATTACAAAACGTTTAGTATTCTAGATTTGTTATACAATGGGTATGAAAATCAAGTTTCTTACACTGCATACAGTGGCTGTGAAAATGTATAAATATTTTATCAGAGAATCTAATCGTGGAAAACTGTATTGGAGTATATCAAATCCTGAACAGAGAACTATGCATGCTTTGGGCTTAAGTAAAAGATATCTACATAAATAACTCAATGTTAATGGAGAGAAATTTGCAGAATGTTCGATTCCAAAGAAACTGTGACACTAAGAAAGCTGAAGATTAGTTTAAGAATACACAATGACATTGTTGTATCGAAATCAACGTTATGGAGAACTGTTAGAAGCATTGGCTTACTTTAGGAAGTACGCTAATGGGAGAAATGTCATCTGCGAGAAGCCGCATTTAGTACGTCTGAGAAGTAAATATTTACGTGAAGTACGGGAAATGCGTAATCAAGGTTACGATATTGTGTAGTGGATGAAACCTGGATCAATGCTCACCACACTAATGAAAAGGAGTGGCAGTTATCCGATGGAACAATTAAACGATATGTACCTAGTGGAAAGGACAACGTCTGATAATGGCACATGCAGACAAAATGGGCTGGTTAAAGATGCTGAACTTATTTTCACTTCCAATTATACGGACAACAGGGACTATTATACCGAGATGAACGGTAACATATTTAGAGATTGGATTGAACATACTCTTCTTCCGTCCCTAGACAGATCATCCTGTGTGATAATGGACAACGCATCATACCACAACACTGTGTCAGAAGAAGACAAAATCCTGACATCTTCGAGTACAAAGATGCTATAAAACTTTGGCTCAGAAAGGAGACATTCCATTTAACGAGGGTTTTGGAAGCCTGAATTACTATCTATTGTTAAAACATCACAGAAGACCAGGGTATTCCAAACAGACAAGTTGATTCAACAGCATGGTCATGTGTGTTTGAGACTACCACCTTATCATTCACACTTAACACCAATTGAACTCATTTGGGCCAAAGTTAAAGGACTGGTAGCAGCTGAAAATAAAACTTTCAAGCTAAGCAATATGAAAGAACTAACATATGTCGCCCTGTCGAAGATAGACAGAGATTATTGGTGTAAATGCGAAGACCATGTCTTAAAGGTGGAAAATGACTACTGGGACAAAGATGGACTGTCGTTCGTGCAGCCAAGAATAGTCATCAATATGTTAGACTCATCGGACTCAGAATAAGTGAGTAAACACTTTATGATTTATATAATATGAGTTATCTCAACCTCCAAAATTCGAATTGTATATACGCCTATGCCGAAAATATGTGATTTTTAAAATTTACGGTAAATTATTTTCTTCCAGCACCAAATAATTACTAGGTTTGAAAAGATCAAAGGAATTCGCCGTTGCCAGAAAAATACACTACCTGCAACATTGAATTTTAGAAAATCGTTGGGACATCGGAAATACAACACCACATGCAAAAATCACGTTCATCCATGCAATGAATATGGAGATATTTGAGGTCAATCGTTGACCGAACGTTTTGAAACGCACTTTTTTTTATAGGTCACTGTTTCTGTATTTTGTAAAACTATAGTACTTTGTTTGTACGTGTTTCACTATTTACCAAGTTTTACTGCAGTCTTCCCCTATTTCGATATTCGTCGTCATATTGCTGCAACTATTCGTTGTGACGTAGTAGGTAAGATTTAATAGTTGTCACTCCTGTTTGTTCGTTTGCTTGATAAAGGCCTTGTTGGTCGAAACGTTGCTGTTTATTGTCACTGTTTCTATATTTTGTAAAACTATAGTACTTTGTTTGTACGTGTTTCACTTTTTTTTATAGGTGGTCATTAACTCCATAGTTTGACAATACTTTCCACAACTTCTTTCTGTCTACGCGGTCGAACGCTTCTTCCTGGTATTCAAAAGCAACGGGCAGATGTTTGTCAGATTCCACAGTCCTTTCCACTAACTGCCTGAGAGCGAATATTGCATTTGTACAGCTTAAATTTGTCCGGAATCCCAGTTGCGAGTCGTTGAGTACTCCTGTTTCTATTCCAAAAGTGTCAGTTAGTTTTCCCCCTATGAAGAACTCTACATTTCTTGTCAATATATGTTGCTCTTACAAAGTGAATAATTTTGTATGGGATCCCATAGTGTCTCATCAGTTTCTAAAGGAGATCCATATCGATGCTGTCAAAGCCTTCTCATAATCCACAAATCTGATATAGAGTGGAGATTTTCATTCAATGCTTTGCTCTATTATTACAATCGCTCTTAGGCTCAGATCACAATAAGTGGTTTAAAAATTGGTCGATATGGGGCGATCGATGAAGAAGAAGTACCATTTTCTTATTTTGAAACGCTTCTTCCATCTCTTGAGAAATGTCAATTATTTGAACTTCAGCAAAGTAGTATTGCATTAAACTCGCGTCTGCTTTGGCACATGATAGTCTCACAGTGTTGATCACATGATCCATCGTGTGTCGTTGCCCCACAAAGAAAATGCGAGCATAACATCGCATTCTCCAATAGACTTCATGGTATGAAAATAGGTATCCTTACTCTTCATTTTCAACTGTCTTCTTCTTGCTCGATCGTTCTCATGGTACTCTCGCTGGTTATATTAGTATGCAGTTAGGAGAATTTGTTCGTTCGTTCTCATGGTATTCTCGCTGGTTATATTAGTATGCAGTTGGAGAATTTGTTCTTCGTTCTCATAGTACTCTCGCTGGTTATATCAGTATGCAGTCTGGAGAATTTGCTCGTTCGTTCTCATGGTACTCTCGCTGGTTATATCAGTATGCAGTCTGGAGAATTTGTTCGTTCTCATGGTACTCTCGCTGGTTATATCAGTATGTAGTCTGGAGAATTTGTTCGTTCGATCTCATGGTACTCTAGCTGGTTATATCAATATGCAGTCTGGAGAATTTGTTCGTTCGTTCTCATGGTACTCTCGCTGGTTATATCAGTATGCAGTCTGGAGAATTTGTTCGTTCGATCTCATGGTATCTATGGTTATATCAATATGCAGTCTGGAGAATTTGTTCGTTCGTTCTCATGGTAATCTCGCTGGTTATATCAGTATGCAGTCTGGAGAATTTGTTCGTTCGATTCTCATGGTACTCTCGTGGTTATATCAGTATGCAGTCTGGAGAATTTGTTCGTTCTCATGGTACTCTCGCTGGTTATATCAGTATGCAGTCTGGAGAATTTGTTCCTTCGTTCTCATGGTACTCTCGCTGGTTATATCAGTATGCAGTCTGGAGAATTTGTTCGATCGTTCTCATGGTACTCTCGCTGGTTATATCAGTATGCAGTCTGGAGAATTTGTTCGTTCGTTCTCATGGTATTCTCGCTGGTTATATCAGTATGCAGTCTGGAGAATTTGTTCGTTCGTTCTCATGGTATTCTCGCTGGTTATATCAGTATGCAGTCTGGAGAATTTGTTCGTTCGTTCTCATTGCTCTAGCTGGTTATATCAGTATGCAGTCTGGAGAATTTGTTCGATCGTTCTCATGGTACTCTCGCTGGTTATATCAGTATGCAGTCTGGAGAATTTGTTCGTTCGATCTCATGGTACTCTCGCTGGTTATATCAGTATGCAGTCTGAGAATTTGATCGTTCGTTCTCATTGTACTCTCGCTGGTTATATCAATATGCAGTCTGGAGAATTTGTTCGTTCGTTCTCATGGTATTCTCGCTGGTTATATCAGTATGCAGTCTGGAGAATTTGTTCGTCGTTCTCATGTACTCTGCTGGTTATATCAGTATGTAGTCTGGAGAATTTGTTCGTTCGATCTCATGGTACTCTCGCTGGTTATATCAGTATGCAGTTGGAGAATTTGTTCGTTCGATCTCATGGTACTTCTGTGGTTATATCAGTATGCAGTCTGGAGAATTTGTTCGTTCGTTCTCATGGTATTCTCGCTGGTTATATCAGTATGCAGTCTGGAGAATTTGTTCCTTCGTTCTCATGGTACTCTCGCTGGTTATATCAGTATGCAGTCTGGAGAATTTGTTCGTTCGTTCTCATGGTATTCTCGCTGGTTATATCAGTATGCAGTCTGGAGAATTTGTTCGTCATCTCATGGTACTCTTATTGGTTATATCAGTATGCAGTCTGGAGAATTTGTTCGTTCGTTCTCATGGTATTCTCGCTGGTTATATCAGTATGCAGTCTGGAGAATTTGTTCGATCGTTCTCATGGTATTCTCGCTGGTTATATTAGTATGCAGTTAGGAGAATTTGTTCGTTCGTTCTCATGGATACTCTCAGCTGGTTATATCAGTATGAGTCTGGAGAATTTGTTCGTTCGATCTCATGGTATCTCGCTGGTTATATCAGTATGCAGTTGGAGAATTTGTTTTCTTCCATGTATTCCAGCTGAGTTATATCAGTATGCAGCTGAATTTGTTCGTTCGTTCTCATGATATCTGTTTATTCAGGTAAGTCTGGAGAATTTTTCGATCGTTCTCAGATACTCTACTGGTTAATCGTATGATCAGAATTGTTCTTCGATCTATTACTCCGGGCGTTATCAGATGCAGTTAGGGAATTTGTTCGTTGTTCTCATGGTATCTGCTGCTGGTATTCATATGCAGCTGGAATTCGTTCGTCTCATGCTCAGCTGGTTATATAGTTGCAGTCTGAGAATTTGTTGATCGTCTCATGACTCGACTGGTTATATCAAATGCAGTCTGAGAATTTGTCGCTACGATCTGGTCTTCTGCACTGGTTATATCAGTGATGCATTGGAGAATTTGTTCGTTCGTTCCAGGTATTCTCCGGTTAATCAGATGTAGTCTGAGAATTTGTTCGATCGTCTCCTGGTACTCCGCTGTTATATCAGTAGATGCAGTTAGGAAATTTGTTCGTTCGATCTCATTAGATCCGCTAGGTTATATCTATGAGATGGCAGATTTGTTCGTCGATCTTGGTTCTGCTGGTTTATCAAGTATGCAGTCTGAGAATGTTCGTTGTCTCTGGTATCTCGCTAGGTTATATCAGGCATGTCTGGAGAATTTGTTCGATCCGTTCTCATGTTCTGCTGGTTATACAGATGCAGTCTGAAATTGTTCGTTCGTTCTCAGGTACCTCGCTGTTATATCTTGCATCTGGAGAATTTGTTCGTTTTCTCATGGTACTGGCTGGTTATCAGTCGGAGTCTGGAAATTTTCGTTCGTTCCATGCGTATTCGCTGGTTATATATACGGACAGTCTGGAGAATTTGCTTCTCTTCTCAGGTATTCTGCTGAATTCGAGCAGTACTGGCAGAATTTGTTCGTTCGTTCTCATGGTACCTAGCTGGTTATATCAATATGCAGTCTGATAATTTGTTCGTTCGATCTCACGGGACTCTGCTGGTTATATAGTATGCAGTTAGGAGAATTTGTTCTTCGTTCTCATGGTACTCAGCTGGTTATATCAGTATGCAGTCGGAGAATTGTTCCGTTTCAGGACTCTCATTGGTTATATCAGTATGCATTAGAGAAGATGTTCTTCAGTTCTCATGGTCATTCTCGCTGGTTATATCAGTATGTAGTCTGGAGAATTTGTTCGTTCTCATGGTACTCTCATTGGTTATATCAGTATGCAGTCTGGAGAATTGTTCGTTCGTTTCATGGGACTCTCATTGGTTATTTCAGTATGCAGTCTGGAGAATTTGTTCGATCGTTCTCATGATACTCTAGCTGGTTATATCAGGGATGCAGTCTGGAGAATTTGTTCGATCGTTCTCATGATACTCTAGCTGGTTATATCAGTATGCAGTCTGGAGAATTTGTTCGTTCGTTCTCATGGTACTCTCCTGGTTATCAGTATGCAGTCTGGAGAATTTGTTCGATCGTTCTCATGATACTCTAGCTGGTTATATCAGTATGCAGTCTGGAGAATTTGTTCGTTCGTTCTCATGGTACTCTCGCTGGTTATATCAGTATGCAGTCTGGAGAATTTGTTCGATCGTTCTCATGATACTCTAGCTGGTTATATCAGTATGCAGTCTGGAGAATTTGTTCGTTCGATCTCATGGTACTCTCGCTGGTTATATCAGTATGCAGTCTGGAGAATTTGTTCGTTCGTTCTCATGGTATTCTCGCTGGTTATATCAGTATGCAGTCTGGAGAATTTGCTGTTCGTTCTCATGGTATTCTCGTGGTTATATCAGTATGCAGTCTGGAATTGCTCGTTCGTTCTCATGGTATTCTCGCTGGTTATATCAGTATGCAGTCTGGAGAATTTGTTCGTTCGTTCTCATGGTATTCTCGCTGGTTATATCAGTATGCAGTTAGGAGAATTTGTTCATTCGTTCTCATGGTACTCTCGCTGGTTATATCAGTATGCAGTCTGGAGAATTTGTTCGTTCTCATGGTACTCTCATTGGTTATATCAGTATGCAGTTAGGAGAATTTGTTCGTTCGTTCTCATGGTATTCTCGCTGGTTATATCAGTATGTAGTCTGAGAATTTGTTCGTTCGTTCTCATGGTACCCCTCATTGGTTATATCAGTATGCAGTCTGGAGAATTTGTTCGTTCGTTCTCATGGTACTCTCATTGGTTATTTCAGTATGCAGTCTGGAGAATTTGTTCGTTCGTTCTCATGATACTCTAGCTGGTTATATCAGTATGCAGTCTGGAGAATTTGTTCGTTCGTTCTCATGATACTCTAGCTGGTTATATCAGTATGCAGTCTGGAGAATTTGTTCGTTCGATCTCATGGTACTCTGCTGGTTATATCAGTATGCAGTCTGGAGAATTTGTTCGTTCGATCTCATGGTACTCTCGCTGGTTATATCAGTATGCAGTCTGGAGAATTTGTTCGTTCGTTCTCATGGTAATCTCGCTGGTTATATCAGTATGCAGTCTGGAGAATTTGTTCGTTCGATCTCATAGTACTCTCATTGGTTATATCAGTATGCAGTCTGGAGAATTTGTTCGTTCTCATGGTACTCTCGCTGGTTATATCAGTATGCAGTCTGGAGAATGCGTTTTCTCACAGTTTCCAGCGTGAGCTGTGGTATATGCACATGTCGTTCCAACTTGAGCATAGTCTTTTTCAGGAACCGGGTTAATTTATTTTCTCGATCTCCGCAAACTTGATCAAACTTCTTGGTCTATTTCCGGGACCGTCACAGGAAGGTCGAGTGGAATCTTGGTTAGTTTTATGCTGACGCTAGGGGTCCTCTGACTAACTGTCTCATGCAGCTGTATAGGTCTCCCTGTATGAGAACGGATCGTCCGACTCCGACTGTCTTAAAAATGATCTAAAGGCTAAGGATTGCCTTCTGCACTGGTTTTCCCCATGTGACTCCGTCCATGTCGGCAGATATGGGACGCCATATTTCCTGGGGTGTTGCAGCACGAACTCCGTAGCTCCAGCAATAATCATAGGGATCTCATGAATAAATCACAGTTGTCATTCGGTCCCGATTAGATCCCAGAACCTTCAGAATGGCAGGCGTCGACGCTTCCGGTTTCAAGATGGCGGCGGATAGCTGTGTTTGGTTTCGCTAGGCGGCGATGTTGGATTATTTCACCCTTTTCCAGTGTTTGTGCCGTGCAATGTTCTGCAAATTCTACACGAGGATGTTTATATTCATTGTGGAATTCTGTTTCAATGGATGGCCGACCTGGAGTGGGATGGGAACCGATGTTTCGCCGCTGATCGTTGCCGACATGCAGCGACCGTGTTAGCTTGAATACGGAACAAATAGGGACGAGCTCTCTCTCCCTCTGTAAAGGTGCTGAAGTCGGCAATACTAGGCCAAAAGGCGCACAAAAAACCATAGTATCACGCATCTCACGCTTATATAAGATGATTATACCGTCCGATAAAAATTATGATGTAGATCGACACACCGAGCCATGCATAGTTGAAGTAGTGTTAGACGAAACCCGACCTACCCTTCCCTAGACATCGAAAGACACCCCGCCGTATCAGGCGACAATATATTGAACATGATTCAGAAAACGAGGACACCAAAGTGCCACTTGTCATTATGCACTGGAACGCAGAAGGAGTAAACAGCAAGCAGGCTGGATATAACAAAATAACGGAATTGGAAAACGTCTTACACGAAAAGCAGGTCAGTATTTGTTGTATCCAAGAGACGCACTTGCAAGTAGACCAAACATTCAAAATAAGGGGATACCAATGCCATAGATCGGACAGACAAGATAGGAGAAAGGGAGGAGTACTCACTCTAGTGAAAAACAACATACATTCCACTGAAAAACAGACACACATGGACGGAGCCGAGTACCAACTTCTCAAACTACAAACAGATAGCACAAACATACAGTTACTAAATTATTACTGCCCACACGACAAACCACAGAACCTCAACACAATACAGGTACCTGCCACTAACTTTATTGCAGTTGGAGATTTCAATAGTCACTCCCAGAGCTGGGGATATAACCACCTAGATCGCAGGGGGAAGAGGTAGAAATATGGCAAGACGATCACTTCTTATACTAATCAATGCCCCTCTGACACCCTATCTTCTACTCCAGAAGATGGCACTCAACTTCCACTCCTGATCTAGCCTTCTCTACCCCAGACATATCTGGACTGATAAGCAGAGAGATAGGAGATCAACTAGGAGGAAGTGACCATCGGCCAGTATTTCTTACCATCCGGAGTGTAACCATAAACACCAACCCTGCCATCACTAGATGGAACTATAAAAAGGCCAACTGGGAACTCTTCAGACACCAGACAACTTCACTTTTGTCGGAACTAATTGTGAAAGATGGTGATATCAATAAAGTAGTAAAAGACTTTAACAGATGCATCCTTCTAGCCGCAAAAGAAGCCATTCCTAGAGGATGTCAACGGGGATACATTCCATACTGGTCAAGCACACTGCAAAAGTGTCAGGAGGACATGAATGAAGCCAGGAAGAATGCAGAATCTCTGCCTTCGCTAGAATTCCACAATAAATGGAAAAGGGCGGTAGCAGCATTCCAGAAAACAAAGCTAATAGAAAAACGGAAAAGCTGGAGAGACAAAACAGAAGCTCTAAACCTAGAAAAGATGGTGGAAAACTCTGGCAACTAGTTAAGTCCTAAATGAAGAACCTACATCAACAAGACAGAGCATTACACTGGAGGAAAGCGGCAAAATTATAAGGAAAAAAAGGCAGATCTGCTTTCTACAATATAGAGAAAACAATCTCAGCATAGACAAAGACCATCAAAAAGAAATTAGAACAGAATTACAAGGGAATGAAGGCTGCCTACACCCTCTGCTCCAATGAGAGAACCTATCACTCTCGGAGAACTACAAAACTCAATTTATAAACTTAAAAATAAAAAGCACCTGGCCCAGACAAAATTAGCAACGAAATACCAATACTTATACACCTGAGCTTAGTAGCTAAGTTAAAGTTGCTTGAAATTATAAACCACAGCTGGCAGAAAGGTGTAGTCCCCAAATCTGGAGAGAAGCCATCACACTACCCATACTGAAAAAAAGGAAAATGCAGAACCAAGGCTTCAAGCTATCGACCAATCAATCTGACAAGCTGTGTTGCTAAAACCATGGAAAGAGTCATCAACAACAGACTGAAATGGCTTTTAGAATCTGAGCAGATTTTGGTTCCGGAACAAGCAGGATTTAGGGAATGCCATAGCATAGAAGACCAAATAACCTATGTAGCCCAGGCCGTTGAAGATGCCTTCCAAGAGAAAAAAAGGTCATAACCTTATGGGTAGACTTCAAGCAGGCCTTCGACAAGGTGTGGAAAGATGGTCTTATGGCAAAGCTCAAAAGAAATGGAATCCAAGGCAACATACAAAGATGGATTCAATCGTTCCTGCACAATAGAAGAACCAGTCACACTCGATGGACATCAGAGCAAAAAGGTCTTACTGCGTCATGGGGTACCTCAGGAGGAGTTATGTCTCCAACTCTCTTCCTTGTCTACATCAACGACCTAGTAAAGGATCTGCCAGCTGGAGTGAAGGTCGCTCTATATGCAGATGATTTAGTGCTATGGTGCGCAGACGAACACACAACATCTGCAACTAGTAGAATACAGAGGGCAGCAGAAAAACTTATGGAATGGGCAGAGAAATGGTACGTTACAATCAACACAGACAAAACCTCCACAACACTGTTCTCCCTCTCCCCAGGGACAAAGCAGCCAACATACACTTAGGAACCACCCCAATACAAGAAGAAACAATCCAACTTATCTAGGGACCACATTTGATAAACGACTCACATGGAACAAGCATATAGAAAACACAGAAGAAAAGGCCAGACGAAAAATTGGAATACTCAGAAAACTGGCAGGTACCAACTGGGGAGCTAATGAACACACTCTTAAGAAAGTCTACAGCGGAACAATCAGACCTCACCTAGAGTTCGGCTCAACATCATGGGCTACAGCTGCTAACACACACCTGTAGACATTGGACAGAGTGCAAAATCAAGCACTCAGGATCATCACCGGAGCCATGAAATCTACGCCTATCACAGAGATGCAAAAAAAACCACTGGAGTACAAGCCCTGGCTTACAGAAGGAAACTAAAATATGATCCAGATGGAGAAATACACCAGTATGCCCTTGCCACATGAAAGCAAGATTAAATGATCTGGCACTTGGACAACTAAAACGCAGCAGCTTCGTCCATCGGGGAAAGCGACTAAAAATACAGTACCAAGATGACCTACCAATGCACACAACACCGCTGATACCTAGTCTCGACCCTGTTCCCTGGGAACAAGTTAACGATACAGCAAAAATCATAACAACAATTAGTGGAATCACAACTGGAGAAATACACAATGACCTGCAGAAGAGAACAGCCACTATGTGCATGATCCAAGAAAACTACCCTAAACAATCATGAATCCACGCCTACACCGATGGATCTGCAACAGATGCAATTAAGAACGGAGGGCTGGTATCTATATTACATATCCCAACAATCACACCGAAACAAAGTACATGTCAACTGGTAAATTTTGTTCAAACTACACCGCAGAGGCTCAAGCACTAATACAGGCCGCAATCATGATCAATAATTCCAACTCTGACTGCCAACAAGTATTTTTCACAGACGCGCTATCTGTTTTGCAAGCCATACAGAGTAACCATCCATCCCTGAGAAAGAGCTCAGCAAGATCTCTACCAACAAAGAGTTACACTTCAGTGGGTACCATCACATTGCAGGAGTGCCAGGTAACGAGAAGGCAGACAAACTTGCTAAAAAAAGGAGCAGAATGTGAACAAATAGATAATGAAATCACATACTTTGAAAAAAGAGCTATCATGGACATTAGAAAAGAACCTAAACCACCCAACGATGACTACCACACACTTGACCGACAAGGACAGACTATCATCTTCCGACTCAGGATAGGTCATAACAGACTAAACAAACACCTACACAGGCTGCGATTGTCCCCAACCTCTCTGTGCCCTGTGGCTCGCTGAACAAACCACAGAACATGTCCTGCAAGACTGCCCCTGTATGTCCTCCCAAGAAAGGAATGCTGGCCCTACAACACAACACTACATTCAAAACTACATGGCACTAGAGATGAGCTCCAGACTACAGTCGATTTTATCATAAGAACGCGTCTAACGGTATAATCATAAAAAAGCGATCGCAAAGAAGAAGAAGCAGACAAACGTGTTAACCACTTGGACATAGAGATCATCTTATATCAATGAAATATAAATATAATCATCAACATCATCAAGTAACTTGTCCTTCCAAAACTTGGCTCCCATCACAGCAGTCCTGAAACATTCTCTATTCTGTGCAAGTTGAACGGCGTCAGCAGCAGTCATTCAATATATAAATACAATCAGTGGGCATGAAAGCCAGCATACAGTTCGATGGCAGCACATCTGATAGTTTTGAGGTTAAGAGTGGAGTCAAGCAGGGCTGTGTCCTTGCCCCACTCTCTTTGGTATCTTCTTCGCAGTCCTTTTGAACCACGCCTTAGGGACGCTGATGGTGATGTTTTCATCCGCACTAGATCTGATGGTTCACTGTTTAACTTGGTTCGCTTAAGAGCCAAGACAAAAACGACGGAAATACTTCTCAAGGACCTCCTTTCGCTGACGATGCTGCCTTAGTCGCCCACAGTGAGACTACACTGCAATGTCTAATTAATAATTTGTCAAAGGCATGCGACCTCTTTTCTCTGACAATAAGTGTCTCCAAAACAGTTGTATTATGTCAGGAGGTAAGACATCAAATATCACTTTAAATGGCGACCATCTAACACCAGTGCAAAAATTCTGCTATCTTGGGTCCACGGTCACTGCCAGCCTTTCTCTTGACGAGAAATCAACGCTCGTGTAGGAGATGCCGCTACTACATTCGGCAAACTATCAAAGCAGCGTGGGACAAAAAAATTGACATTGCAGACAAAGACTCAAATATATCGAGCCTGTGTAATTAGTTCTTTACTACATGGCTCAGAAACATGGACAGCCTACTCAAGACACGAGAGGAGACTTAACATCTTTCACCTTCGATGTCTCCCAAGATTATGAACATCAGGTGGTACGACAAGATAACCAACTCTGAAGTACTACAACGTGCAAATCTGCCTTCCATCATGGGCATGCTCAGCAGTAGACGACTAAGATGGTTGGGACATGTGAGAAGAATGGAAACTTATCGCATACCAAAACAAATGTTGTTCTGTGAACTTTCGGAGGAAGAGGCACCAGGGCAGACCACTGCTCAGATATAAAGATGTCTGCAAAACCTCAATGAAAAACTTTCTATAGATCCCAGCACATGGGAAGGACTAGCTGATGACAGAGTTGTGTTGAAAGCCAAATTACGGAAGGGCGCAGAGTCTTTTGAGAAGAGACTTATGTACAGGCTGAACAACAAGAGAAAAGCGAAACTCAGAAGTTGTCACAGTAAAACACTTGCCTATTGACCGTCTGTAAAGATGAAAAGGGCCATACATCATCATGGACATGTCAGTTATATGAGAACTATGATCATGGACATGTCTGTTATATGAGAACTATCATCATAGACATGTCAGTTATATGAGAACTATCATCATGGACATGTCAGTTATATGAGAACTATCATCATGGACATGTCTGTTATATGAGAACTATCATCATGGACATGTCAGTTATATGAGAACTATCATCATAGACATGTCAGTTATACGAGAACTATCATCATGGACATGTCTGGAGTGCTATGATGATAGCTCTCATATATATGGCCCTTTTCGTCCTTACAGACGGTTGTCAATTAGCAAGTGTTTTCTGTGACAGCTTCTGAGTTTTCCTTTGTCTCTCTTTCTTTCAGCTCATACCTAAGTATCTTTTCAAAAGATATTACCTTTGAGCAATGTTGTTTTCCATATATCTGGATCATCAGCCAGTTTTTCCCATTTGTAGGGACCGATAGAAAAGTTATTCATTGAAGCCTTGCAGACATCTTTATATCTGAGCAGTGGTCTGCCTTGGTGTCTCTTCCCCTCCGAAAGTTCAGAAAACAACATTTGTTTTGGAATGCGGCAATTGTCCCTTCTTTGCACAAGCCCTAGCCATCTTAGTCGTCCACTGCTGAGCATGCCCATGATGGAAGTCAAGTTTGTATGTCGCAGCACTTCAGAGTTAGTTATCTTGTCATACCACCTGATGTTCATAATCTTGCAGAGACATCAAGGTAAAATATGTTAAGTCTCTTCTTGCATTGGTAGGTTGTCCATGTTTCTGAGACATATAGTAAAGAACTAATTACACAGTCTATGATTGTAGTAAAGAACTAATTACACAGACTATGATTGTAGTAAAGAACTAATTACACAGTCTATGATGGTAGTAAAGAACTAATTACACAGGCTATGATGGTAGTAAAGAACTAATTACACAGTCTATGATGGTAGTAAAGAACTAATTACACAGTCTATGATGGTAGTAAAGAACTAATTACACAGTCTATGATGGTAGTAAAGAACTAATTACACAGTCTATGATGGTAGTAAAGAACTAATTACACAGTCTATGATGGTAGTAAAGAGCTAATTACACAGTCTATGATGGTACTAAAGAACTAATTAAAAGTCTATGATGGTAGTAAGAACTAATTACACAGTCTATGATGGTAGTAAAGAACTAATCACAGTCTATGACGTAGTAAAGAACTAATTACACAGTCTATGATGGTAGTAAAGAACTAATTACACAGTCTATGATGGTAGTAAAGAACTAATTACACAGTCTATGATGGTACTAAAGAACTAATTAAACAGTCTATGATGGTAGTAAAGAACTAATTACACAGTCTATGATGGTAGTAAAGAACTAATTACACAGACTATGATGGTAGTAAAGAACTAATTACACAGTCTATGATGGTAGTAAAGAACTAAATTTCAGTCTATGATGGTAGTAAAGTACTAATTACAGTCTATGATGGTAGTAAAGAACTAATTACACAGTCTATGATGGTAGTAAAGTACTAATTACACAGTCTGATGGTATAAAGAACATTACACAGTCTATGATGGTAGTAAAGAGCTAATTGACAGTCTAGATGGTACTTCAAAGAACTAATTACAAAGTCTATGATGGTACAAAGAACTAATTACACAGTCTATGACTGTAGTAAAGAACTAATTACACAGTCTATGATGGTAGAGACTAATTATCATATTTTAAATGTGGAGGTAAATTATTATAATTGGCCTTGGGATGTGTGCCTGATTGCTTAGTTACCACTGCATCATCTCGCTCTGGTATTGCTTGTTGTGTGTTTGGCTTTCTAAGCCCATTCATGCCAACTAGAACATCTTCATTATTCTGTATAACACAGTCATTTGAGTCATCTGAAATAAAACCACACAAATAAAGGAAACACATTATTTCTGTTTATTCTAACACTAACACCATATACAATATACATATTTAAACTTTAATTTTACGGTTATCAAATCAATGATTAATAATCTCAGTCAGAAGAGTAGTGTGTGCATATATTTCAATTCTGAACATAAATTACCACTTGTATTAACTTCAATAGCAAGAATTTTAGCGAACGATTAATGATTCTGATTATGAATGTGTACTCACCACAGACTGGTTCTGCATCTGCTTGTATATCACCTGTAAACTCGGACATTTTTGTTTAGTTACACTACAGTTATACCATCAACTGAACTAACTTAAGTACTACTAATGTTACTGTAGTAGTCGAAGTCAACTCGGACTGTACTCAATGTGTACACTAGCGTACAGTACTCAGTATAGTCTTAGCGAAGTGCACCACACCAACAACTGACTGACCACCAGCGGTCCAGTGACTGTAGGTTACTTCGAATGAGTAGAGTGGACAGTGGTAAATCTGTAAATCATTGTCAAATATCTAAACTTAAACTGTACTAAACTAAATATATATATATATATGTTTCGACAGTTGTAACATAAAGATGATCGCTATTTTAAAAAAATTAAAGTTCAAGTTAAATCTAAACATTGATAAATAAAATGGAGTGTTTGGGCTTCACTTCCTTATATCCTGTTCGTTTATTTCTGTCAATTGGGATTTCCAAGAATACATAGCGCCCTCTAGACATGAAATGCCAAACCCTTTCGGAAATTCTCGTTGAAGTGTTATCACTCTACTATGATCAGTGTTGCCAATTTAGCACTTTTAGTGCTAGATCTAGCACTACAAATTTAGATCTAGCACCTTGTACCAAATCTAGCACTGAAAAAAATTAGTTAGCACTTTTAGCACTTCTTTTAGTTTGGTATATGAATCAGAAAATCTCGACCAAAAAAAGACGAACAAGCACAGAAAATTTATTATACAACGAGATCCGGGTAATGAATTTCTCAGTGTAAGAACAACTCTCTGAGAGGTCCGCGCGCGTTTGACTTAGAGTATAGCTGTAGCTTGGATTCTCCGAAAGGAGTTAATTCTTATTTTTCATGTTTGTTAGCCTACACGCTCTGATATAACCAATAAAAGGTTCGCCTTAGGTTGAAAGGGGCGTGCCTCGGCTTAAAGAGGCTTTAATCCCTACTAAACAAACAAACCAAGCAATACTTAAGCCTGATAAAGACCCGAGGGATACCAACTCATACAGGCCTATATCACTCACATCACACCTAGGGAAAATATTAGAAACAATTATCAACAAACGAATCACATTTCACATGAACAAACACAACCTGTACAGCCCTTCCCAAACAGGCTTCAGAAGCAAAAGAAGCACCCTAGACCAGCTTATCAAACTAGAACACGAGGTAAAAGTCGGGTTCGACAAGAAAGAAAAAACTCTTGCTGTTTTCCTGGATGTGGCCAGAGCATATGATGAATGCTGAGAAAAGGGGGCACTCTATAAAACCAGATAGATGGGCATAACAGGAAGGGCTTACAGATACATACAAAACTTCATAATAGGGGGAAGACTGCAGTAAAACTTGTAAATAGTGAAACACGTACAAAGTACTATAGTTTTAAAAATACATAAACAGTGACGATAAACAGCACGCTTGACTAACAAGGTTTATCAAGCAAACGAACAAACAGGAGTGACAAATTAAAATGAAACACAAATGGACGTTGGTATTTGGTCGTCCATTTGTGTTTCATTTTAATTTGTCACTCCTGTTTGTTCGTTTGCTTGATAAAGGCCTTGTTGGTCGAAACGTTGCTGTTTATCGTCACTGTTTATGTATTTTGTAAAACTATAGTACTTTGTTTGTACGTGTTTCACTACAAAACTTCATGCAGGACAGATATTACACAGTCACAATAAACAACGAAACATCATCAACACACGAACAAGAAAATGGCATCCCCCAGGGATCTGTAATATCACCCACAATATTTACGATAATGGTGAATGACTTGGGGATGAATTTACAGACATGAAAACAAGTCTTTCCCAGTTTGCAGACGATGCAGCAATATGGCAAACGGGCAGAAACACAAAATACTTAACAAAGGGGGTTCAACGACAGCTAGATAAAGTAACTAAATGGATGGGGAAGTGGGGATTTAAAATTAATACAACCAAAACAGTAGGGATGATCTTTAGCGGGGGCATTAAGGAAGAAAATGGACATCAAAATTAATGGTGAAAACATACAATTCAGCACAAGCACTAGGTTCCTAGGCATGATATTAGATCAAGGCCTTAGGTGGCATGAGCACATTGCCTACCAAACCGATAGATGTCGGGGCATGCTTAACATGCTAAGATATATCAAGGTCTTAGATGGCATAAGCACATTGCTTACCAAACCGATAGATGTCGGGGCATGCTTAACATGCTACGATATATCAAGGTCTTAGATGGCATGAGCACATTGCCTACCAAACCAATAGATGTCGGGGCATGCTTAACATGCTACGATATATCAAGGTCTTAGATGGCATAAGCACATTGCCTACCAAACCAATAGATGTCGGGGCATGCTTAACATGTTACGATATATCAAGGTCTTAGATGGCATAAGCACATTGCCTACCAAACCAATAGATGTCGGGGCATGCTTAACATGCTACGATATATCAAGGTCTTAGATGGCATAAGCACATTGCCAACCAAACCAATAGATGTCGGGGCATGCTTAACATGCTACGATATATCAAGTAGATGTTGGGGTATGCTTAACATGCTACGATATATCAAGGGTAATGGATGGGGAACCTCAACCAACACAATGATTACCTTCTACAAGGCTTTTATCAGAGGGAAAATTGACTACGCTAGTATTGTGTACGAGTCAACGGCACCAACTAACCAAGCCAAGCTAGACAGAATCCAAAGCAGAGCTCTGGCCACTATAGCAGGGGCCGTTAAAGGATCTCCCTCTGAAGCCGTAGAAGTGGTCCTAGGTGTTATCCCGCTTAGCCTAAGAAGAAAAGAACTCAGGCTCAACTACTGGGCTAAGATGGGCAATAACACAAAACACCCAGCACACGCAGCATATCAACACAGAAGACAGTAGACAAGAAAAGACTCTATCGCACAATACAGAGCAGCTGGGTGGAAAACACAAATTGAGCTGGCGCAATTACCCCTCCTCAAGAAGGTAGTGAACAAAAGAAAACTGCATACAGCAGTAATCCCACCATGGGAGCTCATCACACCTCAGACAGACACTTTTTTAACAACCAAAGGGAAAAAAAGGAAGCACAGAACCATGGAAACTAAAGTCCACCGCCAACAAATACATCAAACAACAGGCTGAAAACGGTGTCCAGATCTTCACAGATGGATCCAAGGGGACGGACGAACAACTGGGTATGGGGATTGTTATACCCAAATGGGGAATAAAACAATGCTATAGACTGCCAAAACACACATCAGTATTCACGGCAGAGCTAACGGCTATTCTGAAAGCACTGGAAATTGCCACAGAATACCCCCGAAGATCACTGTCCTCACGGACTCGCTATCCTCTGTGCAGACCATATTAAACCATCATGATGGCCAAAGACCGGACATCGTAGAAGCAATACTACATACACACACAAGACTACACCATATGGGATTTCACATTAACATCATGTGGATTCCATCACATGTTGGCATAGTAGGCAATGAACAGGCAGACAAAGAAGCAAATAAAGGTAGAAGCAGCTCTAGGAAAATCAAGATGAGTTTGGGCCCAGGGGAGATCAAGAGCATAATCACCAAGATAATAAACAACGACTGGGCAGAGGCCTGGAACTCCAGCTCAAAGGGTAGACTCGCCCATACAAAGGGTAGACTCGCCCATACAAAGGGTAGACTCGCCCATACAAAGGGTAGACTCGCCCATACAAAGGGTAGACTCGCCCATACAAAGGGTAGACTCGCCCATACAAAGGGTAGACTCGCCCATACAAGGGTAGACTCGCCCATACAAAGGGTAGACTCGCCCATACAAAGGGTAGACTCGCCCATACAAAGGGTAGACTCGCCCATGCCCTACTGAAAACCCCAGCAAGTAAGAACCAAATCCAGGATGAGATGAAAATCCCTGTAAACAGAAAACTGCTACGTCTGAAACTGGGGAAAGGAAATGTTTAGCCTGCTGGAACCTATATGTGAGCACTGCGATGAGGAAAACACTACATGTATACAGAACACTTTTTATTACACTGCCAGAAATATCAGCAACACAGAACACAATTAGAGCAACATTTTCAAGATAGAAATATACATTGGCATATAGGGCATATGCTGGGACATGACGCCACCCGAGAAACACTGCAGCTGGTCAAACAATACATAACAAGATCCAAGCATGAAATATAAAACATGAGAGCAAAATCAGCAAGCAAGTTAGACAAAAACCAACTACTTAAAACCAGCAAACAAATCAGACCAACACCAAATGCCCTTTTCAGGGCTGCGCCAAGATCAACATAAAATGCCCTTATCAGGGCCGCACCCAAGACACAAAGGCCCTTTTCAGGGCCAAACACAGATCAACGCCCCTCAAGAAACCCTGCGGATGGTCACACAGTACAGAACAAGTTAGACGGACAAGAAAACCACAAGAGGCTCTCCATCGCCACCAATACAAGGGACAAACAGCTTGGGGGTCGGTCCTTATCAGGACCAGGGTGATTCTCAGCGCCAGACCATACCACACTAGGGAAACTAGACAAAGACTTAGAGAGGGGGATGGGTCAAAAATGGTGGGGGAGGGTTACTAGGGGTTTGATTAGCGGGGATAGGGGTGGATGGGGATCTGATTGGGGGAAGGGGGTATTGGGGTAGGGGGGTTTAAGCATCGAAATAAAAATAGTTTATAATAGTTTAAAGTAGTTCAAACAAAAAATAGCTAGAATAGAAGCACTGGTCTTAGTCTATCCCTAACACTGTCATCGATTACTAGAGCTCACCCATTATGTAGACCTCCACAGACCCCCAGCCTGACTACAGACAGCCCAGCATCCGAAGACGTGAGAGTGCCAGAACGCAAAACAACACCAAATACCTTTTCCAGGTCCTACACAAGTGACCCACATTCCACCTAGAGAACAGGCACACCTAGGCAGTAGACCTCCACAGACACCCCAGCACCCGACATGAGAAAGCCAGTCAGCCAAGAACACATACCAAATGTCCTTTTTAGGACAACACTGAACAAGACCCACTGTCCTTTTAGGACAAACACTGAACAAGACCCAATGTCCTTTTAGGACAAACACTGAACAAGACCCAATGTCCTTTTGGGACAAACACGAACAAGACACCAATGTCCATTTAGGACACACACAAGACACCATGTCCTTTTAGACACACTGAAAAGACCACTGTCCTTTTAGGACAAACACTGAACAAGACCCAATTCCTTTAGACACACACTGAACAAGACCAATGTCCATTTTAGTGATTCCAACACTGAACAAGACCTCAATGTCCATTTTAGGATAAATCATAACAAACCCGAATGTTCATCTATAGAGACACACACTGAACAAGACCCAATGTCCTTAGGACAAACACAGATCACGACACAACAACACACAGGTCCATACCAGGACAAGTCCCAGGCCACACCAAGAAAAAAGGCCAATACGCTCTGATATAACCAAAAAGACATAGGTCTTAGGTTGAAAGGGGCGTGCCTCGGCCAAATAGAGGCTTAACCCACCAACTAACAACAACAACCAAGCAAATGGTGTACCTTGTTCAATCTTGTTGACTTGCCACCAGCTTCTGTATTTGCTCTCAGTTCATCAGTGACTGTTTTAAGTGCTATAATCATTTCCAAACCAACGGAGGACTGTTCAAATCATAAAGAGAATTCCTCATTCAGCAATGAGTAAAGCAAAACCAACGTATTCGCAAAAATTTCGAAAGGAATGGTTAAAAGATCCTGCTTTTGCAAAGTGGCTACTTGAAGTACCAACTGTTTCATCTAAAACTCATTGCAAGTATTGTAGACATGACATATTAGCTAAGTTTTCTTTTAGCAAGACATTGTGAAACAAAGAAACATAAACTTGCTAGTCCATGTCAAAGTGATTCTCTTACAAGTTTCGTTGCAAAGAAAGATGATAAGATATCTACACTTGAGGCCAATTTAGCAATGTTTATTTGCTGTCATTCATCATTCTTCTTTCTTCTTCTGCGTTCTCACTAGATTGGGATTTCGGATTCTCTAATAAAGGCAGCCGTCTGCCTGAGATTATCAGCCACGCCATACAGTTTGTCTTGACGCTGGTGTAAGTGGGCCACCTCTTTCTTCTCAGGTCTGCATACTGGGGGCAGTTCTGTAGGATATGTTCTGTGTCATACTTGCTAAGCCACAGGGGCACAGGTCGTTGGTGCCTATCTTGAATTTGGTGTACAGGTGGTGTCTCATTCTGTTGTAACCCGTCCGAAGGCGAAGTATAGCTGTCTGGTCCCTTCTGGACAGTTGGTAATATCCATCATTCTTGTTGTGTTTTGGGTGTTCTTTATCCCACTTTGCCCTGTAGTGCCCTTTGGCGATGGTTTTGCTTCTTCATAGCTAACCAGGTTGTTTTCTTGGGGCATTCCTGCTCCCTCTTAGCCAGTCTGTCAGCATCTTCATTCCCCTTGATCTTGCAGTGTGAGGTATCCACTGGATTACTACCCTCTCCGATTCATGGGATAACTGGGCTAAGGTTGACCTGAGATCACTTAGTTCTGTGTTCCTTTCAGATTTCAGTGCTGAGATAGCAGACAATGCGTCAGTCAAGAGCACTATTTTTCCATGTATTTGGTTCATATTTTGTAGTGCCATTTTTGCAGCTGCACTGAGGGCCTCTACCTCAGCCCTGAAATTGGTTGAGAACTTGCCAGTGGCCAGAGCCAAGGTTAGCTCTTCTCCATTTTTTTTCCTGAGGACAACTCCCCCTCCTCCAGTGTGGGTGGCATCTGTAGCAGAGCCATCCGTGTATGCATGTGTCCATGAGTCCATTGGGTAGTTTTCATTTATGTGTTTTTCTGCAATGAGCCTTCTCTCCAGGTCTGTCTGTGTGCCTTTCTTGCCAATGCCACTTATTTCTTCTGAGAGCTCTGGGAGACTGCATGCCCAGGGAGGGGAGGTGCTGGCTGGTTGGATGTGTTTTGGTTGAACCAGTGCCAATATTGCGTCTTTGTGAGCAAGTTCTTTGGAGTTTGCCACTTAGTTACTTCTTTTGAATCTGCCCCTACCGTAGCTGTTGATTCGGGGTGCATTGATGGTTCGTCAGTCTCTTGAATTTTTCTCCTTGTTGAAGAACCTTCATGTCCCGTCTGTCCTCCATTGGCTGGAGCCCTGTCACAGTTTCCAGTACTTCTATGGGGGTAGACTTCATGGCTCCAGTGATGATCCGTGAGGCCTGGTTTTGAACTCTGCTTAACTTTGCAAATTGTGTCTTGGAGGTTGTAGCCCAGGCTGCTATGCCATACTCGAGTACTGGTCGGATTCTTCCTGTATATAACCTTTCAAGATCCCACAATCTGACCCCAGGTGGTGCCTGCTAACTTATTCATAATCCTCATTCTCTGCTTTGCTCTTTTTCCAGCTTTGTCTATCTGAGTTTTCCAAGTCATTCTGCTGTCCATGGTGATTCCCAGATATGTTGGACATTCCTCCATTGGGAGTAGGTGGTTATTTATCTTAAGTTTCACCATTTGTTTCTTCTTGGAGAGGCTGAAGACTGTGAAGGTGGTTTTCTTTTCATTTATGGTGAGTAGCCAGGTACTGGTCCATTTTTCCAGCTTTTGAAGAGCAGCTTGCATCCTTGTGGTGGCTACTGCTATCGATTCTTCTTGTGTCCACAGTGCCAGATCATCAGCGTAGATTGCACCATGCACTCTGTTAGGGATGTCTTCCATAATGTAATTCATAAAAACAAGAAATAGTGTGGAGACAGGACCCTCCTTGGGGAACACCTTGTTCCACGATAGCCTTCCTGCTAAGTTTTTCCTGGACTTGTACTCTGGCTGTTCTGTTTTTTAGATAGTGACATATCCAGCCATACATGCGTCCTCTAATTCCAAGTTTGAGAAGTTTGATTTTTAGTCCCTCTCTCCAGACCTTGTCGAAAGCCTTCTCCATATCGACCCATACTGTTAATGTGTGTTTTTTTCTTGAAAACCATCTTCAATTTCCTGAGCAATGTATGTTACTTGGTCTTCTGTTGATCTGTGCTGACGAAATCCACTCCGTTGTGGTAGTATTAGTTGTTTCTGCTCCAAGTGCCACATGAGTCTTCTATTGACAAGTCTCTCCATTACCTTACCAACACAACTAAGGAGGCTAATCGGTCGGTAACTGCTTGGGTCGAGTCTGTCTTTTCCTTGTTTTAGAATGGGCACTGTGATTGCTTCTTTCCATTCACTGGGTATTTCCCCAACTTTCCAGTTTGCATTCATAATTTTTAGCAGTTTTTTCTTTGCTTTTGGGCCTAAGTTGATGAGCATCTCATTTGTGATGCCATCCTTTCCTGGTGACTTCTTAAGGTTAAGACACTGAAGTGCTTCTTCGAGCTCATCTATAGTGAAATTAGACACCATAAGTTCTTCTGGTGCTGTGGGTGAGTACTCGAGGGATTGCCTCTCTTCCATTGCCATATTTAGTCTTTCTGTGGATATGCTGACCTGGCTCACTCTTGCATAATTTTTAATAAAGATGTTGGCAGCTCTTTTCCCTGTTAGCAATTTTTTATTGATTTCTATGGCGATTGGAGGATGGTTTGTGTTTTCGTCACTGAGGACTTTCGATAGTTTCCATAGCTTGTTTTCATCTCTGTCCAAGTTGAGACTCTCAGTCTTGTCTCTCCAGCTCTGTCTTGCAGCTTGTTTAACTGCTCTCCTATATTTAGCTGAGGCTGCCTTCAGTGCTATGTTGATGTCTATGGTCTGTTCAATTTCTGCTCTTTCTCTTGCCTGACCCAATTCTTCCTCAAAAGTTTGGACCTCTTCTGACCAATAAGGTTGGTAGTCTCTTCTTGCACCTCTAGGAATTGATTCTCTTGCTGCCCTCAAGATGGATGTGTTGAGCCGGTCTGTCATGTTCTTTATCTTTTTTTTGGTGTGTGTTTATAGACTCACAGTAGATGTCGCTGAGTTTCGTAAACTGTATCCAGTCAGCTCTTTTGTAGTTCCACCTGGGTATTGGTTTTTGGACTTGGGGGGAGTATTTAAGGTTCAAGGAGAGGTTGACAGGTTTGTGGTCACTGTCTCCTAGCTGGTTCATGACAGTTCGATCCAGTTTGTGGGCTATGTCACCAGTAGCAAAGGCCAGGTCTGGGGTGGATGTATTTTTCCATCTTCTTGAGTAGAAGGTTGGTGGGTCATCGGGTCTGTTCATGAGTTGTAGGTTGTTATTTATTTCCCACTCTTCTACCTCCTCACTCCTTGCGTTGGTGTCTTGGTATCCCCACCTTTCAGAGTGACTGTTAAAGTCTCCCACTACTAGACAGTTTGCGTTGGTGTCTTGGTATCCCCACTTTCAGAGTGACTGTTAAAGTCTCCCACTACTAGACAGTTTGTTGTTGATGTCTTGGTATTCCACCTTTCAGGTGACTGTTAAAGTCTCCCACTACTAGACAGTTTGCATTGGTCAATGTCATGGCTTCCAGCATAAGGGCTCTGTCGTTTGGGCAATATATATTGTAGATTCGAATTTGTTGTTTGTCTACAAAGATGTCAATTCCGATGATTTCTGCTTCCCCATTTGTGCTGACTTCTATTTGTTTCATGGGGATATGGTTGCGCACGAGTATGAGTACTCCCTCCTTGTGGCCTTCTCTGTCTTGTCTGTATGCCTGATATCCTCGGACAAAAAATCTGTGTTGGGGGTTGAGGTGTGTTTCCTGGATACACGCAACGTCTATTTTCTCACTGGCGAGTCTAACTGCTAAGGCCTGCTTTTTGTTGTATATTCCCTCGGCGTTCCAGTAAATTACGTTGAGTCTCATTGTGTCCGATGGGGCCTGATCTATAATATTTTCTGTTGTTCCTTGCTTTTGCTCCTGTGTGATCTCCCGCAGTTAGCTTTGGCCACCCTCGTGATGGTAGGTCCGACATTCTTACTGCGTGGCTAAATCTCCGAGACAGATCGACGACCGTTGAATCCGTTATCCCATTCCTCATTGTGAGGGGTCGTTGCACCCAGTTATGCGCCTTACGGCCTGGTGCATCCGTTTTCTGCAAGCATTTGTTTCGGGTTAGCATTCCATAGCCTTTGATTGCTACACAATTTTCCGCAAAGGCAGCGGATCGATGTTTTCAAAACATTGCGGTGACGATGCGTGTGACGGCGCAAACTCGATCTGTCAGCATCCCGCCTAGAATATAAATAAAAACGACAAAACACAGTAATCCTGTCTTGACTATCGAATATGTGCACTCCGTGCTAATATTTTTAATCCCATGTACAGAATTAGCACAGAAATCCCGAATTTTACGAGCGCCGTCACTAAATACAACACTCGGTCGCCATCTTGAAAACCCGATCTCTTTCATCATTCAATTCTTGTGATCACTTGTAGACTTGTGCAAAAATACCATATCGGACAGTGAAATGGTAAATAAAGTTATGATGCATCGTACAAAGTGTGCAAATATTGTAAAGAATATCATTGCTCCTTACTTCAAGAAAGATTTGACTACTGGTCTTGGGCAAGGAAAATTATGTTTATTACTGGATGAATCAACTGACATCACTGTAAACAAGTTATTGGGTATTGTTGTAATTTATTACAGTGAAACTCACAAGAAAGTTATTCATACATATCTTAATATGGTGTTACTAGACAAATGTAATGCAGATGCCATTGTAAATGCAGTCAAGAATGAATTAGATGAAAAGAAATTAAACATGAAAATCTTCTGGCTATTGGCACTGACAACGCCAGTGTCATGGTAGGGACAAATAACGGTGTTTTCAAGAAGTTGAAGGAAGGAATTCCTGGATTAATCTTATTTAAATGTGTATGCCATTCCATACAATTATCAGTGTCCCATGCTTGTGCTGCATCATTGCCAATAAACTTAGAGTTTTTAGTAAGTGAGACTTATAAATGGTTTTCTAAGAGTTCACTGAGACAAATTTCTTACAGTCAACTTTACCAGAGCATTAATGATAAGGAACCACTGAAGATCTTAAATTCTTGTGCAACCAGGTGGTTAGCAATTGAACCAGCAATCAGCAGAATTTTAAGCCAATGGAATGAGTTGCAGACTCATTTTCAATTAGCAAGTTCTAATGAAAAATGTTACATCACCACTTTACTGTATGAAATGTATTGTGACTCTCAGAATGAGTTATTTATATTATTTTTGCATCCAATTCTAAAACATGTTCAAGAAGTGAATAAACTTTTTGAATCAAATACTGCTGATAATACAAAATTGTTTTCTGATCGATCTCTTCTTATTACATCTATTGCTAACATGTTAGTACTGCCAACAAGTACTGCCAACATTGATCCTCTTGATCCTAACACTAACATTGAAGAATTTCTGGATCCAAATCCACAGCTGGGTTCTAGATTTGAGAAAAGACTTGGGGAATTGATAATTAGCCAACAAATTCAATCTTCTCAAGTAACTCACATCCGCAAAAGGGCATAAAATTTTTTGATTAGTCTGTACAAAGAGCTGCATAATCGTCTGCCAGAAAACATTGATATTTTGAAGAATATAAGCTTATTCTTAGTGCAAAATACATTGACACATTTTAAGAAAAATATTATTTCCCTTCTGGAATTATTTCACTTAAATGAAGAAATGAAATCATCAATTGAGATTCAGTACAACATCATACATTTAGTTACATGGACTGATAGTAAAAAGTAAAGGAACCCTTTCATACCTCGTGGTATATAGGTCAATACAGTGTTAGGCCTGTATTTTCATTGACCGTCGGCACACGATGGGTGATGTGGTCAGCACCACGCCGGCCGCCTTTACTTTCCCAGAGCATGTCTGGTACCCAGTTGAGGCTGGGTCGACCTGAGAGCCGTCGCGGTCGGGAAAAATTCCACGCACATTGCGGGAGCTGAACCCAGACCACCAGCCTTGCGAAGCGAGTTCACTAACAACTACGCTACAGCGGCTCACATGGACTGATATTGCAACCAAACTGAGACATTTTGGTCTGAAGTTTTCAATTATACAGATTCTTCGGGAGGTAACCCCTTCAAAGACGTTGCAACTTTTGCCCTAAATTTATTAATTTTACCAAATTCTAATGCTGAAGTGGAACGGCTATTCAGTAGCATGAATGTCGTGGAAAAAAAAAAAAAATGAAAAACAAAATGCAGCTGCCCATGCTTTCAGCAATTCTTGCAGTAAAATATGGATTAAAGAGGCATAATAAATGCTGCAAAAACTTTAAATTACCTACCTAAAGATGTCACCGCCAAAATTGGAACAATGGACACATATGACCCAACAAAAACTTCAGAAGATGTGCAGTCTGACTTCTTAAATTACGATGAAATACTATTCGAGCTGTAATTAATACAACACAATTGGTAAGTAAACTGTTTTTTGACATTTTTTCTAGCATTAAAAAAATATTTCTAGCACTTTCTAGCACTTTTAAACTAAAATCTAGCACTAAAAGCCGATTTACATTTGGCAACACTGACTATGATCAGCAGGCTCCTGTAACATTGTAAGTAATATGTTTATCAAAAGCTAGCAAACCGAGTATACCCTGAGTCACAATGTGGATTTAGATCTAACAGATCACCATCGACATGTTATTCTCATTGAGATAACTGAACTGCAGGAGAAATGTCGGGAACAAAGAATGTCACTATTGCCTTCCTAGATTATCTAAAAGCGTTTACCTAGTGAGTAGAGTTGGCCTTTTCAAGCTCTTGGAAAAAATCGGCTGCCTCTTACACTGCTTAAAATCATAACATCATTCCATAAAAACAGAAAGGGTGCAGTGATGTTTGATGGGGCCTCCTCCAGCGTTGTTTCTATCAGCAGGGGTGTGTACTTGCACCCACACTCTTAAGAAATTTTTTTTTCCCTGCTTCTCTCCCATGCTTTCGAATCAGCCGAAGGTATATTTCTCCACACAAGATCAGATGGAAAATTATTCAACATATCGTGACTTGAAGCAAAGTCCAAAGAGTCACCATCAGGGAACTTCTATTCCGATGATTCAGCATTAACATCACACACAGAGAAAGGGCTACAACACCTCATTGACAGATTAGCTGCAGAATCAAATGAATTTTGCCTGACCATCAGCCTGAAGAAAACAAATATCATGTTCCAGGATATTAGCAGAGTTTCATCTATTAACATTGGTAGTCATACGCTTAAAGTAGTCAACACATTTGCATACCTTGGCTCTGTCATCAGCAGCAACCTCTCCTCGATGATGAAATTAGTAGTCGCATTGGGAAGGCCTCCATAGCAGTTCCTGGTACAAGGTCCCAGGGTAAAGAAAACAATAAGACAAAGAGAAAAGAAATAGAATAGAAAAAATACAGCCCGTGAAATGGCTACAGAAAGGTCACCCGAACCACAGACACTCTCTTTACACAAAACATAAATGACTATAGAAAATAACACTAACTAGATAACAAAAGTTTCTGCTAAATTAGCAATGTATTAAGTCAACCCTCAGGAGTCCTCAGGGACTCGCATTATAACAAGACAATTTATCGTCATAATACAATATATGCACGACTGGTAAATTATTACACCTAAATATACACAAGAAAGGTTTTAATTACACATTAACACGCTACCCTAACACAATTGACCTAATTTAACACTCTAGTTCATTAACCCGTAATTTTAAGCTTGTCCTAGAATTTGTCTTCATACTGGCTCGATTCTTCCACTGTAATTTGGAAAGTTACTGGCTGGCAATTTCTATAAAAGTTCTAAATATAGGGAAAATGTTCCTCTCGATCACTCTAAAATATAGGGAAAATATTCCTCTCGATCACTCTAAATATATAGTGAAAATGTTCCTCTCGATCACTCTAAAATATAGGGAAAATGTTCCTCTCGATCACTCTGGAATGTAGTGAAAATGTTCCTCTCGATCACTCTAAATTTAGAGAAAATGTTCCTCTCGATCACTCTAAATATATAGTTAAAATGTTCCTCTCGATCACTCTAAATATAGTGAAAATGTTCCTCTCGATCACTCTAAATATAGTGAAAATGTTCCTCTCGAATCACTCTAAATGTAGGAAAATGTTCCTCTCGATCACTCTAAATATATAGTGAAAATGTTCCTCTCGAATCACTCTAAATATAGGAAAAATGTTCCTCTCGATTCATATCGGAGAACAATATATAAAATTTACCTATACAATTTCCTTCCTGTCTTCTCAGGACACATCCTGACCTCGCTCGTCAGTCACTGGTGATCTCTTTCACTTCAAATCCTTGGTCAGTCATTTAAAAATGCGATCACTGCCACTTCTCTTTTCTATCTGTGTTTATCTCTACTGTTGCGTTCTGGCTTCTGCTCTCTTCAGTGGTTTCTGACGTTCTCTTCTCTTCAGTGGTTTCTGGCGTTCTCTTCTCTTCGGTGGTTTCTGGCGTACTCTTCTCTTCAGTGGTTTCTGGCGTACTCTTCTCTTCAGTGGTTTCTGGCGTACTCTTCTCTTCAGTGGTTTCTGACTTAGCTCTTCAGTGGTTTCTGGCGTACTCTTCTCTTCAGTGGTTTCTGGCGTTCTCTTCTCTTCAGTGGTTTCTGACGTACTCTTCTCTTCAGTGGTTTCTGGCGTTCTCTTCTCTTCAGTGGTTTCTGGCGTACTCTTCTCTTCAGTGGTTTCTGCGTACTCTTCTCTTCAGTGGTTTCTGGCGTTCTCTCTCTTCAGTGGTTTCTGGCGTTCTCTTCTCTTCAGTGGTTTCTGGCGTACTCTTCTCTTCAGTGGTTTCTGACTTAGCTCTTCAGTGGTTTCTGGCGTTCTCTTCAGTGGTTTCTGACTTAGCTCTTCAGTGGTTTCTGGCGTTCTCTTCTCTTCAGTGGTTTCTGGCGTACTCTTCTCTTCAGTGGTTTCTTGCGTACTCTTCTCTTCAGTGGTTTCTGGCGTACTCTTCTCTTCAGTGGTTTCTGACTTAGCTCTTCAGTGGTTTCTGGCGTACTCTTCTCTTCAGTGGTTTCTGGCGTTCTCTTCTCTTCAGTGGTTTCTGGCGTACTCTTCTCTCAGTGGTTTCTGGCGTACTCTTCTCTTCAGTGGTTTCTGGCGTTCTCTTCTCTTCAGTGGTTTCTGGCGTTCTCTTCTCTTCAGTGGTTTCTGGCGTACTCTTCTCTTCAGTGGTTTCTGACTTAGCTCTTCAGTGGTTTCTGGCGTACTCTTCTCTTCAGTGGTTTCTGACTTAGCTCTTCAGTGGTTTCTGGCGTTCTCTTCTCTTCAGTGGTTTCTGGCGTACTCTTCTCTTCAGTGGTTTCTGGCGTACTCTTATCTTCAGTGGTTTCTGGCGTACTCTTCTCTTCAGTGGTTTCTGACTTAGCTCTTCAGTGGTTTCTGGCGTACTCTTCTCTTCAGTGGTTTCTGGCGTTCTCTTCTCTTCAGTGGTTTCTGACGTACTCTTCTCTTCAGTGGTTTCTGGCGTTCTCTCTCTTCAGTGGTTTCTGGCGTACTCTTTCTTCAGTGGTTTCTGTCGTCTTCTCTTCAGTGGTTTCTGGCGTACTCTTCTCTTCAGTGGTTTCTGGCGTTCTCTTCTCTTCAGTGGTTTCTGGCGTACTCTTATCTTCAGTGGTTTCTGACTTAGCTCTTCAGTGGTTTCTGGCGTACTCTTCTCTTCAGTGGTTTCTGACGTTCTCTTCTCTTCAGTGGTTTCTGGCGTACTCTTATCTTCAGTGGTTTCTGACTTAGCTCTTCAGTGGTTTCTGGCGTACTCTCTTCAGTGGTTTCTGGCGTACTCTTCTCTTCAGTGGTTTCTGACTTAGCTCTTCAGTGGTTTCTGGCGTACTCTTCTCTTCAGTGGTTTCTGGCGTACTCTTCTCTTCAGTGGTTTCTGACTTAGCTCTTCAGTGGTTTCTGACGTTCTCTTCTCTTCAGTGGTTTCTGGCGTACTCTTCTCTTCAGTGGTTTCTGACTTAGCTCTTCAGTGGTTTCTGACGTTCTCTTCTCTTCAGTGGTTTCTGGTGTACTCTTCTCTTCAGTGGTTTCTGGCGTACTCTTCTCTTCAGTGGTTTCTGGCGTTCTCTTCTCTTCAGTGGTTTCTGACGTTCTCTTCTCTTCAGTGGTTTCTGACTTAGCTCTTCAGTGGTTTCTGGCGTACTTTTCTTCAGTGGTTTCTGCGTTCCTTCTCTTCAGTGGTTTCTGGCGTACTCTTCTCTTCAGTGGTTTCTGACTTAGCTCTTCAGTGGTTTCTGACGTTCTCTTCTCTTCAGTGGTTTCTGGCGTACTCTTCTCTTCAGTGGTTTCTGACGTTCTCTTCAGTGGTTTCTGACGTTCTCTTCTCTTCAGTGGTTTCTGGCGTACTCTTCTCTTCAGTGGTTTCTGACTTAGCTCTTCAGTGGTTTCTGGCGTACTCTTCTCTTCAGTGGTTTCTGGCGTACTCTTCTCTTCAGTGGTTTCTGACTTAGCTCTTCAGTGGTTTCTGGCGTACTCTTCTCTTCAGTGGTTTCTGGCGTACTCTTCTCTTCAGTGGTTTCTGACTTAGCTCTTCAGTGGTTTCTGACGTTCTCTTCAGTGGTTTCTGGCGTACTCTTCTCTTCAGTGGTTTCTGACTTAGCTCTTCAGTGGTTTCTGACGTTCTCTTCTCTTCAGTGGTTTCTGGCGTACTCTTCTCTTCAGTGGTTTCTGGCGTATTCTTCGCTTCAGTGGTTTCTGGCGTTCTCTTCTCTTCAGTGGTTTCTGACGTTCTCTTCTCTTCAGTGGTTTCTGACTTAGCTCTTCAGTGGTTTCTGGCGTACTCTTCTCTTCAGTGGTTTCTGGCGTTCTCTCTCTTCAGTGGTTTCTGGCGTACTCTTCTCTTCAGTGGTTTCTGACTTAGCTCTTCAGTGGTTTCTGACGTTCTCTTCTCTTCAGTGGTTTCTGGCGTACTCTTCTCTTCAGTGGTTTCTGGCGTACTCTTCTCTTCAGTGGTTTCTAGCGTACTTTCTCTTCAGTGGTTTCTGGCGTACTCTTCTCTTCAGTGGTTTCTGGCGTACTCTTCTCTTCAGTGGTTTCTGGCGTTCTCTTCTCTTCAGTGGTTTCTGGCGTACTCTTATCTTCAGTGGTTTCTGGCGTACTCTTCTCTTCAGTGGTTTCTGGCGTACTCTTATCTTCAGTGGTTTCTGGCGTACTCTTCTCTTCAGTGGTTTCTGGCGTACTCTTCTCTTCAGTGGTTTCTGACTTAGCTCTTCAGTGGTTTCTGACGTTCTCTTCTCTTCAGTGGTTTCTGACGTACTCTTCTCTTCAGTGGTTTCTGACTTAGCTCTTCAGTGGTTTCTGACGTTCTCTTTCAGTGGTTTTGACGTTCTCTTCTCTTCAGTGGTTTCTGGCGTACTCTTCTCTTCAGTGGTTTCTGGCGTACTCTTCTCTTCAGTGGTTTCTGGCGTACTCTTCTCTTCAGTGGTTTCTTGCGTACTCTTCTCTTCAGTGGTTTCTGGCGTACTCTTCTCTTCAGTGGTTTCTGGCGTACTCTTCTCTTCAGTGGTTTCTGGCGTACTTTCTCTTCAGTGGTTTCTGGCGTACTTCTTCCTTCAGTGGTTTCTGGCGTACTCTTCTCTTCAGTGGTTTCTGGCGTACTCTTCTCTTCAGTGGTTTCTGTCTCTTCTCTTCAGTGGTTTCTGCGTACTCTTCTCTTCAGTGGTTTCTGCTATCTCTCTTCAGTGGTTTCTGACGTTCTTCTCTTCAGTGGTTTCTGGCGTACTCTTCTCTTCAGTGGTTTCTGGCGTACTCTTCTCTTCAGTGGTTTCTGGCGTAATCTTCTCTTCAGTGGTTTCTGGCGTACTCTTCTCTTCAGTGGTTTCTGGCGTTCTCTTCTCTCAGTGGTTTCTGGCGTACTCTTCTCTTCAGTGGTTTCTGGCTACTTCTCTTCAGTGGTTTCTGGCGTCTCTCTCTTCAGTGGTTTCTGGCGTCTCTTCTCTTCAGTGGTTTCTGCGTACTCTTCTCTTCAGTGGTTTCTGACGTTCTCTCTTCAGTGGTTTCTGGCGTTCTCTCTCTTCAGTGGTTTCTGGCGTACTCTTTCTTCAGTGGTTTCTGGGTACTCTTCTCTTCAGTGGTTTCTGGCGTACTCTTCTCTTCAGTGGTTTCTGGCGTACTCTTCTCTTCAGTGGTTTCTGGCGTACTCTTCTCTTCAGTGGTTTCTGGCGTCTTCTCTTCAGTGGTTTCTGGCGTACTCTTCTCTTCAGTGGTTTCTGGCGTACTCTTCTCTTCAGTGGTTTCTGGCGTACTCTTCTCTTCAGTGGTTTCTGGCGTACTCTTCTCTTCAGTGGTTTCTGATTTCTGGTTCGTACTTCTCTTCAGTGGTTTCTGGCGTACTCTCTCTTCAGTGGTTTCTGACGTTCTCTCTCTTCAGTGGTTTCTGGCTACTCTTTCTTCAGTGATTTCTGCAACTCTTCTCTAGTGGTTTCTGAATTAGTCTTAAATCTATGATCTCAACTGATATCCAACCAAATCCTCTGTTTACCTGGTCTACTAGATTTGAATTAAGGAGTTCTAATACAACTCAATGGATACAAACCAATCCAGGTGATTTTGTAAACTACTGGTAACAGACAACTGAACATGCTATGTTCAAAACAAGCGTGTTAAATAGCAACACTGCAGGACACCAAGTCACAATATAAGGGGTTGTGTTCGTCGCACCTCCATTATTATGCTAGACTCAGATAGACAGTCAAACATGTCTAACATCTTCACTGCTGTTCTAAATTAGCAAAGCTATCGGATATATAGATCAACAGCGCAATACCAAGACAAGTAGTACAGATTTGTTGTCAGCACGTCTATGATGGTAATGGACATGGACCACATATGACAGACAGAACTCGCTAAATTTCCATGGTGTCAAATGAAATTTCCAAGAAGCAAATCTGGCAATATTTATAAATTTAGAAGGCATTTGGATTAAACATAGGCTACGCCTATTTTGTAGGACGTCATCAATGGCTGGAAGGCTGATGAGCATTGACTAGACATCTAAGAAATTCTCAGTTTAAGATAAAGTACTTGCAAGAAGTAATGAATCTGGCAACTTTTGATTTATAAAATGGCAAGGTTCAATTATGGAAAACCAGATACGCAGAGTATTTTTAGATGCTATAATGGGCGGAAGGTGATGAACCAATGTGCTTGACGAGCTAGTTAGAACCGGTTTAAATAGTAAATATGCAAAACGTAATGTGTAACTGGCAACTTTTGATTTTTAAATATGGCTACTTTTATCTTGAACAACCCTAGACAGCAACTGACGCTCCATTATTAACGCTTCATTGACACCTGCAAGCGTGATCTTCTTCTTCGCGTTCGTTCTTTACGACCAATTTAAATCAGTCTTTGTGATATGTTTGATCTTTGCCAAGAACATGTATACGTTTCAGCCAAACCTCTTTAGTCGCCTTTTACGACATGCGTGGCAGGTAACAGTGGCTCTATTCTTTACACCCCAAATTTGGGCCCCGGTAACCACTCGGGCGGCAAGCGTGATCTAACTTCATGCGGCATAGACAAAGAACATTGAGAGCGGCTGGCCAAAGACAGGCAAGCATGGCGAGCGGCAGTGTGGGGCGGCTCAAAAGAAAACAGAAAAACACCATTGCATATGGAGGCAAAAGAGAGCGCAGAGATCATATAGAACATCCTATGTATCAGCTCTAGTCTCCAGTTTTACCTGCAGCAACTGTGGCAAGGACTGCCAATCCAGAATATGCTATTACAGCCACAATAATCGTTGTGATTCAGCGCAGAACGTACTACGTGGCGCAAAACCTAATGTCTCTTGAGACAAAGAGGCTAATGATGATGATGAATATATTTATCAGAAGCCACGCATAGTCCCCGGTAGACAGTTACTGAGGGATCATCAGTAGTTCTGTCTCTACCCTGAATTTTGGTTGTAATGGATTTCTAACATTCCCTGTCTCTCCTTTATGGTGTACTCTGCCAGGTTGTAATTTGTCAATTTTTTTTAAATGTTTCCCTTCTACTTTAGTCTTGGTCTTCCTCTTGCTCGCTGTCCTTCAACCTCCCCTCTAATAATGTTTTGATCTTCTTCGATCGATCTTTTCGGCCATTTTGATCATTCTTGTTTTGATATATAAACAGCCTTTGCCAAGAACGGTATTTTACGTCACATCATTCAGCGCCATTTGGAGTTCTGGTGCTTATCCTTCGGTGATGTGTCCGGTTTCAGCCAGCGAGATTTTGATCAATGTGTCATGTCACTATGTATCCGAAATATTTTATTCGTTTGAAATTTGTTTTCATAATAATTGTTTCTTAATTACTATCTTTTCTATAACTTTTTATTCGTCTGCATCCTCTCTCCCTCCTCAGCCCAATGAAATATGATCTGTTATTCCACATCTAATTACGACTTTTCAATTCAAATGTATCAATCCTAACATATGCCAGCGAGAGTTGGAAAATGACTAAAGATATAGAAAGCAAGTTGAATGCATAAATAGATGTCTGCGAAAAATAATGAATATAAAATGGACGAATTCAGAAGTGATGAAATCAGAGAAATGTCTTGTCAGCCACTAGTGACAACTGTTATAAGAAGGAGATGGAGATATGTTGGACATACCATGAGAAGAAATTATCAAAGAATATCAAAGCAAGCAGTTAGAAGACAGAACTGATGCATTTTAGATGTGGATATATAGAAGAATAGGCAGAGTTTCATGGACAGAAAACAGACAAATAAACAAGTTTTAGGAAAATAGGCATGAAGAAACAATTATTAAGATAAATAAAATTCAGACAAGTAAAGTATTTTGGGCACATAAAAGACATGACACCATGATAAAACATTTACTAGAGGGGAAAGTTGAGGGGAAGAGCAAGAGGAAGACCGAGAGATAAGTGGGAGGAAACTTTAAGAAATGGACAGGTTACAGTCTAGTAGAGTGCAACACCAAGGCGAAAGACAGAGGATGCTGGAGATTCATTGCAGCCAACCTTCGATGTGGAGACGGTATCTAATGATGATGATGATCAAAGCAGGCATTGAAATGGGATACAAAGGGTGGTTACCCTGGTCTCGGCTCTACGCCCTCTAGCCATATCCGTCGTCTTGAGTCATTCATCATCATCATCATCAGGTGCCGTCTCCACATCGAAGGTTGGCTGCAATGAATCTCCAGCATCCTCTGTCTTTCGCCCTTGTGTTGCACACTGCCAGACTGTAACCTGTCCATTTCTTAAAGTTTCCTCCCACTTATCTCTCGGTCTTCCTCTTGATCTTCTCCTCAACTTTCCTCTAGTAAATGTTTTATCATGGTGTCATGCCTTTTTATGTGCCCAAACTACTTTACTTGTCTGAATTTTATTTCTCTTAATAATTGTTTCTTCATGCCTAGTTTTCCTAAAACTTGTTTATTTGTCTGTTTTTCTGTCCATGAAACTCTGCTTATTCTTCTATATATCCACATCTCAAATGCATTAATTCTGTCTTCTAACTGCTTGTTCATTGTCCATGTTTCCGAGCCATACATTAATATAGGATATATATAGCATTTGATCATTCTCATTTTTAGCCTGTTTGTAATTTGTTTGGATGTCAGTAACTTTCTCATACTATTGAAATTATCCTTGGCCATTCCTATTCTCTTTTAATTTCAGTTATACATCTGCCATCATCTGTTATCATCTGACCGAGATAGGAGTAGCTTTTACTTGATGTAGTAATTCTCCATGTATTTTTATATTCATTTTAGGTTTTTCCATTTCCTTGTTGATTACCATAGTTTTTGTTTTCTGTATGTTAATGTCTAATCCATATACCTTGCTAGTTCTGTCCAATTGGTCCACTAATTCTTGTATATCTTGTTCATTTTCTGCTACCAATACTGTGTCATCTGCATATCTTAAGTTATTTATTATTTTTCCATTGATCTTGAGTCCTGGCATTCCTCTAGTTGTTTGAAGATTTTCTCTGTGTAGATGTTAAATAGGCTTGGTGACAGTATGCATCCTTGTCTCACTCCTCTCTTTATGTCTATGTATGGAGAGTAGCTATTTTCATATTTTATTATTGCTGTCTGTTCCCAGTATATGTTACTTATTAGTCTGATATCATCCCCATCTAGGCCTATTTCTTGTAGACATATGATTAGCTTTTCATGTTGGACTTTTCATGTTTTCATGTTGTCAAAAGCTTTGCTATAATCGATGAAACACAAGTAGATACTTTTTGCACTTCTATATACTTGTCAGCGAGTAGTCTTATACAAAGTATTGCCTCTCTTGTTCCTCTGTTCTTTCTAAAGCCAAACTGTTCTTCTCCTACTTCTATGTCTATCTTGTTTTTAATTCTTTCATGTATGATCTTGAGTAGTATTTTTGTTATGTGGCTCATCAGGCTAATTGTCCTATAGTCTGTGCACTCCTGTGCTTTGGGCTTTTGGGTAGTGGTATGAATACTGATGTCTTCAAGTCTCTTGGTATATATCCTGTGTTATATATATCATTGCACAAATCTGTAATGGTTGAAATACCAAAATCCTCTAATGAGGTTAACATTTCCACAGTAATATTGTCCAATCCTGCAGCCTTTCCTCGCTTCATTGTTTCGATTGCTCTTACAACTTCAGATTTTAATATTCTTGGGCTGTCATTGCACTTTATACTGTGTTTACTGCTTCTTTGATCATCAAATAGAGCCGTTACATATTCTGTCCATCTTGTCAATATTTCTGTTTTATCAAACAAAAGTTGGTTGTTGTTGTTTTTGATACATCCTCCACTTTTACAGTATTTTTCTTACTTGTCATTTGTCTTATTTCTCTGTGCATATCTCTAGTCCTGTGTTTTTCTGCCATATCTTCTATTTCCTTGCATTTTGTTTCTAACCAGTTTACTTTTGTGGTTCTGCACATGTTGCGTATTTCGTTGTCTAAAATTGTATACTTTGGGGTGTTCTTGGCTTTCTTTCGTTCTGTCATTTTTTCTAAGATTTCATCAGTCATCCACATTTGATTTTTCATGGATTCTTTTACAGGCAGGTTTTTGTTTGCAGTTTGTATACTCTGTTTTAAGCAATCCCAGTCATTGTAGTCTTGAGTCATTGTAGACTGGGAATTCGTTTGTGTAAGAAACCGTGAATCAATTCAAATAATCCAAAAGTCTACATTTTGCACACCTGTTGGCATGTGTTTATATATTAATAGTTTAATTGCCATTTCTTCGATCTGATCATCGGTACAGCCATGAGCAAAAAAATTGAACTTAGCTATACTTGCCAGTTTTATGGATTATCTTGTACACTAGTTATGCGATATCTTTAATTCACCTTTCCGTCCTTATAATATAGATGAAAGAAATGAAAATCGTGGCATATCCTTTACAGGACTTGTCCATCAACCACAGTATCAACCAATGAGTCGTCGATTTTCTAGGCACCACTTATATGTTCATGTTCAGTAGTTTGCCATTGCTTTTTGAACAGTGATGTTTATTTTTGACGTTCGTAAAAATCCATGGGAACTAATTTGCTTAAAAAACTACTGCCGCGGTGTTTGAACCAGGTACCCTTAGGTTGTGATCGAGCTCGCTACTGCTTAAGCTACCGACACCCACCACATAATATAGATACATAGATTTACTTATTTATTAGACCCTCGAAATGAACACAGGAACTACATTTTATCGTCCGTCTCCGATAGGAATAGGAATTTGATCTCGCCTACACTGAGATCATGGATCTCTGGGAAAATGTCACGAGGAAGCGAACCGAATACTTTTGTAACGAGAGTCGAGCACCTAACCTCTACGCCACAGATATCCCCTATACATAGATGATGTTATTAACACTATTGATATGTCTGGTAGGCTGATTAACACTATTGATATGTCTGGTAGGCTGATTAACACTATTGATATGTCTGGTAGGTTGATTAACACTATTGATATGTCTGGTAGGCTGATTAACACTATTGATATGTCTGGTAGGCTGATTAACACTATTGATATGTCTGGTAGGCTGATTAACACTATTGATATGTCTGGTAGGCTGATTAACACTATTGATATGTCTGGTAGGTTGATTAACACTATTGATATGTCTGGTAGGCTGATTAACACTATTGATATGTCTGGTAGGCTGATTAACACTATTGATATGTCTGGTAGGCTGATTAACACTATTGATATGTCTGGTAGGCTGATTAACACTATTGATATGTCTGGTAGGCTGATTAACACTATTGATATGTCTGGTAGGTTGATTAACACTATTGATATGTCTGGTAGGCTGATTAACACTATTGATATGTCTGGTAGGCTGATTAACACTATTGATATGTCTGGTAGGCTGATTAACACTATTGATATGTCTGGTAGGCTAATTAACACTATTGACATGTCTGGTAGGTTGATTAACACTATTGATATGTCTGGTAGGCTGATTAACACTATTGATATGTCTGGTAGGCTGATTAACACTATTGATATGTCTGGTAGGCTGATTAACACTATTGATATGTCTGGTAGGCTGATTAACACTATTGATATGTCTGGTAGGCTGATTAACACTATTGATATGTCTGGTAGGCTGATTAACACTATTGATATGTCTGGTAGGCTGATTAACACTATTGATATGTCTGGTAGGTTTATTAACACTATTGATATGTCTGGTAGGCTGATTAACACTATTGATATGTCTGGTAGGCTGATTAACACTATTGATATGTCTGGTAGGCTGATTAACACTATTGATATGTCTGGTAGACTGATTAACACTATTGATATGTCTGGTAGGCTGATTAACACTATTGATATGTCTGGTAGGCTGATTAACACTATTGATATGTCTGGTAGGCTGATTAACACTATTGATATGTCTGGTAGGTTGATTAACACTATTGATATGTCTGGTAGGCTGATTAATACTATTGATATGTCTGGTAGGCTGATTAACACTATTGATATGTCTGGTAGGCTGATTAACACTATTGATATGTCTGGTAGACTGATTAACACTATTGATATGTCTGGTAGGCTGATTAACACTATTGATATGTCTGGTAGGCTGATTAACACTATTGATATGTCTGGTAGATTGATTAACACTATTGATATGTCTGGTAGGCTGATTAACACTATTGATATGTCTGGTAGGCTGATTAACACTATTGATATGTCTGGTAGGCTGATTAACACTATTGATATGTCTGGTAGACTGATTAACACTATTGATATGTCTGGTAGACTGATTAACACTATTGATATGTCTGGTAGGCTGATTAACACTATTGATATGTCTGGTAGGTTGATTAACACTATTGATATGTCTGGTAGGCTGATTAACACTATTGATATGTCTGGTAGGCTGATTTGTTTCTGTTGATTAATTATATAAATTATAGAAATCCTGCTTGTCAGTTCATCTCTCATATCTCCCCTACTTGTGTTAACTTTATCCACTCCCACGCTCTTCCTCGACACATCATGACATTATAAACCTACCGCGGTACACAGTTATCTAAGGGGTCTCTTTGTGTTAACTGTCACCACTCCCACGCTCTTCCTAGACACATCATGCCATTATAAACCTACCGGGGTACACAGTTATCTAAGGGGTGTCTTTGTGTTAACTGTCTCCACTCCCACGCTCTTCCTAGACACATCATGCCATTATAAACCTGCCGCGGTACACAGTTATCTAAAGGGTCTCTTTGTGTTAACTGTCTCCACTCCCACGCTCTTCCTCGACACATCATGCCATTATAAACCTACCTCGGTACACAGTTATCTAAAGGGTCTCTTTGTGTTAACTGTCTCCACTCCCACGCTCTTCCTCGACACATCATGCCATTATAAACCTACCGCGGTACACAGTTATCTAAGGGGTCTCTTTGCGTTAACTGTCTCCACTCCCACGCTCTTCCTCGACACATCATGACATTATAAACCTACCGCGGTACACAGTTATCTAAGGGTCTCTTTGTGTTAACTGTCTCCACTTCCACGCTCTTCCTAGACACATCATGCCATTATAAACCTACCGCGGTACAAAGTTATCTAAGGGGTCTCTTTGTGTTAACTGTCACCACTCCCACGCTCTTCCTAGACACATCATGCCATTATAAACCTACCGCGGTACACAGTTATCTAAGGGGTCTCTTTGCGTTAACTGTCTCCATTCCCACGCTCTTCCTCGACACGTCATGACATTATAAACCTACCGCGGTACACAGTTATCTAAGGGTCTCTTTGTGTTAACTGTCTCCACTACCACGCTCTTCCTCGACACATCATGACATTATAAATCTACCGCGGTACACAGTTATCTAAGGGATCTCTTTGGCCTAGAGGTTAGTTGCTGCCAAAGGTACCAGGTTCGCTCTCTCATGGAGCCATCTATATATTTTTCCAGAGATCCTGATCTCAGTGTAGGTGAGATCGAGTTTCTAGTCCTATCGGAGACGGACGATAAAAAATAGATCCCGTGTTCATTTTGAGTACGTAAAAGAAACCGCAGCTGAGATCTTCCTGTGTAAGAAAGAGATTGGAGCACACATTGTTACTCACCAAAGTGCATTGATGATGATTCTATCAATCGATCTCTACAAATCTGCCCATCTTTAAACTCGACTTTGCTATTCTCTCAAAGTCTCAATTATCGCAGCTTATTAGGCGAATATGATGACTTTCTTGACAAGCACCGATGCGACTCTACCGAAAGGGTGGTTACCTATAGATTTGAGCATGACCAGCTTCTACAATGTTATTATTACTCTTGGACGGGAATGTAGAGATTGAGATAATATCAAAGCTGAACTCCCAATTAAGCAGTAAATATAAGATAACGCAAATTGTGTTGCTGTATGTAGAGCTGTGTCTCTGCAGCATGGGCAGAGGTCAAGCTTGGGTTTCCTAGATCGCACGCACAAGCGGGTCATTGCAGAGCGGAATGAAGCATACATGACAACTACTTCCAGTTTGAGGATGGAGGTCACGCCATTACTGAAGCCCTCCAGTGGCTCTCCTGGACTCCTTCAACTGGCCCTTTGTTATATTTGACTCTCAGAAACGATACTTCGAAATATCAAAAACCGCTCAGTTATGAGTGGATGTCGCATATGAAGGTGTCTAACTCACATAAGCTTACTTGCAACAGCACACGTCTGAGATTGTTGTCATCATCGCTTGCGATGGACGGCTATTAGACTTGGATCTACTTTCCTGGATATGTAAGTGGATGTTCGCGGCAATGAGAAAGCGGACAGGTTCTCATTTTTAAAATATCGATCGTCAAGGAGGTTAAGATGGTTAGGGGAGACATCCTTCGGCGACCGTCTGTTGGATGAAGACCCTACAATTATATTAAATCTATATTGAATACACGTTGTATAATCAAAGCTGGATGGCTGAGAGTCAGAATAAATGTGATTAACCATCGATCCCGGGAGCTATCAGTAGGCGCCTATACATACCATTCGACATCTGATGGGGGAAGGCTGAGCCCCTAGGTCTGACTGGGTGCAATGGCGAAAGTTCAGTAACCAATAATCAAAACCATTCGACATCTGATGGGGGAAGGCTGAGCCCCTATGAGTCTGACTGGGTGCAATGGCGAAAGTTCAGTAACCAATAATCAAAATCTCAGATTAAAATAACTTGAACCCCTATCAAACAAACAAGTAGCAAGTTAGCAACTCGTACAAAATCTCGTCATACTTGTTAGTTCAGCGTCTCTCTATACTATAGTGCGTTTCTAATCTCGTGCCCACAAACTTCTTCTAATATCTCAATAACCCTTGCATGAAATACAATGTAATTTTGCATGTGGTGTTTGATTTTCAATGACATTACGAATATATAATTAAAATTTATGTAGGTACAACCGTTTTACTAAAGTGACAATTTTCTTTGATCTTTGTCTACCTAATAATTATTTTGGTAGCACAAAATAGAATTTACAGCAATATAACAAATTTAATACTTTTGATAAGTCATAGGTGTATCCACATTTTTCGCGAGAGCGGAAATCATTAAAAAATAAATGACTTTACTTCGACTTGTACCTTCATTTCGATACAGTTGTCATGCTAAGAGGTCAGGATGATTGTCGTAGTCTTGAAAAGGACCGGATGTGTACATTGATGACACTCTCATGCAAACATCTGTATTTCATATTTTTTTACTAGATGACGTCGGAACTTTGTCTTCTTGTGCCACTACATTCTGGTATGATGCATTGTCCATTATCAGACAAGAATGCCTATCTAATGTCGGAAGTATAGTTTTCTCAATCCACTCTCTAAATATATGACCGTTCATCTGTGTGGCAGTCCCGATTATCGATCAATTTCGGAACAAATAGAAGTTGAGCATTCTTCAAAAGCCCATTTTGTCTACTACCTGCATGTTCAATTATAAAACGCTGCCCTTTGCCACTTAGTACTAATTTCTTAATCGTTCCATCTGATGACTGCCATTCTTTTTCATTGGTAGGTGAGCATTAGTCCATATTTCGTCTAAATACACAGTCATAACTTTGTCGACACATTTCTCTTAACATCACCTAAATATGTGCTTCTCATCACAACTAGATGCGGTTTCTCACATTATCGTTTCTTCCACTGACATATTTTCTAAATGTGAAGCCTGCTTCCCCATCATAACAGCTCCTCATAATGTAGATTTTGACACATCGATGTCTTTGTTCTTTCTAAGCCCCATCTTTAATTTCCCTAATGTAACTGTTTCTTTCAACTCAAACATTCGACACAATTATCTTCGAATAAGCTCTTTATTAAAACTATCTACGACTTTCTTTCTAGCTTGCGTTCTTGATTGCATTGTACATGTACTTGAAAAGTATTGGATCCATCGATAAAAAGTACGTCGATTTACTCCCAAAACGCATATTGCCCTCTGCTCAGGGTTAGAAATGCTCCCACTCTTAGTTTCTCTACACAAATATTGATACATCTGTATTGTGGTGCGTTGTGGTGTCACACAATTTACTCTTATACTCATTGTAAAGATCCTACAATGTGCACACCTCTGAAAGGAATGAGGCTATTGAAATGACCTTCGAAAACCAAACGTAACTTTCTTTTCTTTCTTTCTTTCTCGAATCCTGTATGCCTCACAGCGTCAGGTCAGGAAGAGATTTCTAAAACGGGCCCTAGTATGCGCTTCGTAGATAGTCTCTTTCGTCGCCTCTGTTATCTCTGAGGTCCATCTTTTGCGTGGCCGGCCTTTTGCTTTGTACCCATTGTATCGGAGCAGCATTGCTCTTTGGGGTGCACTGTCTGATGGTAATCTGCTTACGTGACCGAACCATTTAATTTGTTGTTTCTTGATGAAGTCTAGTACTGATGTTGTACCCACTTTTTCCTGATGTCTTCATTTCTCAACCGGTCTCTTCTTGTTACACCCAGCATTCTGCGTAGACACTTCATCTCTGTTGTGACTAGTTTTCTTCTATCGTTTGTTGTCAGCGTCCAGGTTTGGCACTGGTAACATAATGTGGGAGAAAGATTGTGTTGAACATTGCTCTTTTTGTGTTCATGGTGACGTGTTTGCATCTTAAAATTGGCGCCATTTGCCCTATCATTTGATTTGCTTTGTTGCATCTGTGTTGAATTTCATTAGTTATTCTTCCATTTGCTGAAAAAATGCTCCCCAGGTATGTGAAATCTTTTGCTTGATTTAGTAGATGATTATCGATGTAGATGTTGGTACATCGATGTAAACGTAACTTGTCCGTTCAATTGTAAACACTTGGTCTTACGGTAAATAACGACAAAACACTAAAAAGAACACGTGGATAGTGAGTTGTTTTTGTTTAAAATTCAATCAATCAAGTGCCATGCCTGCCGGCGTAGGCGATCATGTCTCTCCACAACTCTCTTTGCTTGGTGCATGTAATCAGTTCTGACGTCGATATTTTGTCGAACCATGATGTCAGGCCATCCAACATCTTCTCCTCTGTCTTCCACGATCTCTCCTTCCTGAATTTTACCTGTAGTCACCAAATGTTCTAAACCTTCTCTTCGCATTATATGCCCGAAGAACCTTGATTGTCGGATTCTTATTCTTTTGATAAGGTTTCTTTGTGTGCAGACCTGATTTAAAACCTCCACGTTTGTTTTCTTTGCTGTCCATGGAATTCTCAACATTCTTCTGTAAAACCACATCTCTGTGGCTTCCAATGATCGTATTGATTGTTTGTTCAGTGTCCATGATTCGCTGCCATACATAAGTATTGGTTCAATATAGCACTGGAGTACTCGTTTTTTGCAATGTCATTGGTAGTGAGTTCACGCATAGTGTGTTCTTCATTTTCATAAAAGCTGCTTTCGTTTGAGCTATTCTACTCCTAATCTCTGTTGTACATCTTCCATCTGGTGTTAAGAATGTTCCTAGATACTTGAATCGATGGACTTGTTTCAGTGTTGTGTTATTTATTTTGATATTGCATGTTGGTGTTTCTTGTTTCTTGTTTTTTAAATTACGCACCAATAACAATAAAGCTACTGTAAGCGTTTCAAATGTATGTCTAGTTCATGTTTGATGTTTTTTGTATATCTTCTTCTTCTTTGCGTTCGTTCTTTACGACCAATTTTAATCACTCTTTGTGATATGTTTGATCTTTGCCAAGAACGTGTATACGTTGCACATTGGTTTGGTATGCCCCTAAACGCATAGACTTCTAAATGTTTAGGACACGTGCATCCGATTTCAGCCTAACCTCCTTAGTCGCCTCTTACGACATACATAGCAGGTAACAGTGGTTCTATTCTTTACACCCCAAATTTGGGCCCCGGTAGGCTAACCACTCGGGCGGTTTTTTGTATATAATACCGCATATAAGCTAAAGTGAAAACCAGCTTTTTGTTTTCATTGCAATTATTTCCTTGCAATGTCATGACGATTAATAGAGCACATGGTGTAAAATATCACTTCTTGACGTTAAAGGGCTCACGACTTACATAATTTCAAACATGGTCATGAGTTTTGAAACGCATTGATTATAACAGGATATTATATCATCGTCCTATATGTTACGTCCCACTCAGAAATGTAGAAATACATTCTATCAATAATTGCATGCCCATTTGGAAAGTATTGATTTTTATAACAAGTTCATTTCATAATGCATTTTTTTTTAATTTGCCAAAAAATTAATCGCAGTAGAAAATGTAACTTTGTATTTGATTATTACAAATATGAGATCCAAGAGAAGATACTTAATGACAATACAAGGAAGAATAATTTATTGAAGACTGAAGACCGGATGTTGAGATACGTTCCTGGCCACACTGTGTTTATAATGTCAACAGTCTAATTGTGTGATGTGTTTGAGCTTTTCTTGACAAAACCAAACATTGACCGTCGATGGAAAGCATGGAGGACAGTGGTATAGACAGTGATCAGAAATCACATGTAAGAAATATGCAAACGTAGTAATATGAGGATGTTAAACACAGTGATAAAGATGTACTTGATAAAGTTGGTAAATTCTCCCTTGGTTGGGTGTTGAAATTAGTTGAATAACGTCGACAGTGCGAGTAACGGATTGGTGGTAATTTTATTGTGTACTCACTTCTTAATGATAATGTCTTCTCTTACTAAGACTAACTTATTTCTGGTTCCTTTCGTTCCCTTCAAATATATCAACAGTGCTGTTTCTTGCATGATAAACCTCACTGATTTTGTTGTTCAGATTGAGTTTCATGTAGTTTTCTTTCCATTTCCAGTGTAACGTGTTGTTTTCCTTGGCCGGTGAGTTGGTATCCATAATAATTCATTAGATAACATAATCAAGGCATTCTGGGTTGACCCATCCATACTCCAACCAGAGGTTCTGTGAGTATTATTCATTCAGAAAACTGAGAGTGGCTCTTATATGTTGGACTCGTCTTGTTCATACTCTTTGAATATTCCTTTACATGTGTAGTAATATGTACTGGCGGTTCTGACTCCTCTCAAAGGTTCTTTTCTGGCTCAGGGTAATGTCAAAGTCAGGTAGGTCTGGGATTCGTCTCAGACAGGGTCAGCCCAGGTGAATAAAGATGCATCTTTTCAGTCATCTCGTTGCTTGATTACTGGCTGTTTTCTTGCTGTTACCTCATGGGACTGAGAACCAGAATAGTGTAGTGATTAGTTTCCTAGTCCCAGGCTTGAAATTTCCTGTTGGAGTGGGGTTTATTTTTCATATCACAGAGGCACTCAAGTCTACATAGTTTCAGTTGGGTGCCAGAAAAACACTAGGAAGTAAAGACTGCTGGCTTGATGTCGACTACATCACCATCATGTACATTTGATCAAAGTAAAATACTGCCCAACATTGTATTCCAGAATATACCACATGGTATGAAAGCAGGCTGTTTACTTTCTTAAACATTGGTTATTGGTTGGGCAATGGCCCGCCTAGTGGGATCTTAAAGTAGTTCAGTTGTATATGCCATAAACATGGCTAACAGGGCAATGGCCTGCCTAGTGGAATGTTAAAATAGTTCAGTTGTATGTGTCATAAACATGGCTAATGGGGCAATGGCCTGCCTAGTGGAATGTTAAAATAGTTCAGTTGTATGTGTCATAAACAAGGCTAACATGGAATGGCCTGCCTAGTGGAATGTTAAAGTAGTTCAGTTGTATGTGTCATTAACAGGGCAATGGCCTGCCTAGTGGAATGTTAAAATAGTTCAGTTGTATATGTCATAAACAAGGCTAACAGGGCAATGGCCTGCCTAGTGGAATGTTAAAGTAGTTCAGTTGTATATGTCATAAACAAGGCTAACAGGGAATGGTCTGCCTAGTGGAATGTTAAAGTAGTTCAGTTGTATATGTCATAAACATGGCTAACAGGGCAATGGCCTGCCTAGTGGGATCTTAAAGTAGTTCAGTAGTATATGTCATAAACATGGCTAACAGGGCAATGGCCTGCCTAGTGGGATGTTAAAATAGTTCAGTAGTATATGTCATAAACATGGCTAACAGGGCAATGGCCTGCCTAGTGGGATGTTAAAATAGTTCAGTAGTATGTGTCATAAACAAGGCTAACGGGGCAATGGCCTGCCTAGTGGGATGTTAAAATAGTTCAGTAGTATATGTCATAAACAAGGCTAACATGGAATGGCCTGCCTAGTGGAATGTTAAAGTAGTTCAGTTGTATGTGTCATGAACAAGGCTAACAGGCAATGGCCTGCCTAGTGGGATGGACTACCCTAGTACAGTTTTTTTTAAAATTATAACAATGTTTTTGGGTCCTACGATGGGAGGCAAACATGAATTTATAAAAAGCATGCAGTAACCATGTGCTCGCCTATTGGTCAGTAGGTGTCTAACTGGCACAACAAACTCACGCTCTAAGATGCACATCACATACCGACCACAAATAGGGGTTGAACAAAGGGGTTTGTGTAGAGCTAACGAAGAAGGGAAAACAAAACCCTGTAAACACAAGGTGTATTGAAATAGTTATGACCTGAGTGATCATTTGAATATAGAATCCTTATAACTACTTTTTGTGTGTGAATAACCACATATCAACCACTTTTTGTGATTGAGCAAAAGAGTTAGTATGATGTGCTACTAGTTTACAGCAGTTAAGCTGCTATATTTAAACATTTAGCAGTTTTTGCTATATAGAGTTTTGGCTACTGAAAATGGAGATCATAAAAACTGTACAGATCCACCATATAGGGGGTCGTACACCACTGAATCCAGTAAAATAGACGGGAAAACATTACTAGTTGACAGGTATAAAAATGACAAGAATTCAGCAAAGCGTAAGACCAGATATGACATTATTGTTACACTTTTTTATTATTTATTTAGGGGATGTACCAATCTGTGTCTTAATGCTTAATTTCTGTTTTCAGAATGGTTATCAGTCAGTTCCATCTAAACCAGCATCTTATAAAGCTTTGAAGAAACCATCAGAATTGCAGAAAAAAATTGGTAATTTTTGTCTTGAATTTGTTTCAGAGCAATGCGTCACATTTACATTAAATTGTTAATTTATTTTGACAACAATTTTTTAATGTGATGCATACCAGCACTTCATTTCTTCTTTGCGTTCGGTTTCATATGCTCGCCTAAACCATGAGATGGGTTGCCTCTATGAAGCTGCATGTCAGTTGAAGTTCTTCGAGAGTTCCCCATAGCTTGCGCTGTAAGCTTTGTTCATGAGGCCATGTTTCTTTTCGTTGGTGTATATATGATAGACATGACTTCAGGATGTGTTCTGAAGTCTGTGTTTCTGTCTGGCATGCACACTGTGCAGTTTTGTTGTGTTCTGAGAGCTTGTTTAGCTGTAGTGTCAGCTCTCTTTCCATATTATCTTGTAGTTCCCTTTGTGTGGTCTGCAGGACTGACAAGCAGTTGCAAAGGAAGACAAGTTTGTTGTTTTGGTTGTCTCTTTGCTGCAGTATTTTTGAGGCATCCACAATTGCCTGTTGTTCGGCTCTAAAATTTGTTGATAGTTCTCCAGTGGCACTTGAATTTGTTAGTGTAGTGCCGTCTTGGAGTATGATGATGGTTCCGGCCCCTCCTTTCCTCGCTGTCGTTTCTGATGATCCGTCTGTGTATATATGGGTCCACTCGGGATGGGGGTATGAGGTGTCAATGTGTTCTAGTGTCTTTTCTCTCAAGATAGGACCTGTTTCTTCACCCTTTTTGTCTACATCTGGAATTGTTGTTATCACTGTGAAGTTGGGCTGTAGGTCTGTATTGTTGAATGGTGCTATCATTTCCCAGGTTGCTGGGTCTTTTGAGAGGATGTCAATGTTTTTTGCAGAGAGTGAATTTGACAAGTGATGGAAGCTGTGTCTTTTTATGAGGTTTTTTGTTCATTTGTTGATTGTTTTATGCATGGGGTTATTTTCTGAGCGCTTGAACTTTTCTGATAGTGTATTTTTTGTTCCCTGTGTTGTCCCAGGCTTTCAAGGCCAGCAGTTGCCTCCAGATCTTTGATTTGTGTACTTCTCAGACCTCCGGTGATGATTCTGAGGCCTGTGTTCTGTATTTTGTCTAGCTTGTGTAGATTTGTTTATGCTGCGGTTGTGTAGACTCCTGTGCCATACTCCAGTTTTGGACGTATATACCCTGTGTGTATTTGGCGTATAGTGTTTGCAATCTGCGCCACAGGGGGTTCCTGCTAGTTTTTTCATGAGTCTTAATCTTAGTGTGGCTTTCCTTTGTATTTCTTTTATGTGGGGACCCCATGTAAGTCTTTTGTCGAATTTTATTCCATGATAGGTGGGGTTGTCCTCCTTTGGTAGTGGTTTGTTGTCTAGGTATAAGTCGACTTGTTTGGGTATTTTAGCGAGTACTTCATTTAAAAATCAATGTTTGCAAAAAAATAATGAACATAAAATTGGATGAATTTAGGAGAAGTGATGAAATCAATGTCTGGGCAACCACTATAATAACTGTTAAAAGAAATAGAAAAGGGAAATAAGTTGGGCACACTCTGGAAAGAAATGGTCAAAGAATCACAAAGCAGATATTGAAGTGGAAAGCAAATGATTCAAGAAAGAAAGGACACCCTATGGAGACTTTGAAATAAACTTTACTGAGAGATGAGAAATATGGGGTGGTATGAAGAAATTGCTTGTAGGATCTTGTCTTGCTCTCACACAGACTACAAGACATGCTGGAAAGAGTAGATACTCTTACAGAAACATTGCAGCGGAACAGACTTAAAATCAACAAAGAGAAGACAAAAGTATTGTGCAACAACATACAGGAAGACTCTATATTTATTGAAAGAAGGACTATAGAAAATGTTGGGGAGTTTGTCTACCGTGACAGCAAGATCAGCCAATTAGGAGCTACAAGTGAGGACATTAACATTAGGATTAGGAAAGTTCGACAAGCCTTTGCTCTCCTGCATACAGTGTGGAAATCTACTGCCATCTCCACTATAACAAAGCTCCAGATATTCAGCTCAAATGTGAAATCTGTCTTATTGTATGGCTCGAAAACATGACGAGTTACCAAGTTAATTACAAATAAGATTCAGGCCTTTATCATCAAATGGCTTCAGCGAATAGTCCGACTGAGATTGTATAACAGAGTAGCAAACACAGACCTGTGAATAATTACAGGACAGGAACCCGTGATGACCCATGTCATGAGGAGAAAATGTAGGTGAGTCTGCATATCCTGCAAAAGTCATAGTTCAGTGTCACTAGAAAAGCACTTGTGTAGAACTTGAAGGGAAACTGAAAGGGGGTACACTAAGCAGACCTGGAGACAGTCTTCTAAGTAATTGAATTATCCTTGGAAGCCATAAAGAAAATGGCCAGAGACAGGAACAGGGAGGACATCTGTTGAGACCTTATGCTCCACAAGAAGCGGAGAGGTATAGGTCTTCAGCGATCTCTGGTCATGGGCTTAGTTTACTGTGGACCACAAACTGGGCAGTCAGCTTCAGGTTCGTCAGGTTTCCCCAAAGCTTAGGAGGCATAAGTAAGTAAATAAACTTGCATTCACTAATATCAGTATTCTTAATGAGCTAGATATTCGAACGCTCCATATCGACCACTTGTTAACCACTCTGTGTGATTTGTATGTGATATGAGCCTAAGAGCGATTGTACGTTGCACAAGTTATGCACCTACAAGTAGGCCATCACATCCGATTTATGCAAAGCTTTTATTTACTAGGTAGCTTCCTAGGCCCCTACATCAGTCTCATCTTACGACATGCTTTGTAGGTGGCAGTGGTACTATTCTTTGCTTCCCTTGAGGGCCCCGACACTACATGGGTGTGTGAGCTAGATAAAGTATTATATCCAAAACTGGAACTGAACACATGACCTGATGTCTCTGTGACTTAGTAGAAGTTAGGTACTGCTCTCGTGCCAAAGGTACCAGGTTTGCTCCCTCATGGGGCTATCTGGATATTTTTTCAGAGATCCCTGATCTCAGTGTAGGTGAAATTGAGTTCCTAGTCCTATCAAAGATGGACGATTAAACATAGGTCCCATGTTCAATTTGCACACGCAAAAAGACCCTTGGCAATTCAAAATCAAGAAAAACAGGCTGGAAAGCCACCGCCATGACATGGAAAGCCACCGCCATGACATGGAAAGCCACCGCCATGACATGGAAAGCCACCGCCATGACAAAACCCATTAAAAAAAAAGTTAAAAATAAAATCCCTACAAAATATTTGTCCCTTCTTCTAAATTACATCGAAACCCTCGCGGTGCTACTGAGTTTGTGCACCGCTACTGAGTTCGTGCACCGCTACTGAGTTCGTGCACTGCTACTGAGTTTGTGTACTGCTACTGAGTTTGTGCACCGCTACTGAGTTCGTGCACCGCTACTGAGTTCGTGCACCGCTACTGAGTTCGTGCACCGCTACTGAGTTTGTGCACCGCTACTGAGTTCGTTCACTGCTACTGAGTTCGTGCACTGCTACTGAGATCTTCCAGTGTAAGAAAGTGACCGGAGCACATATGGTAACTGAGTCCAAAATGCAATGATGATGGTCCAATCAATCAATCAAACATTGCCTGTCAATGTTTGATATCTAGATATCTCTCTCTGTGTGGTTTGTTTGACACTCTATAAAATATGATATGATAGGACAGTGGTTAAATTGTTATTTCTAATGCTATATAAATAGATATTTAGTACACCCATGTAGTGCCGGGCCCGCAAGGGAAGCAAAGAATAGTACTACTGCAACCTACAAAGCATGATGTAAGATGCGACTGATATAGGAACTAGGGAAGCTACCCTAGTAAATAAAAAGCATAGCACTAATCGAATGTGCTGGCCTACTTGTAGACGAGTAACTAACACAACGTACAATCGCTCTTAGGCTCATATCACATACAAATCACACAGAGTGGTTAACAAGTGGTCAATATGGAGAGTTGGAAAAAGAAGAGATATATTTAGTACATGTCAAAACTAAATGATGCTTTTGTATTTTTATGTAAGCCGTTAATAGTCTTCATTTTCAAATTAATTTTCTTTTATTTAGAACGACAGAGAGATATGGCAAGACGATCAACAACAGTTGAGCAGCAACCAAAAAGGAACAGTTTTGTGCCTCGGGCAAGGTAGTATTTTCTATATTTATCCTGGTCCAGTAATGGCTGCTGTATATCATTATAGCCTATAAGAAATCTGGGGGATATTTGTGGTGTAGAGGCACGGTGCTCACTTTTCATTCCAAAGGTACTCGGTTCTTTTCCCACACGAAGCGATCAGGATATTTTTCCATAGAACCCTGATTTCAATGAAGGTGAGATCGTGTTCCTAGTCCTAACGGAGATGGGCGATAAGACAGGGGTCCCTTGTTCAAGTTGAGCATGTACAAGAATCCTTGGCTGTTGAAATGTTCAAGTTGAGCATGTACAAGAATCCTTGGCAGTTGAAATGTTCAAGTTGAGCATGTACAAGAATCCTTGGCAGTTGAAATGTTCAAGTTGATCATGTACAAGAATACTTGGCAGTTGAAATGTTCAAGTTGAGCATGTACAAGAATCCTTGGCAGTTGAAATGTTCAAGTTGATCATGTACAAGAATCCTTGGCAGTTGAAATGTTCAAGTTGAGCATGTACAAGAATCCTTGGCAGTTGAAATGTTCAAGTTGAGCATGTACAAGAATCCTTGGCAGTTGAAATGTTCAAGTTGATCATGTACAAGAATCCTTGACTGTTGAAATGTTCAAGTTGAACATGTACAAGAATCCTTGGCAGTTGAAATGTTCAAGTTGATCATGTACAAGAATACTTGGCAGTTGAAATGTTCAAGTTGAGATCGTACAAGAATACTTGGCAGTTGAAATGTTCAAGTTGAACATGTACAAGAATACTTGGCAGTTGAAATGTTCAAGTTGGGCATGTACAAGAATCCTTGGCAGTTGAAATGTTCAAGTTGATCATGTACAAGAATACTTGGCAGTTGAAATGTTCAAGTTGAGCATGTACAAGAATCCTTGGCAGTTGAAATGTTCAAGTTGAGCATGTACAAGAATCCTTGGCAGTTGAAATGTTCAAGTTGAGATCGTACAAGAATACTTGACTGTTGAAATGTTCAAGTTGAGCATGTACAAGAATCCTTGGCAGTTGAAATGTTCAAGTTGGGCATGTACAAGAATCCTTGGCAGTTGAAATGTTCAAGTTGAGATCGTACAAGAATCCTTGGCAGTTGAAATGTTCAAGTTGAACATGTACAAGAATCCTTGGCAGTTGAAATGTTCAAGTTGAGCATGTACAAGAATCCTTGGCAGTTGAAATGTTCAAGTTGAGATCATACATGAATCCTTGGCAGTTGAAATGTTCAAGTTGAGATCGTACAAGAATCCTTGGCAGTTGAAATGTTCAAGTTGAACATGTACAAGAATCCTTGGCAGTTGAAATGTTCAAGTTGAACATGTACAAGAATCCTTGGCAGTTGAAATGTTCAAGTTGAGATCGTACAAGAATACTTGGCAGTTGAAATGTTCAAGTTGAGCATGTACAAGAATCCTTGGCAGTTGAAATGTTCAAGTTGAGATCGTACAAGAATACTTGACTGTTGAAATGTTCAAGTTGAGCATGTACAAGAATCCTTGGCAGTTGAAATGTTCAAGTTGGGCATGTACAAGAATCCTTGGCAGTTGAAATGTTCAAGTTGAGATCGTACAAGAATCCTTGGCAGTTGAAATGTTCAAGTTGAACATGTACAAGAATCCTTGGCAGTTGAAATGTTCAAGTTGAGCATGTACAAGAATCCTTGGCAGTTGAAATGTTCAAGTTGAGATCATACATGAATCCTTGGCAGTTGAAATGTTCAAGTTGAGATCGTTCAAGTTGAGTTGAGTTATGCCCAACATATCTCCATCTTCCTTCTTATAACAGTTGTTACTAGTGGTTGACCAGACATTTCTTCACAAGGTATGCCCACATATATCCATCTTCCTTCTTATAACAGTTGTTACTAGTGGTTGACCAGACATTTCTTCTCAAGATGTGTCCAACATATCTCCATCTTCTCTTCTTATAACAGTTGTTACTAGTGGTTGACCAGACATTTCTTCCAAGTATGCCCACATATCTCCATCTTTCCTTCTTATAACAGTTGTTACTAGTGGTTGACCAGACATTTCTTCTCAAGTTATGCCCAACATATCTCCATCTTCTCCTTCTTATAACAGTTGTTACTAGGGTTGACCAGACATTTCTTCTCAAGGTATGCCCAACATATCTCCATCTTCTCCTTCTTATAACAGTTGTTACTAGGGTTGACCAGACATTTCTTCTCAAGGTATGCCCAACATATCTCCATCTTCTCCTTCTTATAACAGTTGTTACTAGTGGTTGACCAGACATTTCTTCCCAAGGTATGCCCAACATATCTCCATCTTCTCCTTCTTATAACAGTTGTTACTAGGGTTGACCAGACATTTCTTCTCAAGGTATGCACCAACATATCTCCATCTTCTCCTTCTTATAACAGTTGTTACTAAGGGTTGACCAGACATTTCTTCTCAAGGTATGCCCAACATATCTCCATCTCTCCTTCTTATAACAGTTGTTACTAAGGGTTGACCAGACATTTCTTCTCAAGGTATGCCCAACATATCTCCATCTTCTCCTTCTTATAACAGTTGTTACTAGGGGTTGACCAGACATTTCTTCTCAAGGTATGCCCAACATATCTCCATCTTCTCCTTCTTATAACAGTTGTTACTAGGGTTGACCAGACATTTCTTCTCAAGGTGTGACCAACATATTGACCAACATATCTCCATCTTCTCCTTCTTATAACAGTTGTTACTAGGGTTGACCAGACATTTCTTCTCAAGGTATGCCCAACATATTCCATCTTCTCCTTCTTATAACAGTTGTTACTAGGTGACCAGACATTTTTCTCAAGTGTGACCAACATATCTCCTTCTCCTTCTTATAACAGTTGTTACTAGGTGACCAGACATTTCTCTAAGGTATGCAACATATCTCCATCTTCTCCTTCTTATAACAGTTGTTACTAGGGGTTGACCAGACATTTCTTCTCAAGGTGTGACCAACATATCTCCATCTTCTCCTTCTTATAACAGTTGTTACTAGGGGTTGACCAGACATTTCTCTGAATTCATCACTTTCCTGAATTCATCCCATTTTATATTCATTATTTTTCGAGACATCTATTTTCAAATGTATTCAATCTTCTATATGTACAGTCATTTTCTAACTCTAGTTGGCATATGTTGGGCACATGATGCTGATTAAATCTTTATTTTTGTAGAATCTACTATTAATTTTTAGAACAGTCAGTCTCCTTGCAGCTTTATTACAATTCCTAGCAATGTCTTGAAATATCTCTGGTCTTGTGCCTACTGATAGTTAATTTGATCATCCATTTTAGAAGTTAATCAGTTGAATTAGCACGTTGTATGGAGTTTAAATGGAGTGACCAGGAATCAGATTGACCATATGTGCATAAATACACAATTTAGAACATCATTGCTGGATGTCCGTGCATACAGAGGGGCAGATGTAGGAAGTGATCATAATTTATGCATAGGTAAATTGAAACTGAAATTGAAAATTCACCATACTAAAAAGAACAACTGCGAATAGACAGTCAAAGACTACAAAATAATGAGGTAAAAGAGGAATATCAGCTCGAACTTAAGAATAGGTTCGAGTTACTCAATGGTGAAAATGAACAGAACATTGAAGACAAATGGACTAAGATAAAGGACACACTATTGGGGGCAGCAAATAGTAGCGCAGGATTAAAGACGAAAGACAGAAAACCCTGGATAAGCGATGACACCTGGAAATGTATTCAAGAAAGGAGAAAGATGAAACTATCAATATTTAATACTAAGGATGCAACAGATGAAATCCAAGCTAAAGAGGAATATAGACTAAAAGACAAGGAAGTGAAAAGAGCAGCTAGAAGAGATAAAAGAGCATATGTCAATCGACTGGCTCAAGAAGGGGAAAAGGCAGCTAAGACTGGAAACAGTAAAATGCTATAAACACACTAAAACAACTTACTGGAACATTTGTTTCAAAGGGTGGCCCAATCAAGAGCAAAGATGGTAAAGTTCTAACATCAGATACCGAGCAGAAGAAAAGATGGGCAGAACATTTTGAAGAAATATTAAATAGACCTGATCCACCAGTACTACTCAAGTTTGACGAAGAGGCAAGAAACAGCTCCTACCAATTAACGAAGAAATGATAAGTGTAGCTGAGGTCAAGGAGGCAATCAATTCCTTGATAAACAATAAGGCAGCGGGTGATGACAACATTACTGCAGAAATGCTCAAAGCGGCTGATGATACAACTATTAGCCAGGTGCAAGAACTATTTAATAAAGTATGGGAAGAAGAAACTGTCCCAGATCAATGGAAGAAGGGAATAATTGTTAAGATCCCCAAAAAGGTGATCTCAAAGATTGCAACAACTGGAGAGGGATCACCCTATTATCAGTAATGACCAAGACTTTCTGCAAAATCATTCTTAATAGAATCAAAGGAGCAGTGGACACAACCCTGAGAGAAGAACAAGCTGGTTTTAGACCTGGGAGAAGCTACTTAGACCAAATAATTACCCTACGACTAATTTTGGAGGAACATATTGAGAAGCAACAACCACTCATACTAAATTTCATCGATTTTAAAAAAGCCTTTGATAGTCTACACATAATCTCTCTGTGGAATATTCTGAGATGCTATGGAATACCAGACAAAATAATAAACATTATAAAGAGCCTCTATGATGGTTCACAGTGTGCAGTTCGCACTGATGGTGGACACAGCGACTGGTTTATGATTGAAACCGGAGTAAAGCAAGGCTGTATTCTATCTCCGCTATTGTTTGGAGTGGCCATTGACTGGGTGATGCGAAAATGTTGCAGGGCGAAACTGGCATTGATTGGGTAGAAAATAGTCAACTAGAAGATTTGGATTTTGCAGATGATATTGCCTTGTTAAGTAGAAACAACCAAGATATGCAAAGAAAACAGACAACTTGTCATCTATAGCATCAAAAGTTGGACTGCAGATAAGCTATGAAAAACAAATATAATGAAGACACTATGGCAAGTAATGCAGATATCACACTGGAATCTAAAATGATAAAAATAACAGAGTAGTTCACCTATTTGGGTAGCAATTTTGATTGCACAGGAAATGTTAAAAAGAAATTATGATACGAATTGGCAAAGCAACATCAGCTTTTAAAAGTCTAAATAAAATATGGAACTGCAAGTTATATAGTATTAAAACTAAATTACGAATTTCAATTCAAATGTTGTATCAATCCTAACATATGCCAGCGAGAGTTGGAAAATGACTAAAGATATAGAAAGCAAGTTGAATGCATTTGAAAATAGATGTCTGCTAAAAATAATGAATATAAAATGGAACGAATTCAGGAGAAGTGATGAAATCAGAGACATGTCTGGTCAACCACTAGTGACAACTGTTATAAGAGAGAGAAGATGGAGATATGTTGGGCACACCTTGAGGAGAAATGATCAAAGAATATCAAAGCAGGCATTGAAGTGGGATGCAAGGGGTTCAAGAAAGAGAGGTCGACCTAAGGAGACCCTGAAGCGAACTTTGCTGAGAGAGGCAGGAAATATCGGTCTCAGTTCCATGGAGGAGATTGAGCGAGTTGCCCAGGATAGAGCGGTATGGAGAAATTACTTGCAGGCCCTATGTAACGATAACGGTACGAGAGGAATTATTATTATGGAGTTTAATGTTTATTCTTGTCCTGACTTTCAGACTTACAGTACCAAATAGTAACAGTAGAGTGACACACAAAGATTTCAATTTGACAAGCACATCTACAGACCAGCAACCTCTTGTAGCAATTATGTCAGATGACAGGTATGTTTCTTTCTACAATCAGTTGCATTGCATTGAGAATCTCTAGTTCATTAGAAAATTATGCATTTTTAACCTCGTATATATAATACTGCTAAAATGACTAATGTTGAGGTGTTGAATGAGATCAAGACACACAGAAAGCTTATCATCAATATAAGAAAGAGGCAGTCATCATTTTTGGACATGTGATGAAGAGGGGAAGTTTAGAACATGTGACAACCAGTAAAATTGAGGGTAGACGAGACAGAGGAAGACAGAGAGAAAATTTTGGATAGCCTGACTTTAGGGACATGGTAGAGCGCCAACATCTGAGTTGATAGCAAACACCAACGACAGAGATTTGTGAAGATCCATGATGGCCTACGCCAGCCGGCACGGCACCTGATGATGATGATGATGATATATAATATGATAAACTACATGAGAAACAGCAAAAATAACTACATGTGAAATGCGATGCCTACAAAAAGTTAACCAATATCAGCATAAGAAAGAAAGTTGGGACAGAACCTTGCTCGATTTACATAAAGAAATAAAGAATGAAGTGGTTTGGCCACTTTATAAGAATGCATCCAAACTCCACAGTATAGAGTCTTCTACAACAGAACATCAGGTGAGTCGAGAGGAAGACCATGAAAAGATGGTTAGATGGCATAGCAGAATCCTGTCAAAAAGCAAAAATAGCTTGTCACCCAGACCACTAGAAAAGCACAAGACAAAAACAGAAAAGCACAACACTGAGCAACAACCTGGTAACAGTGTGATGACAAAAGAAGAAGAAGATATATTATGATTATTCATTAGCCTGTTCTGAAAAATAAAAACTATCCCTACACATTTGCTTTCTTTCTCCCTTCCAGAGAAATTATATAGCAGATCAATAGTTTGCAATAATGATTTTAACATTACGCATTCTTTTTCTTCTTTGCGTTTATTCTCAACAACCAAGTTAACCATTCTGTGGGATTAGCTCAGAGAATGTGAATACATTGCGCCCCCAATTGCTAGACCCCTACCATCTGTAGGACAAGCACATCCAAATTTCAGCCTCATGTACACATTTATTTCAGTTTGACAACTTCAATCATCATAGATCAGATGTTTGCCTATGTTGCTGTCATGTTCAAGTGATCTATCATATGTTTGTTTATGTTGCTGTCATGTTCAAGTGATCTATCATATGTTTGTTTATGTTGCTGTCATGTTCAAGTGATCTATCATATGTTTGTTTATGTTGCTGTCATGTTCAAGTGATCTATCAGATTTTTGCCTATGTTGCTGTCATGTTCAAGTGATCTATCAGATGTTTGCCTATGTTGCTGTCATGTTCAAGTGATCTATCATATGTTTGCCTATGTTGATGTCATGTTCAAGTGATCTATCATATGTTTGTTTATGTTGATGTCATGTTCAAGTGATCCATCATATGTTTGCCTATGTTGATGTCATGTTCAAGTGATCTATCAGATGTTTGCCTATGTTGCTGTCATGTTCAAGTGATCTATCATATGTTTGTTTATGTTGCTGTCATGTTCAAGTGATCTATCATATGTTTGCCTATGTTGATGTCATGTTCAAGTGATCTATCAGATGTTTGCCTATGTTGATGTCATGTTCAAGTGATCTATCAGATGTTTGCCTATGTTGATGTCATGTTCAAGTGATCTATCAGATGTTTGCCTATGTTGCTGTCATGTTCAAGTGATCTATCATATGTTTGTTTATGTTGCTGTCATGTTCAAGTGATCTATCAGATGTTTGCCTATGTTGCTGTCATGTTCAAGTGATCTATCAGATGTTTGTAGTGAAACACGACAAACAAAGTACTATAGTTTTACAAAATACATAAACAGTGACGATAAACAGCAACGTTTCGACCAACAGGCCTTTATCAAGCAAACGAACAAACAGGAGTGACAAATTAAATGAAACACAAATGGACGACCAAATACCAACGTATCTAAGGAAAATCTGGAATAAAACGAATAACGAAATAAATGTAACATAAAAAACACACATAAAAACTAGAAATAGAAAAGAAACAATGAAACATCTAGTAAATATATAACTTGAATACATGCAACATATACCATATAGATTATAAAGCATGGGAAGAGAAAGTACTAAGAAGCATAAGAATGTAATACATGCAACATATACTCATAGAGATTACAAAGCATGGGAAGAGAAAGTACTAAGAAGCATAAGAATGTAATACGTTGAGCCCCCGTGGTCGCAAGGTACCATACAAAGAAATCAACCGATTCTCCAGAGCAATCGACTACGATCATCAGAGGAACATGATCGGATGGCTGTGACCTGACATCGCAAGCTCCTGAATGGCCAGTATCATTGAAATGGGTAGCTACAGGGTCACAGAGCATTGGCGGATATCGCGCAAGTGTTGGGCGAATCGGTCACTGAGTCTCCTGCCGGTTTCTTCAATATAGGCCTTGTTGCACCGCTTGCAGATAATGGCATAGATAATATTACGGACTCGCACGTGAAACTGTCTTCAACAACGAACGTGGCTTTGGAAAAGACACTCGTATGGTCTGTATTACATAAGCACAAGTGTTGCAGCGCCGACGCCACACTGGATGGTCCCAAAAATGACTCTGGATGTTAACTTCTCACTTCTAACAATATGCTCCTTTACTCCCTTATTCGTTTTATTATCCATGTTCTTAACAGACAACTACATGAATTTATGTGCACCCATCACCAACAAAAACTTAACCTTCTTCGTCCTGTACCTTCTACCACTCCTTCCAATTGTCCACTACGATCTTCTCCCCCACACAGGTGGTTTGCATTCCTCCAGACCTTCCCTTATCGGACAGCGAGAGATGTGTTTTAAGTAAGGGTCTCAAGTTTTTTCCCTCTCCACCCACCATTGACCACTACTCTACTCTTCAAGATGTGCCCCTTTCACCGTGGCTTACGGCTGAAATTTCATTTTCTGAACCAGGTTGACACTGACCAATGTCATGACACGAGTATGTTCGCTAAATATTCTACTCGAAACATGATTGGACACCCAACCCTGGTGTCTCCAACGCTCTTGATCTCTACATCAAGAATACTTTACACGATATTGGACTGCTCAACCCCAAACGCCTAGGGCATTCTAACATGTCTCCGTCCGAGTTTCGTGCTCTATCACACCTCCGCGATTACATTGTTATCAAACCCGCGATAAAGGCGGTGCAAATAGATGAGAAAGAATATAACTCAGAAGAGATTGCAGAATATTCCCTTTGACACCAAGATATCAAAAAACTAGACAACTTGTCATCTAACATCATTAACATAGTAAAGTCCATGACAATATAATGAAGACACTTAATGGCTTAATGCGATTCACACGGAATCACTTTGTTACAGAGAGTACTTTTAGGAAGACACTTTGATTGCACCCAGAAATTTAAAGTATGATACAATCTGGAGGCCCAACATCGTCTTTTAGTCTAATAACATATGAACTCAAGTTATGATAGTATTTAAACTAGTACCACTACTATCTTAAATTCAAATGTTGTATCAACCAACATATGCCATTGAGTTGTTGCACGGACTTACAGATATGAATACCGTTGAATGTCTTTTGAAAATAGATGTTCGAAAATAATGATTACAAGTGCTTTCAGAAGGAGAATCAAGCACATTGTCTCCACTGCCTCCTTCGTTTACAGAGACAAGTATATCTACACCCTTTCAGAAAATGATCAAGAAATATCAAGCAGGTACTAATGGGATGAAGGTTCATTCATGGGGTCATCTTGAGCACCTAGAGGAATTCCTAGATGGCCTTCTTCCCTCAGTTCCATAGGATAATTGATGATTGCCATGGCATAGACGCCTGGAAATTACTTGCAGGCCCTATTAACTTCAACGGTCAAGACTATTATTATGGATCTTAATGTTTATTCTTGTCCACTTTCAGACTCAGTATCAACAGTCATAATGACACACATAGATTTACTACAAGCACATCTACAGACAGCAACTCTTTAGCACTTCATGTCAGATGACAGTAGTTTCTTTACATCATTCTTGCAATTGAGAATCTCAGTTCATTAGAAAATTATGATGCTTTAACTTCTCGTATATATACTGCTAAGATGACTAATGTTGCAGGTGTTGAATGAGATCAAGATCGCCAGAGGCTTTATCACATATAAGAAACAGGCAGTCATCACTTTTGCACTCATGTCTGAAGAAAGTCTTAGTACTTTTTCAGTGACCAACCACTAAAATCTGAGGCAGACGAGACGAGGGACAGAGAGAGAAAATTTGGATAGCCTGACTTAGACATGGTAAGCCTAACATCTAGAGTCTGATGCAACACCAACGACTGAGATTTGTTAGAAAGATCCATGATGGCTCTTCCAGCGCACGCACCTGATGAAGAGTTTCATGATGATAGTAATATATAATGCTCATAGAGAAACAGCAAAAGTACTAATGTGAAACTGCGAGCTCATTTAACCATATCAGCATAGAAAGAATTGGGACAGCAACTCTGTGCCCTGACTACCATAAAGAATAAGAATAGGGTTTGCATGTCAGGTGAAGCACCATACCATCATAGTTCTCTGAACAGAACATCGTGGCTCGGAGAAACCGGATGGTTATGATGGTACAATCCTGCAAACATGCTGGCTCCAGACCATCTAGAAATAGCACAAGACAAGAACAGAAAGCAACATGTACAACAACTCTTATACAGTTGTGACAAAAGCTGAAGATAATTATGATTATATAGCTGTTCGTATAAATAATATACTATCTCCATTGTTTCTTTTCCTTTCCAGGTTTTATAGCGTCATGTTTTGATAATGATTTTATTCCTATTCTTTTCTCTTTCGTTTTCTAGAAACCTAATTAACCATTCTGTGGTTATCAGAGTAATGTAATACATGTTGTCGCTTGCTAGATACCCTGTGGTAAAGCATCCTGTTGTCATGTCACTTTATTTCATTTGAAACTAATCACTGTCTGTTTGCAGTGTCATTCAAGTATCTTCACAAGTTTTATGGCGTCTTCTATTGATCATCAATGGTTGCCTATGTTGCTGTCATGTTCAAGTGATCTATCATATGTTTGTTTATGTTGCTGTCATGTTCAAGTGATCTATCATATGTTTGTTTATGTTGCTGTCATGTTCAAGTGATCTATCAGATGTTTGCCTATGTTGATGTCATGTTCAAGTGATCTATCAGATTTTGCCTATGTTGATGTCATGTTCAAGTGATCTATCAATGTTTGCTTATGTTGCTGTCATGTTCAAGTGATCTATCAGATGTTTGCCTATGTTGATGTCATGTTCAAGTGATCTATCAGATTTTTGCCTATGTTGATGTCATGTTCAAGTGATCTATCAGATGTTTGCCTATGTTGATGTCATGTTCAAGTGATCTATCAGATGTTTGCCTATGTTGCTGTCATGTTCAAGTGATCCATCAGATGTTTGCCTATGTTGATGTCATGTTCAAGTGATCTATCAGATGTTTGCCTATGTTGATGTCATGTTCAAGTGATCTATCAGATGTTTGCCTATGTTGCTGTAATGTTCAAGTGATCTATCCTTTAACCTTCTTCATTTTGGTCTTCCTATTCTCCTCTTTAGCCTGGAGAAGGACTAAAGATATAGAAAGCAAGTTGAATGCATTTGAAAATAGATGTCTGCAAAAATAATGAATATAAAATGGAATGAATTCAGAAGTGATGAAATCAGAGAAATGTCTGGTCAACCACTAGTGACAACTGTTATAAGAGAGAGAGAAGATGGAGATATGTTGGACACACCTTGAGGAGAAATGAACAACGAATATCAAAGCAGGCATTGAAGTGGAATGCAAAGAGTTCAAGAAAGAGAGGTTGACCTAAGGAGATGCTGACACAAGCTTTGCTGAGAGAGGCAAGAAATATCGGTCTCAGTTCCATGGAGGAGATTGAGTGAGTTGCCCAGGACAGACCAGTATGTAGAAATTGCTTGCAGACCCTATGTAACATATAACGGTATGAGAGGAATTATTATTATTATTCTCCTGTTTACCAGAATGCCACCCTCCACAATTGTCTTTTCCAAACCATTGTCTTTTTATATGTCCAGAATACTTCACTCTTTCCATACAGTGAGTGTTGCTAAGTTCTAACCACTAATGTGTTTCATGACAGAAACATTGTTATCACTCTACTGTTGTTGATGTTGACACTGCTTGCAGTATGTATCACATTGAAATGTATCATCCACATTATACATACACTTGTTTTACTGTTTATAATAATGAATACAGATTTCCTGTAGCCTTTTCAGACCTTAGGGTATGAAGTCACTTCACATTTCTAGTCCCTAGTGTGCAGGAGGTAGAAGGGCTACTTACTTTCCTCAGGTGTGGAATGTCGAGTGTGCGATTAAACCCACAACCCTCTTGGGTCTGAGTCGATAGAGGAAGGCTTATGCATTATGCTAATTCATCCCACTTTACTGTTTATATCTACAATAAATACTTGGAAGTTGTATTATAAAAAAAGTAAGAACTTGTTCTAGTGGCTGGTATTGGGGTTGGTTCACATTTATATGACACTCTAGTGGTTCATGGGATGGAAAGAGTTAACTTTCCTCAGTTTTACTCTTCTCATCAACCAATGTTGTTATGTTATTCTCAGTTCTTGTTGGATATATATGTACAAATAATTTCTTTGAATACTTGATTTATTTGTTGAAGTGTACCAGATGTACATGATATTTTTTAATGTCTATATGTCTTTTAGTGAGGAGGATGAGTTTGATGTACCACGTTTACCCAAGGCTGCCCACAAAGAAATTACAGAACAGCTAATCAAAGATGGCTACAACCTTGACCTTGAACCAGACGATGAAGACCTTGACCTTATACCGCCCAGACCTTTGAAAGAGAGATGTGCATGCTGTACCTTGCCTGTTGGCTGTTTAATTCAATAATTACTAAGTGTTTAGATGTGCTAGAAAAATGGAAACCAGGTTGAATGTCAGAGTGTATACATCTGATATTATTTGTCTATTTATGTTGAATAGAAACATTTAAAGAATAAATCGCTATATATATATATATTTCAATGAAACATTAATATCACATAAGCAATGACAGACTACCAAAGAAGGCATTGAAGTCTGATGCAAAGGGTTCAAGAAAAAGAGGATGCCATAGTGAGACCCTGAAACTTACTTTGCTGAGAAAGAGAGACAAGAAATATAGTTCTCAATTCCATCTAAGAGATTGAGCGAGTTGCTCAGATAGAGCGGTATGGAGAAATTGCTTGCAATCCCTATGTCAGGTATAACAGTACTAGAGGAATTATTATTATTAATGACAGACTACCTTCCTGACAGTTGTCTCAGAAAACTATAGAAATCATTATAAAATTGAATAAAGATCAGTTGACAAGTTCCCCAGACTGAGGATCTTACATGCAGTTGACAAGTTCCCCAGACTGAGGATCTTATATGCAGTTGACAATTTCCCCTAGACTGAGGATCTTACATTTATATGGACACGGAGGAGTCTGACCCATGAAAGAGTCTGATGAAATTGTGTAATCACCAGGATGTTATAGATGGCATGATCATGTCAGCAAATAGAAACAGAACATCTGGCTTATGTTGTTTGTATTTGTTCTTATCTACCAAGTTTAACCATTCATGATCTATGTGGTTTGCGCTGATAATGTAGTATGTTTTGGCACAGTTAAACCCTCCCGGTATGTAGGGCAGGCACATCTGAATTTAAACCATAGTGTATGCATGTTATCCAACATGACACAAATGTGTTCCGACCGGTAACTGTAAGATTCTACTAACAGAAAAAAAATCTACTTTAAAGTACCACATCTGGAGTTATACTGTAGCGTGGTATTAGATTTGATTGGTATGAGGAGGCCATCAGACCTGACTCATGCCAATCTGGCTTATAATAGAGAAATAATTTTGTAGGACTTGGTTTCAAAGTTCTGCTGTGGACAAGTTACGTGATAATAATGATATTTGAATTATTCTATGATATGAAACCAAAACTGCAACATGTAGAACCTTCCATGGTAAATATAAACATAGGCATACCTGATTGCCAAAAGTCTACCAGATATATTTTCAATTTTGCAAACCTTAAACTGTTGAGTGATATTACTTGTATTGTTGTTGATGTCTTATATAATGTATGTTTTTAACTGCTTGAAGTCCTGACTTCATTTAGGAAAATATCAAGTCTTAGTTTATATATAGCTTTATATATTTAATAGAATGGAAGCAGACGTTGAAAGTTGTCATTTGTAGTACTGGTCTTTTTACTGATATTTAGGTCTTGGTTTTTAGAACTCCCATAATTCCTGGAGGTTTGAAAACAAACATGTCTTGGTTTTTAGAACTCCCATAATTCCTGGAGGTTTGAAAACAAACATGTCTTGGTTTTTAGAACTCCCATAATTCCTGGAGGTTTGAAAACAAACATGTCTTGGTTTTATGTGAATTTTATCAATAGCTTGTGTTAATATTTAGTTTCTGTTGGAAAATGTTAGTTTTGTTTATTTCTGAGCTCTATGATGTCATTAGTGTGCCTCTGAAATTATTTCTTCTTATCTAGTTTTTTCATATCAGTTCTCATTGGGTATATGCAGTAGTTGTTGGTGATAAAATTATAGTTCTTCCAATGAGCAATTGATACATCATCCTGGTCTTGTGTATCCTTTATGTACTATGTCTTTATGGATTCTAGTGTAAGACCTTCTAGTATCTGGTTAAGTTGTTTTTCATTATTATTGAACATGTACACATAATGCAGTTAATGTCTGTGCTCAGATATCTTATATGGAGTTTCTACTGTGAACCAAACTGGACTCGAAGTGGACAACTTATCTCTCTGTTTATACATTTAAACATGAGAAACTGTTTACAGAAGAAGACAAAGAAGTATTGAATGAGCGAGTACACAATTGGAGAGTTGCTTTTTTTTTTTACTTTTACGGTTTTGCTTTCCTGACAAGTATTGATGGGGATCTGGATGTGTCCATGAGCTGGTGGACCTAGCATTTGCCTCATCTATTGGAGAAGCTGCTCTGCCAGAGGTTACTGTAATTGTACCCACCCCATATCCTAAAGTTCAATTTCAGGGTACCACTAAGTCAGAGTTAGGCTGGCCTGAATGGCACTAGTGATAAGGAAAGCAAACCTTCGCACACAAATCAGTCAACGGCATCATACTGGGGGACATGACTGCACCTGAATTCATAGCGAGTGAGGGGGGGAAATCCAGGGTATGTGGTTTTTTGCACCAGATACTTGCTAGAGCCATGTTTGTCGAAAATGTAAACCGTTACTCTAGTATTTGATCACTTGAGAATCATGTATATTTGATCACTTGAGAATCATGTATATTTGATCACTTGAGAATCATGCATATTTGATCACTTGAGAATCATGTATATTTGATCACTTGAGAATCATGTATATTTGATCACTTGAGAATCATGTATATTTGATCACTTGAGAATCATGCATATTTGATCACTTGAGAATCATGCATATTTGATCACTTGAGAATCATGTATATTTGATCACTTGAGAATCATGCATATTTGATCACTTGAGAATCATGCATATTTGATCACTTGAGAATCATGCATATTTGATCACTTGAGAATCATGCATATTTGATCACTTGAGAATCATGTATATTTGATCACTTGAGAATCATGTATATTTGATCACTTGAGAATCATGCATATTTGATCACTTGAGAATCATGCATATTTGATCACTTGAGAATCATGTATATTTGATCACTTGAGAATCATGTATATTTGATCACTTGAGAATCATGCATATTTGATCACTTGAGAATCATGTATATTTGATCACTTGAGAATCATGTATATTTGATCACTTGAGAATCATGTATATTTGATCACTCAAGAATCAAGCATATTTGACCTGGTTGCAAGTATTATTTATTTGTTTTGATGAAAATTATAACAACTCTTGCTTTCCAGACAAGGGTTCAAACCCTGATATGTTCAAGTATTCTTTGGAGTATAATGTTGGGAGTGAGAATAGGCTCAAAGAGAAGAGACACACCATCACATATTAAGGCAAAAGAGAGGGTAGATAGATTATCTTTTACATCAGCTCCAGTAATCAGATTTACCTACGGCAACTATAGTAAGAATTGCCAATCTAGATTTGGTCACAATAGGCAATGTGACCCAGCACCAAACACACTACATGACGCATAACCTATTGTCTCTTGTGACAAAAAAGTCTCATGATAAATGTTTGGGGGAAAAAACCAAACAGCAAACTGCTTGATGACAGCATGAGTTGTCAACCTATATTGATCTGCTTAGAATCCTTTTAGCTGCACTTTATCACAATTTTTGTGTGGAACGGTTCTTGTTTTACATAAGACTAAAGACTGCACAAAGAATACCAGCTATGCTAGTGTTTGAGTTGTTCTTGATACCAAATGTGTTCAAATAAAACTAACATGACATTTTATTCTATATTAATTTTTTTTAAATATCATATTTCTACTCCATCCTTCCTGTACAATAATTTGACAAGCATTTTTCTTTCTGAATAACAAGGCCCCTCCCTCCCAACTATTTTAAATTTTCAGATATTTAACAAATTGTGGAATGATTAGTGCAGTAAAGATATTTAACAAATTGTGGAATGATTAGTGCAGTAAAGATATTTAACAAATTGTGGAATGATTAGTGCAGTAAAGATATTTAACAAATTGTGGAATGATTAGTGCAATAAGTAAAGTGCTCACTTATCAAATCAGACACAAAAAGGGTGTTGTTCTCATTTCCCGCAGCCAAAGTGAGGATAGAAATTGTTCCTCCTACCTACTGCATACTTGAGTCTAGAAATTTGAAATGACAGACACTTCGTATCCTCTGATCTGCAAAGTCTACGGGAATTTTTCATTCATCAATTCTTCCTATTTTTATATATATTTCTTTGTATAAAACAAACTTATTCATCAAAGAATTGCTTATATTTGAATCTCTGAACATGACAAATGTTGTCAGCTAATACCAGCAGACATTTAATATATGTTGTTGTTATCTTCTTGCTATTGAAGTTATTCAGCTTTGACTCTATTTTTATTTATGAAGAGTAGAATTATGTCAATGTACTTTTCATTGAGGAATTTCTACAACCAAATCATACATAGTAGTAATAACTGTCTCTTTCAGTGTGACAGTGAATCATAACTTCATTATTAAGTGATATTTGTTCATCACAGAAGCTGAACTTTGACAATAGCAGGTGACACTGATCGAGACTTGACTTCCGACAAGATGCACATTTTGTTGGGATGTTTTTTCTATACATTTTAAATTCTGACTAATTTTCTGTTTTGTTAATTCTGGACAAATGTGCTACTGATTAAAAAATTCTAGAAGGAAGTCTTGTTAAGTGGTAACACAAAATTCTAGAAGGAAGTCTTGTTAAGTGGTAACACAAAATTCTAGAAGAAAGTCTTGTTAAGTGGTAACACAAAATTCTAGAAGGAAGTCTTGTTAAGTGGTAACACAAAATTCTAGAAGGAAGTCTTGTTAAGTGGTAACGCTGTTTCTTTGCGTTCCAGAGGTCATGGGTTCCAATCTGGACAGAGTCGTTCTGTTCAAGAGTGCATTTTTTTCTAGAAATCACTAGGATTGTTGCCAGAGCTACACAGTTCATGCTTTGTGCAATATTCTCAGAAGGTGGCATGTCGTTTCTTTGGCGAAGGGCCAGGCCATATGTGTTAAACCCTGATGCAATGAAGTCTTCAGACCATCTTTAAATGGTAGAAATGAATAATCTATCAGTTTATAAGTTGCACATTGATGGAAAGCTAAGTTTGATAACAAGATAGAACATGTATGATAACAAGATAGAACATGTATGATAACAAGATAGAACATGTATGATAACAAGATAGAACATGTATGATAACAAGATAGAACATGTATGATAACAAGATAGAACATGTATGATAACAAGATAGAACATGTATGATAACAAGATAGAACATGTATGATAACAAGATAGAACATGTATGATAACAAGATAGAACATGTAATAGTAAAGTAAGTTCTCTATATCTTTTTAAAAAAATTGAATTATTGAGTATAGGATGCAAATTTTGGTACAGATTCCAGCAATATTGATGTAACAACACATGTGTGTCTGTGCTGTTATTGATGTAACAACACATGTGTGTCTGTGCTGTTATTGATGTAACAACACATGTGTTGTCTGTGCTGTTATTGATGTAACAACACATGTGTGTCTGTGCTGTTATTGATGTAACAACACATGTGTGTTGTCTGGCTGCTTATATTGTCCTATGTGTCATAGATTGTTTTAATCATTTAATTAATGTTACATTTGTTACCAAAAAAGAAAATACTAAATTGTTGAACATGTTACTGAAAATTCTTTGCTCATCCAAAGTAACAAGAGCTGGGCATGTGTTCATGTTACCTACACTAGTCACTTATATTAGCATAGTTTATTACTTCTAGAAGATATGCCATCTAATAAAATTGAATCACTTTCCAGGAATTTGGTCATGCAAGATTGAAGCTGAAAGCTAGTTTAGAAATAAAGTTCTTAATGAATGCATACACTGAAAGAAGTAACCAATAATAACACAATTTCTCCAAATTTACGACTGATTGTGTCATGAACCAAAGTCAAGTGTTTGATGAAACAAGTCATTGAAAGAGTTTTCTACTGGAGACACCTGTTTTAATCATCACAAATTTCATGTTGGTATCTGTGATTGTGTTTTTTCTTCATTGATGTCAGCTTGAATGTTTATTAAATGATATTTATGAGATTTATTCATCTTTTATTTCACATTTCTATGCCGTGTATATGCTGATATTTGTTTGAAGTTTAAAATCTTGTTTTCAGTTTGTATTGCATTTTTTAAATTATGCATTTATTTGATTGACTTTTGTTTTCTTTTCACTTGAATTTTCATATTTTTATGTTTCTGTTGGTGATAATAAGGGTCAAAACTCTACTAACAGTTGCAGTTAAAAGTCCTGGCTGTGACTGACTCAAGTCAGACTAAGATGAAGGACATAGTCTCTTGATTGGTCTGTGATATCTACATGATAGATGTCTATTTTGTTCTTGATTTTGTTTTGAAATATTTATTCAGTGTCCTACTTTTAACACTTTTCCACCATTTATTATTATATGATTTTGGTACTAAATTTATTTTAAATATATTTTTTTTTATTTGTCTAATAATCTTTTTTTCCCTTGGTGTAGAGGTTATCCATGTAGAGACTTAGTGGTGAGAAACAATGCTAAGTGGTTACGCTGTTGCTTTGCATTACAAAAGTCATCCATGTAGAGACTTAGTGGTGAGAAACAATGCTAAGTGGTTACGCTGTTGCTTTGCATTACAAAAGTCATCCATGTAGAGACTTAGTGGTGAGAAACAATGCTAAGTGGTTACGCTGTTGCTTTGCATTACAAAAGTCATCCATGTAGAGACTTAGTGGTGAGAAACAATGCTAAGTGGTTACGCTGTTGCTTTGCATTACAAAAGTCATCCATGTAGAGACTTAGTGGTGAGAAACAATGCTAAGTGGTTACGCTGTTGCTTTGCATTACAAAAGTCATCCATGTAGAGACTTAGTGGTGAGAAACAATGCTAAGTGGTTACGCTGTTGCTTTGCATTACAAAAGTCATCCATGTAGAGACTTAGTGGTGAGAAACAATGCTAAGTGGTTACGCTGTTGCTTTGCATTACAAAAGTCATCCATGTAGAGACTTAGTGGTGAGAAACAATGCTAAGTGGTTACGCTGTTGCTTTGCATTACAAAAGTCATCCATGTAGAGACTTAGTGGTGAGAAACAATGCTAAGTGGTTACGCTGTTGCTTTGCATTACAAAAGTCATGGGTTCAAATCCAAACCATAATATTCTGTTATTGAAAGCATTTTTCTCAGAGATCACCAGGATTGTGTCTGAAGCTGCAAAGATCATGCGTTGTGCAATATTCTTGGCAGGTCATATTCCATTCCTGCGAAGAAGGACCAAGCCATATGGGATCAAACCCGGTGCAGTGAAATAAATCCCTCGTCCTTAGAGCCTTTAGTTATATTTTCCACATAATAAAACAAACAGTCTCCACTTAATATAATGTTCAATCACTCTACACATTTGTTATAATTTATTTTGAAATATTGATGGAGATCTTTATTGTTAACAACATAAAAATAATATTTTGTTTGTTTCTTCATTTATTGTTTTTATTTCTTCCTATTTTAAACTGCATTTTTAGTTATCCCTCTTAACTGAGAAAGTTGAACATTTTACATATTTGGGTAGTAAAGTGTCAAACAACGGAGACACAATGAAAGAAATAAACTCTCGTATTGCTATAGCAGCTAGTGCCTTCACTAAATTAACGAATATCTGGCAATCTCAAGACTTTAGTATATGCACAAAAGTTAAATTATTTAGGTCATGTGTGATTCCTGTACTGACCTACGGTTGTGAAAGTTGGAAATCAACAAAGAAAATTGATAAGAAACTGGACAGCTTTGAGAATAAATGTCTACGAAAATTATTAAAAGTAAAATGGAGTGCTTTCGTTTCTAACAACACAGTGAGAGATAGAACACACCAACAACCCATATCAAATATAAGGAAACGAAGGTGGAAATATTTAGGTCATGTTCTTAGATCAGACGAAAAGAGACTAAATCGACAAGTCCTTATGTGGTCACCAGTTGGGAAAAGAAAACGTGGAAGACCAAAGACCACTCTTTGAAGAACCATCCATCAAGAAAGTAAACTATTGGGATGTAAAACCATACAAGATCTGCAACTGCTAGCAAAGAACCGTATCACATGGAGATCTAAAACCTCTGCCCTATGTGCCGCCTTTGGCACGAAAGGAACAAACTAACTTAACTGAACCCTTTTATACATATATATAAAACTTTTGGTTGATTGATTGATAGGACCATCATCATTGCACTTCGGTGAGTAACTATGTGTACTCCGATCTCTTTCTTACACAGGACGATGTAGCACCAGCAAGGGTTCCCCGTATATAATTATGCTTATATCAAACTGTAAGTCCATAAGAAATGATGCATGAAGAGATATATATATATATAGGCCTTTTTGTCTTTACAGACGGTCAATTGGCAAGTATTTTAATATGACAACCTCTGAGACTTCTCTCGTCTTTCAGCTCTTCTCAAAAGACTGTGCCCTTGTACAATATCGCTTTCCACACAACTCTGTCATCAGCAAGTTTTTCCCATGTGCTGGACCTATAGAAAAGTTTTGCAGGCAGTCTTATATCTGAGCAGTGGTTTGCGCTGGTGCCTCTTCCCCTCCGAAAGTTCACATAATAACATTTGTTTTGGTATGCAACAAGTTTCCATTCTTCTCACATGCCCCAACCATCTTAGTCGTCCACTGCTGAGCATGCCCATGATGGAAGGCAGGTTTGCACGTTGCAGTACTTCAGAGTTGGTTATCCTGTCGTACCACCTGATGTTCATAATCTTGCGGAGACATCGAAGGTGTCTCCTCTCGTGTCTTGTCCATGTTTCTAAGCCATATAGTAAAGAACTAATTACACAGGCTCAATATATTTGTATCTTCGTCTGTAATGTTAGTTTTGTGTTGTCCCACGCTGTTTTGATAGTTTGCGAATGTAGTAGCCGCACTCCCTACACGAGCGTTGATTTCTTTATCAAGAGAAAGGCTGGCAGTGACCATGGACCCAAGATAGCAGAATTTTGAACTGGTGTTAGATGGTTGCCATTTAAAGTGATATTTGTTGTGTTACCTCCCTGACATAAAACAACTGTTTTGGAGACACTTATAATCAGAGAAAATAAGACGCATGCCTGACAAATTATTGATTAGGCATTGCAGTGTAGCCTCACTGTTATGGAGAGAATATATTCTACCAAAATATTAAGCCCTCTAGGATGTCCATTTTGTAACAGCTTAAAATAGATAAGTGGTTGATAAGGACGATACAAAGGAGAAAGAAAATATTTTGGAGATGTAAATCGACATGATTCTCTGGAGGACATGATACCGGGCAGACCAAGAAGATAAACGTATGATGTCATAGATAAGTTGAGTATGACTTCGGCAGACACCTTACACAGGACATGTAGACACTTAGAGCTACTTTCGTGCAAACCAAATTCCAACAGGGACAAACTTGAGGAGGATGTCTCATATACATTTTGTAATGGTTAGCTTCTCTGACATAGACATTTCATATACTTTTGAAGTATAGTTTTGCTGTGTGAGTATAGTTTTGCTGTGTGAGTATAGTTTTGCTGTGTGGGGGGCCCGCTAGGGTAACAAAGAATAGTAACACTGCCACCTACAAGGCATGTCATAAGAGGCGACTGATGTAGGGACATAGGAAGCTACCCTAGTAAATAAAAGCATAGCAGAAATCAGATGTGCTGGCCTACTTGTAGGTGCATAGCTGGCACAACGTACAATTGCTCTTAGACCCAGATCACAAAGAGTGGTTTAACAAGTGGTCAATATGGAACGTTTGAAGAAGAATAAGTATATTTTATCACTTCATGTTATATCGAAATGAACATCATGGTGACATGTCGCCATCAACCACGGTAAACGAGTTGTTGAGTTTCTAGACTCCACTTACATGTTCAGTAGTTTGCCATTGCTTTCTGAATGGACAGGTTATATTGGTGTAAAAAAATAAAATACTAGTTTTTGTAACATGTAGTGTACTGTCCCATATGTTTCTTTGATCAACTTTACAAGATGGGTGATGTGGTCGACATCACGTCAGCTATCTTTGCTTCCTGTCTTTCTCTCTTACCCAAATTAGGCTGGATGGATGAAACAGCTGGAAGATCTGAAAAATTCAACTGGGGAATCTTATTGTATGTCCGCTCACCTACAAAGCAAATGTAGTGATAACTACACAGTCAATGCTCTTCATATAATATATATATATAGTGCCATAGCTATTCAATAATTTATTATTCCATGTCACTTTTTTTCAACAAAATGTTGTTGCGAAATACATCTTTTTTTTATTGATCCCTTTCTCTGGCAAAAGATGTGTGTAACCGTATGATGGTCACAATGCTTTTTCTGTAGAAGTGTTGTTTACATTTTTGTAATATCTGTTTGTCACAATGAAGCAAAAGTAGATTATCAGAATATTGAAACAAGTCTGACGTTGGTTCACATAAAAATCAGTACAACATCAATGTGTGAAATACTTTCACTTGGTGATGTGCCATTTCTGATGATTCTTTCAATTTTGTTTCTGTCGCTGTGAATATAAATGGTCAAAGCTTTATTGTGATTTCTGTTATTTATTATTCAGAAAAATTAGCATTTATTTTGGGTTTTTTTGACATTGATATGGCGAAATGTATAGAGTCAGAATTCACTTACGGAATCAGATAACAAAATGGCTGTGTGTTCATTTCACTCAGCCGATGTTCCACTAGTGAGGGAAATAATTGGAACTCCTACCTCCTGCATACTTGGGTCTGGAAATGTGAAGTGACAAGTACTTCATACCCTATGGTCTGTGGCGGCTATGTGGCATTTTCATTTATCTAATTTCCTTTTGTTTTTAACATTGATCTAATTTCTTGTTTAGTTACTATTTTACCTATGTATTACCTGTGATGACACAGTACCATGAGAGAAGACATAACCTTCTAATACTGCATATTGTAATATACTAATAGTAATGAAAACTAACTTATCATCAGACTGTCATACATAGCTTTTCTTTGCTTGTATCTTCTTCTTTGTTTCTCAATTTGTATTACCTGTGCTTGTACCCTTAGTGTGCTTGTACCATCGCTTGTACCCTTAGTGTGCTTGTACCATCGTTTGTACCCTTAGTGTGCTTGTACCATCGCTTGTACCCTTAGTGTTCTAGTACCCTTAGTGTGCCTGTACCCTTAGTGTGCTTGTTCCATCGCTTGTACCCTTAGTGTGCTTGTTCCCTTAGTGTGCTTGTACCATCGCTTGTACCCTTAGTGTGCTTGTACCATCGCTTGTACCCTTAGTGTGCTTGTACCCTTAGTGTGCTTGTACCATCACTTGTACCCTTAGTGTGCTTGTACCCTTAGTGTGCTTGTACCCTTAGTGTACTTGTACCCTTAGTGTGCTTGTACCATCGCTTGTACCCTTAGTGTGCTTGTACCATCGCTTGTACCCTTAGTGTGCTTGTACCCTTAGTGTGCATGTACCCATAGTGTGCAACTTACAATGTCTCAACTAGTTCTAGTTAAGCTGTCTAGTCCCATGAAAAACAACTGTTCATTGTTCTATGAACTAGATAGTAATAGCATTTATTTGTGAAAGAGTAATATTTGTTTTATGCTAATAGATAATCAAGGTGCCTTGTAGTCAAGTATAAATATAGTGTAGACTTATGTTGTTAACTTGATGGTATTTGTTGTTTATATATATATATATGTATTTTATACATATTGTGTTGCTGATAACATGTTGAAACATTGCTGTATAATCTAGATTTACATAGATGTGCTGGCTATGAGTTGCATGTTTTCTTTTATTGAAACATCTACTTTTAACATCCGATACTTGAACATAATGTTTTACTCATCATCAGATACTTTTTTTTTCTGATGTCTTCATTGAGAAATGAAGACATCAGGAAAAAGTGGTACAACATCAGTACTAGACTTCATCAATAAACAACAAATTAAATGGTTCGGCCACGTAAGCAGATTATCATCAAACAGTGCACCTCAAAGAGCAATGCTGCTCCGATACAATTGGTATGAAGCAAAAGGCCGGCCACGCAAAAGATGGACCTCAGAGATAACAGAGGTGACGAAAGAAACTATCTACGGCGCATACTAGGCCCGTTTAGAAATCTCTTCCTGACCTGACGCTGTGAGGCAAACAGGATTTGAGAAAGAAAGAAAGGTGCTGTGCCGGCTGGCTAGGCGATCATGAATCTCTACAAATCTCTGTCCCTGATGTTTGCTATCATCTCAGATGTAGACGCTCTTCTGTGACATGAAGTTAGGCTATCGTAAATTTTCTCCCTCTGTCTCATCTCCCCTCGTTGATTTTACCATTTGTCACAATGTGTTCTAAGCCTCCTTCTCATTACATGTCCAAAAAATGATGATTGCCTCTTTCTTAAGTTGATAATAAGCTTTCTCTGTTGTGGTCTTATTCAACACCTCCACATTAGCAGTTTTAGCAGTCCATGGAATTCTCATCATTCTTCTGTAAAACCACATCTCTGTGGCACTCAGAGATTTTGCTGTCTGTTTGTTTATCGTTCATAACTTGCATGTGTATGTCAGTATTGGTTCTATGTAGCACTGAATAACTCTCATTCTGATGCATCTGTATGTCAGTATTGGTTCTATGTAGCACTGAATAACTCTCATTCTGATCTCAATTGTCTATCTGTTTGTTTATCGTTCATAACTTGCATCCGTATGTCAGTATTGGTTCTATGTACTTACTTACTTAATCCTGTCATGCCTAGCGACACATGGGGCTTCAGAAAGGACTTTCCATGCTCTCCTGTCCCATGCAACCTTCAGCACAGAGCCCCACGTCAGAGATGCGGTGTCCAGTTCCTCTTCCATCATGCGCTCCATGTTGTCCGTGGTCTGCCTTTCTTTCTCTTTCCTTCTGGTGTCCAAGTGAGGCTACCCTTGCAGGCATTTCTTGTCTCATTCTCATAACATGTCCGAGCCATTTCCATCTTCTCTTTTTGAGTATGTCATTCATTGCCTCTTGTCTTGTATCTTGGAGTAGTTGGTTATTGGATATTTTTACTGGCCAAAAGATTCCCAAGATTCTGCGAAGACAAGAGTGGTGGAAAACTGACAGCCTGCTAGTATCTCCTTTGGTCATCCTCCAACATTCCGATCCGTAGAGCAAAACTGGCAAAACAATGCTTTTATAGAGTTTAAGCTTTGTGGTCCTATTGTAGATTTTGGACTTCCATACTGGTTTCATTCTGGCAAAGCGGTTCTGGCCTTACTTAGACGTGATTTTATATCTTCCTCTGTGCCACCATTTAGTGTCAGTACGCTACCAAGATATGTAAACTGCTCAACCCTTTTCAGTATTTGGTTGTATGTAGCACTGTATAACTCTCATTCTGATCTCAATGGACAGTGATTTGTTGCATATAATGCTTCTTATTTTCTGGAACACATCTTTGGCCTACCCTATTCTGCTCTTTATTTCTGATCTGCTTCTGCCATCTGATGTTTTACACACACACAAAAATATGCTTGCTTGTTCTGAATTATTTTCACTAAGTGTATGGGATTGTCTTCTTCATAATTTGTCGATTGTTTTTTTTTTTTGGTTACATTCAGCCACAATGAACTTAGGCATAGTCAGGGCACCTAATAGGACACCGCTGACTAATTTTTGCATGAATGCTTGTTTTCCTTATCATCGGTGTCCTTATCAATCAGAAAACTACAAATACGATATAATATGTGCAGATTGGAACAAGTTGTCATTCTGCACCTTAGAACAGGACACAATTGACTCTGCAGCAACATAAATACGAAATTCAAGATTAGCAATTCAGCCTGTGTACATGTCGACAGGCACATCAGACTGCAGAGCAAATACTTTAAAACTGCCCCAATAAGATATATTAAGGCAAGCTCACTGGCCTAACGAAACAACGCTTGACAGAAAACTACACAGACCTCTGTGTGAGCTACAAAAGACACTGAAATTTATACAAGAGACAATATTTCAAGTGAACAAAAAGAAGGAGGATCAGTGCCCCTCGTTATTCAGCCCTACTTCAACTTCTCAGGTGCTTCTCAGACACAACAATCAGGAAACCTGTAGTCCAACCGTGTGCACACTGAACATTTTGTTTGCCATAAGTAAGTCTCAAACCATGAAATTAGAATGACACATGGTTACTAGCAAAGCGTGTTATCAACTTCGCTATTGGGGCCCCAACTATTTTATCGCGTTGTCTTTCAGAGTATTTTTTTTCTTTCAAGTCTTATGTTCATTTTTCAGTAGAAGAGTTCTGCTTAAGTAAAATACTCTACAAATTTATGCGTAGAACTAAAGGTTGTGAAATTCAAAAATTTAAACAACTGATAGCAGGCAACATCAGGTATGATGATGATGTTGTATTGTGTTGCAAAATCAGGCTGGACTATTTTAGCTCATGTGTAATGGTAGGATCATTGCCAAATAGTCACTGGAATCATCAGCATGCAAGGAACTCGATAGCAAAGTTGGTAACACTAACTGCTAGTGACCATGGACATTTTGGGTTTCAAGGCCAGCTCGGCTAAAATTTATTATTTGCACATTGTAAGCGGCTGATTACAGGAGGCTCTGATCTTTTGCTTTGGATCTAATTTCCATTACTTCTGAAATCAAAGTACAGCTTACCTGAATGAAAATCTTCACACAAAAATCAGTCAGAGGTGACATATTAGGTGCCATGAGTACACCTGAAGTCATAATAGATTTTTATTTAAAGTCAACATTCATATCCTTCAACATCTGCTTGGTTGAGACTGAACATCTTTGAGCTTGCTCGGAGTACTATGACAATTTCAACATCTGCTTGGTTGTTGAGACTGAGCATCTTTGAGCCTGCTCGGAGTACTATGACAATTTCAACATCTGCTTGGTTGAGACTGAGCATCTTTGAGCCTGCTCGGAGTACTATGACAATTTCAACATCTGCTTGGTTGTTGAGACTGAGCATCTTTGAGCCTGCTCGGAGTACTATGACAATTTCAACATCTGCTTGGTTGAGACTGAGCATCTTTGAGCTTGCTCGGAGTACTATGACAATTCAGTAGGCAATAATTTGTAACAAATTTGTTGTTTAACTAGCTTTTAACTCAATCTCTTGAATATATATTTTCATTATTATGTATTAACTTCTTTAATGTGATTCTATCTTTATTAAATGGACATTTTTGTGATTCAAACATTACTATCATATTTATTTTATCTTTTTTATTTTGTTAAACATAGAGCTGCAACTGCCGCTTGCCATACTTTCAAATGTTAGGCTGTTATCTTCGGTTCTGCTCAGATCTGCAATTGCTGCTTGCCATACCTTCTCATTTTATATTGTAATTTTCAGTTCTGCTTACGAAACAGCAGACTTGGATGTCTCCCTGTGCTAGTAGACTTGATGTAAATATATCTGTAATAATTGATGCCAGTTTGGATTCTGTTAATTGCTTTCTGTTATAAATATAGTAGTTCATAATTGCTAATATAAATATTTTCTGCATTTATAAACATTATATTATTGATATATTTTCTGCTGCCCTCATAAACAAATTCATTGTTGGTGTTTATCTTGAACATGTTTAAAATGTGCAACTTTGCTTAGAGAACAATAGTAGTTTCAGAGGTAAGGAAACATCAAGAGAGGAATGAATAAATGTGTTGTGTAATATCAAGACAATCAATCAAGTGTCATGTCTATCGGCATAGACGATCATGTCTCTCCACAACTCTCTCTCCTTGGTGTAATTAATCAGTAGACCTACTGACAGTATCAAACCATGATGTCAGACCATTCAACATCTTCAAGACAAAAACATCAAATTTAAGGCATTTGCTTCACAAATTTTGGCACAAAGACAACACTTGATTTGATTACAGATATTTGTAGTGTTTGATTTTGTTTAATCTCCATCTATTTGTCTAGTTTTAGAATTTATTTTCATGAAAAATATTTTATTTTTATCACATTTATTACTGGTGTGTGATCATGTGCATTGATACATTTCTGGTCTCTATGGCAAGAGAGTGAATAAAGATTATTAACTCTGTATCATGGGTTCTGTTTTTAGGGGTGAAAGATTAGAATCCCTACTAAGCTTTCCTCCTCCATGTGGAACATAGGACTACAACTATTGCTGTCCATTTAAATATATTTTTGGCTATCACTGGTCATATCTGCTCATGAGTCTCTGATCTCTGCAGCTGGTCTTCACTAGGTATTCTTTAGCATTCCCACTCTTCTCCCAGTTGGGATTATTTCCAATCTATAACTATATTTCTAATCTGTAACCAACATCAAGAAGAAGGGGTAGACCAAATAAAGGATGGAATGATGGAGTTACAGACATCTTAAAACTCCACAATACCACATCATATCAAGCGACCGAGCATGCACTATCCCATAAACCGATCATCAGTTGAACATGCTACGCTTAACGGCAAAAATGCAGAGAAGGACAAAAGAAAGAAAGAAGATCCAACATTATGCTATCAGTGCCAAACCTGACAGCGCTGACATCACACGATAAAAGAAAACTAGTCATGACTGAGATGAAGTGACTATGCAGAATGCTGGGAGTATCAAAAAGAGGCCGGTTTAGAAATGAAGACATCAGGGAAAAAGTGGGTACAACATCAGTACTGCCTGCCTCAAGACAACAGGTTGTCCGCCTCAAGCAGCAATGAACTGCTGTCCAGTGTTTACAAGCTTCATCTGCCCGATATTTGTATAGAATTTTTCCATAACTTATAGGGCCTGCAGTTTCCAGCCTGCACCACAAGAAGGTGGTGTTTACTTGTAAGAGCAGAGTTCATCAGCAGGATGCTAATTTTCATCTTCCAACGAAAGCTATCAGATCCTGGCAATCCAGTCATGCCTCTACCTTTTAAAATATATGATTAAGATTAATGTATACACAGAATAATCATATCTTTTGCTAAAATGTTATCAGAAAATCAAGAAAATTTGACAAAGTTTCAAAGTTTTGTTGTAGATATATTTAATAATTGTATTAAATCTTGAGTTAGTAATATTAATTGTAAGTTAATTTGTCTTTCTGTTTAATGAGAACCTGTAAAAAAATATCATATTTTCTGATCATGCAATATCATTCTGAGTGATCAACAATGTCAGAAATAAAAGTGTTCAATATTTGAGTGATTAGTTCTCAGAGTTTATCAACTTATACATCATGTCGTCTAGTCTGCTTGATTTATTCTTAGATATGGATTTTATTTCGAACTTTTCCTGGCATGTTATATGGTAGCAAGTTGTCTTAGTTTGACTTTACCAGTTATCAAACCAGCTTTCAAAACCTCTCTTCTTCGTTGAATGCTCCATATCGACCACTTGTTAACCACTCTTTGTGATTTATATGTGGTGATCCAAGACTAAGCGCGATTGGTGCCAGTTATGTGCCTACAAGTAGGCCAGCACATCCGATTTCTGCGACACTTCTTATTTACTAGGTATCTTCCTAGACCGCAACCTCAGTCGCCTCTTGTGACATGCCTTGTAGCGCACAGTGTTACTATTCTTTGCTCCCCTTGCGAACCCCGGGTAACACACGGGCGCAGAACCTGTCTCTGGTGAGCTCCTCCCAGTCTAGTCTATTCATGTCAAGCTCTTTCAAATAATGTCTGCATGTGTCCTTGTAACGATGGAAGGATTGCACCACAGTTCTTTTGTGAGAGGCCAGCTCCCCATATAGAATATCATTTGGGATCTGGGTCATGTGGTTCAACCATCTTTGGCGGATGTTGGCTTATATTCGTTCTCATCAACTAAGTTAACCACTCTTTGTGATCCTGAGACCCGTTCTGTCTTCCCCAACTATCCTTTGGTGTCTTACAGACGGGATAGAAGTCTTAAGGATATGTTGGTACACAGTCGCCTTAAGTCCAATATCCAGACTCATTTTGGCACTGTCCAGTGTGGTCGTCGGCGTTGCAACACGTGTGCTTATGTGATACAGACGCGTACTGTATCTTTCCTTTAGGCACGTTTCTTATTGACGATGGGTTCACATGCGAGTCCCGTAATCTTATCTATGCCATTATCTGTAAGCGGTGTAACAAGGCTTATATCGGCGAGACAGGCAAGAGGCTCAGTGACCGATTCGCCCAACACTTACGCGACATACGCCAATGCTCTGTGACCCTGTAGCCACCCATTTCAATGATACTGGCCATTTAGGTGCTCACGATGTCCAGGTCACAGCCATCCGATCATGTTCCTCGGATGATCGCAGTCGATTTGCTCTGGAGAATCGGTTGATTTCTTTGTATGGTACCTTGCGACCACGCGGGCCTAACGTATTACATTCTTATGCTTCTTAGTACTTTCTCTTCCCATGCTTTGTAATCTATATGGGTATATGTTGCATGTATTCATGTTATATTCCATTCTTATGCTTCTTAGTACTTTCTCTTCCCATGCTTTGTAATCTATATGGGTATATGTTGCATGTATTCAAGTTATATATTTACTAGATGTTTCATTGTTTCTTTTCCTTTCTATTTCTAGTTTTTTTGTGTGTTTTTGTGTTACATTTATTTCGTTATTCGTTTTTATTCCAGATTTTCCTTAGATACGTTTGTATTTGGTCGTCCATTTGTGTTTCATTTTAATTTGTCACTCCTGTTTGTTCGTTTGCTTGATAAAGGCCTTGTTGGTCGAAACGTTGCTGTATTTTGTCATTGTTTTTGTAATTTGTAAAACTACAGTACTTTGTAATTACGTGTTTTGTGATCTGTGCGATTTACGCCGATAACATGCTTACGCTGCGCCCCCCATCCCCTGCGCTTAACCCCTCTGGCATGTAAGACAGACTGATCTAGATTTCAATCAACATGTATACACAATATCCAACCAGGTCACAAATTTGTACCAACTGGTAACTAAAATTGTACAAACTGAAAATCCCCACTTTAAAGTACCACATCTGGAGTTAAACTGTAGCATGGTTACGGTTGTTGAGGCCTTTCGAATGAGAACTGCTCATTAAACAATTATTTTGTTTAGTTGATTATTGGCTCTATTAAGGCTCCCACCCCTTGATCACGATAAATTGGGCACTACACTTTGATGTATTTATGAACTTCATGTATTTCATATTATCAACAAATAAACAGATACAGGTATTAAGAGCTTCCGAAAAACAAGTAGACAAACACGGGACTCGAACCACTTACCCTAGTCCTTACGACACCAATCGCCTAGCCTAGCAATACGAGCGTCCTTACGTACACAACCAATGAGCCATTCTTTTTAAAAATGACTCACGGGGAGTGTCTTTCTCAGACGCTTGTTATTACCAGACACAGAAACAATCAGGTAGGGTTCGTTAATAGTGTTTGCACAGGCACATGCTATGAGCTTGTTGTGCTTGTATATATTAGAGACGACACAATATCACACATACACACATGTATACACAACTTTCTATCTCCTTCATGAAAGTCTGCGATAATAATTTGCGGGCATGGCTGATTAAAGCAATAGCACAATAGTGGTTGCACAACTTTAAATTCCATTTATTTTGGGTGGAAAAGTTTATTGATCTTTTCGGTGCCCTACTCTATTCCAGATTTGTATGTATATTGAATGATGATGGTCCTATCAATCAATCAATTAATCAATCGTGCATATTTATAGAACATAGATTCCCAAACTTTTTCTGCCCACCACCCACTTTGCACAACATAAACTTTGTAACGCCCTCCACATTATAACAGTTTGCCAACGCCCCCTCCCACATATATGCATGCTCTGTTTTCTCTTTGACCAAGAAAATTGATATATATTTGTGTAATACATGGTCAATTTTCAAATGATTAAATGCATGAAATAGAAAATTGATGAAAAAATGGATTGTGTACGACGGGCATCATATGAATTAAAATGCAGAATTAAAATTTTAAATGATTATTCAATCCCAAAATCACGAAAATAATTTATTTAATATTTATTATTAACTTCTTATTTAAGGAGCCACCAATCACTAATCGCCTGAACACCCCCAAATTCTTCTGAACCCACTATCGCCCCTAGAACGCTTCAGCGCCCACTGGGGGGTGGTACCACCTACTTTGGGAAATGCTGTGATAGAAAATGTGAACACCAAGCTTCCCATAGTTCTTGGATTATTTCAGATGACATATGGTTGTGAGAATGGACCATTGACAAAGTGGCGGAGAAGATCATTAATGCCTTTGAATGCAAATGCTACAGAAGAGTACTTAGAATGTCATGAACAGAGAAAAGAACATATGCTTATGTTCTGCAACAGAGTTTATTAAAAAGAGTTTTGGCTATTGAAGAACATAAAATCAAGGAAAATTAAATATTTCTGACACATCAAACGATATGAGTGCCCAGAGAAGATAATTTTGGAGTGAATATTGCCTGGGAGAAGAACAAGAGGAAGACCTAGAAGACGATGGGTGCAAGATGTCATTGACGATCTGAGAATGACTGCTGCTGACGCCGGACAACTTGCACAGAACAGAGTTTTTCAGGTCTGCTGTCATGGGATCCAATTTCCGGAATAGACAAGCTACTTGATCATGATGATAAATGATATCATGACATCCTAGTTTCTACCCCGTCTTCAGACTTTCTATTGCTGAACGTACTTTCTCTAACATAGGTTGTTGTCTCTTACTCCCCATCATCTTGTCTAGATTATTTATGGTGTCTTCATACATATTTCTACACTACTTATTCCATTTTTCTAGTATCTCTTTGCCTTCTGTTAGTGTGTTTTCATTTTGTCAACACATTTATGTAGAAAATTCTCTAGAATGTTGCCCCGAAATTCTGTATCAGTTATCGATTTCCAGAGACTAGTGTATGCGCCATCATTCTGAGATATTGCTCGTCCATTGTGCGGATACATCTAATTCCATTCGCGTATTCTACTACCTAAATTGCATGGTAGCTTCCCTTCGATCCCTACCTGTTTTGCCAGATTACCATAGTACAAAAACAATACACAGCAGCGTTTCGACCAAAAGGCCTTTATCAAGCAAAGGTTACACTAGAAGTGAGGAAATTCTCTTCTTACACATCACGCAACTTATAGAATCAAAGGGTTATAATAACTAAAATGACCAGATGGTCACTGCCAAATTGATTATGTCCCCTCACGTATTAATTTACTTCTTTTTTGCGATCGCTCGCTGTGCATTCAGATGTTAGCCATGTCGCCTGCATTTGCGTCACTTACAAGAGGTGAGGAAAATGAAGACGCTACTTTGATTAGATGGGAAGCATAAGAGCTGAAGAACAAGAAGATACTGCCTGGATTTGACGTGAAGCTAATAGATCATGAATGGCAATTACCAGAGCTCAAGGAAGTGAAGACGTTTACTTTGAATAGACGGGAAGTATTACAAGAACCACCCGAACATTTAAATCGTTTATGGACGACATAGCCGATTCAAACAATTTCTTTAAAAATATCCTAAATACAATTCATGTTTTTATATGACATCTCTTGGAAGGAACGGCTTACCCAATTCCTTATCAAGGATTAATTAAATTTTCACCTGTGCGAAGCCGGGTTAATTAGCTAGTCATAAAAACAAGGAAAATTAAATATTTCGGACACATAAAATGTCATGAGTGTCTGGAGAAATTAATTTGGGAAGGAATGGTGCCTGGAAGAAGAACGAGAGGAAGACCTAGAAGACGATGGGTGCAGGGTGTCATTGACGATTTGAGAATGACTGCTGCTGATGAAGGCCAACTTGGAAGAACAGTTTTTCAGGAATACTGTCATGGGAGCCAAGTTCCGGAAGGGGCAAGCCACTTGATGATGATGATGTGTTGTTCGAGATATTTAAGAGTGATTTTTCCTGACGAGAACTGCAGTTCACCGGAAACTATATCGCCTGACGCAAGCGCACATTGACCTTGCATGCCGTTCTGTTGGCGTTTTACTTGTATGAGAATTATTGTAGACCACACGTGCAAGTAGAGTTCCCTTTTGTAGGCGACTATACAACTGAAATAACGCAAACATTACATTTACAATGTCGGGGATATCTAAAAATGTGAGTAAAATAGACTCCTGTTCATTTGTGAAATAGTACTACTATTAGTATTAGCAGTACCGGACCGTGTACGAGTAAAGTTCAGTAGGACTGAGTAGCCTCGTAGTACCACTACTACACTAGCTAAGCTAGCAGACTCTAGCGCTAGTGTAGTACCACTACACTAGCGCTAGAGTCACTGGTCAGTGCTAGCTTAGCTACTAGCTAGGTTATAGCGTCTTCTAAGATTCTGTCCACAGATCACCGACAAAGCAAAATGACCAGTTATCAATAATAAGGACATTGATTGATTGAAAACGTTATAAATTTTACCGTTTGCATTTTCATTTACCAATGCTCTGTAATTAACAACGGAAATTGTACGGTATTTAGTATGAAGAAATGCGACATATTACTTACTACACTTTACACAACTACTAGTACAACTACTGTTGTCAGTGTCTTCTAGTGTCTCTTATTAACCCCTTGTTTACCAGTGGTTATAGGATAAACTGCACAGCCTATCCCAAGTGTTTTTCTGCATTTCTACCAAGTTACTACCAACTTATTTGAAAATTTAATAACTCTGTTATTTTTTGGAATATTTGTTTGAAATTTTGATATAAAATATGTATGTGTATGTTTTGATAATAAAAATTGTGTTTGTACTGCTTTATTGTTTATTTTTTGTTTTAAAAAAAAAAAAAAAATGGCCGCAAAAATTCTGGTATTTTAGCATAAATAATAATGTAAAACGACATAAACATACATTCAGACTTACCACAAGTCACATCCAGTATATAGCCTTCGAATGATAATCCTCAAAGCATTCCCCCAAGCACAGGCCTGGTTTGGAGGGGCAGGAGCGGCAGTAAAAGCGAGACTCCTTTCGCTTTTTTTTTTTTAGGCACACTCTACAGGGCTTGTATGGTTTAGCTTTCTGTGTTGGGGGTAGCATATAAATGTAATGCTTTTCAATCATTCGAACTGCATCAGCATCACCAGTGTTGACAGAGACTCTGCCAGGTACAGGTACCGTTGGAGGAAGGCCATTGTTGAACATCCATGATGCAGCAACTGACTCGAGGAAATCAAGAAATCTTTTTGAATATCCAGTCTTCTTGGCAAGAATGAAAGCATTCTCTCTCTCTCTTGCCTTTTACCCGGGTTGGGGCATAGGCCCTCAACCAACTCATGCCAAGTCTTCCTATCTCTAGCTATCTCCTGCAGCTCCCTCCAGCTCTTCTTTATATTGTTGATCTCCGCCTCCAAATCTTGTCTCCATGTATTTCTCGGCCTCTCCTTCTTTCGCTGTCCCTGCGGGTTCCAGGCAAGGACCCTTCTTGTTATATTCCCTCCGGTTTTCGCAAAGTGTGTCCTATCCAGCGCCAGCATCTCTTTTTAACCTGTTCGCTCACTGGAATCTGTCTTGTTCTCTCCATAAGCTCCTCATTTGTGACCCTATCATACCATCTTATTCCCTCTATTCTCTGCAGACACCAGTTGATGAATGTTTGCAATTTATGCGCTATTGTTTTAGTTGTTCTCCATGTTTCTGACCCATACAGTAGAACTGCTTTAACATTAGAGTTAAATATCCGAATTTTTGTTCTAGATTTGATTTCTTTGGACTTCCAAATGTTTCCCAGTGCAATGAAAGCTCCTCTTGCCTTCTGTATTCTTATTTTAACATCTCTATCTGTTCCACCCTCTTTGTCTACGTTGCTGCCCAAATATGTGTATGATTCTACCTCTTGAAGTGGGATTTCCCACAGGGAGATCGAGTTGTCGTTTGTTTGGTTAATTCTCAATATCTTTGTTTTTCCCTTATGAATGTTCAGCCCTAGTTGCTGGGACCTTTGATTCAATGTGTTTAGCTTATCCTGCATCTGATTTCGCGTATGTGACAGAAGGGCTATATCATCAGCGAAGTCCAGATCATCTAGTTGCTCTGTCAGAGTCCATTGGATTCCATTTCTGGTGTTAGTTACTGTGGTCTTCATAATCCAGTCTATTGTCAGTAAGAACAACAAAGGTGATAGAAGACATCCCTGACGCACTCCTGTTTCTATTCCCAAAGTATCTGTTAGTTTACCTTCATGAAGAACTCTACATTTCATATCTGTATATGTTGCTTTTATTAGGTTAATAATTTTTTTGTGGGATTCCATAATGCCTCATTAATTTCCAAAGGGTTTTCCTATCAATACTGTCAAAAGCCTTCTCATAATCAACAAATCCGATATAAAGTGGGGATTTCCATTCAATACTTTGCTCTATTATTATACGTAATGTGGCTATCTGGTCAGCACAGGATCTATTTGGTCGGAAGCCTGCCTGTTCATCTCTTAGCTTTATATCGATGGCATCTCTCAGTCTCTCCAGGATGACTCTGCTTAGTATTTTCCCAGGTACTGACAACAGCATTATTCCCCTATAGTTTTCACACTTCTGAAGGTCCCCTTTCTTTGGTAGCTTCACCAGGTATCCTTCTCTCCAGTTTGCTGGTATTTCTTCGGTCTCCCAGATTCTGCTAAATAATTTATACAGTATTTCTGTGGATGAAAGCATTACATGCTGCCAATTGAAGACAATGGAAAAAAAGTTTCTTGGTCCACTTGAGAGACTTCCTGGTGCAGTCATAAGGCTGTATCAGCTGATCATGTTTGTCAACACCTCCCATGTTCCTGTTGTACTGGGTTGATACTTTGGGCCTGCGGGTGATCCCCTTATTCCTGGTATCAGGAATTTCATCCTCCGCATGCCCATGAACAGTGGACAGTAGATGGACTACTTTTGTACTGTGGTACTTGGTGGCCACAACTTTTCCGTCACCACAGATGGCAGATGAGGCCCCTTTATCCAGCTGAACTAGTTGCAACTGCTCCGGATGCCCTTCCCACACGGATTGTGCCGCAGGCAAGAGTTTGTTTCTCTAGCAGGTAGAGAAACAGTCGCAAACTAGTGTACCAGTTGTCGCAGTACACATGGTGGCCTTTGCCTAGCAGGGGAGCAATGAGGTACACAACCATCCGCTCGCTCACTGACAAGTGTTCAGCATCAGCAGGAATAACCTGCTGGATGTCGCTCACGTTGTCTTCTTTGCCTGCGTAGATTTTGAATCTATAACAATAACCACCACTGCCACTCACTTCACCATCCGACTCACAGCACAGGTAGATTTTTATGCCAAACCTGGCTCGCTTGAGTGGGATGTACTGTCGAAATAGCAGACGGCCTTTCCATAGTAGTAGACTTTCATCCACACACACATCACGGCGAGGTTGATAAACTTGTTGAAATTTGTCGAATAAGTGGTCAACAACAGGCCGGATCTTGTACAGGCGGTCATATGCAGGGTCATCCTTGGCAGGCAAGTGTGCATTGTCATTGAAATGCAGGTATTTCAAAATATCTGTTCCGTGACATCACAGAGCGGAATGCTGGCAAATTGTAGAGAGATTTTGTCGACCAGTAGTTTCGGATGTTTGGGAGTTTTATTATCCCCATCAATAGGGACATTCCTAAAAACTTTTTCATCTCAACATAGTCGACTTCTTTCCACTGAAATTTTGCCAGCTTCTCTGGATTCAAACCATCCCTGTACTGCTGTGCATAGAGGTTAGTCTGCAGAACTAGGTTGTTCACAAAATTTTCATTGATGAACAGTTCTACAAACTGCGCCTCTGTAAATCCATCAGTGTTACACTGGAGGCCTGGAACACTTTCAAATAGTATATCTGGATTAGGAGATTGATGTCCTGCATCAATCCAGTTATCTATACTATCGTTAGTAGTATTTCCAGCACCAGCAACACGACGATAACCTCCTCTAGTGGCTCTAGCAGCAACAGGCAGTCCTCTGCCACGCCCTCTTTGAATTGTTTGGGCACCTTGTATGGCTTCCCTTTGGTTACCACAACCTCCAGGTCTTCCTAGTTGTGAACCCTGTTCACTATTACTAGTTCTAGTAGTACTTGCTACTCGCTCAGTACTAGTACTTGCGACAGGGTCGGTTCTAGAACGCTTGCTTGGACGTAAATCACATTCATGAGTAATAGTATCAGTATCACTATTTTCGTTTTCAGTGTCACTCACCTGTACATCAGAATTTTCAGAATCTGAGTGAACAGATTCACTTGATGAGAATATATCATCATCTCCGCTATCTACATCGTTGAATATGTCGTCAGCACCATATGACAACAACGCTAAAGCTTTTTGTGTTGGTGTAATCGTTCTGGAAGATTTTCTAGACGCCATTTTGCTTGAACTTCTTTTGACAAAGAGAAACACTCTTTCAAAGTTATAAATAACCTTCGAGGACTAAAAACTGACCAATGACAATGTTTTATATAAAGGAAGGTATCCCCATTGCTATAGATAGTCTATTGTTGCAGTAGTTCCCCATTTACTTTAGTAGTACCCCGTATATTTTGCCGATGAGTTTACTACGTGACCCTCACGTAGTGGATATGGCCGACGCCATTTACTACGCACCCTCACGTAGTGGTAAACAACGGGTTAACTTCACTGATATAGTAGCCCCTATGAAGAAGTGTTAATTTGACGTTAATCCTTCTGAAGGTTATATAAGTTCAAATCCAGACGGAGAGTCCTATATTATACTATATACCATTTTTTCATGCGATACCTAGAATTTTTGCTAGAACCATGGAGTTCATTCTTTATGCAACACTATCTTCAGATGTCATGCAAATTCTGCTGACAGGGACGGAACCATATGGGGAAACCTGGTGCAAAGATCTTAAGTCTTTGAACGCTCCATATCGACCACTGCACTTGTCAACAACTCTGTGATCTGAGCCTAAGAGCGATTGTACGTTGTGTCAGTTATGTGCCTACAAGTAGGCCTGCACATCCAATTTCTGCGCTGCTTTTTATTTACTAGGGTAGTATCCCTAGGGCCTACATCAGTCACCTCTTAGGACATGCATTGTTACTCATTGTAGATTGCAGTGGTACTGTTCTTTGCTTCCTATGGGCCCCAGCACCACACAGGCGAGATCTTAAATGAAGTAAATCCTTCTTCATATCTTGAAACACATGAATAAAAGACAAATGATGGAAGATGTGAAAAAAATGTTTCAAGAGTAACTCAATGAATAGGAATGGTCAAAAGTAGATGTAATGATAATCATTCAATGACATGGGCCGGACAAATTACTAACATCCAATCAAATAAGTATACAAGTTTATCTGTTTTAGTTTATATTAAATGTGATTAAATTCTTATAACACAGGCAAGTTTTGGTTAACACAAGTAAAACTTCTGACTGATATGTATTTTTCCTGTGGCAGCATATAAATATGAATGGGAATCATGGACCACAAAACTGTAAAAGTCAAAATCTAGTTCCTTGAAACAAAGTGCTACTTACTTACACTACTGCTACTCACACTACTGGTAGAGTAGTACATAAATATTTTCAGAACACAATTTTTGGAGTTTTTTTTATAGAGAAAAACAATCAAACAGTGAGTTTACAAGACCTTTGCATGAAGTCTCATGGAACTGACCCAGAAACATTGGCTCATAAATATAATTCTTTTGTTACATTAAACGTCACAGTGGTTTGAAGAGAACAGTGAGTAAATGGAGGGCATTGTTCCTGTAAGATGAGACAGGGTCAGAGTGATCAAGACAGGGACATGAAAGATATTTAAAGAGCATTAAAGAATCTTGGAGGAGGCAGGGAACTTGTTTGAGGTCTGGAATTAAAGTGTGGACTGATGAGAACGACATGGCAAAGGACATGCTAAATGATGATTAATGTCTATTAAACTACTCTATAATCACCAATTGGGCATCTGTAGCTTAAGCGGTAGTGAAGCTTGATCACAACCCAAGCATGCCTGGTTCAAACTCCACAGCCAACAGTCGATTTTCAGAACAGGAAAGGTATTTCTGAAATGTAGGTCATATTATTTGTTGATGGCGGGAAAATCTGAAACTGTTTGGCTAATCAATTGATTACTGATCATCACTGAAGACACTTTCATTGAAATGTCAGCATTAGCACATGACAAGGCGAGTACCATTTTGTTTTTTTTGGTGGAATCATGGCATACTGGAAAGAAAACGGAAATGATAGTGTCTTTCAACCCTTGTTTTTTAAAACCCCAAATCGTTAATGGAATAAACCTCATGTAAATTTTTGCGCTTGGAAATCACCGGACACCTGAAACTTCCGAACTCAGGTCTCCTTTGTTTGGGGTGAGATAAATGAAAGTACCAAGTTTCTTGTAAGACATTACTAAAGAAGGAAGGCATTGATTGATTACTACTTGTAGTGACATTTCTAATTAAACTTGATAACGTTAAATGAAGAATAAAGGGAAAGGCCTAGTTTCCCTGATGGACACTGAAATAGAAGCAAACCAAATAACAAAATACTAAAAAATAATATATCATTATGATCATCATATCCCCTGCAAAAACAACACAATCACAACAGCAGAATATGGTAGCATGAACCACAATGTACCAATAGTGACACATTGTTTTTCTGTTGTGATACAATCGTCCTTCAGTAGGCAACACACTACACATGATAACAGATCAGATGTAGTAGTCTTCTTTCCTCTAACACTTTACGACTGTATAACAGTGTGTGAGTTTGTTGTACTAGTTGGGTGCCTATGGTCCCATAGGCATGCAGACCCATTTTCTACATGCCTTTTATTCAGGTTTGCCACAAGAACCGCCGTGTGTTGCCGGGCCCACAAGTGGTGCAAAGAATATTAACACTGCACCCTACAAGGCATGTCGTAAGAGGCGACTGAGGTAGGAGCCTAGGAAGCTACCCTAGTAAATAAAAGCGCCACATAAATCGGATGCGCTGGCCTACTTGTAAGTGCATAACTGGTACAATGTACAATCACTCCTAGGCTCAGATCATATACAAATCACAAAGAATGGTTAAAGGATCAATATGGAGCGCTCGGAGCAGTTTCTAGAACCCTCACATCCCCAAAAATGTAACTTCGGGTTGTCGATCCCCATAGTCTAGCCAGGTCCTGTAAGCCTTGAACTTCAAAGTTTCTTGGTCTACACCACTCTTGAGGAGGGGTTGTATCTATGGGTCATCAGCGAGCCACTAATTTTCACTTATCACCTTTCTTAAGACATTAGCTTACCCCAACTCTGAGATGCAGAACACACGCTGTAGACCTCAGATGTAGTGTAGTAAGTTTTAATAAACAAGGGAATAATTAATTACTTCCTTCTTTGAATGCTCCATATCGATCACTTGTTAACCACTCTTTGTGATTTGTATGTGATCCGCGCCTAAGAGCAATTATATGTTGTGCCAGTTATGCGCCTACAAGATGGCCAGACATTCGATTTCTGCACGCTTTTATTTACTATAGTAGCTTCCCATGACCCCTACCTCAGTTGCCTCGCAGGTCGCAGTGTTACTATTCTTTGCTCTCCGTGTGGGCCTCGGCACCACGCAGGTCATTGCTTTCTTCAACTACTTACAGTACAATAACTCAAACCATAAAAAAATCAGTTCAAACTTTTAATTCCTTCCAAATTTCAGGAGCATGTTCCTTGTTTGTAATGGTTTTCCCATTGTATGGCACATCTTGTCTTTAGCTTATATCACGCCGAGTGATTACCGGGCCCAAATTTGGGGTGTAAAGAATAGAACCACTGTTAACAGCCAGCATGTCGAAGAGGCGACTAAGGTGGTTTGGATGAAATCTGATGCATGTATCCTAAACGTGTAGAAGTCTATGCGTTTAGGGCCTACCAAACCAATGTGCAACTTATACACGTTATTGGCAAAGATCGCTTATATCACATACAAATCACAGTGGTTATTACAATGTGGCTGAACTCTTCCACTGAGAACAACTGGTGACTGTCTGTAGTCAGTGTGGAGATTTGTGGAAGGTGTACCTTAACAAATGCACAGTGAAATTGGATGTGCTGGGGCTGAAGGCACCAAATATCGTAACTTAACTACTGTTAACTATGACACAATATACTCATGTTCTTTGGTGCAAATCCCATACAGATAAAAGAGTAGTTATTCTAGAGCAAATGCTAACCGACCATGGCACTATTTCCAGCTAAAATACAAAAATTACTTCTGAACATCTTGTCTCTGCATAGGAGCAACAGAGAAGACCAGAAATATTGCAGGCCAATCTCTTTAAATAAGATCTAATTTCCTTCCGTCAGCAAATTCAAGTTGATATCTGGATTGCAGATAGCAAAGTTGACCAGAATTGCTGGTGATCACATTGCGTGGAAATTCCAGGGTTCAAGGCCAGCTGGGATAAAAAAAATTATCGGTGTGCACATGATATGCAGTCGGACTACATGTCCCTGATCCTTTACTTGGGGATCTAAGTTACAAGTACTTCTGAATTCTGAACAAGACTCGCCTGAATAGTGAGGACACTGGATATAAGGAAAAGCAAGCCTTCATACAAAAATCATTAAGGAACTTCATAACATGACTATGCCTGAATTTCTAGCGGATGAACAAAAAGAAAAGTTGATATCTTGAATCACACAAATTTATCTAAGGGGACTTTCTTCATAACAAATTTTAACTTCTTGCTGGTAGTATGAAGCAATCCATTATTTTTTTAAAATCTGGAACCTAAAGGAACATAATATTTTGTTGCACTATTGGAGAAATTAATTTGTCTTGATCTCTTTGTATATAATCTGACTACCAACATTTAGTATGTGTTCATTGTTTGTATTCTTTGACTGATCACCCATTCAGTGTTCTCATTGTTTTTATGATTACATTTTGTGATTGAGTATCCACAAATAACATTTGATATGTTCTCCAGTTTCCATGTTGTATCATTAAACTCAAACAATAATGACAATACTTTACCATATCATGTTAATACTCTGAAAAGTTGTTGTTTTTGGGATGATAAAACAGTTAATTCTGTATGCTACTTTATTCTTTTCCCTTCAGCTTGTTATTTTTAATGGAGCATTTAGAAGATGCTGGATCCAGAATAGATTCAAGTGAGTATTATTGTCAAGCTTTTGTTTTGTTTTATTTTTGTATCCTGTTTCTAAGTTCATAAAGTAGTTTTAAAAAAAGATAAAGTAATTGATGATAGTAAGATAGTAGGAGAGCGTGATAATGTTTTAAAATTGCATTAAAAAAACTATGGCACTAAATATTGCAGCTAGATCTATTGCTTGTTTGAGGATGTTTCATTTTCATGTATAGAGATGTTGCTAACTAATTCTAGTAGTTCTGTCCTGTATCTATAGAAGCAGGATATTTCTGTGAATGATGTCTGAATAAATATTGGGGGTATGAAGAGAGAATTGAACTGTACAAGTTATACATAAGCAAAATATGAGGTTATGGTGTGAGGCTTATATACAAGAAACATAACAGAATAATTATTGGTGTATGTGTGAGAGGTGACTATACAAGAAAAATATACAGAATAATATGAGTGTGTGTGGAGAGGCTTGCACTGTACAAGTAATACATAACAAAATATTGAGGTGTATGTGGGTGGAGAGGCTTGCACTATACAAGAAATACATAACAGAATAATGATGTGAGGTGTATGTGTGTGGAGAGGCTTGCACTGTACAAGTAATGTGAACTAGAATAGTTATAGGATATTTTTTTACTTACAATAGGTCAGACAAAGTGAAGGGTCATGTTGTTGGTATTGATTTGGGCACAACTAACAGTTGTGTGGCTGTGATGGAGGGTAAACAAGCAAAAGTCTTGGAGAACTCCGAAGGTTCCAGAACAACTCCATCAGTTGTGGCATTTACTAAAGATGGAGAAAGACTTGTTGGTATGCCAGCAAAACGTCAGGCAGTAACAAATGCTACAAATACACTCCATGCTACTAAACGTTTGATTGGTCGCCGTTTTGAGGATGCAGAAGTACAAAAGGACTTGTAAGTTTTTGTGTGTTTTTTTTGTTTTAACTTGAGATTTATTCAATAAATATTTAAAACAATGAATTTAGTGATGATAGGGTAAGTGTATATTCAAGTTGGGGCACATGTAAAAAACTTGAGTTTTAAAATCCAGATTCATACTGAAAATGTGAAAGTGTTTGTGCACCACTGTGAAGAGATTAGTTAAAAGATGTCACTTATACACACAATAAAAGAGACAGATTTAATCATGTATTACTGCTTTCTTTAACCTCTGGACCCACACCATTTTACACCAAATCACTTCCCAAATCCCAGCAGAGGGAAATAACCCACTGACATTCCACAGCATGTTTTTAAAAATTAATAACAAAAACTATTGCCCCTAGGACGCTCAAATTTGTGTCAGTGAACAAGAAAATGGACATAGTTTAAAAGAAACTTAATTAAAATGAATACATAAAAAGGATTGAAAATGCAGTAGAAGTTGGTGGAAAAAAAATTTGAAAAAAAAAACACCTAAATTTTACTCGACAGTTCAAGACAGTGTACTCACCGAATATCATAAATACAGGTTGGAATGTTACTTGAGTAACATTCGCTTTGCAGAAAATGTATCTGCAAATGTTACAACCATACACGCTTTCCTGGGCGTTTCTTGCTGCCATCAGGTGCTTTTCTGTTGCGGCACCAGAAACAGGATTTACATTTTCCTGGCATGCGAATCATGCGGAGCGACGACTGATTGCCAGTGGCTGGTACATTTGTAGGCAAAAGGGGGTTAGCTCTCCTCGTGACAATGTTGCCCTTCACGAGTGATGCACAGAGAGCAAGCCTGAAATCTATGTGGTCAATATCCTTAGCCTTTGGGGTGGGCGATGCGATTGGAATAGATTATCCAGCTATTGACGATGGAAGTCTGTAAGAGAAAATTAAATAGATATCTCCACCACTTAACAGACTTCCTTCCCACAGTGTAATATGAGCAAAACTGGTCAAACTTATCCACGCCACCCATAGACTTATAGGATGCCACGGTTGATGGTACCTGCAACTCTGCCTACCACCAGGGGCACGACGTGATACTGTTGTCTCTCCTGGCGTAGTATTGGTGCTCAGCAAATTCACAATTCTCTTGTCCCTCCAGACAGTGGCCACAATATTCCCCTGCTGCCTGTACAACACCGAAGCTTTCTGCATTCGCTTTGTTGCAGTTGCTTTACAGTCAGCTGGCCAGCCCTTCCGATTTGGTCGTATTGTAGAGCACGAGTAGGTCTTCTTGTTGAGGAGATCCACCGCCAGCTGTAAAGAAGCGAAGTAATTATCATAATAAAAATGATGATATTTGTGAAGGTAAGGTTCTCCTACTTTGCAGACAACATAATGGCCTGATCCATATGGCATTGGATCATGAACCGCACTCAACATAGACGCGAGTTTAGAAGGTAACCTGTAATCAGTCCGCTGCACACCAGACCTTGATCCCCAAGGGCGAGGCTACCTTGATATACTGTTTGAAGTTAAGACACCAGTGTAGGAATCAAGCTTCATCAACACTAAATTCTGCAGGCGATCAATGAAGCTAATGTTCCTTTTCACCATGTCAGGAAGGTCACTTTTAAGCGTCCTGTAGTTCTATGGCTTTAGGGAATGATTCTCGAATCATTCAGGTGAAAGTACTGAAATTATATAGCAAATTTTTTATATATCATTTAAACTACTTGATTCAATATCATGTGCTCCAATAATTATTATATGTGGAAGAACAACAATCCCATCAAATATTGATGTGTATCAGACTAATCTCAGAAGGCGTTCATACCAGTACTAATGTCAACATTGCAGGTGGTTTGCGTTGAGACGGCTTGCATGTGTCTGATCAACTAGAATAAGCTGATAGAATTTTTACTTTATCAGACTAAATAATCAAATGGATCAGCATTCTCACCTAAAGGTGGCTATAGGTCACAGAGTCTTGACAATGGTCGAGCTTCACTGGGAGTGGAGCACAACTGCGATCCAGCTAAAACCGGCAAAATAACGGTCTCATCAGAACTCTGAAGCCTGTGGTCTGAATCAGAGAAAGGGACTTTCTATGTATTTCTCACATCTTTTAACTATGAGATCCTTCTTCATGAAAATGTCCATGAATAGATATATCAGGCTGTCATATCAGCTAATTAGTAGCACATTTGAAAACTTATTTACAGCTCATTTGAAAATTGAAATAAAATACAGAACCTTTCAGATGTCTATCCAAATAAAAAGAAAAGTAGTTCACGTAGTAATGCGATGCGAAGTCCTGTTTAAAATTTTGATTAGTTGTAGAAGGGTAGTTTCAAATGACAGTAAAAAGAAATCGGTATTTTCTGTTTGGGAGGTATTAAACAAATTTTGAAAATTTTCGTTCTGGATCGAACATTATGGGGTAGTTTTCTTGGTGTTCATGTGTAAAACATTTTTATTTTACTAGAACTCCACTGTATTATTTTCTCTTTGATCATCAGAAAATCAGTTCCATATAAAATTGTGAAATCTTCAAATGGGGATGCTTGGCTGGAAGCTCAAGGCAAACTGTATTCTCCTAGCCAGATTGGTGCTTTTGTTTTGACCAAAATGAAGGAAACTGCTGGTAAGTTGAACAGTTATACATTTATGTATTTCATTAGAAAAAAGTATTAATCCCTGGATTCTCATCACAATTTCTCTAACACATCTCTTGCTTTCTCACTAATAATAAATAGTGCCATCTGTAAATTGTCTAATTGTTGAAGAAAAAGATGCTGCTCAGTGTATTACATTATTTTAGTTTAGACAGTGGTAGATATTGGTTATTTTGTGCTAATCATTTCATTATTCACATTGAAGATGCCATTTGTTTTTCTAGTGTTTCTGTAGTGTGATCTCCAAACATATCAATTTTGTCAGATATTATTCTTGTATTTTTTATATATATAAATTGTGATATTTTGCAGAGAACTACTTGGGAACAAAAGTGAAAAATGCTGTTGTGACAGTACCTGCATACTTTAATGACTCTCAGAGACAGGTACAATATTATTTGATCTTTTAATGTGTAATATAATGTAGGTTATTCAATGAACGCTTGACAGATCATCAAGACATTTGAACTTCATTAATAATATATCCCTCCTGTCCCACACATACACAACCAGATGCAGGTTAAACATGTCATCAGAGGTCACAACTAGGCTAAACATTCACAAGGAAAACAAAGATGATAATTAACCAAGCAAATGATAACCTGATCTACATGTGTGAAAGCCCACCTCAAAGAGATAGTCATGCACATACTTGGACAGTAATGTAGACAAAGAGAAAACATTGTGATTGAGTTGAGCATTTGATATGCTAAATATCTTTACACAGTTAGATCACACAGGACTGTTATCTTTAGCTAACAAATATCATTATTATATATTCCTATTAAACTTTGTTCTGAGTAGAAGTAGGGCTATATCTTTTGCCTCTTTCAAAATTCTGTTCTGCCCAGAGACTCTTGGCATCTCTAACCTGCTCTTTGGCTTGCCATACTGGTTTCATGGAAGTGTATGTCTGTTTATGTTGTGTAATTGTTTGCTGAGAATGTCTAATACATGGCCACTTTATTTTTTAGTCTCTGGTTGTATTGCTTCCTGTCCTGTTTTCTTATTCCAGCACGGAATAGGGCTGCCACTGTGAATCGTACTGGACTAATGGAAACAACTCATCTCTCTCTTGACTTTTGGAGTATTGGAAACTGATCATAAAGCAAGCAAGTTGTGATATTCTTTATCACATCCATGTCACAAATCTGTGTGCATATATTATATTTGTGTTGAGCAGTCTAAACTTATTTCCCCATCTCTGCTTGTTCCTTGATATCTTTGCTTATATTACTGCCCAAATATGTCAGCTACTTCAGTTATTTCATCATTAATCATAATGTGCTCATTTCATTTTTTGTTTGCATTGTTTTAGCTGATATTTTTTGTTAGCTAGTCTTTCACTATCACCATATAGATATATTTTACATATTGAATTCCATTACTATTTATCTGATGAGCATTCAAACTGTTTGAACTAGTCTCTACATCTTGGGTATAGGTTCAAGTCTTGGTGTTGATGTGATAACAAGACATGTATGGTCTAGCTGCTTTTACTCATCATTAAAACAAAAATAATGACTAGACTCGTTTCACAGCCATCATATTGAGCCTTATATTCTTCTTTGAAGCTCCATATCGCTACTTGTTAATCACTCTTGTGATTTATGTGATCCGAGCCCATAGCGATTGTATCGTGCCAGTTATGCACCTACAAGGTGGCCAGCACATCCGATTTCTGCAACTCTTTTATTTTCTAGGTTAGCTTCCTAGGTCCTACATCAGTCGCCTTTACGACATGCCTCGTCACAGTTGTGCTATTCTTTGCTTCCCGTGTGGGCCCTGCACCACACAGGCGGAGCCTTATATAAAAATCAATATTTGTATATGCTGATTATTGATTTTGAGTTTTCTTGACTGGTTATGTTTATTTTTTGTCCAGGCAACCAAGGATGCTGGACAGATTGCAGGATTGAATGTGTTACGTGTTATCAATGAACCCACAGCGGCTGCTCTTGCATATGGCATGGACAAGACTGAAGACAAAGTGTAAGGACAATATACATTTTCTTCATTACTCTTTGGTGCAGAAACATGGATATTAAACCAGTAAAGATTTATGCCCAAGATCTAATATGGAATAGTAGATTCTTCTTTGTTTGTCCTCTATGAATTCAGGGCCCTAGTATGCTGCTTCTGACTGATTTTTGCTGAAGTCCTGCTTCCTTTTTATCAAGTGTCCATTCCGGATATAAAGCTACATTTGTTAGCTAAAGATAACAGTAAAATAGTCCTGTGTGATCTAACTGTGTGAAGATATTTAGCATATCAAATGATTGACTCAATCACAATGTTTTTCTTGTCTACATTACTGTCCAAGTATGTGCATGACTATCTCTTTGAGGTTGGATTTCACACATGTAGATGTATTTAATGGCATCAAAGACATCCTCCAAAATTTGTTTAGAAAATATGCAGTAACTGTATTTGGCACGTAAATGTTTGTTGGTTTTTTTGATTCAGCAGAAAGTTGAGCTTTAACCTAATGCCTTAGTTACACTGGCATTTTGTGGCTGGGATGTCTGGATGTCTCTATATAATTAGATATTTGTGGCAAAGGTGTTATTTCATGAGCAACATACAGTGGTCTTCAGTCACAAGAATACCATGGAATTTCCATCTCTGTCCTCAGGAAGGGATGTAAACTACAGTTCTGGTTCCTTCTTCCCGAACAAAGGGTGCATACATGTTGTTTACACAATACACACATTTGTACAGATATGCTTATGATAGATTTAGCCTTCAAAAAACATCACTTTATAGTACCTCAATTATACTATAACATTATACCACCTTGGTCATAGAGGAGGCCGTCAGAGCTGACTTATGCCTGGTATTGTTTAAACCATCTCTCTCAACTCATTTTGTTTCCAATGAAACAGGCTCAAGCTGCCTCGAATATTTATATTAATGTTTTTGATTGATATATATATATATCATCATCAAGTAGCTTGTCCCTTTCTTCGAACGCTCCATGTCGACCGCTTGTTAACCACTCTTTGTGATTTGTATGTGATTTGAGACTAAGAGCGATTGTACGTTGATCCAGTTATGCGCCTACGAGTAGACCAGCATATCCGATTTCTGCGATGTTTTTATTTACTAGGGTAGCTTCCTATGCCCTACATCAGTCGCCTCTTACAACATGCCTTGTAGGTCACAGTGATACTATTCTTGCTTCTCTGGGGGCCCGCACCACATAGCTGTTTCCGGAGCTTGGCTTCCTGAAAAACCTCTATTCTGTGCAACTTGAAAGACGTCAACAGTGGCCATTCTCAGATCCTGAATGACATATCGCACCCATCATCTTCTACGTCTTCCTCTCATTATTCTTCCAGGCACCATTCCCTCCAAAATTATCTTCTCTGGGCACTGATGTCGCTTGATGTGTCCGAAATATTTAATTTCCCCTGATCTTATGTTCTTTATCACTTTGCTGACCAGCAATCCTGAGCATTACTGTCTCCCATTACCAAGGGTGTTTGCAGTTTTCTTACAAAATAACTGTTTTTAAGATTAAATTCATTAAAAAATTTTAAAGCAACACACCGTCTCAAAATTTTCTGAGCACCATTATGAATGGTTGTAACATCAAAATATTTATATATTAGTTGCATGTTATAGAATTATGATTGTTTATTTGATAGAAGCATTAGAAATATGATTTTTAAAACAGCCACTTTTCCTAGTTTTTAGTGAGTTTGTTCAATTTCAGGACAATAAAATGTTAGAGACATGGTTGTCATGGAATAAAACAAGCTAATTATGAGTACTGGTTTAACGATTGACAACATATTTCAACATAAAAAACAAATATAAGTTTGAATAAAATGGAAAACATTTTTATTTTCTTTGGAGTGTATTGTGTTTATGCGGTATCTCACAATGAGTGTTTGTGAATGTTAAATGAATAAACTACACCTCTAGCTATAGTCTTATCTGCTTCCTTCATGAACTGGGGTTTAGATTGTAGCTGTATGCCTCTGCAGGAATCTTTGCAAGGAACGTTGATAATCCTCAACTGTGTGGTATAACTTGGTGCAGAGTGTCAAGCATAGAGGTAAACATTGAAATTTGGGCAGTATATGCAAGTCAGACTTTTTTTCCTGCAGCCATACACAATTTACAGTCTAAGTTTGTACCTTGGGTTTACATATTTGCAATGAAATGACACTAAATCATGATCTTGTGGTCACATTTCGTTGAAGAATAGCAGGTTCAAGAAAAGCTAAACTTCTTTGCTGTGATAGTTGTTGTGGAGTTTGCAGTGTTTTTGCTTATGTGCCAATTGAACTTAGCAGGTACCACTTATAGGATCTGTGTGGGTTGGTCGACACGCCCCATACTTTTGTTGTAATTTTCTGCAAGTACTGGCTTCTTTTCAGACTGTCTTGTCCATAACACCATTGGAGTGAACAGTAGATATGTGTCATGCCAGATAACTGCCAGCATGAGTTTATCTTCTGTCTCACAAAACACAGGTTGATCTGCCGTGTTAATTTGAGTAGCATTTTCTTCAGGAAAATTATTCCTGTTTTCAGGTACTGTTCCACATGCACCTATCTGCATTTCTTTCAGCTCTTGAAATAAAGCTGGGCTTGAATGCAAAACTGTTACAGTGGAGTATATATCCTTTGTTTTTGTATCCATAAAGAAGATCTTTCACAAACTTAGATGAAATACAACCTTAGATGATACCTAACACAATCTTAATTATTACACCAGTAGTCTGAGACTGCTGGTTTACAACACATTTCCATACCAATCTGAAGGCACACTACTATGAATCCATAAATTTCAAATGCACCAGTCTGATCACAAGATTTTTGTACATGACACTTCATGTGTACTGATATATGTGATTTTCACAGTACATATTCACTTCATCAGTGATCAGATCTATGGCAGTATCAGGAAAAATAAACTTGAAAGAAATCAATGGGCATATGATATACCCAGTTACAGTTGCGTCTGACGTGACACGTCGGTCACACGTTGTTATTCGTATAGAAGAATAATGTCAAACTTAAATAGTTCGTTTTGAGAACTATTACTCCATCTCCAAAGATTATTTACATGTGCAGTTCTGTTCTGGTCTCTTGTACCACGCCCACGTCTTACTTCAGATGTACCAACATCAACCCTATCGTATAATCCAACAATACACAATATAATCCACAATATTCGCTGGCAGAGTCAGAATAATCTGTTATAAGTCTAGTTTATGTTATCAGACATGATAAAAACACTAGAAGTGTACTTGTAAAAAAATAACAAATTTTTCACAACGTTGCTTCAAACGGGTCTAACTTTCGATATCGCTGGGCTAGCCATTTTGGAATCATAAAATTACCGGATGACGTGATCGCTACAGTTATCGATACTGCTGTCTGTTTGCATTCAACATGCTTGAAATTCGACGATCGTCGGAGTTGGTCTCTAAGACTTTTAGCCGGAAATTCGACAGTTTGGTCAGTAAAGTGTTAATATCCAACTCTTTCTAATATCAAGATGTTGCAGAACATAAGCATTTGTTCTGTTCTCTGTCCATGATATTCTAAGTACTCTTCTGTAGCATTTGCATTCAAAGACATTAATGATCTCCATCGCTTTGTCAATGGTCTATGTCTCACAACCACATTGCTAAGGAAAACCAGGCTCTTAAACACTTGATTTTTGTTCTTATGATATATAAATACTAAAAACATATCGCTGAGATTGTTCCTAACACTAGGACATTTTTTAATTACAGTTTCTGTAACAAAACCATTTTGATTAACTGATTGGCTACCAAATTGGAAAAAAGGTTGTGGCTGAATTGAATATATGTCCTATTTTCCTATTGCAGGTGTATGTACAATTTCAGCTGCAGTTTCCTTAATTATTAACTGATTTTTATGAGTAATATAGCATTTTGTAGGTCAATGAATTTTCTTTAAAATGGATCTAAAAGAAATACACGGCGGCTTACGCAAGCCAATCAGTGAAGCCTAAAACACACATCTACATTTGTCTTATGATATCTACCAGATATAGTACCTTATCTACTGAGTTATACTGTAACATGGGATTAGATCTTATTAATTGTAAGGGAAACATTCAGAACTTACTCATAGTTCTTGTAACCATACTAGTGATTACAAATTGGGGGCAACTAGAAAACAGTGCTATTAGTGTAAGGGAAGACTAGGGACAAATAGTAATCTAAATGTCCCAGCATGGAAGATGATTGCAACTTTTGGAGATCTATTAGTCAAATATTGTTTGCACATTATCTACTCAATTGTTGTTTGACACATATATATCTCTCTTTGTTGTCTGCAGGATTGCTGTTTATGATCTTGGTGGTGGGACATTTGACATCTCCATTCTAGAGATTCAGAAAGGTGTATTTGAAGTGAAATCAACAAATGGAGATACATTCCTTGGAGGAGAGGATTTTGACAACACTTTAGTGAATTTCTTGAGTTCAGAGTTCAAGAAAGAAGTATGTTTCATCATGTTGTTTTAGTTTATTCACTTCTCTTGTCATATTTTTCAACAATCAAACTATACTACTATATTTATCTTGTTATGAGTAGACACATCAATCAGCATTGAATTGGTAGTGTTAGTCGCTGGACACTTGGAAATATTGCAAAGATCGAAGCACATATAGACATGTCCAGAGTGTTATGAAGACATTCTAAACTGAAATATAAGGAGGGAAAGAGAAAGAAACTAATAAACTTAGACATACAGAGATTATCTTGATGTTTAGCCAAGTTTTCTTTCTGTTCTTTATTAGTCAAATTTCTACATTTAAATGTGACATTATCCCTTGTTTAACAAAATTAGTGATAATCTAACTACATTGACTACTTTTCATTTATAGCAAGGAATTGATCTGGCAAAGGACACCATGGCCATGCAAAGATTAAGGGAAGCTGCAGAGAAAGCCAAGTGTGAGCTGTCATCATCAGTACAGGTATTGTTATACACATTTAAAAAATTAGAACTTAAGGAAGAATTCTCTATCTTACTTACGCATGCAGTGATGTTACATTTTTCGTCATCAGTATTGTACTATCGTACAACATGGTGATATTTCTTTACTGAGCATGTTTGCTAATACTGGCCACAGTTATAGTGAAACTTACAAACTAGATATTAAAAGCAAAATATAACTTCTCAGTCAATAAACTGTAAGAGACAGTATGCTTTGTTATACATGTAGACTTCTTATGTACATGAGGAATAGAGACATCAAAATATTTCAAAAGTTGACAACTGGTTTATTATATACTTCACTATGAAAATATCTCATAACCTTTGCACACCATAAGGTAGGAAGGGGGCCATCACTCCACATCTCTAAAACTTAGTATCCATGGGGGAAGGGGGTCTGTGTAGGATGGCAATTTCCTTCTCTTGCTTGTGGAGTGTCAAGTGCAGGAAATGAACCCAAAAGTTGTTTGGTCTGATTCAATAATCGAATGATCTACACATTACTGTAACGAGTCCCACCTGTGTAGCTATAGAAAACACAGATAAATGTGGCATTGTATATTTTCATATGACCATAAATCAGATAGTTAATGAACTATTGCTAGTAAGTTACCAATATTTGTAAGTTGACAAGTCAATGCAAGACTGGGTAGGACTTGAGTTGACAACTGACAGTCAGACTTGTTTCTTCTCACCTATACATTTTAGTAAGTAGGTTATCTGTGTGTAAGTGAAAGTAGTACCTGTTATTAAAGCACCATCATGTAGAATTATACTACATGCATAGAACAGCAGGTCTTTAGCATCTTACACATGCAGTGATGTTCAATTTTTCAGCATTAGTATTGTGTCATCTTATACAACATGGTGATATTTTTATTATGAGCATGGCTGCAATACTAGTACATTGTTGTGTAACTTCAAACTGGATATTAAGCAAACATGCTGGATGAGTCAATAAACTATGAGAGACAGTATTTTGGTTATATCTATGTAGACATCTACATACAGAATAGGAAACATCAATTCATTATATTATATGCTTATATAAAACTTTTTGGTAATATTTTTATTAGTATTACATTGCAAGTAATACTTTTAAAATTAGTATTACATTGCAGTAATACTTTTTATTAGTATTACATTGAAGTAATACTTTTTAAAATTAGTATTACATTGAAGTAATACTTTCTTATTAGAAATAGAGAACATCATAATTACAATGTCCAAAATCAATGCAGTGGAACATTCAATATTCAGAAGAAAAATACAATCACTAGCACAGATGATCTGTACCACTGCATAAATATTAATCAGACAAATACAAGTATACTACCAATTTACTCAATTCTGTATTGTTTGAACATCTAGAACTTTCTGTTGTCTTACTTGCTTGCCTTCCTGGTACTGTCTACCTACGTGTAAGAAGACTAGCTCTCATGTCAATCCTGAAAAGGTGTGCACTTTGTGGTACTACTTAACAACGATCTTAAAATAAACTTTGATGCTGCCTATTTTAAAAAAATAAACTTTGAATTAAATAAACAATATTGTGCTGCAAGCGAGACCTTAGAGCAATGACAGCTACACACCTTTATTAGTGCTTGTTAGTCCTCCTGTTCTGTGCTTTATTACAGACTGGACATTAGCTTGCTCACTGTGTGAGCGCCTGCATGTGTTCTGAATGAAGTCATGCATATAGTCTACTCAACTTCTTTAAGATATTCCACTCTGTGAAGATGAGATTCAAGCTAGATCTTCTGTTACTATGTTCCCTTCATGTTATCTCCCATAGACTGTTACTGCAGAACAAACATACCCACTAAATACTATAAATATTAGTGAATGCATGTTGTTGGATGTCCCAAGCTGAGTGATAGGCCAGGTGATTACGGTTGTGATATTATCCAAAGTGTCAACTACATTCACTATGGCAATGGAGGTTGAGACCATTATTGCTCTTAACATTAACATAATTATTGTACCTGGAAAGGTGCAAAATGGCAGGTAGATATATAACTTATCATAATCAAATATGCAGATCTTATCTTAACCACATTTGCAGTGAAGCGTCGTGGGGATAGTTTTCTATCTTGTGCCAGGTGTGTTGCGGTTGACGTTGTCAGTCCATGTTTTCGCAGGGACTCTGAGATATCTATCCATCGTGTTCTTGGCCTGCCTTGTGCTCTGCGTCCTGAGAGACGATTATTGTAGGCACATGATGGTAGTAAATGTGGTTCTATTCTCATTAGATGGCCGAACCACTTGATTCTTTGCTTCTCGATGTACTGTACGCATGGTATAGTACCAACCATGCTTCTGATATTCTCGTTTCTCACTCTATCTCTCCTTGTAATATTGACAGCTTTTCGTAGACATCTCATTTCAGTATGCAGGTGTTGCTCGAAATATGTTTCTCAATCTTTTTATAAATTCTGCTACATGCATATGTATTGCATTAGTTAACAAATATTTCATGCATTTAACAAACATAAATAATAAAACATCCATGTTCAAGGCCACTATCCTATCGTTAAATTTGCAACTTTCAATAGCCAATGTTTGGTAGTTAATATCTGATACATGCAGTGATGTTAAATTTTTCGTCATCAGTATTGTACCATTGTACAACATGGTGACATTTCTTTACTGAGCATTGTTGCTAATACTAGCTAGAGTTGGAGTGAAACTTACAAACTGGGTATTGAAAATGACATCTCATAACATCTGTACACCATAAGGTATGAAGGGGGAATATCACTCTACATCTCTGCAACTTAGTATCCATGGTGGTAGAATGGCCATTTCTTTCTCTTGCTTGTGAAGTGTTGAGTGCAGGAAATGAACCCAAAGTCTTGGGTGTCCGATTCAATAATCGAACGATCTACACATTGCTGTAATAAGTCGAAATTGTTTAGTTATAGAAATAAAAGTGACATTGTATATTTTCATATGACCATAAATCAGATAGTTAATGAACTATTGCTAGTAAGTTACCAATATTTGTAAGTTGACAAGTCTATACAAGACTAGTAGGACTGAGTTGACACTCAGTAACGACTTGAGTTGACAACTGACAGTAACAGACTTGTTTCTTCTCTCATACACTTATACATTTTAGTAGCTGACACATATATATACTCTTTTTCACTCATGTTATCTGTGTGTAGAGTGAAAGTAGTACATGTTATTAGAAATCATCATCAATGCCAGGTATTATACTACAGATATTGTGTTCGAAAGATGAAGTCTTTAGCTTAATATCTCATACATGCAGTGATGGTCAATTTTTCGTCATCAGTATTGTACTATTGTACAACATGGTGACATTTCTTTACTGAGCATTGCTTTATATACATACATACACACATATATATATATAAATAAAGGGAAAGTAATATCTGTTATTAGAAATAGATAACACTGTGATTCCACATTGATTTGTGTAAAGTACTACTGAATGAAACCAAAACAGAAATCTAAGAAGTCAGTGCAATGTAGCATCAAGCAGTCAGAGCACAGAAGTAAAGTCACTGGCTTAGATAATCTGTACTATTGCAGATATAGAGTTTATCAGACAAAATTAAAGCATACTGCATTTTTATACATCAAATCAAATTATGTGATATTGAGCAGTGGTAGCACCTGGACTGTGTAGTCTGAAGACATTTATATAGTCGTTCAATTGCACTAAGATGCTGCATTTTTAAATATCTATGCTTGACGTTCTATTACTATGTTCCCATCATGCTATCTCTCAAAAGACTATAAATGTTACTGCAGACTAGACACACCCACTACACAATAATACTACTAATATTGACACCCTAAAATACAAGTTGGTGGATGGGCCAAGCTAAAAGTTTGTTAATACCAGCTGATCATAGTTGTGACCTTACCCAAAGTGCCATCAACATCCAGTATAAGTTTAAAGATTGAGACATTTACTACTGCCTTCCATTGGCTGAGGAGACCCAAGCTTACTAGGATAATTATTGTATCCAACTTTATACTTGGGGAAGATGGAGAGATATAATCCATCATCATCAATGCTTGTATTAGACTACATACATTGTGTTAGAAAGATGAAGAACACAGCTTTAAATGAATATCTCATACATGCAGTGATGTTCAATTTTTCGTCATCAGTATTGTTTCATCTTATACAACATGGTGACATTTCTTTACTGAGCATGGCTGCTAATACTAGTCACAGTTATAGTGAAACTTAAAACTGGATATTAAAAGCAAAACATGGCTGGATGAGTCAATAAACTGTGTCAGTATTCTTGATTTTATATATATATAATATATATATATATATGTAGACCTCTATGTACAAACAAAATATGGACATAGAAATATATCACAAGTTGAAAACTGGTTTATTTACATCTCATAACCTTTGCACACCATAAGATGTGAAGTGGCTATCCCTCCACATCGTTACCCTGGTATCCAGTGGAGGGGTAAGGATGACCATTTCTTCTCTTGCTTGTGGAGTGTCAACTGCAGGAAATGATCCTAAAGTTTTGTGTGTCTGATTTTGATAATCAAATGCTCTACACATTGCTGTAACAAGTCCCACCTGTGTAGCTATAGAAAACATAAATAAATGTGACGTATATTTTCAAATGACCATAAATCAGATAGTTAATGAATTATTGCTAGTAAGTTACCAATTTTTGTAAGTTGACAAGTCTATACAAGACTGGGTAGGACTTGACAACTGACAGTCACAGACTTGTTTCTTCTCACCTATACATTTTAGTAACTAAGGTTATCTGTGTGTAGAGTGAAAGTAGCATATGTTATTAGAAAGCACCATCAAGGCTAGAATTATACTACATACATTGTGTTTGAAAAATGAAGTCTAGCTTAATACCGTACACACATTGTGTTTGAAAAATGAAGTCTAACTTAATACTGTACACACATTGTGTTTGAAAAATGAAGTCTTTAGCTTAATACCGTACACATGCAGTGATGTTAAATTTTTCGTCATCAGTATTGTACTATCGTACAACATGGTGACATTTCTTTACTGAGCATTGTTGCTAATACTAGCTGGAGTGAACATCTTTTGGTCTCTGCCTGATGTGCCTTTGAGCATGATGAGGATTGATGATATATGTACAGTGAAAATTCTTTAGCGATCTCTTGTCATGCGCTTAATTTACTGAGGACCACAAACTGGGCAGTCAGCTTCAGGTCTGTCAGGTTTCCCCAAAGCTTAGTTTCCAATTCGGGACTGCCTAGAGTAGTTGATAGTAGCTCGGCCTGCTAGCTGTGAGACGCCTCATAGCTCGGGTTCGAACCTACTGTCCGGCATTTGTTCGAGTCCCTGGTCTTACTCAGGACGATAACATGAGTACCTCTGAAGTCTGAGAAAATCTGCCTGTATGGCGAGGGAATACTAATTACGAGTACATTGAGCACACGGCTGCCAGTGTAAAGTAATTTACAATGTGCACGCTGCTGCCATTGTAAGAAATTGGAAAACAGATTTTCAGCAAAAATCAGTTTCAGAGATGAAACTTCGTCTGAGTTGAAAGCGACGAAAGAAAAAAAAAAAAAGTTTCCAATTCGACTGGATGTGGCCACATTTTGCTTCTCAGCTCACCCAGGAGAGGACAGTCTTGCAGGACATGCTCCAGTGTCACGTTCCGTCTCCTGACACTGGAAGAAAGCTGTTTGACTTATTCATCCTCTAGTTCTCATATTTTGTTGGTTACCCCTTCTGCATTCCATTGCATAATTGTGAGGGTGAAAGTTTGTCCTTGCTGCCAGTAGTAATACCCTGTCCTCCCTGGCTTTGCAAGAATCAACAGGGCCGCCAGTAGCTACGGGTGGACCCCTTTGAGGCAGGGGGTCCGGTCCCACCACCACCAAGCTGTTTCCCATGGTGGTGGCACCACAGTTATAAATATTTGTGCATGGTCATTGAGTCATTCGTATGTGTTGATTCCTTCCCCAATAATGGCTGACACATTCCGTTCTGATATCTTTTTTTTGGAGTTTGATCTCTAGACAGTTGCAGTCCCCTGCTGACGAGATCTATCTTCCCGGGTCAGGTTTGTTCTCTAGACAGTTGCAGTCCCCTGCTGACGAGATCTGTCTTCCCAGGTTTGTCTGGAGTCTTCCTACTCTAGGTGACTTCAGACTTCTGTCACTCAGCTCGCCAACCCAGGCTTTTATGCAGGGTGTGCTCCTTGGACACTATAGTTTCATCCCATTTACCTAAGGGAAAGTGTCGTAGAAGACAAGACAAGAAAAAGGATGTTCTCAAGGGAGAGAGAGGATGACTGCTATTTGCCCAATAACTGGGGGATGGGTTGGTTGCAGCCAGAGCATTTACCACTTGCCGGTGAGTTCTGCACCGTCACCTTATGAGGCCCCATCCTGGAAGAGTTTCTTGTCAGACAAAATTAAACACATATACTACCCTTTTTATACATGAAATTATGTGATGCTTGACATGTGTTATTGAGAGCACAGTGGTAGCACCTGGACTGTGTAGTCTGAATGAAGACATTTATATAGTCGTTCAACTGCACTAAGATGCTGCATTTTAAAATATCTATGCTTGACGTTCTATTACTATGTTCCCATCATGCTATCTCTCAAAGACTATATTTGTTACTGCAGACTAGACACACCCACTACACAATAATACTACTAATATTAATGACACCCAAATACAAGTTGGTGGATGGGCCAAGTTAAAAGTTTGATAAGACCAGCTGATCATAGTTGTGACCTTACTCAAAGTGCCATCAACATCCAGTATAAGGTTAAAGATTGAGACATTTACTACTGCCTTCCATTGGCTGAGGAGACCCAAGCTTACTAGGATAATTATTGTATCCAACTTTATACTTGGGGAAGATGGAGAGATATAATCCATCGTCATCAATGCTTGTATTAGACTACATACATTGTGTTAGAAAGATGAAGAACACAGCTTTAAATGAATATCTCACACATGCAGTGATGTTAAATTTTTCGTCATCAGTATTGTATCATCTTATACAACATGGTGACATTTCTTTACTGAGCATGGCTGCTAATACTAGTCACAGTTATAGTGAAACTTACAAACTGGATATTACAAGCAAAACATGGCTGATCAGCATTTTAATTTGTTTATGTAAAAAATATACTTTACACTTAAGGTTTGCCTTTATGGCTATGACATTAGTTTAGTATAGTAACCAGTAACTATGATAGAATATGGATTTTATAAGAAAGGTTGAAAATACAGCTGGTATTCAAGTATGTCTACATGTTCATGGACAAGTTTGTTGATTTCATGAAATGACTTGTTATAATGCAGTTAAATGTTTGTTTCGTTGTTTTTATAGTCACACTGTTAGAGAGAATTTGTCTTGTTCATAAAACAGTTGTGTGTGTGTGTGTGTGTACCGATATGCTTGCTTGTTCCTGTTATATAATATAGCTTGTATGATTGACAGACAGACATCAATCTGCCATATCTGACGATGGATGCCTCTGGACCCAAACATATGAATATTAAATTGACACGGTCAAAGTTTGAGTCTATTGTTGAGGGCTTGGTTAAGAGAACAGTTGGACCATGTCAGAAGGCATTACAGGATGCAGAAGTGAAGAAAACAGATATTGGGGAAGTCATTCTTGTTGGTGGTATGACTCGAATGCCAAGGGTAGGTTTCAGAGCTGTTTTGTTTTTATCAGTGTGACAAGAGTAGCCTGCTAGCAGTGTGTGTGTTTGTGTGTGTCAGTCTTTAAAGATAAATAATTTCATTTTTGAGTGAGAAAGGACAAAGAAAGCATGACTAAATCTGAATGATTGACTTCATTGCACTGGGTTTTACCCTATATGACGCAGGCCCTCTCAGCAGAAGTGGGACGCCATCTGACAAGTGTATTGCACAAACTCAGTAACAACAGCAATAATCCTAGGGTCTCTGGAAAAAACCCAGAAAGGCGCTGTCCGAATTCAGCATCACAACATTTGGAATGCTAGACGAGGGGTTAACCACTTTGCCACAGAGGCCCCCCAGGTACCGGAGAAATCATGTACTTGAACGAACTTTCATAATTTAGAAAATCTCAATTAGGGGAGGCTGTGATTACAGCATTTCCTTGTGTTCTGAAGGGTGTGCGTTCAAATCTGGACAACGCTGTTCTGTTCGTGAGTGCATATTTTTCCAGAGATCCCTACGATTTTTGCTAGAGTTACAGAGTTTGTGCAATGCTGTAGTTAATGATAATCAGTTATAGTAAGTTTAATGTAAGACCAAAGTATAAATAATAAAGCAGACTCCTGGGTTTTGCAATGTTAATGGTTGATATTGCAATGGAAATGAAGATAGTGAAGACCAGACTGATTGAACATCAAGAAAATTGTAGAAAGAAATTGAAGTTATGTTGACATGAAGGTATCCAAATTACATGAGTATGTGGGGTGAAAGGCGCAATTCTAGGGACAACGTTGCACCGGTTTAGTGAGCTGGCACTATTCAAGATCATACCCCGCCTCCACGTGGTGGACCTGGAGACGGACAATGGTTCCTGTCTGGCTAAGCGGGAGGAGAGCTACAGGTAGTGTTAGTAGTGCAAGCACAGAAAAGTAATGCAGTTTCAAAATGCATGCATCTCCTGACTGATGTCCTGTGAAAAGTTGCCCAAATAGTTGCTGAAACGTAAGAAACAATAGTGTCTGTGAACGAATCCCAACTCCCGGAGTAAATGGTCGCAAATAAATTGCCAGCTGTGGGGCAAGAATCAATGATAACGATATGTAACAAATCAAAGGTCTTGGCAAGTGTCTCTGAAAACACTAATGTATCGTGATGACACATTGGAAGATATCGTGATGACAATCGGTAAACTCTGTACAAGAGACCAAGCGCAGATAAATCTATTGGGTAAAGTTGGCCAAGCACAAATCCTATAGTTGTGTGTTTTAGCATCTAACGAAACTGCCTTCCCTGAAACAACCGGCACGGTACTGCTGTTCTCACAACTAACATCCCCGAAAAACCAGGCGGATGATGTTTGGCGAGCACAAAATCTAACTTGCGCTGATGAAACGACCCTCCACATTATTTGTGCATAGCACCAGTCCAGTGTTTTCCGGGGCCAGGGAAAATGCAGAGTAGTAACTGCCAAGTGCCGACACATAGCCTCGAAAAAGCTGAAAATGTTCCTACTCAGGAATAAACTCAACGTGGTCAGAAAAGTAAGGACAACAATGTAAAGAATTGACAGGCTTTCCAAATCTAAACATTGGCAAAGGCCAACACTTTTCACAGTGTGTTACACGAGTAAGACGCCGTCCCAGGACAAGCTCGTGTGCCCTAAAAAGACTGAGAAATGTTCCTAATCTGGAACATGGTCAGAAAGGCTGCAAAGCTCTTTGGCGTAGATCATAAAGCCCAAATATACGGCGAAAATGATTGTTAAAAAAATCCTAGGGCAAGCTACCATAGTAAATAAAATGCTGGCGAAGTCGGATGTGCTGGCCTAGTCACCATAGGCGCATAATTGGCACAACGTAAAAAAAAAAACTGTTCTTGGCAAAGGCTGTTTCTATATCACAAGAAGAATGATCAAAATGACAGAAAAGAACGATTGAAGAATATGACTATGTATACATATATATATATGTATCTTGCTAATATGTGTATTAGCAAGCCATTGTCAGTATCTTGTCTGTGCTAATGATTGTATGTGTTTGCATTGATCATCTTGCAGGTTCAGGCAACTGTTCAAGAATTATTTGGCAGAACACCCAGCAAATCTGTGAATCCAGATGAAGCAGTAGCAATTGGTGCTGCTATTCAGGTAATATTTGCTTCCACTATATCTCACAATAACAATACAAGTATCATAAGTACATATTTCTGATTGGTATGCCCATGATGGTGTTTCAGTCAAGTGTAGCAAACATGTTTAACAACAAGATGCAGATATCAACTCATGGAACACTCTTAGATGTATCATTAATATAATTACAGTAGTTGATTTATTCGTTGAATCTCTTTCTAAACTAGACATGGCTATGTTGTGTGTTACAGTTTGCTTGATTATGACGTATCTTGGTCAGCTTTGTTGTTCCCTGCTTGTTGTTCCCTGCTTGTTTGTAGAATCTTGGTCAGCTCTTTGTTCCCTGCTTGTTTGTAGAATCTTGGTCCACTCTTTGTTCTCTGCTTGTTTGCAGAATCTTGGTCAGCTCTTTGTTCCCTGCTTGTTTGTAGAATCTTGGTCATCCCTTTGTTCCCTGTTTGCTTATAGAATACCTAACACATGAGAATCAGAAAGCTTATATGGTAGTCAACAGTGCTAAGTTTAGAATAAGCTCTATGGAGATATTAACAGGCTGACAACTGTATTCTTTGAAAACATTCAAGTGAACATCTTACAATGTACAGAAAAGAAGAAGATACAGCAGCATGTATTTGTGATATAGTCATTTATAGCTATTTACAAAATGAAGATGATCTGGTGAACTGTTTATGTCAACATATTTCATATATCAATATTATTTAATAAGATTTCCAAAGCTTTAGCCACATCTAACATATTGTATAATGTCATCAATTAGATTTGCTATTAAATTGTTTTGTGTGTGTTTAGGGAGGTGTACTTGCTGGAGATGTCACAGATGTTTTGTTGTTGGATGTCACTCCCCTGTCTCTGGGCATTGAGACACTTGGGGGAGTTTTCACAAAACTTATTAACAGAAACACAACTATCCCAACCAAGAAAAGCCAGGCAAGTAAAATCTAATATTGAACAAATGTTTTGACATAATTTTAATACCTAGTTTCTTTTATGTATAAATTGTTTGGTGACCAGTCGTGGCAAACACTGTGCACTGTCATGTTTTTTTAAGGAAATTTGTTTAGAACTACAAGTAACCGGCTGCCTTGCAGGCGGCTGGGGACAGCCGAAGGCTGAGGAGAGCAACCCAGTAAACGCTGGCTGAAACGAACACGTCGTCGAAGGATAAACACCAGAGCTCCAAATGGTGCTGAATAATGTGACGTAAAAAATGTTCTTGGCAAAGGCTGTTTATATCACAATAAGAATTATCAAAATGGCCAAAAAGAACGATCGCGGGAGAAAGAGAACTACAAGTTTCTATAATTTTCACTGCATTTAAAACTGAATAAAAAGCCATGTTCCCATTAGCAGATCTCATGCAACTAGTAACATTTATAAAGAATGGGATATCAAGCTGATCTAATATCATGACATAGACAATGTTAACATTGAAACTGACAATCGGGGAATATTGCCTATGCCAGTCAGCATGGCACATGATGATGATGAGTAGACAGAAATATTGATTGTTATCAGTTTCTTAATATTGTTGATCAAACAACATTTCTGTGATCATGACATTTCTTTGTTTGATTGTTCAGGTATTCTCAACTGCTGCTGATGGCCAGACTCAAGTGGAGATCAAAGTTCACCAGGGAGAACGAGAAATGGCTGGAGACAACAAACTTTTGGGACAGTTCACACTGGTTTGTCTAAATTATTTTATTCAGTTCTTGTCTGTTTTACAGTTCACTAAAATATCACAAAGCTATTCAATAAGTCAATGTGTTTGAATAAATAAGTTGGACCAATTATGAAACAAATCCTGAATATCTGCTTGTAAAGACAGACATTCTTCAATTTTGTTTTGTGTGTTCTATCGCAGTAAGACATTCTTCAATTTTGTTTTGTGTGTTCTATCACAGTAAGAGATTCTTCAATTTTGTTTTGTGTGTTCTATCACAGTAAGAGTTTGTTCAATTTTGTTTTGTGTGTTCTATCACAGTAAGAGATTCTTCAATTTTGTTTTGTGTGTTCTATCACAGTAAGAGATTCTTCAATTTTGTTTTGTGTGTTCTATCACAGTAAGAGATTCTTCAATTTTGTTTTGTGTGTTCTATCGCAGTAAGAGATTCTTCAATTTTGTTTTGTGTGTTCTATCACAGTAAGAGTTGTTCAATTTTGTTTTGTGTGTTCTATCACAGTAAGATGATAATATTTATTTGGCCACAAATAGCACATCTATTTTGTAAGTGACCTCTGAAAGTCTAGGAAATGTCTTATGAATATCATTACAATCATGCCTTCAATAATGAGAAGGTTGGGCGTGGGGCTAGCTACCACACACCGTAAAACACACTAGATGGCTACAGAAAGGAGAGCGAACTGAGTAAACTGGACACATCGACAAAGGATAAGCACCAGAGCTCCAAATGGTGCTGAAGATGTGACGTAAAATACACCAAAGCTGTAAAATACACCAAAGCTGTAAAATACACCAAAGCTAAGGCTGCATGAATCAGATTTCCACATTAATATAATTTATGGGGAGGTTTGGTACATCGATCTAGGCAGTGATCACGAGAGATATCATAGATATATATATCATAATGTTGAACTTCTTCTGTTGTACAAGTGTTCTTTAATAATTGTTGTCTTTTTTTTTTCTAAAATCCACTTTCAGGTTGGTGTTCCACCAGCACCCCGAGGTGTTCCACAAATTGAGGTCACTTTTGACATCGATGCTAATGGTATTGTCAATGTTTCTGCACGAGACAAAGGTACAGGCAAAGAACAACAAAGTAAGTGCCTTTTTTTTTGTTGAAATATTTGTTACAAAAACTTATGCGTCTTCTTTTCTCTGATCATGTTTTGCTTCACAGCATTAGGATATTTATAGAACAGGCTTTTGTGTACACTTCATTAACAGTTTTTCTCTGCCTCTTATTTCTGGAGGTCCACTTTTGCACGGACAGCCTTTTGCTTTGTATCCACTGTATCGGAGTAGCATTGCTCTTTGAGGCACACTGTCTGTTTAATCTGCTTATGTAAAAGTATCATACATGTGAAACCAACAAGGGCTGGTTTCTGCCATAAGAGTTGTTGTCATCTAAATGGGAGCCTGACAAGAGAAATGAAGATCAGTAAAGACCAAATTGTACAGCAAGAGAGCTGATAGGAAAGTATCACTCCAAGGGAAGAAGACACTTATGAAGACAATCTAGTCAGTAATATTGCGCTCATCCAAGCTGTTACACCCTCCAAGCTGCACTTGTGTGGAGCATCATTGTAGCACTTGTTGACAAATCAAATTAGTTGTTTTATTAGTTGATATACTTATCTGGTTTATATGGCAAGTAGCCATCAAGAAAATATTGCTCTCATATTCTTATTATCTTTACCTAGTCAATGTTCCCAAATGTTCAATGTTGCAGAAGTTTATATTGAAATGAGAGTACATGAATGAATGATTACCTGCACTTATAGAAATATCAAGTTCATGTTATATATATATATATATATATACAGTTTTGTCTGGTTGTTTCTTCTGTTAGTTGTTATTCAGTCTTCTGGTGGATTGTCCAAGGATGATATTGAGAACATGGTTAGAAATGCTGAGATACATGCTGCAGAGGATAAGAAGAAAAAGGTTAGTTAGTCAACACATCATTATTCATTGTGTCTATTTTATTATAGTGGCTATTGTTACTAGGGTAACTTTGTACATATATAATGTGTTTGATGAATAAATCATTGTACTATCTAGTGCTTGGTAATTGCATGTAACTTGACATGAGAAAGGAAAGTATACACATTTGTTGTAGGTGCTGCTTTAGTTGCATCACTTTCTTGCTCACATTAAGAAACTTTAGGTGCATAACTTTCTTGCTCACATTAAGAAACTTTAGGTGCATAACTTTCCTGCTGAAATTAGGAATGTATTGGATAAATAATTCATTCACATTGTATTCTTTATATGATAGAGAAATGCTGTGCTCATTGTTTGAAACAAGATTTGTTCAGAAGATAAATACAAGTTTCTGCACTAAAATCTGGACTAATTCAACAGTTTGTGCACAATTTCTATGTGCATATTAACTAGTTATGATGATTTCTACTATTATGGAGTAGGTTGCATATGGAGTAGACTATATTTTATTCAGACTGCTCATGCTCAGTTTTGAGAGAGTTGATTTCTGATATTGTTTTACCATTTCCTTCTTGCAGGATCTAATTGAGATACTGAACCAGGCAGATGGTATCATTCATGATACTGAAAGTAAGATGGAAGAGTTCAAGGATCAACTTCCCAAGGAAGAGGTACATGGGTTTGACATATTCATTGTCTGAGAATTTGTCTCACACAGACACGATAATGTCCATGTTTGTGTGCCATTCAACCAGACACTTGTAGCTTCACTTACATTAGTATACTAGATCCCCCCACAGACCTTGTTGTGTCTCACACAAAGATTGACTGACCTCCATAGGGAGGAATCTTTAGTTTTGATAGTGATTCTACAGCAGCAGACAGACAACATGACGCAAATATGGAGCACATATCAACTTGTCCAATGTATGAGGATATATTGCTCAATTCAACAAAATAGTTGAATGCATGGAGTTTACCAAAATACAGTCAACTTATTCCTAATCCTGTCTAACCTGATGATGATGACAAATCCCTGGCATTATCAGTGACAACTACAGATTTACAGTTACAACTAAATGGTTTTTACCATTTTGAAATAACATGACACCAGAGAAAGCATCACTAGAAAAACAATTGTTAAATGGAAGTTATTGCTAAAAATAGAAAAGTGGCATGAGGAGCAATATGTTTGAATTGACCAGCATGCCACCATGTTATCAAATATTGGATGTAAATGTTATCAAATATTGGATGTAAATGTTATCAAATATTGAATGTAAATGTTATCAAATATTGGATGTAAATGTTATCAAATATTGGGACATTTGTTACAGTTCACCTTGATTGTACAGATACTTGTCTGTTACTATTTATTATTATCACAGAGATGAGATTGTACTGTTGTTAATTAGGATAATATGTTGAGGTGACAGTTGTTCTAACTTTATTGTTCCTGTTTGCTCTCTCTCTCTAGTGTGACAGACTGAAAGAGAAAATAGCTGCTGTCAAGGATGTGATTGCTAACAAGGATGGCAAGTCAGCAGAAGAGATCCGACAACAGACATCAGATTTACAACAGGCTTCACTTAAATTGTTTGAGATGGCTTATAAAAAGGTACAGTCTGCATATTTTCTGTAAAATGTATCAATCAAGTGCCGTGCATGTAATCAGTTCTGACGTTGATCTTTTGTCGAACCGTGATGTCAGGCCATCCAACATCTTCTCCCTCTGTCTTCCACAATCTCCTTCCCTGAATTTTACCTGTAGTCACCAAATGTTCTAAACCTTCTCTTCACATTATATGCCCGAAGAACCTTGATTGTCAGATTTTTATTCTTTTGATAAGGTTTCTTTGTGTGCAGGCCTGATTTAAAACCTCCACATTTGTTTTCTTTGCTGTCCATGGAATTTTCAGCATTCTTCTGTAAAACCACATCTCTGTGACTTCCAATGATCATATTGATTGTTTGTTCATTGTCCATGATTTGCTGCCATACATAAGAATTGGTTCAATATAGCACTGGAGTACTCGTTTTTGCAATGTCATTGGTAGTGAGTTCACGCATAGTGTGTTCTTCATTTTCATAAAAGCTGCTTTCGTTTAAGCTATTCTACTCCTAATCTCTGTTGTACATCTTCCATCTGATGTTAGGAATGTTCCCAGATACTTGAATCGATGGACTTGTTTCAGTGTTGTGTTATTTATTTTGATATTACATGTTGGTGTTTCCTGTTTCTTGGAGACAACCATAACCTCTGTTTTCTTTATATTCATGCTTAATCCTTTCTTTTCACTTTCTCTCACTAGTATGTCTATCAAGTCTTGTAGATCTTGTTCATTTGTAGCCATGAGAATTGTGTCATCAGCGTATCTTAGATTGTTCACATTTTGTCCACCGACTGTTATTCCTGTCTTTTCTTCTATAGATCTCATGATGTTTTCACTGTAAAGGTTGAACAGGTCTGGTGAGAGTACGCACCCTTGTCTTACTCCTAATTGTATCGCCAGATAGATTCCAATCTTATTCTCTAGTCTTATACTGTTCTTTGTTGCCAGTACATATTCTTGATCAGTCTCAGATCTTTCCCATCAATATTTATACTTTCTAACATGCTGATTATTTCTCCATGTTTTACTTTATCGAAAGCTTGTGAGTAGTCTATGAAACATAGGTATAAGTCCCAACTTCATTTCTATTGATCTTTCCATTATTGTTCTTATTGTATATATTGCGTTGTTTGTTCCCCTGCATTCTACAAAGCCACATTGTTCTTCCTTAACTTTTGGCCTTATTTTGTTTCTTACCCTTCTTATAATAATGCTGAAAAGTAGTTTTGTTACGTGACTCATGAGGCTGATTGTGCGTTGTTATTCGCATTCTATCGTTCCTGCTTTCTTTGGTAGTGCTATAAAAATGGATTGTAGTAAATGTTTGTGTAAACTGCATGTGATGTCGCTAGTCAATTGTCTCATATCAACTTATTGATCATCCTAAGTGTACTTGACACTATCCTAATACTCAAGACATCCCATAGCTGCACAATTGCTTCCAGTTTTTTTTACAACTAATAACTACTGCAGAAAACTGAAGATGACACATCTGAACTATCTCATTATTTAAAAAAGTCTGTAGATCTGTGTAGACACTCACCTTCAATGAGGTTAACATGAGAATTGACTTGAGTTATGAACACAATTTATGTTCACTATTTTTGTTTAGAAAATTTTGTGTATGTCCATACAGTGTGTATTGCCTTCTTATTTCATCTCTCTATCTTTCTCGTCACAATAAATTGTTACATCTCATTGAAAATATTTGACATCTGTCACTCTGCTTAATCTCCCTCTATCTTCTTCTTCATCAGCGATCTCTGGTCGTGCACTTAATTTACTTTGGACCACAAACTGGGCGGTCAGCTTCAGGTTTGTCAGGTTTCCCCAAAGTTTAGTTTTCAGGTCGACTGGGTGGGGCCACATGTTGCTTCTCATCTCACCCAGGAGAGGACAGTCTTGCAGGATATGCTCCGGTGTCTGTTCCGTTTGCTGACACTTTCAGAGAACTGTTTGACTTATTCCTAGTCTGCATAAGTGTGTGTTGGGTCTGCAGTGTTCGGTGCGTATTCAAAATATGACCTTCAACACATCCCTCCATCTATTTTCGTCATATTCTAAATTACACGGGACCTCGAAAATCTCACTGATTTTGTTCGCTGTCACTGAGATCTTCCTGTGTAAGACAGATCGGAGCACACATGGTTACTCAACAAAGTGCAATGATGATGGTCCAATCAATCAATCTCTTTATTTCTCTCTCTCGCTATCGCTTCTCTCTTGCAGGAAATATTTTGGTTAAAGTCAACTGTAACAAATTGTGTTAAATATGTCGACAAATATATAGATTTAAATCATGATACTTACATGTCACTACATGATGATGATGATAATGAGTGTTTCAGTAACTAATGTATGATATTATTACTATCTTGTATGTACAGATGGCTGCAGATCGTGAAGGATCAAGTCAAGGTTCCAAGCCTCCTCAAGAAGGTGGCACTGATGACAAGAAAGAAGATAAGAATTAGACAACATTCTCATGATATGTTGTCATGGAAACAGACAAATGGTGATGATTAACAGTTCCATCTGATGAGAATCTGTTGCCATTGAAGGCAATTCTGTACAAATAAATAGTATGTCAGGAGAAGGTTGTACTATTCTTCCAACCAAGTTTCAACTGCAGAGTAATAGTAGTACATTTGTAGTATATGTTTTGTTGTAACTACCACATGATGTTGATGCAGATATGTCATGACTCCATTCATAGATTCTCTGGTCTGATGTGAGATGAACAGAACAGAGATGGTTATTCTCTATACTTGATGCGTGTGTGTGTGTATATGTGTGCGTGCATGTTAATGAAATGTGTGTACATGCCATGAAACTTGTGTGTATGTGTTTGTGCCATGTTAGCAGCTCCAGGAGCTGTGTACAGTTATCAGTATGTTTGTTACAAGCTGTTTGAGAAGTCTCTGTGCACTCACTTTATGACATACAAAATTATGTCATGTTGAGGACAATGTAACCGTACTGACATTTGAATGAACATTTGTGACATTCGTTCATTCAAACACTTCTACTGTCATCTGTCAAGCATTTGATAAAGTAGCATTTGTCAAAATAACATTATTTTTATAACAGATTTTGGAAATAAATATCAGGGTCTCAAGACATTTCTCATGTCGGAGACCATCCTGCAGGGTGGCCGGTGATATCTATTATGCCTTCATGTTGTCAGGGACCTTCCTGCACGGTGGCCGGTGATATCTGTTGAATGTGGGTGATGATTTCTGCCTTCAGCTCCTCAACTGTATGTATGTTGTTCTCATCCAACTTTTCTGTCAGTGTAGTCCACAGATAATAGTCTGGTAGAGTTAGGTCTGGAGAACAGTCAGACCCAGATTCCATGTGAGGTTGTGATTTGTAAAAGATATTCTCCAAACAGTGCAGCTGTGTGTAGTTACTTGCACCAACCATTCTGCTGAAACCATACTTATTCTATTTCAAGTTCAGTAAATTGGACTATGGGTGTTCATGAATGTTTGTACGGTGATAATCTGCGTTTGTGGGATTTGAAAAAATGGGGGGAATTACATGCATTTGACGTGGGGGCACACATAACTAGCTTTGTGAATGTGAAAATATACTTAATGAAATTCATGATATTTTACTGCTGCCTCAGACCATTATTCTGACGTTTACATACTTGATCATAAGAAACCATGCTGTATCTGTGAAGGTTAAATCAAGGATTTGTTCACTATCTTCAACAAGGAACTTCTGAAAGCACACGTAGTACATGACTGGGGACTGATGATCATTTCAACAGACAAATATGTATTGTGTCAACTGTATTTATTCACATTTCCTGTATTGTGAAACTTTATCAAATTTCTAAACAGAATATGGTGGGTAGCTTGTGTATGTAAACATTTCTGCACAAATGTCAAGCTCTACCAAAAATACTTTCTCTTCAATTGTAAATGCCATTCTTGTTAAACAAATAAAGTGTTACCTATGTTAGCAACGATGTACTGAATATAATTCTTCACAATGGATCTTGGAGAACTATGAAATCCACACATTCTGTCTGTGATGTAGTGCCAGCCTGCCATTGAACAAGGGGGTACACATTATCCAGTGCACACTGACTTTTCAAACATGTTTTACTTGTTCATATAGATAAGACTTGTAGATATCTGGATTATTGTTGGAGAGTGCCTTCATTTCTCCATTATATGATTTCACTTTCCTATATTTATTATGATTGATGAGTTGATCTGTGACTGTCTGGTTTACTTGTAGTTTGAATAAAAAAACCGCAAATTATTCTGACCATTTGATTAGTGGATAGAACATGATGATGAGATGGGAACAGAAATAAGATTATATTTATTTGGTTACACATTTTTGTGTACTTCTTATTACAGCACAAAAAGAATTCATTTTTCTTCCACATTCTTCATCTTGAGAGCATGGACTTGTTGTTTCATGATTTCTTCTCGACTGTCAACAATCTGTTTCTTGCTACTCTCTATTGATATGATTATTAGAAATATTTGCTTCTGATGAACACAGCAATATAATCACCACACATGCACATGTTAATCTCTTAGATTTCAATTCCTGACTAGTCTGTATTGATGTGACTAACTAGGCTAATGTAGCCTGTATTAATGTGACTAACTAGGCTAATGTAGCTTGTATTAATGTGACTAACTAGGCTAATGTATCTCTCAAGTTATTAAAGTTGACTATTATAAATTGTCCAATGGACGACTACTAAATGACTCATGTCATAGTACTGATAGAGGAGGACAGCACACATTTGTTCACAACAAAAAGAGACACAATCATCATTTACTTGGCATGTCACAAGGAAAGATTTTGAACAAACATGTTGATAATTGGGCAAATTAATGACACAGTGGAGAAAGTGTTGGATAACCTAACTTGATTGTACAGAAAAATGTCTACAGAACATGTCTATAAAGTCCATGATTGCATTATACACTATGATTTTAATGTCCCTATTTTAAACGAAACTATTCCGCCAGCATGTAGCTTGATCATGTCCTAGGAAATTCAGACAATAAATCACAGTATAAAATGTTTTACTGCAGTCTTGCTGCACCAGAGATTAACTAGAGTTATGTCCTCATGTTCCTTCTAGTGATAATTGGAAACATAATGTTTTGTTTGTTATTAGTAATATCTTTTAGAGTTTGTATATTAGTGCCACTACCTTCTGCTGACCATATACAATAGTTACACATCCATGTGGATTATTAAATCTCTAGTTTAGCAATAGTTTAACTGATTCCGTACCGTGGAACACTCAAGTGTAATTATTTCTTATCTGCCTGGCCCACGGCTAGCTCAAAAGACGATTATTATTTTGTTGAGTTTTTGTTATTTTTGTTCGATTGAAGATTTATATTAACCGGAAAATACTTAGAAGTGATGTGTAAGCGATAACGAATACATAGAATTGTGGTTTATGCTAGAAGTAGAATTGAAACAGAGTTTATCAATCATTTTAGGATACCCTGTGACTATAAAAAAACTAGCGATTTTTATGAATGTTCATGATGCTACTTTGTGAACAGTTAATAAACCATACGCTCCTTCACTATTTTCGTAACGTTTGTGTATTCATAAATGGATATGATTATGGAAAAGACTCCCTCAAAGACCTAAGCAGAACAGACCAGGTCATTATATTTTGACTACGCACCGGACACTGCAGACTCAACAAACACTTATACAGACTAGGAATAAGTCAATCAGCTCTCTGCCAGTGTCAGCAGGCAGAACAGACACCAGAGCATATCCTGCAAGACTGTCCTCTTCTGTGTGAGCTGAGAAGCAACATGTGGCCACACCCAGTCGACCTGAAAACTAAGCTTTGGGAAACCTGACAGACCTGAAGCTGTCTGCCCAGTTTGTGGTCCACAGTAAATTAAGCGCATGACCAGAGATCGCTGAAGAAGAAGAAGAAGTATTCAAATGGCCATGCGCAAGAAGTATTCATAAATGGATTACATATATAAAGAGGCAGTTAGACTGATTTATTCCACATAATGTTCATCAAGGCCCTTGAAAAGTTGGATTTTCGTTCTCACAATTTCAATTAGTTTTTTAAAATACACGCTAATATTTTTCAAGCATAGTCAACACATTATATTTTTGGACACAATAAATATTTTATGAGAGTACATTCATTTATCTTTAATTTGATATATAATAAGTTAAAATTGAATTCATATTTAGAAACAATATTTTAGTTTAGCTTAAGTATGTGTCCAATATTTTGGAAACTAAAAAAATAATTCCGTCCAGGCCGAAAAAACCCGGTAGTGAATCAGTTAACATTTACGCTTGAAACAATCTCAAGTTGTTTGAATAGCAACTTTTCTGTGAAGCTCAAGGCAGAGCCAACTATAAACTTATGGGTCTTCGGACTTGGGTAAGAATTATAGGAAATCGGACCACAACTACACCACATGACCTCGCATTCCAGTATTGGTGTATATAGACAATTCATTTTAAAATCAACACAAAAGGCTAAATCGAAGTTATATATAACAGTATGTAATATAATACAGCATACAATATTAAGTAATATACAATAAGGAATATCAATATTATGAATATTTTTTACCAATAAATAGCCATAGACTCCCAAAATTGAGTAAAATTGCAAAAAAACGTGCAGTGTTCTATCAAACATCTGTAGTTTCCAGCCCCTTTCTGATCTAGGTCAGGAATCCCGGTCAGTTGTCTGTCCTAGTTATCTAGAATTGGCTGTGCTCAAGGGCTCCCATTACAATAAATAAATAAATATGAGGATGTAGGTGTTCATTAAATTTCTAATATTCGACTGAGCATGGTTTCAGAAGGTACTAGATTTCTCTCTTACTATTATTCTGTTATTTATATCCACATTTGTAACTGTCTAGAGAAACTTAAGTGGTGGGTGGTACAACCATTTATTTCAACAGTTGGTATGTTTTGTGAAGATTTTCTAAGTTCAGCTTAATTCCAAGTTGATGATCAATTGAATGTTTGTCATATGAATATTTTGTGTTTTTATTTGCATTTGTGATACAGTCAGAAATAAAGAGATATCTACAGTTTGATGTGTTGTGTTGTATATACAGTTTTATGTATTGTATTGTGATACTTGTATTCCTATAATATCTTACTTGTTCATATCTTGATCTAGCTCAGCTTATACCTATGTTAACATTCCTGCAGTCAGACACTTAATATACCACAAGTGTCATATAACCATGTTTGTTCTGAGCCCAGAGGAAGTGCAAGTTTACACAACTTCTCTCTGTGCCAGACATGATATCTTAGTGGTTAGTGCATTTGCTTTGTAGTCGTGTGGTCCTAGGATCAAATACCACAGTAGGTGTGAAATGTATTTCTCTCATAACCCAGTATCAATTGGTTATCAGAGAAACAGATGGGTTGACTCTACATGATGATGACTGCAATGTCATTAGCTAGAATGTTCAACAAGGAACAAATCAAGACATTTTTTGGGGGGAGCGTGTTCATATCCACTAATTTAATCACTTTTTGTGATTTATGCAGAGAACAAAAGTATGAGGCACTGCAGTTCATAGGCTAAAGTTGGTAATAGATATGGAGTTTTGCTATTCAGCAGCTGAAACTATTTCCTCAATAGAACTACAAGTGTGAGCTGATAAGTATAGATTTGTAACACAAGAGATAGCCAAAACAAAAATATGAAAGAAATGGTAACAAAAAACGAAATAAAACAATACAAGCATGATATCAGATCCTCCAAAGAGCAAGGAACAATTGCAAATCATACGATTGCAGAACAACAGCACAGAGAGAGAGATCAAACATCTTACTCACTTAAAGACATCACTGCTAAATGCACAATTAACCGGACAAGGAAATGTTGGAAGAAAATCATTAGTTTTTGTGTCAGACAGCGGACTTCTCAACTACATCAGACATATTTCCATGATTTCATTCAGGCTCTCTGCCATGAATTTCTTCATCAATGATCCAGCTGCACTTGAGCTCTTGCACTTCGGCCCAATGCTATGTAGTGGTATCTGCGTATGTTTGTAAGTTGGTTTTTTTTTGTTCTGTATAACTGTCATGACTTTATAGCAGTCTATTTTGCCAAGAATGCTTTCGTTTTGCCCTTTTAATTCCACCAAATTGGTTGCAGAATAATTTTTTTTTTAAACTGAGAAGTAAATTTCATTGACCAACCAGCACAATAATGTTGAATGAATGTTCACCAGCACAATAATGTTGAATGATGTCACCAACACAATAATGTTGAAGAGATGTTCACCAGCACAATAATGTTGAATGAATGTTCTACCAGCACAATAATGTTGAATGAATGTTCTACCAGCACAATAATGTTGAATGAATGTTCTACCAGCACAATAATGTTGAATGAATGTTCAACCAGCACAATAATGTTGAACGAATGTTCTACCAGCACAATAATGTTGAATGAATGTTCACCAGCACAATAATGTTGAATGATGTTCACCAGCACAATAATGTTGAAGATGTTCTACCAGCACAATAATGTTGAATGAATGTTCAACCAGCACAATAATGTTGAATGAGTGTCACCAGCACAATAATGTTGAAGAATGTTCACCAACAATAATGTTGAATGAATGTTCACCAGCACAATAATGTTGAGCGAGTGTTCACCAGCACAATAATGTTGAGCGAGTGTTCAACCAGCACAATAATGTTGAGCAGTGTTCAACCAGCACAATAATGTTGACGAGTGTTCACCAGCACAATAATGTTGAATGAATGTTCAACCAGCACAATAATGTTGAATGAATGTTCTACCAGCACAATAATGTTGAATGAATGTTCTACCAGCACAATAATGTTGAATGAATGTTCTACCAGCACAATAATGTTGAATGAATGTTCTACCAGCACAATAATGTTGAATGAATGTTCTACCAGCACAATAATGTTGAATGAATGTTCTACCAGCACAATAATGTTGAATGAATGTTCTACCAGCACAATAATGTTGAAGAAGTGTTCACCAGCACAATAATGTTGAAGAATGTTCACCAGCACAATAATGTTGAATGAATGTTCTACCAGCACAATAATGTTGAATGAATGTTCTACCAGCACAATAATGTTGAACGAGTGTTCTACCAGCACAATAATGTTGAATGAATGTTCTACCAGCACAATAATGTTGAATGATGTTCACCAGCACAATAATGTTGAATGAGTGTTCTACCAACACAATAATGTTGAATGAATGTTCAACCAGCACAATAATGTTGAATGAATGTTCAACCAGCACAATAATGTTGAATGAGTGTTCTACCAACACAATAATGTTGAATGAATGTTCAACCAGCACAATAATGTTGAAGAATGTTCACCAGCACAATAATGTTGAATGATGTCCTACCAGCACAATAATGTTGAATGAATGTTCTAAACCCGCACAATAATGTTGAATGAATGTTCTACCACACAATAATGTTGAATGATGTCTACCAGCACAATAATGTTGAGCAGTGTTCTACCAGCACAATAATGTTGAGCGAGTGTTCTACCAGCACAATAATGTTGAGCAGTGTCCTACAGATTGTCAATAATTAATCAAACAAGAAAGTATGACTTTACTTGTTTATTTCTCAGAAGACATGAATATCTGAAAGACATAGATCTAAGGCACACAATGTTAGTTCAGTATAAATGATCAGTTCACATATATTTCTTGATATTATGCAGATAAGTACCTCTATGGAAACTATCACAACAATGAATTATAATATGTACAGCACAAGTTGAAACATGGTATATTCAATAAAGAAACACTGTCTAAGAGTTTCATATCCAGTCAAATTATCTACAAGGATATAGTGGTACAAGTTCTAAAACTAGGTTTGAATGGAAGTTAAAACAATGATAGAATCATTCACTCACAAACCGCAATGTTGTATGAACATTTTAAGATAAAAACAATCACTTATTTTCATGCCTCGACATACAGACTTTGACGATCTGTTTGCTATGCTCAGTCTAAACAGAGAGAGGAGTTGTCACCTTGAATCCAGCAGGAGGTCCTTACGAGTGCCCCACAATTTCTCTTTCAGATAAGTCACGCAGGTTATATCTACAAGATCATGCATAAGATATGAAAAGAATTCAAGTTTTACACTGCTTCCAACCAGGGCTATAAGTTTTCACTCTATTGAGTGGCACATTCTGTTCACAAGTGCATTTATTCCAAAGACCCCTAGGATTGTTGGAGCTACAGAGTTTGTGCAATACTCTCAGCAGGTAGCGTGCCATTTCTGCAGAGAGGGACTGGGCCATAAGTGTAAAACCCGGTGCAATGAAGTCAATCCTTCTGCCCTTTTTATACGCTTTTTTAAAGTCTAATCATAAAAGTAAAGATTTTAATCACAAGTCAGGGTCTGATGACTGACAGAAGAATAACATAGAATGCATTAAGTGGTTTAAAAATTTTCACAACCTTAGGATGAACATTAGTGAACAGTTGAACAAAAAGTGCAAAACATAGTTATATAATGTTACCCAGACATTACATGAACACTTAATAGTACACATAGATGTGGGAGGGAGGGGGAACACACAAAATAGTGGCCTCAAGATGCAGTGAATGAGATTACAAAAGTCAGTGTTAGTAAACTAAAGCTAACCAAGACTCTATAGTCTTATCTACAAGTGGTGGTTCTGGTGTCATACTGACAATAACTTTCATGTACATCTAATAAATAAAGCAATCTCATTGTTTAAATAGTAATGTTCTAGAAATGTCTATCTCTACAACTTCATTGTTTATATAGCAATGTTCTAGAACTGTCTATCTCTACAACTTCATTGTTTATATAGCAATGTTCTAGAACTGTCATCTCTACAACTTCATTGTTTATATAGCAATGTTCTAGAACTGTCTATCTCTACAACTTCAATGTTTATATAGCAATGTTCTAGAACTGTCTCATCTCTACAACTTCATTGTTTATATAGCAATGTTCTAGAACTGTCTATATCTACAACTTCATTGTTTATATAGCAATGTTCTAGAACTGTCTATCTCTACAACATCATTGTTTATATAGCAATCTTCTAGAACTATCTCTACAACTTCAATGTTTAATAAGCAATGTTCTAGAAATGTCTATCTCTACAAATTCATTGTTTATATAGCAATGTTCTAGAACTGTCTATCTCTACAACATCATTGTTTATATAGCAATCTTCTAGAACTATCTCTACAACTTCAATGTTTATATAGCAATGTTCTAGAACTGTCTCATCTCTACAACTTCATTGTTTATATAGCAATGTTCTAGAACTGTCTCATCTCTACAACTTCATTGTTTATATAGCAATGTTCTAGAGCTGTCTCATCTCTACAACTTCATTGTTTATATAGCAATATTCTAGAACTGTCTATATCTACAACTTCATTGTTTATATAGAAATGTTCTAGAACTGTCTATATCTACAACTTCATTGTTTATATAGCAATGTTCTAGAACTGTCTATATCTACAACTCCCCAAATTAATATAAAGACAAAACAAATACAAAGAACTGTAAAAGAAACACAAATCAAATAAATATAATATTGAATATAAAAATGTCATACATTGTGGGGTCTCTGTGGCTAAGTGGTTAAGCCTGTTGCCTTGTGGGTCGAAGGTGTGGGTTGAGTCCGACCGTGCCGTTCACGAGTGCAGTTTTTTCTAGAGACCCCATGGATTGTTGCTGGAGCTACGGAGTTCGTGCTTTGTGCAATACTCTCGGCAGGTGGCATGCCATTTCTGCTGAGAGGGGCCGAGCCATATGGGATAAAACCCGGTGCAATGCAAGTCAATCCTTCGGCTTTAAAACCCTTGAAATGTTATTCACTAGTAACAGCTGTTATAACAAAAATAAGATGAAGATATATATTAGGCACACTCTGAGAAGAAATGATCAAAGAATACCAGAACAGGCATTCCTTTCAAAGGAAGGAGGCACAAGGTTCAAGAAAGAGAGCATGACCTAGGGAGATCCTGAAACAAACTTTGCTGAGAGAAGCTAGAAATATCGGACTCAATTTCATGGAAGAGAATGAGCAAGTTGCCCAGGACAGAGCGGTATGGAGAAATTACTTGCAGGCCCTATGTAATGTATAGAGGTACAAGATGAATGAAAAAATATATATATATATAATAATAATACCACTGCTATAAATATTTCAAACAGAATCAAGAAATGGATGAACGACTAAGTATAAACAAAGCAAAAATACACAATTAACAAACAATATTGTGTGCAGTGTAGTCAATTTTGACAACCAATAAATGCTTGATATATCTGCTCTCTTATTAGCTTCTAATAGTAAAACAAAAATAATTTTCAAAGTCATAAAACAAACAAGTAACTGCAGTGAAGCACATTTCAAGTTTACGAAATGTTTAACATTGAGCAATGCAATCTAGTGAATTAGTTCAGCACTCGCCCGAGTGGTTACCGGGTCCAAATTTGGGTTGTAAAGAATAGAACCACTGTTACCTGCCACCATGTCGTAAGAGGCGACTAAGGAAGTTTTTTTTCTGAAATCGGATGCACATGTCCTAAGCGTGTAGAAGTTTATGCGTTTAGGGTCTACCAAACCAATGTGCAACGTATACACGTTCTTGGCAAAGATCAAACATATCACAAAGAGTGATTAAAATTGGTCATAAAGAAACTGAACGCATAAGAAGAAGAAGTTCAGCACTTTATTCTACATAGCAAAATATTATTTTAGCAATCTCTAGCAATCTAGTGAATTAGTTCAGCACTTTATTCTACATAGCAATATTATTTATTCTATCATAGCAATATATTATTTAGCAACTGCTACAATCATAAAGCACATTTCAAGGAGGACTGCAGCGCTTTTGAGACAACAACATATACTTGATGAATATGCTTGAAAGGAATTAATCTGGAAGTTTGCGCGCAGAATGGGTGGACAGCAATCAGAGGTCACTTCTCAAGAAAATGACTTGATTTACACACCTGGACATGCTGGAGTGCAGGGTAATGAGCATGCTGACTATTTTGCAAACAATGCCCCAACTCAAGCGGCAGAAGTATGGACAGAGCCAATGTCATCAATGCGGTACGCTCTCATTTATATGATATGAGCGAGTTTCAAACACTGGAACGAGTTTGAAAATAAGGAGTAAGTTTGGAATGCCAGACAGTGTCGTCTTCGTGGTAGAAAGAGAAGATATACTAATCAACTTCTCATGGTTACGGTGAGCAAGTGAACTTTGGGATGGCTGCTGCAGCGGAGGATGGAGCACGCATGGGAATGCCCAATGTGCTGTGACGTCGATCACATAACATAACATAGAATGTCAAACAAAAAATAAATTGTCATTAATATTTCAACAACATAAATATCAATGGCACCAAATAAATGACAACAAATTGGGTCAACTGGGATTAAAACCTTAAGACTGGGTCAAATTGGCACTGAAAAATCCCCAACAGATTAAACGCATTGAAAGAACTCAAAAGATTGGGTTGAAATGGCACTAAAAATACTACTACAATATATCAGACAGAAGTTGTGGCTATCTCTCTGGTATATTTTTTGTTCTAAACAAACAAACAAACAAATACATATTGAAACTATTCAATACAAATTCCAATCGCAATAAGAAAGCTAGTAAATTGTCTGTTTACACTTTACAGACGAAACAATGAAATGCAGACTATATAACAACAATTTTCGTTCATCCAGTATGAATTCAAATGTAGTCAGGGCACATAATATGGCACCTCTGATTTTTGTGTGAAGACATGCTTTTTTTATAACCAGTGTCCCTCACCATTTAGGGAGCCCTACTTTGACTTCAGAGGTACTTGACTCGTAATTTATATCTCCAAGTAAAGGCATATATATATATATATGAGAGCTTTATCATCTTTACAGATGGACATTTTATTGACCGCATACTATATATATTTATATATGATTGATTGATGGTAGCATCTTGTTAGTCCTCAGAGACCACATGTTGAACAAATTTAAAATTGGCACAACTAGCCTGTGCCATTGTAAAAAGGCAGACATGACGGCAGAGCACATACTGCAAAACTGCCAGTTGTTAGCAGGCCTAAGAACGAAACCTGGCCCGATAACACAGAGCTTTGCAGAAGCTGTGAGTCCTAAAAACAACAGTATAATTCCTGAAAAAATTTAGTTCATCGGTCTAGGCGGGGAGAGAGAGAGAGAGAGTCTTCAGAGACAATGGATGTATGTTCAATATTGGGTTTTATTTCTCCTGACACATTTTATGTCAACAAGTTGTCTTAAGTCTGGCTTCATCAGTTCTCAAACACATTTTCAGAGCCTGTCTCTAGTCCGATCTGCCCTGACAAGATCCCCCTTTCTTGTGTATTCATGTCAAGCACCTTAAAGTCCAGCATGCATACATCTTTGTAACAAATGTAGGGTCACCCACTGTTCTTTTGCCATCTAACAGCAATGAGGTTAATGTTTCAAATAATACATACAGCAACAAAGATAGAAATAATACAACTTGACACAAGAAGAAGAGAAAGATATATTTCTACAAAGCATATATTTCTATTTATTTATGTACATTCAACAAACATTTGAAATGACTATGTCTGATATATAAATGTCATCAATAAACATTCTAAATACAAAATACAAAATCATTCCCTGTCCAGGAACATAGATATAACTTTATCAAAGATGCCTTTTGAAAAATACATTTAAAAAATATAAGTTGCAGTCTATAGCTATAAATATATGTTGCAGTCTATAGCTATAAATATATGTTGCAGCCAATAGCTATAAATATATGTTGCAGCCAATAGCTATAAATATTAAAAATACAATGTATATGTTTTTATTATGTAAAGTTAAAAAAAAAAGTTTACTTTTTCCAATTTGTTGTCTCAATGCAAATGTGGGCACAATGACGAGACATGTTACTCATTGAACTAGTGAAAAGTGAACACATTAGATAGAGCAGCAGGTAAACTCTAGCATAGGAATGTTATCATAATATTGTATGTGAATACAAGTAAGCTTAGTCTAAACTGGTCAAGATGGGATGAGCTAGGCATGTGGTTCTTAACCCGAGTCTGCAAAGTCCTCTCATGGGATCTGTGAGGTCATCTCATGGGGTCTGTGAGGTCATCTCATGGGATCTGTGAGGTCATCTCATGGGGTCTGTGAGGTCATCTCATGGGGTCTGTGAGGTCATCTCATGGGATCTGTGAGGTCATCTCATGGGGTCTGTGAGGTCATCTCATGGGATCTGTGAGGTCATCTCATGGGGTCTGTGAGGTCATCTCATGGGATCTGTGAGGTCATCTCATGGGATCTGTGAGGTCATCTCATGGGGTCTGTGAGGTCATCTCATGGTGTGGTTCTGTTTAGGTCATCTCATGGGATCTGTGAGGTCATCTCATGGGATCTGTGAGGTCATCTCATGGGATCTGTGAGGTCATCTCATGGGATCTGTGAGGTCATCTCATGGGGTCTGTGAGGTCATCTCATGGGGTCTGTGAGGTCATCTCATGGGATCTGTGAGGTCATCTCATGGAGTCTGTGAGGTCATCTCATGGTCTGAGGTCATTCATGGTCGTGAGGTCATCTCATGGGGTCTGTGAGGTCATCTCATGGGGTCTGTGAGGTCATCTCATGGGGTCTGTGAGGTCATCTCATGGGGTCTGTGAGGTCATCTCATGGGGTCTGTGAGGTCATCTCATGGGATCTGTGAGGTCATCTCATGGGGTCTGTGAGGTCATCTCATGGGATCTGTGAGGTCATCTCATGGGGTCTGTGAGGTCATCTCATGGGGTCTGTGAGGTCATCTCATGGGATCTGTGAGGTCATCTCATGGGGTCTATGAGGTCATCTCATGGGGTCTGTGAGGTCATCTCATGGGATCTGTGAGGTCATCTCATGGGGTCTGTGAGGTCATCTCATGGGGTCTGTGAGGTCATCTCATGGGATCTGTGAGGTCATCTCATGGGATCTGTGAGGTCATCTCATGGGATCTGTGAGGTCATCTCATGGGATCTGTGAGGTCATCTTGCGTCATTAGGGGTCTGTGAGGTCATCTCATGGGTCTGTGAGGTCATCTCATGGTGAGTCCTCGTTGTAGGTCATCTCATGGGATCTGTGAGGTCATCTCATGGGGTCACAAGGTTTGAAGAAATGGTATGAACTTTTTCATTTAAAATAAACATATCAAAAAAGAAAAATATGAGAAAGACAGAAACAATGACAGATACAGCACAAGTTCATTTATACAACAGTCCCAGAATTAGATAAATGTTGATTAAGTAAGAATATGAGCAGACCAGACATCAAAGTTGGACTGGCATCCGTTGCTCAGTTTATCAAAGTTGGACTGGCATCCGTTAGCACAGTTTATCAAAGTTGGACTGGCATCCGTTAGCACAGTTTATCAAAGTTGGACTGGCATCCGTTAGCACAGTTTATCAAAGTTGGACTGGCATCCGTTAGCACAGTTTATCAAAGTTGGACTGGCATCCGTTAGCACAGTTTATCAAGTTGGACTGGCATCCGTTAGACAGTTTATCAAGTTGGACTGGCATCCGTTAGCACAGTTTATCAAAGTTGGACTGGCATCCGTTAGCACAGTTTATCAAAGTTGGACTGGCATCCGTTAGCACAGTTTATCAAAGTTGGACTTTCGTTCATGAATGCAGTTTTTTTAAAAACATAATATAACTGGCCACAGAGATGAATATCAAACAATGAGGAACAGACAAAGTCTAAATACCCAACATAACAGAATAAAAGATAGAAGCTTTCTGTGTTAGGAGAATTTGAAGCCAGCTGTGCGATTTATCATGACATAATAATAATTGGGTCACTAGAAGAATGATACTTGGTAAGTAAGGCTTTGAGACAATCTTGGAAAAGATAGCATAAGTAACATCCCACTCAACTTTGCTACAATATATTTTGGTGGAGCCTCAAGATTGATCACTGGGTGAAACTGAAATACACTAATGATGATGATGATGATAATGATGATGGGAGTACATTCTGTTTCAAGCCATCCATGTGGTGCCAGGGCGCCACCCATGTGGTGCCAGGGCAAGGGAAGCCAAGAATATTACCACTGCAAGCCTAAAACATGGAAGCTACCCTAGTAATAAAAAGCATCGCTAGAAATGGATGTGCTGCACTGTAGGTCATAACTGGCACAATGTCACTTTGGCTCAGATCACATATCAACTACACAAGTGGTTAACAAGTGCAATATGAGCATTCGAAGAAAGTTTAAGCAATTTAATTTCTTCAGTCATTTAAAAGTGTTTCGTTATAGTAAGGAATATCTGTCATTTGCTCACATGTAAGTCCAGAAGATAATAAACTGCTCAGAGTGTGTTATGTTATCTGTCTTCAGTACATCTCAGAAGATAATCAACTAGCTCAGAGTGTGTTATGTTATCTGTCATTTGTCTTCACATGTACAGTCCCAGAAGATAATCAACTAGTTCAGAGTGTGTTATGTTATCTGTCTTCACATGTACAGTCTCAGAAGATAATCAACTAGCTCAGAGTGTGTTATGTTATCTGTCTTCACATGTACAGTCTCAGAAGATAATCAACTAGCTCAGAGTGTGTTATGTTATCTGTCTTCACATGTACAGTCTCAGAAGATAATCAACTAGCTCAGAGTGTGTTATGTTATCTGTCTTCACATGTACAGTCTCAGAAGATAATCAACTAGCTCAGAGTGTGTTATGTTATCTGTCATTTGTCTTCACATGTACAGTCCCAGAAGATAATCAACTAGTTCAGAGTGTGTTATGTTATCTGTCTTCACATGTACAGTCTCAGAAGATAATCAACTAGCTCAGAGTGTGTTATGTTATCTGTCTTCACATGTACAGTCTCAGAAGATAATCAACTAGCTCAGAGTGTGTTATGTTATCTGTCTTCACATGTACAGTCTCAGAAGATAATCAACTAGTTCAAAGTGTGTTATGTTATCTGTCTTCACATGTACAGTCTCAGAAGATAATCAACTAGCTCAGAGTGTGTTATGTTATCTGTCATTTGTCTTCACATGTACAGTCCCAGAAGATAATCAACTAGTTCAGAGTGTGTTATGTTATCTGTCTTCACATGTACAGTCTCAGAAGATAATCAACTAGCTCAGAGTGTGTTATGTTATCTGTCTTCACATGTACAGTCTCAGAAGATAATCAACTAGCTCAGAGTGTGTTATGTTATCTGTCTTCACATGTACAGTCTCAGAAGATAATCAACTAGCTCAGAGTGTGTTATGTTATCTGCCAATTGTCTTTACATGTACAGTCCCAGAAGATCAACTAGTTCAGAGTGTGTTATATTATCTGTCAATCGTCTTTACATGTACAGTCTCAGAAGATAATCAACTAGCTCAGAGTGTGTTATGTTATCTGTCTTCACATGTACAGTCCCAGAAGATAATCAACTAGCTCAGAGTGTGTTATGTTACGATATATATGGCCTTTTTCGTCTTTACAGACGGTCAATTGGCAAGTGTTATGATATATTGCCCACTAAAACAATGAAATCATCAAAATTGCAAAGACATCATGATACAAAACATAAAAAACATGGCACAAATAACATTAACATTTTGTCACAAGTAAGTAGATGGAGACTGTATCTGATTGCAATAATGAAAATGCAGTGAGAATCTCATTTAAAGATGCTCAACTAATAACAAGAAAACAGAAAATCAAACACAGACAATATCTGAAGAACTTGTATTACCAGCTGCAGTTACCATGCATTTTGCTTTGATCAATAAGAACATTGTCAGGGATCTTGTCTTTATACCGTAATCAAATAACACAGAAAGTGAATCAACAAGGAACAGTTGTTAGAAAATGTCAGCCAAAATCAATGAACAATTGTTAGAAAATGTCAGCAAAATCAAGGAACAGTGGTTAGAACATGTCGGCCAAGTGGCTGGAACAGTTATTAGAAAGAATTTTGCATGCCCCCATATTTTATTCAGTACCTGAATGGATGCACTGACATAACAAACAAAGCGACCTTATTGTGCTAAATTAGATATGTGCCAGGTAAAAATATGATAGAAGCTTGACTGTTTATCTACTCCTTGAAATACAACTACAGAACTACAGCTGAAGAAGTATTTGTTTATCACATTTCAAGACATGGATTGATAGAAATGTCTTAGAATGAGTATAGATGGGACATGAGCAATGTCTGGTCAACTTTTACTGTACTTGTAGCAACAATTAAGACATTCATATCTTCTATGATAATTTGGTATTATTATTGCTGCTGTATACACAGAGAAGCAGTAGATGCTAAGCAGATACTAGAAAAACTAAAACCTGCTGCCTTGTGGGTTTCGGCTGGGGACAGCAAAAGGCTAACGGAGAGCGAACCAGTAAGCGATGGTTGAAACCGAACACACCACCGAAGGATAAGCATCAGAGCTCCAAATGGTACTGAAGGTTGTGAACATACATTCTGTTCTTGATGTTAGGCTGTTTATATATCACAATAGAATGATAAAAATGGCCTTAAGAACGTTCGAGAGAGAAAAAACTAAAACAGACCTTTAATGATTCAGTTAAAATTTCAATTTTTCTATTAAAAAAAACCTCAAATGATAGTTGAAGTCAGACTTTTTGAACAGTTTTGTAAAGATACGGACGACAGTCAACAAATATTATTTCAGATTTAATATTAATGGATTCTCTTTATTCAAAAGCTGCTGCTGAAGACATGTATCAATAATAAGTTATATAGATATAATAATAATAAGTTATATAGATATAATCTCTTCTATAAAGATTTCTCCTGCAACCTAAAGAATTCCAACAAAACATTCCCAGTAAAATCTGGTGTAAGACAGGGATGCGTAATGTCCTCTCTTTTGTTTAGTATTACAATTGACTGGGTGCTAAAAATGCCATAAAACAACAAGCACCAAGAGGAATAAGATGGACCCCTTTCGAGATGCTTGAGGACCTGGACTTTGCAGACGATATAGCCCTGGTGTCACACAAATATGAACATATACAAGAGAAAAGTACAATACTCACAGCACGGCAAAGACAGTAGGCCTCAAAATAAACACAGGAAAACAAAAATTATGACAAACAGTGAAATCCAACAACCAGTAATGTTAGAAGATGAAACACTGGAAAGGGTTGAGCAGTTTACATATCTTGGTAGCGTACTGACACTAAATGGTGGCACAGAGGAAGATATAAAATCACGTCTGAGTAAGGCCAGAACCGCTTTTGCCAGAATGAAACCAGTATGGAAGTCCAAAATCAATAGGACCACAAAGCTTAAACTCTATAAAAGCATTGTTTTGCCAGTTTTGCTCTACGGATCGGAGTGTTGGAGGATGACCAAAGGAGATACTAGCAGGCTGTCAGTTTTCCACCACTCTTGTCTTCGCAGAATCTTGGGAATCTTTTGGCCAGTAAAAATATCCAATAACCAACTACTCCAAGACACAAGACAAGAGCCAATGAATGACATACTCAAAAGAGAAGATGGAAATGGCTCGGACATGTTATGAGAATGAGACAAGAAATGCCTGCAAGGATAGCCCTCACTTGGACACCAGAGGAAAGAGAAAGAAAGGCAGACCACGGACAACATGGGGCGCATGATGGAAGAGGAACTGGACACCGCATCTCTGGGGCTCTGCGCTGAAGGTTGCACAGGACAGGAGAGCATGGAAAGTCCTTTCTGAAGCCCCATGTGTCACTAGGCATGACGGATTAAGTAAGTAAGTAATATAGATATAATAATAATAAGCTCTATAGATATAATAATATATATAATAAGCTATAATATAAACTGATAAGTAACAAATTTGTGGGTAAAAAGTAGTCATGCTACAATAAGCCAACTTTCTCAAACATTGTTATGATATTATCAATATAAATGTATTAATCATCCAATTAGAAACAATGTGATATATGTTATACTTGCGCAGAGAAAAACTACACTAGAGTTATTATATAAAGGTTTAAACTACGAGACATGGATTGTTAAATTTACATAGCAAAATAAATGTGTCTGAAGGTTTAAAAACAAAAGTGAAAGAGTTTAAGTAACAAAATACAAATTTTTAACAGCAACAACAAAATTGTATTATAGATATGAAATTCAATTATAAAACCTGAGAGAGGGGAGTGTGTGTGTGTGTTGGTTTGAACATACCACACTTGCCTGCCATAATCCCCCTTCCCTAGTGGGAACAAAGAAAATCTTCTTAGATGTAGAGAAATAAATAACCCACAATATCATAGACAAGTTGGAGACATTCTAGATATCATACACAAGTTGGATACATTCTAGATATCATAGACAAGTTGGAGACATTCTAGATATCATAGACAAGTTGGAGACATTCTAGATATCATAGTCAAGTTGGAGACATTCTAGATATCATAGACAAGTTGGAGACATTCTAGATATCATAGACAAGTTGGAGACATTCTAGATATCATAGACAAGTTGGAGACATTCTAGATATCATAGACAAGTTAGAGACATACCATAATAAATGTTGAAGAAGAATTCAGCAAATTTCCAGACACCAAATATGATAGCACATAAAGAGATTTGAAAAGAAAGAAACTGTGCATCATCAAAGACCATCATTAAAACAATGAAGATGGAGATGTATGTCATATATGTCAGTAGAAGCTACGACAAATCTTCGATGGACAACAGATGGGAAAAAAGGTCTGCACTTCCAAAGGAAAGACAGAGAAAAATTATAGAAAAGAGAGAAAGATTGTGCACGACATGGGAAAGAATTGGTAGAAAGATGGAAGAATGAAAAACTTTTAATGAAGTCTTATGTATCAAACTGGATGAGAAGAAGAAATAGATAAATAAATATAGAGAAAGAGAACAATACGATTCTGTGACAGACAGAGTTAAAGTCGGACAGACATAAGAGATAGAGATATGAATGTGAGCTTGAATGTAAACAAGTTTTCAGAATGTTCATGAACTATGAATTGTTGGATAAAGTATCACTAGAGAAATGAAAAGACACCATAATGATCTGTTAAGACTTGTTGATAGATTTCTCTGATCCTCATAAATCTGGTGTTAAAATAAAAGTTAAAGAATCCCTTTTCATACCTTGTGGTATATTGGGTAATACATTAGTTACTGCCTGTATTTGTCATTGACTGTCGGCACACGATGGCTGATGTGGTCAATATCATGCTGGCTGTCTTACTTCCCAGTACTTTTCCTGGTACACAATTGAGGATGTGTCGATCTAAGAGCAATTACAGTTGGAAAAATATTCCACACCCACTGTGGAATTCAACCCAGCCCACATGCCTAAGAAACGAGTTCACTAACAACTACACTACTGCGGCTCTCAGAGTCTGGTGTAATCTGATATAAACATTTCTTTCACAAACATACTGTCCAATAATTTCTTTCTCTCATTTGTCATGTTCATGTTTGTGACATTCAAAACTAAGTAAAAGTTAAACAAGATTTCATAACATCAATCATACCATCAATCATAACATCAATCAAAGTCAGTCAAATGACATAGATGAACAAATATATATATATATATACTATGAGAATCACAGAAAGAAAGAATACTAGATTGTGTAACACATGTAAACAAGTACATATATCAAAAATGAAATAATTGTTAACTAAAAGAATGTCACTGACAAAATTGTAGTAGACATAGACTGTACATTAAAACATCATATTGGACAACAGTTTCTCAAACTGGGTATATTCTGAGTTGTTAATCCACTTTCAATATCTTACTGTACTGTTCTTGTGGTACTTCTTTCATAGATTCCTTGACATAAGAACGCTTTAAGCCACCATCCCTGCAAACAATCAAGGAAAAGTAAACTGACTAAACAGGTGACTAAGAACATGTTAATTGATGTTTTATTTCCTCTCATTTTCTATCTAACAAATAAGGCAGATTTTCCTGCATACGTCAATAGAAATTCAAATGTAGTCATGGCACCTAACATGGCACCTCTGACTGATTTTGTCATGAAGGCTTGCTTTCCTTATCACTAGTGTCACTCACCATTTAGGTGAGCCTTACTTTGACTTCAGAGGTAGTTGTAATTTAGATTCCCAAGTAAAGGATCAGGGTCTCATGTAGTCCAACAGTGTATCATGAAAAACCAAAATTGTTTTGTCCTCAAATCCTCATAACGTATTCGTAAGTAACCATAACCTCTGCCGACTGTTGTATTTCATCAATGTATCCATGTCCGACACACTCTTTATTTTTCTTACAGCTGTCCTTCTAGAGATTTACTTTGTCAGCCCGTGTACTTCATTGCTATCCATCAAAGTGCTGTCTCTGTGACTGTCGCCTACTTCATTTGCTATCTATCAAAGAGCTGTCTCTGCAAAGTGTACAAAGAATTCTCCACAAGTCTAAGCAAAACATCCTAATCATTTTTCTGTGATTGTTTTTGCTGGTGATGTGAAATTAGTTTTCGTTTTATGATTTCTTATTCTCCTCTTTTGTGAACATTTCTGGTACAAATATTTGCAGGATTCTCTGAAGACATTTATTTTGAATAATCTTTAATTTATGTGAGAAGAGAATAGGGAGTTTAAGAATAATCTTTAATTTATGTGAGAAGAGAATAAGGAGTTTTAAGAATAATCTTTAATTTATGTGAGAAGAGAATAACGAGTTTTAGAATAATCTTTAATTTATGTGAGAGAGAATACTGAGTTTTAGAATAATCTTTAATTTATGTGAGAAGAGAATGAAGTTTTAAGAAGCCCAGTGCATTCTATTTTCTTTTAAAAAAACTGTAGCTACATATGAATGGTGTGTGTATGTATGTTCTATGTGTATACTTGAGTGTATATATGTTCTATGTGTATACTTGAGTGTATGTATGTTCTATGTGTATACTTGTATGTATGTATGTTCTATGTGTATACTTGAGTGTATGTATGTTCTATGTGTATACTTGAGTGTATGTATGTTCTATATGTATACTTGTGTGTATGTATGTTCTATGTGTATACTTGTATGTATGTATGTTCTATGTGTATACTTGAGTGTATGTATGTTCTATGTGTATACTTGTATGTTCTATGTGTATACTTGTGTGTATGTATGTTCTATGTGTATACTTGAGTGTATGTATGTTCTATGTGTATACTTGAGTGTATGTATGTTCTATGTGTATACTTGAGTGTATGTATGTTCTATGTGTATACTTGAGTGTATGTATGTTCTATGTGTATACTTGAGTGTATGTATGTTCTATGTGTATACTTGAGTGTATGTATGTTCTATGTGTATACTTGAGTGTATGTATGTTCTATGTGTATACTTGAGTGTATGTATGTTCTATGTGTATACTTGAGTGTATGTATGTTCTATGTGTATACTTGAGTGTATGTATGTTCTATATGTATACTTGAGTGTATGTATGTTCTATGTGTATACTTGAGTGTATGTTTGCACTGATTTAGTCAAATCTACAAGCACAAAAAGTTTATCGCATGTGTTTGTGCAAACACTATTCGATCGAATCTGACCTGATTACTCTGTGCTCAATAGACAACACTGTTTGTGAAAGACAGGATTTAGTGAAGTTCTTTTTTAGAGAGCAAGCCTGTAGGGCTAGGCAATGGGTGTCATTAGAAGGGTTTGTGATTTGAATCCCATGTTTAGTAAACCTTGTGTCAGAAACAATCTAATACTTGTTCAACTGTTTATTCATATATGTATAACAATGTATTGGTACAGTTAGTAGAGTTGGGGTCGGCTAGTCTTTCTTAGGAAAGATGGAAAGTAAAAATTAGTAGCCTGCTGATGACCAGTAGAACACACAGGCCAACCCCACCTCACAGTGAGGCGGATCAAGAAACTTTGTTCACAAAGTCAAATACTAACGAGGCTCTGGACAATTAGGGGATAGATTCCCTGTTATATCCTCCCTCCTTTTTTTGTCCTATGTAGGGAGGCAAACCAGAATTTAAAAGTATGCAGAACAAATGTGCTGACCTATAGACTTGTAGGTGCCTAACTAGCCCAACAAACTCATGCTCTACAACGCTAATCACGAACAGACCAGAAAGAGTGATTTAACAAGTGGGTGGCATAGAGCGATCAAAGAAGAACTGGTACAGTCTGTGTGTGTTAGAAGGAAGTAACTATAAGATTCAAGCTGCTAACTTACCAATCTAACTCGACAAGACCACCACGACTTGCTATCTTGGATTTGACTCTGTTTGCAAAGGCTACAGCATCTTCATGTTCCTGAATAGAATACAGAAAGCAAAGATAAACAAATAAGCTCAAGATAAAGACTATCAAGAGCTATATTGACTCTGTATTTGTGTAGTTTTCAGAAACATGGACAATGCACAAGCATTTGAAAGACTAAATTAATGCATTTGAGATGTGGATATACAGAAGCATAGGTCATATTTCATGGACAGAAAAACAAGCAAATAAATAAGTTATAAAAAAATTAGTAATGAAGACAGAATTACTAAGGTAAATAAAAATTAAATAAATCAAATATTTTGGATACATAAAGAGACATGACACATTGGTCAATACCTTATTAGATGGGGAAAATTGAAGGATGGCGAGCAAGAGGAAGACTGAGATACACATGGAAGGAAAACATCAAGAGATTGACAAGTTACAGTCTAGCAAAGTGCAACATAAAGGCAAGTGACAGGAGATGTTGGAGGTCAATTGAAGACAATCTTTGATGTGGAGATGGCTCCTGATAAGAACAAGAGGGGCTAAGAAACTTTGGAATCTCATTGGAGTGTGAGTTTTGCTTAAGGTCTCATTCCCCCCCAAAAAAGAAATGTGATAATTTCAACCATCTTCTCAAACAAAACCTAGTTATTAGAACCAGGTTATACCAACACAGCTCCTGGACAATGGAGAGCATATGACTCCACATGAAAAAGACACCACCCCTGAGACTACCAGAGTCAAATTCGACTATAGGTGAAGTAGCCGCACAGAAACATTTGACATAGCAAGTTCAATAATAAATGTTGGATTCCGATGATGGGTTCAGGACTGTGTGGACATGTTCAGATCTTCATCTTCTTCTTCCTTGATCGATCTTCTTCGGCCATGTTTATCATTCTTTTGTGATATATACACAGCCTTTGCCAGAACGCAATTTACGTCACATCGTTCAGTACCAATTGGAGCTCTAGTGCTTATCCTTCAGTGAAGTGTCCGATTTCAACCAGCGTTTACTAGGTTTGCTCTCCGTCAGCCTTTGACTGTCCCTAGCCAACCTGCAAGGCAGCAGGTTGCTATTTTCTTTAGGGTAGCGACCCTTAGACGACCCCCCCCGGGTTGCTGAGCGTCATATGCCCAGATAACCCGTCTTTTTATGGACTATTTGGTTTGCCTACCGTCCAGTTTTGTGTACGGTTTGCTCTGCTAGCCTTTGATTGTCCCCAATCACACTACAAGGCAGCAGTAGTTCCTCGACGGAAACGCGCATCGGATTCAGCCTCTACTGGGCTTTCCAGTTTTTTCTGCACACTTGTGTGGTCTGCTCATCCTCGCGCCTGCCCCTCTCATCGCTACACCATCAGCGCCGTGCACCTCTGCCCAGCAGTGGGCCCATCGTCCACATGCGTGCTTGCTCTGCCCTGGTGCCTGCCTCACCATCTCCGTCAATTCTTACCATGCTCAAATATACCTCTAGGCTGTCCAGATCCGGGCTTAACTCGGCTCCCACCTCAGGGCTCCGAGCTTTGTCCTATGTGGGCCCACGTGCAACTCATCTTGGGCCCAAGTTTTGCTCTACACGGGCCCATGTTTCTTCTCTGGATGCACCCCCTCATCCCTCTATGGTTATCCATTCATCTTCTCGCTCATCAGTCGGGAGAGATGAGCATTAGCAGTCACTCTGGGATTCCGCTGGTCTGTGTTGCGAGCGGATCCCATTCAACGTGACTATGTCTGCATCTCTACCACCACCAGAGTAGCTCTCCCTCAAACCCTGCTCGCTTAGCCAGACAGGAACTAATGTCTGTTACCAGGGTCACCACGAGGAGGTGAGGCAGGATCTTGATTAGTGCTAGTTCACTAATCCTGGCACGGCATTGTTCTCATGCACCTTTGACCCCCAGATATTCATCTTAGTGGTAGTGTTAGGATGGGATATGATAATGTTGTATGAAATCTTGGAAACATGTGAACTTGTTGTTGCCTTGTTAATCTACATGATAAATTATATTTGTAGATGGAGGTATAAGAGAACATATTAAAGTTATTTATAGGCTGCTTGTTGGATGAGGACATAACAGCTGAAGAAGATGTGACTGAAAGAACATGAAATAAAATGTTGCTTGAGCAGGGCTGAATATCTATGGACAGAATATGGAGTGTTTAACTAGAGAGTCACAAGAACAATCAGCATGAATACCCTACAATATCTACTGTTGAAAAACTAAGCATTTATGAGTCTGCTTGGAATGATATGAAGTCAGTTTAATCAACAATAAAATAGAAAAAATGAGTTGTACTTACAAACTTGGTCACAGGAGGCAGGTACCAGACATCACAGACCAGTGCCCAGCTAGTCATGAGTTCTAACAGATGCTGCGTCCAGCTGTGCTTACTGCTGTTCCAGAAGGCATCTCCGAAACGAGGATCATACTGAAACAGAACATGTCAAACATTAGTCATGTGTCTCTTACATTATACACAATACTTTTTACAATCCCTGCTCGGTAAGACTGTAGAGTCTGTTACTAGATACTTCTATCATCTCATACACTGTGTCTTAGGTCACCACTTGGAGGTGGACTAGTGTCTTGGTCAGAGATTGTAGAGTCTGTTACTAGATACTTCTGTCATCTCATACACTGTGTCAGGTCACCACTTGGAGGTGGAGTAGTGTCTTGGTCAGATTGTAGAGTCTGTAACTAGATACTTCTGTCATCTCATACACTGTGTCAGGTCACCACTTGGAGGTGGAGTAGTGTCTTGGTCAGATTGTAGAGTCTGTTACTAGATACTTCTGTCATCTCCTACACTGTGTCAGGTCACCACTTGGAGGTGGACTAGGGTCTTGATCAGATTGTAGAGTCTGTAACTAGATACTTCTGTCATCTCATATACTGTGTCTTAGGTCACCACTTGGAGGTGGAGTAGTGTCTTGGTCAGCTCTGGTTCACTGACCTTGACTTCTGTCATCTCATACACTGTGCCGGAGCTTCTCCCATCCCCTGAAGTTCATGGCTTCTCAATGTTTTACCTGAGAGCCGTCTGCTTTCACAAAAATTATAATTCCCAACCAAAAACACCACCCGTTCTAGACAGACAGTGTACAAGTCATTTTGCTATTGCAGTTCTCTCCTCCTGCATGTTCATATCATGGTAATAGCATCCTAGTACATCTTTAAAAATATATATATATATTTCATGAAAGAATGTTTAGCAGAAGTAACTATACCTTGATTGCCACTGGATAAATGGTTGGAGACACTTCAAAACTTCCCTTCTTGAACATCATAACTGATGTATTATTTATACATGTTCCTGTTGTATGAACAGAAGAAGAAAAAATAGTCAGAATTTGAACAATGCTCACATCTAATACTTATTAAAGTGGTGTAGATGTCAATTACAGCTATATATTATCCTGTAGTTTCTGGTATCCTTTATTTGATAAAATCCTTGTGGTTGAAATATTGCTGTACCTTGTTTTTGTACCGTGTGTTTCCGTATTTAGCATTTAGTTTCTTATTCATCATCATCAAGTTTTTTGTGTAGGAATGTGGCTACCATGAAGCAGCTCTAAATGCCTCACAGTTTTGGGCCAGGTGTTTGGTATCCGTCCAGCAAACTAAATTCGTCTAAAGTATCATATTTCATTTTAAACTTGATCAATATGTTACACTTTGCTGTATCTACAAGATGGGAATAGTTGAGGGAATATTCTGTAAACGTAATCAGAGGTAGAAAATATCATATCAGGAATCCATGCATGCATATATGTAAGAGTCTAGTACATTGTGGTACTAATATTAGTTCTCATGAGATATATTTTTCACTGACTGGCTACTGAGTTGACAAAATGTTTGTGGCTAAATTAAATTTATGTTCCATTTTCTCATTGCAGATGTACGACAAATTCAGCTGCAGTTTTCATTATTAACAACAGAAAGCCTGAGTGGTTATCTTTCTTCTTTCTCAATCCTGTATGCCTTACAGCGCAGGTCAGGAAGAGATTTCAAAGGCCCTAGTATGCGTCGAGATAGTCTCTTTTCGCCTCTGTTATCTCTGAAGGTCCATCTTTGCGTGCCGGCCTTTTGCTTTTACCATTGTATCGGAGCAGCATTGCTCTTTGGGTGCACTGTCTGATGGTAATCTGCTTACGTGACCAACCATTTAATTTGTTGTTTCTTGATGAAGTCTAGTACTGATGTTGTACCACTTTTTCCTGATGTTTCTTTCTAACCGGTCTCTTCTGTTACACCAGCATTCTGCGAAGAGACACTTCATCTCTGTTGTGACTAGTTTTCTTCTATCGTTGTTGTCAGCGTCCAGGTTTGGCACTGGTAACATAATGTGAGGAGAAAGATTTGTTGAACATTGCTCTTTTTGTTTCATGGTGACTGTTTGCATCTTAAAATTGGCCATTTGCCCTATCATTTGATTTGCTTTGTTGCATCTGTGTTGAATTTCATAGTTATTCTTCCATTTGCAAAAATGCTCCCAGGTATGTGAAATCTTTACTTGATTTAGTAGGTGATTATCGATGGAGATGTTGTAGTGTTTTCTCTCTGGCAATGTCATTACTTCTGTTTTCGATGTTAATTTCAGTTGTATTCGTTACATGCTAACTGGAGTCTGTTGATGTGTTGTTGTAGCTGTTCTTCTGTTGTTGATATGATTGCCTGATCGTCTGCAAAAGAAATTCATTTAAGAGTTCTCCGAGGTTGTTTCTTCGGGTGTTAGCTATTTTACAAATGTGGTCAATGTACGTGATGAATAGCAGCGGGGATAGTACGCAACCTTGTCTTACTCTGACCCTACGTGAAACTTTTCTGATAATCCTGTATTTGTTCTAATCGGACATTGGCTGTCAGTATAAATGTTCTTGCAAAGGTTGATTAGGTGTTCATAACCCATAGGTTGTTATATTTTCCACAACTTTGCCTATCTCAGCGTCGAAGCTTTCCTGATCTACAAATGCAACGTAAATGTTTCGATTCGATATTTGGGGTGTAAAGATAGAACCACTGTTACCTGCCAGCATGTCGTAGAGGCGCTAGGAGGTTTGGCTGAAATCGGATGCATGTGTCCTAAACTGTAGAAGTCTATGCGTTTAGGGCCTCACAAACCAATGTGCAACGATACATGTTCTTGGCAAGATCAAACATATCACAAGAGTGATTTAAAATTGCTCAGAAGAAACTGATGCAAGAAGAAGAACAACAGAAAAAGCATTTAAAAAATAGAAAAATGTCCCAACCAACTTTTAATTTCCAAAACATTTAATATCTTTCACTTGGTGGTTACCGTATACAATATCCAATAACAATAAGAAAAAAAGAACATTGAAATTGAACAATATTTAGTAAATAATTTACCATTCTTATCATTTATGACTTAATTGCTTGTTGCCATGGTAAACAATTTGTACAATTGGTAATAGGCTTGAAAACACAATAAATATGGCCAAATACAATTTATTTTACCTTCAACCGATAACATGTGGTTCGTGAATAAGCTCAGTGTCTGAAATTAAAATCTCGACGAAACGGAAAAGGAGAATGTAAATATAAAACTCTGACGCTCCCAGAGGCTTGTAGGAGGCAATCAGTTAAGAATATTTTTGACATTCTAATATTTATAAATTTATGACAGAACTTGGACAGGATAAAATGTAAAAGTCGAGTTGAGCATGCAAAATAAATATTGGCAGTTGAAAATATATAAGAGTAAGCTTCAAAGTCGACTCTACGGCAAAATTCATAAAAAAATAAAATTTGTAAAACAAATTTCACCACCCTCAAAATTACATAGACTCCCACTGAGATCTTACTACATAAGAAAGAGAATGGAGCACTAATGGTTATTCATCAAATTGCAATGATGATGATGGTCCTACAGTCAATCAATCAACCATTTATTGGTATCATAATCTATTCACAGTGCACATGTTGATGATGAATTCATCCATAGGCATCAGGAGTCACGCTCTGCTGATTATTGTGTGAACAGTATATTTGACTTCTAAGATTTTGCTGATAAGACTCACCTTCTGGGAAAATGAGAACTGGTAGTTTGTTCTTATCTCCAATGTGAGACTTTAATCTGTAAGAAAATTACAAAAATTACTTTAAAAAAAAGTCTAGTGAAACGTCAACCTCAAAGAAAATGTCTTCCTCTGCGATCAGTTTTCTATGCTCAGAGGTCTAAACAGCAAGATGAGTTGCCTCTATTACCTCTGAAGTTGGAGCAGGCCCACCTGTATGGCGAGGAAACTAATAAAACGGTAAGCAGGCTTTCATGCAAAAATCTGTTAGAAGTGGCACATCAGACGCATGCCTGAATTCATAGCAGATGAATGCAGAAGAAGAGGTTGCCTCTATGAATCCAATTGTCAGCAGAACATCCTTGTGGGTGATCCACAGTTTCTCTGTCAGATTAGCCACAAAGGACCATGTTTGAGACCTCAAATCATTGAGGAGGGGGCATATTTGAAAGATGTGTTTGGGAGTGTTAGGGTAATTTTGGCATATGTATTGATCAGTTTTGACAGCTTTCAGTTTATGAAGATGAAACTTCTAATCTACATTATCCTGTGTGCATACTAAAGGTAGTAGTTTGTTGGTTTCTGTCTAACTTTAGGATGGGGTCCTGTGCAGATCTTAAAGGTAGTAGTTTGTTGGTTTCTGTCTAACTTTAGGATAGGGTTCTGTGTGGATACTAAAGTTAGTAGTTTGTTGGTTTCTGTCTAACTTTAGGATAGGGTTCTGTGTGGATACTAAAGTTAGTAGTTTGTTGGTTTCTGTCTAACTTTAGGATAGGGTCCTGTGTGGATACTAAAGTTAGTAGTTTGTTGGTTTCTGTCTAACTTTAGGATGGGGTCCTGTGTGGATACTAAAGTTAGTAGTTTGTTGGTTTCTGTCTAACTTTAGGATGGGGTCCTGTGTGGATACTAAAGTTAGTAGTTTGTTGGTTTCTGTCTAACTTTAGGATAGGGTTCTGTGTGGATACTAAAGTTAGTAGTTTGTTGGTTTCTGTCTAACTTTAGGATAGGGTCCTGTGTGGATACTAAAGTTAGTAGTTTGTTGGTTTCTGTCTAACTTTAGGATGGGGTCCTGTGTGGATACTAAAGTTAGTAGTTTGTTGCTTTCTATCTAACTTTAGGATAGGGTCCTGTGTGGATACTAAAGTTAGTAGTTTGTTGGTTTCTGTCTAACTTTAGGATGGGGTCCTGTGTGGATACTAAAGTTAGTAGTTTGTTGGTTTCTGTCTAACTTTAGGATGGGGTCCTGTGTGGATACTAAAGTTAGTAGTTTGTTGGTTTCTGTCTAACTTTAGGATAGGGTTCTGTGTGGATACTAAAGTTAGTAGTTTGTTGGTTTCTGTCTAACTTTAGGATAGGGTCCTGTGTGGATACTAAAGTTAGTAGTTTGTTGGTTTCTGTCTAACTTTAGGATGGGGTCCTGTGTGGATACTAAAGTTAGTAGTTTGTTGCTTTCTATCTAACTTTAGGATAGGGTCCTGTGTGCATACTAAAGGTAGTAGTTTGTTGGTTTCTGTCTAACTTTAGGATAGGGTCCTGTGTGGATACTAAAGTTAGTAGTTTGTTGGTTTCTGTCTAACTTTAGGATGGGGTCCTGTGTGGATACTAAAGTTAGTAGTTTGTTGGTTTCTGTCTAACTTTAGGATAGGGTTCTGTGTGGATACTAAAGGTAGTAGTTTGTTGGTTTCTGTCTAACTTTAGGATAGGGTCCTGTGTGGATACTAAAGTTAGTAGTTTGTTGGTTTCTGTCTAACTTTAGGATGGGGTCCTGTGTGGATACTAAAGTTAGTAGTTTGTTGGTTTCTGTCTAACTTTAGGATAGGGTCCTGTGTGGATACTAAAGTTAGTAGTTTGTTGGTTTCTGTCTAACTTTAGGATAGGTCCTTGTGCAATACTAAAGGTAGTAGTTTGTTGGTTTCTGTCTAACTTTAGGATAGGGTCCTGTGTGGATACTAAAGGTAGTAGTTTGTTGGTTTCTGTCTAACTTTAGGATAGGGTCCTGTGGGATCTAAAGTTAGTAGTTTGTTGGTTTCTGTCTAACTTTAGGATAGGGTCCTGTGTGGATACTAAAGGTAGTAGTTTGTTGGTTTTTGTCTAACTTTAGGATGGGGTCCTGTGAGGATACTAAAGGTAGTAGTTTGTTGGTTTCTGTCTAACTTTAGGATAGGGTCCTGTGTGGATACTAAAGTTAGTAGTTTGTTGGTTTCTGTCTAACTTTAGGATGGGGTCCTGTGGGGATACTAAAGTTAGTAGTTTTGTTGTTTCTGTCTAACTTTAGGATAGGGTCTCATAGTGGGATCCTAAAGTTAGTAGTTTGTTGGTTTCTGTCTAACTTTAGGATAGGGTTCTGTGTGGATACTAAAGTTAGTAGTTTGTTGGTTTCTGTCTAACTTTAGGATGGGGTCCTGTGTGGATACTAAAGTTAGTAGTTTGTTGGTTTCTGTCTAACTTTAGGATAGGGTCCTGTGTGGATACTAAAGTTAGTAGTTTGTTGGTTTCTGTCTAACTTTAGGATAGGGTCCTGTGTGGATACTAAAGTTAGTAGTTTGTTGGTTTCTGTCTAACTTTAGGATATGGTCCTGTGTGGATACTAAAGTTAGTAGTTTGTTGGTTTCTGTCTAACTTTAGGATAGGGTCCTGTGTGGATACTAAAGTTAGTAGTTTGTTGGTTTTTGTCTAACTTTAGGATGGGGTCCTGTGAGGATACTAAAGGTAGTAGTTTGTTGGTTTCTGTCTAACTTTAGGATGGGGTCCTGTGTGGATACTAAAGTTAGTAGTTTGTTAGTTTCTGTCTAACTTTAGGATAGGTCCGTGTGGATACTAAAGTTAGTAGTTTGTTGGTTTTTGTCTAACTTTAGGATAGGGTCCTGTGTGGATACTAAAGTTAGTAGTTTGTTGGTTTCTGTCTAACTTTAGGATAGGGTTCTGTGTGGCTACTAAAGTTAGTAGTTTGTTGCTTTCTTTCTAACTTTAGGATGGGGTCCTGTGTGGATACTAAAGTTAGTAGTTTGTTGGTTTCTGTCTAACTTTAGGATGGGGTCCTGTGTGGATACTAAAGTTAGTAGTTTGTTGGTTTCTGTCTAACTTTAGGATGGGGTCCTGTGTGGATACTAAAGTTAGTAGTTTGTTGGTTTCTGTCTAACTTTAGGATGGGGTCCTGTGTGGATACTAAAGTTAGTAGTTTGTTGGTTTCTGTCTAACTTTAGGATAGGGTCCTGTGTGGATACTAAAGTTAGTAGTTTGTTGGTTTTTGTCTAACTTTAGGATGGGGTCCTGTGTGGATACTAAAGTTAGTAGTTTGTTGGTTTTTGTCTAACTTTAGGATGGGGTCCTGTGTGGATACTAAAGTTAGTAGTTTGTTGGTTTCTGTCTAACTTTAGGATAGGGTCCTGTGTGGATACTAAAGTTAGTAGTTTGTTGGTTTCTGTCTAACTTTAGGATGGGGTCTCTGTGTGGATACTAAAGTTAGTAGTTTGTTGGTTTCTGTCTAACTTTAGGATAGGGTCCTGTGTGGATACTAAAGTTAGTAGTTTGTTGGTTTTTGTCTAACTTTAGGATGGGGTCCTGTGTGGATACTAAAGTTAGTAGTTTGTTGGTTTCTGTCTAACTTTAGGATAGGGTTCTGTGTGGATACTAAAGTTAGTAGTTTGTTGCTTTCTTTCTAACTTTAGGATGGGGTCCTGTGTGGATACTAAAGTTAGTAGTTTGTTGGTTTCTGTCTAACTTTAGGATATGGTCCTGTGTGGATACTAAAGTTAGTAGTTTGTTGGTTTCTGTCTAACTTTAGGATTGGGTCCTGTGTGGATACTAAAGTTAGTAGTTTGTTGGTTTCTGTCTAACTTTAGGATGGGGTCCTGTGTGGATACTAAAGTTAGTAGTTTGTTGGTTTCTGTCTAACTTTAGGATAGGGTCCTGTGTGGATACTAAAGTTAGTAGTTTGTTAGTTTTGTCTAACTTTAGGATGGGGTCCTGTGTGGATACTAAAGTTAGTAGTTTGTTGGTTTTTGTCTAACTTTAGGATGGGGTCCTGTGTGGATACTAAAGTTAGTAGTTTGTTGGTTTCTGTCTAACTTTAGGATAGGGTCCTGTGTGGATACTAAAGTTAGTAGTTTGTTGGTTTCTGTCTAACTTTAGGATTGGGTCCTGTGTGGATACTAAAGTTAGTAGTTTGTTGGTTTCTGTCTAACTTTAGGATGGGGTCCTGTGTGGATACTAAAGTTAGTAGTTTGTTGGTTTCTGTCTAACTTTAGGATGGGGTCCTGTGTGGATACTAAAGTTAGTAGTTTGTTGGTTTCTGTCTAACTTTAGGATAGGGTCCTGTGTGGATACTAAAGTTAGTAGTTTGTTGGTTTCTGTCTAACTTTAGGATATGGTCCTGTGTGGATACTAAAGTTAGTAGTTTGTTGGTTTCTGTCTAACTTTAGGATGGGGTCCTGTGTGGATACTAAAGTTAGTAGTTTGTTGGTTTCTGTCTAACTTTAGGATAGGGTTCTGTGTGGATACTAAAGGTAGTAGTTTGTTGCTTTCTTTCTAACTTTAGGATGGGGTCCTGTGTGGATACTAAAGTTAGTAGTTTGTTGGTTTCTGTCTAACTTTAGGATAGGGTCCTGTGTGGATACTAAAGTTAGTAGTTTGTTGGTTTCTGTCTAACTTTAGGATATGGTCCTGTGTGGATACTAAAGGTAGTAGTTTGTTGCTTTCTATCTAACTTTAGGATAGTTTCTTGTGGGTAACTGCTGTCTGTTCTGTCTCCATGCACATTTGTATTTCCCTTTGATTTTGCTTCTTTCAGTGAGATTCTGTGTGTAATTGTTCCTTTTTGATGTCTGCTTTCCCAAGTGTGTCAGTTGTTTTATTATCTACAATGCAAAAGTGTGCTGGAATCCATCACAGTGATAATTTGTTGATGGCAGACATTTGATTTAGGTGTTCTTGCTAAGAGTCCTCATGTTGAGAGTTTCAAAATATATATTACAAAAGTACAGTGACTTTCTCTTTGTTTTCATCAGTTTCCCCATGCTTGAAAGTATAAATAGAAATATATGAGTTACCTCCCTGAATCCAGCTGGTGGAGATCTACAACAGTCCCATTCTGACATAGGATATTTGAGCATGGACTTTAATTGTATGATGTATACATGTTCTATTTTCATTGCTGGGTATCCAGGCATAGTAGGATTGACATATTTCATCTTCAGTCAGGAGGAAGGGGGTAGAAGTTATGAAATCCTCCGAACACTGCCAGCAGGTCTGAATAGTAGCAATCTCTTTGCTTGTTGAGTTGTGGTGTGCTTCTAGTGCAAATTCTTATGGGAACCAGGGCATCTCCATGCATAGACAGACCCAGCATCAACATTATCACATTATCTAATTGTAGAACTTGCTCTGCCAAAGGTTTCTGTATAGTTACTTCACCCATAGTCTCAATTTTAATCATAGCAGACTCTGCAGCTTTTTGATGCCAGATGCTGACCATTTATCAGAGCCATGTTTGTAGAAACAGAAAGTACTAGAAGCAATAATTAAATAACTTTAAAAAATACCATTAACTTGGTTGTTGCAGGTATTACTCACTTTTTAGATGAGTTATTTAGAAACCCTTACTACCTGCAGACTCTCTCCTTACTTCCTGTAGACTCCTCTCCCCTTACTTCCTGTAGACTCTCTCCTTACTCCTGCAGACTCTCTCCCTTACTTCCTGTAGACTCTCTCCCTTACTACCTGCAGACTCTCCCTTACTTCCTGTAGACCAGCCTCCCTTTTCTCTTCTCTCTTCTTTCTTCTTAAACTAGATTTCATTACACTGGACATCTACAAATGACTCAGTCCCTCTTTGCAGAAAAGACATGCGACCGCTGAGAGTACAGCACAAACTCTGTAGCTCCAGCAACACTCCTAGGGATCTCGAGGGGAAATGTCCTTGTGAACCAAACAAAGCATTAAGGATTCAAACACACAACCTTCAGAAAACAAGACAAACCACTTGGCCATGAGACCCGAGAATGCAGACAATTATTGCTAAACTTAATTATATATTACAAATGATAACTCATTCACCTTTTGGCTACCAAACCTCTGTCTTTGGCTTCAGATCTCTCAAACCAGATGTGAGCAGTGGCTCGTGCAAGTGATCTCTGTAGTACACCAAGTAATCCACCATGAGTTTGACCAATCTGTGAGCAGCAACAAAAAACAATAACCAAGCAGAATGACAGAGTAGTATTTATTACCATGTATTCTGCTTCTCAATGAACAAATTGTGTTTCTAAAATCTCAATTATAAACATCATAAAATGATTTGATTGGTATTCTTCTCTAAGGAGTCACATTTACATTGATTCAGCGTTGTTTAAGTTGGTATAAAGAAAACTGCGGCTCATGTTTGAAGGAAACAAACGGCAGCCATTGTTTTTCTTCTTGGCAAACCAAAAAAAATTGGTTAGGAAAATTATGCTACAATATTATGCTGTTCGTTTAAAGAAACTGATAATTCTTGGTGAAAAATAAGTTTTTTCTACTGAACCTGGATATTATCTTATTATTTAGTAGGAAGAAATAATTTTGTATGAAATTTGTACAGAAAGTCGCTAGCATTATTTTGTAACTTTACAAAGTTTGTTTAGTTACAGTTCATAAACAATATAATTGTGTGCAATATCATCAATAAAATATCTTTATTTATACATTCTCATTAGTAGAAATGTGTGTCACTCTTGTATGCATAATTTGATGTAGAAATATCTTGTCTGTGGCTTAGGGGATAGTGACTCTGTCTATTAACCCAGACGTTCTGAGTTCAAATCACGCTGCGGACAGTTTGGTTGCAAATTGTTTCACATGGATTTTACAAAGGACAATGGCACCACCTGTTCAGAAAGCAATGGCAAACTACTGAACGTAATAATATCTAGAAAAATCATAAACAGCATTGAAAGCTGGGGTTGATTCACAAAGTCCTGTAAAGGATATGCAATTAACTTTTAGAAATATCTAGAACAACAAAAAATCTAATTTCCCACTGGAACAAATCTGTTGTGCTATCGATCTCCACAACATTCCTCCATGAATTTATGTTGCTATCTCCATGAATTATTTCCTCAATCATGTTTGCTATCGATTTCCACCAACATTCCTTCATGAATTTATACTATCTCCATGAATTATTTCCTCAATCATATTTGCTATCGATTTCCATCAACATTCCTTCATGAATTTATACTATCTCCATGAATTATTTCCTCAATCATGTTTGCTATCGATTTCCACCAACATTCCTTCATGAATTTATACTGATAAATCTCCATGAATTATTTCCTCAATAATGTTTGCTATAACAATATGCCGCCTGAGTGGTTACCAGGGCCCAAATTTGGGGTATAAAGAATAGAACCACTGTTACCTGCCACACATGTCATAAGAGGCAACTTAGGAGGTTTGGCTGAAATCGGATGCACGTGTTCGCTAGGGAATGCTAACTCAAAACAAATGCTTGCAGAAAAAGGATGCACCAGGCCGTAAGGCGCATAACATGGTGCAAACAGTTGAAGAACATCAGTCTAAGTGATTGTCCAGCTGTCCGAGGTGATTAATCGTATACAAGAGAAGTTGACTAGAGATTTGTATGAAATGAACATAACCTACCATAGCGTAGCAGTTGTCACATGAAAGTATGATCACATCCACTGGTGATGTGTGGTTTGCAACACAAATTCCATTTGTTGCCATATTCTCTCTGAGAACATACAAGTTACACATTTCTTATATGTTGTTAGAACATAAAACTTTATGTAAAAATTTTGTATTTTAAAGTAAGTTTTTCTTTGAAAATGTAATGTATTAACGCAAGGCCATTACATGAAATCATCATCATATCTACTGCACTCAAGGACACAGAAGGAAGAAACAACAAATGACCACTCAATCCCATCTGGTACCTTTCTCTCTACCTCAAACCTAGTCTTATGCATGGCCTTAAGATATGCTTCAAAAGTTGGCCTCCATGTGACCTAGGTCTCCCTTTTTCCACTGACCCTGTGGTGTCCACTGCATTGGATTTCTTGGCATGGTCCTAGGTGCCAAGATGCAGGTTGTCGGGACTGGACTCTTCCATAAGTTCCCACCCTGCTCTGCCTCATTGACAGTTGCTCTGTTCCCTACCACTATAGTATCCAGATACCCTTGAGCAGTTTGAGCTATTTCTATCTCTGTTGCTGTTTGCATTCTCTATCTCTGTTGCTGTTTGCATTTCTCTATCTCTGTTGCTGTTTGCATTCTCTATCTCTGTTTGCATTCTCTATCTCTGTTGCTGTTTGCATTCTCTATCTCTGTTTGCATTCTCTATCTCTGTTGCTGTTGCATTCTCTATCTCTGTTGCTGTTGCATTCTCTATCTCTGTCTTGCATTCTCTATCTCTGTTGCTGGTTGCATTCTCTATCTCTGTTTGCATTCTCTATCTCTGTTGCTGTTTGCATTCTCTATCTCTGTTGCTGTTTGCATTCTCTATCTCTGTTCTGCATCTCTATTCTGTTGCTGTTTGCATTCTCTATCTTTGTTTGCATTCTCTATCTCTGTTTGCATTCTCTATCTCTGTTGCTGTTTGCATTCTCTATTCTCTGTTGCTGTTGCAGTCTCTATCTCTGTTGCTGTTTGCATTCTCTATCTCTGTTTGCATCCTCTATTTCTGTTGCTGTTTGCATCTTCTATTTCTGTTGCTGTTTGCATTCTCTATCTCTGTTGCTGTTTGCATTCTCTATCTCTGTTGCTGTTTGCATTCTTCTCTGTTTGCATCTCTTCTCGTCTGTTTGCATTCTCTATCTCTGTTGCTGTTTGCATTCTCTATCTCTGTTGCTGTTTGCATTCTTCACAGTATAAGCTCAATAACCTACCACTCTAAGTCACATTTGATAACATAAGTTAAAAGGTAGCAGAGATCCTGTTCTTCCCTACTCCCGTAAACCACATTGGTAATTACATGAAATTATGCTCATCTTAAAATGGTACCAGAAAATAATATCGAAAAACTTACATTCTCATAAAGAATAATGTCAAAGACTTTTCTTTCTTACCATGAAGAATAATGTCAAAGACTTTTCTTTCTTACCATAAAGAATAAAATGATGAAGAATAAACAAATAAAATGGTGGTAGAAACATCAACAGTGCTACTGTACTTTTGTTCAACTACCACTCTTAATTTTTTCCATTTGCAGTTGTTACGGGTAGTAAGTGTTACTAGCATTTTTGTGGTCTCTGTGGCGAAGTTGTTTAACTCCTGTCTTGTGTTCCGAAGGGTGTGAGTTTGAATCTGGACTGCTGTTCATGGGCATATTTTTCCAGAGGCCCCTAGGATTGTTGCAGGAGTTACGGAGCTTGTACTTTGTGCAATATTCTCTCCATATGGTAGGTGTGTCATTTCTGCGAGAGGACTGAACCATGTGGGGTAAATCCTGGTGCTGCAATGAATTTAAATCCTGGTGCTGCAATGAAGTAAATCCTTCAGAGACCCTTTGCAATGATAATCTTCTTGGTTAGACTAGTGTATCTTGTATAGCTTTATTAAACAAGAATGGAACTTTTTCAAATAGTGAGAAAGTTAACTTGACAAGACTACTTATCTATATGACAATTATCAACATGTGTATATATATTTTAAATTTTGTGGACAAGACTACTTTTTCCATATGACAACTATCAACATGTGTATATATGAAGTGTTTGTAATTTAGCTGTACATTATGCATGTCCATGGATGTCATTTGTGTCAACATATTGAGCATCTGTGTTGAAGTGGATAGGTTTTGTTAACTATATCTGCATAATTTAACTCTGTATGTCTAGTTACCCTGAAGAAGATATTTCGATAGACATGTTTGATTTATTTAATTGTCTCATGTCTTTGACTCAGTAATAATGTATATTGTACTTATTCCAACATTGATCAAATGTTGTCTCATGTCTTTGACTCAGTAATAGTGTCTCTATTGTACTTATTCAAACATTGATCAAATGTTAATGAAAGAAGATTCTAAGCTGACTATCGTATATCGAAATGCAATATCATAAATAACTAGCGTTATTGCCTATCTTGGCATGAGAGTTACATCTGGAACCTTTTCTGATCGAAACAGCTCTCAGGTTGACCCAGCTTCAATTGGGTACCAGAGAAACACAGGGAACAAAAGTTGGCTGACGTGATGGTCGCTGGTGTTATGTTGACCACCTCATGCAGTGTTTGCGTTAAATCAAAGAAAAATACGGGCCTAATACCATATTCAACAATATACTCAATGGTATGAAAACAGGTTCCTTTACTTTTTTAATTTACTTCTTCTTCTGCAATCAACTTCTGCTCTGTGACTATTCTGGTATGTGTCATAAACAGGGCGGTGCGTTTGAGGTCTTCACCGGTCCTCCATAGTGTGTTCTGAAGGGTTTTTCCTGTTGGCCAGATTTGTATTCTAATGCTGCTCAGACTAGGGCTGGATGCGCTTTGATGACTGCTTTGGTGCTCTACAGGTGCAGGCAACTGTGTCCCTAAGACCCATTCTATGGAGGTGTGCTCTGAGAATTTTAATTTACAAATTGTATGTGAAAAACTATTTAAAGGGGGTTTTAAAGGGAAACGATATTTTTTTCCATGTGTCGATCCGTTCACAAATCTACGTTTTACCCCCATTTACAGCTGTGTGCATGCTCAATGACCTAGTATAATGGCTGATTGATCATGTTATGAAATGTCTACAATTTATAAACAACTTCACTAATTCCTTACAAACATAAATGTATACTTGTCCCACATACTTGTTGTTCTTGTTAGTTGCTAAAGTGCTCATGTCTGTCTTATAAATATTCTCAACAAGAAGAGATATACTACTCATGTAACAAACTCTACAGCAATCAGACATCATGTCTCAATAAGAAGAAATATACTACTTATGTAACAAACTCTACAGCAATCAGACATCATGTCTCAATAAGAAGAGATATACTACTCATGTAACAAACTCTACTTACAGCAATCAGACATCATGTCTCAATAAGAAGAGATATACTACTCATGTAACAAACTCTACAGCAATCAGACATCATGTCTCAACAAGAAGAGATATACTACTTATGTAACAAACTCTACAGCAATCAGACATCATGTCTCAATAAGAAGAGATATACTACTTATGTAACAAACTCTACAGCAATCAGACATCATGTCTCAACAAGAAGAGATATACTACTCATGTAACAAACTCTACTTACAGCAATCAGACATCATGTCTCAATAAGAAGAGATATACTACTTATGTAACAAACTCTACAGCAATCAGACATCATGTCTCAATAAGAAGAGATATACTACTCATGTAACAAACTCTACAGCAATCAGACATCATGTCTCAATAAGAAGAGATATACTACTCATGTAACAAACTCTACAGCAATCAGACATCATGTCTCAACAAGAAGAGATATACTACTCATGTAACAAACTCTACAGCAATCAGACATCATGTCTCAATAAGAAGAGATATACTACTCATGTAACAAACTCTACTTACAGCAATCAGACATCATGTCTCAACAAGAAGAGATATACTACTCATGTAACAAACTCTACAGCAATCAGACATCATGTCTCAACAAGAAGAGATATACTACTTATGTAACAAGCTCTACTTACAGCAATCAGACATCATGTCTCAACAAGAAGAGATATACTACTCATGTAACAAACTCTACTTACAGCAATCAGACATCATGTCTCAATAAGAAGAGATATACTACTCATGTAACAAACTCTACAGCAATCAGACATCATGTCTCAACAAGAAGAGATATACTACTCATGTAACAAACTCTTACAGCAATCAGACATCATGTTCAAACAAAGAGATATACTACTCTTAACAAATCTATTACAGCAATCAAAACATATGGGTCAATGACAGAAGAATATCTACTCTGTAACACAATTTACAGCATCAGACATCATGTCTCAATAGAAAGATATACTACCCTGTAACAAACTCTACAGCAATCAGACATCATGTTCAATAAAAAGATATACTACTCGAGAACAAACTCTGCAGCAATCAGACATCATGTCTCAAAAGAAGAATGATACTACTCATGTAGAAACTCACTTACAGCAATCAGACATCATGTCTCAATAAGAAGAGATAAAACAACTCATGTTAATAAACCTACTTACAGAAATCAGACACTGCTCAGACAAGAAGAGATATACTACTCATTTTAACAAACTCCTCTTACAGCAATCAGACATCATGTCTCAATAATAAGAGATATACTACTCATGTAACAAACCTACAGCAATCAGACATCATGTAACTCAACAAGAAGAGATATGACTACTAGTAACAAGCTCTACTTACAGCAATCAGACATCATGTCTCAATAGAAGAGAATCTCACTTAGCAACAAACTTTTACAGCAATCAGACATCATGTCTCAATAAGAAGAGATATACTACTCATTTGTAACAAACTCTAGCTTAAGCAATCAGACATCATGTCTCAATAAGAAGAGATATACTACTCATGTAACAAACTCTTAAGCAATCAGACATCATGTCTCAATAAGAAGAGATATACTACTCATGTAACAAACTCTACAGCAATCAGACATCATGTCTCAATAAGAAGAGATATACTACTCATGTAACAAACTCTACAGCAATCAGACATCATGTCTCAACAAGAAGAGATATACTACTCATGTAACAAACTCTACTTACAGCAATCAGACATCATGTCTCAATAAGAAGAGATATACTACTTATGTAACAAACTCTACAGCAATCAGACATCATGTCTCAACAAGAAGAGATATACTACTCATGTAACAAACTCTACAGCAATCAGACATCATGTCTCAACAAGAAGAGATATACTACTCATGTAACAAGCTCTACTTACAGCAATCAGACATCATGTCTCAATAAGAAGAGATATACTACTCATGTAACAAGCTCTACTTACAGCAATCAGACATCATGTCTCAACAAGAAGAGATATACTACTCATGTAACAAACTCTACAGCAATCAGACATCATGTCTCAATAAGAAGAGATATACTACTCATATAACAAACTCTACTTACAGTAATCAGACATCATGTCTCAACAAGAAGAGATATACTACTCATGTAACAAGCTCTACAGTAATCAGACACTATGTTAACTCTTAGTGGACCAGGGCAAAAGTCACGTTTTTACAAGCGCTTTCACGTTTTGATAACTAAACGCCACTTAGCGTGGCGGAATGTAAAAACGTGTCCACTTCAAACGCCACTTAGTGTGGTGCTTGGTCCACTAAGAGTTAAACAAAAGTAAAACTGGCGGGTTTAAACAATCTAAAAATAATGACAACAACATAAGCAAGAACTACCTGTTATGGTATCTGATGACACAAGAAAAGGCTCTGCACAGAATTCTAAAGCACATCAAGTTTGCCCAGCGATTCAATTTACGTTTGAAGCTGCAAGATTTGATCTCATATTAGAAAAATACTAAACATTGTCACAAATTTATTCTACAAGCATGAAATGAAACCGCAATATTTTATATTAATAAATAAAATACAGAAACTTCTGGAAGGAATTTGTTTAATACCTGCACATTTATGTCCTTATATGTATGTGCCTTCATGATAAAATTTGGTCCATCCAGTGGATACCGTCACACTCCAACGTTAGGGAAAGCGAAGCAGCCGACAAACTAGCCAAAGAAGGCGGGCGACTACCTCAGACTGATCTCGAGATCAGTTATGAGGAAGTCAAAACAACCATCGGTTCGCATTATAGAAGCAAATGGGCAAAAGATCACCCTCAGTACACAGACAGTGACGGATACTATGGTCTCTCTCGGAGAACAAGTTGCCATACTTCGCCTCCGTCCGACACAACAAGCTCCACATGTTCCATGAATTTAAAATTGGCACAACTAGCCTGTGCCCCTGCAAAATGGCAGACATGACGGCAGAACATGTCCTGTAAGACTGTCAACGTTAGCTTAGGTATGGATAAAGGGAAAGGTCATGGCCCTAAAAACAACAGTAAAATTCATGATAAAAATTGGTTCATCAGTCTAGGTCGGGAACGCAAAGGAAGGAAGGTATGTGCCTTCTTCTTCTCTTCCTACATTGTGTCTCAATGAAGTCTTAGAGAGAGATGTAAGGATCTTCTTCTTCTCTTCCTACATTGTGTCTCAATAGGTCTTAGAGAGAGATGTAAGGATCTCCTACTTCTCTTCCTACATTATGTCTCAATGAGGTCTTAGAGAGAGATGTAAGTATCTTCTACTTCATAAGGGACATGCTACTAAATTAAGGAATCCAATATCCACACGACACACTAGCAATTATATCCACACGACACACTAGCAATTATATCCACACGACACACTAGCAATTATATCCACACGACACACTAGCAATTATATACAGTGCTATTTCCAGGCCAACTTGGGTCAAAAACCTTTTTGTGTGCATATCATAAGCAGTTGTACTACAGATTGATTGATAGGACCATCATCATTGTACTTCGGTGAGTAACAATGTGTGCTCCGATCTCTTTCTTACACAGAAAGATCTCAACTGCAGTGCACAAACTCCGTAGCACCAGTGAGGGTTTCCGATGTAATTTTGAAGATGGTGAAGTATTTTTTTGGTAGGAATTTTATTTTAAAATCTTTTCTAATGAATTTTGCCTGGCCAGTGACTTTCTAGCCTGCTCTTCTAGATTTTGAACTGCCAAAGGTTCTTTTACGTGCTCAAATTGAACAAGGACCTATGCTTTATCACCCATCTCCAATAAGACTAGGAACTCGATCTCACCTACACTGAGATCAGGGATCTCTTGAAAAATATCCAGATGGCTGGAGGGAGCGAACCTGGTACCTTGGGAACTAGAGACAAGCGCCTAACCTCTACGCCACAGACACCCTTCATTTCTATTGTGATCTATGAGTGTCTTTGATAATTGTTTTTGCTACTTTATATGTTATTTTGTTTGTGTCCCACTTCTTTGACAAATTTGTATGTTGAACTTAATTGACTGGAAAGTTACAATGTGCTGGTATCTAATAAATGATGCTCTTCTTGCAGCAACTATGCCTGTGTGCTGTCCAGTTTGCATAAACCACTACTATTTTAGTTATTTAGTACGTGCATTACTGACAAGACATTTGTGAAGATAATAATTTGTTTACAGGTTTCCCTGATCTTTTACTTGGGGTTCTAAATTACAAGTACTTCAGAAGTTGAGTAAGACTTGCCTGAATAGTGAGGATAATGATCATATGGAAAGCAAACCTTCACGCACAAATCAGTAAGTTTACCATATTAGGCTTTCTAACTTTGTCTGAATACTTAGTGGCAAGTGGAAAAAAAGGGTTAAGTGGATCTTTTCTACTTGGTCCTGCTCGGGTGTTCCAGTCCAACTGCTACTGTTGTTCCCAGTGTTTCAATGTCGTTTCCAGTGTCGTCACTGTTGTTGTGCCAGTGTCGTCACACTGCTACCTGGTTGTTGTCAGTCGCACCTACGGTTGTCCAGTTCCACACTGCTACCTGGTTGTTGTCCAGTGTCGTCACACTGCTACCTGGTTGTTGCCCAGTGTCGTCACACTGTTACCCGGTTGTTGCCCAGTGTCGTCACACTGTTACCAGGTTGTTGTCCAGTGTCGTCACACTGCTACCCGGTTGTTGTCCAGTGTCGTCACACTGTTACCGGTTGTTGCCCAGTGTCGTCACACTGCTACCGGTTGTTGCCCAGTGTCGTCACACTGCTACCGGTTGTTGCCCAGTGTCGTCACACTGCTACCTGGTTGTTGCCCAGTGTGCCATGCTACGGTTGTTGCCCAGTGTTGTCCCACTGCTACCGGGTTGTTGCCCAGTGTCGTCACACTGTTACCGGTTGTTGCCCAGTGTCGTCACACTGTTACCGGGTTGTTGCCCAGTGTCGTCACACTGCTACGGGTTGTTGCCCAGTGTCGTCACACTGCTACCTGGTTGTTGTCCAGTGTCGTCACACTGCTACCTGTTGTTGCCAGTGTTGTCCACTGTTACCGGTTGTGCCAGTGTCGCACACTGCTCGGGTTGTTGCCTAGTTTCACACTACCTGTGAGTTGCCCAGCGTCGTCACATTGCTACCGGGTTGTTGCCCAGTGTCATCACACTGCTACCAGGTTGTTGCCCAGTGTCATGGTTTTCTGTTTTTGTCTTGTGCTGCTCTTGTGGCTTGAGTGATTGTTATGTTTGCCTTTGACAGGATTCTGCTATGCCATCTAACCATCTTTTCTGTGGTCTTCCTCTCGCCTTCTTTCCTGATGTTTTGTTGTAGAAGACTGTATACTGTGGAGTTTGGATGCATTCTTATTAAGTGGCCAGGTTCTGTGCCAACTTTCTTTCTTATGCTGAAGTTGGTGACTCTGTCTTTTCTGGTGTTGTTGGTAACTTTTCTGGTGTTGTTGGTAACTTTTTGAAGGGATCACATTTCACATGTAGTTATTTCTTGCGATTGCGCTTTGCTCATTGTCCCTGTTTGGCTCTGGTAACACAAAGTAGGTACGAAAATGCTGTTGATCATCTGTTGTTTAGCTGTCAGTGAGATTTTTGGGTGCCGTAACAATGGGGCTAGCTGGTAGGTTACAGCATTTGTTTTTGGCACTCTAGCCTCTATCTCTCTATCTAGTCTTCCGTGAATATGCTTCCTAAGTATTTGAACTCTTGCACTTGGTTAGGATTACCAACCAAAATCTATTAACATTACTTCGTTATAGATACTGTAAGAAAACCACACAACCACACACACAACACACACTCCCCTCCTCATAGAAGGTGGCCTGATTCCTAAAAATACATATGAGATGGTCTATATTTCCAAACAACATTGAAACAAAAACCAAATGAAGAAGAAATTCCCACTGTTACCTGCTTTCTTGTAAATATCCAATAAATCCAGTTAACATGATCATCAAAAGAACTCCAAAGAGAGCAATGATAATTCTGTGGATTGAAATGTTTGAAATCTCACAACAGTTTATGTAACTAAGTAATGAACTAATAATAACAACATTTGAAAAAGTCAAACATTTGGTATCAATAGTCAATGTATATCTGGCAAAATAAGATCTGACTCTTCAACATAGTTGCCAGTTAAGCAAGATATGATAAAACAAACATGTTATTGCTGTATCAAGACAACCTACAGCCAGTTCTCAGATTATGTGTAATTAAGCTTATATTGACCTATTTTGCTGGGGCTCACAAGGGGAGCAAAGAATATTAACACTGCAACCTACAAGACATGTCATAAGAGGCGACTGAGGTAGGAACTTTGGGAAGCTACCCTAGTAAATAAAAAGCGTAGCAGAATTCAGAGGTGCTGGTCTACTTGTAGGTGCATAACTGGCACAATCGCTCTTAGGCTCAGATCACATACAAATCACAAAGAGTGATTTAACAAGTGATCAATATGGAGCATTCAAAAAAGAAGAAGATCTATTGCTATTAGATGGGAAACCTTGTAGAAAAGTTGACTACTGTAAACTTACCTGAATGGAAGCAGAATCATATAACGGACAAGTTGACTACTGTAAACTTACCTGAATGGAAGCAGAATCATAAACGGACGTTGATACTTAAACTTACCGAATGGAAGCAGAATCATATAACGGACAAGTTGACTACTGTAAACTTACCTGAATGGAAGCAGAATCATATAACGGACAAGTTGACTACTGTAAACTTACCTGAATGGAAGCAGAATCATACAACGGACAAGTTGACTACTGTAAACTTACCTGAATGGAAGCAGAATCATACAACGGACAAGTTGACTACTGTAAACTTACCTGAATGGAAGCAGAATCATATAACGGACAAGTTGACTACTGTAAACTTACCTGAATGGAAGCAGAATCATACAACGGACAAGTTGACTACTGTAAACTTACCTGAATGGAAGCAGAATCATATAACGGACAAGTTGACTACTGTAAACTTACCTGAATGGAAGCAGAATCATATAACGGACAAGTTGACTACTGTAAACTTACCTGAATGGAAGCAGAATCAAATAACGGACGAAACAACCAACACACCAGAGTGCTGTCAACCTGACACTGTATAGAAGGAATAACATGAAAACATTATCTACAAAATCTATGATTCTCAATAACATGCGATGATGATAGTGGTGATGATGATGAGGATGATGATGACGGTAATGGTGATGATGATGACGATGGTGGTGGTGATGATGACGGTGGTGGTGATGATGACGGTGGTGGTGATGATGATGATGGTGGTGGTGATGATGACGATGGTGGTGGTGATGATGATGACGATGATGAAGATGGTGGTGATGATGATGACAGTGGTATTTTGTCTCAATAAACAACAAATGTAAAGTCCATGGACAAGTTTTTGTTTTCTCTTGGCATGTTTTATATCAGTGAGATGTCTGACTTCACCAGTTCTCAGACCAGTAGAGCCTGCATTCAGCTGGACATGACCAGTAAAACCTGCATTCAGCTGGACATGACCAGTAGAGCCTGCATTCAGCTGGACATGACCAGTAAAACCTGCATTCAGCTGGACATGACCAGTAAAACCTGCATTCAGCTGGACATGACCAGTAGAGCCTGCATTCAGCTGGACATGACCAGTAAAACCTGCATTCAGCTGGACAAGACCAGTAAAACCTGCATTCAGCTGGACATGACCAGTAGAGCCTGCATTCAGCTGGACATGACCAGTAAAACCTGCATTCAGCTGGACATGACCAGTAGAGCCTGCATTCAGCTGGACATGACCAGTAGAACCTGCATTCAGCTGGACATGACCAGTAACTGCATTCAGCTGAACGAGCCATCAGTACAGCAGAGGCCTGATTCAGCTGGACATGACCAGTAAAGCCTGCATTCAGCTGGACATGACCAGTAGAGCCTGAATTCAGCCCAGTAGCTGTTGGAGACACCATCAGTTCTCATACCAGTAGAGCCTTCATTCAGCTGGACATGCCACTAGCTGTTGGAGACACCATCAGTTCTCATACCAGTAGAGCCTGCATTCAGCTGGACATGCCACTAGCTGTTGGAGACACCATCAGTTCTCATACCAGTAGAGACTACATTCAGCTGGACACGCCACTAGCTGTTGGAGACACCATCAGTTCTCATACCAGTAGAGACTACATTCTGCTGGACATGCCACTAGCTGTTGGAGACACCATCAACATTTTGACATCTAGATACAATCTAGTTTTATTTCTTCCTTCTTTTTGTTTCTAATCTTATTTTGCCTCACAGAGTCAGGATAAGAAGAGATTTTTAGAACAGGCTTTTGTGTGCGCTTCATAAGCAGTGTTTTTTGCCGCCTCTGTTATCTCTGAGGTTCACCTTTTGCATGGAAAACCTTTGCTTTGTATCCACTGTATCAGAGTAACATTGCTCTTTGAGGCGCACTGTCTGTTAGTAATCTGCTTATGTGGCAGAACCATTTAATTTGTTGTTTCTCGATGAAGCTCAGCACTGATGTTGTACCCACTTTTTCCTGATGTCTTCATTTCTCAACTGGTCTATTCTTGTTACTCCCAGCATTCTGGGTAGACATTTCATCTCTGTCGTGAGAAGTTTCTTCTATCGTTTGATGTCAGCATCCAGGTTTGGCACTGATATCATATTGTTGGGAGAAAGATTGTGTTGAACATTGCTCTTTTAGAACAATGTCATGAATAGAAGTCATAAGTCTACATCTTGACACAATGACATAAAAGTCAACAAAAGAACTGATAAACAACACAAAAAGAAATGTGTGTGGTGACTTCAAATGAGAAAACACAAGAAGATAAGATATTTTGTTTACCTCATAAACTGATGAGGTTTTTGAGTTCTTGTTAAAAGATTCCATGATGGTAATTCTGAAAATATAAGAGAGAGATATTTGGTTCATGTTCATGGTTCATTGATCAATCAATCATGCATGAAGAAGAAAAACAAACTCAAAAACTGAACAGAAATTATGAATATATTATCAATACACTCCAATAAATTCTAAATTGCTTGCTTTTAATTAGTCATCAAGAGCACCTGAACAACTTCCAGAAGTGAAAGTGACATTGTGAGCAATGAATTAAATATGAGGAAAGTCTTTCAAAGAATAGAAGACTGACTAGGTTCCAAGTATGCCCCCAAAAGTTACACAACAACATTTCTGCTAGACCTAGTATACAATACTACAATCTTAATATATCAAAAGACACTAACAACTTTCCAATAAGACTAGTAATTTCAATATTTCAAAGAATAAAACTACATTCAATAAAGCCCAAAAGTTACACAACAACATTTCTGCTAGACCTAGTATACAATACTAAAACAATCATTAATAATACTCAAAAGTGACAAATTGGGTAAACATTATTGAAAAATTTAATATTTCCATAATCGGTAATAACTTACCTTCAGCTGAGAAGCGTTTGGTGACAGTGTCTTCAATAATTGCCTGCCAAAAAAAAAAAAATATAAGTAAATTTTATTAAAGAACTACAGACATTACTTTAATAAACAAATATTAATGCTTACATAATATATATATATATGATTAGTGAACGTCTGTAGCTCAAGCAGTAGTGAGCTCGATCACAAACCCAAGCGTACCTGGTTCAAACCCACAGTGGGCAAGTTTGAAAGCAAATTCGTTTCTGTGGGATTTTTACAAAAAGGTAAAATAGAAATTCACCTCACCATTCAGAAAGCAATGGCAAACTACTGAACGTATAAGTGGTGCCTAGAAAATCAACGACTCATTTACTGTGGTTGATGGCGACGTCATGTAAAGGATATGACAGGATTTTTTCCTTCATATATATTAGTAAGTAGATCCCAAATAGTTATGTGGTTACAGAAATGAGATGAAAACTTGATAACCATTTTTTTAAATTGTTCTTACATCTACCCCTGATTTATTCAACATAATTATAAACATTGATACATTTATTCCATCATTTTATCAGTTACTTAGCCATATTTGTACTTCATGTTCAACTTTTTTGTCCTCAGCAAAGCATTTGCAGTCAAAGTTAGTTTTAAGTAGACCAAAGAGGTAGAAATTGCTTACGGCTGTAAGTCACAAATGTTCAAGAAGTTTCCACCCTGTCTTCTGAACTAATCGAGTCCAATCGGATCTGTTATTGTTGTGAAGAGCAGTATTCTCTTAGTCCGTAGATCTGAGCAATTTTTTAAAATTTCATCACAAAGCATCAACAGAACTTCACAGAACAAAGCATTATCGATATAAGGGAAGACAGCAGTAAAACTATGTAGCAATGGCAAAACACAATCTGCGAAATAAAGGGATTTTCATTTTAGGGTCATTAGGAATTTATTGTCTGATTCTATATGTATTATGCCAAGTAAGAAGTGAATTTCTTCACTTTTGTTGTATCCTTTGCTTGATAAATGCCTTTTATGTATTGTGCCAAGTAAGAAGTGAATTTCTTCACTTTTGTTGTATCCTTTGCTTGATAAATGCCTTTTATGTATTGTGCCAAGTAAGAAGTGAATTTCTTCACTTTTGTTGTATCCTTTGCTTGATAAAGACCTTTTGTGTGCTGAAACTGTTGCCTTTTGTAAATTGTTGTATTGTTTTTTTTTTATTTTGTGAAAACTATCATGTCAAATGTGTTTTTACTTTGTGTATCTTGCTTGATAAAGAACAAACGTATTCATATTGTTTGCTTTTTTTCTGAAACTTACTAACAAAACACATTCTGTTTCTGCGGGTTGCTCCTGATATCTGGAGTAATATTGTAACAAATGTTCTAGAAAGATTTTCAGAATTATTCAGTATAGATGCTGAACTACATACCTCCATTCCACATTTGGAAAAGTAGAAAATATCTGACAGATCAAAGTCTCTTCTTTTAGAAGATTCCCAGTCTGGTTTTTCCAAACCCTTTGTTGCAGATAAAAGGAAAACTTTCTCAATAATCTGATCAGCTGTTAACAGAAAATACAAAACACATGTTGATGTTACAAATCTAGAAGCAAAAATTAGAATATTCAACACCAATGTTAAATTAGTTCTGTAGTACGGGTCAGCAACATGGAAAATAATTAAAACAATAATAATTTGCAAACATTCATCAAATGTTGTCTAAGCAAAATAAAGGAACTGAGATTGTGGGTATGATAGGGTCACAAGTGACGAGTTTATGGAGAGAATGAGACCAATCTTAGTGAACCAAAAAGGTGAGAAAAAAAACTGCTGGCTCTGATTAGGACACACCTTAAAGAAACCCGAGGGGAATATAACAAGAAGGGTCCTTTCCTGGAATCTGCAGGGAAAGTGAAAGAGAGAAGCCTAGAAATACATGGAGAAGCAGAGATTAATGATATACAGAAAAGCTGGAAGAAGCTACAAGAGTTAGCTAAAGATTGAAATGGCACAAGTTGGTTGAGGGCCTATGCTCAAGTCAGGGTTAAAAAACCTAGAGATAGTCTACCAACTAACAGTGTACCAACTATAATATGTATTCTCATGATTTTTTTCACAGTATAATGCATGATCCTTTGAATTTCTGGGAAGTGAACTTATGATGTGGGTGTCCAGACAAATATTTGACTGAGGAACATAAAATTAACTGAATGGATCTGTCATTGTGACATCTTTCACTACACAGATGGAGAAAACATGCTTAACAGAAATGAAAATCAGGAAGAATCATGGGTGCATCACTTTCAGCCTAAATCAAAACATGCTTCAATACAATAGAAACATCTTGGCAGTCAACATTTGATAATGAAGAGATGCAAATGTGACAGAAACAGCAGATCAAATACTTTTATGCTTCAGATTTTGAGTTGGAACAAATTTACTGACTTAAACTTGTGTATTCTCAAGTATTGGGTTCCTCCAACATCATGATGATGGCATGTATGGATAGACTCTCTGACTTTGTGTTTTATATGATGATGATGGCATGTATGGATAGATTCTCTGACTCTGTGTTTTATATGATGATGATGGCATGTATGGATAGATCTCTGACTGTGTTTTATATCATGATGATGGCATGTATGGATAGACTCTCTGACTCTGTGTTTTATATCATGATGATGGCATGTATGGATAGACTCTCTGACTCTGTGTTTTATATCATGATGATGGCAATAAATGATTGGAACAAATAGGGCATATTGGATAGAACTCTCTGAGGTTCTTTTTAAAAAAAAAGCATATTAATAAACTTGGGTTCTCCAAAAAGGGTTAATTCTTATTTTTCATGTTTCTTGGCCTACACGCTCTGATACTTGTTGGCCTACACGCTCTGATACTTGTTGGCCTACACGCTCTGATACTTGTTGGCCTACACGCTTTGATACTTGTTGGCCTACACGCTTTGATACTTGTTGGCCTACACGCTGTGATACTTGTTGGCCACACACCCTTACCTTTGGCCTACGCTTTGATACTTGTTGGCCTACACGCTTTGATACTTGTTGGCCTACACGCTGTGATATAACCAATAAAAGCTTTAATCCCTTAAGAAAAAACAATTCACAAATATCCTTACCTTCATTTTCAGGCTTCTCCTGCTGATTATCTTTTACTTGTTTCTCATCAATTTCTTCCTCACTCTCACTATCCTGCTCCTCTGTATGACCTGGTACGTGCACTTTCAATTTACATGCCTACAAAAAAAACCCAGAAACAATACATATTAGAATTATTGAGATAGATATTGGGTTCAACATCATAGGACAACATTCTCAAAGTCTGTATTACAATGTAACTTTTATCAAACATAAACACAGAAAAAAGAAATTTAACAATTAGTGATGCACAAACTTGTCTTTCTTTTTAACGTCAATTTCAGTTTGGAATATCTTTATTGCACTCCGGACATGTCCATAGGTGCTACGATCTCCTTCGCAATATCTCCAACAGCGTCCAGCACTAACCGTATCAGTCTGATGTTGATTGATGAGCCTACTCATACATCTGTTGTGCTTCTCTTTTCTGACCACTCCAATCTTTAATCCATGCTCTTGCAATTTACTACATTGACCAAATCAATGACATGTCTGAGATTAATATTGCTGTCTTAATCCAATTTGCCAGTAACTTCCACTCCTCATAGAGGGTGAAAGTACTTAAGTGGAACCAGCAAGGAAAACAAAAAAGGGGACATCCTAAACAGAACTGGAGACATGGTCTTCTTGAGGAACTGAAGAGTGGTGGACTATCCTGGGAAGCCATTAAAAAAACCCAACCAGAGACTGTGAAAAGTGGTGAACAGCTGTTGAGGACTTAATCTTCACAATGAGCAAAGATGAATAAGTCAAGTAAGTCATATTAAATGATCAGAACCAAAAATCATCATCAATGGGTGGAGGGGAGTATAGGCACAATCTAATAACATGAAAAGACAATGGTATGGTCAGTAAGCTGGCAGTGCAGTGACCAAGATCCTACTGTACCTCTACATGGTGGTTCTGGAAAACGATTGCTGCACTGTAGTTTGGCAATGTAGGTATTGATCGAATGGTAGCTACATATTAGATAAGGTAGCAGTGTCAGTGCAGCTACGACTGGTATGAGATTGGATTACCCAACAGATGAGAAATATCTAAGTGTTGTAACTGTGGCTACATGATTTCTCTGACTACCAGAGCTCGATAGTCAGCACAAATGCTGTTCACTAGTCCAAGCTGCTGGTTCCAGCAATCGTGCCAAAATTCCTCTTTGCAGGGAAGTCATGACACTTAAGAGTCAAGTTGGTTGGTCATACCAGAACTGCAAGTACTTAGCAAAACTGTTAATGGCTGACATTCTTGTACTGCTGATTGGAAGCAAAAGAAATCTACCCTGAGAGTCACATACATTTCCTGAACTTGTCTGATAGAATACAACACACTCTACTGGAGAGTCACATACATGTGCCATGAGACTTGTCTTGAATAGAGATATGTGACAACACACTCTACTGACTGCACCTGTAAATATTGCTGATATAAACATATCTGCCCTGTGTCCACCCTGTCTACTTCCCTGACAGAATAAATGCAGAGTTAAAACTAGTATAAAAACAGTATGGAAGGGAAATGATAGGAAAATAAAAATCACAATACCAAGACCATGCATATACCCAGTGGCAACGTATGGGTATGAAGCTTGAATATTCAACAAGGCAGTGGAAAAACATACATCTGATTTTAAATATAAGTGTTACAGAAGAGTCCTCCGTATATCATGGACAGAGAAGAGAACAAATAGATCTATCTAGAAAGAACTCAAAATCAAAGAAAACTAGCTGATGCTACAAATAATAAGAAATTTTAAGTATTTTGGACAAATAAATAAACACCAAGAGTTGGAGTAGACCATTATGGAAGGATGCATTCCTACAAAGAGAAGAGAAAGACCAAAGAGATTATGGATTCAGGATGTAAATAATGGCTAGGTCTATGAAAATCTGCAGAACACCAAGCCAAGCAAACATACAAATAGATAACACCAGAGTAAAGCAAGTTTCTGAATTCAAATAGTTAGGCAGCATTTTCACAGAGGATGGAAAACTTGATAGAGAAATAGAGACAAGGTGTCAAAAAGCAAATGCAGTGATCTACCAGTTAGCACCATTACTACAACACCCAAAGATCAAGATGGAAGTGAAAAGACAGATGATAAAAAGTATTTTCCTACCAACACTTTGTTACCAGTGCAAACTTGGTCTCTTACAGCAACACACCACAGAAAGCTCACCACGTGTGAAATGAAATGCTTGAGGAAGGCAGTGGGAGTCACCAGGAAAGACAGACTACGAAATGAGGACATCAGAAGCAGAGTGGGCATAACTTCATGCACCGAATACATCGAAAGACAACAAATGCAGTGGTTTGGACATTTAATGAGAATGAAATACAACCAACCACCAATAACAACATACAATAAAAAAGAGATCGGGTACTAGAGTTAAGGGAAGACCAAGAAAAAGATCGATAGACAATATCAAGACCACACTACATAAACATGGATACAACACAAGGGCGACTCATCTAGCCCTAGAACGCAAATTAAAGCTCCATCCCTACGCTTAACGGCAAGAGTGGACAGCCAACTACATCTTTTACCTGGGAATAGACAATAGACTAATGACTTGAGCATGATGGGTGCAAAAGCGGGACATCTGGCCTATGAGAGAGAAATTCCGAAGGACTGTTACTGTGGCAAAGTTCTGCTCAGAACAAGCTATTTAATGATGAGATTGGAATTCCACATTGTACACACAGAACTGGATGCCTGAGGGTCAGATTGAGGAGTGTGTTTAACCAGCAAGCCACAGGAACCATCTGTATGCATATCCTTCAACATTTGCTGGGAGAGAGTGAGAACCTATGGATCTACCCAGAGTACTATGTCAGTGCAGTACCAATAACCAATAAAATAGATTGCACACCTATGGATCTGCCCAGAGTACTATGTCAGTGCAGTACCAATAACCAATAAAATAGATTGCACACCTATGGAGCTACCCAGAGTACTATGTCAGTGTAGTACCAATAACCAATAAAATAGATTGCACACCTATGGATCTGCCCAGAGTACTATGTCAGTGCAGTACCAATAACCAATAAAATAGATTGCACACCTATGGATCTGCCCAGAGTACTATGTCAGTGCAGTACCAATAACCAATAAAATAGATTGCACACCTATGGATCTACCCAGAGTACTATGTCAGTGCAGTACCAATAACCAATAAAATAGATTGCACACCTATGGATCTGCCCAGAGTACTATGTCAGTGCAGTACCAATAACCAATAAAATAGATTGCACACCTATGGATCTGCCCAGAGTACTATGTCAGTGCAGTACCAATAACCAATAAAATAGATTGCACACATATTGGGTCTGCCAAGAGGAAAGCGAATTGTTTGTTTGTTATGTAGGGGATTAAAGCATAGTTAAGCCGAGGCCTGCCACTTTTAACCTAAGGACAAACTTTGTTTGGATTATATCAGAGCGTGTAGGCCAACAAGGCATGAAACATAAGAATTAACTACTTTCTGAGAATATTAACTAAAGTCACGTTAGTTATAAAAACCATTAATAGTAAGTAGTACAAATAATAATGACATCATAATCTTCTTCTTCTTCAAACGCTAAATATAGACTACTTGTTAACCACTCTTTGTGATGTGTATGTGATCTGATCCTAAGAGCGATTGTATGTTGTGCTAGTTACGCGCCTACAAGTAGGCCAGCACTTCCAATTTCTGTGACGCTTTTTATTTACTAGGGTAGCTTCCCTAGTCTCCTACCTCAGTCGCCTATTTCGATGTGCCTTGTAGGTTGCAGTGGTACTATTCTTTGCTTCCCTTGTGGGACCAGGCACCACACGGGCAAATGACATCACAGAATCTATAAGAAAACATTTTAACCCTTTTGCTGCTACATGCTTTCTGAAGGCTGAGCTAAAAATAGCTACTCTTTGTTTCTAGGTCACAAGCTTGAATGTACGCCTATAGCAGTGACAGTAGCAATGTATAACGTGTTAACACGTCTTTAGCCCACAGAGGTAAGATAAAAACAAGACGTGTTAATGCATCTTTAGAAGTGAATGGGGAAAATGTATATATACGTCCTTAACAGCTAAAGGGTTAAGGAACCTTTTCTTTCTAAGCATGAAGGTAAACATTAATTGGTTATTGGTTACTAAACTGACATCATTGTACTCCGGGCAGACCCATAGGTGCTCAGTCTCCCCAACAGATATTGAAGAGTATGCATACTGATGGTTCCTGTGGCTCGCTGATTAAACACACCTCTCACTCTGCCTCTCAGGCATCCAGTTCGACTTGTACAAGGGTAACTCCAAACTGCAGAAATCGCGGATCGATTCAACATCTATTTTAGTGTCCTCATCCAACAGACAGTCGCTAAGAGACCGAAGAACATCCACCTTATTCATCTTCAACTCCCCAACAATCGATGCTGTTGATGCAAGCCTGTCCGCTCTCTCATTACCGCAAACACCCGCATGCCTAGGACAGTATATCCACGTAAGCCTCTGGAGGTTAGAAACTTCTATAGACGATATCCACTCATACGAAACCTGCCCTTCTGGATCTTGTGAAGCATCGACTGAGAGTCAGATACAACAACTGCCCCAGTAAATGAAGTCCTAGAGAGCCAATGGAGGGCAGAAGTAACGGTCTCAACCTCCATTCTAATACTAGAAGTAGTTGTCCTGTACACTCCACAACAACCTTACCATGCACATTAGTCAAGAAACCCCAGCCGGACTTCTCACCACGATGAACCGACCCATCGGTATATACAACAACATCATCATCTCTTGCATTATCTTCTATCAACTGCTTAACTGCGAGATCAGCCTTCATGTTGCCCCAATCTCTACATTCTCTTCCAAGAGTAATGATAACATTGAGATAGTTGGTCATGCTACCATCTATTGGGATCCATTCTTCCCTTTTGGTAGGGTCGCAACCGTGGTCACCTGGCCAATTGTTCTCTCAGCCTGGGCCATCCACGACATGCCACTCATGATTTTTGTGCCCTTAACATCATTAATTGCTCCATCTCTATTCATTTTCAATCCCATAAGTTAATAAAAGATCCGAACTTCTCAACACCTGCTACACACAAAATTAATAGTTCGTGCCACAGATAAGACTAATTTCAATATTCGCTGTCCTCTAAGAAAAAAACAATATAGACATTCTGAGAATTTTAAAAAAAAACTGCACTGACAACAACACGCCCCACATACACAGAACAATTACGATTTAATTTTAAATATTTGTAATAGTCTTTGCATACATCTTTAATTATAAAGAGTGCACGCGAACTGTCATGAACAATCACTTTTTATGGGTCATTTAACGGGTAATCAAATCCAAAACATTTAAAATAATATATTCATATATATTTCAATAATTATATATTTATATTCGAGAAAGTTTGGAGGTGCTGTGTGTAGTAGCTGTGTACTAGTATAATATTAGTAGTTGACTATTGTAGTCACTAGTGTCACTTACACTTTACTATTAGTGTCACACGTTCACTCTGAACAATCAATTCAATGATAGTTATAATATTGGCAATTATACTTTCGAGACTACTGCGTCCCAGTGTGATTGATTGATAAATCAACAGACAGTGCTAGTTTTTAAAAATGGAAGGAATAATCATGAGTGAATCTCGTACCTCAAATATCCTTAGCAAGAGTCCAACATACGCTCTTCTGATGCCAATCGACTTCCCGCAAGTAGCGAGTGTGATTACAATAATAACAACAGCAACTAGTGGTAAGAAAAGCAACGAAAGTGTTGCAATGAGAATATGTTCTCCCATGGTTGAATTAGATATAGGTAATGACAGCGCTATCAGACACCTATCAAATATAGCATACAGTTAGTCTTGTCTTGTTGTCTGCTGCGTGTTTTCAGCTATCAGGGTGAAGGTCAAAGGTCAAGGTTCTAATATCTAACATGTTTACAGAATATTACACACATCTGAACCTTGACCTATACTATAACATGACATACATTTTTATAGTGGGGGTTGACAAGTAAAATTATAATATATGTATATGCACTGCTCTACACGTTACATATAGTGCCTGCAAGAAATGTCTCCATATATCGCTCTGTCTTGGGCAGGCTCGTTCAATCTCTTATATGGAAATGTCTGTCTATATTTCTCATCTCTCTCAGCGAAGTTCTTTTCCTGTTTCTATAGGTCATTCTTTCTGGAACCATTTGTATCTCACTACAATGCGTGCTTTACAACTCTTTGGTCCTTTCTTATTGGAGTATCTATAGAAGTTTCTAACCTCTAGCATATCTCCATCTTCTCTTTCTTATAACAATTGATACTGCTGGTTGACCAGACATTTCTCTGGTTGTTATAGAGTGAAGTAGACAACTGAACCTCAAATGGTCAGATTTCAGACCCAATACACAAATAAGACAAGAGACCAAGCAAGAAAATGTATCAAATTTTATAAGAAAGCGCCGCTGGAACTACATCGGCCACACACTTAGAATGGATGAGAGAAGACTCCCTTACCAATCCCTCATATGGACACCAGAGGGAAAAAGAAAACGAGGAAGACCAAGAGAGACTCTGCGTAGAACCATCACCAGAGAAGGCTCAACGATGGGCCTAGTAAACATTAAAGACTTAAAACAAATAGCAACGAACCGCGAGACATGGAGAGCTATGACCTCTGCCCTATGCGCCGCCCACAGGCCCAAGAGGAAAGACTAACTAAGACAACTGAAGATGGTGGCTGAGGAATTATCTGAGGACTAACGAAGAAACTTGAAGACATTGAATTCGCACACCCTTATACAGAGAAAAATTAACAATAGACTGAAAGACAAACACTGGATATGATTACAGAAAAGACTTCATCAAAGACCTCAGCAGAACAAATCAGGTCATTATATTTCAACTACGTAGCGGACACTGCATACTCAACAAACACTTGCACAGACTAAGAATACGTCAAACAGCTATTTACCAGTGTCAACAGATCTGAACAGATACCGAGAATGTCTTGAAAGACTGCCCTATCAGGGAAAGGAGTGCCTAAGAAACAACATATGACCACACCCAGTTGACTTAAAAATTAAACTCTAGGGAAACCTGACAGATCTCAGGCTGACCACCCAGTCTGTGGTTCATTTTGGATTAATCTGACAGATCTCAGGCTGACTACCCAGTATGTGGTCCATTGTAGATGAAGTATGACAGATCTCAGGCTGATCACCCAGTCTGTGGTCATTGTGGATTAAGTCTGACAGATCTCAGGCTGACTACCCAGTATGTGATCCATTGTGGACTAATAAAAGAACCTGACAGATCTCAGGCTGACCACCCAGTCTGTGGTCCATGGTGGACTAAAAGTATGACAGATCTCAGGCTGACTACCCAGTATGTGGTCCATGGTGGACTAAAAGTATGACAGATCTCAGGCTGACCACCCAGTCTGTGGTCCATGGTGGACTAAAAGTATGACAGATCTCAGGCTGACTACACAGTCTGTGATCCATTGTGGATTAACCTGACAGATCTCAGGCTGACCACCCAGTCTGTAGTCCATGGTGGACTAAAAGTATGACAGATCTCAGGCTGACTACCCAGTATGTGGTCCATGGTGGACTAAAAGTATGACCAGAGATAACTAAATAAGTTGATATATAATACTGCAAGCTTTTGTTAGGCTAACATCTGTATATCGTGGATAGAATCGTATTCATTTGACATGCTTCACAGCTTCTCATGCGACAGCTTGTAAATGTCAAGGAACCCTTTTTGTACCATGTAGTATATAGGGTAATATGGTGTTAGACCCGTATTTTGCATTGACTGTCGGCACACGATGGGTGATGTGGTCAACATCACACCGACCACCTTTACTTCCCAGTACTTTTGCTGGTACCCAAATGAGACTGAGTTGACCTGAGAGCCGTTACGGTCGGACAAAAATGTCCACACCCACTATGAAATTGAACCCGTACCACTAGCATAAGAAATGAGTTGACTAACAACTACACTACTGCGGCTCCTTTATGTGAGCTCACTAACAACTACACTACTGCGGCTCCTTCATGTGATAGCTTGGTCAGATAATTTGATTGTCTCAGGTGGCACTGCGGAGACTGTAATATCTTTGAGATAGCATAAATTGCTTCCAGAAGTGATGCCATCTTTGTAAATATGAAAATAAACTCGACACTAGCTACTTTCTTCTCGATAGCGTGTACATGAACTATTTTATCTTTATGTTTGGTTAGAGTGACCACTACGAGAACTGTAAAAACATCCCTATAACGATAACGAAGAGCAGCGAGATGGTATGATAGGGTCACAAATAGAGGAGCTAATGGAGAGAAAACGAGACATATCCCAGTGAATGAACCAAGAGGGAAAGAAAAGACTGGCTAGGACACACCTTGAGAAAAGTCGAGGGAAATATAGCAAGGAGGGACCGTTTCTTGAGCTCGCATGGAAAGCGAAAGAGAGGAAAACTTAGAAATACATGGAAAATAGATTTGAAGGCAGAGATTAACGATGTATAGAAGAGCTGGAATAAGCTACCCGAGATAGCTAAAGAAAGGAAGACTTGGCGCGAGTTGGTTGATGGCATATGATACATCATCATCAGGTGCCGTCTCCACATCGAAGGTTGGCTGCAATGAATCTCCAGCATCCTCTGTCTTTCGCCTTGGTGTTGCACACTGCCCGACTGTAACCTGTCCATTTCTTAAAGTTTCCTCCCACTTATCTCTCGGTCTTCCTCTTGCTTTTCCCCCTCAACTTTCCCTCTAGTAAATGTTTTATCATGGTGTCATGTCTTTTTGTGCCCAAAATACTTTACTTGTCTGAATTTTATTTCTCTTAATAATTGTTTCTTCATGATATGATACGCCCTGTGTTATAAAAGCACAAGAGAGAGAAGGAGAGAGAGAGAGAGAGAGAGAAAAGAATAATATTTGAAGTAACTGAAATGCTCTAATTCTCGTTTTCTGAATTGATTGATATTGTAACTGTTACTACAGTCTCAGAAATTGCTACCCTGATTGCCAGTATTCCTCGTCACTACCCCTGCTACTTCACTGATCAAATATCACAATGTCTAATTTAATCTTCAGTGTGTTATCTCTAGAATTCATAAAATTAGACATTTATGTGAACATTCTTGCGACCACAGCTACACATACTATGGTTGCTGTCAGGTTATCAGAAGCACTTAAATAGAACTTGGACGTGACTAAGTAAATACTGTGATATTAGAAGTATACAATATATTATAAATGTTTAAGATTGTTAACTAATTAGTAACAGTTGGGGGTTGCTTGGCACATTCCGTATGTCTGTGGAGAGATGGGGACTTCGCTCGTCAGTTAAAACTACTTCTCCGGCCAAATGTGGTTAAGGTACAATAGTACAAATATTGTCTACTAAATCACTCATATCCACATAGTCTTTTTTTTAAAAATAATAATACAACTAATGAATATATCATATGTAAAAATAATAATAAAACTAATGAATATATCATATGTAAAAATAATAATACAACTAATGAATATATCATATGTAAAAATAATAATAAAACTAATGAATATATCATATGTAGATTTGGACATGGTTTTGTTACACTCAGATATTTAAAAAATAAAACCTTGCTTGTTGATAGGTTGTTGACCTCCGGAACTTTTGCGCATTATATGCACAGCCTGCGCTTTAGTTGCTACGTCATTGCTTGGATCAATTTGTTATATATATATATGGAACTGCATTATGCCAATCAATTTGTTAATAACGTCTGTTAGTGAAAACTTCAATTTTTACCAGTTGTTGTTATCGTACTTTGTAAAACTACGTTAGTTGATGATTTGATACAGCTGTACTACATTCATACACATTTATCTGCATGTGAAATAGTTATAACAATCTATAGTTATTGTTTAAAGTCTAGTACTGGTGCGGACAACCTCCGACCCGCTGACTGGTATTGGCCCGTTAAACAATTGTTACCGGCCCACAAGGTTGATTCCTCTTATCTCATATTCCTCTTGTACTCTTGCTGTGTCGAGGTGAAGTATATGGCACGGGAGATGACCCTCGTACGTGCTTCGTATATAGAAGTGTTCAGGTTCTTCGATATACCAGCAATCCAGCGCGTACAACGTTGTTCTCTCCCCTGTGTCCGTTTACTCTGTACATTATTGCCTGTTGTGGTATACTGGTTGAAGGAAATCGTGTTATATGGTGGAGAAATTTGAGCTGTAGCCTCTGGATGAATTCTGTTTCTGCTTTTACATCCAATTTGGATCTGATAGTATCATTCTGGAGCACTGGCTCCAATGTGGATTAGAACTTGGCTTCTCATTTAGGAGACCCGGGTTCAATCCCCGGTAAGGCCAATGAGTTTTTTCTTTCGGGGGCATAAAGAAAAACATCTTAACACAAACAGTTTCGTGACGACTGCACTAGCCATGTGACCATTAAACTCCACAAGTTCATGTCTCCTTTGTTCTACACCACGCTAAAAGCCATTAAACTCCACAAGTTCATGTCTCCTTTGTTCTACACCACGCTAAAAGCCATTAAACTCTACAGATTCATGTCTCCTTTGTTCTACACCACGCTAAAAGCCATTAAACTCTACAGGTTCATGTCTCCTTTGTTCTACACCACGCTAAAAGCCATTAAACTCTACAGATTCATGTCTCCTTTGTTCTACACCACGCTAAAAGCCATTAAACTCCACAAGTTCATGTCTCCTTTGTTCTACACCACGCTAAAAGCCATTAAACTCTACAGATTCATGTCTCCTTTGTTCTACACCACGCTAAAAGCCATTAAACTCCACAAGTTCATGTCTCCTTTGTTCTACACCACGCTAAAAGCCATTAAACTCTACAGGTTCATGTCTCCTTTGTTCTACACCACGCTAAAAAGTGATATTACAGGCAGTTGGAAAACTATCATTTCTGATTTCTGTCTTCCTTTATACGGGGATTTGCTCCTCAACAATTTCAATTATATTATTATAATTTTAACTTGTATCTTTTGTTGTTATCGTTCATGTGTGGCATTGGTAGCACAAGGTTGGGAGAAACTACAACCCGCCTTAGTTGTACCCAAAATATCTAGTTCTACTCTCAAGTTTTCGACCTGTAAGGTTTGACATGAGGACATCTTAAACACATTTAGCAACAGAAATACTAATGAGAACAAAAGTATAGTTAAACTCACAACTGACTATGAACGGTTCAACATTAAACTCACAACTGTCTATGAGCGGTTCAACATTAAACTCATAACTGTCTATGAACGGTCCAACATTAAACTCATAACTGTCTATGAACGGTTCAACATTAAACTCACAACTGTCTATGAACGGTTCAACATTAAACTCACAACTGTCTATGAACGGTTCAACATTAAACTCATAACTGTCTATGAACGGTTCAACACTAAACTCACAACTGTCTATGAACGGTTCAACATTAAACTCATAACTGTCTATGAACGGTCCAACATTAAACTCACAACTGTCTATGAACGGTTCAACATTAGTTTTGGAAGAAAAACAATCATATAATAAATAAGCAACAATATAGACATCGGTTTAGTTAACAATGTGGTCAGATAACAAGATAGACATCGGTTTAGTTAACAATGTGGCCAGGTAACAATATAGACATCGGTTTAGTTAACCATGTGGCCAGGTAACAATATAAGTTAACAATGTGGCCAGGTAACAAGATGGAAATACGTTTCAGTTTGGAATATCTTCATTGCACTCCGGACATGTCAATTGGTGCTCCGATCTTCTTGGTGATATCTTCATCAGCGTCAAGTGACTAACCTTACCAGTCTGATGTTGATGAAAGAACCTACTCACATGCCTGTTGTGCTGATCTTTTTTTTTGGATCCAGAAGCACTTGAGCTTTACGCTGTTCAGCTCGGTGCCATGGACATCGTGATCTTTCGGTTCGATGCCACGAACACCGTAAATATGGATAACCTGTGACCTTTCTGCCAGTCCGCGGAATTGAACCGCACTCTCTTGGGCTTATCACCCGTCGTCCAACGCGCTACCAACACGCTGAGCTTTCAAATTTTAGTTTCCACTTTTCAATAATAAAGAGAAAGACAAAAAGAAAACGTTACAAGTGGCCAGGTTTAACATGTAAGAAAACGTTACAAGTGGCCAGGTTTAACATGTAAGAAAACGTTACAAGTGGCCAGGTTTAACATGTAAGAAAACGTTACAAGTGGTCAGGTTTAACATGTAAGAAAACGTGCACGCTGTTGTGTTATGTGTGTCAAGAATGGATTGCCGTGCCCACTTAAATTACATAATGCTTTCCTATGTTATTATATCCATTATGGACAAAACTGTGAACAAAAGAATCCATTATCAATTAACGCGGAGGTTGACGCCCTCTTAGAATAACAATGCCAACTCCACCGAAGTGGTTATTCACACCGACAGCTTCATTATTCGTCAACAATAAATGTACGTGGACTTTTTAGGAATGTTCAGGAGGAACAATTATAAAAGAGGCAAATGAGGTTTACGTGACATCTACAAGTAATTTAACAATGGAGGGCGCGGGTTACAGAGTCGTTGACGGTGGTTGGCATCTCATAACTTGAAACCCGTTTTCCTACTCAGTGACTCTATGAGTATGATTCCTAAAGCCGAAACAGAAATGGCAAGACGAAACTGTGTGGAGATGCGAGCACAGAATGGAAACAGAGAAATCATCTTCATTTTCGTCCCCAGGCACGCTCAAGTCAGGAGTAAGGAACAAGCTGATAGATTAGATGGCACAGCTGTGATATCAGAGGGTACTACAATGCACCGAAATGAATTCTAAACGCAATGAGAGAGACTATCCGAACAGAGGAATTTCAGGGTTGTGAAGTTCACTCGCTGACCAGACAGAGAGAGACGTCGATATTGGTATAGCCTAAAAAAGAACAACATAGCAAATATGCGAAAAGATTGATTTATCAACAACAAACTGGCCTGGTGAGACACTTCTGGATTTATTAACCCTTTCGCTGCTACATGCTTTCCGAAGACGGATCTAAAAATAGATACTCTTTGTTTCTAGGTCACAAACGTGAATGTACGCCTATAGCAGTGACAGTAGTAATGTATAACGTGTTAATACGTCTTTAGCAGGTATCGGAGCACAGATGGACATGTCATGTGTGCTATGTTGATTGTTTTCTGACAAATGAACGTTCACATGGGTGTCAACATGAATGTTTTCATAAGGGGGCAAAATGAATGAACCATTTTTTAGTTAGTAGTTTACTATACATTACCAATACATTAGTAGATTACTATACATTACCAATACATTAGTAGATTACAATACATTACCAATACATTAGTAGTTTACTATACATTAGTAGATTACTATACATTATCAATACATTAGTAGTTTACTATACGTTATCAATACATTAGTAGTTTACTATACATTATCAATACATTAGTAGTTTACTATACATTAGTAGATTACTATACATTATCAATACATTAGTAGTTTACTATACATTATCAATACATTAGTAGTTTACTATACATTATCAATACATTAGTAGTTTACTATACATTACCAATACATTAGTAGATTACTATACATTACCAATACATTAGTAGTTTACTATACATTATCAATACATTAGTAGTTTACTATACATTATCAATACATTAGTAGTTTACTATACATTATCAATACATTAGTAGTTTACTATACATTATCAATACATTAGTAGTTTACTATACATTATCAATACATTAGTAGTTTACTATACATTATCAATACATTAGTAGTTTACTATACATTAGTAGTTTACTATACATTAGTAGTTTACTATACATTATCAATACATTAGTAGTTTACTATACATTATCAATACATTAGTAGTTTACTATACATTAACAATACATTAGTAGTTTACTATACATTAGTAGTTTACTATACATTAGTAGTTTACTATACGTTATCAATACATTAGTAGTTTACTATACATTATCAATACATTAGTAGTTTACTATACATTATCAATACATTAGTAGTTTACTATACGTTATCAATACATTAGTAGTTTACTATACATTAGTAGTTTACTATACATTATCAATACATTAGTAGTTTACTATACATTAGTAGTTTACTATACATTAGTAGTTTACTATACATTATCAATACATTAGTAGTTTACTATACATTATCAATACATTAGTAGTTTACTATACATTATCAATACATTAGTAGTTTACTATACATTAGTAGTTTACTATACATTATCAATACATTAGTAGTTTACTATACATTAGTAGTTTACTATACATTACCAATACATTAGTAGTTTACTATACATTATCAATACATTAGTAGTTTACTATACATTATCAATACATTAGTAGTTCACTATACATTATCAATACATTAGTAGTTTACTATACATTATCAATACATTAGTAGTTTACTATACATTAGTAGATTACTATACATTACCAATACATTAGTAGTTTACTATACATTATCAATACATTAGTAGTTTACTATACATTATCAATACATTAGTAGTTCACTATACATTATCAATACATTAGTAGTTTACTATACATTATCAATACATTAGTAGTTTACTATACATTAGTAGTTTACTATACATTATCAATACATTAGTAGTTTACTATACATTATCAATACATTAGTAATTTACTATACAAAAATGGAGAAGACCTGATTCGCGTATAAAACTGCATTAACAATAAGTCTTCTTCTTCTTTGCGTTCGTTCTTTACGACCAATTTTAATCACTCTTTGTGATATGTTTGATCTTTGTCAAGAACGTGTATACGTTGCACATTAGTTTCAGTATATATATATGGAACTGCAGTAAAACTATTTGATTGGCAAAACACGTAATTACAAAGTACTGTAGTTTTACAAATTACAAAAACAATGACAAAATACAGCAACGTTTCGACCAACAAGGCCTTTATCAAGCAAACGAACAAACAGGAGTGACAAATTAAAATGAAACACAAATGGACGACCAAATACAAACGTATCTAAGGAAAATCTGGAATAAAAACGAATAACGAAATAAATGTAACACAAAAACACACATAAAAACTAGAAATAGAAAGGAAAAGAAACAATGAAACATCTAGTAAATATATAACTGGAATACATGCAACATATACCCATATAGATTACAAAGCATGGGAAGAGAAAGTACTAAGAAGCATAAGAATGGAATATAACATGAATACATGCAACATATACCCATATAGATTACAAAGCATGGAAGAGAAAGTACTAAGAAGCATAAGAATGTAATACGTTGAGCCCGCGTGGTCGCAAGGTACCATACAAAGAAATCAACCGATTCTCCAGAGCAAATCGACTGCGATCATCCGAGGAACATGATCTGTTTCATTGTTTCTTTTCCTTTCTATTTCTAGTTTTTATGTGTGTTTTTGTGTTACATTTATTTCGTTATTCGTTTTGATTCCAGATTTTCCTTAGATACGTTTGTATTTGTTCGTCCATTTGTGTTTCATTTTAATTTGTCACTCCTGTTTGTTCGTTTGCTTGATAAAGGCCTTGTTGGTCGAAACGTTGCTGTATTTTGTCATTGTTTTTGTAATTTGTAAAACTACAGTACTTTGTAATTACGTGTTTTGCACATTAGTTTGGAAGGCCCCTAAACGCATAGATTTCTACATGTTCAGGACATGTGCATCCAATTTCAGCCAAATCAATAAGTTATTTTTCCTGAAGGGGAGAGGTGGGGTGGGGGTATGATCTTGCTCCATTGACCTAACGTATGGGCTCCCATTGATGGTTTAAAAAACTCTCTGATATTTGTGTCCACATTTTCTTTCTAAACTGCATACATTTAAGTGTTTAAAAACAGCATCATAGACACGATTATACAATCGGATATCTCTGCAGGTGCTCGGTCCCATTTCACTAACTGAAAGCGTCAGAGCTAAGAAATATAACATGTTACAATAGTACATTCTATTCTTAATCTTTGTACCAGTAGTAGAAAACAAGTACAATGACGTTGTTTAATTGAATGTGGACAACATTCTGAACTTTCTAGTTCATATTTATGATGCACTTTCTAATAAGTATTTCGTAATAAGCACTATTGTCGACACGTTCACTAATCTCTTTTATGAAGACAAAAATCCCGAGTCACTTAAGGGTAACATGAACTTTGATCTGCTTATCTGTGTCTATGCTTTCTTCAACTGCTGCCGTTGAACTGTGGTACAAGATACATGGCATTCATTGCCCGATACATGTCTTAAGGCTGTCTATTGACTTATAGGCCGACAGGCTCTCACACTTGGTAAAATATCACTTGAGATTATTATAGATAAGACGATCGTAGACTAACTAACACAAAGTAAGACAGCTGTGTTAGATAGTGTGTGTTTAGTGCGTGCACTGAGAATGTCATGCATAATTGTATGCGTGGATTGTGTTGCTGTGTTGCTGTGTGTTTGTGTGGGTGTTGCATTGTTCACATTGATTTTTGCTGGATTCTTGATCCCCTCTTTCTGAATGTTTTGTTGTTGTTTTGGTTGACATGTTTCATGAGAGTTTCACCAACTATTCTAACATTTGTTTCGCTAATATATATGTCTATATACACGATCTATGTCTATATACACGATCTATAGTACACGATCTATGTCTATATACACGATCTATGTCTATATACACGATCTGTGGACGTATGTGGCTTAGAGGTAGTGAACTGGATCACAACCCAAGAGTGTGGGCAGTTTGGGAACAAATTTGTTCCCGTGGATTTCTGCGAACGCTAAAAATAGACATCCCGTTCAGAAAGCAATGACAAATTACTGAACGTATAAGTGGTGTCTAGAAAAATCAACTACTAGTTTACTAAGGTTGATGGCAATGTCATGTACAGGATATTCCGCCATTTTCATTTCATAAACAAGATCTGATGATAAACTTTTCAACTTAACAAGACTAAGGTCAAAGATCAAAGTTAAAGAAAGATGCATAAGAGAACTTCTGTATGCGGCAACTTAACAAGACTAAGGTCAAAGATCACAGTTAAAGAAAGATGCATAAGATAACTTCTGTATGCGGACGATGCAGCATTAACTGCTCATACTAAAGACAGCCTACAGTGACTCATAGATTGCTTTACGACTGTGTGCAGAGACTTCGGGCTTTTACCATCAGGCTAAGTAAAACACAGGTTATGACACAGGATACTAGTGTACCACCGTCAATCAGAATCTCCAAACCACAAAGTGAAAGTTTCTGCGAACTTGTGTACCTGAGCTCAACTATCTCGGAAAACCTCACATTGGAGACTGAGATCGACAGGAGCATAGACAAGACAGCAACTACCTTTTCCAGAATGACAAATGAAGTCTGGCAAAATAACAAACTAATTCAGTGTACAAAATAACAAACTAACTCAGTGTACAAAAAAAGCAGAGATATATATAAGACTTGCGTGATGAGCACACTACTCTATGTCCGAACCCTGGACTCTTTACTCTCAACATGAAAGAAAGCTCATTATTTTGTATATGGGATGTTCTAGATATATTTTTGTCCATATCATGGAGTGAACATGTAACAAACAAACAAACAAACAAACAAACAAACGAGAGAGTGCTTGAGAGAACAGATATTCCCACAATGTACACTCTCCTCAAGCAGAGACGTCTCCGGTGATTATATCACATTTCGCGCACAGAGGATGATCAAATTCCAAAGCATCTTCTTTATGAAGAGCTGATCTCTGGGAAAAGACGGACTGTAAGACTCCAGATGTGATATAAGGATGTATGTCAGCAAGATTTGATGACTCGCATACATACACATGCACGTGGGAGAGATTCGCCAAAGATAGATGTTTACCTGGAGAAAGGAGATGCGGAATGGACTGTAGCATTTTGATGCCCAGTATGATCTAGAATACAATCCCATCTCGAGTGACCAGTACCATCATTTGTGTGTGATATTTCACACTGTCACTTCCGTATCAGACTTGAAAAATATCACCGGAGCAGCTGCGAAATAGCTATCCAGCAGCACAACTCTTTGGTATGCCCTGAGGCCGTTGTTGTATCTGACGCTCAGACGATGTTTACAAGTTTCAAAATGCCATGTTTCGATATGAGTGGATGTCGTATATTGAAGTTTCTAACCTCCAGAGGCTTACGTAGTTCTACTGTCCTAGACATGCAGGTGTTTGTGGCAATGAGAGAATGGAAAGACTTGCATCAACAGTATCGATTGTCAGGAAGTGGAAGATGGATAAGGGGATGTTCTTCGGTCTCTATCGACTGCCTGTTGGATGGAAACACTAAAATAAATGTTGAATCAATGCAGTGAGTTAGCGATTTTGGAGTTCAAGTAGAAATTATGTTGAATCAATGCAGTGAGTTAATGATTTTGGAGTTCAAGTACAAATGGATGCCTGAGGACAGAGTAATGAGTAGCTTTAACCAGGAGCCACGGAACCAACAGTATGCATATTATTTTATTGCTGGAGTGCAATGACATCGGTTCAGTAACTAGTAACTAATAACTCTTTGGTCACTAGTGACGGTTTATATTTCTATAAAACCAGAAGTTAGATATCTTGTTGAACAAAGTACAGGAGATAAAATAGATGTTTCGGATACAGATTACGTTGTACCGCTTGAAACACACACAACAACAAATGCACTACACGATTAAACTGATTGTAGAGAAAGACATGGTTTTGCTGTTGGGGTCAGAAACATGGAGAACGACTAAAACAATAACGAATAAATTTGCAAATCTTCTATCACGAGGTTTTTGTCGATCAAGGGTTGTTAATTCATCAAATAGAAAGTCAAAATTACCAGGATATAAACAGTCTAGAGAACGTATAATACATAGTTATTCACCAAAATGCATTGATGATGCTCCTGTCAATCACTCTATCGGTGTATATGTGACTGATGAACATTGACGGTTGTTAGGCAGTCTGGACAAGGAATGTATGCTACTGTAGGATGTTGAACTGATGTTCTGCCTTGTCTATTATACTTTTCCCCTGCAGTTCTGAATGCCTCACAAGATACTGCACCATGACAAGTAATGTACTCCAAACATTATACTTTCTACTTCTGCTTCGTTCTTTCCCCACTTGTTGGCCTATGTTTGGGGCCTTTATCTGCTATTAGTTTATAGCGTTTTACAAACATTGTACTGTACCATATTATTCATAATACGAAAGAGTCGCTTGAAATATTCTAGCTCGTTTGCAAGGATTAAGATGACGTTTGCAATATGTTAACACTTCATTTTATTTGAGCACTCAAAAAAGCATATAGTCTGGCAAGTAAGCAATCCGTCCTTATCTGGCAGAGTGTTTATTGCTGTCTATCAAATATCAATTTGTTAAGTTAATGTTAAGGAGACTTTGTAATGGGTATTCCCGATTTCGCGGCATAAGCTTGCGCAGACAAATGATGACGGAGCTTCCGTTCATTAACATTGCTGTATATCTTATGTTGATGTTTACATCAAGCATATATCACATTCTTGGATTCCAATTAGATTCTCCGCAAGGAGTTAGTTCTTATTTTCATGTTTGTTGGCCTACACGCTCTGATATAACCAATAAAGGTTCGCCTTAGGTTGAAAGTGTGTGCCTCGGCTTAAAGAGGTTTTAATCCCCTATACAACAAACAAACAAACAACAAACAGATCTGTGGTCAGTGTGTAGTCTATCATGGTTAAGTTAGTTATAAAAGTATTATATGATTTTTGTAACCATTTTATGAACGTCTACTGTTTATAATGAACACATGCTGTGAAAGTTTCGTTTTACGTGCATAGCAAGCGATGATGCAAGTTTTAATGTACGTAATGTCGCCCGTCTGCCCAGCGTGTTCGTAGCGCGTTGACTACGGGTGACTATCCTCTGTGTGTGCGGTTCATTTCGCGGGATGGCAGAAAAGCCAAAGATTCCCCAGATTTACGGTGTTCGTGGCACCGAACCGAAGGTTACGATGTCCATGACACCGAGCCGAAGAGCTGAAAAGCTCAAGTGCTTCTGGATCGGAAAAAAAAAATGTACGTAATAGCCGTCAATAGCAAACGATGATGCCAGTTTTAATGTACGTAATAGCTGTCAATAGCAAACGATGATGCCAGTTTTAATGTACGTAATAGCCGTCAATAGCAAACGATGATGCCAGTTTTAATGTACGTAATAGCCGTCAATAGCAAACGATGATGCCAGTTTTAATGTACGTAATAGCTGTCAATAGCAAACGATGATGCAAGTTTTAATGTACGTAATAGCCGTCAATAGCAAACGATGATGCCAGTTTTAATGTACGTAATAGCTGTCAATAGCAAACGATGATGCCAGTTTTAATGTACGTAATAGCCGTCAATAGCAAACGATGATGCCAGTTTTAATGTACGTACAGAAAGAACAAATATACAAGTACTTATTTCATTTTTGATTAATTGATTGATATAACCATCAACAACACTTCGGTAAACAACCATGTGTGCTCCGTTTTCTTTCTTAAACAAGAAGATCTCAGCGGTAGTGCACGAACTCGGCAAAAGAAAGCACGTAAACGAATTTTTGGCAGTTGAAAATCGCTAAAAGTAGGCTGTAAAACTGCTGTCCATGCTAAATTTATTAAAATACAATTTTGATAAACATTGTAACGATCTTCAAAGTCGCATCGACCCTTGCCAGTGCTACACGATCGTGCATTGCTGCACAGATCTTCCCGTTTAAGAAAGAGATTGAAGCACACAATGTTGTACCCTACAGTGCAGCAAGGATGGTTCTATCAAATAATCAATCCTTCCTTCCTTTCACTTGAAATATTGTCTATATATTCAATGTTATCTCTTGTATCCTTCCTTTCGTTCGCTTGAAATATTGTCTATATATTCAATGTTATCTCTCGTATCTCCTTCCTTTCTTTCTTCACTTGAAATATTGTCTATATATTCAATGTTGTCTCTTGTATCCTTCCTTTCTTTCACTTGAAATATTGTCTATATATTCAATGTTGTCTCTTGTATCCTTCCTTTCTTTCGCTTGAAATATTGTCTATATATTCAATGTTGTCTCTTGTATCCTTCCTTTCTTTCACTTGAAATATTGTCTATATATTCAATATTGTCTCTTGTATCCTTCCTTTCTTTCGCTTGAAATATTGTCTATATATTCAATGTTATCTCTTGTATCCTTCCTTTCTTTCTTTCACTTGAAATATTGTCTATATATTCAATATTGTCTCTGTATCCTTCCTTTCGTTCGCTTGAAATATTGTCTATATATTCAATGTTATATCTTGTATCCTTCCTTTCTTTCTTTCACTTGAAATATTGTCTATATATTCAATGTTGACTCTTGTATCCTTCCTTTCGTTCGCTTGAAATATTGTCTATATATTCAATGTTGACTCTTGTATCCTTCCTTTCGTTCGCTTGAAATATTGTCTATATATTCAATGTTGACTCTTGTATAAACTTCACTGTCTTTGTAGCTCACACAGAGGTCCGTGTAGTTTTCTGTCGAGTGTTGTTATCAGTTATCAGTTATATGAAGACTATCATCATAGCACTCGGACATGTCCATGGTGATCCAGTGTTGTTTCGTTAGGCCAGTGAGTTTGCCTCAGTGTATCATATTCGGGGCAGTCTTGAAGTATGTGCTCTGCAGTCTGGTGTGTCTGAGCACATGTACACATGGCTGAATTGAAAATCTTTAATTTTGTATACATGTGGCTGCGGAGTCGATTGTGTCCTGTTCTAAGGCGCAGAATGACAACTTGTTCCAATCTGCTCATATTATAGTAATCGTCTTGTGTTGGTATTTGTGGCTTTCTGATTGATTTAATCATCCTTTTCTTTTGGTGGTAGGTAACTGACACATCCGGTTGCTCCCTGCAACACCTTTCTTGGACAGTCGATCTGCTGTTTCATTTCCTGGTATTCCACAGTGAGAAGGTATCCACTGCAAGACGACCCTGCGCTGCTTGGACAGTTTAGACAGAAGGGTCTGTAGACCTGGCAATTTTCTGGACTTGAGTGCTTGGAGTGCTGATTTTGCATCAGTAAAATGTAATAGGTTGAGGATCAAGTCTGGTATTCAACAGCTTCTCATTTGCCACCTTGATTGCCTGAATTTCTGCATCATAGTTATCTTATCTTATCTTATCTTATCTTAACCACATTTGCCGTGAAGCGTCGTGGGAGAGTTAGTTTCCTATCTTGTGCCAGGTGTGTTGCGCTTGACGTTGTCAGTCCATGCTTTGCAGGACTCTGAGATGTTATCTATCCATCTTGTTCTTGGCCTGCCTCGTGCTCTGCGCCCTGAGTGTCGATTATTATAGGCACGTGATGGTAGTAAATGTGGTTCCATTCTCATTAAATGGCCGAACCACTTGAATCTTTGCTTCTCGATGTACTGTATGCATGGTATAGTACCAACGATGCTTCTGATATTCTCGTTTCTCACTCTATCTCGCCTTGTAACGTTGACAGCTTTTCGTAGACATCTCATTTCACATGTTGTAATCTTTCTTTCTTGTGTCTTAGTCAGGGGCCATGTTTGGCATTGATAGCAGAGAGTTGGAATAAATATGCAGTTTATCAGTTGTCGTTTGACTGCCATGTTAATGCTTGGATGTTTAAAAGCAGAGAAACTATTGATTGATTGTTTAGAATAGCTAAACAACGTTAGAGATGCGATTAGTACTAACGGGAAAATTGTTACAACTATGATGCTTTTTTTTTTCAAAAAAAAAAGCATCATGGTAACAGATTTCCCGTAGTACTTTAATCGCATCTCTAACGTTGTTTGCTTTCTAAACAATCAATCAATAGTTTCTCTGCTTTTTAAAATCACTTTTTTCTCTCCTTCAATTATGTACAAAAAAAAAAGAATGATTGAAACATAAACGTCTGACGAAAATGGTGACAAAAATATGCCGGCGGTGGGGCAGGGCTGATGGGAGGGGGGATATTCGCTATAAAAAAAACTTCGTATATTTGATTAATTGTACATACTGACCATATGACTTCTAAACAAATATCAACATTGTGTCTCTGTCTGACTGGTTTACTTTCTAAATAAAATAATTGTACATACTGACCATATGACTTCTAATCAAATATCAACATTGTGTCTCTGTCTGACTGGTTTACTTTCTAAATAAAATGTATATATCTATTTTGTCCTCATGCAACAAAACATTAGCTTATTTGTTTACTGTGTCATAAAAATATATAAGGGAAGACTGCAGTAAAATGATGTAGCAAAGGCGAGACACATAAAAACGCAGTAATGTAGTTTTACAAAGTAGAAAAACAATATAACAGCTACGTTTCGACAAACGGGTCTTTTATCAAGCAAATAAACAGTGAACAAGTATTAGGGTTCCCCAAAAAAAGCCACTTCCTAACAGGATTTGAACCACAAACCTTTATCTGTATTACCTAGCGCTCTAGACGAGCGTCTTTAAGAACACAACCGGCTAGCTATCATAATTTTCTTTTCTTCCAGAAGCTGATAATACGTGTTCACTAGTCTATTTATTGATTACTAGCAGTTTAATTTGATCTTCTGGGGTTCTTCAAACTTCATTAGTCTCTTCTCTTTATTCAAACACATGACAAATGGTGTCATATCACCAATGGTGTCATGTTTTATTGATGTTTTATTGATGTTTTATTGATGTTTTATTGATGTTTTATTGATGTTTTATTGATGTTTTATTGATGTTTTATTGATGTTTTATTGATAGTCTACTTATATACACCAGACATCAGAGACACAGTCAGACGATACATCCCGAACTGAACTAAAACTCTGCATAACTTACGGTCCATTTTTATTGTTGTTGATGATCTTTCATCACTTTGATGGTTTATTGATTGCTTGTTGACGATCTTTCATCACTTTGATGTTTTATTGATTGCTTGTTGACGATCTTTCATCACTTTGATGGTTTATTAATTGTTTTCATGAAATATACTTTTTCAGATGAAATATTCTATTGTTGGAAGTTCTATGCAAGTGGTTGGCCAGGTGGAGACCATCTTGAATAGTGCATGGAACACAGTACTTGCTTTTGTGGGGGCTACAGAGGACTCGTCATTGTGGTGGAAATCTGTATTTGAAAGAAAAATACTTGTGAGAATAGACAAGTCACATTTTCAGCTGATTTGCTAAATGTCAAAGTCTTACATCTCTGTATGTTACCACTAGGAATATGTAAGCTCTGAGTACTAAGTTTAATGTTTTCCAATCTGACGATGGGTAATGTCATATCATTTGCTGACTTGCATTAATTTGTGCAACTTTTCTTCATTTTGTTAAGAGAAAGGTTTCTGCTCTGTTGATCTTAAACCGATTCTACATTTTTGTTTGAGGGATGTCATCGTTCTGTTCTAGAGGGATATCATCGTTATGTTCTAGAGGGATGTCATCGTTCTGTTCTAGAGGGATATCATCGTTATGTTCTAGAGGATGTCATCGTTATGTTCTAGAGGGATGTCATCGTTATGTTCTAGAGGGATGTCATCGTTCTGTTCTAGAGGGATATCATCGTTATGTTCTAGAGGGATGTCATCGTTCTGTTCTAGAGGGATATCATCGTTCTGTTCTAGAGGGATGTCATCGTTCTGTTCTAGAGGGATATCATCGTTATGTTCTAGAGGGATGTCATCGTTCTGTTCTAGAGGGATATCATCGTTCTGTTCTAGTGGGATGTCATCGTTATATTCTAGAGGGATGTCATCGTTCTGTTCTAGAGGGATATCATCGTTATGTTCTAGAGGGATATCATCGTTCTGTTCTAGTGGGATATCATCGTTATGTTCTAGAGGGATGTCATCGTTCTATTCTAGTGGGATATCATCGTTCTGTTCTAGTGGGATATCATCGTTATGTTCTAGAGGGATGTCATCGTTATGTTCTAGAGGGATATCATCGTTCTGTTCTAGAGGGATATCATCGTTATGTTCTAGAGGGATGTCATCGTTATGTTCTAGAGGGATATCATCGTTATGTTCTAGTGGGATGTCATCGTTATGTTCTAGAGGGATGTCATCGTTCTGTTCTAGAGGGATGTCATCGTTATGTTCTAGAGGGATGTCATCGTTCTGTTCTAGAGGGATGTCATCGTTATGTTCTAGAGGGATGTCATCGTTCTGTTCTAGTGGGATGTCATCGTTATGTTCTAGAGGGATATCATCGTTATGTTCTAGTGGGATATCATCGTTCTGTTCTAGTGGGATATCATCGTTATATTCAAGAGGGATATCATCGTTCTGTTCTAGAGGGATATCATCGTTCTGTTCTAGAGGGATGTCATCGTTCTGTTCTAGAGGGATATCATCGTTCTGTTCTAGAGGGATGTCATCGTTATGTTCTAGAGGGATGTCATCGTTCTGTTCTAGAGGGATATCATCGTTATGTTCTAGAGGGATGTCATCGTTATGTTCTAGTGGGATATCATTGTTATGTTCTAGAGGGATATCATCGTTCTGTTCTAGTGGGATATCATCGTTATGTTCTAGAGGGATGGCATCGTTCTGTTCTAGTGGGATATCATCGTTATGTTCTAGAGGGATGTCATCGTTCTGTTCTAGAGGGATGTCATCGTTCTGTTCTAGACGGATATCATCGTTATGTTCTAGAGGGATATCATCGTTATGTTCTAGAGGGATGTCATCGTTCTGTTCTAGAGGGATGTCATCGTTATGTTCTAGAGGGATGTCATCGTTCTGTTCTAGTGGGATATCATCGTTATGTTCTAGTGGATATCATCGTTATATTCTAGAGGGATATCATCGTTCTGTTCTAGAGGGATATCATCGTTCTGTTCTAGAGGGATGTCATCGTTCTATTCTAGTGGGATATCATCGTTCTGTTCTAGAGGGATGTCATCGTTATGTTCTAGTGGGATATCATCGTTATGTTCTAGAGGGATGTCATCGTTCTGTTCTAGTGGGATATCATCGTTATGTTCTAGTGGGATATCATCGTTATGTTCTAGAGGGATGTCATCGTTCTGTTCTAGTGGGATATCATCGTTATGTTCTAGAGGGATGTCATCGTTCTGTTCTAGAGGGATGTCATCGTTCTGTTCTAGACGGATATCATCGTTATGTTCTAGACGGATATCATCGTTATGTTCTAGAGGGATGTCATCGTTCTGTTCTAGTGGGATATCATCGTTATGTTCTAGAGGGATGTCATCGTTCTGTTCTAGTGGGATATCATCGTTATGTTCTAGAATGATGTCATCGTTCTATTCTAGAGGGATGTCATCGTTCTGTTCTAGAGGGATGTCATCGTTCTGTTCTAGAGGGATGTCATCGTTCTGTTCTAGACGGATGTCATCGTTCTGTTCTAGACGGATGTCATCGTTCTGTTCTATGTTACCTGAAAGATATTATCATTATATTCTTTACTGTGTGGAATAATTTTCTGACTGTAACTGCTCTCAGGTCGACCCAGTTTCGATTGGGTACCAGAAAAACCCTGGAAGTAAAGGCGGCCGGCGTGATGTTGACCACATCACCCATCGTGTGCCGACGTGTCAATGCCACCATAGTACCACGGCCTTCTCTATAATATTATTTACGATGTTCGCGATAGTACCCTAAATACATCGAGGTATGACAACAGTTTCAATTACTTTTCCACCATTTTTCTTTCTGAAAGATATTAACGTTTTGTGTTACTATAGTTCGTTCCAAAATTCGTGATCACACTAAGGTTTAATTTGTACGAAATCTATCTGATGGATACAAGTAATTTTTTGTATGCAGTCTTATATACCTCACGACGTTACGAATCCATGTTTAACTAATTGGTAGGTAGCTTAGTTGATGCAAAAACGTTTTTTGTTATATAATTTTGCATAAGCACAACAAAATGATAATCAAAGTTTAGAATTTACAGTAATACACAAAATGGTGGCGAATGATTGCAAAGGCGTAACCCTATTACATATTATAAAAAGCAATGTGACATGGTTAGATTTTTCTTCATGAGTGTTTTTTATGTTGATATTATATTTGGCGATCAAATTGACGTACCTTTGGTAGTTGTTGCCAGTCCCTGATATTGTGAGGAAATTGGTGAAGGTGAAAACAAATGGGATGTTAGCTATTAGATTCGGAGTCTGAAGAGTCGAAGAGATTAACTACTGCTGCGGGCTGGAGAAAATGCAAACCATCTCGTTGCCAATATGCCTCTTCTTCTCGGAGCACATGCTCTTCACATTTGTTCCAGTATTCTATATCTATTTTTGCGAGGGCATCACGTGTTAGGACTTTTACATCACGAAGTTTGAAAGTCTTGTTTACTGCTGCAACTTTTGACTGCAGCCCACACAAGTTCAATGGGATTGAGATGTGAATGGTAAGGTGGTAATCGAAGAGAAGTGTGGCCGTGCTCCCCAATGACTTTATCGATTATAAAAATCTTTGACTTCTTAGTCTGTCTCACCAGTTGCAACAATTCAGTTTTGAAATTGTTGCAACAAAACGATATATTTTCTTTTGCAAGCCACGCCATGATGTCTTGTTTTGTGCTTGATGAAGTGGGAATTTTGTCTGCATGCGCCACTACATTATAATAGGAGGCATTGTCCATTACAATACACGACGGCCTATCCAGAGCAGGCAGAAGTGTGTTCGCAACCAATCCCTGAAAATAAGTCCGTTCATTTCGGTGTGGTAGTCCCTACCATCTGTAGATAGTGCTTGAAAGAGAAGTTCTGCGCCACTGACAAGACCATTTGTTTTGCTGCCTGCATGACCTATCACAATGCATTGCCCCTTGCTGCTTGGAATTTCCATTTTCTTAGTTCCGTCTAGTGATTGCCATTCTTTATCAAACGTATGGTGAGCATTTACCCACGATTCGTCCAGATATACAATATCGTAACCTTCCGTCCTACGCTTCCGTATCTCCCGCAGATATTTGCATCGTGCAGCTATCAGATGCGTTTTCTCACAAACTATATTCCGACCTGTACTAGATTTCCGAAAAGTGAAACCGCTGCACCTAACAACTCTCCATAAGGCGGTTTTAGATATATCAATATCACATTGAATTCGCAGACGTGATTTCAATTTACGTAGTGTAACCACATCATTTACCTTAAACATTTTATGAATCTCTCTCACAATAACATCTTTATCGAAATCGCCAGTTTTCCGTTTCCGGCCTTTTCTGTGTTCCTTACGTTCATCACTACAGTCCTGTTCTATCCAACGGCAAAATGACATTCTACTTATACCAAGAGAATGTTGTGTTATCCTCTTCGGGTCTTGTAAGTTGTGATATAAACCACCACGTCTGGCTTCTCTGCAGAAGTAGCTATACAGTTGTGCAGTCACCTTCTGCATGGTAGTGAATTTACACTTCAAACTCATTTCTAATACTGATAATAAAATAGTACTTTCCGCTTCAAGTAATGCAAATATATGGTTTGTAACACGCCAATGACAATCTTTCACATACAGTGTGAAATGATTAATTTCACGGGATTCCTGATTTTAACTACTGCTGAATTGCACGTTGAGCGCACATTGGCATCTTGACGTCAATACTTCACTTTCGTACCGTTAACATTCTAAAATCATACCAAATCAACATCGTTGTTAAATTAGTAATAACATATAATTCAAATCTTACATAACTAAAGTTTTGGGTGGGCAAAAATGCTTTTGAAACGTCGTCACTGTTACCTATCTAAAAATATAAAAATCAAGAATTTATGTCAAGTAGATGATTTTATATCGGTCGGTAAAGATGATCACGAATTTTGGAATGAACTATAGTGCCCAGAGTCTATTCATCTCATCTAACAACTTTTCTTAATACATTCTTCATCGGTTATAAAGTCTCTATTTCGTTGTTATTTACATCTTCAACTATTGCTACCGGGCATTATCCAATCCATATTTGTTGATTACTACAATACCTGCTTCCTGCTTATTTATTCTCTAAATGTTTTAATTAGGATAACTGTGTTTTTATCTAGTTATTTTATCGCTTGTTAATTACTTCCCTTTTTGTTGATATCTCCACATAGTTTCTCGTTGTCATGGACACGTTAATAATGGATGGTTTGTGATTCCTAACAGAAAGGAGATGTAGGAATCTCCATTCGATGGTTTCACAGCAAAAAGATCGATGTTCTTTGGGAACTGGAGGCGCTAGTAGGAAGTCTGTCTAAAGAAGATCAAGCATCAGCCCATAAGCTGAGAGAGATGGCTCAGTCGTCAGAGAATGCTTCAAACTTCACTAAACCTGGGAGTGTACACGACTGCAGCTTAAACAACTATAGGTTTACTAGACATGTATTTAATGGGGAGCATTTGCAAAGAATAAGTGTCCACGACAATGTACAACATAATAACAGCGATGAGTACCGCAGTCAAATTGTGGATAGATTTCCAGAACAATATTTGTATGGTCTAAATCAGACAGCATGTAACTCTAATCAGTCTGCAGGCTATACCGAAGATAATCTCATGACCACACTTACTTCCATGAATGCTACTAACGAAAGTATCCAACATGGAGAGGCTGAAACTTTAGAAACATGGCGCCATTGCCCTTCGGTGTCATTGTCTGATTGTCGTAGACTCAGACGCAGTGTTAGTTGTCCGGAATTATCATTCGTCCATGGCTGTTCGGTAGTTGAACCTAACCTAATTCGCAGTAGAATAAATACTAGCAGTTTGCCTTCACTTTACTTGCAAGAGAACGTTTGCAGACGCGAAAGGCCTGTAATATTAGAAAAAGTTACACACAATTCTCAAGTGAAAATTCGTAGACGATTCTGCAATTCAGACCAAATAGAGATAAACGATAGCAACTATCCAAACATTAAGATGATTCCGTGGGTTGATGATGATAAAAAACGAATTATTTGTCGAGATTGGAGTTCATATATTATTGATTTAGATAATCTACTTGTTCACCGTGATTATCTCAACTTGATATGGGAGGATAACTGGTTGCACGATACGGACTCGCAGGACACCAACGATTTCTGCAAACTGTACGATTGCCCAGCGAATAGAAATAATCTCGTCTGTGATTGGTCAGAACAAAATGTAGCAAAATGTTGTAATGACATTTTATTAAACACACAGACTGAAGATCTATATTACTGCGTCCCTATAGTTACGCCTCTCGACAACTTACAGGATCAGCAAGACAGTAACATAGAGACATTCACAGAAAACCAGACTGAAAACAAAACAGAAGCTAGTGACAGTTGTATTACAGACTGTGCAAGTTTTGAGTGTGGGGATGAAACACTTAGTAATGAGATGAACTGGAACGCCCGAAACGGTTACGAAAGTGATACAGGCACCCCAACTGATAGACTATTTTTGAACACGCGTGGTAGTGGATGTTCTAATCCAGCATCCAGACGCCAGACATCCACGTTAAGAAATGCAGTACAGTTGCCAGAATTATCTACTGAAGCGGGTACCGTGAATGCCCACCAACCAACATCTTCCAATCCTAAATATAGCTCCCACAGTGAAAGACTGTATAATGATGGCTTAAACAGTTCATGTGAGAGGTCATTACAAAATGATAAGAAAAAGAAATCATTTGTAACTAATTTGATCAGAAAGGGGATACAGAAAGTAGCAAGGGCTTTGACAAGTGATGACACCTTCGTTAGGACTCACCATTTAAAGAAATCCAAACAAATGACTGATCTCACCAAGCTTGATGATAGGTCAGAATCAATGACGTCAGATATAGTGAACGCATTTAAATTTGATGTCTCCGCTAAACCAGATGACCCAGATTGTGCAACGATATTGATGAAACGTTATCTGGGATTCGAAGAGGTCCTACTGCCAGAACCACCAACTTTTGACACAGAAGATGAGCTCAGCGGTAAGTGAAATACTTGTATAGATACAAATTACGACAGTGAAGTTTTTGTTTACCAAGAGTCAACGGCGGCTCGTCATTAAGGGCCAGTGGTCGGGTCTCACTAAGAATAATTTTAACCTGTATTTGTTTTATAAATTAAGTCTACATAATTATTACTTTTAACGTGATACTGATTAGCTTTGAAAGTTGAATATATAACGCTAAAATATCTTATATTGTCTGAAATTCAGTGTCTTTCCTCCCTAGTTAGGACTTCACGCAATTTCAGCGAATACTTTTTTAGGGCCAGTAGAAATGGGGTCTATTTAGACAGTCTGCTAACATAGTGACCTCTTATCTCTCTCTCGGCTGGTTATTTAGGACAGACAAATATGTTATTTTCATTCATTCAGTATCGACATTTTTGAGCGATCAAACCAGTGCACAGTTAAACGGTGTTATTGTGCTAACAATTAATCCGGTTGCGTAAATACCGAATGATATACAAATAATAGAAAATAATTAACTAACCATCATAGAATACTTTACGGTAATCGTCCGTTTCATCAGTATACATCTGTGTACGGCAATGTACGCTTAGACAAGTTGACGAGTTGTGTCCTACTTTTTAAAGTGGTCAACTCTTTTATAAGTAACGCTCTTACTTGGTGGGTTCAGTTTTGTATCTTAGTTATATGCTAGATCATTCTAGTAAAGGGGGAGAGTACTTCCGGAATAGACAAATAATAGTAAATACTAAAATATAGCCTAAGATAAAACCATGATTTTCCCGAAAATCTTGGTCTGGTCCTACCAACAAGAATTACCACAAGCCACCACTGTTTGTCATTATAAGTAAAGTACGATCATATATAGTATATTACATTCAAGTGTATTACATTAAAGGAGATATGCAAGTGTAGCACTTTCAAATAAAACATTATAACTGTAGTACGTTCATATAGAAGAGTGTCAATGACTCGCATTCTAAAGACAAGTGCTTATAGACTAATCACAGACTAAACGTAATTTCAACATGTTTCTGTCAACAGAAGTTCAACCTATGGCTTCGTTGAGCAAGTTTGTTAGCATCCCATTAAATCTGATCTTACGTCCGTTATGTTGGATTCAATCCTTCTGGAATATGAGTGAAGAGATGGATCTAGACAGCCAGGAAACAAAGACTAGACTGAATGGAATTCATCATACTCTGGAGACTGACAATATCAATCAACCCAGAGTAGGTATTAACAATGTACTTTCTGTTTTATGTATTAAGTGTTTATACCACGTTTCTCCAGTTAATTTGTTTCGCATACTTTTGTTTCGTTGTTCATTTCTTAGTTTGTTCCTTTTTGTTCTGTATTATAAAAATATTGCATACTTATTATAGTCTGTTTAGCAATGGTCAACTCTAAGCAAGGCTAACTAGTTCAGTGTGGAAATCGAACATTTCTGTTTGATATGGAGACTGACTTTTATATATGTTTGATAGAACAGTGTGAGCCTTATTGAAATTTTGCTCAATTCCTTTAGTACGTGGTTATTTATTGATAACAAGTAGTAGTAGTAGTAATACTGATATTCCTTAGTGTTAAATTTAATGTGTGGCTTAATATTCCTTTTTTCCATGATGTTTAAATTTAATGTGTGGCTTAATATTCCTTTTTCCCATGATGTTTAAATTTAATGTGTGGCTTAATATTCCTTTTTTCCATGATGTTTAAATTTAATGTGTGCTTAATATTCCTTTTTTCATGATGTTTAAATTTAATGTGTGGCTTAATATTCCTTTTTTTCATGATGTTTAAATTTAATGTGTGGCTTAATATTCCTTTTTTCCCATGATGTTTAAATTTAATGTGTGGCTTAATATTCCTTTTTTCCATGATGTTTAAATTTAATGTGTGCTTTAAAATTCCTTTTTCATGATGTTTAAATTTAATGTGTGGCTTAATATTCCTTTTTCCCATGATGTTTAAATTTAATGTGTGGCTTAATATTCCTTTTTCCCATGATGTTTAAATTTAATGTGTGGCTTAATATTCCTTTTTTCCCATGATGTTTAAATTTAATGTGTGGCTTAATATTCCTTTTTCCCATGATGTTTAAATTTAAGTGTGCTTAATATTCCTTTTTTCCCATGATGTTTAAATTTAATGTGTGGCTTAATATTCCTTTTTTCCATGATGTTTAAATTTAATGTGTGGCTTAATATTCCGTTTTTCCCCATGATGTTTAAATTTAATGTGTGGCTTAATATTCCTTTTTTCCATGATGTTTAAATTTAATGTGTGGCTTAATATTCCTTTTTTCCATGATGTTTAAATTTAATGTGTGGCTTAATATTCCTTTTTTTCATGATGTTTAAATTTAATGTGTGGCTTAATATTCCTTTTTTTCCATGATGTTTAAATTTAATGTGTGGCTTAATATTCCTTTTTTCCCCATGATGTTTAAATTTAATGTGGCTTAATATTCCTTTTTCCCATGATGTTTAAATTAATGTGTGGCTAATATTCTTTTTCCCATGATGTTTAAATTTAATGTGTTTAATATTCCTTTTTCCATGATGTTTAAATTTAATGTGTGGCTTAATATTCCTTTTTCCCATGATGTTTAAATTTAATGTGTGGCTTAATATTCCTTTTTTCCCATGATGTTTAAATTTAATGTGTGGCTTAATATTCCTTTTTCCCCATGATGTTTAAATTTAATGTGTGCTTAATATCCTTTCTTTTTTTTCTCCACCCCCTCCACCTCCCATGATGTTTTCAAAATGAATTCATCTTTATCTAACATTACTTAAAGTTTGAAGGGTCACGTGATGATTGGTCTATTTCCGAGAACCGTTACCTGAGATTGTTGACTTTATGTTCTCGGGTGTAACTATAATGTTGACACACCAGATAAACTATTGATAAATCGAATAGGAAACATTGAACTAAAAATATATTTAAAACAAGGGGTTCTCAAACTATGTTTCCATGTGTCACACTTGTCAAAGGATAATGTTCTCACAACAAATATATGATTGATAACAACAAATATATGATTGATAACAACAAATATATGATTGATAACAACAAATATATGATTGATAACAACAAATATATGATTGATAACAACAAATATATGATTGATAACAACAAATATATGATTGATAACAACAAATATATGATTGATAACAACAAATATATGATTGATAACAACAAATATATGATTGATAACAACAAATATATGATTGATAACAACAAATATATGATTGATAACAACAAATATATGATTGATAACAACAAATATATGATTGATAACAACAAATATATGATTGATAACAACAAATATATGATTGATAACAACAAATATATGATTGATAACAACAAATATATGATTGATAACAACAAATATATGATTGATAACAACAAATATATGATTGATAACAACAAATATATGATTGATAACAACAAATATATGATTGATAACAACAAATATATGATTGATAACAACAAATATATGATTGATAACAACAAATATATGATTGATAAGAAATACCCACAACTAAAATGTCCCATAGCCTTCTCAGAGCTTAGGATATGAAGTACTTGTCACTTCACATTTCTAGATCCTAGTGTGCAGGAGGTAGGAGGGTCAAATCCTTTCCTCGCACGTGGAGCGTCGAGTGTGTGATTTAACCCACAACCCTCTACCCACAAACATAGACAAGTCAAATTAAAGCATTATTTTAGTCCTAATTTATAACATTAGCTTTTCATAATAAAAATGTAGTATTGTCACTGGAGCTTGGTGATTGGTTACTAAACTGGCGTCATTGCACTCCGGGCAGACACGTAGGTGCTCAGTCTCCCCTAACAGATATCAAAGAGTCTACATACTGATGGTTCCCATACTGGAGCTACAAAGTTCATGCATTGTGCAGTACTCTCGGCAGGTGGCGTGCCATTTCTGCGGAGAGGGACCGAGCCATATGAGAAAAACCCGGTGCAATGAAGTCAATCATTCATCTTTGAACTCATAAGAGGCTCGTCATAGCAGGCTCTTCATACAGGGCTCGTCATACAGGGCTCTTCATACAGGGCTCGTCATACAGGGCTCATCATACAGGGCTCTGTCATAGCAGGGCTCTTCTATACAGGGCTCTTCATACAGGGCTCGTCATACAGGGCTCATCATACAGGGCTCGTCATACAGGGCTCGTCATACAGGGCTCTTCATACAGGGCTCTTCATACAGGGATCGTCATACAGGGCTCGTCATACAGGGCTCGTCATACAGGGCTCGTCATACAGGGCTCTTCATACAGGGCTCGTCATACAGGGCTCGTCATACAGGTTGCATTCTCTTTGTACAAGCTACTCACTCTCTCTCTCTCTATATATATATATATATGTACATGCTAGGCTTCTCTCTCTCTCTCTCTCTCTCTTTCTCTCTATCTATCTCTGTATATGTTACGCAATCTCTAGTATTGATATTAAGATTTCAACAACTATGAAAACATAACTAATAGAAGATTGTTAGAAAAGACGATAGTAACAGTTTGTTGTTGGGAGGAGAATGTTTACCTTTCTTACTATTTATCATTTCATATTACACGGGAGACAACTACGGTACCAGAAACACAGTACTATTTAACTGGACACAGTGCTTACTTGTATTATAAACTTCTGGCTATGGTAAGATATATTGGATTCTGTTTGACCGATATAATTTTTTTAGTAATGTTGGCATAGTTACATCTACCACTCCATGTTACATTGTACATACTGATGTACGAGATACATTGACAATGTTGACAAGTTAGCAATTATTGTAGTTAATGTATTTATTGTAATCTCAGTGGAGATGAGATCGAGAGTTTGGCTCAATCACATACATGTAACATTAGAACGTGTAACGATAGAACGTGTAACGATAGAACGTGTAACGATAGAACGTGTAATAATTGAACGTAGATTTGTGTTCAAGTTGAACATGTCCAAGAATGATTGACAGTTAAACTATATATATATTTTTTTAAAAGTCTATAAAGTCGAAACCCAGGTTTGAAATAAGTAGTACCATAACAAGTTTGATATATTTTTGTTATTATAATAATTACATCACAGACATCGCCGGTTCTATGGAGTTCGCGTGCTACTGCTGCCCAGATTATTATTTTTTTTGTAAGAAAGAGATCGAATGCCAGCAGATTATTCGCGTAAGTGCATTGATGGTGTTATATCAACCAACCAATCAATCAATCGATCAATCAATCGAACGATCAATCTGACAATGTTGGCACATTAATCAGTTATTCACTAAAGTATGTGCTATTTATTTGTGTGTGTGGATACATCAAAGTGAACCGAAAGAGAAGTCAGGCTGGAGATCTCCAGACTACACTCTACTTCTGCACACGCTAAAGGTCTCTTCTTTCTGTTCTCGAATCCTGTTTGCCTCACAGCGTCAGGTCAAGAAGAGATTTCTAAAACTGTTTGCCTCACAGCGTCAGGTCAAGAAGAGATTTCTAAAACGTGCCTTGTATGCGCTCGTCAGATATTGTTTTCATCGCCCTGTATCTCTGAGGTCCATTGTTTCGTGGCCGGCCTTTTGCTCTGTCACCCATTGTATCGGAGCAGCATTGCTCTTTGATGTGCACAGTCTGTTGGTAATCTGCTTACGTGGCCGAACCATTTAATTTGTTGTTTCTGATGAAGTCTAGTACTGATGTTGTACCCACATTTTTTCCTGATGTCTTCATTTCTCAACCGGTCTCTTCTTGTTACACCCAGCATTCTGCGTAGACACTTCATCTCTGTCGTGACTAGTTTTCTTCTATCATTTGTTGTCAGTGACCAGGTTTAGCACTGGTAGCATAATGTGGGAGAAAGATTGTGTTGAACATTGCTCTTTTTGTGTTCATGGTGACATGTTTGCATTTTAAAATTGGCGCCATTTGCCCTATCATTTGATTTGCTTTGTTGCATCTGTGTTGAATTTCATTAGTTATTCTTCCATTTCCTGAAAAAATTCTCCCTAGGTATGTAAAGTCTTTTACTTGTTTTAAATGGGCAATTGTCGATGCAGACATTGGTAGTGCTTTCCTCTCTGGCGAATGTCATTACTTCTGTTTTGTCGATGTTTATTCTCATGTTGTATTCGTTACATAGTCTGTTGATGTGTTGTAGTAGCTGTTCTTCTGTTGTTGATATGATTACCTGATCGTCTGCAAAAAGAAATGCCGCTAAAGGTGTATGTATGCCATATCCTTTACAGTACTTTGTCATCAACCACAGTAAACTAGTCGTTGATTTTCTAGGCACCACTTATACGTTCAGTAGTTTGCCATTGCTTTATGAACGGTGAGGTCTATTTTTACCGATCGTAAAAATCCACGGGAATTTGTTTCCAAATTGACCGTCACGGAGTTTGAACTAGGTACTCTTGAGGGGGGATCGAGCTTACTACCGTCAAGTCACAGACTTCCAGGTGTATATGATGCACGTGTTCAACTGAATTCCTGTGAACAAGTGGCTGTAATCACCGTGAATGGAGCGGGGAAAGCGGGGAAAGATCAAGAGTGGAAGTAGAAGAAACTTGTTGCAGAAAGTTAAGAGCTGAACACCTGCAGAGACATATAGTTCCAGGGAAGAAAAGTTAAGAGCTGAACACCTGCAGAGACATATAGTTCCAGGGAAGAAAAGTTAAGAGCTGAACACCTGCAGGGACATGTAGTTCCAGGAAAGAAAAGACAAGAGCTGAACACCTGCAGAGACATATAGTTCCAGGGAAGAACAAGAGCTGAACACCTGCAGAGACATGTAGTTCCAGGGAAGAACAAGAGCTGAACACCTGCAGAGACATGTAGTTCCAGGGAAGAAAAGACAAGAGCTGAACACCTGCAGAGAAAAATAGTTCCAGGAAAGAAAAGACAAGAGCTGAACACCTGCAGAGACACATAGTTCCAGGGAAGAAAAGACAAGAGCTGAACACCTGCAGAGACACATAGTTCCAGGGAAGAAAAGACAAGAGCTGAACACCTGCAGAAACATGTAGTTCCAGGGAAGAACAAGAGCTGAACACCTGCAGAGACATATAGTTCCAGGGAAGAAAAGACAAGAGCTGAACACCTGCAGAGACACATAGTTCCAGGGAAGAAAAGACAAGAGCTGACACTGCAGAGACATAGTTCCAGGAAGACAAGAGCTGAACCTGCAGAGACATGTAGTTCCAGGGAAAAAAAGACAAGAGCTGAACACCTGCAGAGACATGTAGCTCTAGGGAAGAAAAGACAAGAGCTGAACACCTGCAGAGAGATGTAGTTCCAGGGAAGAAAAGACAAGAGCTGAACACCTGCAGAGACATGTAGTTCCAGGAAGAAAAGACAAGAGCTGAACACCTGCAGAACATGTAGTTCCAGGGAAGACAAGAGCTGAACACCTGCAGAGACATGAGTTCAGGAAGAACAAGAGCTGAACACCTGCAGAGACATATAGTTCCAGGAAGAAAGACAAGAGCTGAACACCTACAGAGACACATAGTTCCAGGAAAGAAAAGACAAGAGCTGAACACCTGCAGAGACATATAGTTCCAGGGAAGAACAAGAGCTGAACACCTGCAGAGACATGTAGTTCCAAGGAAGAAAAGACAAGAGCTGAACACCTGCAGAGACATGTAGTTCCAGGGAAGAACAAGAGCTGAACACCTGCAGAGACATGTAGTTCCAGGAAGAACAAGAGCTGAACACCTGCAGAGACATGTAGTTCCAAGGAAGAAAAGACAAGAGCTGAACACCTGCAGAGACATGTAGTTCCAGGGAAGAACAAGAGCTGAACACCTGCAGAGACATGTAGTTCCAAGGAAGAAAAGACAAGAGCTGAACACCTGCAGAGACATGTAGTTCCAGGGAAGAACAAGAGCTGAACACCTGCAGAGACATGTAGTTCCAGGGAAGAAAAGACAAGAGCTGAACACCTGCAGAGACACATAGTTCCAGGGAAGAAAAGACAAGAGCTGAACACCTGCAGAGACATATAGTTCCAGGGAAGAACAACAGCTGAACACCTGCAGAGACACATAGTTCCAGGGAAGAAAAGACAAGAGCTGAACACCTACAGAGACACATAGTTCCAAGGAAGAATGTGGTCAAAATGCTCCTAGACTCTGATGAGCAACTATGGAAGACATTTCCAAGCACTGATTAGTTTTGATATATACGTCATTGTTATGTATTGTATGTTTATCACATTAGAGCACAACTTACACATCACCGTCTGCGCACGCAACAAGGTTTCAACAATAATTATCTTTGTTCACACAGTATGATTAACGCAGTTCAAACACTCTCATCTCTCCAATCATAACTTTTACAGATGAAAGACGTAAACACAAAGTAATGTAGTTTTTACACAGTACAACAAGAAACAACGAGGTTTCTACCAAAAGGCCTTTATCAAGCAGAGTATACAAAACAAACGACGAGATTAAAGCTTCGCTGGGGCGTCGAAGTTCGTGCTTTGTGCACCACTCTCAACAGGTGGCGTACCATTTCTGCCAAGAGGGATTGAGCGATATGGGGAAACTCGGTGCAGTGAGCTCGACACTTTGACACACACACTCTCTCTCTCGCTATCTCTCTCACACACAAACACACTCACGATATCTCTCTCCCACACTACAATCACTCTCCCTATCTCCCTCTCTCTCTCGCTTCTTCTCACACACAACCACACTACGATATCTTCTCCACACTACAATCTCTTTCTCATGCACACACACACACCACACACTCTCTCTCGCTTTCTGTCTCCCACATAAGAAGAGAAATATATTGTCTATCACTTTCTCCTAGATTGTTATATCTTCATGTCACCCAGTCTGAGTGACATCTCAGGTATGGAGAGTATATTATGAAATATTTGTTCAGACAGAATCCAAATACAACATAAGAAAACTTGAGGCAGAAAGAAATTATTATATGAAGTTCTATCAATGGAAACAAGATACTCTCATGAATGTTGTCAGGATAGGCAAGAGGTATGTCCGTGTTGTCATGATAACAAGAGGTATGTCTCATGTTGTCAGGATAACAAGAGGTATGTCTCATGTTGCAGGGTAGCAAAGGTATGTCTCATGTTGTCAGATAAGCAAGAGGTATGTCTCATGTTGACGGGTAGCTAAGAGGTATGTCTCATGTTGTCAGGGTAGCAAGAGGTATGTCTCATGTTGTCATGATAACAAGAGGTATGTCTCATGTTGTCTGGGTAGCTACAGAGGTATGTCTCATGTTGTCTGGGATAGCTCAAGAGGTATGTCTCATGTTGTCTGGGTAGCTACAGAGGTATGTCTCATGTCTTCGCGTGTGACCTACTTTCAAGAACCAATGTTATCTCTGTGTTGTCTGTTAATGTGTTGAACGCTTTTAAAAAATCAAAACATGGATTTGTTGTTTCCTAATGTCTTTACTAGTATTACTATCCGATATTGCACATGAAGTGTCGAGACGAAGCAATAACATGAAGGTCCAATGTAAACAAACTAATGATTAAAGACATGACAAGATAGGAGAGTCAAGATTAAGACATAAGGCATAGATTAGACAGAGAATTAAAACATGGAAGAGTAATAGATTTAAAGACATGAAGAGTCCAAATAGATTTAAAGACATAAAGAGTCCAAATAGATTTAAAGACATAAAGAGTCCAAATAGATTTAAAGACATGAAGAGTTCAAATAGATTTAAAGACATGAAGAGTTCAAATAGATTTAAAGACATGAAGAGTTCAAATAGATTTAAAGACATGAAGAGTTCAAATAGATTTAAAGACATGAAGAGTTCAAATAGATTTAAAGACATGAAGAGTTCAAATAGATTTAAAGACATGAAGAGTCCAAATAGATTTAAAGACATAAGAGTCCAAATAGATTTAAAGACATAAGAGTCCAAATAGATTTAAAGACATGAAGAGTCAAATAGATTTGAAAGACATAAGAGTCCAAATAGATTTAAAGACATGAAGAGTTCAAATAGATTTAAAGACATAAAGAGTCCAAATAGATTTAAAGACATGAAGAGTCCAAATAGATTTAAAGACATAAAGAGTTCAAATAGATTTAAAGACATGAAGAGTCCAAATAGATTTAAAGACATAGAAGAGTTCCAAATAGATTTAAAGACATGAAGAGTTCAAATAGATTTAAAGACATGAAGAGTCCAAATAGATTTAAAGACATGAAGAGTTCAAATAGATTTAAAGACATGAAGAGTCCAAATAGATTTAAAGACATGAAGAGTCCAAATAGATTTAAAGACATGAAGAGTCCTAAATGAGATTTAAAGACATAAAGAGTCCAAATAGATTTAAAGACATGAAGAGTCCAAATAGATTTAAAGACATGAAGAGTCCAAATAGATTTAAAGACATGAAGAGTCCAAATAGATTTAAAGACATGAAGAGTCAAATGAAAAATTAAAGACACGAAGAACCAAATGAATAATGAATGAGAAGACAAAACATATTGATGTAATTCGACATACGAATACGTGGGCTTGAATTAAGGCATACGTAAGCTCCTGTATAGACATGTGCAGACTTGAGTAGCAGATGTAAACTTTGTCCACAGACACTACAGACTTAGTCTAGAAATTGTGAATTTGTTTACTATTCTTTAGCTAGAATCACATGTGACTTTAGAATCCACATGTGTGAAATAATTGCTTGTCCTCGTTCTCTTACAAGATATATGGTCATAAATGTAAGTTTCATTTGTTCCTTATTTAAATGAGTAAATCCTTGTTTTGTAGTGTCTAATTATTCACAGACTACTACAGTGACCCGACAGAGATGAACCTGGTACGATGGAAGTGTTTAAAGAGAGATTTGTCACGTCAACATGAAAGCTTCACAGACGTTACTATGCAAGTCACCAAAATTCCAGATTATCTCCCATATTTTACCATCGCTTTGACAATGGTACGCATTTTGTTTTGTTCAAGTTGGAGTGCATAAATTGAGTCATATTGTGTACAAACTTGGCTTCAGCGTGTACGTACACATTTGTCTCTGTAGTAGCCCCTTGATGAGTGAGCTTGCTTAATACTAGAGATGTACATGTCAGTTCAGTCTTCATAAAATATGAAACTCCAGGTTATCTAGTTTAAAAACTAAATTAGCTTTTTCTTTACCAATATTGTATCAATCCTAACATATGCCAGTGAAATTTGGAAAATTACTAAGAAAGTAAGTTGAATGCATTTGATAATAGATGACTGAGAAAACTAACGAACATAAAATGGGACGAATTCAGAAATGACTCTATGGAAAAATGTGGAACGAACTTTACTGAGAGAGGTGAGAAATATCTGACTTGATTCCATGTTAGAAACTGAGCGAATTGCCCAGGATAGAGTGGTATAAACCATTGTTTGTATACCCTATACAACATTGAACGGTAAGAGATGAATATATATTTATATATAAGATTGGAGATTATTTATTAGTTGTGAACGAGCTAGTTAATATGAGAGTCACGACAATCCTCACATAAAGATGCTACGACGTACAACAATCCTCACCATAAAGATGCTTACTGACGTGACAAAATCTCATAAAGATGTTACTGACGACATATTGTAAGTTTTTGGTTGTAGTGGTCAACTTGTGGTTTCTCTAACTCTATTTCTCAATCTGTTCATTGTTGTTGCTACATGGTCTCTTCTGATGTTGATGTTTGGTGGATCCAATAATACATTGTTGTACTGGTCTTTTGATGTTGATGTTGCGATCAAATACATTGTTGTTGCTACTGGTCTTCTGATGTTGATGTTTGGTGGATCCAATGATACATTGTTGTTGATGGAAGATGACTGTACAGGTAAGTTTCATTTATCACTGCATCATAACCACATCAGGTATCTGGGATTGCAGATATTAACTTCTGCTGTTCTTCTCTGAGTGAGTTGTTATCATCTTACGGGGCCCCATTCTACTACCCGCCTTTTGGTCTGGGTTTCATCTACAGTCTGTCCGTCTTGGTACTCCGCCGACATGGTCTGGGTTTCATCTACAGTCTTGGTACTCCCGCCGACATGGTCTGGGTTTCATCTACAGTCTGTCCGGCTTGGTACTCCCACCGACATGGTCTGGGTTTCATCTACAGTCTTGGTACTTCCGCCGACATGGTCTGGGTTTCATCTACAGTCTTGGTACTTCCGCCGACATGGTCTGGGTTTCATCTACAGTCTTGGTACTTCCGCCGACATGGTCTGGGTTTCATCTACAGTCTTGGTACTCCCGCCGACATGGTCTGAAGGATCATCTACAGTCTGTCCGGCTTGGTACTCCCGCCGACATGGTCTGGGTTTCATCTACAGTCTGTCGGCTTGGTACTCCGCCGACATGGTCTGGGTTTCATCTACAGTCTTGGTACTCCCGCCGACATGGTCTGGGTTTCATCTACAGTCTTGGTACTCCCGCCGACATGGTCTGGGTTTTATCTACAGTCTTGGTACTCCCGCCGACATGGTCTGGGTTTCATCTACAGTCTGTCCGGCTTGGTACTCCCGCCGACATGGTCTGGGTTTCATCTACAGTCTGTCCGGCTTGGTACTCCGCCGACATGGTCTGGGTTTCATCTACAGTCTGGTCCGGCATGGTCTCCCGCCAACATGGTCTGGGTTTCATCTACAGTCTTGGTACTCCCGCCGACATGGTCTGGGTTTCATCTACAGTCTTGGTACTCCCGCCGACATGGTCTGGGTTTCATCTACAGTCTTGGTACTCCCGCCGACATGGTCTGGGTTTCATCTACAGTCTTGGTACTCCCGCCGACATGGTCTGGGTTTCATCTACAGTCTTGGTACTTCCGCCGACATGGTCTGGGTTTCATCTACAGTCTTGGTACTCCCGCCGACATGGTCTGGGTTTCATCTATAGTCTTGGTACTCCGCCGACATGGTCTGAAGGATCATTACATCTGTACGGCTTGGTACTCCCGCCGACATGGTCTGGGTTTCATCTACAGTCTGTCCGGCTTGGTACTCCCGCCGACATGGTCTGGGTTTCATCTACAGTCTTGGTACTCCCGCCGACATGGTCTGGGTTTCATCTACAGTCTTGGTACTCCCGCCGACATGGTCTGGGTTTCATCTACAGTCTTGGTACTCCCGCCGACATGGTCTGGGTTTCATCTACATCTTGGGTACTCCCACCGACATGGTCTGAAGGATCATCTACAGTCTTGGTACTCCCGCCGACATGGTCTGAAGGATCATCTACAGGCTTGGTACTCCCGCCGACATGGTCTGAAGGATCATCAAGAGACACACAAACCCTCCAACCACGATAAGGTAGGCTAGTGTGGAGAGTTTATTTTCAAAAACAAAAGTATCGACGTTTAGTCCAGAACTGATTTCTACCCCAGTGCAATACTAATAATTTCACTGCCATCATCAGGTAACGTGTCGTCTTCGATTACCAGTTCTGTAAGGTGACTAGATGACACATTTTAGAAACAATTTACCCTGTAATTGTAAAACTCTTCTCAAGTGATCTCTTGATTATCGACGCCCTCAGTTTAAGCTCCCTCCCCAAGATGTGATATATTATTTTCTGGCTTCACTGCACAGGTACAACTCTTGACGCTATGTATTATGTGCTTGCGACATGGTATTACTAATGCAGGTGTGATCACCGTCAGCCAGGTGCGAACAGGAATTCCTACTTTCTTGGGTACAGAGACATTCAGACGTTTTGAGGAACCAAATCCATGGTTTGGGCCACCTGTAGACTCTTTTATTGGTGAGTGTAGTCATATATCAACTTTTTGTTTTGGTGAGTCAATTCATTTATAAACATATTTATTGTTGAACAAAGTCATCTGGATATTTATAAATATAAATATATATACTAGCAGTTTACCCGTTCTTCGCACGGGGGATTTAGTTTAACATCTATTTGTAAAGTCCCTTAAAGAAACATGCCATGTTGCTTCAAAATCAGCTTCTTTCCCATTATAAACAATACATTTTCTCTCCATGCATCGCCCAGTAAAACCTGATACAACAGAATTCCCATGAAAATTGACAAATAACAATTTAAAATGTCCCTCATTTCGATTGCCAGTAAAACCTGATACAACATGTTACAGAATTCCCGTTCCCGGGAAAGTTGAATTTAGTTTAAATCTAGTTGTAATATTTCACCACTTTTAAAGCTACATTTGTAAAGTTATCCTTTTACGCAAAATCTCCCGAGTCCACATAAACTGTCTCTCGTTTCGATTGCCAGTAAAACCTGATACAATTGAATTCCCGTGGAAACTGAAAAAACAATTGGCAAATTAAATTTATTCAGATTATTAACTTATCGACGTGTTTTTAAAAAAAAAAGTGGCCCGAACGTGAATCGAGTGGATGTAGCGCATGTATACTGCAATGCAGGCAGGCACGTCTTCAACTACTCTACAGAAACTTATAAATAAATGTGTTTAAAATAAGTTATAATAACAGTGTCGTTATCATAGCATACATAGAAGGACTTGAGCGGAAAGTAATAATCTTTATCAAAATCTGTATGTAGTGTGCTGTGAGATTTGTCACTTTGTTGTATTGTTTGATTGATAAAGGCCTGCTAAATTGACGTCAGTACTATGGGCATGGGGTCAGTCATCAGAAAGCTGCACATATTGAAGGAACTAGCCTGCCTACCTCCTGCTTACTTGGACCTAGAAATGAGAAGTAACGGGCACTTCATATCCTAAGATATGCAAATTCTACATAATATTTTCGTTTCAAATTCTCAGGTCTACCCTGTAACATCTGATTTATTTCCAACCCCAGAGAGAGTGTAGGCATATTGTCTTACAGAAGACAAATGTGTAGGGATTACTGGCTAGATTTCAAAAATAAATAACCCCACGTTATAAAATCATATCTACTAAGTTATACTGTGTCAGAACAGGTTTCTTGTGTCCATCACCAGCTGCTGGTGCTGTACTAGCTATATGTATGCGACCACTGGAGCAGTTAGAGATAAGTACCACTAAGAAAGGATACAAGATCATGACGCAGAGTAACAGAAACTATTTCGGATGTTGTCAGATGGGAATATTGTTTAACAGAGCTGGCACCAGCACTCAACATGAATGTGCAGACATGACATCAGGTAAGCAGAGCTGGCACCAGCACTCAACATGAATGTGCAGACATGACATCAGGTAAGCAGAGCTGGTACCAGCACTCAACATGAATGTGCAGACATGACATCAGGAGCAGTCCAGCACTCACATGAATGTGCAGCATGTCAGGTAGAGCTGGCACCAGCACTCAACATGAATGTGCAGACATGACATCAGGTAAGCAGAGCTGGCACCAGCACTCAACATGAATGTGCAGACATGACATCAGGTAAGTAGAGCTGGCACCAGCACTCAACATGAATGTGCAGACATGACATCAGGTAAGCAGAGCTGGCACCAGCACTCAACATGAATGTGCAGACATGACATCAGGTAAGCAGAGCTGGCACCAGCATTCAACATGAATGTGCAGACATGACATCAGGTAAGTAGAGCTGGCACCAGTACTCAACATGAATGTGCAGACATGACATCAGGTAAGCAGAGCTGATACCAGCACTCAACATGAATGTGCAGACATGACATCAGGTAAGCAGAGCTGGCACCAGCATTCAACATGAATGTGCAGACATGACATCAGGTAAGTAGAGCTGGCACCAGCACTCAACATGAATGTGCAGACATGACATCAGGTAAGCAGAGCTGATACCAGCACTCAACATGAATGTGCAGACATGACATCAGGTAAGCAGAGCTGGCACCAGCACTCAACATGAATGTGCAGACATGACATCAGGTAAGCAGAGCTGGCACCAGCACTCAACATGAATGTGCAGACATGACATCAGGTAAGCAGAGCTGGCACCAGCACTCAACATGAATGTGCAGACATGACATCAGGTAAGCAGAGCTGGCACCAGCACTCAACATGAATGTGCAGACATGACATCAGGTAAGCAGAGCTGGCACCAGCACTCAACATGAATGTGCAGACATGACATCAGGTAAGCAGAGCTGGCACCAGCACTCAACATGAATGTGCAGACATGACATCAGGTAAGCAGAGCTGGCACCAGCACTCAACATGAATGTGCAGACATGACATCAGGTAAACAGAGCTGGCACCAGCACTCAACATGAATGTGCAGACATGACATCAGGTAAGCAGAGCTGGCACCAGCACTCAACATGAATGTGCAGACATGACATCAGGTAAGCAGAGCTGGCACCAGCACTCAACATGAATGTGCAGACATGACATCAGGTAAGCAGAGCTGGCACCAGCACTCAACATGAATGTGCAGACATGACATCAGGTAAGCAGAGCTGGCACCAGCATTCAACATGAATGTGCAGACATGACATCAGGTAAGCAGAGCTGGCACCAGCACTCAACATGAATGTGCAGACATGACATCAGGTAAGCAGAGCTGGCACCAGCACTCAACATGAATGTGCAGACATGACATCAGGTAAGCAGAGCTGGTACCAGCACTCAACATGAATGTGCAGACATGACATCAGGTAAAACTGGTCGACTCAATAATTCGAATGCATAGAGCTTGAAACTACAAATATATCTCTTCCATCTCGTTGTTGTTATTGTTGTTTGTTTAAAACTTCAGACACATTTATATGACAGTATATACTGAATTAGACAGTCTACTGGCTTTGCGTTACATTTATATGACAGTGTATACTGAATTAGACAGTCTACTGGCTTTGCGTTATATTTAGACGTACTGCAATCCAATATATCCTCTTAGTAAGGGCTTAGTATGGAATACCAGACAAAATAATAAACATTATTAAGAGCCTCTATGATGGTTCACAATGTGCAGTTCGCACTGATGGTGGACACAGCGACTGGTTTATGGTTGAAACCGGAGTAAACTGTGTGTCTGTAATGTTGATCATCTTATCTCCCAGTGATAACATTTATACACTGTATTTGTTTTTCATAGCTTATCTGCAGTCCAACTTTTGATGCTATAGATGACAAGTTGTCTGTTTTCTTTGCATATCTTGGTGCAACATTTTCACATCACCCAGTCAATGGCCACTCCACAATAGCGGAGATAGAATACAGCCTTGCTTTACTCCGGTTTCAACAATAAACCAGTCGCTGTGTCCACCATCAGTGCGAACTGCACACTGTGAACCATCATAGAGGCTTTTAATAATGTTTATTATTTTGTCTGGTATTCCATAGCATCTCAGAATATTCCACAGAGAGATTCTGTATAGACTATCAAAGGCTTTTTAAAATCGATGAAATTTAGTATGAGTGGTTGTTGCTTCTCAATATGTTCCTCCAAAATTAGTCGTAGGGTAATTATTTGGTCTAAGCAGCTTCTTCCAGGTCTAAAACCAGCTTGTTCTTCTCTCAGGGTTGTGTCCACTGCTCCTTTGATTCTATTAAGAATGATTTTGCAGAAAGTCTTGGTCATTACTGATAATAGGTGATCCCTCTCCAGTTGTTGCAATCTTTGAGATCACCTTTCTTGGGGATCTTAACAATTATTCCTTTTTCCATTGATCTGGGACAGTTTCTTCTTCCCATGCTTTATTAAATAATTCTTGCACCTGGCTAATAGTTGTATCATCAGCCGCTTTGAGCATTTCTGCAGTAATGTTGTCATCACCCGCTGCCTTATTGTTTATCAAGGAATTGACTGCCTCCTTGACCTCAGCTACACTTATCATTTCTTCGTTAATTGGTAGGAGCTGTTTCTTGCCTCTTCGTCAAACTTGAGTAGTACTGGTGGATCAGGTCTATTTAATATTTCTTCAAAATGTTCTGCCCATCTTTTCTTCTGCTCGGTATCTGATGTTAGAACTTTACCATCTTTACTCTTGATTGGGCCACCCTTTGAAACAAAAGTTCCAGTAAGTTGTTTTAGTGTATTGTATAGCATTTTACTATTTTTATTATTTCAAGAATTTACCTTCAAAAAAGCTTGGCATATCCTTTACAGAACGTAGCCATCAACCATAGTAAACGAGTCGTTGATTTTCTAGTCTCCATTTATACGTTCAGTCTATTTTTAACTTTTGTAAAAATCTCACGGAAACGAATTTGCTTCCAAACTTGCCCACCGTGGGCTTTGAACCAGATACGCTTGGGTTTGTGATCGAGCTCACCCGAGGTCAGGTGAATGCATGTTTGATAACAATAAGAAAGTCATGTGAATGCATGTTCAGTTCTGCACAATTTTTGCAATTGTTAGTTCAGAAATAGATTTGATGCTGTACTGAATCTAAGGGTTAGTTGCAATAGATCGTCAAGACCCCAATGTTCCTCCCTCTGTTGGTACACTCTGATAGTTGCAATATCCCATGACTCTTACTCCTCAATCTGATATGAAACTATTTGGTGATAATTTGACATCATCAAAAGAAATGTGTAACAACAACACACATGTCGACTCAGTCGGCCATGAAAATGAATGACGTAGAGCTATCTGACACATCGCGGACCATCTCGGTAATCGGTAACACAAAAAGGTGATGAATAGGCAGACTGTCGAAGAAGAGAAAGATGGAGGTCTTGGGTCTGATCTTGTATGGAGCCATGCCGAGTGCATATTTTAGTGGCAGTATCAAATATTCAAACGAGAACTTAGAAGACGATGTGAAGAATGGTTCCACGGGAACAGTTGTTGAGCGTGGGTCAGACGAACCTGAGAGATAGGACTAGAAGAACAACAGGACTAAATGCGTGACATCTTGCATTCTGTGTAGAAATTGACACTGACTTTGAGGGAAAGAGCCACTTTTTATCCACTACTCGTGCTTTGAACCAAAGAGCGTAAGTACGTTGTACATTGAGCCAAAGAGCGTAAGTACGTTGTACATTGAGTCAAAGAGCGTAAGTACGTTGTACATTGAGTCAAAGAGCGTAAGTACGTTGTACATTGAGTCAAAGAGCGTAAGTACGTTGTACATTGAGTCAAAGAACGTAAGTACGTTGTACATTGAGTCAAAGAGCGTAAATACGTTGTACATTGAGTCAAAGAGCGTAAGTCACGTTTGTACATTGAGTCAAAGAACGTAAGTAAGTTGTACATTGAGTCAAAGAACGTAAGTACGTTGTACATTGAGTCAAAGAGCGTAAGTACGTTGTGTTATTGTTTACATCGGTGACATTTTGTACCTTTAAACCCATCACATTTGATTTCAGTATGCGAGTTGTTCGGGTTTGAATCTATTCACCCAAAGCACAACGAGTAATTGTTGAAAAGTGACTCTTTCACTCAAAGCACATGAAGTGGTGTTTTAAAAGTGTGTTTTCACTCAAAGTACAACGAATGGTAGTTAAAAAGCCGGTGTTTGGTTTTTAGAGTGAACGCCAAAAATCATATCAAATGAAGTGATATTTCATCTTCCTTCCCTTATTGAATCTGTCCTCACTATGATCTCAGCAGAATGTCTTTATATGGTCAAAATATTTCATCTGATTACTTATTCATTCCGTCATTTGCTTCTATTTGATGTATTTCCATCTTCCCAGCACTTATTGAATCTGTCCTTCTACTATGATCTCAGCAGAATGTCTTTTATATGCCAAAATATTTCATCTGATTACTTTATTCCATTCCGTCATTTGCTTCTCATTCGATGTATTTTCATGAACCCATATTTATATACTTTACACAACACACACACACGCATGCACGCGCACACATACACAGACGTGCGCACACATGTGGCATGTTGGTGAAGTCCTAATGATGATTACACAATAGAATATTACATAAATAACCGTGTGTCTGTACCAGTGTGATATCATCAGTATGTTCTACCGTCTACAGGACTGGGAAAATGGACAATGGGAGTTTTGTGCAGTGATAGAACAACACCAAAACAGCATCGCTCACGTGATCAAGCCATGCTGCTCTGGTTACCTAGGAGACTGCGTTATGACGTCACATGAACATTGCAGTTTTATTCAGGGAATATTTCAACTAGATTATGATCACTGTGTACAAGCAAGTGCTAAAAATATATTTTTTATATGTTATGAGAGTATGTTTTTAATTGATTAAAAGAATTGCTATTTCGGAATTATTCATAAAATTATTTTTAAACAACGTTGGTAATATTATTTTGATTTGAAGAAAAAAAGAGTTTTGAGCCTTTACCTGCGTGCTGCGAGAATCTATACATATATAATGTATTTATATTTTATTCTGTGCTATGTTAGACAGAGACAGTGAAGTTATGTGATTATACAAGACCCACTTAATAACTATGGACATGGGTGGGGTGGGGGAGGAAGGTGGTGCTAGCTGTTCTGCTGTAAATTAGATTACTATTGAGAGCTTAGTTTTATACTGAAAGAATTGTACATATTTGTTTATTGAGTATTGTGAAGAGCGATGGGATCACCAGGAAAGATAGACTACAAAATGAGGACATCAGAAGCAGAGGGGGCATAACTTCATGCATCGAATACATTGAGAGACAGCAAATGCAAGGGTTTGAACATTTAATGAGAATGGGATACCACCAACCACCAATAACAGCATACAATAAAAAGAGATCAGGTACTAGAGCTAAGAAAAGACCAAGAAAAAGATGGATAGATAATATCAAGACCACCTTAAATAAACACGGATATAACACAAGGGCGACTCATCTGGCTCTGGAACGCAAATTAAAGCTCCCATCCCTACGCTTAACGACAAGAGTAGACAGCCATGGAGATATGTTGGGCATACCTTGAGAAGAAATGTCTGGTCAACCACTAGCTACAACTGTAATAAGAAGGAAAAGATGGAGATATGTTGGGCATACCTTGAGATGAAATGTCTGGTCAACCACTAGCTACAACTGTAATAAGAAGGAAAAGATGGAGATATGTTGGGCATACCTTGAGAAGAAATGATCATAGAATAACAAAGCAGGCATTGAAGTGGGATGCAAAGGGTCAAAGAAAGAGAGGACGCCCTAGGTAAACACTGAAACGAACTTTATTGATATAGAGGCAAGAAATATCAATTTCATAGAAGAGATTGAGCAAGTTGCTAAGGACAGAGCGATATGGAGAAATTACGTGTAGGCTCTATGCAACGTATAACGGTACAAGAGGTATATATATATATTTGTTATTATAATTTGTAAAGAAATGTTTGCTTTGTTTAATTCTATATATACGTAATATTACTCCATGTCTCTAGGTGAACTGTCAGACAGACCATTGCAGGCTGTCAAAACATTCTGAAACGAATCCCATACTTCTGAATGAGAACGCTCCCTGGCTGCCAAGTCCAACAACTCAGTGGCAATGGTGGCGCTTCCTAACTGGAATACCGTTGGTGTATGGGGTCATTCACTTTATTGTGTTGATGCCTGTACAGTTGATCATGATGATTCCTCTAGAAATGTGTCTCGGCTGGCACCGAGTAATCATAATCTATGTTAGCAGCTCTGTTATAGGAGAAATGGTGAGAATCTAATGTAGACAATCAAATCTACGGTTATTAGATGTTGATGTGTTGTTCTTTATATGCAATCATTTATCAGCTATAACGAACATAAATTATAGTCACTCGTACACACACACACACACAAAGTAACAACATAGGACTGGGTTTGAATATTAAGAAGACAGAAGTTATGATCATATCAAAAAGCAGATTTTGCCAAAATGCACAATCACAGTAAATGGGACTGATCTAAGACAAGTACAGCAATTTAAATACCTCGGAGTCCTGGTAACATCAGATGGCAGATGCCGATCAGAAATAAAGAGCAGAATAGGACAAACGAAAACATCATTTCTGAAAATGAGATTCATTATCTGCAACAAGTCCTTGTCAATCTCGATCAGAATGTGAGTTATTCAGTGCTACATAGAACCAATATTGACATACGGATGCGAGTCATGGACAATAAACAAACAGATCGAAAAATCTCTGAGTGCCACAGAGATATGGTTTTACAGAAGAATGATGAGAATCCCATGGACTGCTAAAATGACTAATATGGAGGTGCTGAATGAGGTCAAGACACAGGGTAAGCTTATCATCAATGTAAGAAAGATGCCGTCATAATTTGTCGGGCATGTGATGAGGAAGGGAGGTTTAAGAACACATTGTAGCAAGCGGTAAAATTGAAGGGAGTCGAGACAGAGGAAGACAGAGAGAGAAAATTTTGGATACCCTGACTTCATGGCACGGAAGAGCGTCAACACCTAAGATGATAGCAAACAGAGACAGAGATTTGTGGAGATCCATCATCACCTACGCCAGCCGGTACGGCATCTGATGGGGATGAGTGCACACAAACAGAGCACACTTTGTCAGCAGACATGAAAACAAAATAGAACGCGTTCTGGAGATTCGAACTGACACCATACAAGCATGTGTAGACTTTGACACATGGCGACTCGATTGTTAATAAACAATATCTATTGACCAGCGCGCAACAATCTTTAAACAGGTGAGCTAATAATTGTTTCCAAGTAAAGTAACTACTTTATCTAAATAATTTAACGACAAATAATAGTAATATATATTTGTTAAAATGATGAAATAGTTTAGTTACAATACATGTCTATGTCAGTACAAACATACAAAAGTCGAGATGCGTAGAAAAGTGGCTAGTGATAGGTGTGTGTGTGTGTTAGTGATACATACATACACATACAAGTAGTCTGCCATAAGTGCATACGTAGAAAAGTAGTTGGTTATAAATACACGTGAACAATGATGAGTGCATGAGTAGAACAGTAGTCAGTGATAAGTGCATGCTGGAAAGTAGTCAGTGATAATGCAAGCGTAGAACAGTAGTCAGTGATAAGTGCATGCTGGAAAGTAGTCAGTGAAAGTGCAGCTAGAAAGTAGTCAGTGATAAGTGCAAGCTGAGAAAGTAGTCAGTGACAAGTGCATGCGTAGGAAAGTAGTCATGATAAGTGCAGCGTAGGAAAGTAGTCAGTGATAAGTGCAGCGTAGAAAGTAGTCAGTGATAAGTGCAAGCGTAGAACAGTAGTCAGTGATAAGTGCAAGCGTAGAACAGTAGTCAGTGATAAGTGCAAGCGTAGAACAGTAGTCAGTGATAAGTGCATGCGTAGAACAGTAGTAGTCAGTGATAAGTGCATGCGTAAAACAGTAGTAGTCAGTGATAAGTGCATGCGTAGAACAGTAGTAGTGATAAGTGCAGCGTAGAACAGTAGTCAGTGATAAGTGAAAGCTAGAACAGTAGTAGTCAGTGATAAGTGCAAACGTAGAACAGTAGTAGTCAGTGATAAGTGCATGCGTAAAACAGTAGTAGTCAGTGATAAGTGCATGCGTAGAACAGTGAGTCAGTGAAAGTGCATGCGTAGGAAAGTAGTCAGTGATAAGTGCATGCGTAGAACAGTAGTGTCAGTGATAAGTGCAGTAGAACAAGTAGCAGTGATAAGTGCATGCGTAGAACAGTAGTCAGTGATAAGTGCATGCGTAGAACAGTAGTAGTCAGTGATAAGTGCATGCGTAGAACAGTAGTAGTCAGTGATAAGTGCATGCGTAGAACAGTAGTCAGTGATAAGTGCATCGTAGAACAGTAGTAGTCAGTGATAAGTGCAAGCGTAGAACAGTAGTAGTCAGTGATAAGTGCATGCGTAGAACAGTAGTAGTCAGTGATAAGTGCAAACGTAGAACAGTAGTAGTCAGTGATAAGTGCATGCGTAGAACAGTAGTAGTCAGTGATAAGTGCATCGTAGAACAGTATAGTCAGTGATAAGTGCATGCGTAGAACAGTAGTAGTCAGTGATAAGTGCATGCGTAGAACAGTAGTAGTCAGTGATAAGTGCATGCGTAGAACAGTATTAGTCAGTGATAAGTGCATGCGTAGAACAGTAGTAGTCAGTGATAAGTGCATGCGTAGAACAGTAGTCAGTGATAAGTGCATGCGTAGAACAGTAGTAGTCAGTGATAAGTGCATGCGTAGAACAGTAGTAGTCAGTGATAAGTGCATGCGTAGAACAGTAGTCAATGAAAATTATTTGAAACAAAGATGTTTTATTCCTCAGGTAGCAGCAAGTTTCGAACCATCTGTGCCACATGTTGGTTCCACAAGCGGTGTAGGAGGCATTCTGGGTGTTGCTGTATTAGAATTGTTTCAAGCTTGGAACTTCTTGCGCTGTCCCCAATGGGAGGCTGTTAAACTGTCGGCAATCATCATCCTCTTTTCATTTCTAGGAACCTTTTACTTAATCAGCATCGTATCCTTCATTTCTGGACTTCTTGTGGGTATGATGGTATGTCTAATTATAGTACCATATATTACATATGGACGTCGGTTGGGTCACTTCCGGTGCAGACTGGTTTTGATTGGCTTTATCCTTATGTCGTTAACACTGGGCATTTTATACAGGCACCTCCATCTTCTGAAAGACTGTCATGTTTGCTTGCTGTTGGAATGTATTCCCTATACAGCCGGCATGTGCACCACGTATTATCAGATCATACAGAAGATGATTGACTAAACGGTTTACCGAAATCATCTAGCCATATCCTTGTTAGCTAATCATCTTTAGCTATCTTTTAAGCAATCATCAATATTCTTGTTAGCTAATATCTTCTTTCACTTTTTATTTTATTTTAACACGGATCATCAAAGTAGTCAAGGGTCGACAACGCTTTGCAGCGTCTTGTAGGAAAACAACAAAATCTCACCATGGGGAACTGTTGGTTCGCGTCTTTCGCAGGGAGTCAGAGACTGGTCTACACCAGTGTATCTTCTCCGTCACTGTTCTCCTCTAGATCACCTGAGGTCTGTTCCTCTTTCGTCCTTCATCAAGAGACTTAATAAATAAATTTCCTGTAGCCTTTTCAGACCTTAGGTATAAGTAACTTCACATTTCTAGTCCCTAGTGTGCAGGAGGTAGGAGGTCAATTCCTTTCCTCACGTGCGGAACAACGAGTGTGGGATTGAAAGCACAACCAACTTGTGTCCGAGTGGATAGGCGAACACTTATGCATTACGCTAATCCGCCCCACCAACAGGAGTCTAGTGTTAGCATTACGCTAATCCGCCCCACCAACAGGAGTCTAGTGTTAGCATTACGCTAATCCGCCCCACCAACAGGAGTCTAGTGTTAGCATTACGCTAATCCGCCCCACCAACAGGAGTCTAGTGTTAGCAATTTAATGCCTCGCTTCCAGTTCGCTTGAAACATTGTATATATTTCAATTTGTCTTGTATAAACTTCACTGTCTTGTAGCTCATCCAGATCTGTGATCTTTGTTTCAGTGTTGTTTACTAGGTAGGTGTGTTTGTCTCAGTGTATCATCTTGGGACAGTCTTGAATCGTCCAGTGTTGTTTTACTAGGTAGGTGTGTTTGTTCAGTGTATCATACTTGGGACAGTCTTGAAAATGTCCAGTGTTGTTTTAGCTAGGTATGTTGTCTCAGTGATCATACTTGGGAAGTCTTGAAGTATGCCCAGTGTGTTTACTAGGTAGGTGTTTGTCCAGTACAACTTGGGACAGTCTGAGTGTCCAGTGTTGTTTTACTAGGTAGGTGTGTTTGTCCAGGATCATACTTGGGACAGTCTTGAAGTATGTCCAGTGTTGTTTTACTAGGTAGGTGTGTTTGTCTCAGTACATACTTGGGGAAACAGTCTTAAGTATGTCCAGTGTTGTTTTACTAGAAGGTGTTGTCTAGTGTATCATACTTGGGACAGTCTTGAAGTATGTCCAGTGTTGTTTTACTAGGTAGGTGTGTTTGTCTCAGTGTATCATACTTGGGACAGCCTTGGTATGTCCAGTGTTGTTTTACTAGGTAGGTGTGTTTGTCTCAGTGTATCATACTTGGGACAGTCTTGAAGTATGTCCAGTGTTGTTTTACTAGGTAGGTGTGTTTGTCTCAGTGTATCATACTTGGGACAGCCTTGAGTATGTCCAGTGTTGTTTTACTAGGTAGGTGTGTTTGTCTCAGTGTATCATACTTGGGACAGTCTTGAAGTATGTCCAGTGTTGTTTTACTAGGTAGGTGTGTTTGTCTCAGTGTATCATACTTGGGACAGTCGTGAAGTATGTGCTCTGCAGTCTATGGTGCCTGTCCACATGTACACATGACTGGATTGACAATCGTGAATTTTTTATACATGTAACTGGGGAGTCGATTATGTCCATATTGTGATGCGCAGAATGACGGCTTGTTCTAATCTATTCGTATGTTGGTAGTCGTCCTGTGTTATTAATGATGGCTTTCTGATTAATTTAATCATTCTTTTACTTTGGATAAGTAACTGCTACTTCCTTGGTCAGTCGGTCTGCTGTCTAAAGTCGAAGGACGACTTCCTGGAACCGGGTTTTACTCCTTTTGGCTCCTTACCCCTCCACAGAGGTAGCGCTCCACCTGCCGATAGTATTGCACAAAGCACGAACTCCGTAGCTCCGGCAACAATCCTAGGGGTCTCTGGGAACAATGCACCTGTGAACAGAATGACGAGGTTCGGATTCGAACCCACGACCTACGGAATGCAAGGCTAAGGCGTAACCACGTGACCCTAGAGAGATCCGCTGCTGTTTCACTATCAAATGTCCAGAAATATTATTCTTGAGAGAATGTTCACATATACATAAGAAATATACAACTCGTACTTCCTATTATGTCATACTGTGCTATAATATTTATCTGTACCGTTTATATGCCTTTCATCATTTACTTGATAAAGATATTTGTGTTGAAACCTAGATTTAGTTCCGAGAGCTCCAATAGCATAGTGGTTAGTGCACTTGCTTCGGGGACATGTTCCTCCCCCTCCCTGCATGATCAAATTCTCCAGTTGAGATTTATTTTTTCCCGAATATAACTGCTTTCAGACCGACACAATTTTAATTGGATACCAAAGAAACACTTGCAAGCAAAGATGGCGTGGTGATGTTGACCTCATCCTTCATCATTGTCGTTTGTTCAAGAATAATACGAGTATAATCGTTTGTTCAAGAATAATACGAGTATAATCGTTTGTTCAAGAATAATACGAGTATAATCGTTTGTTCAAGAATAATACGAGTATAATCGTTTGTTCAAGAATAATACGAGTATAATCGTTTGTTAAAGAATAATACGAGTATAATCGTTTGTTCAAGAATAATACGAGTATAATCGTTTGTTCAAGAATAATACGAGTATAATCGTTTGTTCAAGAATAATACGAGTATAATCGTTTGTTAAAGAATAATACGAGTATAATCGTTTGTTCAAGAATAATACGAGTATAATCATTTGTTCAAGAATAATACGAGTATAATCATTTGTTCAAGAATAATACGAGTATAATCGTTTGTTCAAGAATAATACGAGTATAATCATTTGTTCAAGAATAATACGAGTATAATCATTTGTTCAAGAATAATACGAGTATAATCGTTTGTCAAGAATACATATAACGTTTGTTCAAGAATAATACGAGTATAATCGTTTGTTAAAGAATAATACGAGTATAATCGTTTGTTCAAGAATAATACGAGTATAATCGTTTGTTCAAGAATAATACGAGTATAATCGTTTGTTCAAGAATAATACGAGTATAATCGTTTGTTAAAGAATAATACGAGTATAATCGTTTGTTCAAGAATAATACGAGTATAATCATTTGTTCAAGAATAATACGAGTATAATCATTTGTTCAAGAATAATACGAGTATAATCGTTTGTTCAAGAATAATACGAGTATAATCATTTGTTCAAGAATAATACGAGTATAATCATTTGTTCAAGAATAATACGAGTATAATCGTTTGTTCAAGAATAATACGAGTATAATCATTTGTTCAAGAATAATACGAGTATAATCATTTGTTCAAGAATAATACGAGTATAATCGTTTGTTCAAGAATAATACGAGTATAATCGTTTGTTCAAGAATAATACGAGTATAATCATTTGTTCAAGAATAATACGAGTATAATCGTTTGTTCAAGAATAATACGAGTATAATCATTTGTTCAAGAATAATACGAGTATAATCATTTGTTCAAGAATAATACGAGTATAATCGTTTGTTCAAGAATAATACGAGTATAATCGTTTGTTCAAGAATAATACGAGTATAATCATTTGTTCAAGAATAATACGAGTATAATCGTTTCTTCAAGAATAATACGAGTATAATCGTTTGTTCAAGAATAATACGAGTATAATCGTTTGTTCAAGAATAATACGAGTATAATCGTTTGTTCAAGAATAATACGAGTATAATCATTTGTTCAAGAATAATACGAGTATAATCGTTTGTTCAAGAATAATACGAGTATAATCATTTGTTCAAGAATAATACGAGTATAATCGTTTGTTCAAGAATAATACGAGTATAATCGTTTGTTCAAGAATAATACGAGTATAATCGTTTGTTCAAGTAATAACGAGTATAATCGTTTGTTAAGAATCAATCCGTAGTATAATGTGTTGACAAGAATATACGAGTATAATCGTTTGTCAAGAATATCGAGATGACGTTTGTTCAAGAACAAATACGAGTATAATCGTCTTGTTCAAGAATAATACGAGTATAATCGTTTTTCAAGAATAATACGAGTAAATCGTTTGTTAAAGAAGATCGATGATAATCTTTGTTCAAGAATAATACAGAGTATATCCGTTTGTTCAAGAATAATCGAGTATAATCGTTTGTTCAAGAAAATACGTATAATCGTTTGTTAAAGAACAATACGAGTATAATCGTTTGTTCAAGAATAACTAGAGTATACCCATTTGTTCAAGAATAATCGAGTATAATCATTTGTTCAAGAATAATACAGTATAATCGTTTGTTCAAGAATAATACTGAGTATAATCTTTTCAAGAATAATAGAGTATAATCATTTAGTTCAAGAATAATATGAGTATAATCGTTGTTCAAGAATCAATCAGTATAATGTTTGTTCAAGAAAAATACGAGTATAACATTTATGTTCAAGAATAATAGAGTATAATCGTTTGTTAAGAATAATCGAGTATAATCATTTGTTCAAGAATAATACGAGTATAATCATTTGTTCAAGAATAATACGAGTATAATCGTTTGTTCAAGAATAATACGAGTATAATCATTTGTTCAAGAATAATACGAGTATAATCATTTGTTCAAGAATAATACGAGTATAATCGTTTGTTCAAGAATAATACGAGTATAATCGTTTGTTCAAGAATAATACGAGTATAATCATTTGTTCAAGAATAATACGAGTATAATCGTTTGTTCAAGAATAATACGAGTATAATCGTTTGTTCAAGAATAATACGAGTATAATCGTTTGTTCAAGAATAATACGAGTATAATCATTTGTTCAAGAATAATACGAGTATAATCATTTGTTCAAGAATAATACGAGTATAATCGTTTGTTCAAGAATAATACGAGTATAATCATTTGTTCAAGAATAATACGAGTATAATCGTTTGTTCAAGAATAATACGAGTATAATCTTTGTTCAAGAATAATACGAGTATAATCGTTTGTTCAAGAATAATACGAGTATAATCGTTTGTTCAAGAATAATACGAGTATAATCATTTGTTCAAGAATAATACGAGTATAATCATTTGTTCAAGAATAATACGAGTATAATCGTTTGTTCAAGAATAATACGAGTATAATCGTTCGTTAAAGAATAATACGAGTATAATCATTTGTTCAAGAATAATACGAGTATAATCAAGAATAATACGAGTATAATACAAGAATAATACGAGTATAATACAAGAATAATACGAGTATAATCATTTGTTCAAGAATAATACGAGTATAATACAAGAATAATACGAGTATAATACAAGAATAATACGAGTATAATCATTTGTTCAAGAATAATACGAGTATAATCGTTTGTTCAAGAATAATACGAGTATAATACAAGAATAATACGAGTATAATACAAGAATAATACGAGTATAATACAAGAATAATACGAGTATAATCGTTTGTTCAAGAATAATACGAGTATAATACAAGAATAATACGAGTATAATACAAGAATAATACGAGTATAATCGTTTGTTCAAGAATAATACGAGTATAATATTATATTTCCCAAAATAAAACTATCGTTACTTACTTGACAAGATTTAGTTCGTTGTTGTATTTTGTAAAACTACTTCTACCATCATCTTTTAATATTTCATCTTCCAACTTTAGAATGAATTCTAGTCGTCATTTGAAGACATGATATTTCTAGCAAATATTACCACTTTTTATATACAGTAACAACACAACTTACTGACGACTCAATGAATCAAAACACAAATATTGGTTTATAAATATTTCAACTAGATCGAACGCAGAAGAAGAAGAAGAATAAGACCACTGTGTTTGCTTTGCCAGTTTCATTTTTTTTGGGGGCGTGATGAGGTCGTTCTGGATAAAGAACATTTTCAACCACTTTGGGACATGAGATATATTGGTGTTTTTTCTCCCCTAAAGTATTTTCCTTTCAAGGAAGCGGAAACGTTGGGCGCAGGGTGGATATGTTTATATCAGCTGTGTTGACAGGACTAAACTAGTAGGCTGTATTATTACATATCTATGTTGTATTAACAAACTCATTCAAACGCACAGTCGTACAGTAGATCCCATCACACTGCAATATACGCGGAAACGAAGAGGCAGACAAGCTAGCAAAAGTCAGGAAGGCGACTGCCGCAGACTGATTATGAAATCAGCTACGAGGAGGCTAAAACAACCATCGGATGGCGATATAGAGAGATGTGTCGCAAGACCACCCTCAACACAGCGCCAAAGATGGGTACTATGGTCTGTACCGTAGCAAATAAGTTGTCATATTCCGCCTCCGTACCGGCCATACTAGACTCCGATCCCACCTTTACCACAAATTTAAAATTGACACAACTAGCCTGTGCCACTGCGAGAAGGCGGACTTGACGGCAGAGCACCTACTGTAATGCTAGCAGATGCCTGCACTGCTAGCAGGCCTGAGAAACGAAACCTGGCCGGAAAATACCGAGCAAAATAAGAAGCTGTACGGAGGGACGGAGTCTAAGCGGTGATCGCGAGAGAGAGATATCTATGTTGTTCTTTCCAAGTAGCAATACAGTAACTTCAACCAATCACAAAGTTTAACCAGCGACGGATAGTTATGGTACGACCAACCAGATTGTCTCTGTGTGACATGATTTTAAACCTATATGTTGGGGGAGGCAGCATGATTGTCTAACCCCATATCTTTGTCATTTGCACGACTTCTGTGCTAGTTATCGTTCTTTACACGTCGAGACCAGGAGATTTGTGTAAAAGCAGCCACTCTGTGATACTGGTCGTCTGTTGTGCAAACAAATCCCACATCATTTGCAGCTGTTTACACTATTATATAGCCTCAAGGTAGCTTCCCTTCGATCCCTACTCGCTTTGTCAAACTACATTGCAGCAGTCTGGTTTTATATGGATACCTGGTCGATGTGGGTCAAGATGGAGTAGATTCTTGGTCAGTGCCAGTTTACTGACCCCGCGCTGCATTGTCACATTATTTCATTGTGACTATGGCCCCATTTTTTTACAATAAATATATATATGTATAACGTGCTTGTAATATCACCAAATCTGAGTTATAAAAGCGCATCATAATATTAGAAATGTTTACAGACTATCAGAGACAGCAACATGGTTTAGTATGTATATAAGAGACAGCAACATGGTTTAGTATGTATACAAGAGACAGCAACATGGTTTAGTTGTATACAGAGACACAACATGGTTTAGTTTGTATATCAGAGACAGCAACATGGTTTAGTTTGTATATAAGAGACATTAACATGGTTTAGTATGTATACAAGAGACAGCAACATAGGTTTAGTATGTATACAATAAACAATCTGTTATCACTTATAATAAAATTCCATGTTCCATTTTTGAATATTTGTTGTAGAATTATTTTGTAAGAGAGCATGGTGTTAAAAAAGTGAACATTATAAAGAATATACAGCTAATGGAAGGAAAGAACTCGAAATGTCTATCCAAAAAGAAGAAATGTTTGTTTTATAAGGGGGCAAGAATGAAAATCAAATGAATACTACACAGAAATACATTTTTTCAATATTATCTACAGCCTATGTTGATCTGTGCTCTAAAGATATTATTATGTACATCAAATACGTAAAATTAAAAACGCAGCAAAACAAATATGAAATGTATAAATATCTCAATCTTGGGCAAATTAGTGAATATGTAACGAAACTATGCAGTCATCCAGAAACTGTACAGAAGAACAAGGCAATGAGATGAGAATGGAAGCTACATTTCATTCCATTACAATAAATAATTCAAGAGGACTGTTTAGTTGCAATCACAACATCAGAAACAGATGGAAAGATGCCTTCTCAATGGGTGAAATGACAGGAAATAAAACCGCAGACCAACTGGCTTAGGAAGACACTGCAAGAGAGCAGCCGGATGTACCAGTTACCTACCACCAAAAGAAATGGATGATTAAATGAATTATAAAGTCATAAATACTAACACAGGATGACTACCAGAATATGAGAAGATTAGAACAAGTTGTTATCCTGCGCCTTCAAACAGGACACAGTCGACTTCTGTAGCCACATGTACAATCATTCATCAAGATTGGCAATTCAGTGTTACAAGCACTGCAGACTGCAGAACACATACTTCAAGATTGTCAATTCAGCCATGTTACAGGCACACAGACTGCAGAGCACATAATTCAAGATGCCAACAATATGATATACGACAGAGGCGTAGTTGATAAATCAGCAAATTGTATACATCAATATCGAGATAACATAGATCAATATAGAAAAAAGTTGCGTAAATATTTTAAATATTGAATGGTTCAAATTTATTTTTATTGCTGCTTATGCCGCCTTTACGGTACGCCTGATGCGCCCTGTTCTCTGTATCATAGCACTGCAAGGTCATGGACTCGACAAGCATAAGCTAGAGCCCAGATGGCAAATGCTGTCGCATACGAACTACCTATACTCAGACATCCCAAACATTTCTGCCAGCAAATAACAAATGATCAAAAGCATCATTTTCGCTTTATGCTACCAGTGCCAAACATGAATAGTAAATAAAGCACAGACTCAGAAAATAACATGTTGTGAAATGCGATTTCTCGAAAGTTCACAACAGCACAAGAGGCAGTCAGAAATACCAGCATCAGGTGAAGGTTGAAACAAGACCCGCATGAACAATATCGAATGCCCGCGCCTGCGTGTTCGTAGCGCTTGGACTGGTGGTACAAGCCTCTGTGAGTGTGGCACTGGCAGAAAAGCCACAGGTTTTCCAGATTTACGGTGTTCGTGGCACCGAACCGAAGGGTTACGATGTCCATGGCCCCTGAGCGAAGAGCTGAAAGCTCAAGTGCTTCTGGATCGGGGGAAAAAACACACATCGAAAAACCGAATTGAAAAACAGAGACTCAAATGGTTTGGCCACTTGGTCAGAATGAACCCGAATACACCAGTTGCAAGAGCGTACAACCTGAAAATGGAATCATCAAGAGGAAAGGGCAGACCAAGAAAAGATGGGTTGATGGAGTTACAGACATCTTAAAACTTCACAATACCACAGCATATCAAGCGACCGAGCGTGCATTATCTCGGAAACCGATCATCAGTTAAACCTGCTACGCCTAGCGACAAAAAGCAGAGAAGGACAAAAGAAAGAAAGAAAAAAGAAAACCGAATGAAATGGTTTGACCACTTTGTAAGAATGCAGTTAGACCACACTGTCTATAAAGCCTTCTACTGCAGAGCGCCTAAGCAAAAGGATGACCAAGGGAAAGACGGACAGATAGAGTGACAAATACAGAGGACCAAGACACAAACCGGCAGCATTGTGATGACAAGAAGAAAAACGTGTACTCTGCTAGCAAGCAAACTGCCATAATTACGGTCAGTAAATAATACGTGAGCGTCTGTAGCTCAAGCGGTAGTGAGCTCGATCGCAGACTCAAGCGTACCTGGTTCAAACCCCCCGGTGGGCAAGTTTGGAAGCAAATTTGTCTCCGTGGGATTTTATAAAGGTAAAATAGACCTCACCGTTCAGAAAGCAATGGCAAACTACTGAATGTATAAGTGGTGCCTAGAAAATCAACCACTCGTTTACTGTGGTTGATGGCTACGTCCTTTGGGATATGGCACGATTTTCGAAATAATACCATCACACAGAATGAGATTTTATTGTATCACAAAATGTATATTATACAGATAAGATATATTTGGTATTATGAAATGTTGCTAAGCAATGACATCGTTAATAACGACGACATATTTAATGAACATTCCACAGATATGATGAAATCTCGTCGATTCAACGAGAGGTTGTGACGTCTGTCCTGAATAAGGGGAAGATCATCAAGGAAACAGAATTGTAGGAAGGAAATTATTTTCTTTGATTGGGCTCTTGCTCTTTCAATCTAGCATATCTATGTAAATAATGTCAGAATTAACAGAAACAGGATTTCAAGAAACAAATATGGAAACCTGTAGCCTACCAGATGATTCAGATAAAAAAGTAAGTAGTATAAGTTACGTATCAGTGTTTGGTGGTAATCTGAATCCGTCATTTGACTCATTTGATTTCATTATTACAGTATTTTACAGCTGAACTCTCATCATCTTGACCAATGACAATGACCGTGAGCGATTTTCGTTAACACACTGAGCATAAAGATTCAGTGAAATGTGTTTTTCTAGAAATGTAAATGTTGAATCACTGGCATGCATACTACTTGACGTTTATCGTGAGACTTAGTAGGTGAATGACTGGAATGTACATTGTATGTTAACCATTTACTACCGACTGTAGTCAGTGTTAGTGTAGCAGTGTGTGTTACGAGTGTAGAGCGTAGCGTAACACGGTAACTCAACACTGACTCCACAGTTACAAACTGTAATTACCTTTTACTATTTTAGGAAATCTATTCTGCCTCAGACAGTTGAGACAGAGGTCCGTGAGAACTATGATGTTTCTAAGAATCATGAACGTACTTCCCAAAAATACTTGGGAGATTCCCAAATATTTATAGGAATACGCGTATCCTATATATAAAACTGTCCGTAATTATTGTCAGATCAGTTGGACGATACTTTTCATTTTTCTGATTTCATTAAAAAAGGAAACGGAGCTAATTTTTTGTTTGTTCTGCAGAGTACTGGTCATTGTGCAAATGTGTTCACTAATTATATATAATATTACTATTAATAATTATTACTTCCTCTATGACATTCAGAATTCCACTTGAATATCATAATTTCATTCAAATTCATTGGTATTAAAAACTGACTAGCCTGCTAGAACCTAAGGCTAATCATGCCTAGTCTAATGTATCTCAAGTATCTGAGGACTCACTAGTCACTACTAAGGAGCTTGTCTTGGTACTGGTTTCCACAATATACGTTCGCTTTGCGCTATGCATCACCTGTTGCATTAATTAGACTTTTAAAAAATAGATTAAAGAAATAATTTCTATTATTATGCAACAGTAGCCGGATATCCAATGCAATACTGTGAATGATACTTTGTTAATGTGGTAACTTATTAACCGATGGCGTTATTTCAATATCTGAATGGTTTTGTGGTCTTTAAGTGCATGTAACACTCCTCATTTTGCTAGTATTACCCGACTGTTGTGTGCCTTTGCTATTTATTTGGTTGTTTCCATTTCTACTTTATAATATGAAAGGAAAAGGCTGATCTCCTAGAAAGGGTGTAAGTTTGGATCTCTTGAACAGGTACTTCTGTGATCGTCTTTCATACCGGTCCTCCGTCCTTTACCTAAAAGTACAAAAATAACTGACTGGAACAGGGAATGTGGTACAGACTCATTCTTCTTTGAAGATTAGACAAAAACAACAAAACAGAAAATAAATTTACTTTATCCTATATTTGACTTACATAGACTACTGATAGGTCAAGCAGCTCTCTGCCAGTTTCTACTTGCAGAGCAGACACCATGGCATTTTCTGCAAGACTTCTCTCTTGTGGGAGCTGAGAAGCATGATGTGACCACACCCAGCCAACCAGAAAACTAAGCTTTTGGAAAACTTGACAGACCTCGAGTTTACTGTCCAGTTTGTGGTCCACAGTGAATAATATATATATGTGTGTGCATCTGTGGCTTAGCAGTAGTGAACTCTTATCTCAATTCAAGTGTGCTAGTTCAAAATCCAAAGTGGGCAGTTTGAAATCACATTTTTTCCTGTGAATTTTACGAACTGTAAAAATACATCTCATCGTTCAGAAAGCAATGACAAACTACTGAACGTATAAGTGGTGCCTAGAAAATCGACTTATTTGCCCAGGTTGATGACAATGTCCTGTATTGGATATGTCATGATTTTCATTTTATTCACACACACACACACATATATATATATATATAGTTTAGCCTTATGTCTTTCAGAAACAGAAGATTGTGTGTTTGATATTAGTATCCTTCTAGTATATCTACTATATAATCAGTGATTCCATTTACTCCCACCAGATTGAATCAACACAACTAATACCGTCCATCATCAACAAAGAGCTAATGGAATCCGAGGATTTTGTTAGAGACAGAGACTTGTGTATAAAATATTTTGAAAATTGGTGTGAGGGGCAGCAGGTTATTTTTGTTGAACATTTACTTTCTCGTATGTGCCACTACCAACATGGTCAGATCAATGCCTTTCTCAAGCCTATGTTACAGAGAGATTTCATTTCAGCATTGCCAGGTATATATATATGTATCTATCTGTCTTTATTGGTTGCATTCTGTCGCCTTGTCTGTTTAACATATATGCAGAAAACATCATGAGGAATGTTAAAGAAGATAGCGGAAAAGAACAATACGTCCTTTTATAATCTAAGAAAAAGGAACACTTGAACTAAGATATGCTGACGATACAGTGTTACTGTCAACATTACAAAAAGGGATTGAGAAATTAATGATAGAAGTATTAGAGAAAGGCAAAAAACAAAATCTCAATGTAGCTAAACAAAAATAATGACAACTGATAAAACAAGCATGACAAAGAATATTTTATCAATGGAGAGGAAATATAAAATGTGAAAATTTTTGAATATTTCTATTCCTGATAACAAGAGGTAGAAATACAATGAATAAAATTAAAAGAACAAATATAGCCGTACAAAAAATTCAACAAATAAAAACAGAATGGAATGAAATTGATATGATTTTGAAAAAAAAAATTAGAATACTAAGAACATGCATATTCACAGTGGCAACATATAGGTGTGAAGCATGGACATTTATTTAACAAGGCAGTAGGAAAGCATATATGTGCTTTTGAATATAAGTGTTACAGAAGAGTCCTCCATTTATCATGGACGGAGAAGAGAACAATTAGATCTATCCCGCCCGAGTGGTTACCGGGGTTCAAATTGGGTGGTAAAGAATAGAACCACTGTTACCTGCACGCATGTCGTAAGAGGCGACTAAGGAGGTTGGGCGTGGAGCTAGCTACCCCACACCGTAAAAATACTAGATGACTACAGAACGGAGAGCAACCGAGTAAACGCAGGCTGAAACCGGCAAGCGAGGGATAAGCACCAGAGCTTCAAATGGTGCTGAAGATGTGATGTAAAATACACCAGTGCTATGGCTGCATGAATCAGATTTCCACATGAATAGAATTAATGGGGAGATCTGGTACATCGTCTGGGCGGTGATCAGAGAGAGAGACCATATCCAGAGGAACACAAAATCAAAGAGGGCTGTCTTACGTAACAAAAAAGAATGAGAAAATTGAGGTATTTTCGACATATAAAAAGAAATGAAGGGTTGGAGAAGACATTATGAAAGGAGGCATACTGGCAAAGAGCAAGACTATGGAAAAGATGGATTCCGGATGTGACTGATGATTTGAGCATAATGTCTGCAGAGGGGGAACATTCAGAAGGACTTTTAGGGTATCAAAGATCTGCTCAGGGCAGGCTATTGGTGGATGATGATGATCATTATTTGAAGATCAAGTAATAGCCTACATAATTTACTTATATATTCTGGTGCCTTGTAATAGATTATTGCATAACTTATGCAATGATAGAAGAAAACTAGCCACAATAGAGATGAAGTTATGCAGAATGCTGGGAGTATCAAGAGACCAGTTTAGAAATGAAGACATCAGGAAAAAGGTGGGTACAACATCAGTACTGAACTTCTTTAAAAACTCCAAATTAAATGGTTCAGCCACTTGAGCAGATTACCAGCAGACAGTGCTCATCAAAGAACAATGTTACTTCGATACAGTGGATACAAAACAAAAGGCAGTCCCCTGAAAAGTTGAACCTAAGAGATAAAGAAGTTAACAAAAACACTTTATGAAGTGCACACAAAAACCTGCTCTAGAAATCTCTTATCCTGTCGCTGGGAGACAAAACAGGATTAGAAAAAGTAAAGAAGAAACATAACTTATATACTGATCTATGTTTGATGTTATATGTCTGGAGCTCAGCTGTGTTATGGTGCAAGGGTAAAGTGAGATTTCATTGAATATGTTCTGTTCTGGAGTAATTGTCCTGTTGTCTTTGTCCGATCTCACTGTCAATAATTGTTTCATTATTTTGTATTGTAATCATTCACGATCTTCTTTTTATTCCATCTTTTCTATAAGCCAAAGGCCTTGATCACATTGCTGAGAATATTCTAGCATATTTGGATGCAAAGTCACTGTGTGCCGCTGAATTGGTATGCAAAGAATGGTACAGAGTAGTTTCAGAAGGAAACTTATGGAAAAAGCTCATTGAGCGCAAAGTGCGTACAGATAGTCTATGGAAAGGTCTTTCGGAGCGACGGTCATGGTATACTATTTATTTTCTTGACAGAATTATTTACTTGTCCATAACTATTAAATTGTGTGAAGACAACGTAGAGATTTATATCAATGATTTCTTCTTAAAAATACAATTTTATTTCTGTGAGACTGTCTCCCTTCCTATTCTGACTTGTTGAAGAAATACTAGAGTATTATGTTAGTTACTTGTACTATTTGTATTTGTCTCTCAAGTTGAAGACAAACTGTACGCTATGTTTTATTTGTTCTCAAGTTGAAGACAAACTGTACGTTATGTTTGTATTTGTCTCTCAAGTTGAAGAGAAACTGTACGCTATGTTTACTGTATGCTATGTTTGTTGTCTGCAGTTATCAAATGAACAGATTTACATTACATTAAAGATAAACATTTGGAGGCAGAGATTAATGATATATGGAAGGAGCTGGAAGAGAACTAAAGATAGGAAAACATGACATGAGTTGGCTGAGATGCCATTGAATACTGAGCCTATGCCCCAACCAGGGTTTTTAAAAGATGGCACAAGTGAGAGAGAGAGAGAAGGTTTCACATTGAAACATTGTATTGTTGTGTTGGTTTAATGCTGTTACTTTGTATTTCTCAGGGATCAGTACCTTTTCAAGCAAAGACATGAGGAGTCTCCTAAAGATCACAAGTTTTACAGAGGGCTGTACCCACAGATAATTCACGATATTGATGTATGTTATTTACATATAGATACTATTCTGATATTTTTCTCATTTTCTCACCAATAGAATGACAGCAAAAGAATAAATCTGATGAGAATGCAATGAAAGATGCCAGTTTACACAGACAAATTATTTTCTATTCTTCTATTTTGTACATGTGATGACATTTGAAATTCATTTTGATAGCTGATTAAAATGTATGAAGGAAAGGGGGGTAGATGTCAACAAGAAGGGATGATACTGAACAACAATCTAGAAATATAACAGGAAGGAGGAAAGTTGATAATATAATAGAGAAACAGCACAGGTGATCACAATAGTATAATAAACAGCACAGTTGCTTGTCTCTCTTGCATTTCAGCTCATCCCTAAGTCTCTTCAAAAGATTCTGCACCTTTGAGTAATGTTGTTTCCCTCATAACTTGATCATTAGCTAGTTTTTCCCATTTGATGGGATCTATAGAAATGTTCTTCATTGAGGCCTTGCAGACATCCTTATATCTGACCAGTGGTCTGCCTTGGTGCCTCTTCTAACGTGAAAGTTCACAGAACAACACTTGTTGTGGTATGTGGCTATTGTCCATTCTTCTCACATACACTAGCCATCTTATTCTTCTACAGCTGAGCATACCCATGAAGGAAGGCATAATTTAGATAACAGTACTGTATCAAACACAATGAACTATTTCTATGTGACTATATTTTCCTATTTGTTATAAGAACTTAGGGAAAAAGTAGTAGGGCTTCTAACTTGTCTTCTTTGATGTAATAGTGAATTCTTGGAAAGATGATGACTTTCTGTTTATGATTTCAGAGAATAGAAAACAATTGGCGGACTGGTAAAAATCAGTTACAGAGAATTCATTGCCAGAGTGAAACTAGTAAAGGAGTATACTGCCTTCAGTATGATGATAATAAGATTATCAGTGGACTGAGAGACAACACCATCAAAGTCAGTTTCTATGTTTGTTTATCTACAACTTTAGTATCAACAGTTCATTTTTAAGATAAATACATCCATGTCAATGGCCGTCAGTTCATTTATAAGATAATACATCCATGTCAATGGCCTTCAGTTCATTTAAAAGATAAAACATTCATGACAATGGCCTTCAGTTCATTTAAAAGATAAAACATCCATGTCAATGGCCTTCAGTTCATTTATAAGATAAAACATTCATGTCAATGACCTTCAGTTCATTTAAAAGATAAAACATCCATGTCAATGGCCTTCAGTTCATTTAAAAGATAAAACATCCATGTCAATGGCCTTTAGTTCATTTATAAGATAATACATCCATGTCAATGGCCTTCAGTTCATTTATAAGCTAAACATCCATGTCAATGGCCTCCAGTTCATTTATAAGATAAAACATCCATGTCAATGGCCTTCAGTTCATTTATAAAATAAAACATTCATGTCAATGGCCTCCAGTTCATTTATAAGATAAAACATTCATGTCAATGGCCTCCAGTTCATTTATAAAATAAAACATTCATGTCAATGGCCTTCAGTTCATTTATAAAATAAAACATTCATGTCAATGGCCTCCAGTTCATTTATAAGATAAAACATTCATGTCAATGGCCTCCAGTTCATTTATAAAATAAAACATTCATGTCAATGGCCTCCAGTTCATTTATAAGATAAAACATTCATGTCAATGGCCTCCAGTTCATTTATAAGATAAAACATTCATGTCAATGGCCTCCAGTTCATTTATAAGATAAAACATTCATGTCAATGGCCTCCAGTTCATTTATAAAATAAAACATCCATGTCAATGGCCTCAGTTCATTATAAGATAAAACATTCATGTCAATGGCCTCCAGTTCATTTATAAGATAAAACATCCATGTCAATGGCCTCCAGTTCATTTATAAAATAAAACATTCATGTCAATGGCCTCCAGTTCATTTATAAGATAAAACATTCATGTCAATGGCCTCCAGTTCATTTATAAAATAAAACATTCATGTCAATGGCCTTCAGTTCATTTATAAAATAAAACATTCATGTCAATGGCCTTCAGTTCATTTATAAAATAAAACATTCATGTCAATGGCCTTCAGTTCATTTATAAGATAAAACATCCATGTCAATGGCCTCCAGTTCATTTATAAGATAAAACATCCATGTCAATGGCACTACAATCAACCAAGTGCAAGAAGTGAAAGCATACTCACAGAAGATGGAAGACTAGACAGAGATAGAGGCTAGAGTGCAAAAGCAAATGCTGTAACCTACCAGCTAGCCCCATTGTTAAGGCACCCAAAAATCTCACTGACCGCTAAGCAACAGATGATCAACAGCATTTTCATACCTACTTTGTGTTACCAGTGCCAAACATAGACAATGAGCAAAGTGCAGTCGCAAAAAATAACGTGAAATGCAGTGCCTGCTAAAAGTTACCAACAACATCTGCAAAGACAAGAGTCACCAACATCAGCATTAGAAAGAAAGTTGGCACAGAACCTTGCTTGAATTACATTGAGACACAAAGAATGAAGTGGTTTGGCCACTTAATAAGAATGCATCCAAATTCCACAGTGTACAGTCTTTTACAACAGAACATCAGGAAATAAGGTGAGAGGTAGACCAAAAAAAAAAAAAAAAAAAGATGATTAGATGGCATAACAGAATCCTGTCAAATAGCAAAATAACATTCGCCTAAGCCACCAGAACAGCAAAGACAAAAACAGAAAACCACAACACTGGGCAACAACCCTGTAGCAGTCTGAGGACAGAAGAAGAAGTAGTTTATTTATTTTTAGTGTTTGAAATCAAGAATTTGTATCCTTCGATTCTTGTGTTTGTCCTTAGATTTGCAAAGAAAGCAACGTCCTATAAAGGATACGCACCTTGATGATGACCAACCTAGTGGTTTGGGGGTCTCAATGGGGAAATGTTTCAGATGTTTGCTTGTTGTACTGAAGGTTGTGGGTTTGAATCCGGGCCGAGACACATTTACAAGTTTTGTCATGAGATCCTTAGGATTGTTGCCTGAGCTACAGAGTTTGTGCTTTGTGCAATACTCTCAGCAGATGGCATGCCATCTATGCCGACAGGGACGAGCATATGGGGAAACCCGGTGCAATGAAGTCAATCCTTTGACATTGGACCGTTTTTAGAGCAACCTAATGTTGATATTCTCTTGTCATATATTCTTCTTTGTGCAGATATGGAACAGAAATACATTAGAATGTATGCAGGTGTTGACAGGTCATACAGGCTCTGTGCTCTGTCTGCAATATGATGAGAACATTATCATCTCAGGATCCAGTGATTCCACTGTCAGGTTAGTCATCATAACAATCAACATTAAGAGGCTCTATTCAAATATAGATAAGATAGATATATGACAAAATATATACAATGGTGCAATTGTGGGTTGTTTTATTTTTATATTTGTATCTTGAATGCTTTTATATAAAGACTTTGTGGTTGATCTAGTCTGATCTTGTATGATGTAAAATGATATTATTTTGTGTTTTGATATTATTTGACTATCAATATATTTTTTACTCACAAGTTATTTCAATTGAGAATTAAATTACACATTTTCAATTCCAATGTAGTAACATTTGCCAGCGAGAGTTGGAAGATTAACTAAAGATAAAGTTGAATGCATTTGAAAATAGAAGTCTGCGAAAAATAATGAACATAAAATGAGATGAATTCAGGAGAAATCAGATAAATGTTTGGTCAACCACTAGTGACAACTGTTATAAGAATGAGAAAATGTACATATGTAGGGCATACCTTGAGAAGAAATAATCAAGGAACACCAAAGCAGGCATTTAAGTGGGAGGCAAAGGGTGCAAAAAAGAAAGGATGCCCAAGGAAACCTGGAAACAAACTTTACTGAGAGAGGCAAGAAAAATCAGACACAGATTTTCCATAGAAGAGATTGAATAAGTTGTCCAGGATGGAGCAGTAAAGAAAAATTGCTTGCAAGCCCTGTGTAACATATAACGGTATGAGAGAAATATAATAATAATAATAGTGTGACTGCAAGTCTTGTCTCTCATAGAAATGTACATTTGTTTCTATTCTAATATCATATTGTAGAGTGTGGGATGTCCACTCAGGTGAGATGTGACCACTCAGGTGAGATGTGACTGCAAGTCTTGTCTCTCATAGAAATGTACATTTGTTTCATTCTAATATCATATTGTAGAGTGTGGATGTCACTCAGGTGAGATGTGACCACTCAGGTGAGTGACTGCAAGTCTTGTCTCTCATAGAAATGTACATTTTTTCTATTCTAATATCATATTGTAGAGTGTGGATGCCCACTCAGGTGAGATGTGACCACTCAGTGAGATGTGACTGCAAGTCTTGTCTCTCAAGAAATGTACATTTGTTTCATTCTAATATCATATTGTAGAGTGTGGATGTCCACTCAGGTAGATGACCAATACTTGATCCACCTGTGAAGCTGTACTTCATCTCAGATTCTGTGATGTATTATGTCACCTGCTCCAAGGTACATGTCTGCATTACATTAGTTGTACTTTAGACAGCTGCTGTATGCTTGTTAGAAAACATTCACCAGTCAGGTTTGAAATGAAAATGTTTATATTATGTAATCTTTGGTGTTTGCCCTACTGTATTTATATGTATATATGACCTTGTTTAGTCTTTATAGATGGTCAATTGGCAAATGTTTTACATTGACAACTCTGAGTTTACACTCTCTTCTTGTCTTCAGTTCATCCCTAAGTCTCTTTTCAAACGGTTCTGCCTTTGTAATGTTGTGCAACACCAAATGGAGATACTGATAGAATATCAACAAAATGAAAACAAAGCCAGAATTACTGTTACTAATCTGAACAAGATTTGTAGATCTTCTCAATACAACATAAAACCAACTGATAGATTATATGAGGTGCACACTTGCGATATACATTGTATGGGCATAAATGTTGGAGAATAACAGAAAATGAACCATCTGACCATAGATTCCCAAATTTTTCAGCCCACTACGCACTTTGTGAACACGATCTCAGATCAGCAGCTCATACAACCTGTATGAGAATCATTTCTCCAATATTTTCATCAAACAAACTGTGACCAGGTACAACCAGAAGAAATTAACACATATATAAAGCTGAACAGGTATCAGTTATTGAGGACTATCACATATCACTATGGACATGTCTATTGGTCTCCTGTACTCCAACTATCCAGCAGCCCAACAAACCAATTCAATGTTGATTAATCAATCTATTCACATATTTGGTATTTGTTATGTTCAGTTTCTATCAATTTTGTATGCTATGTTCAAACCCTGAAACTCCTTTCTGGAAGACTCAATGTTTTAAGAATGTCATATGGTCATTGCAATGCCTTCTGATTTCATAGTTGTGTCAGTAACTATCAGCTTGTTCATTACCCTGGCCCAGGATGAAAACGAAGGTAATTTCTCTGATCTCGGTCTGTACTAGTACCTCCACCCAGTTACGCCTCACCATTCTTGTTTAAACATTACGAACCATACTTATGGAGTCACTGAGTATGAGAACACAATAGTGGTTATGAGATGCCAACGCCTGTATAACTCCCTAAGCCTCTATTTTATCAAACTATTTGTGCTTGTCTTCTAGTCCCCTCTTATTATACATATAGTTGAATATTACACATACTTAAAAGATGTGTGGCTGCAGAACACATTTTACAGTGCCATGTGTGACTTCAAACTGTGTCAAACAAACATCTCCAAAGTCAAAGGATTGACTTCATTCCACCAGGTTTTACCCCATATATCTCAGTCCCTCTCTACAGAAGTGGCACGCCACCTGCCAAGAGTATTGCACAAACTCTGTAGCTCCTGCAACATTCCTAGGGGTCTCTGGAAAAAAGGCACTTGTGAACAGAAAGCATGGTCTGCATTTGAACCCATGACCTTCTGGCCCTGGAACACAAATTCAAGCTCCTACCCCTATGCTTAACAGCAAGCAAGAGTGGACAATCAATTCCATCATCCATCCGGGGGAAAGACAATGGACAGACTAACCTTCAGAATTCAAGGCAAAGGGTTAACTCCTTGTGGACCAGGAGCCACACTAAGTGGCGTTTTTATTCTATAATGTCTTTTGCCCTGGTCCACTAAGAGTTAAGCCACAGAGAGCCCTTACTGTGCAAGAGAACTACAAAAACTTGTATAAAACTCATTGAATAACTCATGTGACATAATTAATAGTCATTGAGTCAGTATTATGTAATGTGTATTGTTCATGTGATGAATACATTGCAGGACCGATCCATTGCTGTTTGGGATATGCAGTCACCTACCGAAATAAATCTCAGGCGAGTTCTGGTTGGTCACAGAGCAGCCGTGAATGTTGTTGACTTTGATGAAAAATATATTGTCTCTGCCTCCGGTGACAGAACAATAAAGGTAAGAAAATTATAATATTATTAGTTGTCTAATTGTTGACAGAACAATAAATATAATTGTTTATATGTTTATTTGACTGTACAATAAGAGAATAATGGTGTTACCTTCTTTAGGAGCACACAGAAAGGATTTGTATGTGAAAACTATAGGAACTTCAACTTTGTTGGCCCTAACCATGTGGTGATGAAATTATAGATACATTTAGCCTCAACCAACTCATGTCAAATCTTTCTATCATTAGCTTCTTTCTTTCAATCGCTTGAAATATAGTCTATATATTGAATGTTGTCTCTTGTATCTCTATTTGCCTGGGTTCTCTGTGGCTGTAGTGGTTAAGCCCTTTGCCTTGTGAGTCGAAGGTCGTGGTTCGATCAGGATCGCACCGCTCTGTTCACGGGTGCAGTTTTTCCAGAGGCCCTAGGATTGTTGCTTGAGCTACGGAGTTTGTCCTTTGTGCAATACTCTTGGCAGGTGGCTTGCCATTTCTGCGGAGAGGGACTGAGCCATTGGGGTAAAACCCGGTGCAATGAAGTCAATCCTTCGGCTTTAAAACCCTTTTTATCTATTTGCCTCTTAAAGATAATATTCTTACTTGTTAGATCTAGTATACTATTTACTTACTACTATTAATACTTATTCCTCTCTGCTTCTTGTGCAGCATGGGACCTCAACAGTTGTTCGTCACTTTCTCCGGTCTCAGGCTGTTTTCTTTATGGCTTCCCAGGACAGTCCAGTATCCTTTAGTTCCTCAAGAAGACTTCATCTCCAGGCCTGTTTAGTACATTCCTTTTTCCTTGTTGATACCACTTGGGTGTTTTTCTAGGGACATTCGACTGTGTCTTTCGCAAGGTATGCCTGACCTATCACCATTTTCTCATCTTAACCTGGGTCATTATGAGTTTCTGTTCTTATCCACAGATCTAGTATAACTTTTTATCCACAGATCTAGTATAACCTCTTATCCACAGATCTATAATAATGTTCGTCAATCAAATATGATTATAACCACATAGTTACTTCATCCAACAAACAAAATGTAATATCAGTCAATGGACACGTAGGTGACTTGTCAGTCCGATGCGTGCCTTGAAGAGTCGTGGACAGTGTGGGCATGAGATTGTTGCTACAGTCTGGGACTCGTGTGCACTGGCCTTTCTCTTTTGTCTACGCAGTACTGATGCTGCTTGACGTGCTGCCTCACAGGATTTTGCATCCTTTCGTAGGAGTGACCGCCAGGATGTTCGGTCCCGTGCAGCTTTTTCCCAGGTATCAATCTTGATTTTGAAGGATTTTAGAGAGGACTTAAGCGTGTCTTTGAATCTCTTCTTTTGGCTCCCTCGGGAGCGTTTGCCACTCGACATTTCACTGTAGAATAATATCTTTGGCATCCTGTGATCAGGCATGCGGACGAGATGTCCCCCAGCAAGTTGGTGTTTCATAAGTATGGTGTTAATGCTGGGAATACCAGCTCTGTCAAGAACAGTGGTATCTGGGATCTTGTCTTGCCACTTGATTTTCAGCAGCTTTCTTAGACAATTTGTGTGAAAATGGTTCAGCTTCTTAGCATGACGGGTGTAAACAGTCCATGTCTCACTGGCATATAACAGTACTGGGAGCACTGCAGCTTTGTATACATTTAGCTTGGTCTGAAGATTGATACCACCCCCTGTGCCAGACATTGGCGTACAATCTACCAAACGAACTGCTAGCCATGGATATTCTGGAGTTCACCTCATCATCTATGTTTACATTTTGTGAAAGTGTGCTGCCCAGGTATGTGAACCTATGTGCAGCTTTCAGTTTGGTACCATTTATCATAATCATAGGTTCCTTGTAGACGTTGCCAGGGGCTGGTTGATACATCACTTCAGTATTCTCCGTGTTGATCTAGTATAACCTCTTATCCACAGATCTAGTATAACCTGTTATCCACAGATCTAGTATAACCTGTTATCCACAGATCTAGTATAACCTCTTATACACAGATCTAGTATAACTTCTTATACATCAAACTTGTTGATTATTTATGTGTGGGATTTGAGTATACGTCTGTTATGTTTTCTTTACTTCACAGCTGCTGTAATATATCAACATCTTTCACCAGTCACACATATCTACTTTACTTCACAGCTGTAATATATCAACATCTTTCACCAGTCACACATATCTGGTTTCTTTATTTGATTTTCTTCAGATTTGCTTTCTTGGTTGTTTCATAATGATTTTTGTTTAGAAATGTAGTTTCACCGTTGTATATCTAATTTTTCTGCAGTGGTTTTACATCTGCCATTTTTTTGTCAGTCGTTCCGTTACATCTCAATTTAAACACAGTCTCTACATTTTATTATCTATCTATGATAGAAGTAGGCACTTTAGCTCACTTACCCCAAGGTTAGGGGTCACTGGGTAATAACCTTGCTGCTTGACCTGGGATACAAGCTATGTACATTTGGAGAGGGAGGTGAGATTCTACCTCAACACCATGGGATACAAGCTGTGTACATTTGGAGAGGGAGGTGAGATTCTACCTCAACACCATGGGATACAAGCTGTGTACATTTGGAGAGGAGGTGAGATTCTACCTCAACATCATGGATACAAGCTGTACATTTGGAGGGAGGTGAGATTCTACCTCAACATCATGGGATACAAGCTGTGTACATTTGGAGAGGGAGGTGAGATTCTACCTCAACATCATGGGATACAAGCTGTGTACATTTGGAGAGGGAGGTGAGATTCTACCTCAACACCATGGGATACAAGCTGTGTACATTTGGAGAGGGAGGTGAGATTCTACCTCAACACCATGGGATACAAGCTGTGTACATTTGGAGAGGGAGGTGAGATTCTACCTCAACACCATGGGATACAAGCTGTGTACATTTGGAGAGGGAGGTGAGATCTACCTCAACACCACAGACTTTCAGGATAAAATGACAATACTGCAGATAGCTGTTGTAGGCAGGAACCCAGCAAATTATGTATCATTTAATGTGCTCTTTTGTTCACTGTTTCAGTTGTAAATTGTTGGCACCACACACAACCCATCTCTGTGGTGACTTTTTTGATACAGCAAATTTGTTCTTTTATTTTGTTAATATTGATCCACATTGATTGTTTTGTTGTCAGTCTTTTATTCTGAATAGTCTACCATTTCTTTTTGTCCTTTCTCTCATGTTGTTCATGCATTGGAGGACATTCTCTTTATTGACTGAACCGATGGGTTACCGGGACCACTGGCCAGGCATAAATGTAGAGATGAATAGATGAAATTCTAAAGACAATATAAATCTAGTGCAACAAAAAGATAGATGTTTCATCTTTAAGCTAAGAGTTGGACATATAGGACTAAATTGCTGCCCAAGTAGGATAAGTTCCACTCACATACCACACTAGAAAGTTTAGTCATGCATGTGAGACAGTGCAGCATATTCTCCTTAAATGCACTGGACTACAAAAAGCTAGACAAGAACTCCCAGCACACCCATCTGTTCATAATAACAGTTTTGGTAGCCTCCCATAACTACAGAACACATACAGATTCTACAATTTGGCATTGGCTACTCAAGAACTTGCGTCTCTGTTTAGAAGAAGAAGATTTCACCATTTTTGTGTTCACACAACAGGTACGTACAACAGAGTCTTAATATATTGCATCTATTTAGTTTTTGGTATATTAGTATGTACCTGTGTGTTTGTGTGTGCCTTCTCTGTGTTATCATATGATATCAATTCATGAAGTAATCAAAAAGTATCTTGATTTAGGTGTGGAACACATCAACATGTGAGTTTGTGCGTACATTGAATGGACACAAGCGTGGCATTGCCTGCCTTCAATACAGAGAACGTCTTGTTGTTAGTGGCAGCTCAGACAACACTATCAGGTGACATTAACAAGCTAACATTATAGTCATCGGGAGCTGCAGGAGATAGCTAGAGATAGGAAGAGTTGGCATGAGTTGGTTGAGGGCCTATGCCCCAATCCGGGATAAAAAGGCAAAGAGAGATAGAGAGAGAGAGAGATTATAGTCATCATCCACTAGTTAATCCCCCAATAGAAACATGGTTTACTAGGCCTACTTACAGACAACATTTGTGAAACATTTACATATGCTGTTGATCTTGTTGTCCTCATAATGTTAGTGCTATCAGAAACTGATAGTCATATGTTAGTACTATCAGAAACTGTAGGTAGTCATATTGTTAGTGCTATCAGAAACTGTAGGTAGTCATATTGTTAGTGCTATCAGAAACTGTATGTAGTCATATTGTTAGTGCTATCAGAAACTGTAGGTAGTCATATTGTTAGTGCTATCAGAAACTGTGCGTAGTCATATTGTTAGTGCTATCAGAAACTGTATGTAGTCATATTGTTAGTGCTATCAGAAACTGTAGGTAGTCATATTGTTAGTGCTATCAGAAACTGTAGGTAGTCATATTGTTAGTGCTATCAGAAACTGTACGTAGTCATATTATGTATCAACTGCTAGTCATTGCATGAACTGTATCTAGTCATATATTTGATATTATTCCCTCTTCTCTCAACTCCCCTTGAAGCTTAAGGCATCAACAAATTTCCTCCAACCAGATCTGTCTTGAGCAAACGAGTATAGTTTATTCCAGGTCTTTCCCACCTTTTCTCTATCAGCAGTTTCTCCATAACTCTCTAGGTTGTGACCTACCTCTCTTACCTCCCAGATTTCATTTCAAAGCCACATGTAGGTGTTTAGTTTTCTCAATTCTTAATGTATGTCCCAACCACTTCCATCTCCTCTTTTTTATTTCCTCGATATTGTTGATGTCTATGTGCCGGATGATCTCAGTATTTGGTATTCTCTGGCCTCAGCGAATTTGGAGAATTCTTCAGAGACATCTTTTCTCAAAGCCTCTTATGCGACTGTCTGTCTTGCTACTAGTTTCCCACATCTCTGATCCATACAGTGAGGCTAAGTGCATAATTGATTTGTACAGGGTGTTCAAGATAAAAGCAGCCTGTGAATGGAGCTAATATGGCATATATGTATGAAAATGAGAAGGTTCAGTTATGACGTAGAATTGGTCAAGGTTGTATAATGGTGTGTAATTGTAGTGCGGGAAGGGACGATGAACAAATGTGACGTGGGACGAGCTAGTCAGAACCGGTTTACATAGTAAATAGACACCATGCAATAGGTTAACTGGCAACTTTCGATTTGTCATTGGGGCTGCAATTATCTTGAACACCCTATATAAGTTGTTTATATCATTCTAGTTAGGTCTTATTTTGTTGTTGTGTCCTGTCCATTCTATCCTCATATTATATTCATTAGTCAATGAGCAAGTCTTTGAGCTGGTGGTGCTATCTGCAGGTTAGATCAGCAAATATGTTAAGAGCATTCGAGGAAGACTTTTAGAAGGATACTTGGGTATACCTGGGAGGCTACGATTAGCAATATGAGACATTCAAGAACTAACTAGTCTGTGAGACATACTTGGGTATACCTGGGAGGATAAGATTAGCAATATGAGACATTCAAGAACTAACTAGTCTGTGAGACATACTTGGGTATACCTGGGAGGATAAGATTAGCAATATGGGACGTTCAAGAACTAACTAGTCTGTGAGACATACTTGGGTATACCTGGTAAGATAAGATTAGCAATATGAGACTACAAGAACTAACTAGTCTGTGAGACATACTTGGGTATACCTGGGAGGATAAGATTAGCAATATGAGACGTTCAAGAACTAACTAGTCTGTGAGACATACTTGGGTATACCTGGGAGGATAAGATTAGCAATATGAGACGTTCAAGAACTAACTAGTCTGTGAGACATACTTGGGTATACCTGGTAGGATAAGATTAACAATATGAGACATTCAAGAACTAACTAGTCTGGGAGACATACTTGGGTATACCTGGGAGGCTACGATTAGCAATATGAGACGTTCAAGAACTAACTAGTCTGTGAGACATACTTGGGTATACCTGGGAGGATAAGATTAGCAATATGAGACATTCAAGAACTAACTAGTCTGTGAGACATACTTGGGTATACCTGGGAGGATAAGATTAGCAATATGAGACGTTCAAGAACTAACTAGTCTGTGAGACATACTTGGGTATACCTGGGAGGATAAGATTAGCAATATGAGACATTCAAGAACTAACTAGTCTGTGAGACATACTTGGGTATACCTGGGAGGATAAGATTAGCAATATGAGACTACAAGAACTAACTAGTCTGTGAGACATACCTGGGTATACCTGAGAGGATAAGATTAGCAATATGAGACGTTCAAGAACTAACTAGTCTGTGAGACATACTTGGGTATACCTGGGAGGATAAGATTAACAATATGAGACTTCAAGAACTAACTGGTCTGTGAGACATACAAGAGAAACAATGGTGATGGATTAGAAAATATTCTCAGCATGTGAAAAGAAGGTGGACAAGACATGCAATACATTTTGTGTACAAGCCAGAACTTTGTCGCCAGGTGTGTTGCCAGGGTGCTCTATGGAAGACACTGCAACCTACAAGGCATCTCGTAGGAGGCGACTGAGGTAGGGGACTAGGAAGCTACCTAGTAGATAAAAAGTGTCGCAGAAATCGGATGTGCTGGCTTACCTGTAGGTGCATAACCTGCACAATGTACAATTGCTCTTAGGTTCAGTTCACATACAAATCACAAAGAGTGGTTTCACAAGTTTTGGCTATGGAGGAGTGTTAGAAGAAGATCTATGCAACTTATGTTTGTATGCAAGTTAGATATATCTGCAACACTCTTATATAAGATTTCTTGATTTGTGACAGATTATGGGACATTGAATGTGGGGCATGCCTGCGTGTCCTTGAAGGTCATGAAGAACTAGTCAGGTGTATCCGTTTCGACAATAAGAGGATTGTCAGTGGAGCTTACGATGGGTATGTTTGTGACGTCAATCAATTGTCAAATATAATGTATTTATATAGAGCTTGATTAGAATGTTCTAGAATATGAGACTAGAAGTACAGGAGATGACATTGCAGAAATCATGCATTCTGGACTTGATGCAAGTCATAGATTGCAGTTTCCTATGACTGGTCATGGAGTGTGTGGAAAGTATTGTAACAATAACTTGTAACAGATATGAGATATCAACTGTAGGAAAAATAGTACATTAACTAGCTTTTTTTTTCTAACGTTGAACTGCCCATAATTTTCTCCATTTGTATCATCTCCCATTGATTTTACCGGTTGTCATAATGTGTTCTGAACCTCATTTTCTCATTCTTCGTTTTCTTTTGTCGTCACACAGATACTGGTTGTAGCCCAGTGTCTTGGTATTCTGTATTTGTCTTGCACTGTTCTAGCAGCCTTTGAAGACATTCATCTTCGTTACTAAAGCTACTCTTCTTAGTAAGTGGTCTGCTCTGATCCATAATTTGAGCATGATGACAGCAAAAACAGGACATCTTATCTATGAGAGAGAGAAATTCCGAAGGACTGCTAGGGTGGCAATGTTCTGATCAGGACAAGCTATTTGATGATGTTTATTTATTGTCCTTGACGAAGAAGGCTCCATATCGACCATTTGTTTTCCCACTTGGTGATTTGTATGTGATATGAGCTTTATAGCGATTGTACGTTGTGCCAGCTATGCGCTTACAAGTAGGCCAGCACATCTGATTTCTTTTTCGCTTTTTATTTACTAGGGTAGCTTGACTTGGCCCATACCTCAGTTGCTTCTTATGAGATGCCTTGTAGGTTGCTGTGTTACTATTCTTTGCTCTCCTTACGGGTCCTGGCAACACACTGCCAATATGTCAGTATTGATTCAATATAACACAGAAGAACTTTTTTGACTTCAGTAGCAGATTGGAGTGGCCAGAAAAGAACAGCACAACAGGTAAATGAGTAGGCTCATCAATCCACATCAAACTGGTACGGTTAGTCGCTAGATGCTGTTAGAGATGTTGCAAAGGAGATCGGAACACCTATGAACATGTCCGGAGTGCAATGAAGATATTCCAAACTGATACAAACAATGACTTGTTGTGCATAATACCTTTCACTTTCTCTCTCTTTCTGCCTTTTTAACCGGATTGGGCATAGGTCCTCAACCAACTCAATGCAAGTCTTCATATCTCCTGCAACTCCTCAGTTCTTCTTTATTTTGTTGATCTCTACCTACAAATCTCGTCTCCGTGTATTTTTGGCCTCCCTTTCACTGTCTCTGTGGGTTCCAGGAAAGGACCCCTATTGTTATATTCCCCTCAGGTTTTCGCAAAGTGTATCCTATCCATCGCAAGCGTCTTTGTTATACTCTTGGTTCACCGGAATCTGTCTTGTTCTCTCCTTTGTGACCATATCATACCATCACTGTCCCTCTATTCTACACTGACACCAATTGATGAATGTTTGCAGCTTATGCGTTATTATTTTAGTAGTTATCCATGTTTCTGACCCATACAGCAGAACTGCTAACATTAGGCTAAATGCTGTTATTACCTTGCCTGTTCTCTTTATTGTGTTCTACATCCTGTCCTCTATTCTACTGACACCAATTGATGAATGTTTGCAGCTTATCTTATTATTTTAGTAGTTATCCCATGTTTCTGACCCATACAGCAGAACTGCTTTACATTAGAGCTAAATGCTGTTATTACCTTGCCTGTTCTACTCTTTATTTGTGTTCTACATCTACCATCAGATGTTAGCAGTGTTCCAAGATATGAGATAAACTCAGTTCTCCAGTCCATCAATAGAGATTAAACTTGATATTCCAGGCTTTCGGAAATGATGAGAAAATTGAAAGTTGTTGCAAGTTACAGATTCATTGTTCTACTGCCAACACATGTGTTTTTGTTCTAATGACTATCTTATTTGTTATCTAAGATAATTCTTGATTCATTATGTCAACATTCTTTAGTTGTATGTTTGAATTGAATATCGTGAACCTGATGTGCAAGAATGATTAATTTTGATTTGTTTTGTTGTTTCTTTAACCAGCAAAATTAAAGTGTGGGACCTTCAAGCAGCATTAGATCCAAGGGCTCCTTCTGCAACACTTTGTTTGAGAACCCTTGTTGTAAGTCATTTCCTTTTGTTTTGTCCAAGTGAAACTTTTTTTTCATATATCAGTTTTAAGTCATATACAAAAACAAGTTTAAGGATCACTTCCTGAAGTTATACTTCAGTCACAAAAATGTCACTTCAATACTAATATATATGAAAATTAATGTTTCTGTGATGACACACACACTCTTTATTCTGCTAAAATGGCTACCAGCAGAGTTTGTGGTTCAACTTAGGGAACATAGGTGGAAAAATTGCTACCCAGAGCTAATTAATAATATAGTAATAATTCCTTTCATACCGTTATACGTTACATAGGGCATGCAAACAATTTCTCCATACCACTCTATTCTAGGCAACTTGCTCAATCTCCTCCATGGAACTGAGATCAATATTTCTTGCCTATCTCAGTAAAGTTCGTTTCAGGATCTCCTTAGGTCATTCTCTCTTTCTTGAATCCTTTGCATCCCACTTCAATGCTTGCTTTGCTATTCGTTGATCATTTCGTCTCAAAGTGTGTCCAACATATCTCCATCTTCTCCATATAACAGGTGTTACTAGTAGTTGACCAAACATTTCTCTGATTTCATCACTTCTCCTGAATTCGTTCCATTTTATGTTAATTATATTTTGCAGACATCTATTTTCAAATGCATTCAACTTGCTTTCTATATTTTTAGTTATTTTCCAACTCTCGATGGCATATGTTAAGATTGATACAACAACTCTCGCTGGCATATGTTAGGATTGATACAACAACTCTCTCTGGCATATGTTAAGATCGATACAACTCTCGCTGGCATATGTTAGGATTGATACAACAACTCTCGTTGGCATATGTTAGGATTGATACAACAACTCTTGCTGGCATATGTTAGGATTAATACAACAACTTTCGCTGGCATATGTTAGGATTGATACAACAACTTTCGCTGGCATATGTTAGGATTGATACAACTCCTCTCGCTGGCATATGTTAAGATCGATACAACAACTCTCGCTGGCATATGTTAGGATTAATACAACAACTCTCGCTGGCATATGTTAGGATTGATACAACAACTCTCGCTGGTATATGTTAGGATTGATACAACAACTCCTGCTGGCATATGTTAGGATTGATACAACAACTCTCGCTGGCATATGTTAGGATTGATACAACAACTCTCGCTGGCATATGTTAGGATTGATACAACAACTCTCGCTGGCATATGTTGGTTGATGACATGTGGCATATGTTGATTGATACAACAACTCTGCTGGCATATGTTAGGATTGATACAACTCTCGCTGGCATATGTTAGGATTGATACAACAACTCGCTGGCATATGTTAGGATTGATACAACTCTCGCTGGCATATGTTAGGATTGATACAACAACTCTCGCTGGCATATGTTAGGATTGATACAACTCTCGCTGGCATATGTTAGGATTGATACAACAACTCTCGCTGGTATATGTTAGGATTGATAAAACATTGAAATTCTGTAATTTAGTTTTAATACTAGAGATCTAACTTGGGGTGAATTTAATGAAGCCCCAGCATGAAACCAAATGTACTATACACAAATAAATAATTTATGTGAGAAGAGACTATAGAGTTGGTCAGGAGCTAGTCACAGATATTGTCTTTATAAGCAGCTTTACTGTGGCGTAATCGTTGCACAACAACGTATCTCAGCGCTGAGTGATGTAGATAAAGGAAGATGCATCATGTGATTACAGGAAGGTACTACTGTCCAAAATGTGACTCAGATGCTCACAGTATCTCATATAATTATTATCAGACTGTTGTCCAAAATGTGACTCAGATGCTCACAGTATCTCATGTAATTATTATCAGACTGTGACAGTGTTGTCTTGCAATTTGAAACATTGAGGAAAAGTAATGTACAGGTTGATCTAAAGTCTCATCGCAACACTTCATGAGGAACGCTTAATGCTGAGATAAGCACAGCAACAAACAACTGTACTTACAAATATTATCAGATAATACCTCAGACATGTTAATACTAATACCACTTGTCAGTGATCAAACCTTTTGGTTTTCTTTACGGTGCCAACCTTCATGCTTGTCGTCCTGTCATTCAATCTTACCTTGACCATTGTCCACAGAGAAGCTTGTTTAACATTGTCTATTCAGCACATGCATTGGCAACATGCACAGTGAGATCATTTATTTCCAAGTGTTTCCATCTGTTACCTAACTGAGAGTAGGTCAACTAGTTGGAAAAATCTCCATTTGGAGAACTTGATCTTTGTATCAATTGACAACTGATTCATTTATTTTTTGGAAACATTCAATGTGTTGACATACACAAGGATGTCATTCCTTTGCTCAAGTCCCACAAGTTGAAGTACATCAATGAAGGAGAAATAATCTCTGTCTTGAAGTACATCAATGTGGAGAAATAACTCTGTTTCGTAGATCATGGAAATAACCCCTTTTCATGAGTACATCAATGATGGAGAAATAACCTTTGTCTTAAAGCACATCAGTGATGGAAAAATAATCTCTGTCTTAAGTACATCAATGATGGAGAAATAATTTTATCTTGACCAATTTCTGGTGTCTGTCAATGTTATTACTTATTTACTACAGACTTAGCACAAAATGTAAACAGCACATGTTCTAATATACTTGTATTCTTGTGTTGGCAGGAACATTCTGGACGAGTGTTTCGCTTACAATTTGATGAGTTCCAGATTGTAAGTAGTTCTCATGATGACACCATCCTTGTTTGGGATTTCCTCAACGTTCCAGTCCCAGAGGGTCAGAGGTCACCACCTAGAAGCTACACCTATGTGACTAAGTGATGAATTCCTACTTTCCATGTGATCAGTATCAGTTATGTTTTATTTTTCCCAAGCCATTTAGCTGATATATCTGTGTGTGTGTGTGTTCTTGTTCAGCATTTCATTATGGTTTATTGGCCTGATAGTTGATGGCATACACACATCAGAACTAATGTACAAGTTACTATTGCTTTACTGTGATCATTCTGATATAAAACAATTACTGCTCCTTGCGAGTGCCATCTCCTCAGATGTCACCAAGAGAGTGCTATGGGATCCACTTTGCTGTGTTTCTTTCATTTGACTATCACAAAACATCTCCCTTACATACAAAAAAATATCTCTGCTGAAGATTGTGTTGTACACCACAGCACATCTTTAGATTAACTAGTTTCATAAATAATAATATTGTAAGATTGTGGAAGACAACAGAAATATATATAAATACTAAATGGAGAGAGAGACTATCAAAACACACAGTAAGGTAGTTAAAGTACAACGACAGACTAAACTAATATTCTGACCAAAAGATCTTTATGAAGTACAGAGTACAAGATTAAGTTAAGACCAAAAATGATGGCACCAGGAGAAACCACAGCCTCCTGTAGTTATACGTTTGTTCAGCGCAAGAGGAAATCCCCAGATATCAGACCACTCACATCACATGATCCTTGCACACCAGTATTGTTAAATTCAGACAAAATTTATTAGAAACACAACATGTGAAAAGAAAGTTATATTATGTCATAAATTTAGCACAAAGGAAGATCAGTATTATTAACACATTTCATCAATAAATAGCTATGGATGGACTGAGAATTGTGTAAAAGTGCAATAAAGCTTACATTATTCTATCAAACATATATCAAAGTCAGTCCCCATCAACATAAATTTCTGGATTGAGCTGAACGAACTTATGCTACATGGGCTGCGGAAAAGCAGATGAAGGGGCATATCTGTTCAATGACAAGTGGAAAGATAGAAATTGTTTCTGGTTCAAAACATCCTTCACCAAGATTTTCTGACCAATAAGTGTAGAACCTCATCCTCTGACAGGGTTTTAAAAAAACTTTCCATTCCAATTGCTTCAATACAAAATCTTGTTTCTGCACATTTCTATTATTTAGTCTGGTCCAGAAATGTTCCATTTTCCACAAATGATATTTTGACTTGACAGACGAAATGGAAATATTAAACATCTTGTCAATAGTGTACAAATCAATAACCAGGGTCAATTTGATACGTCCATTCACAGTACAGTTGCTTATATGATACATACCTGTACTGTATCATTTCATAAAGCTAACTAGGTTGGGTTTGTTTAGCGGATGGTTCTACAAGCAAGTCCCATATTATCTATGACATAATAACACTTACAAAGTCTAAACTAGCAAGTAGTTTGTTGATCATTTCTTTCCAACATTTACACAATATCTGCCATTGTTCTTTGACTTCTATCCACTTGACTAGCGCTGTCCAGGTCACCTGATCATGTTCAACTTGATGATGATTGGAGTCGATGTACACTCAGAAATGGTTATATATATCTCTATATTTCTATATGGTATCTTGCAGCTCTTTGTACTTCAAGACACTACATTCCCATGCTTAATATACACACATCTGCCCAAGAGTGAAAACTTGTAGCCAGATTAGAAGAAGAATGCTGAATACACTTAGTGTTATAACTCAACCTTTTCTCATATAGTCTTTAGTTTTATTTCTTTTCAGCTGTTCTATTACCATATGATTTCACTAGACATTTGTAAACAGCTATACCCCTTTCTCCTAAATTGTCATCATTTTTGACAATAAATATAATCTGGTAATCATTGCTTGTTAAATGTGTTTTAGTTGAGACATCAATTTAATCTGGGTTTTTTTTGTCTTTTGTAAAACTAGATTACTTCATAGTTTCATAAACCACTTTTATGTTTGCAAATTATCTGTTTGAAGGAGTTCATAGATTGATTACAACACACTCTCATGTCACACAGTGTATGTTGCAACACTAGTACACACTCTCATGTCACATAGTGTATGTTGCAACACTAGTACACACTCTCATATCACACAGTGTATGTTGCAACACTAGTACACACTCTCATGTCACACAGTGTACGTTGCAACACTAGTACACACTCTCATGTCACACAGTGTACGTTGCAACACTAGTACACACTCTCACACAGTGTACATTGTAACACCAGTACACACTCTCACACAGTGTACATTGCAACACCAGTACACACTCTCATGTCACACAGTGTACATTGCAACACCAGTACACACTCTCATGTCACACAGTGTACATTGCAACACTAGTACACCCTCTCATATCACACAGTGTACATTGCAACACTAGTACACACTCTCATGTCACAGTGTACATTGCAACACTAGTACACACTCTCATGTCACACAGTGTACATTGCAACACTAGTACACAATCTCATGTCACACAGTGTACATTGCAACACTAGTACACAATCTCATCACACAGTGTACGTTGCAACACTAGTACACAATCTCATGTCACACAGTGTACATTGCAACACTAGTACACAATCTCATGTCACACAGTGTACATTTTCAACACTAGTACACAATCTCATGTCACACAGTGTACATTGCAACACTAGTACACACTCATGTCACACAGTGATTGCAACACTAGTACATCTCATGTCAACAGTTGTTGCAACTTTATTTATCTAAGATTGCAATGTGTGTGTGGTAGCTCTGTGTCTCTAGCAGAAGAATTGTGGACTGTCATTAAATAATTAAGAGTACTCCATGTCATTTGCAGATTCCATATTACTACATCATCATCAGATTAAGTAGGTGTTCTCTCTCACGATCACCGCCCAGACTGATGTACCAGATCCCCCCCATAAATTCTATTCATGTGGAAATCTGATCCATGCAGCCTTAGCATTGGTGTGTTTTACTCACATCTTCAGCACCATTTTGTAGCTCTGGTGCTTATCCTTCGGCGATGTGCCCGGTTTCTGCCAGCGTTTACTCGGTTCGCTCTCCGTTCTGTAGGCATCTAGTATTTTTACCGTGTGGGGTAGTTAGCCCCATGCCCAACCTTCTTAGTCACCTCTTACGACATGCATGGCAGGTAACAGTGGTTCTATTCTTTATACCAATTTGAGTCCCGGTAACACTCAGCGAGTCAGTGTTCAAATTGTCTGATCTGTCTCTTCATTGTCACAGTTGGCAAGTTAGACTGGCGATAAAGTCATCTGACCGACCATCAGGTTAGACAAGTCTGAAGACTGGCGATAAAGTCATCTGACCGACCATCAGGTTAGACAAGTCTGAAGACTGGTCGATAAGTCATCTGACCGACCATCAGGTTGACAAGTCTGACATGGTGATAGTCATCTGACCGACCATCAGGTTGACAAGACTGAGTGATAAAGTCATCTGACCGACCATCAGGTTAGACAAGTCTGAAGACTGGCGATAAAGTCATCTGACCGACCATCAGGTTAGACAAGTCTGAGACCTAGGGACAAGTTCTGAAGCCATCAGGTTGAAAAGTCATCTGACCGACCATCAGGTTAGACAAGTCTGAAGACTGGCGATAAAGTCATCTGACTGACCATCAGGTTAGACAAGTCTGAAGACTGGCGATAAAGTCATCTGACCGACCATCAGGTTAGACAAGTCTGAAGACTCTGACCGACCATCAGGTTAGACAAGTCTGAAGACTGGTGATAAAGTCATCTGACCGACCATCAGGTTAGACAAGTCTGAAGACTGGCGATAAAGTCATCTGACCGACCATCAGGTTAGACAAGTCTGAAGACTGGCGATAAAGTCATCTGACCGACCATCAGGTTAGACATGAAGTCATAAAGTCACTAAAAGGGCAGAGTTTAAGATCGATAATCATCTGACCGACCATCAGGTTAGACAAGTCTGAAGACTGGCGATAAAGCCATCTGACCGACCATCAGGTTAGACAAGTCTGGCGATAAAGTCATCAGATTATGTATTTACACCTGTCTGCTGAATGAACGTTGCCCTCTAACTTTCTATTTGTTGTTCTTCCCCTTAACCCTTTGAACCCTGACCACCTATACCTTAAAACCCTCTCCCTGGGCTCCTGAGCAAAAACAGCATATATCAGAATTGTTTGAAAAACAAGATAGTTTGGCAGAATTAAGTGTCCTATAATTTTTTATTGACTTACCCCATTATCTCCAGTATTCCTGCTTACTATGACAGTCTTCCCAACATGTAGATCCTTCCTTTAGACACAGAAAACTTTGACAGAATATTTCACCAAAATTGTGTCTTCACTTTCTTGACTGGTCTGTCTTTGTAATCCATGTTTGGAAAGTCACTGACATGTTTGTTATATTTGAACATCAGTCGGTTCAAATAATTCTTCTTCTAAATGATCATCCGACTCACTTTCGATTTCGTTATCAGAATAATTATATTCTAAGTCTAATTCATCTTCAGAATCATTTAAAAGAAGTTCAACAGCTTGCTCTGTTGTCATCCTTTTCAAGTGACCATTTCCGAAATTTTCAGCGTGTCGTTTCATCTTTTTAAAAATTAATAAACAAATATCAAATCACCATGTATCAATACACGATGCAAACCACCATTTAGATAAACCTTTAAGGGAAGCATTTCCTGTGTTTGATGTCACACTAGTACACAAGTTATCGCTGAACACCGACAAATAACGAGGAGAGGTTCTCATCCCGATATGTAGGCACCCCTGGTATACATGTACTAATGCTAATACCGTAATATCTGGAGGGCGGGTTCAAAAGGTTAAACAAGTCTTTACATACCTAGGAAACATTTTATCAGCCAACAGAAGAATAACGAAATCCAACATAGATGCAACAACGCCAATAGGACAAATGGCACCAATTTTAGAATGAAAATATGTCACCATGAACACAAACTGAGCATTGCTAAACACAATCTTTCTTCCAACATTATGCTATCAGTGCCAAACCTAGCGCTGACATCAAGCGATAGAAGAAAACTAGTGGCACCAGAAATGAAGTGTCTACGCAGAATGCTGGAAGTATCAAGAGCGACAGATTTCAAAATGAAGACATTGGGAAAAAGGTACATCAATACTGAACATCATCAAGAAACAAAAATTAAATGGTACGACCACATAAGCAGATTACAAACAGACAGTGCGCCTCAAAGGGCAATGTTGCTCTGATACAATGGATACAATACAAAGCAAAAGGCTGTCCACACAAAAGTTGGACCTCAGAGATAACAGAGGCAACAAAAGACACTTTATGAAGCGCACACAAAAGCCTGTTCTAGAAATCTCTTCTTATCCTGACGCTGTGAGACAAAACAAGATTAGAGAAAAGTAAGAAAACTCTTCCCCTGGAAATTGCTGCCTTCCATCATGTTTATTACATATCACTATGTAAATGTTCTCATATACACACACACCCACTTTAGTTAGTGTATTTGTTGTTTGTCAGCTGGTCTGAGATTCTTTCAGTATAACTTCTCCATTTCAACTATTGATCAGAGAATATCTAATTGTGATTGTTTTCATTCTCAATGTGTAGACATTTTATTTGGAGGTAGTGACTCACTATTATCACCTTAACTCTTTCCACGCCCATTTATTTCCTCAATTTTTAAGCAGTTAATTCAAGGAAGTAAAAAAAAAAATTTCCAAAAAATTACGATCCCAACTACTTGTCAATAAATAAACATATATATCTTATTATATACTAAATTGAAGAAAACTGGATAACCCAATAGAATAACAAGGTTAAAAAGTAGTATAAGTAAAATAGTAGAAGTAAAACTAGAAAGACTTCTTATAAGGGAAGCAACTCTATGGCGCAGTGTGCGGCTTAAAGCGTGCAACGGACTTCCGCCATGGCGCAGTGTGCGGCTTAAAGCGTGGAAAGAGTTACGTGTGATGGTCCTCAAAAGAACCTCACATTCGCAAAGAACCAATACCAGCTATTACTTGCAATACAAAAAAATGACATTTATTGTTGTTGATATTTGTTTTTTCATAAGATAAAGCATACTAAGTTGTATAAATAAAATATTTATTTTTGTATCCAACTTGTGGCAGCTGTTGGGTTGTATTACATACTTACCACTGCTTTGTTGAAGACATGACAAGAGGTAGTACACACTGGTCGCTAAAAGTGAATAACATTTGTTATGAAACTTCTTTGTTTCATTTGATTTTCCTTTCCTTCAAATCTTTATTTCAACATCACATGCTGATTGCCTGAAATCTGACACATTGTGAACCATATACTATTTTTCTTGTGACTGGATGTACTCAATTAGCTAAACTCTGTGTGTGTGTGTGTGTGTGTAGTCATCAAATGAAATTATTTGTGCGGAATATTTTTTTAATTATTTTCTCAGTATTTTGTCCATAATTTGTCATTATGGTGCCCTCGTTGTAGCTTTAATTGTAAATGTTTCTGGAATTCTTGTTCTGTGAGTCTCATATACATGCATTCCATATCAACTTGATCATAACACTACAATTATGCAATTCCTCAGTGCATTGGAACTTCAGTAAATGTGATTAATGTGAATTGCAAGTGAGCCTGTCATTAAGCCCAGCAATGTTGTACAATATGTTGTGTTACTTCTGCAGTTAAGCCCAGCAATGTTGTACAATATGTTGTTACTTCTGCAGTTAAGCCCAGCAATGTTGTACAATGTATTACTTCTGCAGTTAAGCCCAGCAATGTTGTACAATATGTTGTATTACTTCTGCAGTTAAGCCCAGCAATGTTGTACAATATGTTGTATTACTTCTGCAGTTAAGCCCTCTAATGTTGTACAATGTATTACTTCTACAGTTAAGCCCAGCAATGTTGTACAATATGTTGTTACTTCTGCAGTTAAGCCCAGCAATGTTGTACAATATGTTGTATTACTTCTGCAGTTAAGCCCAGCAATGTTGTACAATATGTTGTGTTACTTCTGCAGTTAAGCCCAGCAATGTTGTACATAATATAGTTATGTTACTTCTGCAGTTAAGCCCAGCAATGTTGTACAATATGTTGTATTACTTCTACAGTTAAGCCCAGCAATGTTGTATTACTTCTGCAGTTAAGCCCATCAATGTTGTACAATATGTTGTATTACTTCTGCAGTTAAGCCCAGCAATGTTGTACAATGTATTACTTCTACAGTTAAGCCCAGCAATGTTGTATTACTTCTGCAGTTAAGCCCAGCAATGTTGTCAATATTTGTATTACTTCTACAGTTAAGCCCAGCAATGTTGTATTACTTCTGCAGTTAAGCCCAGCAATGTTGTACAATGTTGTATTACTTCTGCAGTTAAGCCCCAATGTTGTACAATGATATTCAGTTACCCAGCAATGTTGTAATATGTTGTATTACTTCTGCAGTTAAGCCCTCCAATGTTGTACAATGTATTACTTCTGCAGTTAAGCCCAGCAATGTTGTACAATATGTTGTTACTTCTGCAGTTAAGCCCAGCAATGTTGTACAATGTATTACTTCTGCAGTTAAGCCCAGCAATGTTGTACAATATGTTGTATTACTTCTGCAGTTAAGCCCAGCAATGTTGTACAATGTATTACTTCTGCAGTTAAGCCCAGCAATGTTGTACAATATGTTGTATTACTTCTACAGTTAAGCCCAGCAATGTTGTATTACTTCTGCAGTTAAGCCCAGCAATGTTGTACAATATGTTGTATTACTTCTGCAGTTAAGCCCAGCAATGTTGTACAATGTATACTTCAGTTAGCCCGCAATGTTGTATTACTTCTGCAGTTAAGCCCAGCAATGTTGTACATATGTTGTATTACTCTCAGTTAACCCAGCAATGTTTATTACTTCTGCAGTTAAGCCCAGCAATGTTGTACAATGTATTGTATTACTTCTGCAGTTAAGCCCAGCAATGTTGTACAATATGTTGTATTACTTCTACAGTTAAGCCCAGCAATGTTGTACAATATGTTGTATTACTTCTGCAGTTAAGCCCAGCAATGTTGTACAATATGTTGTTACTTCTGCAGTTAAGCCCAGCAATGTTGTACAATATGTTGTTACTTCTGCAGTTAAGCCCAGCAATGTTGTACAATATGTTGTTACTTCTGCAGTTAAGCCCAGCAATGTTGTACAATATGTTGTATTACTTCTGCAGTTAAGCCCAGCAATGTTGTACAATATGTTGTTACTTCTGCAGTTAAGCCCAGCAATGTTGTACAATATGTTGTTACTTCTGCAGTTAAGCCCATCAATGTTGTACAATATGTTGTATTACTTCTGCAGTTAAGCCCATCAATGTTGTACAATATGTTGTATTACTTCTGCAGTTAAGCCCAGCAATGTTGTACAATATGTTGTATTACTTCTGCAGTTAAGCCCAGCAATGTTGTACAATGTATTACTTCTACATTAAGCCTCAATGTTACTTCTGCAGTTAAGCCCTCCAATGTTGTACAATGTATTACTTCTGCAGTTAAGCCCAGCAATGTTGTACAATATGTTGTTACTTCTGCAGTTAAGCCCAGCAATGTTGTACAAATGTTTACTTCTGCAGTTAAGCCCAGCAATGTTGTACAATATGTTGTATTACTTCTACAGTTAAGCCCAGCAATGTTGTACAATATGTTGTTACTTCTGCAGTTAAGCCCAGCAATGTTGTACAATATGTTGTTTTACTTCTGCAGTTAAGCCCAGCAATGTTGTACAATATGTTGTTACTTCTGCAGTTAAGCCCAGCAATGTTGTACAATATGTTTACTTCTACAGTTAAGCCCAGCAATGTTGTACCATATGTTGCTATTACTTCTCAGTTAAGCCCAGCAATGTTGTACAATGTATTACTCTCAGTTAAGCCTCTCAATGTATTACTTCTCAGTTAAGCCCCAATGTTGTACAATTATTACTTCTGCAGTTAAGCCTCCAATGTTTACAATGTGTTGTATTACTTCTGCAGTATCTCGGCAGGGAGAAATACACATTTCTGTAATACCATTGACAAATAGAAAATTAATTTCTCATCAATCTCCCCCATTCAGAGTAAGATAGCCAATATAATTCCCCAGCTGTTTATTCCAACAAAGAAATCATAATTCAGAAGCTATTTGTCAACATTACGATTATATGTTGTAATCTTGTACTGGCCCATAATTAATATTTTGGTTTCTCTCTCCTTGTATGTGTTAGTAGTGATTGAGAAAAGTGTATGTGATTACTGGGTATATAACTATTTATATTTGCTAAAAATGTTTTATTCATATCCACTGCAGTTTCATCCATCATATTCATGTGTAAAAATAAAAGCACTAATTTACAGACTTGTATTTTTTTCTCTCTTTATGCCTTCGTGATAAATGACTAGCTGGTTTCAGAAAATGAAATTGTTGCTTGGTTTTTTTTGTTTGTTGTTGAGTGAAATAAGATAACTTGTTTAGCTGTGATTTGATCTGGAATAAACCAGGATTAGCATTATACCAAGTACCACAATCCAATAAAAAACCAGGATTTGCACTGTACCATGACCCAATAAAAAACCAGGATTAGCACTATACCAAGTACCCACCCACTTTGCGAAAACCTGAGGGGAATATAACAAGAAGCGTCCTTTCCTGGAACCCGCAGGAGCAGCAAAAGGGGAGGTTGAGAAATACATGCAGACGAGATTTGGAGGAAGAGATAACAATATAAAGAAGAGCTGCAGGAAATAGCCAGAGATAGGAAGACTTGGTATGAGTTGGTTGAGGGTCTATGCCCAATTCCAAGTTAAAAAGGCAAAGAGAGAGAGAGAAGTATCCATCAAGCAATTTAGATTGGTCCTTGATGTTGATTGAATATTACTAAACACTCCTCTACGTGCTCAGGGTGCCAGGAATTTTCTTTCTTCGCTAACTAGTGGTTTCTGCCAGCTATCCATGCGACGTTCTCATTTAACTCTTGAAATTTTATATCTTTCTATGTCTGCCTGCTACTTTTCTCCAATACTGTTTGGCCTCAAAGCATCAGGATAAGAAGAGATTTCTAGAATGGGCTTTTGCGTGTGCTTCATAAACAGTTTTTTCCTCGCCTGTGTTATCTCTGAGGTCCACCTTTTGCATGGACAGTCTTTTGCTTTGTATCCACGGTATTGGAGTAGCATTGTTCTTTGAGGCACAATGTTTGTTGGTAATCTGCTTATGTTGCCAACCATTTAATTTCTTGTTTCTTAATGAAGTTCAGTACTGGTGTTGTAACCATTTGTTTCCTGATGATTCATTCGTGATCTATGCACAAAAGCTACTGGGGCAGTTAACACCACTGTTGTCACATAAAAAGATGCAGCTAAAACTAAAGCAAATCTTATAAGAATGATTTTCTGGCCAACACAGGCAATCTCATATTTTCATACTGTCAACACAGGCAATCTCATATTTTCATACTGTCAACACAGGCAATCTTATGTTTTCATAATGTCAACACAGGCAACCTCATGTTATCTTACTGTCAACACAGGCAACCTCATGTTTTCATACTGTCAACACAGGCAACCTCATGTTTTCATACTGTCAACACAGGCAACCTCATGTTTTCATACTGTCAACACAGGCAATCTCATGTTTTCATACTGTCAACACAGGCAATCGCATGTTTTCATAATGTCAACAAAGGCAATCTCATGTTTTCATACTGTCAACACAGGAAAGTATGAACATTACTGTGTAACTTCTGATATTATTTGCTAGTTATCAATTGCTGACAATACATGTATAAACTCCCAGTAAAAGATCTTGTTCAAACATCAACTAGCAAACACTACAGCTGTACTATAATCAGTTGGTACGAGATACCTGTGACGCTCTACTCCACAACCAATGAAATCTGGCCACCATGTTACTGTATAACTCAATAAATGTGGTAATATAAAGTGAACTTTTATGTTCTTAAAATCTTATCAGTAAAATAGCTATAGACGTTTGTGTCATATTCAATCAATCAATCAAGTGCCATGCCTGCCGGCGATCATGTCTCTCCACAATTCTCTTTGCTTGGTGCATTTAATCAGTTCTGACATCGATCTTGTGTCGAACCATGATGTCAGGCCATTCAACATATCTCCTTCCCTGAATTTTACCTGTCGTTACCAAATGTTCTCTCGATTGTTCTTTTTGGCCATTTTGATCATTCTTATTGTGATATATAAACAGCCTTTGCCAAGAACATATTTTTACGTCACATCATTCAGCACCATTTAGAGCTCTGGTGCTTATCCTTAGGAGATGTGTCTGGATTCAGCCAGCGTTTACTTGGTTCGCTCTCCGTTCTGTAGCTATCTAGTGTTTTTACGGTGTGGGGTAGCTAGCCCCACGACCTACCTCCTTAGTTGCCTCTTACGACATGCGTGGCAGGTAACAGTGGTTCTATTCTTTACACCCCAATTTGGGCCTCGGTAATCACTCGGGTGCCAAATGTTCTATTACAGTACTATGTTCTATCAGAAAGTAGAGATAGAGTACAGTACTATGTTCTATCAGAAAGTAGAGATAGATTACAGTACTATGTTCTATCAGAGAGTAGAGATAGATTACAGTACTATGTTCTATCAGAGAGTAGAGATAGATTACAGTACTATGTTCTATCAGAGAGTAGAGATAGAGTACAGTACTATGTTCTATCAGAAAGTAGAGATAGATTACAGTACTATGTTCTATCAGAGAGTAGAGATAGATTACAGTACTATGTTCTATCAGAGAGTAGAGATAGAGTACAGTACTATGTTCTATCAGAAAGTAGAGATAGATTACAGTACTATGTTCTATCAGAGAGTAGAGATAGATTAGTCTCTCAATGCATTACGAATGTCATTTCAGTTGTTCACAGCTCACTCTGATATTATAGCCATGCCAGCCAATTTATAACAATTTATTCACTTCAACGGTAACCAACGATGCCAAATAACGACAAACAATTCTAATTTCACTTGTCAATTGTGCAATAACAATCCAGCAATAAAATTAATCAACATTTGCATTAACTGAAATAAGTTGATATTGATTGCACAAAGTCAACTCTACAAATCAACATTTGCATCAGCTGAAATAAGTTGATATTGATTGCACAAAGTCAACTCTACAAATCAACATTTACATCAGCTGAAATAAGTTGATATTGATTACACAAAGTCAACTCTACAAATCAACATTTACATCAGCTGAAATAAGTTGATATTGACTACACAAAGTCAAATCTACAAATCAACATTTACATCAGCTGAAATAAGTTGATATTGACTACACAAAGTCAACTCTACAAATCAACATTTACATCAGCTGAAATAAGTTGATATTGATTGCACAAAGTCAAATCTACAAATCAACATTTACATCAGCTGAAATAAGTTGATATTGATTGCACAAAGTCAAATCTACAAATCAACATTTACATCAGCTGAAATAAGTTGATATTGACTGCACAAAGTCAACTCTACAAATCAACATTTACATCAGCTGAAATAAGTTGATATTGATTGCACAAAGTCAACTCTACAAATCAACATTTGCATCAGCTGAAATAAGTTGATATTGATTACACAAAGTCAAATCTACAAATCAGTACAAGTATTTCACAAACTAATGAAGCTAACTCTTTGAGGCTTTTATAAGTCGAGCTCTTCTTTCTTCAAAGCTGAGTTCTCTTTTTGCAAGTCATGTCAAACACTGAACTCGTTTTAGTATCAACAGTTTGTGTCTGAAATTCTGCCAAAGCCTGCCGTAAAGCTATTAACTTTGTATAATATTCCACTCCACCGTCAGCTACACTCTGCTCAATACTAGCGGCTTTCTTATCAGACCTAGTCTGTGTATAGCAATTGAACAAATCATATGCCTTTATATACATGTATCCCAGCACTGGAACCACAGTTAGCACAGAAATCATTATGGCTCCTCGGACAGGAATAAACCAAGACAATGTCTGCACAGCTGGTATAAAAGTTAAAAAAGATGCATTTATGGCACATACATTGATATAAAACTGCATAGTACTAGCATGGCACATTTCTCGGGCAAGTGCAAATTTCTTGGCAGCTGGACTGAGTGTGAATAAGTCTAATAGTGCTTGTCCTCCCTGTAAATCACCATTGATGTTATATCTTTGTAAATAAGCCACTGGATTCTCTCTGGCAGCCTTCATAGAACTTTCAGTGAATAAAATAGGCAAAGCAATAACTGCACTCCATTTTGAATGTTTGCAACCGTTGTGTGTTAAATCCAATAAGTGTTTGGATTGTATGAATTGAAGACCAGGATCTTTTGGATGAAATGACTTTTTCCACTTGAAGTGATCATTTATCTGTTGCACAGACAAAGAATAAACAAGACATTAATATTTAGGTATAAACATCAAATATATCTAGGTATGGTTCATTTTATGTTCACAAAAACATTCTAATTAACTCTTTAGTTTAACCTGGGCACAGCTATTGTAGGAATAAAACCATAGGGGTCTGAGCACAAAGTAAACTACAATACTTCCTGTTTAACTGCCCAGCACCTGGCTATGGTAGGAAAATAATACTAGTTCTGAGACATAATAAATAGAATATTTATATAAAGTAGGCACTCAAAGTTCAGTCCACTATGACTTATTGTCACGTAAACAACTAAACCCGACGAGGGGAATATTTTATATAAAGTAGGCACTCAAAGTTCAGTCCACTATCACTTATTGTCACGTAAACAGCTAAACCCGACGAGGGGAATATTTTATATAAAGTAGGCACTCAAAGTTCAGTCCACTATGACTTATTGTCATGTAAACAACTAAACCCGACGAGGGGAATATCTTATATAAAGTAGGCACTCAAAGTTCAGTCCACTATCACTTATTGTCACGTAAACAACTAAACCCGACGAGGAGAATATCTTATATAAAGTAGGCACTCAAAGTTCAGTCCACTATGACTTATTGTCATGTAAACAGCTAAACCCGACGAGGGGAATATTTTATATAAAGTAGGCACTCAAAGTTCAGTCCACTATCACTTATTGTCATGTAAACAGCTAAACCCGACGAGGGGAATATTTTATATAAAGTAGGCACTCAAAGTTCAGTCCACTATCACTTATTGTCATGTAAACAACTAAACCCGACGAGGGGAATATTTTATATAAAGTAGGCACTCAAAGTTCAGTCCACTATCACTTATTGTCACACAAACAGCTAAACCCGACGAGGGGAATATCTTATATTCTTCTTCTTCTTTGCGTTCGTTCTTTACGACCAATTTTAATCACTCTTTGTGATATGTTTGATCTTTGCCAAGAACGTGTATACGTTGCACATTGGTTTGTAGGCCCCTAAACGCATAGACCTCTACACGTTTAGGACATGTGTATCCGATTTCAGCCAAACCTCCTTAGTCGCCTCCTACAACATGCATGGCAGGTAACAGTGGTTCCATTCTTTACACCCCAAATTTGGGCCCCGGTAACCACTCGGGCGATATCTTATATAAAGTAGGCAGTCAAAGTTCAGTCCACTATCACTTATTGTCATGTAAACAACTAAACCTGACACAGATGGATCGGTGGTTTGCCACAAAAAGTCCACATGGTCCTTCTCTGCAAGCTCAGACTGCAGAAAGATCAAGGAGGTCAGTGGTGTATTTAGTATGACAACAAGTAGGATGACAAGGAAGGTACTGGCAGTGACTCAGGCACTACTCTGGCTTGAGTCACAGCACTATACTCGCATTCTGATTGATTCAGTGAGTATGTGGACTGAATCCCTACAGGGGTCAACAATTTGCAGAATGACATTCATCTACGTTGATGGCAATATGGGTGTTGATGGCACTGAGAGAGTAGATAAGCTGGCTGGCTCTGCCCCCATATTCTGGGGTCAGCCAATGAATAGATCTGACATTCTGAATGCACTCATAAAATGTAGCCGTAAAGAGGACTTTCATCTAAACCAAACCAAACCAACAGTTAGATTGCCAGAGCTTGGATTGAAGAGGCCAGAAAATAGCAGAACAGCAGACATATAAGTAAGTTCATCAATCAACATCAAACTGGTACGGTTAGTCGCTGGACGCTGTAAAGATACTGAGAAGACCTGAGCAAATATGGGCATGTCCGGAGTGCAATGAAGATATTCCAAACCGAAACTGTGAAGTTACTTGTACAGAGAGCTTTAAATTGTTCAGTCTTGTGTACTTGTGAAGAGAAATATCAGAACATGCCCTGAGGTAAGTTGTATTGTTTATTGAAACTAGTCGCTGTGATCTGATTACTACTACTACCACCACCACTACTAAACCTTGTTACCAGTGAAACATAGAGCTGCTGCAACTGCTTCTCTCCACCAAATTCTATACTAGTCTGGTTATGTTCTGCGAGTTTCTTGAGAGTGTGTCCAATCCATTCTCTGTAACTACAAGCTGTTTTTGTTTTCGTCTTGCTCTCTTCTACATTTCTATATTTGTTATCACTTCTGACAATCTGATATGCAGTATGTGGGGGAAACATATGTTGGTGTGATATGCAGTATGTGGGGAGACATATGTTGGTATGATATGCAGTATGTGGGGAGACATATGTTGGTGTGATATGCAGTATGTGGGGAGACATATGTTGGTATGATATGCAGTATGTGGGGGAAACATATGTTGGTGTGATATGAAGTATGTGGGGAGACATATGTTGGTGTGATATGCAGTATGGGGGGAGACATGTGTATGATATGCAGTATGTGGGGAGACATATGTTGGTATGATATGCAGTATGTGGGGGAAACATATGTTGGTGTGATATGCAGTATGTGGGGAGACATATGTTGGTGTGATATGCAGTATGTGGGGAGACATATGGTGGTATGATATGCAGTATGTGGGAAGACATATGTTGGTGTGATATGAAGTATGTGGGGAGACATATGTTGGTGTTATATGCAGTATGTAGGGAGACATATGTTGGTATGATATGTAGTATGTGGGGAGACATATGTTGGTGTGATATGCAGTATGTGGGGGAAACATATGTTGGTGTGATATGCAGTATGTGGGGGAAACATATGTTGGTGTGATATGCAGTATGTGGGGAGACATATGTTGGTATGATATGCAGTATGTGGGGAGACATATGTTGGTGTGATATGCAGTATGTGGGGGAAACATGTTGGTGTGATATGAAGTATGTGGGGGAAACATATGTTGGTGTGATATGAAGTATGTGGGGAGACATATGTTGGTGTGATATGCAGTATGGGGGGAGACGTGTGTATGATATGCAGTATGTGGGGAGACAACTATTGGTGAATGTCTGCAATCTGGAGGTAATATTCTTATGCTGCAAATTTATTACTAACAGAAAGGGGTCTCTTTGGCTAAGTGGTAAAGACGTCTTGTGTTTCAAAGGTTGTGAGTTCAAATCCAGTTTGCGTCGCTCCGTTCGTAAGTGCATTGTTTCATGAGATCCCTAGGATTGTTGCCGGAGCTATGAAGTTTATGCGATACTTTCAGCAAGTGGCATGCTATTTTTGAGGATAGGGACTGAGCCATATGGGATCAAACCCAGTGCAATGATGTTCAATCCTTCAGCTATAGATCCTTTATTAACAGAAAACTACTGAACCTGATTGGCTTTATGAATGACAGAAAGAAAATCAGATAGTTTATCTATACTACTGAGGCTGTGGTCTTATACCTAACAGAAGAACAAACAAAATCAAATATGAAACACAGTTGACAGGAGCATGCAGGTACTACTAAAGCGAAGCACGTAAAAACAAAGTACTATAGTTTTACACAAACAATAACAATACACAGCAACATTTCCACACAAACTTTATCAAACAAAGGATACAACAAAAGTGAAGAAACTCACTTCTTACTTGGCAAACTACATATAGCATCAGACAATATATTCCTAACGGCCCTAAAATGAAAATCTGTGACTAAAATGAAATAAATGCAAAAAACTAGAAGTGGAAAATAGTTTGACTGCAGTCTTTCTTTAATTCGAGGGTACTACTAAATGTTACAGTTCACATTTGTTGAACACGTTCAGATGTGCAGAATTCTTGAAATATCGATATAGGGGAGACTGCAGTAAAACTATGGAAAATGGAAAAACGTAATAACAAAATCTCTGTCGTAGTCTATATGTAGTGTACTGTGAAATTTGTCACTCCTGTTGTATCGTTTGCTTGATAAAGACCTTTTGGTCGAAACGTTGCTGTGTATTGTCATTGTTTTTTTTATTTTGTAAAACTGCATTACTTTGTTATTACGTGCTTCACAAAAATTCTTGAAGAATATCTACAAGATGTATGTACTGAAGAATATCTACAAGATGTATGTACTGAAGAATATCTACAAGATGTATGTACTGAAGAATATCTACAAGATGTATGTACTGAAGAATATCTATATGATGTATGTACTGAAGAATATCTACAAGATGTATGTACTGAAGAATATCTACATGATGTATGTACTGAAAAATATCTACATGATGTATGTACTGAAGAATATCTACAAGATGTATGTACTGAAGAATATCTACATGATGTATGTACTGAAGAATATCTACAAGATGTATGTACTGAAGAATATCTATATGATGTATGTACTGAAGAATATCTACATGATGTATGTACTGAAGAATATCTAATGATATATGTACTGAAGAATATCTACAGATGTATGTACTGAAGAATATCTACATGATTTATGTACTGAAATATCTACAGATGTATGTACTAAGAATATCTTCATGATGTATGTACTCAAGAATTCTACATGATGTATGACTTCAAGAAATATCTCATGAGTATGTATGAAGAATATCTAAGATTATGTAATGGAAGAATATCATACATGAATGTCTGAAGATATCTAAGATGTATGTACTGAAATTATCTCATTGATGTTGTGATAAAGACCTTTAGTCGAAATTCTTATGATGTATTGTTTTATTATGTAAATATTACTTTGTTATTACTAGAATTCACATGAGATGTCTGAAGAATATCTACAAGATGTATGTACTGAAGAATATCTACAAGATGTATGTACTGAAGAATATCTACATGATGTATGTACTGAAGAATATCTACAAGATGTATGTACTGAAGAATATCTATATGATGTATGTATTGAAGAATATCTACAAGATGTATGTACTGAAGAATATCTACAAGATGTATGTACTGAAAAATATCTACATGATGTATGTACTGAAGAATATCTACAAGATGTATGTACTGAAGAATATCTATATGATGTATGTACTGAAGAATATCTACAAGATGTATGTACTGAAGAATATCGACATGATGTATGTACTGAAGAATATCTTCAAGATGTATGTACTGAAGAATATCTACAAGATGTATGTACTGAGGAATATCTATATGATGTATGTACTGAAGAATATCTACAAGATGTATGTACTGAAGAATATCTACATGATGTATGTACTGAAGAATATCTACAAGATGTATGTACTGAAGAATATCTACAAGATGTATGTACTGAAGAATATCTACAAGATGTATGTACTGAAGAATATCTACATGATGTATGTACTGAAGAATATCTACAAGATGTATGTACTGAAGAATATCTACAAGATGTATGTACTGAAGAATATCTACATGATGTATGTACTGAAGAATATCTACAAGATGTATGTACTGAAGAATATCTACAAGATGTATGTACTGAAGAATATCTACAAGATGTATGTACTGAAAAATATCTATATGATGTATGTACTGAAGAATATCTACAAGATGTATGTACTGAAGAATATCTACATGATGTATGTACTGAAGAAGATCTACAAGATGTATGTACTGAAGAATATCTACATGATGTATGTACTGAAAAATATCTATATGATGTATGTACTGAAGAATATCTACAAGATGTATGTACTGAAGAATATCTACATGATGTATGTACTGAAGAATATCTACAAGATGTATGTACTGAAGAATATCTACAAGATGTATGTACTGAAGAATATCTACAAGATGTATGTACTGAAAAATATCTATATGATGTATGTACTGAAGAATATCTACATGATGTATGTACTGAAGAATATCTACAAGATGTATGTACTGAAAAATATCTATATGATGTATGTACTGAAGAATATCTACAAGATGTATGTACTGAAGAATATCTACAAGATGTATGTACTGAAGAATATCTACATGATGTATGTACTGAAGAATATCTACAAGATGTATGTACTGAAGAATATCTACAAGATGTATGTACTGAAGAATATCTACAAGATGTATGTACTGAAGAATATCTATATGATGTATGTACTGAAGAATATCTATATGATGTATGTACTGACGAAATCCTCACCTCTCTTGATTGGATGATTTCAGCGGCCAAGTTATGAGGCGCTCCTTCTGTCTTGTCTACCATCATCTCTTTATATTTGTCCAGTCCGTAGGTATAAGGATATGCATAAATACATGCAGCTCCTAATCCACAAGCTACATATGCAGCTGATGGTCCATGCTTCAGCAACAGCGTCTGCCAAGACATCTTAGTCTGCTAAATATATGAAATTCATATTTATAAATTGCTATATTAAAAATGTGTGGCGTCTGTGGCCTAGGGGTTAGTGACTCTGTCTATTAACCCCGACGTTCTGAGTTCGAATCACGCGCGGACAGTTTGCTTGCAAATTGTTTCTGTTGATTTTAACAAAGGACGATGGCGCCACCCGTTCAGAAAGCAATGGCAAACTACTGAACGTATAAGTGGTGTCTAGAAAATCAACGACTTGTTTACTGTGGTTGATGGCTACGTCCTTTGGGATATGCCACGATTTTCATTTTTCATATTAAAAATACTATGATTAGTTCTCTGCTCATGTTCTAAGTGCTATTATTAGTTCTCTGCTCATGTTCTAAGTGCTATGATTAGTGCTCTGCTCATGTTCCAAGTGATATGATTAGTTCTCTGCTCATGTTCTAAGTGCTATGATTAGTTCTCTGCTCATGTTCCAAGTGCTATTATTAGTTCTCTGCTCATGTTCCAAGTGATATGATTAGTTCTCTGCTCATGTTCTAAGTGCTATGATTAGTTCTCTGCTCATGTTCCAAGTGCTATGATTAGTTCTCTGCTCATGTTTTAAGTGCTATTATTAGTTCTCTCCTCATGTTCCAAATGCTATGATTAGTTCTCTGCTCATGTTCCAAGTGCTATGATTAGTTCTCTGCTCATGTTCCAAGTGCTATTATTAGTTCTCTCCTCATGTTCCAAGTGCTATTATTAGTTCTCTGCTCATGTTCCAAATGCTATGATTAGTTCTCTGCTCATGTTACAATTGCTATGAATGCACACAAGTGTAGTTTGTACTCCAGTCAGAGTAATGCCTTATTCGCCACCAGTACTTCCATTATCATGTTACTTGTTGTCATACTAAATGCACCACTGACTTCCTTCATCTTTCTGCTGCATGAGCTAGCAAAGGCCCATGCACATTTTTGGTTGCGAACTACTGATTCATCTGTGTAGATCGCAATGTCATCGCATTACAGCTTTCATTAATGATAACCTTGACGTCTGAATCTCCTACCACTGGATTCTTCTCTCTGCACCCTTCGTAATTTTTTTGTTGTATTAATATACCCATTATCCATTAACATTACTGGTGTTTTCAACACTGACATCAGCCCTCTCATGGCTGAGTTTCGAACAGATTCAATCAGCAGATATAGATGGTCATAAAATTTAGAGACTATCCGCTTATACTGAGCCATCTATGGATGTGCATAGGTTGGTTGGCTCTGCCATCATATAGGAGGGGTGTCAGCTAATGATAGAGTTGACATTCTGAATGCCCTGATAAAGTGTGGCCGCAAAGAGGACTTTCATCTAAACCAATCCACGTCAACAGTTATATTGCAAGAGCTTGGATTGAAGATTAGAGTGACCAGAAAATAACAGCACAACAGATCTATGAGTAGGCTCATCAATTAACACCAAACTGGTACGGTTGGTAGCTTAATGCTGTTGAAGATATTGTGCAGACAGGAGCACCTATGGACATGTCTGGAATGTAATGAAGATATTTCAAAATGAAAATGAGCCATCTGTTTTAAACATCTCAAACCATGGACTCTCTCTCGTGATGACTGCTTAGACTGATGTACCAGATTTCCCATAAATCTCATTTATGTGGAAATCTGATTTATGCAGTCTTAGCATGGGTGGGTTTCATCACATCTTCAGTGCCATTTGGAGCTCTGGTGCTTATCCTTCGGTGATGTGTCCGGTTTCAGCCAGAGTTTACTGGGTTCGCTCTCTGTTAGCCTTTGGTTGTCCCCAGCCGACCTGCAAGGCAGCAGATAAACCATGGACTAAGACTCATATACAATCATCATCCAGTAGCTTGTCCTGTGCCAAACTTTACCACCATAACCGTCGCGGAGAATTTGTCATGGGCTCTTTCTTTGATTGCTTTCGTGTTCAAGTCATCCATCACATCCTGCATCTATCTTTGCCCTAGTCTTTTTCTTTTCTGTTTTTTGGGGGAGATGGGGAGAATGCTTGCCTTGATAATTGTCTTTTCCAAGCTTTTTTCTATGTGTTCAAAATACTTGACTTGTTTTACATCTGATTCGTCTAATCAACTCAATTGTTTTTCATTTCAGAGTTAATGTTGGATGATATGTTTGTTCATTTCAGAGTTATTGTTGGATGATATGTTTGTTCATTTCAGAGTTATTGTTGGATGATATGTTTGTTCATTTCAGAGTTATTGTTGGATGATATGTTTGTTCATTTCTCGGTCAATGAAATGTAATGGAATTGCTCTACACAATAAACTGTACAATTTACTGTATTATTGGAATAACTATCATACATGTCACAAGAATATATTAACTGGCTCAATCTGTATTATTATACATGTCACAAGAATATATACGCCCGTGTGTTGCCGGGGCCCACCAAGGGAAGCAAAGAATTGCAACACTGCGCCCTACAAGGCATGTCGTAAGAGGCGACTAAAGTAGGGATCCGCCCGAGTGCTGCCGTGGCCCACAGGGGGGAAAGAATATGCAGCAATGTCTACCTGCCAGGCATGTCGTAAGAGGCGACTAAGGAGGGTTGGGCGTGGGGCTGGCTACCTCACCCTGTAGAAAAAAATAAGCCAAAAAAACTTTAACAAACATGGATAGTACAACAATATGGAATAACTCAACCATCCGAACCAGGGGAAGGTCCCCCAACAGGGGGCAAATGACGTATCACCGGAAAGCCGCAAAGATCCGGGATGCCGATTAGCCTTCTTTCCTGTCGGAAAATAGCCAGAATTGGTTGCTGGAACGTGAGAAGACCGACCGGAAGCATCGCAAGACAGGCATTAACCCGCAGGGAAAGAGGAGTAGGGGAAGGCCTAGGCAGACCTGGAGAAGAGAGCTGGAGGCGGATATAAAGAGGATAGGCAAAACATGGAAAGAATTGGAAGGGATGGCAAGAGAGAGGAAGAGATGGAAGAAGTTTGTTGAAGACCTGTGCTCCGATGGGAGTTGAAAGGTGATGAAGAATATATTAACTGGCTCAATCTGTATCATCATACATGTCCAGAATATATTTACTGCTAATCTGTATCATCATACATGTCCCAAGAATATATTAACTGGCTCAATCTGTATCATCATACATGTCATCATCATCAAGGTGTGTATCCTTTGTAAGACATTGCTCTCTTTGCAGCGCATCTAAAATTCACTCTGTCTCTTGCCAGTTCACCCACTTGTCGATGGTCATATTCATGGTTTCTTTAATATCTTGTAGCCATTTTCTTCTTGGTCTGCCTCTGCGTCCTGGGACCCTGCCCACTAGTATTGTTCTTTTCAGGCCATCGTGACGCTTGATGTGACCAAAGTATCTAATTTTTCTGTATAGTATGTTGTTTATCAGCCAATTCTCTTGAACATTTAGTTCTTTCAGGACATCAGTGTTCTTTCTTTTTCTGTCCATGGTATTCATATGATCTTTCTGTAGCATTTAGTTTCGAAGGACTGGATTTTCGTTCTTAATTTTTGTGTAATAGTCCATGATTCGCAACCATAAGTAGCCACTGGGAAAATGCATGCTCTCAATATTTTTAATTTTAGTATTTTACTGGTGCTTTGCCACATGTTCTTCATTGTATTTAACTTCTTGATTGCTATTGCCAATCTTCTTGAGATCTCTTTGGAGCAGTCACCGTTATTGTTAATTATTGAGCACAGATATTCGTAGCTCTCTACACATTGGAGTTCTTCATTGTTTATTTGGATGTTAGGTGAGCCTTTTGCTTTGTCAGTTGACATGATTTTGTTTTTGTGTATTCAAATATAGATGTTGGTCTTCACTATGTTTCTTGGACGTCATGATTAGGTTTTCCAAACCTTCTTTGCTGGTGGATAATAATACTGTATCGTCTGCGTATCTAAGCTCTGGTATGAATTTACCACCTATAGTGAGAGGGTTGTAATTCACATAGTTGGCATCGTCTTTTACATTCCACATGATGTTCTCCGTATATATGTTGAATAAGTATGGGGACAAAATACATCCCTGTCGTACCCCTTTTGAATCTCGAATCATTCAGTTATTTCACCTATTTTAATGGTTGCCTGTTTAGTAGAGATTCTATGAGTTGTATTATGTGTGTTGGAAAGTGCATGTCTTTCATGATGTTCCACACTTTCTGGTGTTGTATATGGTCGAAAGCCTTGCTATAGTCTATGAAACATGCATGCAGGTCTATATTGTATTCTCTGCATTTCTCGATGTCTCATGCTACAAATATGGTCTCTAGTACAGTACAGTAGCCTACATAACACGATCTTAATATCACGATGTTGCTGACATTGACATCACAATGCTGAATGCATTACTACTAGTATATATGACAAACCTTGAAACCTGATTATTATTTATGTAACAAACCACCGGCACCGCAACCAGGTGATTCTTTTGATTCTACACTGACGGTTACGGGTTCAATTTCATTAAATTTATTTAAGTGGAGGAGCTAACTAACTTACTACAGCTACTATTAATTTAAAACAACTAGTTCCGAGAAGTTTGACTTGGTAAATCGATGACGATATGCAGACGGCAAACATATGCAGATGGCAAACACTTGCCCTCCAACCTCACCAATTTAAGCTAAGAAACGAAAGCCGATGTTTTGCGTTTCGTTTATTTCACACAAACTTTTTAAAAACAGTATGCGAGATCGTGAATTCTGCTGTGAGATCGCTATCATCATCATGTGTCGTGTCCCCATCAAAGGTTGGCTGCTGTGGATTTCCAGCAAATTTAGTTCTTTACAATAATGACACACACCGATACGCTGCTGCATGTCCACTTCTTGATATTGACAATGATATCGTCGTCTTTCACTTGCTCTCTTACCCTCAACTAATGGTGGTGGTGTAAAATAAGTAGTACAGGGTGGAGCGCTTTACAAACTGAATCACAATGACAAAAAATACTAAGTAATAAATGCGCTAATCTACACACTTTAGTGTCACAGTTGTACAGCATGATGTATGTCATTGTTATCATTATCTAGTTACCGCTCGTGTGGTGCCGGGGCCCACAAGGGAAGCAAAGAATAGTACCACTGCAACCTACAATGCGTGTCGTAAGAAGCGACTGATGTAGGCCCTAGGATGCTACCCTAGTAAATAAAAGCAGCGCAGAAATCGGATGTGCTGGCCTACTTGTAGTCGCATAACTGGCACAATGTAAAATCGCTCTTAGGCTCAGATTACATACAAATCACAGTGGTTGACAAGTGGTAGATATGGAGCGTTCGAAGAAGATTATCTAGTTACACACAGTGAACGTTTAACGGTGACTAATGAATGTCTCATCTATTTATAAATCTCCAGACAGTCTTTAGTATCGTTAGACTGTCTGAGTTTGGATAGCACAGCTATGACAGTCTTTGGTAAGGTTAGGTATTATATATGCAAGTGTCTCTGAAAACACTGTAACGTATCGTGTCGACACATGGAAAGACTGCGGCGCACACCGTATCAAAGGTCTAGCGCAGATACATTTACTGGGTAAGGTTGACCAAGCGCAAATCCTAAAGTTGCGTTTTAGTGCCTAACGAAACTTTCCTCCCTGTGACAACCGAGCAAGGTACTGTTGCATTAACAACTAACATCCCCGGAAGAACTGAGGTGGGGATGTTGGCGAGCACAAAATTTCAGTTGCATTGCTAGTTGTCACAAAGTTGGCTTGAGAATGCTGTTGATTATATGCTGTTTAGCCCAGACACTTCAATGACAGCTAAAAACAGATGATCAACAACATTTTCATACCTACTTTGTGTTACCAGAGCCAAACATGAACAATGAGCAAAGTACAGCGGGAAAAAATAACTATAATAACTAACTATAATAACTAACTATAATAACTAACTATAATAACTAACTATAATAATAATAACCCTTATTATATTATAATACTTGGATTCTCCGAAAGGAGTTAATTCTTATTTTTCATGTTTGTTGGCCTACACGCTCTGATATAACCAATAAAAGGTTCGCCTTAGGTTGAAAGGGCGTGCCTCGGCTTAAAGAGGCTTTAATCCCCTACTTAACAAACAAACAACTATAATAACTAACTATAATAACTAACTAATAATAACTATAAACTAACTACATGTGAAATGCGATGCCTGCGAAAAGTTACAAACACCAGAAAAGACCGTCATGAAAATCAGCATTAAAAAAAGCAAGTTGTAACTTAACCTCTTGCTGGAATTACAATGAAAAGTTGTAATTTAACCTCTTGCTTGAATTACAATGAAAGGTTGTAATTTAACCTCTTGCTTGAATTACAAAAGCAAAGTTGTAACTTAACCTCTTGCTGAATTAAATGAAAGGTTAATAACCTCTGCTGAATTACAAAGCAAAGTTGTAACTTAACCTCTTGCTGGAATTACAAAAAGCAAAGTTGTAACTTAACCTCTTGCTTGAGTTACAAAAGCAAAGTTGTAACTTAACCTCTGCTTGAGTTACAAAAGCAAAGTTGTAACTTAACCTCTTGCTGGAATTACAATGAAAAGTTTGTCTCTGTGGCGTAGAGGTTATGTGCTCGTCTCTCGTGCTAAAGGTACCAGGTTCGATTCTTTGTGGAGCCATCTGGATATTTTTCCAGAGATCCCTGATCTCAGTGTAGGTGAGATCGAGTTCCTCCCTGTGATCCATCGAGTATCGGAGACGAACGATAAAACGTAGGTCACATGTTCAATTTGAGCACGTAAAAGAACCCTTGGCAGTTCAAAATCGAGAAGAGCAGGCTGGAAAGCCGCTGCCCGGGTAAAATTCATTAGAAAAGTTTAAAAAATAAAATTTCAACAATAATATTTTCATCATCTTCAAATTAATCAACCTCTGGTGCTACGGGGTTCGTGCACTGCAGCTGAGATCTTCCTGTGTAAGAAAGGGTTCGGAGCACACATGGTTACTCTCCAAAGTGCAATGATGATTGTCCTATCAATCAATGAATCAATCAAACATTGAGAAACAAAAAGTGAAGTGGTTCGACCACTTAAATAATGCAACGAAACTGCGCAGTATTTATTCTTCTACAACAGAACATCGGGACAGAAGGCCGAGAGGAAGACCACGAAAATATGGTTAGATGGCATAGCAGAATCCTGTCAAAAAAGCAACAATAATTGTCACTCAAGCCACTAAACCAGCGCAAGACAAAAAAGAAAATCTCGACACTGGGCAACAACCCGGGAAACAATGTGGAGAGAAAAGAAGAAGAAGAAGAAGAAGAAGAAGAAGAAAGAAGCTGTTACAATCTGCACAGGCACTTGACTTTCAATTCTTTGTAATATAATGTAGTACTTCTCTATTGTTAGCATTTGTTAATAGAAGAAGGGAATACACTCTATATGAGAGAAACTTTTGGTTATTGGTTATTGGTTACTAAACTGACGTCATTGCACTCCGGGCAGACTCAGTCTCCCCAACAGATATCGAAGAGTATGCATACTGATGGTGCCTGTGGCTCGCTGATTAAACACACCTCTCACTCTGCCTCTCAGGCATCCAGTTCGACTTGAACAACGGGTAACTCCAAACTGCCTAAATCGCTTGATCGATTCAACATCGATTTTAGTATCCTCATCCAACAGACAGTCGCGAAGAGACCGAAGAATATCCCCTTATCCATCTTCAACTCCCCAACAATCGATGCTGTTGATGCAAGCCTGTCCGCTCTCTCATTACCGTAAACACCTGCATGCCCAGGACAGTATATCCACGTAAGCCGCTGGAGGTTAGAAACTTCTATAGACGACATCCACTCATACCGAAACCTGCCCTTCTGGATCTTGTGAAGCATCGACTGAGAGTCAGATACAACAACTGCCCCAGTAAATGAAGTCCCAGAAATCCAATGGAGGGCAGCAGTAACGGCCTCAACCTCCATCCTCATACTAGAAGTAGTTGTCCTGTATGCCCCACTTCGCTCTGCAACAACCCTACCATGCGCATTAGCCAAGAAACCCCAGCCGGATTTCTCACCACGTTGAACCGACCCATCGGTATATACAACAACATCATCATCCCTTGCATTATCTTCTATCAGCTGCTTAACTGCGAGATCAGTCTTCATGTTGCCCCAATCTCTACATTCTCTTCCAAGAGTAATGATAACGTTGAGATAGTTCATCATGCTACCATCTGTTCGGATCCATTCTTCCCCCTTTGGCAGGGTCGCAACCGTAGTCACCTGGCCAATTGTTCTCTCAGCCTGGGCCATCCACGACAAGCCACGCTTGATTCTCGTGCCCTTAACATCATTAGTGTTCTTGTGTAGTGGATGTCTCTTATCCGAAGTAACCCGCATATACGCCTTGGTTTGGGCGATTGCATGACGGGAGAGTAGTGACAGAAGGCCAAGCATATATCTCATCTTCACAATGGGGGTATCTCTAGTGCAGCCCAGAACTATACGCATACCTTCATTCTGAACCCGTTCGAGTCGTTCACATTGTGATCTTGATATCGTAAGAATTCCGAGTCCGTAATCTACCACTGACATTACCAGTCGATCGAACAAAATGGCAAGTAGTCTCTGCTCATGGTGTGCGGCCACCATAACTTTGAGAGCCGCAAGACCACGCTTGCACCGTTGTATCGTCTGTTCAATATGGTGTTTGAAAGATAGACTACGATCAAAGGTTATTCCAAGATAGCGCAACCTGTCTCTGCGCTCGATGGTATGTTCATCAAAGATTACACAGGGTAGGTCAGCCTTGACGATGTGATTGTTCAACGAGCACCACAACATACACGCTTTTTCAGGATTCACCTGAGAGCAAGACTCTCTACACCAACCCAGAGCCGGATTAGCCTAGTAGCAGAAGTAGCAAATGCTACGGGCCCGCGCTTCTAGGGGGCCCCGCGCCTATGTGAAAGATGAAAATGGAAAAAATAAACAGATGTTATATCAAAAACACGCAAGCTGTCTGAATTTTTAAATGTCGTGTGTGATGGTGCTGAATCCAACGAAATCGAAGCAGAAAATACAGAAGACGTGTCCTACTGTGTAGTAGATGAAAGCAGTGCTATAGAAGAATCATCATTACCAATATTACCATTAAGATCAGCAACTCTTCACGATTTAGCCACATTTTTCACAAGACAAACTGAAATCGAATGTACAACAAGTCCTCCCAATTTAGCCATATCATCTTCAAGCCAAAGAGAGGCAGAAAGCACAGCACATGCTTCTAATGTAGCAACATCATCTACAAGCCAAAAACACAACGAAAGTAAAATGTACTCCAACGATATTGGTGAATGGCCAAACAACTTCAAACAATCCACGATTTTGTCGAAAGTCGTTTTTCACATACACACATACACCAACAAACAAAACTCACGTGAAAGATTGGTTGTGTTATACAGAAACTAAAGGACAACTGTTCTGTTTTGTTTGAAAAGTTATTGATTTAGGCTGTACCATAGAGTGACTGGTGTATTTGGAATACTCCGGCAGTTAAAATCTATTACAGAGGAAGAGATCTTGAAAAGAACTCCAAATATTGTCAGCTCTTACCAAGAGGATTTGGAAGAAAGCCTAGGCGACGAACTTATGCAGTTCACTGAACTTCTTAAAACTAATGTAGCTGCTGCTATTTGCAACGAAAAGCATGAGGCTCTAGAACTGCAATTTTATAAACTTATAATGGAAAATTTATTAGAGTCGTGTTTCCCAAATGTAGAAATAGTTTTACGAATTTACTTGTTTTTAATTATTACTAACTGCAGCGGAGAACGTTCTTTTCAACATTAAAGTGTATAAAAAGTGAGTTAAGAAACATGATGGGACAAGATCGTCTAAATAACCTCACCTTAATGAACATTGAAAGTAATTTACTTAGAGAAATTGATTTGTCTAGTATTATCTTTAAATTTGCTCACATTAAATCAAGAAAAGTTTGTTTGTAAAAGTTGTGTTTTATTTTATTATCATACAAAACCTAGGGCCCGCGCTAAAATTTGCTACGGGCCCCGCGCTAGCCTAATCCGGCACTGCACCAACCCGAGATGGTACGCAATGTTTTCTGAATGTCGTCAACCATCTCTCGTCTATCTGACCCAGTCCTATATATTAAGAGATCATCTGCAAATGTCAATGTCCGACCCAATCCGGTTGGCTGAATTTAGCTACATTTGCTGTGTAAATATTAAACAACACGGGTGATAGAGGAGAACCCTGGGGTAATCCCGGCATATACGTGCAGGATCCGATGTCCATGTTCCTAAACGGAGTGCAACGGTTCTCTCCATTAAAGAAGCAGCTATCCAGTTCACCAGCCAATGATTAACTTCACATTTAATCAAAGAGCGCACCATTATTGAAAAATTCACCTTGTTATAAGCGAGATAAACTAAATATAGCAAGCGTGTTTGTTATATATTTATTAATATAGAAATAAAATACACTCTATATGAGAGAAACTATAGCAAGCGTGTTTGTTATATATGTATTAATATAGAAATAAAATACACTCTATATGGAGAAACTATAGCAAGCGTGTTTGTTATATGTATTAATATAGAAATAAATACACTCTCTATTGAGAGAAACTATAGCAAGCGTGTTTGTTATATATGTATTAATATAGAAATAAAATACACTCTATATGAGGGAAACTATAGCAAGCGTGTTTGTTATATATTTATTAATATAGAAATAACTTCTTTCTTTAAAGCAGTTCAGTTCTACGAGCCAATGATTTAATCCTTTTAATGTGATATGTATTGAAATCTTTGCAAGAAGTATACTAATTGCACATTGGTTTGTATTCTAAATGCATAGAATTTACACGTTATAGGACAACGTGCATCCGATTTCATCCAGACCTCTCATCGCCTCTACACTCTTGGAGAGTAACAGTGGTTCTATTCTGTTAACCATCTCTATAATTCTGGGAACTATCTGGATATATTATAAATAGAAATAATGATGATAGTGGGAATATAGAATTTGTGTGTGTATCACGTATAAAGTATATTTGTGCAACTATGTAATATCCTTTCCAATATGTTCTATCTAACGACCAATCATAATCACTCTATATGTGAACTTTACATTTATCAAGACTTCATCTTTGATTTTTGTTAGATAGATTTTAATTTGGTATTATTTATTTCTCGTGTATCCTTGCTTTGAAGTAAAGGCTTTTGTCTAAAAGTTTCCCGTACATGGAAATTATTAATTTTGATTTTAGTAGAACTACAGTAATTTGTTTTTAGTTCAATATTTGAATACATAATTTTAACTAGCAAGTCTTCTTTATATGAGTGTTATCACTCATTCTACATAGTTTATAGGACTATAGCAGTCTGTCCTTGTTACTATTCTCTTGTTTTACTGCAGTCTTCTTATGACGTAGTGTTTACATTGCTACATAGTTTTACTGCAGTCTTCCTTAGTGTATGTATATGCTACATAGTTTTACTGCATTCTTTCTATATCAGTGTTTCACCATTGTTACATGTTTACTGAGTCTTCCTTTAATCAGTGTTCACCATTGTACATAGTTTTACTGAGTCTTCCTTTGTGTTCACCATTGTTACATAGTTTTACTGAGTCTTCTATAATCAGTGTTTCATCATTGTTACATAGTTTTACTGTAGTCTTACCTTATATCAAGTGTTTCACCATTGCTACATAGTTTTACTGTATCTTCTCATATCAAGTGTTCTACCATTGTTACATAGTTTTACTGTAGTCTTCCTTTATCAAGTGTTTCACCATTGCTAATAGTTTTACTGTAGTCTTCCTTGTATCGAGTGTTTCCCATTTGTAATCCAAGGTTAGTTTTGTATTTGTAGTCTTCTTTTATCAGTGTTTCACCATTGCTACATAGTTTTACTGTAGTCTTTCTTTATATCGAGTGTTTCACCATTGCTACATAGTTTTACTGTCAGTCTTCTTATATCGAGTGTTTCACCATTGTTACATAGTTTTACTGTAGTCTTCCTAATCAGTGTTTCACCATTGCTACATAGTTTTACTGCAGTCTTTCTTATATCAGTGTTTCACATTGTACATAGTTTTACTGAGTCTTCCTTGTGTTTCACCATTGCTACATAGTTTTACTGAGTCTTCTCTTATATCGAGTGTTTCACCATTGTTACATAGTTTTACTGAGTCTTCCTTGTGTCACCATTGCTACATAGTTTTACTGAGTCTTCTCTTATATCAGAGTGTTTCTACCATTACTACATAGTTTTACTGTAGTCTTATCTTATATCGAGTGTTTCACCATTGTTACATAGTTTTACTGTAGTCTTATCTTATATCAAGTGTTTCACCATTGTTACATAGTTTTACTGTAGTCTTATCTTATATCGAGTGTTTCATCATTGCTACATAGTTTTACTGTAGTCTTATCTTATATCGAGTGTTTCACCATTGTTACATAGTTTTACTGTAGTCTTCTCTTATATCAAGTGTTTCACTCATTGCTACATAGTTTTACTGTAGTCTTCTTATATCAGTGTTTCACCATTGCTACATAGTTTTACTGTAGTCTTCTCTTATATCGAGTGTTTCACCATTGTTACATAGTTTTACTGTAGTCTTCCTTATATCGAGTGTTTCACCATTGTACATAGTTTTACTGTAGTCTTCTCTATATCAGTGTTTCACATTGTTACATAGTTTTACTGTAGTCTTCTCTTATATCGAGTGTTTCACCATTGCTACATAGTTTTACTGTAGTCTTGTCTTATATCAAGTGTTTCATCATTGTTACATAGTTTTACTGTAGTCTTCTTATATCAGTGTTTCACCATTGTTACATAGTTTTACTGTAGTCTTCTCTTATATCAAGTGTTTCATCATTGTTACATAGTTTTACTGTAGTCTTCTCTTATATCAAGTGTTTCACCATTGCTACATAGTTTTACTGTAGTCTTCTTATATCAGTGTTTCATCATTGTTACATAGTTTTACTGTAGTCTTCTCTTATATCAGAGTGTTTCACCATTGTACATAGTTTTACTGTAGTCTTCTTATATCAGTGTTTCATCATTGTTACATAGTTTTACTGAGTCTTCTTATATCAGTGTTTCACCATTGTTACATAGTTTTACTGCAGTCTTCTCTTATATCAGTGTTTCATCCATTGTTACATAGTTTTACTGCAGTCTTCTTATATCAGTGTTTCACCATTGTTACATAGTTTTACTGTAGTCTTCTCTTATATCGAGTGTTTCACATTGTTACATAGTTTTACTGTAGTCTTATCTTATATCGAGTGTTTCATCATTGTTACATAGTTTTACTGAGTCTTCTTATATCAGTGTTTCACCATTGTTACATAGTTTTACTGCAGTCTTTCCTTATATCGAGTGTTTCACCATTGTTACATAGTTTTACTGTAGTCTTGTCTTATATCAAGTGTTTCATCATTGTTACATAGTTTTACTGTAGTCTTCTCTTATATCAAGTGTTTCACATTGTTACATAGTTTTACTGAGTCTTCTTATATCAGAGTGTTTCATCATTGTTACATAGTTTTACTGTAGTCTTCTCTTATATCCAGTGTTTCACCATTGTTACATAGTTTTACTGTAGTCTTCCTTATATCAGTGTTTCACCATTGTTACATAGTTTTACTGAGTCTTCTTATATCGAGTGTTTCACCATTGTTACATAGTTTTACTGTAGTCTTCCTTATATCAGTGTTTCACCATTGTTACATAGTTTTACTGCAGTCTTCTTTAATATCAAGTGTTTCACCATTGTTACATAGTTTTATTGCAGTCTTCTCTTATATCGAGTGTTTCACCATTGTTACATAGTTTTACTGAGTCTTCTTATATCGAGTGTTTCACCATTGTTACATAGTTTTACTGTAGTCTTATCTTATATCGAGTGTTTCACCATTGTTACATAGTTTTACTGTAGTCTTCTTATATCAGTGTTTCACCATTGTTACATAGTTTTACTGCAGTCTTCTTATATCAGTGTTTCACCATTGTTACATAGTTTTACTGCAGTCTTTCCTTATATCGAGTGTTTCACCATTGTTACATAGTTTTACTGCAGTCTTATCTTATATCAAGTGTTTCACCATTGTTACATAGTTTTACTGTAGTCTTCTCTATATCAAGTGTTTCACATTGTTACATAGTTTTACTGCAGTCTTCTCTTATATCAAGTGTTTCATCATTGTTACATAGTTTTACTGAGTCTTCCTTTCAGTGTTCACATTGTTACATAGTTTTACTGCAGTCTTCCTATATCGTGTTTCACCATTGTTACATAGTTTTACTGCAGTCTTTCCTTATATCGAGTGTTTCACCATTGTTACATAGTTTTACTGCAGTCTTACCTTATATCAAGTGTTTCACCATTGTTACATAGTTTTACTGTAGTCTTCTCTTATATCAAGTGTTTCACATTGTTACATAGTTTTACTGCAGTCTTGTCTTATATCAAGTGTTTCATCATTGTTACATAGTTTTACTGTAGTCTTATCTTATATCAAGTGTTTCACCATTGTTACATAGTTTTACTGAGTCTTCTTATATCAAGTGTTTCATCATTGCTACATAGTTTTACTGCAGTCTTGTCTTATATCAAGTGTTTCATCATTGTTACATAGTTTTACTGTAGTCTTCTCTTATATCAGTGTTTCATCATTGTTACATAGTTTTACTGTCAGTCTTCTTTATATCGAGTGTTTCATCATTGTTACATAGTTTTACTGAGTCTTCTCTTATATCGAGTGTTTCACCATTGTTACATAGTTTTACTGCAGTCTTCTCTTATATCAAGTGTTTCATCATTGTTACATAGTTTTACTGCAGTCTTCTTATATCAGTGTTTCACCATTGTTACATAGTTTTACTGTAGTCTTCTCTTATATCAAGTGTTTCACCATTGTTACATAGTTTTACTGCAGTCTTCTCTTATATCAAGTGTTTCACCATTGTTACATAGTTTTACTGCAGTCTTCTCTTATATCAAGTGTTTCATCATTGTTACATAGTTTTACTGTAGTCTTCCTTTATATCAAGTGTTTCACCATTGTTACATAGTTTTACTGCAGTCTTCTCTTATATCAAGTGTTTCACCATTGTTACATAGTTTTACTGTAGTCTTCTTATATCAGTGTTTCACTCATTGTTACATAGTTTTACTGCAGTCTTTCCTTATATCGAGTGTTTCACCATTGCTACATAGTTTTACTGCAGTCTTCTTATATCAGTGTTTCACATTGCTTACATAGTTTTACTGCAGTCTTTCCTTATATCGAGTGTTTCACCATTGCTACATAGTTTTACTGCAGTCTTCTTATATCAGTGTTTCACCATTGCTACATAGTTTTACTGCAGTCTTGTCTTATATCAAGTGTTTCATCATTGCTACATAGTTTTACTGTAGTCTTCTCTTATATCGAGTGTTTCACATTGTTACATAGTTTTACTGTAGTCTTCTCTTATATCAAGTGTTTCGCCATTGTTACATAGTTTTACTGCAGTCTTCCTTATATCAGTGTTTCATCATTGTTACATAGTTTTACTGCAGTCTTCCTTATATCTAAGTGTTTCACCATTGCTACATAGTTTTACTGCAGTCTTGTCTTATATCAAGTGTTTCATCATTGTTACATAGTTTTACTGCAGTCTTCTTATATCGAGTGTTTCACCATTGTACATAGTTTTACTGCAGTCTTCTTATATCAGTGTTTCATCATTGCTACATAGTTTTACTGTAGTCTTCTCTATATCAGTGTTTCACATTGTTACATAGTTTTACTGCAGTCTTCCTTATATCAGTGTTTCATCATTGTTCATAGTTTTACTGAGTCTTCTATATCAGTGTTTCATCATTGTTACATAGTTTTACTGCAGTCTTCTCTTATATCAAGTGTTTCGCCATTGTTACATAGTTTTACTGCAGTCTTCCTTATATCAGTGTTTCATCATGTTTTACTGAGTCTTCTACTTCGAGTTTCATCTTTTATATAGTTTACGTGTCTTGTCACCATTGTTACATAGTTTTACTGCAGTCTTCTCTTATATCAAGTGTTTCATCATTGTTACATAGTTTTACTGCAGTCTTCTCTTATATCGAGTGTTTCACCATTGCTACATAGTTTTACTGTAGTCTTCTCTTATATCAAGTGTTTCTCCATTGTTACATAGTTTTACTGCAGTCTTCCCTTATATCAAGTGTTTCACCATTGTTACATAGTTTTACTGCAGTCTTACCTTATATCAAGTGTTTCATCATTGTTACATAGTTTTACTGTAGTCTTACCTTATATCAAGTGTTTCACCATTGTTACATAGTTTTACTGCAGTCTTCCCTTGTGTCACCATTGTTACATAGTTTTACTGCAGTCTTCTCTTATATCAAGTGTTTCACCATTGTTACATAGTTTTACTGCAGTCTTCCTTTTCACCTTAGTTACATAGTTTTACTGAGTCTTCCTTATATCAAGTGTTTCACCATTGTTACATAGTTTTACTTAGTCTTCCTTATATCAAGTGTTTCATCATTGTACATAGTTTTACTGTAGTCTTCCTTATATCAAGTGTTTCGCCATTGTTACATAGTTTTACTGCAGTCTTCCTTATATCAGTGTTTCATCATTGTTACATAGTTTTACTGAGTCTTCTTTATATCAAGTGTTTCACCATTGTTACATAGTTTACTGTAGTCTTCCCTTATATCAAGTGTTTCATCATTGTTACATAGTTTTACTGTAGTCTTCTCTTATATCAAGTGTTTCACCATTGCTACATAGTTTTACTGTAGTCTTCTTATATCAGTGTTTCACATTGTTACATAGTTTTACTGTAGTCTTCTTATATCAGTGTTTCACCATTGTTACATAGTTTTACTGCAGTCTTCTCTTATATCAAGTGTTTCATCATTGTTACATAGTTTTACTGTAGTCTTATCTTATATCGAGTGTTTCATCATTGTTACATAGTTTTACTGGAGTCTTCTCTTATATCGAGTGTTTCACCATTGCTACATAGTTTTACTGTAGTCTTCTTATATCAAGTGTTTCATCATTGCTTACATAGTTTTACTGAGTCTTCTTATATCAAGTGTTTCACCATTGCTACATAGTTTTACTGCAGTCTTCTTATATCAAGTGTTTCATCATTGTTACATAGTTTACTGAGTCTTCTTATATCAGTGTTTCACATTGTTACATAGTTTTACTGAGTCTTCCTTATATCAAGTGTTTCACATTGTTACATAGTTTTACTGCAGTCTTCTCTATATCAAGTGTTTCACATTGTTACATAGTTTTACTGCAGTCTTTCTTTATATCGAGTGTTTCACCATTGCTACATAGTTTTACTGTAGTCTTCCCTTATATCGAGTGTTTCACCATTGTTACATAGTTTACTGCAGTCTTCTTATATCAGTGTTTCATCATTGTTACATAGTTTTACTGTAGTCTTCTCTTATATCAAGTGTTTCATCATTGTTACATAGTTTTACTGCAGTCTTCTCTTATATCAAGTGTTTCACCATTGTTACATAGTTTTACTGTAGTCTTACCTTATATCAAGTGTTTCACCATTGTTACATAGTTTTACTGCTAGTCTTCTTATATCGAGTGTTTCACCATTGTTACATAGTTTTACTGCAGTCTTCTCTTATATCAAGTGTTTCATCATTGTTACATAGTTTTACTGTAGTCTTCTTATATCGAGTGTTTCACCATTGTACATAGTTTTACTGCGTCTTCTTATATCAGTGTTTCACATTGTACATAGTTTTACTGAGTCTTCTTATATCGAGTGTTTCACCATTGTTACATAGTTTTACTGCAGTCTTCTCTTATATCCAGTGTTTCACCATTGTTACATAGTTTTACTGTAGTCTTCTCTTATATCGAGTGTTTCACCATTGTTACATAGTTTTACTGTAGTCTTCTCTTATATCGAGTGTTTCACCATTGTTACATAGTTTTACTGCAGTCTTATCTTATATCGAGTGTTTCATCATTGTTACATAGTTTTACTGTAGTCTTCTCTTATATCGAGTGTTTCACCATTGTTACATAGTTTTACTGTAGTCTTATCTTATATCGAGTGTTTCATCATTGTTACATAGTTTTACTGCAGTCTTCTCTTATATCAAGTGTTTCACCATTTTACATAGTTTTACGTTCTACTTATATCGAGTGTTTCACCTGTTCATGTTTCTGCATCTTCCTTAAGTTTTCACCATTGTTACATAGTTTTACTGCAGTCTTCCTTATATCAGTGTTTCACCATTGTTACATAGTTTTACTGCAGTCTCTCTTATATCGAGTGTTTCACCATTGTTACATAGTTTTACTGCAGTCTTACCTTATATCAAGTGTTTCATCATTGTTACATAGTTTTACTGAGTCTTCCTTATATCGAGTGTTTCATCATTGTTACATAGTTTTACTGCAGTCTTCTCTTATATCAAGTGTTTCACCATTGTTACATAGTTTTACTGCAGTCTTACCTTATATCAAGTGTTTCATCATTGCTACATAGTTTTACTGCAGTCTTCCTTTAATCGTAGTGTTTCACTCATTGCTTATCAAGTTTTCACTTGTCAGTCTTCTCTTATATCAAGTGTTTCACCATTGTTACATAGTTTTACTGCAGTCTTTCCTTATATCGAGTGTTTCACCATTGCTACATAGTTTTACTGCAGTCTTCTCTTATATCAAGTGTTTCACCATTGTTACATAGTTTTACTGCAGTCTTTCTTTATATCGAGTGTTTCACCATTGCTACATAGTTTTACTGCAGTCTTCTCTTATATCGAGTGTTTCATCATTGTTACATAGTTTTACTGCAGTCTTCCCTTATATCGAGTGTTTCACCATTGCTACATTGTTTTACTGCAGTCTTCTCTATATCGAGTGTTTTATCATTGTTACATAGTTTTACTGAGTCTTCCTTATATCGGTGTTTCACATTGCTACATTGTTTTACTGAGTCTTCCTTATATCGAGTGTTTCACATTGTTACATAGTTTTACTCGTAGTCTTCCTTATATCGAGTGTTTCACATTGTTACATAGTTTTACTGTAGTCTTCTCTTATATCGAGTGTTTCATCATTGTTACATAGTTTTACTGTAGTCTTACCTTATATCGAGTGTTTCACATTGTTACATAGTTTTACTGCAGTCTTCCCTTATATCGAGTGTTTCACATTGCTACATAGTTTTACTACAGTCTTCCTTATATCGAGTGTTTCATCATTGCTACATAGTTTTACTGCAGTCTTCTTATATCAAGTGTTTCACATTGTACATAGTTTTACTGCAGTCTTCTTATATCAGTGTTTCACATCATGCTAGTTACGATTTCGTTTTACCTGCAGTCTTCTTATCTTATATCGAGTGTTTCACCATTGTTACATAGTTTTACTGTAGTCTTTCCTTATATCGAGTGTTTCACCATTGTTACATAGTTTTACTGTAGTCTTATCTTATATCGAGTGTTTCATCATTGCTACATAGTTTTACTGTAGTCTTCTCTTATATCGAGTGTTTCACTATTGCTACATAGTTTTACTGTAGTCTTCTCTTATATCGAGTGTTTCATCATTGGTACATAGTTTTACTGTAGTCTTCTCTTATATCGAGTGTTTCACCATTGGTACATAGTTTTACTGTAGTCTTCTCTTATATCGAGTGTTTCACTATTGCTACATAGTTTTACTGTAGTCTTCTCTTATATCGAGTGTTTCATCATTGTTACATAGTTTTACTGCAGTCTTCCTTTGTGTCACCATTGTTACATTGTTTTACTGCAGTCTTCTCTTATATCGAGTGTTTCATCATTGTTACATAGTTTTACTGTAGTCTTACCTTATATCGAGTGTTTCACCATTGTTACATAGTTTTACTGTAGTCTTATCTTATATCGAGTGTTTCATCATTGTTACATAGTTTTACTGTAGTCTTCTCTTATATCGAGTGTTTCATCATTGCTACATAGTTTTACTGTAGTCTTCTTATATCGAGTGTTTCACTCATTGTTACATAGTTTTACTGAGTCTTCTTATATCGAGTGTTTCAACATTGTTACATAGTTTTACTGCAGTCTTTCCTTATATCGAGTGTTTCATCATTGTTACATAGTTTTACTGTAGTCTTGTCTTATATCGAGTGTTTCACATTGTTACATAGTTTTACTGCAGTCTTCTCTATATCGAGTGTTTCACCATTGTTACATAGTTTTACTGCAGTCTTCTCTTATATCGAGTGTTTCACATTGTTACATAGTTTTACTGTAGTCTTATCTTATATCAAGTGTTTCACCATTGTTACATAGTTTTACTGTAGTCTTATCTTATATCGAGTGTTTCATCATTGTTACATAGTTTTACTGCAGTCTTCTCTTATATCAAGTGTTTCACCATTGTTACATAGTTTTACTGTAGTCTTATCTTATATCGAGTGTTTCATCATTGTTACATAGTTTTACTGCAGTCTTATCTTATATCAAGTGTTTCACCATTGTTACATAGTTTTACTGCAGTCTTCTTATATCAAGTGTTTCACTCATTGTTACATAGTTTTACTGTAGTCTTCCTTATATCGAAGTGTTTCACATTGTTACATAGTTTTACTGAGTCTTCTTATATCGAGTGTTTCACCATTGTTACATAGTTTTACTGTAGTCTTACCTTATATCAAGTGTTTCATCATTGTTACATAGTTTTACTGTAGTCTTACCTTATATCAAGTGTTTCATCATTGTTACATAGTTTTACTGTAGTCTTCTTATATCAAGTGTTTCTCATTGTTACATAGTTTTACTGCAGTCTTCTCTTATATCAAGTGTTTCACCATTGTTACATAGTTTTACTGTAGTCTTCCCTTATATCAAGTGTTTCATCATTGTTACATAGTTTTACTGCAGTCTTCTCTTATATCAAGTGTTTCATCATTGTTACATAGTTTTACTGAGTCTTCTCTATATCAGTGTTTCACCATTGTTACATAGTTTTACTGTAGTCTTTCCTTATATCGAGTGTTTCACCATTGTTACATAGTTTTACTGTAGTCTTACCTTATATCAAGTGTTTCATCATTGTTACATAGTTTTACTGTAGTCTTACCTTATATCAAGTGTTTCACCATTGTTACATAGTTTTACTGCAGTCTTTCTTATATCGAGTGTTTCCTCATTGTTACATAGTTTTACTGCAGTCTTCTCTTATATCAAGTGTTTCACCATTGTTACATAGTTTTACTGTAGTCTTATCTTATATCGAGTGTTTCATCATTGTTACATAGTTTTACTGCAGTCTTCTCTTATATCAAGTGTTTCATCATTGTTACATAGTTTTACTGCAGTCTTACCTTATATCAAGTGTTTCATCATTGTTACATAGTTTTACTGCAGTCTTCCCTTATATCAAGTGTTTCACCATTGTTACATAGTTTTACTGCTAGTCTTCCTTATATCAAGTGTTTCATCATTGTTACATAGTTTTACTGTAGTCTTCTCTTATATCAAGTGTTTCACCATTGTTACATAGTTTTACTGTAGTCTTACCTTATATCAAGTGTTTCACCATTGTTACATAGTTTTACTGTAGTCTTCCCTTATATTGAGTGTTTCACCATTGTTACATAGTTTTACTGTAGTCTTCCTTAATATCGATAATGGTATATTTACATATATATATATTTGACTGTTATTTAACTATATTTGACTATGTTATATTAGCTATATTTGACTATGTTATATTATCTATATTTGACTATGTTATATTATCTATATTTGACTATGTTATATTAGCTATATTTGACTATGTTATATTATCTATATTTGACTATGTTATATTAGCTATATTTGACTTTAATTAGCATATGATTAGATTGGCTATATTTGACTGTTATATTAGCTATATTTGACTATGTTATATTGGCTATATTTGACTATGTTATATTATCTATATTTGACTATGTTATATTAGCTATATTTGACTATGTTATATTGGCTATGTTATATCTGGGAAGTCAACAACCTGACTCGTACATTACTTGGCTCAAAACACACACTAAAATTGGATTTTGGAATGTGAGAACGATGGCCACGACTACAAAATCAGCCCAAATTGCAGAAGAAATTAAGAGATACGAGCTGGACATACTGGGGTTAAGTGAGGTGAGATGGCCTGGAACAGATAGAAGAGTAGTTAGTGGATTAACTTTCATATATTCAGGAAAGAAGATGGTAAGATTTTGAAAGAGTGGTATAATGATGACACCTAGAGTAGCAAAGAGCATGTTAGAATGGGAACCCATCTCGAGTCGGATAATTAGAGCCCGCTTCAGTACCAGGCATGCCAATATGACAATACTGCAGTGTTATGCACCAACAAATGAGGCTGACGATGATAAGAAGACACATTTTATGAGCAACTACAAGATCAAATTAACAAGACCCAAAAACATGACCTGTTAGTAGTAATGGGGACTTTAATGCCAAGGTTGGAAGTGATAATGTAGGGTAGAGAGAGCTATAGGAAAACAAGGAATAAACACAATGAATAAGAATGGAGAAAGACTGGCGGAGTTATTATGCTGTCAAACTTAGTAATTGGAGGTACCATCTTTGCACATAGGAAATTCATAAACTTACTTGGCACTCACCAGATGGAGTGACCAGGAATCAGATTGACCATATGTGCATAAATACACAATTTAGAACATCATTGCTGGATGTCCGTGCATACAGAGGGGCAGATGTAGGAAGTGATCATAATTTATGCATAGGTAAATTGAAACTGAAATTGAAAATTCACCATACTAAAAAGAACAACTGCGAATAGACAGTCAAAGACTACAAAATAATGAGGTAAAGAGGAATATCAGCTCGAACTTAAGAATAGGTTCGAGTTACTCAATGGTGAAAATGAACAGAACATTGAAGACAAATAGACTAAGATAAAGGACACGCTATTGGGGGCAGCAAATAGTAGCACAGGATTAAAGACAAAAGGCAGAAAACCCTGGATAAGCGATGACACCTGGAAATGTATTCAGGAAAGAAGAAAGATGAAACTAGTAATATTTAATACTAAGGATGCAACAGATGAAATCCAAGCTAAAGAGGAATATAGACTAAAAGACAAGGAAGTGAAAAGAGCGGCTAGAAGAGATAAAGAGCATATGTCAATCGACTGGCTGAAGAAGGGGAAAAGGCAGCTAAGACTTGAAACAGTAAAATGCTATACAACACACTAAAACAACTTACTGGAACTTTTGTTTCAAAGGGTGGCCCAATCAAGAGTAAAGATGGTAAAGTTCTAACATCAGATACCGAGCAGAAGAAAGATGGGCAGAACATTTTGAAGAAATATTAAATAGACCTGATCCACCAGTACTACTCAAGTTTGACGAAGAGGCAACAAACAGCTCCCTACCAATTAACGAAGAAATGATAAGTGTGCTGAGGTCAGAGGCAATCAATTCCTTGATAAACAATAAGGCAGCAGGTGATGACAACATTACTGCAGAAATGCTCAAAGCGGCTGATGATACAACTATTAGCCAGGTGCAAGAACTATTTAAAAAGTAGGGAAGAAGAAACTGTCCCAGATCAATGGAAGAAGGGAATAATTGTTAAGATCCCCAAAAGGTGATCTCAAAGATTGCAACAACTGGAGAGGATCACCCTATTATCAGTAATGACCAAGACTTTCTGCAAATCATTCTTAATAGAATCAAAGGAGCAGTAGACACAATCCTGAGAGAAGAACAAGATGGTTTTAGACCTGGGAGAAGCTGCTTAGATCAAATAATTACCCTACGACTAATTTTGGAGGAACATATTGAGAAGCAACAACCACTCATACTAAATTTCATCGATTTTAAAAAGCCTTTGATAGTCTAACATAATCTTCTGTGGAATATTCTGAGATGCTATGGAATACCAGACAAAATAATAAACATTATAAAGAGCCTCTATGATGGTTCACAGTGTGCATTCGCACTGATGGTGGACACAGCGACTGGTTTATGGTTGAAACCGGAGTAAAGCAAGGCTGTATTCTATCTCCGCTATTGTTTGGAGTGGTCATTGACTGGGTGATGCGAAAATGTTGCAGAGGCGAAACTGGCATCGATTGGGTAGAAAATAGTCAACTAGAAGATTTAGATTTTGCAGATGATATTGCCTTGTTAAGTAGAAACAACCAAGATATGCAAAGAAAAACAGACAACTTGTCATCTATAGCATCAAAAGTTGGACTGCAGATAAGCTATGAAAAACAAATATAATGAAGACACCTATGGCAAGTAATGCAGATATCATCCTGGAATCTAATATGATAAAAATAACAGAGCAGTTCACCTATTTGGGTAGCAATTTTGATTGCACAAGAAATGTTAAAAAGAAATTATGATACGAATTGGCAAAGCAACATCAGCTTTTAAAAGTCTAAATAAAATATGGAACTGCAAGTTATATAGTATTAAAACTAAATTACGAATTTTCAATTCAAATGTTGTATCATCCTAACATATGCCAGCAGAGTTGGAAAATGACTAAAGATATAGAAAGCAAGTTGAATGCATTTGAAAATAGATGTCTGCGAAAAATAATGAATATAAAATGGAACGAATTCAGGAGAAGTGATGAAATCAGAGACATGTCTGGTCAACCACTAGTGACAACTGTTATAAGAAAGAGAAGATGGAGATATGTTGGACACACCTTGAGGAGAAATGATCAACGAATATCAGGCATTGAAGTGGGATGCAAAGGGTTCCAGAAAGAGAGGTCGACCTAAGGAGACCCTGAAATGAACTTTGCTGAGAGAGGCAGAAATATCGGTCTCAGTTCCATGGAGAATTGAGCAGTTGCCCAGGATAGAGCGGTATGGAGAAATTACTTGCAGGCCCTATGTAACGTATAACGGTACGAGAGAATTATTATTATTATTATTATTATATTGGCTATATTTGACTATGTTATATTGGCTATATTTGACTATGTTATATTAGCTATATTTGACTACGTTATATTAGCTATATTTGACTATGTTATATTAGCTATATTTGACTATGTTATATTAGCTATATTTGACTACGTTATATTAGCTATATTTGACTATGTTATATTAGCTATATTTGACTACGTTATATTAGCTATATTTGACTACAGTTATACTAGCTATATTGTGTGAGTTTGATGTTAAATAAAGGAGAGAGAGACAATTATAAATGAAGAATTTAGAAGTGTGTACGTATCTTCTTTTTCTTCGAAAGCTCCATATCGACTACTTGTTAATAGCTCTGTGTGTGATCTGTGATCTGAGCCTAAGAGTTGTACGTTGTGCCAGTTATGCGCCTATAAGTAGATCAGCACACCCGATTTCTCTGACGCTTTTTATTTACTAGGATAGCTTCCTGGCCTTTACCTGAGTCGCCTCTTACGGCATGCCTTGTATGTCGTAGTGGTACTATTCTTTGCTCCCCTTCCGGGCCCTGTCACCACATGGACGAGTGTACGAATGAAACAGGCTGCAATTTTATAAGAATAACAGATTAAATAGTCAAAAGTGGGCCTAAAGACGATAGTTTGGTCACCTGACAAGAATGTCCTGCTATCGTCTACAACAGATCGTCTACCACAGATCGTCTACCATCGTCTACCACAGATCGTCTACACAGATCGTCTACCAGATCGTCTACAGATCGTCTACCACAGATCGTCTACCACAGGTCGTCTACCATCGTCTACCACAGATCGTCTACCATCGTCTACCACAGATAAAAAATACCACATTAAAAAATGTAACGAGTACAGAGCAAGAACGAGATCACGTAAATCGATGATGTGATAACATCAAGAACAACTTTAGAGAAGTGATTACCAACTTGTACAAAGTAAGATCGAGATCACGTAAACAAGAGCGAGAGCGAGAGAAGTGAATAACAACTTACAAAGTGCATTAGACAAGTTTGAACAAAAGATACTTATTTCTGCTTCCTTGTGGAAAAATGGAGGAAAAGACGAAGTAGAATAAATCACATTTATATTGAGTCATCCATTTATATTGAGTCATCCATTTATATTGAGTCATCCATTTATATTGAGTCATCCATTTATATTGGTTCATGGCGTCATTTGAACTTTCTTAGTTCTAATTCTTTAATAATGTCTGTGGAATGGTGCCAAAATTTGTGCCGTTACTTTCTCACAGAGTACAACCGAAACATGACCCCTGCAGACATATGAGGTACCATATTTTCAAAACTGAAACTAAAATTATTGTAGAGTTTTACATGTTCATAATTTAAATTGAACAGCTTGAAAGTATTTGTTCGATTTAATGGCATTCTTTTCCTTCGTTTTCTGCCATTCTACGCATGACGTGGCATGTTTTGTCAAATACCACGTGTACAAATAATAATATGAGTTTATAACATACTTTCTCACTAAAACTAATACTATTCTTGATGCACACTATCTAGAGACTCGTCGCCATTATGTGTCATGTGTATGATGTTGCCGACTAACTAACTTCATATATATATATTTGTTTCTTTTTATTTTAGTATTTCAGTATTTCAACGTTTTGAATATATCCATCAACAACATCAATTCAAGCAAGTCAAAGACTTTACGTACATTGGGGACATTTTGTTAGCGAACAGAAGAATAATGAAATCTAACATAGATGCAACAAAGCCAAAAGGACAAATGGCATCAATTTTGAAATGCAAATATGTCACCACTAACACTAAAAGAGCATTGTACAGCACAATCTTTCTTCCAACATTATGCTATCAGTGCCAATCTTGATCGCTTAAATTAAAAGAATGAAGAAAACTAATCCCGACAGTAATAAAGTGTTCACCCAGAATGCTGGGTGTATAAAGAAGAGACCAGTTTCGAAATATAGATATCAGGAAAAATGTGGGTACAACATCAGTACTAAACTTCATCAGAAACAACATATTAAATGGTTCAGCCATCAGCATATTACTAACAGGCAGTGCACCTCAAAGAGCAATGTTACTTCGATACAGTGGATACAGTGGATACAGTGGATACAAAGCAAAAGGCCGTTCTCATAAAATGGTGGACCTCAGAAATAACAGAGGTGGTAAAAGCACTATTTATGAAGCGCACACAAAAGCCTGTTCTATAAATCTCTTCTTATCCTGACACTGTGAGGCAAAATACGATTAGAGAAGTGCACACAAACACCTGTTCTATAAATCTCTTCTTATCCTGACATTGTGAGGCAAATCACGATTAGACGAAAACAAACACCAAAGTACTTCAACAGGTTCGAATCCTGTGTTTGGTAATTTGTTTTTACGAAGCTCTTAATACTTGTACACTGTCTTAACTGTCTATTTATTGATCATATTCATTGGCTTTCGTTGCTTCCCCTTGGGTTTCATATTCATTGCTTCCCTTGGGGTTTCATATTCATTGCTTCCCCTTGGGGTTTCATATTCATTGCTTCCGTTGCTCCCCTTGGGGTTTCATATTCATTGTTTCCGTTGCTCCCCTTGGGGTTTCATATTCATTGCTTCCGTTGCTTCCCTTGGGGTTTCATATTCATTGCTTCCCTGGGATTTCATATTCATTGTTTCCGTTGCTCCCCTTGGGGTTTCATATTCATTGCTTCCGTTGCTTCCCTTGGGGTTTCATATTCATTGCTTCCTTGGGTTTCATAATCATTGTTTCCGTTGATTCCCCTTGGGGTTTCATATTCATTGCTTCCGTTGCTTCCCTTGGGGTTTCATATTCATTGCTTCCTTGGGGTTTCATATTCATTGCTTCCCCTTGGGGTTTCATATTCATTGCTTCCCCTGGGGTTTCATATTCATTGTTTCCGTTGCTCCCCTTGGGGTTTCATATTCATTGCTTCCGTTGCTTCCCTGGGGTTTCATATTCATTGCTTTCGTTGCTTCCCTTGGGGTTTCATATTCATTGCTTCCCTTGGGGTTTCTATTCATTGTTTCGTTGCTTCCCTTGAGGTTTCATATTCATTGTTTCGTTGCTTCCCTTGGGGTTTCATATTCATTGCTTCCTTGGAGTTTCATATTCATTGCTTCCTTGAGGGTTTTATATTCATTGCTTCCCCTTGGGGTTTCATATTCATTGCTTCCCTTGGGGTTTCATATTCATTGCTTCCGTTGATTCCCCTGGGTTTCATATTCATTGTTTCGTTGATTCCTTGGAGGTTTCATATTCATTGCTTCCGTTGCTTCCCTTGGGGTTTCATATTCATTGTTTCCGTTGATTCCCCTTGGTTTCATATTCATTGTTTCCGTTGCTTCCCTTGGGGTTTCATATTCATTGCTTCCCTTGGGTTTCATATTCATTGCTTCCGTTGATTCCCCTGGGGTTTCATATTCATTGTTTCGTTGCTTCCTTGGGTTTCATATTCATTGCTTTCGTTGCTTCCCTTGGGGTTTCATATTCATTGTTTCCGTTGATTCCCCTTTGGGTTTCATATTCATTGCTTCCCCTTGGGGTTTCATATTCATTGCTTCCCTTGGAGGATTCATATTCATTGCTTTCTTGCTTCCCTTGGGGTTTCATATTCATTGTTTCTGTTGATTCCTGGGGTTTCATATTCATTGTTTCCCTTGAGGGTTTCATATTCATTGCTTCCGTTGCTTCCCCTTTGGGTTTCATATTCATTGTTTCCGTTGCTTCCCCTTGGGGTTTCATATTCATTGCTTCCGTTCTTCCTTGAGGGTTTCATATTCATTGCTTCCGTTGCTTCCCTTGGGGTTTCATATTCATTGTTTCGTTGCTTCCTTGGGTTTCATATTCATTGCTTCCGTTGCTCCCCTTGGGGTTTCATATTCATTGTTTCCGTTGCTTCCCTTGGGTTTCATATTCATTGCTTCCGTTGCTTCCTTGAGGTTTCATATTCATTGCTTCCGTTGCTTCCCTTGGGTTTCATATTCATTGTTTCGTTGCTTCCTGGAGTTTCATATTCATTGCTTCCGTTGCTTCCCCTTGGGGTTTCATATTCATTGTTTTCGTTGCTTCCCCTTGGGGTTTCATATTCATTGCTTCGTTGCTTCCTTGGGGTTTCATATTCATTGCTTCCGTTGATTCCCCTTGGGGTTTCATATTCATTGTTTCCGTTGCTTCCCCTTGGGTTTCATATTCATTGCTTCCGTTGCTTCGCCTTGGGGTTTCATATTCATTGTTTCGTTGCTTCCCCTTGGTTTCATATTCATTGCTTCCGTTGCTTCCCCTTAGGTTCATATTCATTGCTTCCTTTGATTCCCTGGGGTTTCATATTCATTGCTTTCGTTGCTTCCTTGGGGTTTCATATTCATTGTTTCGTGATTCCCTTGGGGTTTCATATTCATTGTTTCCGTTGCTTCCCTTGAGGTTTCATATTCATTGTTTCGTTGATTCCCTGGGGTTTCATATTCATTGTTTCCGTTGATTCCCTTGGTTTCATATTCATTGCTTCCTTGGGTTTCATATTCATTGCTTCCTTGGGGTTTCATATTCATTGCTTCCCTTGGGGTTTCATATTCATTGCTTCGTTGATTCCCTTGGGTTTCATATTCATTGTTTCCGTTGATTCCCTTGGGTTTCATATTCATTGTTTCCGTTGATTCCCTTGGGGTTTCATATTCATTGCTTCCTTGGGGTTTCATATTCATTGCTTCCCTTGGGGTTTCATATTCATTGCTTCCCTTGGGGTTTCATATTCATTGCTTCCCTTGGGGTTTCATATTCATTGCTTCCCTTGGGGTTTCATATTCATTGCTTCCCTTGAGGTTTCATATTCATTGCTTCCCTTGGGGTTTCATATTCATTGCTTCCTTGGAGTTTCATATTCATTGCTTCCCCTTTGGGTTTCATATTCATTGCTTCCCCTTGGGGTTTCATATTCATTGTTTCCGTTGATTCCCTTGGGGTTTCATATTCATTGTTTCTCGTGATTCCTTGAGGTTTCATATTCATTGCTTCCGTTGATTCCCCTTGGGGTTTCATATTCATTGCTTCCGTTGATTCCCCTGGGGTTTCATATTCATTGCTTCCCTTGGGGTTTCATATTCATTGCTTCCCCTTGGGGTTTCATATTCATTGCTCCCCTTGGGGTTTCATATTCATTGTTTCCGTTGCTTCCCTGGGGTTTCATATTCATTGTTTCCGTTGCTTCCTTGGGTTTCATATTCATTGCTTCCGTTGATTCCCTTGGGGTTTCATATTCATTGTTTCAGTTGATTCCCTTGGGTTTCATATTCATTGCTTCCTTGGGTTTCATTCATTGCTTCCGTTGCTTCCTCTTGGGGTTTCATATTCATTGTTTCCGTTGCTTCCTTGGGTTTCATATTCATTGCTTCCCTTGGGGTTTCATATTCATTGTTTCGTTGCTTCCCTTGGGGTTTCATATTCATTGCTTCCCCTTGGGGTTTCATATTCATTGCTTCCCCTTTGGGTTTCATATTCATTGCTTCCGTTGCTTCCCCTTGGGATTTCATATTCATTGCTTCCCCTTGGGGTTTCATATTCATTGCTTCCGTTGCTTCCCTTGGGGTTTCATATTCATTGTTTCGTTGCTTCCCTTGGGTTTCATATTCATTGCTTCCGTTGATTCCCCTTGGGATTTCATATTCATTGCTTCCCCTTGGGATTTCATATTCATTGCTTCCGCTTGGGATTTCATATTCATTGCTTCCCCTTGGGATTTCATATTCATTGCTTCCCCTTGGGGTTTCATATTCATTGCTTCCCCTTGGGATTTCATATTCATTGCTTCCGTTGCTTCCCCTGGGGTTTCATATTCATTGCTTCCCTTGGGGTTTCATATTCATTGCTTCCCTTGGGATTTCATATTCATTGCTTCCCTTGGGATTTCATATTCATTGCTTCCTTGAGGATTTCATATTCATTGCTTCCCCTTGGGATTTCATATTCATTGCTTCCCCTTGGGATTTCATATTCATTGCTTCCCCTTGGGGTTTCATATTCATTGCTTCCCCTGGGGTTTCATATTCATTGTTTCCGTTGATTCCCTTGGGTTTCATATTCATTGTTTCCGTTGATTCCCTTGGGGTTTCATATTCATTGTTTCCGTTGATTCCCCTTGGGGTTTCATATTCATTGTTTCCGTTGCTTCCCTTGGGGTTTCATATTCATTGTTTCGTTGATTCCCCTTGGGGTTTCATATTCATTGCTTCCGTTGCTTCCCCCTGGGGTTTCATATTCATTGTTTCCGTTGATTCCCCCTGGGGTTTTATATTCATTGCTTTCGTTGCTTCCCCTTGGGATTTCATATTCATTGCTTCCGTTGCTTCCCCTTGGGGTTTCATATTCATTGCTCCCCTTGGGGTTTCATATTCATTGCTTCCGTTGCTTCCCTTGGGTTTCATATTCATTGTTTCCATTGCTTCCCCTTGGGGTTTCATATTCATTGCTTTTCCTTGGGGTTTCATATTCATTGTTTCCGTTGCTTCCCCTTGGGATTTCATATTCATTGCTTCCGTTGCTTCCCCTTGGGGTTTCATATTCATTGCTTCCGTTGATTCCCTTGGGATTTCATATTCATTGCTTCCCTTGGGTTTCATATTCATTGCTTCCGTTGCTTCCCTTGGGGTTTCATATTCATTGCTTCCCCTTGGGGTTTCATATTCATTGTTTCTTGCTTCCTTGGGGTTTCATATTCATTGCTTCCTTGGGTTTCATATTCATTGCTTCCCTTGGGGTTTCATATTCATTGATTCCGTTGCTTCCTTGGGATTTCATATTCATTGTTTTCGTTGCTTCCCCTTGGGGTTTCATATTCATTGCTTCCCCTTGGGTTTCATATTCATTGTTTCCGTTGCTTCCCTTGGGTTTCATATTCATTGTTTCTTGCTTCCTTGGGGTTTCATATTCATTGTTTCCGTTGCTTCCCTTGGGTTTCATATTCATTGCTTCCGTTGCTTCCCTTGGGTTTCATATTCATTGTTTCCGTTGATTCCCTTGAGGTTTCATATTCATTGCTTCCGTTGCTTCCCTTGAGGGTTTCATATTCATTGTTTCCGTTGCTTCCCTTGGGTTTCATATTCATTGCTTCCGTTGCTTCCCTTGAGGTTTCATATTCATTGTTTCCGTTGCTTCCCTGGGGTTTCATATTCATTGCTTCCGTTGCTTCCCTTGGGTTTCATATTCATTGTTTCCGTTGCTTCCCCCTGGGGTTTCATATTCATTGTTTCCGTTGATTCCCCTGGGGTTTCATATTCATTGCTTCCGTTGATTCCCCTTGGGATTTCATATTCATTGCTTCCCCTTGGGATTTCATATTCATTGCTTCCCCTTGGGATTTCATATTCATTGCTTCCCCTTGGGATTTCATATTCATTGCTTCCCCTTGGGGTTTCATATTCATTGCTTCCCTGGGGTTTCATATTCATTGTTTCCGTTGATTCCTTAGTTTCATATTCATTGTTTCGTTGATTCCCTTGGGTTTCATATTCATTGTTTCCGTTGATTCCCCTTGAGTTTCATATTCATTTCTTCCTTGGGTTTTATATTCATTGCTTCCCTGGGTTTCATATTCATTGTTTCCGTTGATTCCCTTGGGTTTCATATTCATTGTTTCCGTTGATTCCCTTGGGGTTTCATATTCATTGTTTCCAGTTGATTCCCTTGGGATTTCATATTCATTGCTTCCCTTGGGGTTTCATATTCATTGCTTCCTGGGGTTTCATATTCATTGTTTCGTTGATTCCCCTTGGGTTTCATATTCATTGTTTCCGTTGATTCCCCTTGGGGTTTCATATTCATTGCTTCCCTTGGGGTTTCATATTCATTGCTTCCTTGGGATTTCATATTCATTGCTTCCCTGGGGTTTCATATTCATTGCTTCCCTGGGGTTTCATATTCATTGTTTCGCTTGATTCCCTTGGGGTTTCATATTCATTGTTTCCATTGATTCCCTTGGGTTTCATATTCATTGTTTCCTTGATTCCCTTGGGTTTCATATTCATTTATTCCTTGGGGTTTCATATTCATTGCTTCCCTGGGGTTTCATATTCATTGTTTCCGTTGATTCCCTTGGGGTTTCATATTCATTGTTTCCGTTGATTCCCCTTGAGGTTTCATATTCATTGCTTCCGTTGCTTCCCTTGGGGTTTCATATTCATTGCTTCCCTAGTTTCATATTCATTGTTTCGTTGATTCCCCTTGGGGTTTCATATTCATTGTTTCCGTTGATTCCCCTTTGGGTTTCATATTCATTGTTTCCGTTGATTCCCCTTGGGATTTCATATTCATTGCTTCCCCTTTGGGTTTCATATTCATTGCTTCCCCTTGGGGTTTCATATTCATTGTTTCAGTTGATTCCCCTTGGGGTTTCATATTCATTGTTTCCGTTGATTCCCTTGGGTTTCATATTCATTGCTTCCCTGGTTTCATATTCATTGCTTCCCTTGAGGTTTCATATTCATTGCTTCCCTGGGGTTTCATATTCATTGCTTCCGTTGCTTCCCTTGAGGTTTCATATTCATTAGCTTCCCTGGGGTTTCATATTCATTGCTTCGTTGCTTCCCTGGGGTTTCATATTCATTGCTTCCCCTTGGGGTTTCATATTCATTGTTTCCGTTGCTCCCCTTGGGGTTTCATATTCATTGCTTCCGTTGCTTCCCTTGGGGTTTCATATTCATTGCTTCCGTGATTCCCTTGGGGTTTCATATTCATTGTTCGTTGCTTCCCTTGGGGTTTCATATTCATTGCTTCCGTTGCTTCCTTGGGGTTTCATATTCATTGCTTCCGTTGATTCCTTGGGTTTCATATTCATTGTTTCCGTTGCTTCCCTTGGGGTTTCATATTCATTGCTTCCGTTGCTTCCTTGGGTTTCATTTCATTGCTTCCGTTGATTCCCCTTGGGGTTTCATATTCATTGTTTCCGTTGCTTCCCTTGGGTTTCATATTCATTGCTTCCGTTGCTTCCCTTGGGTTTCATATTCATTGCTTCCCCTTGGGATTTCATATTCATTGCTTCCCCTTGGGATTTCATATTCATTGCTTCCCCTTGGGATTTCATATTCATTGCTTCCCCTGGGGTTTCATATTCATTGTTTCCGTTGATTCCTTGAGGGTTTCATATTCATTGTTTCCGTTGATTCCCTTGGGGTTTCATATTCATTGTTTCGTTGATTCCCTTGGGGTTTCATATTCATTGTTTCCGTTGCTTCCCTTGGGGTTTCATATTCATTGTTTCCGTTGATTCCCCTGGGGTTTCATATTCATTGCTTCCGTTGCTTCCCCCTGGGGTTTCATATTCATTGTTTCCGTTGATTCCCCTGGGTTTATATTCATTGGCTTCCGTTGATTCCCTTGGGTTTCATATTCATTGGCTTCCTTGCTTGCCCTGTTATTCTTACAAAAAACTCCTTGTTCTCATCTTATAATAAATTGAAGCTACTTTGAATGATGTATGTATTTTGTTATATGTGTATACATGTTGTATATGATATTGTCTCGTCTCAAATATATACAAGCACAATAAGCTTATAGAATGTGTTATGAAAATACTGTTCGATCGAACCTTACCTGATTATTCTGTGTCTAGTTATAACGAAGAGTTTGTGAAAGACACTCTTCAATAAAGTTATTTTTTAAATGGCTCGCTGGTTGTGTTCGTAAGAACGCTCGTATTGCTAGGCTAGGCAATGAATGTCGTAAGAACGCTTGTATTGATAGGCTAGGCAATGAATGTCGTAAGAACGCTTGTATTGATAGGCTAGGCAATGAATGTCTTAAGAACGCTCGTATTGCTAGGTTAGGCAATGAATGTCGTAAGAACGCTCGTATTGCTAGGTCTATTTATTGATTTTTTTGTTGGTTAATTTTTTTTAATGGATTTTATTCACAGCACACTTTTCATTTCGTCTTTAAAATCTCCTTTGTCGCATTCTGACTTTTCCTGCATCCTTTTCTGCTGTCATAGAGTGCATCGTTTTCTGCTGTCATATTAAGAGTGCATCGTTTTCTGCTGTCATAGAGTGCATCGTTTTCTGCTGTCATATTAAGAGTGCATCGTTTTCTGCTGTCATAGAGTGCATCGTTTTCTGCTGTCATATTAAGAGTGCATCGTTTTCTGCTGTCATATTAAGAGTGCATCGTTTTCTGCTGTCATATTAAGAGTGCATCGTTTTCTGCTGTCATATTAAGAGTGCATCGTTTTCTGCTGTCATAGAGTGCATCGTTTTCTGCTGTCATATTAAGAGTGCATCGTTTTCTGCTGTCATATTAAGAGTGCATCGTTTTCTGCTGTCATATTAAGAGTGCATCGTTTTCTGCTGTCATATTAAGAGTGCATCGTTTTCTGCTGTCATATTAAGAGTGCATCGTTTTCTGCTGTCATATTAAGAGTGCATCGTTTTCTGCTGTCATATTAAGAGTGCATCGTTTTCTGCTGTCATATTAAGAGTGCATCGTTTTCTGCTGTCATATTAAGAGTGCATCGTTTTCTGCTGTCATATTAAGAGTGCATCGTTTTCTGCTGTCATATTAAGAGTGCATCGTTTTCTGCTGTCATATTAAGAGTGCATCGTTTTCTGCTGTTATATTAAGAGTGCATCGTTTTCTGCTGTTATATTAAGAGTGCATCGTTTTCTGCTGTCATATTAAGAGTGCATCGTTTTCTGCTGTCATATTAAGAGTGCATCGTTTTCTGCTGTCATATTAAGAGTGCATCGTTTTCTGCTGTCATATTAAGAGTGCATCGTTTTCTGCTGTCATATTAAGAGTGCATCGTTTTCTGCTGTCATATTAAGAGTGCATCGTTTTCTGCTGTCATATTAAGAGTGCATCGTTTTCTGCTGTCATATTAAGAGTGCATCGTTTTCTGCTGTCATATTAAGAGTGCATCGTTTTCTGCTGTTATATTAAGAGTGCATCGTTTTCTGCTGTCATATTAAGAGTGCATCGTTTTCTGCTGTCATATTAAGAGTGCATCGTTTTCTGCTGTCATATTAAGAGTGCATCGTTTTCTGCTAGTCATAATTAAGAGTGCATCGTTTTCTGCTGTCATATTAAGAGTGCATCGTTTTCTGCTGTCATATTAAGAGTGCATCGTTTTCTGCTAAGATCGTTTCACTGTCATTAAGAGTGCATCGTTTTCTGCTGTCATATTAAGAGTGCATCGTTTTCTGCTGTCATATTAAGAGTGCATCGTTTTCTGCTGTCATATTAAGAGTGCATCGTTTTCTGCTGTCATATTAAAAGGATTATGTCAAGATTAAGAGGATTATGAGTCTTCTATTCTTTCTGATTTTCTCTAATCCTGTTTTGTATCACAATGTCAGTCAGGATACGAAGAGATTTCTAGAACGGACTTTAATGTGCGCTTCATAAATAGTGTTTTTCTCCGCCTCTGTTAGCTCTGAGGTCCACATTCTGCAGGGACGATCTTTTGCTTTGTATCCACTGTAACTGAGTAACATTGCTGTTTGAGGTGCACTGTCTGTTGGTAATCTGCTTATGTGCACTGTATGTTGGTAATCTGCTTATGTGCACTGTCTGTTGATAATCTGCTTATGTGCACTGTCTGTTTGTAATCTGCTTATGTGCACTGTCTGTTGGTAATCTGCTTATGCGCACTGTCTGTTGGTAATCTGCTTATGTGCACTGTCTGTTGGTAATCTGCTTATTTGCACTGTCTGTTGGTAATCTGCTTATGTGCACTGTCTGTTGGTAATCTGCTTATGTGGCCTGACCATTTAATGTAATGTTTCTTGATGAAGTTCAGTACTGATGTTATACCCACTTTTTTCCAGTGTCTTCTTCTCTAAAGCGGTCTCTTCTTAATACTCCCAGCATTCTGCGTATCTGTCATGACTAGTTTTCTTCTATCATTTGATGTTAGTGTCCAGGTTTGGCACTGATAGCATTATGCTGGGAGAAATATTGTGTTATACAATGCCATTTTAGTGTGTGAGTCATGTGAACATATTGTCCTGGACATGCAGGAATTTGAGAGTCATGAGTCAGATGGCATACGGCAATTTGAGAGTCATGAGTCAGATGACATACTGACTGTAAAAGTGTCTATTATGAAAGAAGTTGCTATGAATATGATTCTCCCTGACACTCTCCTGGTAGTAAAGGAACCCTTTCTCAAACATCCAGGTATCATGGGTAATACGGTGTTAGACTCGTATGTTTCATTGGCCGTCGGCACATGGTGGGTGATGTCGTTAGCATCATACGAGCCATCTTAACTTTCCAGTGCCTTTCCTGGTACTCAATTGAGCTGTGTCGATCCGAGAGCCGTTACGGTCGAAAAAAAATTCCAAGCGCCAACTGTGAAATTGAACCCGTAACACGCCCAATAAGCAAGTTCTAAACAACTACACTACTGCGGCTCTCCTGTCCTGATAACACAAATTGAATTAACGTTTCACGAACTAATTAACATGGCGGCGAAAGAAAGTAACAACAAAAGACAGTGTTTGAATAGAAAGTAAATATGATCATCTTTAAACAAAATAATATCTGTCATTTTGATGAAACTATTCGTCATATATTGGCATCCTGCTTGGTACTGATTGTGTTCATGCTGTTCGTTGTATATTGGCATCCTGCTTGATACTGATTGTGTTAATGCTGTTCGTTGTATATTGGCATCCTGCTTGGTACTGATTGTGTTCATGCTGTTCGTTGTATATTGGCATCCTGCTTGGTACTGATTGTGTTCATGCTGTTCGTTGTATATTGGCATCCTGCTTGATACTGATTGTGTTAATGATGTTCGTTGTATATTGGCATCCTGCTTGGTACTGATTGTGTTCATGCTGTTCGTTGTATATTGGCATCCTGCTTGGTACTGATTGTGTTAATGCTGTTCGTTGTATATTGGCATCCTGCTTGATACTGATTGTGTTAATGATGTTCGTTGTATATTGGCATCCTGCTTGGTACTGATTGTGTTCATGCTGTTCGTTGTATAGGACCATCGTCGTGTACCACGTTTATTCTTGTATCATTTGCTTGATAAAGGCCGTTTGATCAACACGTTGCCGCATTTTGTTTTTGTACTTTGTAAAGCTACTTAATGTTAAGTTTACGTATTTCTACTAAAAAAACACACATATTACTTCAAAATTTACCATCAAAGTAAACGGGAAGTGGGTAGGTGGGGAGAGGCGGGGGAGAGCCAAGATAAAGTATTCAATTTAAGTACATTGAAATCTTGGTAACACCAGAAGGTAGATGTAGATTGAAATCTTGCTAACATCAGAAGGTAGATGTAGATTGAAATCTTGATAACATCAGATGGTAGATACAGATTGAAATCTTGATAACATCAGATGGTAGATACAGATTGAAATCTTGATAACATCAGAAGGTAGATGTAGATTGAAATCTTGATAACATCAGATGGTAGATACAGATTGAAATCTTGATAACATCAGATGATAGATACAGATTGAAATCTTGATAACATCAGATGGTAGATACAAATTGAAATCTTGATAACATCAGATGGTAGATACAGATTGAAATCTTGATAACATCAGATGGTAGATACAGATTGAAATCTTGATAACATCAGATGGTAGATACAGATTGAAATCTTGATAACATCAGATGGTAGATGTAGATTGAAATCTTGATAACATCAGATGGTAGATACAGATTGAAATCTTGATAACATCAGAAGGTAGATGTAGATTGAAATCTTGATAACATCAGATGGTAGATACAGATTGAAATCTTGATAACATCAGATGATAGATACAGATTGAAATCTTGATAACATCAGATGGTAGATACAAATTGAAATCTTGATAACATCAGATGGTAGATACAGATTGAAATCTTGATAACATCAGATGGTAGATACAGATTGAAATCTTGATAACATCAGATGGTAGATACAGATTGAAATCTTCATAACATCAGATGGTAGATACAGATTGAAATTTTGATAACATCAGATGGTAGATACAGATTGAAATCTTGATAACATCAGATGGTAGATACAGATTGAAATCTTCATAACATCAGATGGTAGATACAGATTGAAATCTTGCTAACATCAGATGGTAGATACAGATTGAAATCTTGATAACATTAGATGGTAGATACAGATTGAAATCTTGATAACATCAGATGGTAGATACAGATTGAAATCTTGATAACATTAGATGGTAGATACAGATTGAAATCTTGATAACATTAGATGGTAGATACAGATTGAAATCTTGATAACATCAGATGGTAGATACAGATTGAAATCTTGATAACATTAGATGGTAGATACAGATTGAAATCTTGATAACATTAGATGGTAGATACAGATTGAAATCTTGATAACATTAGATGGTAGATACAGATGAGAAATAAAGAATAGAATAGACTATGCAAAAGCAGCATGCGGGGTCAAAGGTGCATAGGAACAACGCCGCACCAGGATTAGTAAGCTGGCACTAATCACGATCCTACCCCACCTCCACGTGGTGACCCTGGTAACAGATCTTGTGTGGCTAAGCGGGTAGGGATCGAGGGAGAGCTACTCTGGTTTAAGTAGTGATGCAGACGTAGTCACGTTGGATGATTTCCGCTCGCAACACAGACAAGCGGAATCCCAGAGTGACTATGAATGCACATCTCTCCCGGCCAATGGGAAAAACTGAACGGATAAACATAAAGGCATGAGGGGTGCATCCAGAGAAGAAACGTAGGCCCGCGTGTAGCAAAACTTGGACCGAGATGAGTTAAACGTGGTCCACATAGGGCAAAACTCGGAGCCCTGAAGTGGGGGCCCGAGTTGAGCTTCGTGTGTTTAGGCAGGTTAGAGGCATGGTGAATGTGTGCACGGTGAGAACCAATAGGCACGGTGGACAGGCACCGAAGCAGAGCAAACACGCATGCGAACGATGCACGGGTGGGCCTAACGTTGGTGCAGACATGTACGGCGCTGATGGTGAAGCGACGAAAAGGCATGGCAGGCGTAGGGTCAGCGGACCACCCAAATGTGCAGAAAAACTGGAAAGCCCAGCAGAAGCTTGAATCCAGTACGCGTTTCCGCTCGCAGGGAACTGCTACTGCCTTGTAGTTAGATTGGAGACAATCAAAGGCTAACGGAGTAAACCGTACACAAAACTCTACGGCAGGCAAACCAAGTAGTCCAAATAAAGACTGGTAACCTGAGTAGATGACGCTCAACAACACAGGAGGGTTGTCGTCTAAGGGTTGCTACTATACAAGAAAATAGCAGCCTGCTGCCTTGCAGGTCGGCTGGGGACAGTCAAAGGCTGACGGAGAGCGAACCCAGTAAACGCTGGTTGAAATCGGACACGTCGCCGAAGGACACGCACCAGAGCTCCAAATGGTACTGAAGATGTGACGTAAAACAAACGTTCTTGGCAAAGGCTGTTTATAAATCACAATAAGAATGATCAAAAAGGCCGAAAAAGAACGATCGAGAGAGAGAGAGAGAGAGACAAGCAGCATGTCAGAAAATGAAAGGCATTATATTCAAGTCGTTCTCTGTTGAAATCAGAAAGAGTGTCCTTCATTGCTACATAGAGTCAATACTGTCAATGTGAGTCATAGACAATAAATAAACAGACAGAAAAATCACTGGAAACCACATAGAAATAGTTAGTTATACCGGAGAATGCTAAGAATTCCATGGACTACTAAAATGACTAATGTTGATGTACTGAAAGTGTTCATACACAGATAACAACTTATCAATATAAGAAAGATACCATCATCATCCTGTATGCATGTAATGTTGATGTACTGAAAGTGTTCATACACAGATAACAACTTATCAATATAAGAAAGATACCATCATCATCCTGTATGCATGTAAGGGGGGGGAAAGGGAGTCGTAGAATACGTAGTGACAACCGGCAAAATTAATGGCAGACGAGGTTGACAACAACAAAGAGAGAAATGTCTAGATTGCATGGTTTCTTGTCACGGAATAATGTCTAGATTGCATGGTTTCTTGTCACGGAATAATGTCTAGATTGCATGGTTTCTTGTCATGGAATAATGTCTAGATTGCATGGTTTCTTGTCACGGAATAATGTCTAGATTGCATGGTTTCTTGTCACGGAATAATGTCTAGATTGCATGGTTTCTTGTCACGGAATAATGTCTAGATTGCATGGTTTCTTGTCACGGAATAATGTCTAGATTGCATGGTTTCTTGTCACGGAATAATGTCTAGATTGCATGGTTTCTTGTCACGGAATAATGTCTAGATTGCATGGTTTCTTGTCACGGAATAATGTCTAGATTGCATGGTTTCTTGTCACGGAATAATGTCTAGATTGCATGGTTTCTTGTCACGGAATAATGTCTAGATTGCATGGTTTCTTGTCACGGAATAATGTCTAGATTGCATGGTTTCTTGTCACGGAATAATGTCTAGATTGCATGGTTTCTTGTCACGGAATAATGTCTAGATTGCATGGTTTCTTGTCAAGGAATAATGTCTAGATTGCATGGTTTCTTGTCATGGAATAATGTCTAGATTGCATGGTTTCTTGTCACGGAATAATGTCAACATCGGGACATAGTCAGTTTTAAGGACAGACATTTGTAGAGATTCATAATCGTCTTCTACAGCTGACATGGCTCCATGATGTTGATGATGATGATTTCTCCATGACCGTTCTGGCACATGATGATGATTTATCCATGACCGTTCTGTCATATGATGATGATTCTCTCCATGACCGTTTTGTTCCTGAGGATGACCGTCTTGTTCTTGAGGATGACCGTCTTGTCCTTGAGGATGGCCGTCTTGTCCTTGAGGATGACCGTCTTGTCCTTGAGGATGCCCGTCTTGTCCTTGAGGATGACCATCTTGTCCTTGAGGATGATCGTCTTGTCCTTGAGGATGACTCGGTTATAGAAGTAGATGTGATCTTGTGACTGAAATTATTTGGTAAATACCTTTTATTAAACATAAACATGTATTTTTAGGACGGTGTCGGACCGGTTGGGATGTAGGGGAGGGGGTGAGGACATGATCCTGCTGAATGTAATGGTCGCATGGTCAATGATGCTACTGAATGTAATGGTCGCATGGTCAATGTTCCTACTGAATGTAATGGTCGCATGGCCAATAATGCTGCTGAATGTAATGGTCGCATGGTCAATGTTCCTACTGAATGTAATGGTCGCATGGCCAATGATGCTGCTGAATGTAATGGTCGCATGGTCAATGTTCCTGCTGAATGTAATGGTCGCATGGTCAATGATGCTACTGAATGTAATGGTCGCATGGTCAATGATGCTGCTGAATGTAATGGTCGCATGGTCAATGTTCCTGCTGAATGTAATGGTCGCATGGTCAATGTTCCTGCTGAATGTAATGGTCGCATGGTCAATGATGCTACTGAATGTAATGGTCGCATGGTCAATGTGGTCACCACAAAACTGTTCATGTTAGAATGTTGTATTTATTCTCACGACATTAAAAAAACCTTCTTGGTCAACTCCATTGCTTCGAACCTGGGTCTCCCGAATGAGAGACTGCGCTCTAATCCATTCAGCCCGACGTTCGTCACAGAGATTTGAGAGAAAACCTATTACATATCAGTTATCCGTGCGAGGACACATCAGACATGTATATAACTATCAAAGTATGGGTACTATCAGCATGAATAACTTGACTTATTCCTCTCCGCTCCTCGTGGAGCATAGGACATCAACAGTTGTTCGCCACTTTTCCAGGTCTCTGGCTATTTTCTGTGTGGTCTCCCATGATAGCCAAGCATCCTTCAGTTCCTCAAGGAGACTTCGTCTCCAGGTCTGTTTAAGACGTCCTCTTTTTCGTTTTCCTTGCGGGTTTCACTCAAGTGCTTATCTGGTGACACGACTGTGTCTTCTGTAGGGTATGCCCGACCCATCGCCATTTTCTCCTCTTAACCTGTGTTCCTGTCCTGTTCTTCTACACAGATCTTGGTTTTCCTCTCTGTCATACCATCTCAGTCTGAGAATCCATCGACTGTCATACCATCTCAGTCTGAGAATCCATCGACTGTCATACCATCTCAGTCTGAGAATCCATCGACTGTCATACCATCTCAGTCTGAGAATCCATCGACTGTCATACCATCTCAGTCTGAGAATCCATCGACTATCATACCATCTCAGTCTGAGAATCCATCGACTGTCATACCATCTCAGTCTGAGAATCCATCGACTGTCATACCATCTCAGTCTGAGAATCCATCGACTGTCATACCATCTCAGTCTGAGAATCCATCGACTGTCATACCATCTCAGTCTGAGAATCCATCGACTGTCATACCATCTCAGTCTGAGAATCCACCCAAGATATCCGTTGACAAAGGTCTGAATATTATTCATATCTGACCTAGTGACTCGCCACGTTTCCGAGTCATACAGAAACACAGATTTCACATTTGAGCTGAATATCGTGAGCTTATTTTCGAGGAGATACTTCGTCATCTGCTGAAATAGACTGAAGACCTAGGAACCTAGAGGAAGTGCAATCATGTCAGCTAACCTTTCATACTATACAATATAACAATACACTTGACTTGTAACCTTTGAACTTAACTTAGAATGCATCTTTTGATCCTGTTTTCTTTTAATTTTACAACTGATTTTCTGCCAACCCATGGTATATGTAGCATTCATGTCAGGAGGAACATCTTAGTCACTCTGCTTGTTTATGCAAATACGATATTGGTAAAGTAAAGGAATCCGTTTTTATACCATTGTGAATACCACGAGGAATACCATGGGAAATACCATGAGGAATACCATGATGAATACTGTGTTAGGTGCATATCTTTCGTTGACTGACGGTACGCGGTGTTTGATGTGACCAACATTGCGTCTGTTACTTTTACTTTCCAGTGTTTCTCTGGTAGCCAGTGGAAGCTGGGTTGAACCGAGAGCCGTTATGGTTGTCAACAATTTCACACGTAAATCCCATGTGATACTGGTAGTTACGATAATTTACATATACATAAATTGCAAGTATTTCATGACTTTCGTTCTCTCTTTCTCTCTCTAAGTGTCTGTCTCTCTCTCTCCCACTCTCTCTCTCTCTCTCTCTGTGTCTGTCTCTCTCTGTCTGTCTGTCTCTCTCTCTCCCACTCTCACTCTCTCTCTGTCTATCTCTCTCTCCCTCTGTCTGTCTGTCTCTCTCTCTCCCACTCTCTCTCTCTCTGTGTCTGTCTCTCTCTCCCTCTGTCTGTCTGTCTCTCTCTCTCTCCCACTCTCTCTCTCTGTCTGTCTCTCTCCCTCTGTCTGTCTCTCTCTCTCACACACTCTCTCTCTGTCTATCTCTCTCCCCCTCTGTTTCTCTCTCTCTCTCACTCTCTCTCTCACTCTCTCTCACTCTCTCACTCTAATTGGCAGAGAACTATAACAGTCTAAAATTTTGAAGTCAAACAATATTCTTCTTCCTCTTCTTCTGTTGTACCACAGGGAGGGACGTGTTGGGGAGATGTCAACATTTTCTTGTCTTCCTCCATTGTACATCAGTGAGCTGATGGAGGGAGAGATGTCAACATTTTCTTGTCTTCCTCCATTGTACATCAGTGAGCTGATGGAGGGAGAGATGTCAACATTTTCTTGTCTTCCTCCATTGTACATCAGTGAGCTGATGGAGGGAGAGATGTCAGGATCTTCTTATCTTCCTCCATTGTACATCAGTGAGCTGATGGAGGAAGAGATGTCCGGATCTTCTTGTCTTCCTCCATTGTACATCAGTGAGCTGATGGAGGGAGAGATGTCCGGATCTTCTTGTCTTCCTCCATTGTACATCAGTGAGCTGATGGAGGGAGAGATGTACGGATCTTCTTGTCTTCCTCCATTGTACATCAGTGAGCTGATGGAGGGAGAGATGTACGGATCCTCTTGTCTTCCTCCATTGTACATCAGTGAGCTGATGGAGGGAGAGATGTCAGGATCTTCTTGTCTTCCTCCATTGTACATCAGTGAGCTGATGGAGGGAGAGATGTCAGGATCCTCTTGTCTTCCTCCATTGTACATCAGTGAGCTGATGGAGGGAGAGATGTCAGGATCTTCTTGTCTTCCTCCATTGTACATCAGTGAGCTGATGGAGGGAGAGATGTACGGATCTTCTTGTCTTCCTCCATTGTACATCAGTGAGCTGATGGAGGGAGAGATGTACGGATCCTCTTGTCTTCCTCCATTGTACATCAATGAGCTGATGGAGGAGAGATGTACAGATCTTCTTATCTTCCTCCATTGTACATCAGTGAGCTGATGGAGGAGAGATGTCAGGATCTTCCTGCCTTGTCTAATGCACTTTGTAAGTTGGTATTCATTTCTCTAAAGTTGTTCGTGATCCCGTCACCCCATCGTTTGCGTGGTCTTCCTCTTGCTCTGCATTTATTATATTTTATGAACTGTTGTAGATGATCAGATCATTTGTCAGGTGTTGTAGATGATATTAGTGCATTTGTCAGGCATTGTCAGGTGTTGTAGATGATACTAGATCATTTTGTCAGGCATTTTGTCAGGTGTTGAAGATGATACCAGGTCATTTTGTCAGGTGTTGTAGATGATACCAGTGCATTTGTCAGCATTTTGTCAGTGTGTAGATATCCAGATCATTTGTCAGGCATTTGTCAGGTGTTGTAGATGATACCAGATCATTTTGTCAGGCATTTTGTCAGGTGTTGTAGATGATACAGATCATTTGTCGGTGTTATGATACAGTGCATTTTGTCAGGTGTTGTAGATGATACCAGATCATTTTGTCAGGTGTTGTAGATGATACCGATCATTTTGTCCTTTTGTGGGAAACATCATTTGTCAGGTGTTGTAGATGATACAGATCATTTTGTCAGGTATGTGATATCAGTCATTTTGTTGGTGTTGTAAATGATACCAGGATCATTTTGTTGGGTGTAGATGTCAGTCATTTTTAGGTGTTGTAGATGATACCAGGTCATTTTGTTAGGTGTTGTAGATGATACCAGGTCATTTTGTCAGGTGTTGTAGATGATACCAGGTCATTTTGTCAGGTGTTGTAGATGATACCAGGTGATTTTGTCAGGTGTTGTAGATGATACCAGGTGATTGTGTCAGGGGTTGTAGATGATACCAGGTGATTGTGTCAGGTGTTGTAGATGATACCAGGTGATTTGTGTCAGGTGTTGTAGATGATACCAGGTGATTTGTCAGGTGTTGTAGATGATACCAGGTGATTTGTCAGGTGTTGTAGATGACCAGGTATTTGTCAGGTGTTGTAGATGATACCAGGTGATTTGTCAGTGTTGTGATACCAGGTGATTTGTCAGGTGTTGTAGATGATACCAGTCATTTTGTCAGGTGTTGTAGATGATACCAGGTATTGTGTCAGGTGTTGTAGATGATACCAGGTATTTGTCAGGTGTTGTAGATGATACAGGTGATTTGTAGGTGTTTAGATGATCCAGGTATTTTGTCAGGTGTTGTAGATGATACCAGGTCATTTTGTCAGGTGTTGTAGATGATACCAGGTGATTGTGTCAGGTGTTGTAGATGATACCAGGTGATTGTGTCAGGTGTTGTAGATGCCAGGTATTGTGTCAGGTGTTGTAGATGATACCAGGTGATTGTGTCAGGTGTTGTGATGATACCAGGTGATTTTCAGGTGTTGTAGATGATACCAGGTGATTTGTCAGTGTTGTAGATGATACCAGGTGATTGTGTCAGGTGTTGTAGATGATACCAGGTGATTGTGATCAGTGTTGTAGATGATACCAGGTGATTGTGTCAGGTGTTGTAGATGATACCAGGTGATTGTGTCAGGTGTTGTAGATGATACCAGGTGATTGTGTCAGGTGTTGTAGATGATACCAGGTGATTGTGTCAGGTGTTGTAGATGATACCAGGTGATTGTGTCAGGTGTTGTAGATGATACCAGGTGATTGTGTCAGGTGTTGTAGATGATACCAGGTGATTGTGTCAGGTGTTGTAGATGATACCAGGTGATTGTGTCAGGTGTTGTAGATGATACCAGGTGCATTTGTCAGGTGTTGTAGATGATACCAGGTGATTGTGTCAGGTGTTGTAGATGATACCAGGTGATTGTGTCAGGTGTTGTAGATGATACCAGGTGATTGTGTCAGGTGTTGTAGATGATACCAGGTGATTGTGTCAGGTGTTGTAGATGATAACAGGTGATTGTGTCAGGTGTTGTAGATGATACCAGGTGATTGTGTCAGGTGTTGTAGATGATACCAGGTGATTGTGTCAGGTGTTGTAGATGATACCAGGTGATTGTGTCAGGTGTTGTAGATGATACCAGGTGATTGTGTCAGGTGTTGTAGATGATACCAGGTGATTGTGTCAGGTGTTGTAGATGATACCAGGTGATTGTGTCAGGTGTTGTAGATGATACCAGGTGATTGTGTCAGGTGTTGTAGATGATACCAGGTGATTGTGTCAGGTGATGTAGATGATACCAGGTGATTGTGTCAGGTGTTGTAGATGATACCAGGTGATTGTGTCAGGTGTTGTAGATGATACCAGGTGATTGTGGCAGGTGTTGTAGATGATACCAGGTGATTGTGTCAGGTGTTGTAGATGATACCAGGTGATTGTGTCAGGTGTTGTAGATGATACCAGGTGATTGTGTCAGGTGTTGTAGATGATACCAGGTGATTGTGTCAGGTGTTGTAGATGATACCAGGTGATTGTGCCAGGTGTTGTAGATGATACCAGGTGATTGTGTCAGGTGTTGTAGATGATACCAGGTGATTGTGTCAGGTGTTGTAGATGATACCAGGTGATTGTGTCAGGTGAGCAAACTATTTAGTCGCTTGTTATTTGATCTTCTTCTCTTCTTCTTCTTCTTCCTACGCTTCATATCGAACACTTGTTAAACCATTCAGTGTGATCTATATTTGATCTGAGCATAAGAGCGATTGTACGTTGTGTCAGTTCTTCATATCGAACATTTGTTAAACCATTTAGTGTGATCTATATTTGATCTGAGCATAAAAGCGATTGTACGTTGTGTCAGTTCTTCATATCGAACACTTGTTAAACCATTCAGTGTGATCTATATTTGATCTGAGCATAAGAGCGATTGTACGTTGTGTCAGTTCTTCATATCGAACACTTGTTAAACCATTCAGTGTGATCTATATTTGATCTGAGCATAAGAGCGATTGTACGTTGTGTCAGTTCTTCATATCGAACACTTGTTAAACCATTCAGTGTGATCTATATTTGATCTGAGCATAAGAGCGATTGTACGTTGTGTCAGTTCTTCATATCGAACACTTGTTAAACCATTCAGTGTGATCTATATTTGATCTGAGCATAAGAGCGATTGTACGTTGTGTCAGTTCTTCATATCGAACACTTGTTAAACCATTCAGTGTGATCTATATTTGATCTGAGCATAAGAGCGATTGTACGTTGTGCCAGTTCTTCATATCGAACACTTGTTAAACCATTCAGTGTGATCTATATTTGATCTGAGCATAAGAGCGATTGTACGTTGTGTCAGTTCTTCATATCGAACACTTGTTAAACCATTCAGTGTGATCTATATTTGATCTGAGCATAAGAGCGATTGTACGTTGTGTCAGTTCTTCATATCGAACACTTGTTAAACCATTCAGTGTGATCTATATTTGATCTGAGCATAAGAGCGATTGTACGTTGTGTCAGTTCTTCATATTGAACACTTGTTAAACCATTCAGTGTGATCTATATTTGATCTGAGCATAAGAGCGATTGTACGATGTGTCAGTTCTTCATATCGAACATTTGTTAAACCATTCAGTGTGATCTATATTTGATCTGAGCATAAGAGCGATTGTACGTTGTGTCAGTTCTTCATATCGAACATTTGTTAAACCATTCAGTGTGATCTATTTTTGATCTGAGCATAAGAGCGATTGTACGTTGTGTCAGTTCTTCATATCGAACACTTGTTAAACCATTCAGTGTGATCTATATTTGATCTGAGCATAAGAGCGATTGTACGTTGTGTCAGTTCTTCATATCGAACATTTGTTAAACCATTCAGTGTGATCTATATTTGATCTGAGCATAAGAGCGATTGTACGTTGTGTCAGTTCTTCATATCGAACATTTGTTAAACCATTCAGTGTGATCTATATTTGATCTGAGCATAAGAGCGATTGTACGTTGTGTCAGTTCTTCATATCGAACACTTGTTAAACCATTCAGTGTGATCTATATTTGATCTGAGCATAAGAGCGATTGTACGTTGTGTCAGTTCTTCATATCGAACACTTGTTAACCATTCAGTGTGATCTATATTTGATCTGAGCATAAGAGCGATTGTACGTTGTGTCAGTTCTTCATATCGAACACTTGTTAAACCATTCAGTGTGATCTATATTTGATCTGAGATTAGAGCGATTGTACGTTGTGTCAGTTCTTCATATCGAACACTTGTTAAACCATTCAGTGTGATCTATTTTTGATCTGAGCATAAGAGCGATTGTACGTTGTGTCAGTTCTTCATATCGAACACTTGTTAAACCATTCAGTGTGATCTATATTTGATCTGAGATTAGAGCGATTGTACGTTGTGTCAGTTCTTCATATCGAACACTTGTTAAACCATTCAGTGTGATCTATTTTTGATCTGAGCATAAGAGCGATTGTACGTTGTGTCAGTTCTTCATATCGAACACTTGTTAAACCATTCAGTGTGATCTATATTTGATCTGAGCATAAGAGCGATTGTACATTGTGTCAGTTCTTCATATCGAACACTTGTTAAACCATTCAGTGTGATCTATATTTGATCTGAGCATAAGAGCGATTGTACGTTGTGTCAGTTCTTCATATCGAACACTTGTTAAACCATTCAGTGTGATCTATATTTGATCTGAGCATAAGAGCGATTGTACGTTGTGTCAGTTCTTCATATCGAACACTTGTTAAACCATTCAGTGTGATCTATATTTGATCTGAGCATAAGAGCGATTGTACGTTGTGTCAGTTCTTCATATCGAACACTTGTTAAACCATTCAGTGTGATCTATATTTGATCTGAGCATAAGAGCGATTGTACGTTGTGTCAGTTCTTCATATCGAACACTTGTTAAACCATTCAGTGTGATCTATATTTGATCTGAGCATAAGAGCGATTGTACGTTGTGTCAGTTCTTCATATCGAACACTTGTTAACCATTCAGTGTGATCTATATTTGATCTGAGCATAAGAGCGATTGTACGTTGTGTCAGTTATGTGCCTACAAGTAGACCAGTACATCCGATTTCTGCGACGCTTTTTATTTACTAGGGTAGCTTCCCTTAGCCTTTACCTCAGTCGCCTCGAAGCCTTGTAGGTCGCAGTGTTACTATTCTTTGCTCCCTTTGCGAGCCACGGCACCACACGGGTGTTGTTATTTGATAAATTATATGACCTGTTTCATTTATAATCTTCTTCTAATTTCTGCATTTCTAATTTATTCTCAGTCATTGTTACTTCAGCATCTCTTCTAAGATATCTCATCTTCCTTGTTATGATTGTCTGATCATTTGCTGCTGTAAGCGAACATGTTTGATATTGATAGTATAATGCTGGTAACAAAATGGATTTTATGAGATTTTGCTTTAATATTCACAGTTATCTCTTTATGTGTCAGGAGTGGATGGCTTGTTGTCCAAGTATCTCTCTCTCTCTCTCTCTCTCTCTCTCTCGCGAGTCCAAGTATCTAATTTGTCTTTGCTGACTGTCTGTTGATTTCTTTATCCATTATTCCTTCTGAAGTGAATATTGTCCCTATGGCTTTGAACTCATTTGTTTGTATAATGTCTGTGTTGTTTAGTTTGATTGAAATAGTGTCTACAAGCTTGTCTATCTCAATATTGTGTCTCTGTCTTGTCATTGCATACTTTCATATTATATTCTTCATCTTTAGTATTAAATCGAACCAGATGTTTCCTCTAGGGATTTCTTCGTTTTCTGCTGTCAAAACTTGGGTTATATGCAAAACGCAATTCTGAAACTTTTTCTCATCGTCTTTGCTTCGTGTCTCTACTCTTATATTGTCCAAATCTATCTTGATAAAACTATGTTATAACAATGTAGTAGTGAGAGAGAGAGAGAGAGAGAGAGAGAGAGAGAGAGAGAGAGAGCATACATCCTAGTCGGACGTTTGAGTTTCACATTTATATGCCCTTGATGTACCTGTCTTTATTCTTATTTTGGCTTTTACCTGAAGTATAAACTTCTGCAAAATTTGATGAGATGTTTGCTCTCTGCATATTTTCTTAAACAATCTCATATCACATTTATGTCGGAGGTCTCTCTGGCTAAGTAGTTACACCGTTCATCTTACATGCTTAAGGTCGTCGGTTCGTATCCAGGCCACACTGTTCTATTCATGAGCACATTTTTTCTAGAGAGCCCTAAGTTTGTTGCCGGAGCTACGGTGTTCGTTCTTTGTGTCACCAGGTAAATGCATCAAGCAATTTGGGGAAACCCTGTGTAAGAAAGTCTTTCGTATTTGTATATTCCCGTCGACTCCAGCAAAAGCTTTGCCATAGTCTACAGATGCAACATGGCAGGAATAATCCAAACTTAACAAATAGTTTCATTTTCAATTTGTAACACAAACTATAAACATTGTGTGTTTAACAGTATTAGCAGTTTCCATTCTCGTGGCATATGATTTACCTCATCTAGCGTGTCAGATCATATTTGTTAAGGAATTCCCTAATACCATCTAATGTCTTGCCGGTCTTGCTGTATAATGTTCGATTTTCTTACAATGGGTCTTCTTTTGTTTAGTGTCAAAATATACAGATTTCATTTCATACTATCAGAAAATGAAAATAAAATTTGATAAAAACTAAATGTTTCCGATTGGTAATGAAAGCACAGCGAAACTCCACATTTTTACACTTGGGTGCTACAGAATAAAATATTAATTTCTTTTGATCTTTAACTATTTCACGCTTCATTGAACCGGATGAAAGACTTCAATAAATTCTTCTCCCGCCCTGCCAGAAATGAGTTAAAATAGATTCCAGACCTCAGTGCCTATTTTAGGTCTGCAAACATGAAACAAATGAAACGTTTACAGGGAAAACCTCAGCATGCAAGTGGTAGCAGCGCTCACACATTTCAGAACAATGTTCTGTATGAAAATACGCCAAAATTTCCAATAATTCTTCCCCAAAAGAATATGATTCTAGACTCAGAAAATGTGGATAAAATTTGATCCCCGAAACTGTGCTATTATTGTCCACAATCCCTTCAGTCTTTTTCTCCTATATAAACCAGGCATGTGAACTTGAGATGGTATAGGTTTGCTAGAGTTCAAGAATTCTAGATTCCAGACAAGTCTTTGAGAACTGTGACAGATTACCAGTAACAAAGAAACATGGCTCGATCTTGCTGGATGCTAAGTGTTGCATGTTGGTCATTTTTAACAATTTTTGTCTTTTTTTCTCTCTCTGTTCCTTGAAGTCAACTTTACTTATCTGCATGTACGTTCTTCTCTGTTCCTTGAAGTCAACTTTACTTATCTGCATGTACGTTCTTCTCTGTTCCTTGAAGTCAACTTTAATTATCTGCATGTACGTTCTTTGAATTTCAATCTTTCATGTATTTCTTTCCAACATATCTTTTGTTTCAATGTTGTTTCTTTCTTCTCTTCAAATTGTCTTCCCCGTTATTAGCGCATTAACTAACAAATGCTGCACTTTGCGTCTATTTGTCTGCTACGTTGACCATGTGCCATAAACGGTGCCACTGTCAAGTTAGTTTTAAATTTACGTTTACGCATTCAGATCGTTAACGGGCTTTAATATATTTGTTTCACACTCTGTCAGCTTGTAATAAACGTACATTCATTGATCTACAACTGTACATATTATTCTTCAAATTTCGTTAACAGTTAAGACAACTACATTTACTTAGTTTGTACATACACTTTCACTTGTGGGAGGAATGTGACTAATATTAATTAATTCCATCACATAATGTTTTTTTCAATGCGACAGTTAAAGTGTTTAGAAAATGAAGCAGTTTGTCTTTGTTTAGTTTAAAACAACCAAAGTAATTTAACTTTGAGCAGTCTCTTTCAACATATGATTAAGGGTATGCATGCCGATGTTTCCCATAGAAAGTCTCTTTCAACATATGATTAAGGGTAGGCATGCCGATGTTTCCCATACACCGTTTATTATATACAGGCTTCGACCATTCTTGTAATGTTTCATTCCCACATATGTCACATTTGATTTCAAATTCATAGACTCTTAGAAAAGCATTATTTCACATTGTCTCTGTTTATTTTGCTTTGTTTTCTCTTCAATATGCCACGATTGGTGCTACAAAGATCATGCATTGCCGTATGTACCTCAAGCAGATCGAGTACAAAGATCATGCATTGCCGTATGTACCTCAAGCAGATCGAGTACAAAGATCATACATTGCCGTATGTACCTCAAACAGATCGAGTACAAAGATCATGCATTGCCGTATGTACCTCAAGCAGATCGAGTACAAAGATCATACATTGCCGTATGTACCTCAAGCAGATCGAGTACAAAGATCATGCATTGCCGTATGTACCTCAAGCAGATCCAGTACAAAGATCATGCATTGCCGTATGTACCTCAAGCAGATCGAGTACAAAGATCATACATTGCCGTATGTACCTCAAGCAGATCCGAGAAATGGTAAATAAAAGATGCACACATAAGAAGGGGTAATGAGAGAAGAGAAGTGGGAGCAAAGGCAGATTTGAATCTGTAATGGGAACCATCAGCTTGAATACTCTTAGACATCTGCTGGAGGAGAAGGAATGTTTATGGATTTACCTGGAGTTATATATCGCTGACTTAACAACCATTAACATACAAGCAACTCTAATATTATAAGTTTAGAGTTGGTTGTGCATTAACATGCAACCAAGCGTATACGTCGATGACGTAGCTGTCATGAATAAATCGGTCATGGAAAAGGTATCAGTATGGCATACGTATCCAAGTTAAATGTTCCCACTAAAGACACTTGCGACGACAATGAACTGTTTTCTACTTCAGAGAGAGAGAGAGGGGGCGGCATAGATGAAACGAATGCATGGTGAAGATTTTATTTTCTTATTTAATTCTTGTGTTATTGTCTATGATTCACATTCATATGTTGTTACAGGAAAAATGCATGTCCTCAAAACTTGTACTTTTGTTTACTGTGTTGTGTCTATTTTCCCATTAATTACTAGGTAATTAAAATTAATAATGGCAACATGTACATATTGTTTGAGCTTTGAGTCCAGTCCGTTCATCTGAAATATTTGTTCACAAATATCTTTGTGTCCGTACATCTCTGTACATCGTGTGTGTGAACAGTTTTATTTGCAGTAATGGAAGTTTCAGCTGGCAATTGGATATTTTTTTAGAAACATAATGAATAGTGTTAGATAATGTATATAATCATCATTACCATACGTTGTGTCGGCTGTCGCGCGAATCTTCACAAACATATGAACATTATTCACATCCGATGTTGACATCTTTCTTCACAAACATGTGAACGTTATTCACATCCGATGTTGACATCTTTCTTCACAAACATGTGAACATTATTCACATCCGATCGTGGCATCTTTCCGTTTCATGAGATTGATCTCTATAACTTGGTTATCTATCTCTTTTATCTACCATATTGTTTGCTTGTCGAAGTAATGTCGTTACAAACATGTCCTTATCTTAGTTATAATATTAATAATAATTCCTCTCGTACTGTCGACTCATCGAGCTACAGCTTAACTCGCAAATGCGATTCAGGAAGAACAGAAGCTGTACAGACGCGATATTCGCCCTCAGACAGTTAGTGGAAAGGACTGGCTGTCAAATCCGATAAACACTTGCACATTGCATTTGTAGACCAGGAAAAAACGTTCGACCACGTAGATAGGCACAAGTTGTGAAAAATACTATCAACCTATGGGGTTAATAACCACCTAACCAGCCTTTGCAAGAGCCTTTATATAAACAGCCAGTGTACAATTCGAACAAACACAGGACTATTAGAAAATTTTCACGTAGGGTCAGGAGTAAGACAAGGTTGTGTACTATCTCCGCTGCTGTTAATCACATATATTGAACAAATCTGTAAAACAGCTAAGACCAGTGAAGGAAACAACCTCGGAGAACTCTTAAACGAATTTCTTTTTGCAGACGATCAGGCAATCATATCAACAACAGAAGAACATCTACCACAACACATTAACAGACTCCAGTTAGCATGTAATGAATACAACATGAGAATAAACATCGACAAAATCGAAGTAATGACATTCGCAAGAGAGGATATCGCTATCAATATCTCCATCGACAATTGCCCATTTAAAACAAGTAAAAGACTTCACATACCTGGGGAGCATTTTTTCAGCGAATGGAAGAATAACTAATGAAATTCAACACAAATGCAACAAAGCAAATCAAATGATAGGGCAAATGGCGCCAATTTTAAGATGCAAACACGTCATCATGAACACAAACAGAGCAATGTTCAACACAATCTTTCTCCCACATTATGTTACCAGTGCCAAACCTGGACGCTGACAACAAACGATAGAAGAAAACTAGTCACAACAGAGATGAAGTGTCTACGCAGAATGCTGGATGTAACAAGAAGAGACCGGTTGAGAAATGAAGACATCAGGAAAAATGTGGGTTCAACATCAGTACTAGACTTCATCAAGAAACAACAAATTAAATGGTTCGGCCACATAAGTAGATTACCAACAGACAGTGCATCTCAAAAAGCAATGCTGCTCCGATACAATGGGTACAAAGCAAAAGGCCGGCCACGCAAAAGATGGACCTAAAAGATAACAGAGGCGACGAAAGACACAATCTACGAAGCGCATACAAAAGCCCGTCATCGACATTTTTTCTTGACCTGACGCTGTGAGGCAAAACTGGATTGGAGAAAAGAAAGTACCATTATACGTTACATAGGGCCTGCAAGTAATTTGCTTAGTAATTTGCTTAGTAATTTGCTTAGTAATTTGCTTAGTAATTTGCTTAGTAATTTGCACGTATCTTTATCTTAGTTATGCACACGATTAATAAATGCCTTCATTTTTCTGTCTTCAAGAGATAAACAAAAACCGTTGGAACCGTCTTCGGAAATTGAAACTTGTTTCTTTAACGGTCCATTTGATTCATAATATTAGTTTATTCTGAGTTTTAGTCCCTCTCCTACCTTCCCTTTTTGTTACTTGTTAGTTGGTTTCGTAAACGTGTTTCTTATTTTTAAATAATCACGCGATAAATGTGATGTCATTGTTGGACACGATTTGTTTTAACTCATCATCATCAGGTGCCGTCTCCACATCGAAGGTTAGCTGCAATGAATCTCCAGCATCCTCTGTCTTTCGCCTTGGTGTTGCACACTGCTAGACTGTAACCTGTCCATTTCTTAAAGTTTCCTCCCACTTATCTCTCGGTCTTCCTCTTGCTCTTCTCCCCTCAACTTTCCCTCTAGTAAATGTTTTATCATGGTGTCATGTCTTTTATGTGCCCAAAATACTTTACTTGTCTGAATTTTATTTCTCTTAATAATTGTTTCTTCATGCCTAGTTTTCCTAAAACTTGTTTATTTATCTGTTTTTCTGTCCATGAAACTCTGCCTATTCTTCTATATATCCACATCTCAAATGCATCAATTCTGTCTTCTAACTGCTTGTTCATTGTCCATGTTTCCGAGACATACATTAATATAGGATATATATAGCATTTGATCATTCTCATTTTTAGCCTGTTTGTGATTTGTTTGGATGTCAGTAACTTTCTCATACTATTGAAATTATCCTTGGCCATTCCTATTCTCTTTTAATTTCTGTTATACATCTGCCATCATCTGTTATCATCTGACCGAGATATGAGAAGCTTTTTACTTGATGTAGTAATTCTCCATGTATTTTTATATTCATTTTAGGTTTTTCCATTTCCTTGTTGATTACCATAGTTTTTGGGTAATCAACAAGTTTTAACTATTGTTACAAATTTCAGGGAGTTTGACGCTGTCACTTCTAAGCCTGAAAGGGAGCTGCAGTCACACGCAAAGTGTACAGCTGAGTTACCAGGATCCTAGACCGTGCACAAGTGCAGCTGTCTGTCTTAACACTTCTAATTGTAATGACCAGATGGTGACCACAACACAATCGTCACTATTTCATCCATTTCATATGGCAATTTCACCCACTTACAGCCATGCGCGTGTGACCAGTCTGGTCACACAGTTCAAACGCACTTTGATGAACTATAGAACAAGTATCGAGGGCGCACTAGAACAAGTTGTAAGTATCTGGTTTGTTAGGAGAATCGACATTTCACTTGCTTAAATGATCTGACCATGTGTGCTCCGATATCTTTCTTGCACAGAGGTGTAATAATCTGACCATGTGTTCTCCGATATCGATATCTTTCTTGCACAGAGGTGTAATAATCTGACCATGTGTTCTCTGATATCGATATCTTTCTTGCACAGAGGTGTAATAATCTGACCATGTGTGCTCCGATATCTTTCTTACACAGGGGTAAATGCACTGACAATGTGTTCTCCGATATCTTTCTTACACAGGGGTAAATGCACTGACCATGTGTGTTCTCTTTTTTTAAACAGAGCTTCTATAGTAAACTAAACTGAAGCATTTGATAGTATGTCAATGAAAGTGCCGAATATATATGGGGCAATGAAAGTGCCGAATATATGTGGGTTAATGAAAGTGCCGAATATATATGGGGCAATGAAAGTGCCGAATATATATGGGGCAATGAAAGTGCCGAATATATATGGGGCAATGAAAATGCCGAATATATATGGGGCAATGAAAGTGCCGAATATATATGGGGCAATGAAAGTGCCGAATATATGTGGGTCAATGAAAGTGCCAAATATATGTGGGTCAATGAAAGAACCGAATATATATGGATCAATGGAATTACCGAATATATGTCGGTCAATGGAAGTGCCCAAAATATGTGGGTCAATGGAAGTACCGAATATATGTGTGTCAATGAAAGTACCGAATATATGTGTGTCAATGAAAGTGCCCAAAATATATGGGTCAATGGAGGTACCGAATATATGTGGGTCAATGAAAGTACGAATATATGTGTGTCAATGAAAGTACCGAATATATGTTTTCAATGAAAGTACGAATATTGGGGGTCAATGAAAGTACTGAATATTGAGGGTCAATGAAAGTACCGAATATTGGGGGTCAATGAAAGTACCGAATATATGTGGGTCGAGGTTCAACAATAACGTGTAACTAGAATAAAAAAGAAGACATTAAAGAGAAATGTTTGTCTGATGTCAAGTTAGAATGTCATGTGATATATAAAGAGAAATGTTTGTCTGATGTCAAGCTAGAATATCATGTGGTATATAAAGAGAAATGTGTCTCCTGATGTCAAGCTAGAATATCACGTGGTATGTAAAGAGAAATGTGTCTCCTGATGTCAAGCTAGAATATCATGTGGTATATAAAGAGAAATGTGTCTCCTGATGTCAAGCTAGAATATCATGTGGTATATAAAGAGAAATGTGTCTCCTAATGTCAAGCTAGAATATCATGTGGTTTAAAGAGAAATGTGTCTCCTGATGTCAAACAATAATATCATGTGGTATATAAAGAGAAATGTGTCTCCTGATGTCAAGCTAGAATATCATGTGGTATATAAAGAGAAATGTGTCTCCTGATGTCAAACTAGAATATCATGTGGTATATAAAGAGAAATGTGTCTCCTGATGTCAAGCTAGAATATCATGTGGTTTAAAGAGAAATGTGTCTCCTGATGTCAAACTAGAATATAATGTGGTATATGTGACATGTATCATTGTTTTCTTCAGAGGAGATACAACGGGTTTAGCCAAACTTTCAATGTTGGACTTCAAAATCTGTATCCACTGAGCAGGGACACTAACCTACTGACGGCCTCAAATGCCAGTTCTGTGGTAAGATTCGACATTTATCGGCAATATAATATGTCTTTAAAGTTAAATAGACATGTATAAGCAATATAGTATGTCGCTAAACTTAAATAGACATTTATAGGCAATATAATATGTCGCTACACTAAGGCAGTTCTGCGAACAAACAATTGAATACAATCAAAGTAAACAACTTATATTTATAGACCAAGAAAAGGCATTTGATAGAGTAAACAGGTGCAAACTATTGAAGATCCTTGAAGAATATGGCGTCCAGGGACAACTATTATGTAATATCATGGCCTTATATCAAGATAGCCAGAGTACAGTAAGAACAACAGAAGGAATGTCCGACTGGTTCTCCATTACATCAGGTGTTAGACAAGGTTGTGTCCTCTCACCACTACTCTTTATTACATATATGGATAAAATAACTCTAGAGTCAAATTCAGATAATGATTAAATAAAGAAACTGCTGTTTGCAGATGATCAGTGCCTGATACATCAAAATGAACAAGATCTACAACATCATATTGACACCTTGAACAAAAATTGTGTAAAATCATGACATGAAAATCAACAACACTAAAACATAAATAATGAATATGGGAAGAAAACATAATAATCTAGACATCCATGTCAATGGCACTAAAATAAACCAAGTGAAAGAATTCAAATACTTAGGAAGCATGTTCACAGAAGACGGAAAACTGGATAGAGAGATAGAGGCTAGAGTGCCAAAAGCAAATGTTGTAACCTACCAGCTAGCCCCATTGTTAAGGCACCCAAAAATTTCACAGGCAGCTAAGAAACAAATGATCAACAGCATTTTTATACCTACTTTGTGTTACCAGAGCCAAACATGGACATTGAGCAAAGCGCAGTCACAAAAATAACTACACGTGAAATGCGTTGCCTGCGAAAAGTTACCAACAACACAAGAAAAGACAGAATCCCCAACATCAGCATAAGAAAGAAAGTTGGCACAAAACCGTGCTTGAATTACATAGAGAAACAAAGAATGAAGTGGTTTGGCCACTTAATAAGAATGTATCCAAACTCCACAGTACACAGAGTCTTCTACAACAGAACATCGGGAAAGAAGGCAAGAGGAAGACCACGGAAAAGATGGTTAGATGGCGTAGCAGAATCCTGTGAAAGAGCAAAAATAACAATCACACAAGCAACCAGACCAGCGCAAGACAAAAACAGAAAACCACGACACTGGGCAACAACCCCGTGTGACGACAAAAGAAGAAGAAGACGATAATATGTCGCTAAATTTAAATAGACATTTATCGGCAGTAAAATAAATAGGTAATGTTACATGGACATTTATAAACATTAAAATATGCATTTAAGTGGACAATGAGTGTCAACTTCAGAAGTGATAGTCACTTCTCACGTCAGACGTTTGGGGATATTCACGATCATCTAAGCCAGATTACGGAGTACATGATGATGATAAATACAACATGATCGTGCACGACTTGCTACATTTTTTTAAAATTGGGTCCTACCAGGTAGTGCCACAACGAGTGGATTCAGTAAGGTTGAATGTGCATTGAACTCCGAGTGTGTCATTCTTTCGAGTGAGAGCTGCTCGGAGTTTGTTTAAGTGTATTTGAATGTTGCATTTGTCGTTTATGATTACCCCCACTCTTTGACCGTGATCAAGCGGAAACTACATTTTGATCTTTGCCGAAAGATGGAACAGTGACGTTACTGTATTATTGAATTACTTCTGTCATCAAGTTAATGGTGGCAGGGAAGGAAATTGACCAAAAATGGCACAGTTTTTCAAACTACTGATCAATTTTGGTTTGTTATGTAATCTATTAAAGCATCATTAAGCCGAGGCACGCAACTTTCAATCTAAGGATGAACCTTTTTAGTTATATCAAAGCGTGAAGGCCAAGAAATATGAAAAAATAAGAATGAACTCCTTTACAGAGAATTCTACTGATCAAAGAGAAGATAATTCATTGTTATACCACGATATTACTTCCCCTAGATATCCAATTTGTTGCTACATATTACAAGGTTAGATATTACTTCCCTTAGATACCGACAGTTGGTTTTGATCATGTGTACTAACTACTATAACGCTGTTACCAATAGGCGGAAGATCAAAACAGGTTTTTTTACGCTTTCAAAACACAAGCTTAGGTAAACGGCTTAACCCACTTCGGCTCAGAGATACCGGAAAATGTTGTGAATAAATTGTTAGTATTGGTTGACTTCAAGTTATAGTAGCAACAGTTACATTTACGTGTTGCAACAGCTTCTGTAGAGTTACACTTATGTGTTGTAACAGCTTCTGTAGAGTTACACTTATGTGTTGTAACAGCTTCTGTAGAGTTACACTTATGTGTTGTAACAACTTTTGTAGAGTTACATATGTGTTGTAACAACTTTATAGTTACAGTATGTGTTGAACAACTCCTCTATAGTTACACTTATGTGTTGTAACAACTCCTCTATAGTTACACGTATGTGTTGTAACAACTCCTCTATAGTTAAACTTATGTGTTGTAACAACTCCTCTAGAGTTACACTTATGTGTTGTAACAACTCCTCTAGAGTTACACCTATGTGTTGTAACAACTCCTCTAGAGTTACACGTATGTGTTGTAACAACTCCTCTAGAGTTACACTTATGTGTTGTAACAACTCCTCTAGAGTTACACTTATGTGTTGTAACAACTCCTCTAGAGTTACACTTATGTGTTGTAACAACTCCTCTAGAGTTACACGTATGTGTTGTAACAACTCCTCTAGAGTTACACCTATGTGTTGTATCAACTCCTCTAGAGTTACACTTGTGTGTTGTATCAACTCCTCTAGAGTTACACCTATGTGTTGTAACAACTCCTCTAGAGTTACACGTATGTGTTGTAACAACTCCTCTAGAGTTACACCTATGTGTTGTATCAACTCCTCTAGAGTTACACCTATGTGTTGTAACAACTCCTCTAGAGTTACACCTATGTGTTGTAACAACTCCTCTAGAGTTACACTTGTGTGTTGTATCAACTCCTCTAGAGTTACACCTATGTGTTGTAACAACTCCTCTAGAGTTACACCTATGTGTTGTAACAACTCCTCTAGAGTTACACCTATGTGTTGTAACAACTCCTCTAGAGTTACACCTATGTGTTGTAACAACTCCTCTAGAGTTACACCTATGTGTTGTAACAACTCCTCTAGAGTTACACCTATGTGTTGTAATAACTCCTCTAGAGCTTATTTGAACCTCATCATCATTATCAAATAACTTGTCCTGAGCAGAACTTTGCTCCTCTAACAATTCTTCGGAATTTCTCTCGCTCCCATAGTCCACCAGATGTCCCGCCTCTGCAGCCGCCATGCTCAAACCATCAGTTACATTCTGAATCCATCTCGCCCGTGTGGTACGGGGACTCACAAGGGGAGCAAAGAATAGTACCACTGCGAACTACAAGGCATGTCGTAAGAGGTGACTGAGGTAGGGGGCTAGGAAGCAAAGAATAGTACCACTGCGAACTACAAGGCATGTCGTAAGAGGCGACTGAAGTAGGGGCTAGGAAGCAAAGAATAGTACCACTGCGAACTACAAGGCATGTCGTAAGAGGCGACTGAAGTAGGGGGCTAGGAAGCTACCTAGTAAATATAAAGTATCGCAGAAATCGGATGTACTAGCCTACTTGTAGGCGCATAACTGGCACAACGTATAATCGCTCTTAGGCTCAGATCACATACAAATCACACAGATTGGTTGACAAGTGGTCGATGTGGAGCGTTGGAAGAAGAAGAAGAAGAAAGAATAATCCATCTTCTCCTCTTTACATCGTGATCTTCCTCTTCTTTTATCGTGATATTTATCGTGATCTTCCTCTTGTCATCTTTAGGTTGTTCCTTCTATGGTGGACTTCTCCAAGCCTTCATGTCTTTTTATATGTGCAAAATACTTCAATTTTCTCATTTTTATATGTGCAAAATATCAATTTTCTCATTTTTATATGTGCAAATACTAATTTTCTCATTTTTATATGTGCAAAATACTTCAATTTTCTCATTTTTATCTGTAGCATGCGCCAGTTTTCTTTGACTTTGATTTCTTTCTGGATTCTTCTTGTTATCTGGATGCTTCTGGATACATCTTGGCAGCTTCCTGTTTGAAGCTACAACATCCTATTTTAGCATAAAAGATGCTGCTGAAGACAGTGGAACATATGTCATGGGTAGTCAGTTTACATTTAAAGTATAGTGTGAGTGGGTGTGTGAGTAGGTCAGTGTTGGGGGGGTAGGATGTGTGAGTAGGGTGTTGTGAGTAGTGGTAAGGTGTTGGTGAGTAATGTGTGAGTGGGTGTGTGAGTACGAATGAGTAGTTTGGCAATGAGAGAGTGAGTGATGAAATAATTCAGCGAATGAGTGATTTAGTGAGAAGTCCAACTAGCTTATGAGTGGGCAATGAAGTGAATGTGAGAACGACCACGCAGACAAACTAAACAAGACGAACTAGATCCACACATATACTATATGACAACGCAGTCATCTCGAAACATATGTCTCCTCCACTTCTCTACTGAATACTAAAACATATGCCTCATCTAGAGCTGCGTTAGCGTAGTGGTTAGTGTACTCGCTTCTTACGAGTGTGGCCCAGGTTTAATTGTACAGTTGGAGTGGAATTTTTTATTCTGTCCGCAACGACTCTTAGGTCGACCCAACCTTAATTGGTTACCAGAAAAGCTTTAGAAGTAAGGCGACCGAGTGATGTTGACCACAACACCCATTGTTTGCAGATGGGCAATGAAAAATAAGGACACATCACCATTTGTCCTCAATATACCTCGCTCATTGTATGTGAAGGGTTTATGTACTTTTTTTTATCCATCTCATCGACCTCGTTACTGAATATCAAGATATCAGTCTCATTTATTTCATGTTCCATCTCCTCATCTAGCACCAAGTTCTCCGAGAGAGCAGATGGCTATTGACATCAGTTGAGGCCCATATCCAGGTGTTGCTGTCAACAGATGTTGTTAGAGCTGGAACGAAAGAAGGGTTGGGTAATGGCATCAGACACGTTTCCGGTCTCTTAACACAACTTTTGATAGTGTTCAATGTTTCAAATTTACCTGCTCAGGTAAGGATATCTTGTTGTAGATTTACCTGCTCAGGTAAGGATATCTTGTTGTAGATTTACCTGCTCAGGTAAGATATCTTGTTGTAGATTTACCTGCTCAGGTAGATCGGAGATATCTGTGTTGTAGATTTACCTGCTCAGGTAAGGATATCTTGTTGTAAAGTTGTATATTTTGGATGATGGGTGGATGAGACGTTATGTCATTCAGGTAAGAGACATCTGATGTCAGCAGTAATGATAGTAATACTGACAGTAACAAACAGTAATAACTACAGTAACAAGAAAATGAATAACAGGTTACAAGGTGCCTTAGAACAAGCACACGCAAGATCACTACACCTCCACCCCACCTTCCCCAACACTTCTATAAAGAAGTTACTGATGGAAGAGAAGAAGGTATTTCCAGATAAAAACAAGTAGTGTTTACATTTCTCCTTGAACGTATGACATGGTTAAGTTTCAGATAACAAGCAGAAGTATGTTCAGATAAAACAAGTAGTGTTTACATTTCTCCTTGAACGTATGACCACGGTTAAGTTTCAGATAAAAACAAGTAGTGTTTACATTTCTCCTTGAACGTATGACCACGGTTAAGTTTCAGATAAAAACAAGTAGTGTTTACATTTCTCCTTGAACGTATGACCACGGTTAAGTTTCAGATAAAAACAAGTAGTGTTTACATTTCTCCTTGAACGTATGACCATGGTTAAGTTTCAGATAAAAACAAGTAGTGTTTACATTTCTCCTTGAACGTATGACCATGGTTAAGTTTCAGATACAGGATTAAATACTACACATAACGCAGTGCTCAGAATATTAGGTCTACTTAGAATTTTTCATCAAACGCTCCATGTCGACCACTTGTTAAACCAATCTTTGTGATTTGTATGTGATCTGATCTGAGCCTAAGAACGATTTACGTTGTGCCAGTTGTGCACCTAGAGTAAGCCAGCACATCAAAATTCTACTACGTTTTTTTTACTAGGTAGCATTCCTAGTAAACTAATCACGACAGAGATGAAGTGTCTACACAGAATGCTGGCGGTAACAAGACGAAACCGGTTGAGAAATGAAGACGTCAGGAAAAAGTGGGTACAACATCAGTACTGAACTTTATCAAGAAACAACAAATTAAATGGTTCGGTCACATAAGCAGATTACCAACAGACAGTGCACCTCAAAGAGCAATGTTGTTCCGATACAATGTATACAAGGCAAAAGTGGACCTCAGAGATAACAGAGGCGACAAAAGACACTATTTATGAAGCGCACACAAGGGCTCTTTCTAGAAATCTCTTGGTATCCTGACACTGTGGCAAAACAGGAGTGAAGAAAGGAAAGAAAGCATCCCTAGGTCCATACTTCAGTCGCATCTTACGACATGTCTTGTAAGTCACAGTGTTACTATTCTTTGCTCCCCTTGCGAGTACCACCAACACACGGGCGCTACTTAGAATGGGAGTTGGGACATTTTAGAAATGTTACACATTCGATATATTTTTGACAACTAAAAAAATCTAAGTAAAATACTAACCTTTACGTTCTTGACATTTGTTTACTTTTAGGCCATTCAGACGCTTTGTAACAATTCCTAAATAAGTATCTTATTAACATATTATAAGTTTGACCAATCAGAATCATTTTTCCTCAGGCAACTTGTGTTCAGTATCCAAGTGGAACAATACCACCTTCAACACGGATACAATTCACTGTCATGGCTCTACACGACATCAGCAGGGCTCTGCAACGGATCTTGAGTGCTCTTGCTCATTGTGAGGTTCGACCCAGCAATACACACCGGCATGGTGAACTGCACTGTCAATCTAGTGGAAGCTCAGTCTTTTATCGACATGAACCACCAGGCATCTTGTACTATCTATCGAATTTCTTAGCTTAATGAAAACATTTTTTTTTCAAAATGTGAATTTTTTTTAGAATGAAATGATAAAAACCGATGAATTTCATTGTCAAATTTAACTTGTTCACATCGCATACACTTTTTATTATCAAAACACTTATTTTTTAAAGAGTGGTGTATCATGCATTCCCCATCCACATGTATTTATTTTTATGTATTTATTTTGTTGCCCCATTTCATCAACACATTAACACATTTTATACGCGTTGTCTTTAACACAAATTTGAAAACAATTCAGGAAAATGTATAAAGTAGAGTTTTACTATAGCAGAGACCACGTGTCGACGAATATGTTGTCTTCATCATGATCAGGTGACGTGCGTGCTGGAATTGGGCGATTATTAATCTCTGCAACTCTTTGTCCAAATCGCTGGCGAACAATTCAGGAAAATGTATAAAGTAGAGTTTTACTATAGCAGAGACCACGTGTCGACGAATATGTTGTCTTCATCATGATCAGGTGACGTGCGTGCTGGATTTAGGCGATTATTAATCTCTGCAACTCTTTGTTCAAATCGCTGGCGAACAATTCAGGAAAATGTATAAAGTAGAGTTTTACTATAGCAGAGACCACGTGTCGACGAATATGTTGTCTTCATCATGATCAGGTGACGTGCGTGCTGGATTTAGGCGATTATTAATCTCTGCAACTCTTTGTTCAAATCGCTGGCGAACAATTCAGGAAAATGTATAAAGTAGAGTTTTACTATAGCAGAGACCACGTGTCGACGAATATGTTGTCTTCATCATGATCAGGTGACGTGCGTGCTGGATTTAGGCGATTATTAATCTCTGCAACTCTTTGTTCAAATCGCTGGCGAACAATTCAGGAAAATGTATAAAGTAGAGTTTTACTATAGCAGAGACCACGTGTCGACGAATATGTTGTCTTCATCATGATCAGGTGACGTGCGTGCTGGAATTGGGCGATTATTAATCTCTGCAACTCTTTGTCCAAATCGCTGGCGAACAATTCAGGAAAATGTATAAAGTAGAGTTTTACTATAGCAGAGACCACGTGTCGACGAATATGTTGTCTTCATCATGATCAGGTGACGTGCGTGCTGGATTTAGGCGTTTTTTTGAACCTTTGAAAACAATTCAGGAAAATGTATAAAGTAGAGTTTTACTATAGCAGAGACCACGTGTCGACGAATATGTTGTCTTCATCATGATCAGGTGACGTGCGTGCTGGATTTAGGCGATTATTAATCTCTGCAACTCTTTGTCAAATCGCTGGCGAACAATTCAGAATGTTGAGTTTTCATTCCATGCTGTCACTGATCAGTATCTTACATGTCTGCTGCGTCTTCATTTTAATCCCAATGTTTGCTTCAAATCGCTGGCGAACAACAGTGAGTGTTTCGAGGGTGCCAAATTGCTTCACTGTGTGACGTCGTGTATTAGGCAATTAAATTTGACTCTTTTTCAACCCTTGCCAAATTCATGTTTGAATGTTCTATAGCAGAGACCTCTTGTTCAGTATCTCCTCATCACATCTGATCTGCATTTACATATTTAAACTCAAATCTTTTTTCAAATCCTAAAAACATTTTTATTTTCATTCCAGCGTCATCCAGTATCTTCCCTTTGCTGTTTCTATCTCCTATCCCATTTGTTCTCTACACCATAACAAAATATTCTTGTTCATGAACTTTCATTACGGCAATTTGATCTCCCTATTCACATTTAACCAAGTATTCTTGTTCAGTATCTCCTACCACATCTTATCTCATACACATAACCAAGTATTCTTGTTCAGTAACTCCTACCACATCTTATCTCATACACATAACCAAGTATTCTTATTCAGTATCTCCTACCACATCTTATCTCATACACATAACCAAGTATTCTTGTTTAGCTCACATCTTTTCCTAACCACATCTTATTCAGTTTTACACACACATAACCAAGTATTCTTGTTCAGTAACTCCTACCACATCTTATCTCATACACATAACCAAGTATTCTTGTTTAGTATATCCTACCACATCTTATCTCATACACACATAACCAAGTATTCTTGTTTAGTATCTCCTACCACATCTTATCTCATACACACATAACCAAGTATTCTTGTTTAGTATATCCTACCACATCTTATCTCATACACACATAACCAAGTATTCTTATTCAGTACTCCTACACATCTTATCTCATACACATAACCAAGTATTCTTGTTTAGTATCTCCTACCACATCTTATCTCATACACATAACCAAGTATTCTTGTTCAGTAACTCCTACCACATCTTATCTCATACACACATAACCAAGTATTCTTGTTTAGTAACTCCTACCACATCTTATCTCATACACACATAACCAAGTATTCTTGTTCAGTAACTCCTACCACATCTTTTCTCATACACATAACCAAGTATTCTTATTAGTATCTCCTACCACATCTTATCTCATACACACATAACCAAGTATTCTTGTTCAGTATATCCTACCACATCTTATCTCATACACACATAACCAAGTATTCTTGTTTAGTATCTCCTACCACATCTTATCTCATACACACATAACCAAGTATTCTTGTTCAGTATATCCTACCACATCTTATCTCATACACACATAACCAAGTATTCTTGTTCAGTATATCCTACACATCTTATCTCATACACATAACCAAGTATTTTATTCAGTATATTACCCATCTTATCTCATACATACATATACAAGTATTTTATTGTTCCTCTAATGTACCATCTTCATATACATTCAATTATTATATTACTTTTCCCATTGATATTATTACATACATTATACGTTTTGATGCCATCTCATGTACTATATATGGTAGATAGGAGGGTGTTGATATTTCAATGTTGAATGTGTATTTTGTCTTTTAATAAACATGTTAAACGTGCAATGTGTCCTTTGTCTTGTTTGTGTTAAAAGTGCAATGTGTCATTTGTCTTGTTTGTGTTAAACGTGCAATGTGTCCTTTGTCTTGTTTGTGTTAACGTGCAATGTGTCATTTGTCTTGTTTGTGTTAAACGTGCAATGTGTCCTTTGTCTTGTTTGTGTTAAAAGTGCAATGTGTCATTTGTCTTGTTTGTGTTAAACGTGCAATGTGTCATTTGTCTTGTTTGATTAAAACAAACTGTCACTATCGAGAACAAGAGATGGACAGAAGAAAAGAAGGGGGAATAGCAGACTTGACTGTACTTAGCAGACACATAGAACACTGCATATAGTCAACAGGAATGGTCACTTATAGTCCAATTAATGGCCACTTATAACTCAATAAACGGTCACTTATAGCACGGCCTTCTCTATAATTATAATCGTAATTTGATCTACATTTTGGTACACAGCACTTACTAGGCATCGTTATTTTGTTGTTATGTTTACTAAAGAAGTCTGTTTGAGCCCATATGTTTACTAAAATGTCCATATGTTTACTAAACACGTTTGAATAATCCGAATCACCCTCCATCTTGAAACATATTGCGCGAAGGCCAGTATTTACGATGGCCGCGCTTATAGCCCCTTGTGCTATAGCAGACAATATCTTATTTGAGAAGATACATGACTGATATACTGCTAAAACTCGAAATGAACCAGTATAAACCAAATAGATAAAATTTGAAAGCTATAAATTTCCTTTCTGCAAATCATACAGTTGGTGTCTTGTTATAGTCCGGGACAATCACTGGCACTTTACTTATTTGATGCTTGACGAAATCATATTTTGCTAATCATTTGCAATAACAAACTGACAACTTTGCTAAGTTATCAGCAACAGTGCATTGACTTGAACTTAGTTGTAAGCACAGCCTTTTATTAGTGTATCAATGGACGACTGCTGTAAAAAAATATGTACGAAAGGCGAAACACGTGACTACATTATTTCCTGTATACATGTTTCGCATATAAGCAGAGCCAAACAATGTTTTTAAAGCTGCTTCTTCAACTCTCGACTTCACTTGAAACGAAAGCTACAATATCAAAGTCATTGCCCCAAAAATGAAGCGTATTGAGAACGCTATGGGAACCAAGAAACTCTTAACTAACATGCAGCTTCATAGAAGCAATTCATCTCATGGTTTAGACTGAGCATTTTAAACCGATCGCAAAGAAGAAGCAGTAGAAACATCACAAGCTGTTACTAAATATACTACATCTGATAGACCACGAACAATGGATATTCACATTTAGAAATTCAGGCCTGATGCCATCATCGTGTATCATATCGGCTGGCATAGCTGATCACGAACCTCCACAATTGTCTGCCACGAGTACTGTTCATCATTGTGGATGGTCATATATTTGTCTGTCCCATGAAATTTTGCAATCTAGAATATTATTTCTGTCGTTCTCTGTATCTTCCTCCGTTGATTTTACCTGTTGTCACTGTGATCCTTCTTTCCGTAAATGTATGGCGAAGTCTATGATGGTTGTCTCTTTCTGATCAATAACAAAGTTATTTTAATTTGTTAATCAGAACTTCAGACTTGGAGACGGAATTACAAGTTCAAGTTTAATACATTATTTTTATGACATTGAACGTTTCTTCAAAACAAATAATTGACGTCTTGCAATCGCTAGCATGTGACTGTCGTCGGGATTCAACCGCATTCTTCTTGTGTCCTTCTTGCTTTTTTGCCGTTAGGCGTAGCAGGTTTAACTGGTGATCGGTTTCCGAGATAGCGTACGTTCGGTCGCTTGATATGGTGTGGTATTGTGGAGTTTTAAGATGTCTGTAACTCCATCAACCCATCTTTTCTTGGTGTGTCCCTCCTCTTGATGATTCCATTTTTAGATTGTACGCTCTTGCAACTGGTGTATTCAGGTTCATTCTGACCAAGTGGCCAAACCTTGAGTCTCTGTTTTTCAATGAATCTAATAGCAGGTGTTGTTCCGACTGTTCTTCTAATTTCCTCATTTCTTATATGGTCTCTTCTTGTTTTATTTACTGCTTTCACGTCAATGAAATAAGCGGTGTAACTGGTAGACTCGTAACTATTTCCTTACATCTAGCGAACAGCACCTGGTCGTTTTGTGAGACAGTCCGGAATTAAGATGGCTCAACTGAAGAAGTGTCGTTGGCTGCGTGGTCTACGAGCGACTGTCAGGCAGTAAGCGTTATCTACTGTTCGGTGTGTGGCAGTTATGTATACACTGAAGGAGGCGTTACTCTGCGTTATGTCACAGACAGCTTTAACTATATAAGTTTATAGTTGGTTCTGGTTATGTCCAACAACTTTGCCAATTCCGATTGGAATACAGTTTGTACATTGCGCTACTTCACTTCTCGAGCAATACGGTGCACACGTGTGCATGTCCCTGACAGTTTTCTGTGGATTCCAGAGGAAAGAACAAAGAAGGACGACAGTGACACTGACTAGCACCAGACAGTAAAATTTGCTACTAATCGCTCCTGAAATTGACATACACAACCGAAGTGATGACATTCGCTAGATAAGAAAACGCTACCAATATCTTCATCGACGAACATCCATTAAAACTAGTCAAAGCCTTTAATAATAATAATAATAATAATTATTATTAACTCAGTTTGCCTAGCTACTGAGTTAGTGCTTGAGCAACGCTGTGAGCTATGAATGTTACATGGAATGCTTTTTGCTGTGTCAACCGTGCGTTTGTTGTGTGTTAGTGTGTATTCAGAAAATGGCGGAGAGCGGTTATGACGAACAAGCTCAATCTGCCGTATGCAGTTATATTGCGAGTGCAGAAAGCTGGATTTTGTCATGATTGATGTTCCCTTCGACAAGAATTGCAGTTCAAGTGATGAACAGTTTTGTGTTGCTACATTAGCGACGGCCATATGCATTTTATGCGGTGCAGGTTGCTTTTGTGGCGGTACACGGCTGTTTCATTCTGGAATTAGTTCACACAGGAAACTTTTCACAGTTGTTAGCATTTCGTGTGATTTTCATTGGCACAGGAACGGAGCAATTATGGGGTGACCCGTTGCAGTGAAGTTGAAACCGTACTTATGAACTATGAACTATGAACAATAATAATAATAGCCGTCCATCGCAAGCGATGATGACAACAGTCTCAGACATGTGCTACTGCACCTCTCTGGTGTGTGCTAAGGTGACTGTAGAGTCCAGTCCTAGAACACAATCCCCTACCACAGGTGGGACATACATGATCAAGGTTAGACATGTGCGTGTTGTGTGTTCTGTCTTTTCGCACAGCTCGTTTTCTCAGTGCCTCAAGGACACGATGATTCTCAACTATGCGGGTTCTTCTTGTGTTGTTACAGCTCCACATTTGGCGATCTTGCGCAAGGGATTTCCAGCACGTGGTGTCTATATCAAAGCATTTCAGAGACACTTTAAGAGTGTCTTTAAAGCGTTTTTCTGTCCACCAGCAGAACGTCTGCCCCTTCAAGTTCGCCATACATCAACTGTTTTGGGATGCGTTTATCAGGCATCCGAGCAGCATGGCCAGCCCATCTCACTTGTGCCTTCTGCAACAGGGTGTTGACGCTTGGGATTTTTGCTCTTGTGAGGACTTCGGTATCTGAAATTTTGTCCTGCCAGTTTATTTTTAGTATTTAGCGTAGACAGCTTGTGCAGAAATGATTTACAAAGACTTTACATACGTATGGAGTATTTTTCAGCAAACGGAAGAATAACTAACGAAATCCAACATACATGCAATAATCTATTCACCGGTATCGATATTACACTACAACTGATAAGTCCAATCTACCCTCTGATATCAGTGTCAAACATGGTCTATGTCAAGGTTACAGAAGACAAAGATCCCATCACGTGAGACGAAATATTTGAGGAATTTGTAAAAACATCTGGAATCAAATATTTTAAAAAACAGAGAGTGAAATATTTGAGAATGAATCCCATTCAACTACCTCTTCGTGCATACAATAAATGTGCATAAATTGTTAGCCAATATCACAAAGATATTAAAGCATCATTGATTTATAACAGTAACTAAATCCCATCTAGCGTATGAGAGAAATGTCACTTTCCCACGAGGCTTACAGCATATGTGGACTGGATGAGAGGAATAGCAATGTTTATGTAACATACTTTGTTCTTTTCGCTGACAAAATGATCATGAGACAATTTCAATTACCTGATCAAGAAGGTCCATACGTGACAGACAGGCTATAGAATAGTACATTGAATAATTTATAATATACAGTATAGCTCTCTGTGCACAAGTGTGATCATTCGTTCTCCGATTAGAGCGATATAGTTATTTTGCCAGAGATCCATGATCTCAGTGTAGGTGAGATCGAGTTTCTAGTCCCATCGGAGACGAACCACACAAGGTAGTTTCCATGTTCAAGTTAAGCCCATAAAAGAACCAATGGTAGTTGAAAATTGATCAGTGTAGGTTGCAAAGCCGTTGGCCGGGCAAATTTCAATAACAGATTAAAGTAAAATTGCTACAAAAGCAGAACACGTAATTACAAAGTACTGTAGTTTTACAAATTACAAAAACAATGACAAAATACAGCAACGTTTCGACCAACAAGGCCTTTATCAAGCAAACGAACAAACAGGAGTGACAAATTAAAATGAAACACAAATGGACGACCAAATACAAACGTATCTAAGGAAAATCTGGAATAAAAACGAATAACGAAATAAATGTAACACAAAAACACACATAAAAACTAGAAATAGAAAGGAAAAGAAACAATGAAACATCTAGTAAATATATAACTTGAATACATGCAACATATACCCATATAGATTACAAAGCATGGGAAGAGAAAGTACTAAGAAGCATAAGAATGTAATACGTTGAGCCCGCGTGGTCGCAAGGTACCATACAAAGAAATCAACCGATTCTCCAGAGCAAATCGACTGCGATCATCCGAGGAACATGATCGGATGGCTGTGACCTGGACATCGTGAGCACCTAAATGGCCAGTATCATTGAAATGGGTGGCTACAGGGGTCACAGAGCATTGGCGTATGTCGCGTAAGTGTTGGGCGAATCGGTCACTGAGCCTCTTGCCTGTCTCGCCGATATAAGCCTTGTTACACCGCTTACAGATAATGGCATAGATAAGATTACGGGACTCGCATGTGAACCCATCGTCAATAAGAAACGTGCCTAAAGGAAAGATACAGTACGCGTCTGTATCACATAAGCACACGTGTTGCAACGCCGACGACCACACTGGACAAAATGAGTCTGGATATTGACTTAAGGCGACTGTGTACCAACATATCCTTAAGACTTCTGTCCCGTCTGTAAGACACCAAAGGATAGTTGGGAAGACAGAACGGGTCTCAGGATCTGATCTAAGGAGGACAGATGACGGAATAAAACATTTTCACCAGGAACTATCCTTTTAGAACTACAGTACTTTGTAATTACGTGTTTTGCCAATCAAATAGTTTTACTGCAGTTCTATATATATACTGAATACAAAAGCAGAATAAATCCAGCGGTTTAAGGAGTTTGGAATTACACATTGTTCAAGTAGAACTGGATGCTTGAGAGGTGAAGAGAGAAGTGTGTTAACCAACGAGCCACAGGAGCCATCAGTATACATACCCTTCGACGTCTATTGGGGAGGCAGAAGGCCTATTGTACCTAGGGTCTGCCGGGACCCTTGCCGGTGCTATGGAGCTCGTGCATTGCAGCTGAGATTTTTAGTGTAAGAGAAGGATTCACAGAAAATAAACATAAGTGTTCGCCAAAGTGCATTGATGATGGTCCTATCAATCAATATTTCAATCAATAATTTATAATTTAAATATCAAAGTTGCGAAACATTTTCTAGCGTGAATAAATCACAGCACAATGTTTGTACCTTTTCGTGGACGGAAATGACCTTTGCCGCTGACCTCTATGATAATACACCATTATAGAAAAATTAGTGGAGCCATTCTAATTTATACTACCATTGAGCAGTTAAGGAATTCGATTATGTAAGTACTCATGTATTATATGTCTAAGACACTTCATTATCAGATACTCATTTTATTGACAGTGGTGTAACTATGCTGTCATCTCTGGTCATAAGGAACTCAGAATTATCATACTTTAATCATCATTTTAATAATAAATGAATCTAATCGAGTCTACTTTTAAATTCTAATCAATTCCAATGTTTGCTAACCTAGGCTAATTGGACTAGGTGGGCTGACTGCCATCATAGTGCCAAAGTAAAGCTCAACACTGAACGGCCAATAAAATGAATCGAAAAAGTCAGTGTAAAATGAAAATGCTTTATGAATATTAGTATGTTTATTTAATATTTGTGTGTAGTGTATTACTTAACGTATTACTATTAATATTATAATTATATATCATAATTATATATTATATCTTTTTATCTATATATAATAATTAAATATATATAATATATATTTTTGTTAAATGGCATTTTTCCTTTTCTGGATGGCTCAATTGACAGTAGTTTTATTGTGACAAACTCTGAATTTGAGCTTGTCTCTCATGCCTTGGCTTTATCTTGATTGTGTTGGAGTAATGAGATATATGTATCATATGTTTGTTTTGTTCTTGCAACCATTTTATTTAACTACTAAATTTATTTTTGAATTTCTTCTTCACCAGCTGTCGTTAGTCAGTTTGTACTACAATCATTGAAAATCCATTGAGCCATCTCTTGTGTTACTTTTAGTCAACCTTTCAAATGCTTGTAACAGCTGTTCATTTTTAACTTATTTTTTGCAACTTTGGGGTAATGAGAGAGAAGTATTATTACTAGAGACTTGTGGAGAAATATTGTTGGATAATCTCAACATAACAGTAGAGCAGTGCTTTAGTTGAAATACTAGTTTCATTGTAGTATCATTACTTGAGACTTGTGTGACCATTTGTCCAAGAGCTTACCTACCACAGTGTAACTATTACCAAGTATCATACTGTGCTGAATGATAGTCAGATACATGTTAGAAGACAGGGCATTTTTTAATGTGATGTTTTAATCTAGTACCTGATGTGCAAAATGTTAATGTCCAGTTACACGATCCACCACATAGTGTATGACCAGTTCAACAAAGTTTCTGTCCAATGTGTATATTGTACTTACATCCATGTATTCATAGTTATGTATCAACTGTACTTACAGCTATCTGCATACATACATAGTTGTGTTTCAATCAGCTGTCCTTACAGCTGTCTGCATACATGTATATTTGCAAGTGTAAGTTTTAACTGGATTGAATATCTGATGGTCCACTTTTTAACATGCACTTTAATTTTATTCAACTCTTTTCTTGGTGAAATAAAAGCTAAATATTCATAATTTACAAAGTCTGTTTAATTTGCATTAAATTTTGAGTTAGGTTATTGAACTTGTCTTCATATTACTTAGGGCACACCCATAGGTTCTCAGTCTCTTCCAGTAGATAGAGTATGCATTACAATGGTGTATGTGACCTACTGGTTAAACCACACTTTTATTCAGCAACATAGGTGGTTACTCCTAGTAGCACAATGATTTATTGCACATTTTGTTCATCATAGTTTAAAAGCATCATCTTGTAACAGTCAGTTACTAAATGACTGCTGCAGTATGTTTTGCTTATCCATCTTGAACTATATACACTTTGGAAGCATGTCCTGTTCTTCCATTAACACAATCACACCAGCATGTCTAAGGCAGTATATCTATGTCAAACATTGAAACTTAGAAGCATGTCCTGTCTGTTCTTCCATTAGCACAATCACACCTGCATGTCTATGGCGCTCTATGTCAAACATTGAGGCTTAGAATCTGATTAAAATCTAAATTTAAAAATATGAAAACGTACCTCATGTATCTACTCTACTGTACAAAATAAAAATCACATACATTTATCTGCACACACAATTCATCTTATACTATCTGATTAAATCTGCTTCATTTAGGGTTTACTATTTGTCTAATAGTTGACATGTACAGAACATCATCCCAAATTTGAAAAGACAGCTTACGGTAACAAAATAATATTCTTATTAAATGTACTGTCCACCATACTTCAACATGGCTGATCAACAGCAATATATTCGCTGCTGCTGTCATGTGCTGAAGATATTATATTTCTTTCTGGGATAGTTAACAAAATGAAAAAAGTATCCATATCTCACTCATTGTAAAAGATATCTGTCAAAAACAATTTAAAATAAATTATCAAACATATCCAATAAAAGGACATTGTTAATACTATTATAAAAATGTTGTGATATTGATTGCTGTAAATGATGTATGTTTGCTGTGTATAGAACAAGAATGATGAAACATGTACTACTGATAGGGAAATATATACTTTGACAGCAGCTTGTTGCTACAGAATCAGCAGACAAATAGTAGCAGTTTCTGTGTTAATATTAATTGGTCACTGGGTAGTGTTAATGTTTTATGTTAAGACTAAAATTATCCTTCTGCTCCTGTCCTACATGTCGGAAGTGTCTATGAACTGGGGCACAACGTATTAATATTCTCTGCACAAATCACAGAGTGCACACACAAAAAAAAAAAGGAAGTTTCATGTTAACAAAACCAAAACTATTACAGTATTATCCAAATATCAGGGATTTTCTACCAAGTCATGTTTGTACATTTTCAAACACATTTTCTGCATCCATCTTCTGTCTCCATCTTCTGTCTATATTGCTTTCAACTGTTAGAGGTTAGGGTGGATCATCGTCATTGCATTCCAAACAGATCTATATGTGCATAGATCTCTGCCTAAACATTTCTACTATTGTAATGTGACTGATCACTCCAGCTTTTTGTATTGATTAATCAAATCAAATTTTGAATATATCTCACAATCATTTAACAAGATGAACTTCTCTAGTAGTTTCACTTATATACACTTTTGATTGTTCAATTGTTGCAGTTTTTCTAACGTAATGTAAACTTAGAGACTTTCAATTGTTGCAGTTTTTTCTAGTGCAAACTTGGAGACTTTCAATTGTTGCAGTTTTTTCTAGTGCAAACTTAGAGACTTTCAATTGTTCAATTGTTGCAGTTTTTTCTAGTGCAAACTTGGAGACTTTCAATTGTTCAATTGTTGCAATTTTTTCTAACATCCGTCCATCAAACTGCATAACAATTTTTCATTTATTTGTATTATAGAATCTGCATGTTGGTCTCTTCGGCCAGATTCCTCCGAAATCTCTTGCACACCATGCTGTTGACAATATATATCAGAATATAAGAATAGTTGCTGTTGTAAATAAGAAGAAAATCATAAGCAAATTAACGAATTGTTATATATGCTATAGAACGCATATCATTAGAACAATCCATCATATAATCTATGTTCAATGTTTGTTTCAGCTAAAGACAATTGAATCTCAACAGAACTAAATTCACTTCTGCCATAATTTCAAGTGTTATTGTCAGATTCTCAAGTGTTCATCCTCTCACTGCATAGTAAAAGGTTAGTTACAATCTTATGTAATAGACTCAAGTGTTCATCCTCTCACTGCATAGTAAAAGTTTAGTTACAATCTTATGTAATAGACCCAAGTGTTCATCCTCTCACTGCATAGTAAAAGGTTAGTTACAATCTTATGTAATAGACTCAAGTGTTCATCCTCTCACTGCATAGTAAAAGTTTAGTTACAATCTTATGTAATAGACTCAAGTGTTCATCCTCTCACTGCATAGTAAAAGTTTAGTCACAATCTTATGTAATAGACAAGTGTTCATCCTCTCACTGCATAGTAAAAGGTTAGTTACAATCTTATGTAATAGACAAGTGTTCATCCTCTCACTGCATAGTAAAAGTTTAGTTACAATCTTATGTAATAGACAAGTGTTCATCCTCTCACTGCATAGTAAAAGGTTAGTTACAATCTTATGTGTAATAGAATTATTCTCAATGTATTCACTAGTGAATGTCATTTTAGTTTTCAAGTGAAAAATGTAAGTGCAAAATTGAAATATAAAGTAACAGTCATCATCATCATCCCTCGTCTCACCAAGGTCACAAAAGGCAATGACATGCAATTTCCATAAGCAGTTTTCTTTGTATTCAAGTTTCAGTAGCTGTTTGTTTTTTATGGGTTGCTAGACGTCTAGTCGCCTGGGAAAGTTTGTTTTTATGGGTTGCTAGACGTTTAGTCACCTGGGAAGTTTGTTTTTAGGGGTTGTTAGACGTCTAGTCGCCTGGGAAAGTTTGTTTTTATGGGTTGCTAGACGTCTAGTCGCCTGGGTCAAGTTTGTTTTTATGGGTTGCTAGACGCCTAGTCGCCTGGGAAGTTTGTTTTTATGGGTTGCTAGACGTCTAGTCGCCTGGGGAAGTTTGTTTTTATGGGTTGCTAGACGTCTAGTCGCCTGGGGAAGTTTGTTTTTAGGGTTGCTAGACGTCTAGTCACCTGGGAAGTTTGTTTTTATGGGTGCTAGACATCTAGTCACCTGGGAAAGTTTGTTTTTATGGGTTGCTAGACGCTCTAGTCGCCTGGGAAGTTTGTTTTTGATGGGTTGCTAGACGTCTAGTCGCCTGGGGAAGACAACATGTTTCTGGATCCTATTTGAGAGTTTGTAGATGTCAGAAGAAGATTTTTTAGACCATTGAACTATGTGGATGGAAAGTCAAGGTAAGTTTAACACGTCAGAGAAGGAATTTGTATGTTGCTTGGTTAGGACATGCTGGGGTAATCCTGTAGGGTTAGTTCCCTGACTCTTGACTTCCTATACTTATCCTATAGGTTTAGTTTCTTGACTTCTTCCATAGTAAATACAAAGCATAGCAGAAATTGGATGTGCTTGCCTACTTGTGGGCGCATAACTGGCACAGAGTACAATCACTCTTAAGCTCAGATCACATACAGATCACACAGAGTGGTTAACAAGTGGTCAATATGGAGCGTTCAAAGTATAAGAAGAACATTGACAGCTTGATGTGAAACCTCACGGACAGATTGTTGAACAATCTAACATTGACAGCTTGATGTGAAACCTCACAACTGAGGACAGATTGTTGAACAATCTAACATTGAAAGCTTGATGTGAAACCTCACAACTGAGGACAGATTGTTGAACAATCTAACATTGACAGCTTGATGTGAAACCTCACAACTGAGGACAGATTGTTGAACAATCTAACATTGACAGCTTGATGTGAAACCTCACAACTGAGGACAGATTGTTGAACAATCTAACATTGACAGCTTGATGTGAAACCTCACAACTGAGGACAGATTGTTGAACAATCTAACATTGACAGCTTGATGTGAAACCTCACAACTGAGGACAGATTGTTGAACAATCTAACATTGACAGCTTGATGTGAAACCTCACAACTGAGGACAGATTGTTGAACAATCTAACATTGACAGCTTGATGTGAAACCTCACAACTGAGGACAGATTGTTGAACAATCTAACATTGACAGCTTGATGTGAAACCTCACAACTGAGGACAGATTGTTGAACAATCTAACATTGACAGCTTGATGTGAAACCTCACAACTGAGGACAGATTGTTGAACAATCTAACATTGACAGCTTGATGTGAAACCTCACAACTGAGGACAGATTGTTGAACAATCTAACATTGACAGCTTGATGTGAAACCTCACAACTGAGGACAGATTGTTGAACAATCTAACATTGACAGCTTGATGTGAAACCTCACAACTGAGGACAGATTGTTGAACAATCTAACATTGAAAGCAAGCACTACGATTCTACAAGATCCTTATTGGCAAAGGTTACAAAAGTACAAACTAGAAATCAGTAAAACTGTATTCGTATGTTCTATAGGGAACAACAAAGATTAACAGCAACTTTGAAACAGATCACAACATAGCAAATAAGAACTGAACAAATATTGTAATGTCACAAATGGATTGTAACGTGATCAAAGATTCTGAAGAATAAGATTTTGTTTTAAATGCAAATCTCTGAACTGTAGAATAAGATTTTGTTTTAAATGCAAATCTCTGAACTGTAGAATAAGATTTTGTTTTAAATGCAAATCTCTGAACTGAAGAATAAGATTTTGTTTTAAATGCAAATCTCTGAACTGAAGAATAAGATTTTATTTTAAATGCAAATCTCTGAACTGAAGAACAAGATTTTGTTTTAAATGCAAATCTCTGAACTGTAGAATAAGATTTTATTTTAAATGCAAATCTCTGAACTGTAGAATAAGATTTTGTTTTAAATGCAAATCTCTGAACGGTAGAATAAGATTTTGTTTTAAATGCAAATCTCTGAACTGAAGAATAAGATTTTATTTTAAATGCAAATCTCTGAACTGAAGAACAAGATTTTGTTTTAAATGCAAATCTCTGAACTGTAGAATAAGATTTTATTTTAAATGCAAATCTCTGAACTGTAGAATAAGATTTTGTTTTAAATGCAAATCTCTGAACTGTAGAATAAGATTTTGTTTTAAATGCAAATCTCTGAACTGAAGAACAAGATTTTGTTTTAAATGCAAATCTCTGAACTGTAGAATAAGATTTTGTTTTAAATGCAAATCTCTGAACTGTAGAATAAGATTTTGTTTTAAATGCAAATCTCTGAACTGTAGAATAAGATTTTGTTTTAAATGCAAATCTCTGAACTGAAGAACAAGATTTTGTTTTAAATGCAAATCTCTGAACTGTAGAATAAGATTTTGTTTTAAATGCAAATCTCTGAACTGTAGAATAAGATTTTGTTTTAAATGCAAATCTCTGAACTGTAGAATAAGATTTTGTTTTAAATGCAAATCTCTGAACTGAAGAACAAGATTTTGTTTTAAATGCAAATCTCTGAACTGAAGAATAAGATTTTGTTTTAAATGCAAATCTCTGAACTGTAGAATAAGATTTTGTTTTAAATGCAAATCTCTGAACTGAAGAATAAGATTTTGTTTTAAATGCAAATCTCTGAACTGAAGAATAAGATTTTGTTTTAAATGCAAATCTCTGAACTGAAGAATAAGATTTTGTTTTAAATGCAAATCTCTGAACTGTAGAATAAGATTTTGTTTTAAATGCAAATCTCTGAACTGAAGAATAAGATTTTGTTTTAAATGCAAATCTCTGAACTGAAGAACAAGATTTTGTTTTAAATGCAAATCTCTGAACTGTAGAATAAGATTTTGTTTTAAATGCAAATCTCTGAACTGTAGAATAAGATTTTGTTTTAAATGCAAATCTCTGAACTGTAGAATAAGATTTTGTTTTAAATGCAAATCTCTGAACTGAAGAATAAGATTTTGTTTTAAATGCAAATCTCTGAACTGAAGAATAAGATTTTATTTTAAATGCAAATCTCTGAACTGAAGAACAAGATTTTGTTTTAAATGCAAATCTCTGAACTGTAGAATAAGATTTTATTTTAAATGCAAATCTCTGAACTGTAGAATAAGATTTTGTTTTAAATGCAAATCTCTGAACGGTAGAATAAGATTTTGTTTTAAATGCAAATCTCTGAACTGAAGAATAAGATTTTATTTTAAATGCAAATCTCTGAACTGAAGAACAAGATTTTGTTTTAAATGCAAATCTCTGAACTGTAGAATAAGATTTTATTTTAAATGCAAATCTCTGAACTGTAGAATAAGATTTTGTTTTAAATGCAAATCTCTGAACTGTAGAATAAGATTTTGTTTTAAATGCAAATCTCTGAACTGAAGAACAAGATTTTGTTTTAAATGCAAATCTCTGAACTGTAGAATAAGATTTTGTTTTAAATGCAAATCTCTGAACTGTAGAATAAGATTTTGTTTTAAATGCAAATCTCTGAACTGTAGAATAAGATTTTGTTTTAAATGCAAATCTCTGAACTGAAGAACAAGATTTTGTTTTAAATGCAAATCTCTGAACTGTAGAATAAGATTTTGTTTTAAATGCAAATCTCTGAACTGTAGAATAAGATTTTGTTTTAAATGCAAATCTCTGAACTGTAGAAAAAGATTTTGTTTAAATGCAAATCTCTGAACTGAAGAACAAGATTTTGTTTTAAATGCAAATCTCTGAACTGAAGAATAAGATTTTGTTTTAAATGCAAATCTCTGAACTGTAGAATAAGATTTTGTTTTAAATGCAAATCTCTGAACTGAAGAATAAGATTTTGTTTTAAATGCAAATCTCTGAACTGAAGAATAAGATTTTGTTTTAAATGCAAATCTCTGAACTGAAGAATAAGATTTTGTTTTAAATGCAAATCTCTGAACTTAGAATAAGATTTGTTTTAAATGCAAATCTCTGAACTGAAGAATAAGATTTTGTTTTAAATGCAAATCTGAACTGAAGAACAAGATTTGTTTTAATGCAAATCTCTGAACTGTAGAATAAGATTTTGTTAAATGCAAATCTCTGAACTGTAGAATAAGATTTGTTTAAATGAAATCTCTGAACTGAAGAACAAGATTTTATTTTAAATGCAAATCTCTGAACTGAAGAATAAGATTTTGTTTTAAATGCAAATCTCTGAACTGAAGAATAAGATTTATATTTAAATGCAAATCTCTGAACTATAGAATAAGATTTTGTTTTAAATGCAAATCTCTGAACTGAAGAACAAGATTTTATTTTAAATGCAAATCTCTGAACTGAAGAATAAGATTTTATTTTAAATGCAAATCTCTGAACTGTAGAATAAGATTTTGTTTTAAATGCAAATCTCTGAACTGTAGAATAAGATTTTGTTTTAAATGCAAATCTCTGAACTGAAAAACAAGATTTTGTTTTAAATGCAAATCTCTGAACTGTAGAATAAGATTTTGTTTTAAATGCAAATCTCTGAACTGTTTGTGTTTTTTCTTATTGATTCAATCTCAGATACTTATTCTTCTTCTTCCCCTTTCAACTCCCAACGGAGCACAGGTCTAACTTCTTCCAGCTCTTCCTCTCTCTTGCTATCCCTTCCAATTCTTTCCACGTTTTACCTATCCTTTTAATAGCTCCAGCTCTTCTCCAGGTCTTTCTAGGCCTTCTCCTACTCCTCTTTCCCCGTGGGTTCCAAAACAGTGCTGTCTTGCAATGCTTCAGATACATTTTGTTTGTTTATATATTCTTGACCACAAAAAGTACATTCTGTGACATAGTCTTTTTTTAAATGTCCAGTTGTTCCTATATTTCAATTATCATGAATTTGAAATAGATCTCATATTTCAGTGTCTGTCATCATCATCAGGTGCCATCTCCACATCGAAGGTTGGCTGCAATGAATCTCCAGCATCCTCTGTCTTTCGCCTTGGTGTTGCACACTGCCAGACTGTAACATGTCCATTTCTTAAAGTTTCCTCCCACTTATCTCTCGGTCTTCCTCTTGCTCTTCCTCCCTCAACTTTCCCTCTAGTAAATGTTTTATCATGGTGTCATGTCTTTTATGTGCCCAAAATACTTTACTTGTCTGAATTTTATTTCTCTTAATAATTGTTTCTTCATGCCTAGTTTTCCTAAAACCTGTTTATTTGTATGTTTTTCTGTCCATGAAACTCTGCCTATTCTTCTATATATCCACATCTCAAATGCATCAATTCTGTAGTGAGAGAAATAGATGTTGGTAGAATATCTTTTGGCTAGCATCAAAGTGTAGTGCTCACTTGTTTGCATCCAAGGGGTGGAAGCCTTCATAAAATGCCAAACGTTACAATCAGACACACCTAAACTTGAGCAGCTCTCATTTGAAAGAATGATGACACTCTGATTTTACGTGTTCAACCATACTGGGTCCACTCGTTGTGGCACTTCAGGGTATGGCCAAATGAACAGGAAGATAAAATATATATGATATCTGTGATGGTACCACTTAATAAAGTTAAAGTAAAGAACTAATGTTTATACCATGTGGTATGTCACATCAATAAACATTAAATGAAATGGTTCTCATTTGACCACATAAGCAGATTACCAACAGATAGTACACCTCAAAGAGCAATGCTACATCAGATGACAGTGGAGTGGATACAGTGGAGTGGATACAGTGGAGTGGATACAGTGGAGTGGATGCAATGCAAAAGGTTGTACACACAAAAGGTGGACCTCAGAAATAACAGTGGCAATATAAAACCCTATTTATGAAGTGGACACAAAATCCTGTCCTATAAATCTGTTCTTATCCTGACACTGTGATAAAAAAACATGATTAGAGACAAGAAAAGAAAGAAGAGATAAATGGCTGATTCTATTGAAAAATATGAATCTGTGTTTGTTAATAGTTGTGTATGAAAACAATATCTATGAGAATATAAGATACACAATTAATGACACATATTTGAGAACATATAGTGAATGCTAGAGAACATATATTGTTGAGATATATGACATCCCATAGTAGAGCATACATCAACCGATGTAACAGCTGGTAGAACTATATTTAGTTGTGATATTACCAGTTAACAAATGTTAGTTTAACCCTTGTAGTAGATTCCCCCTTGAATTTTACATGAAATGTTAGTCGTGGACTAGAGCAACACCATTCTCCTCATATTACCAATATTTGAAACTGTAGGTTAGCATTTTGTCTCTGAATTGATAAAGTAAATTTATAGTCATCCACTTATTTACCTCATTAATAGTAAATTTGATTAGAGGACATGTGGCCAAAACTTGGATGTGCATGTTGTCCTGCATGCTGCATGAGCCTAATGGGGACACAGTGTACTCATGTTCTCAGCACAAACCATACAGATCCCAAACAGATGTTAACTTGGTTAAAGAACGACACAAAAAGAACGGAGCCTTAGAGCAATTGTACGTTGTGTCAGTTATGCGCCTACAAGTAGGCCAGCAAATCCAATTTCTGCGACGCTTTTATTTACTAGGGTAGCTTCCCTAGACCCCTACCTCAGCCTCTTATGACATGCCTTGTAGGTAGCAGTGTTACTATTCTTTGCTCGCTGTGTGAGCCCCGGCAACACACGAGTGACTAGTTGTATTCAATTAGTGGGCCTCATCTCCTCCATCTGTGGGCCTCATCTCCTCCATCTGTGGGCCTCATCTCCTCCATCTGTCTGCTGTCATCCTAGCACTTTCTTTGCCTAAGTCTGCTTGCCAGTTGTATTCAATTAGTGGGCCTCATCTCCTCCATCTGTCTGCTGTCATCCTAGCACTTTCTTTGCCTAAGTCTGCTTGCCAGTTGTATTCAATTAGTGGACCTCATCTCCTCCATCTGTCTGCTGTCATCCTAGTACTTCCTTTGCCTAAGTCTGCTTGCCAGTTGTATTCAATTAGTGGGCCTTATCTCCTCCATCTGTCTGCTGTCATCCTAGCACTTTCTTTGCCTAAGTCTGCTTGCCAGTTGTATTCAATTAGTGGACCTCATCTCCTCCATCTGTCTGCTGTCATCCTAGTACTTCCTTTGCCTAAGTCTGCTTGCCAGTTGTATTCAATTAGTGGGCCTCATCTCCTCCATCTGTCTGCTGTCATCCTAGCACTTTCTTTGCCTAAGTCTGCTTGCCAGTTGTATTCAATTAGTGGGCCTCATCTCCTCCATCTGTCTACTGTCATCCTAGTACTTCCTTTGCCTAAGTCTGCTTGCCAGTTGTATTCAATTAGTGGGCCTTATCTCCTCCATCTGTCTGCTGTCATCCTAGCACTTTCTTTGCCTAAGTCTGCTTGCCAGTTGTATTCAATTAGTGGGCCTTATCTCCTCCATCTGTCTGCTGTCATCCTAGCACTTCCTTTGCCTAAGTCTGCTTGCCAGTTGTATTCAATTAGTGGGCCTCATCTCCTCCATCTGTCTACTGTCATCCTAGTACTTCCTTTGCCTAAGTCTGCTTGCCAGTTGTATTCAATTAGTGGGCCTCATCTCCTCCATCTGTCTGCTGTCATCCTAGCACTTTCTTTGCCTAAGTCTGCTTGCCAGTTGTATTCAATTAGTGGGCCTATCTCCTCCGCTTTACTGTCATCCTAGCACTTTCTTTGCCTAAGTCTGCTTGCCAGTTGTATTCAATTAGTGGAGCTTATCTCCTCCATCTGTTCTGTCACTAGCACTTTTTGCTAAGTCTGCTTGCAGTTGTATTCATAGTGGACTTCTCTCATCTGTCTACTGTCATCCTAGTACTTCCTTTGCCTAAGTCTGCTTGCCAGTTGTATTCAATTAATGGGCCTCATCTCTCCATCTGTCTACTGTCATCCTAGCACTTTCTTTGCCTAAGTCTGCTTGCCAGTTGTATTCAATTAGTGGGCCTTATCTCCTCCATCTGTCTGCTGTCATCCTAGCACTTCCTTTGCCTAAGTCTGCTTGCCAGTTGTATTCAATTAGTGGGCCTTATCTCCTCCATCTGTTTGCTGTCATCCTAGTACTTCCTTTGCCTAAGTCTGCTTGCAAGTTGTATACAATTAGTTGTCTTACACAGCCTCTCGTTTGTGGAATTTTCTTCATAAAATGTTCGCTGCAGTATGCTCAGATAATGTTTGCCGCAGGGTTCTCCTAAAACATTTATTTTCCAAGGTTTCTAATTTATGTGTAATACATGTCGTTCTTCAGAATCTTCTATCGTGCAACACATTCTGAGAATGTTACTTTCCTAAATATAGAACTTAATGGGGATATTGCTTTGGTATATCTTCCATCAAATAGCATGTCCTGAACAGAACTTTGCCACCCTAACAGTCCTTTGGAATTTATCTCCCTCTCATATGCCTCTGCTGTTGTCATGCTCAAATCATAAGTACATCCTGAATTCATCTTGAATCCATCTTTTTCATGGTCCTCCTCTTCTCTTTGCTGATATGTCTCCTTCCATAATAACCTTCTCTAACCCTTTGTGTCTTTTTTTATATATATATGTCCAAAATACTTCAATATTCTCATTCTTATTTGTAGCATCAGCCAGTTTACTGTGATTTTGTCTTCCTTCTGGTTAGATCAATTTGTTTTACTATCTGTTCCTGGTATACAGAGAACTCTTCTGTAACATTTATACTCAAAAGCATATATGACTTTACTTTATACTGTGTTAAAGTTTTAAGTCCTTTAAGCACTACGGTAGGGACCTTCCTTGACAACACATTTAGTTCCTCCTAGCTTGAGAGCCTCACCAACAGATCTTGTTTCTATTTTGTTGTATTCCAAATTACTATTAGGGTTATCTAGGCATTCTCTTGAAGGTAGTCTGCTATTGCTTTCCTTCCTGGCAGTGACTATACTGGTCCATAACTGTAACCATTGTCTCTGTTATAGAGATCCTCTGTCTACTGTCTGGTATGTGTGTGCTGGGAAACTGATCAATAATCGCTTAATATGAATTCAGTATCTGTAACTTTGGTGACATATGGGTTAAATAGAATGTACCTGCATGCATTATTAATGACTAGCTGTGTACTTGCTATCTAACAACAGTAGTAGTAGTATTAGATAGTCAAACTAGAATGTGATTGTTTGTGAACTGTTGCCAGCAGGATCTAGAAGAATTCTGTGTCTCTTGTGTTTCATTTCTTGGTCATGTGATTAAAATGGACTTCATAGTTGGGTTAATATGTTTTTAAAACCTCTTACAGTTATTTATATATTTATTGTTGTACTATTGTCCTGCTTGTTTGCAACTTTGATTTGGTTTAGACAAATGTTGCTTGTTGAAATGATAAGATGAAATGTATGTGTGATGAAATGCAAAATTTGTTTTCAATCTCTCGCACTTTCGCTGTAATTAATGGATGTATGTTGTTATGAGTTTCTTTTTGTTTGCTTTTGTGTTTCTTCTTTTTTGTTGTTGTTGTTGTTGTTGTTGTTGTATCTTCTGGTAGCAATAGTAATTGTTCTCAGATCAAATATTATTTCACATATTATCTGTCCATCTGCAGCTTTGTTTGAAATAGTGATTACGCTGGGTGTGTGTTTATCGCAAAACTGTTTGTATGAATACTTTAGTCATAGGCCGTTGCCTTGTCTACATCTGTATGTATAGATATATGTTAAGTTTCTGAGCATTTGGTGTTAGTTGAAATCATTGTGTTTACATATTGTCATTTTTTGTTTGGTTATACTTTATGCTACCCATTGGGAGATTGCTTCTCATTTTTGTAAGTATTGTAACTCATTTTTCTGGTTCCTTTTCTTCTTCTAATGGTTCAGACATCACTTTGTATACTTCTAAAGTAGTTAGTGGTCAACTGGAGTCTGTGTACATCTCCATATACCTTGTCATGGACTAATATTGGAGCTGGTCGTATGTTATGTTATGCGGTCTACGTCATTGCACATTGGACATTCCCATGCGTGTTCTGTTCTCCACTGCAGCACCCATCCTAAAGTCCACTTGCTCTCAGTACCCATGAGTAGTTGATTAGAAAATATATCCTCTCTCTACCACGAAGATGATACTGTATGATCTAAGTCTCTCACTTGTTCCAATGTCTGAGACTTGCCCATATCGCACAAATGAGAGTGTACCGCCTTCATGACATCGGCTCTGTCCATACTTCTACCCGCTTGAGTCAGGGCATGGTTTGCAAGAAAGTCAGCACGTTTGTTACCCTGCACTCCAGCATGTCCAGGTGTGTACAGCCAAGTCAATGCCTTTAGATGTGATCTCCAAATGCTGTCCACCCATTCCACGCACAGATTTCCAGATTCAATCATTGATGCATTTGGTCATGTGTGTGTTTCCTCTATTCATTGATGTTGGACACTCTTGCAGGATCTGTATCCCTGTCATCCTGCTGGTGCCACATGTACATATGTCAGTAGGGTCTGTCTTGTACTCTTTAAACAGATGATACTTCAGCCTATTGTGCCCACTATGTTGCCAGCAGATTACAACCAGTTCTTATCTATTGAGTTCGTAGTATGCATCATCTTTTTGTTGACCTGCGTAATCTCTCACCAGTTTGCTCTTGTATGCTGACTTCCAAAGATTGTCAATCATTTTACTGTTCTGTACGAATGTATTGATTTTTATTGGATGAATTATTACTTCTGTTGTCATTATATTGTATTTCTGATTTGTTGTTTTGACTGTGATAGTACCATTTTTTACTCTGTCACTGTAAAGAAGAATTTTGCTATCTACAAACAATATTATATTTTCTCTACAACATGTCCATGTTTCTTTTCTCTTACACATTATGGATAAAATCAGAGATTTCAGCAACTGCATAGATTTCAGGACTTCAAGTCAACACACCTTTTGTTCAGTGGTACAGCACACTTTTGTTCAAGGTTGCCACACACTTTTGTTCTGAAATACCATACACTTAAATTACGTCCTTGTAAGGAGAGAAAGAAAGAAACTCAATACTTTTCTCTTGGATGTATGTCTCAATAAAAAAATAGATGAAAAAATATTGGATTGTGAGAGAGTGTAAATGTAGATTAAGTTGAGCTATCGTGACTGTCAACTTCTTTGTGAGACAAAAGTAACTGACCAGTGCAACAAGTATACATAGAAAATCACATTGTTGGTAAATTGTATTGAAACTGTAGAGCAGTGCTGTCCAAAGTATTCATGTTTTTGGACCACATCTGACTTGTGGTTGTGGAGGTGATGTGCCTTGGGGCAATTGCAAAATTATTAATAATGATATTAAAGTAATATTTATAAAATAATAACAGGTAAAAATTGAGTCATAACTAAACGTTTAAATTTGTAAAAATATTGTCCTTACATATTTATTTGAAATTTGACACAGCATATTTGCTAGCACACTACACTGGCAGAGAAGGAAGCACTTTCTGTCAGGAGTAAAACATCAGAAGCTCACTTGGTTCGGGCATGTCAACAGACATGATTCCCTCTGAAAAACAATTTTTAGGAAATATTTGAGGATGGTAGGAGAAGATGATGTTAAAGAAAAGCTTGGACTCATAACATCGAGGATTGGTCAGGATATGACTTGTCTGCCTCGTAGATGAAAGAGATCTTTAGAGTGACTTGCGAGTTGATAATTTCACTAGCACCCTGTGACCTGGCTTATGGGCGTTATTAATATTATTATGTATTAGAGATCATCTTCTTTATTTAGCAGAATAGATATATCCAGAAAGAACTCAAAATCAAAGAAAACTGGCTGATGCTACAAATAAGAAAGAGAAAATTGAGATATTTTGGACATATAAAGAGACACGAAGGGCTGGAGGCTACCGGCAAAGAGGAAGACCACGAAGAAGATGGATTCAGGATGTAACTAATGGTTTGAACATGACGACTGCAGAGGCAGGACATCTGGCCTATGAGAGAGAGAAATTTCGGAGGACTGTTAGGGTGGCAAAGTTCTGCTCAGGACAAGCTATTTGATGATGATTTAGCCAGAATTCAAATGAGCCAGTTCTACATGCCATGACCTGACGGGAGTGCAACGTACTTAGTTCTCAGAGTAAACAATACAGAGAGAGTGGTTAACTTGGTTGATAAGAACAAATATAAACAAACAAACACATCTACTGTATAAGATCTATCATTGGATTGTCCAAGGAAGAGAAGATTATCTAACACTGGCACATAATTATCACATTAATTACTGAATTATTTCATGATCATTTCAAACGAGGATTGTAGTTTATCTAACACTGGCACATAATTATCACTATTACGAATTATCTGATTATTTCAGACGAGGAATGTAGTTTATCTAACACTGGCACATAATTATCACATTAATAACTGAATTATTTCATGATTATTTCAGATGCGGAATGTACTTTATCTAACACTGGCACATAATTATCACATTAATAACTGAATTATTTCAGACGAGGATTGTAGTTTATCTAACACTGGCACATAATTATCACATTAATAACTGAATTATTTCATGATTATTTCAGACGAGGAATGTACTTTATCTAACACTGGCACATAATTATCACATTAATAACTGAATTATTTCATGATTATTTCAGACGAGGAATGTACTTTGATAGCAATGCCACTAGTTCAGCTGACATGCGCTTCTTCAACTGGCTAGTGCTGGTTGTGCAGCTGCTAGGTGTTGTATCTGTTGTCATCACTGCTGTCTGGATGGGGCATTACCGTGGAGGCTTTGCCTGGCAGAGTAATCCAGATCTTCAATTTAATTATCATCCTCTCTTCATGGTTATTGGCATGATATTCCTCTATGCTGATGGTATGTATGTTCATAATGTTCTGTAGCAAGTCGACCAATACATCAATAGTAGTTGCTAGAATTTTAGATACATGTTGGAATGATTTCTGTCTTGATTTGCTCTAGTATCTCTCTCGATCCCTGATTTGCTCTAGTATCTCTCTCTCGATCCCCAATTTGCTCTAGTATCTCTCTCTCGATCCCCAATTTGCTCTAGTATCTCTCTCTCGATCCCCAATTTGCTCTAGTATCTCTCTCTCGATCCCCAATTTGCTCTAGTATCTCTCTATCTCCAATTTGCTCTAGTATCTCAATCCCTGATTTTCTCTAGTATCTCTTTTTCCCTATCCCTGATTTTCTCTAGTATCTCTCTTTCCCTATCCCTGATTTGCTCTAGTATATACTTACTTATAACTTGTCGTATCCACTTGTGCTGTGAAGCATCATGGGAAGTTTCAGTCTTCTAACCTGTGCTAGGTGTGTTGTATCTTAGTTTTTAATGTCGCTATATTGCAATATCTGTGATATTAATCTATCCATCAGGTTCTTAGTTTTCCTCTGGTTCTGCTTCCTGGTAGCCGGTTCTTATAGGTGCGAGATGGTAGTAGATCTGGTTTCATTCTCATTAGATAACTGAACCATCTTATAGTCTTCTAATATGTTGCATGCATGTTATGATTCCAACCACATTTCTAATGTTCTCATTTCTCAATATAGCCCATCTTGTAACATTGCGACTTTTTTAAACAGTTCAGTTCACATGTTGTGATCTTTTTTATACTTCTGATTTAGTTAGTGACCATGTTTGACATTGATAGCAGAGAGTTGGTAGAAATATGCAATTTATCAGTTGTCTCTTGCCTACCATGTCTATGTTTGGGAGTTTGAGCAGTGGGGACACTTGGTATGTCACTGCATTGACATCTAGCATTGAGCATCTAGATGCTTATAAATTACTATCTGTAGTTTGAGTATAAGTACTTTATCACATGTTTGCAATATGTCCTTCACAAGTTAAACCATGAACCTTCTTCCAAGTCATCACACTGGACAGAGAAAATACAATGAAAATCTCAATGGTTCTAGCATCTGGTCATCACACTGGACAGAGAAAATACAATGAAAGTCTCAATGGTTCTAACATCTGGTCATCACACTGGACAGAGAAAATACAATGAAAATCTAAATGGTTCTAGCATCTGGTCAATAGTTGACCATACAAACATCCATTAAAACATGTCAAAGACTAGTCAGCATTTTGTCATCAAATCGAAGAGTAACTAACGAAATCCAACATAAATGCAATAAATCAAATCATAAGACAAATGGTACCAATTTTGAAATGCAAACTGCCCGTATGTTGCCAAGGGAGCAAAGAATAGTAACACTCTGACCTACAAGGCATGTCATAAGAGGTGACTGAGATAGGGGCCTAGGAAGATACCTAGTAAATAAAAAGTGTTGCAGAAATTGGATGTGTTGGTCTACTTGTAGGCGCATAACTGATACACCGTACAATTGCTCCTAGGCTCAGATCACACACAAATCAAAAACAGTGGTTAACAAATGGTCAGTAGGGAGCATTCGAAGAAGAAGAAATGCAAACATATCACCATGAACACAAAATGAGCATTGTTCAACACAATCTTTCTCACAACATTATGCCATCAGTGTCAAACCTGGATGCTGACATCGAACGATGGAAGAAAACTAGTCACAACAGAGATGAAGTGTCTATGCAGAATACTGGGAGTAACAAGAAGAGACTGGTTTAGAAATGAAGACATCAGGAAAAAAGTGGGTACAACATCAGTACTGAACTTCATCAACAAACAACAAACTAAATGGTTCGGCCACAGAAGCAGATTACCAACAGACAGTGCACCTCAAAGAGCAATGTTGCTCCTATACAGTGGTTACAATGCAAAAGGCCGGCCACGCAAAACCTCAGAGATAACAGAGGCAGTGAAAAACACTTTATGATGCACACACAAAAGCTTGTTCTAGAAATCTCTTCTTCATAGTTCATAATACGGTTCCAACTTCACTGCAACGGGTCACCCCATAATTGCTCCGTTCCTGTGCCAATGAAAATCACACGAAATGCTAAATACTGTGAAATGTTTCCTGTGTGAACTAATTCCAGAATGAAACAGCCGCGTACCGCCACAAAAACAACATGCACCGCATAAAATGCATATGGCCGTCACTAATGTAGCAACACAAAACTGTTCGTCACAAATCTCTTCTTATCCTAACGCTGTGAGGTAATGCAGGATGAAAGCAAAGAAAGAAGATCATTTGGTTAGGAAGAGTTCCATAGAAGGTGACATTGTTATCTACACTGATAGGTCAATTGTTCTTCATTTGTGTAGAGCACGAGACTGTCACAGTTCAGTGTAACAGGAATATTATTATGTGGGATGTAGAGATGTTCTTTTACTGTGACCACAGGTAGTGTGACTATGAAAGTTGAAGCTGTGACTAAGGCAATGACCTGGCTGGAAGCACAGAGATGCACCAATAGTATTTTGCTAACTTTTTTGTTTATTTCTTGTACATATACAAATATATTTTCTTTTTGATGAGTAGAATACATGTTTTATAAAAACACAGAAACATTATTATTTATTTTGTTATCTGAAATTATTTTCAGCTATTCTGGTTTATCGTGTGTTCCGTAATGACCGCAAAACTTATATCAAGATTTTGCATGGATGTATGCATGTCGGTGCCCTACTTTTTGCCAGTGTGGGTCTAAAGGCTGTGTTTGATTCGCACAATCTGAAAAAGACAGGAGCTATCCCAAATCTTTACTCTCTCCACAGCTGGCTTGGTCTTTTTGTTGTAGTTAGCTTTGGATTACAGGTGAGATTGAGTGTTACATTAGTAGAATTATTTGTAATTAGTTTGTTATTTTATACTTAAGACTTCGATCACCTGATGCACAGGCATCAACAATATCATTAAATAAATAAAAAGGAGGAGATGGCAGGGGTCGGGACATATATTAAGAATGCAGAAGACCAGACACCCACATGTGGCTCTAAAACAAAATCTGGGATGCAAGAGAAGTAGGAGAAGACCTAGAGAGATATGGAGATGAAATGTAGACTAACTAAGCTGACTTGCTCAAGACAGATCTGTTTGGAGGAGGTTTGTTGATGTCTTATGCTTCAAGAGGAGTTATGTGAAGAAGCTTTGAGTTGCCGGTGAGATTGAGTGTAGCATCATTATAAATGTTTGTAATTAGCTTTAGACCACTGGAAGATTGTAAGTAGTATAATTCATCATTGTTTGTGTTTATTTGTTAGGGCTGCCACTAAGAAATAATTATTGTCATGAATAGCACAAGGGAGATGTTTCTATAGAAGTTAAGTACGTTTCAGTTACTTTCAAGTATTTGATTGATCGGTTACTTTTGCATCAAATACTCATTACTTTGTACTAGTTACTTGGTATTTTTATTAACCGTAACCAATTTGTGGATAACAGATTAATATTAGTAAATATATAGCGTGATAAGTATACTTATGTCTTCTGCCATTCATATATATATATCGAGTTACTGGTGATCATAGACATCCACTTAAATGAAGAGAGTGGAGACAACATAAAGTCTGAACTTGAAATTAAGCAGTTGATAGAAGATAATGAAGAGATTGGAGGACCACATGAATACTAATGAGTTAAGCAGTTATGAGATAATAAGTGTGAGACAACATGTCGCTTGAAATGTAAGCTTGAAGAAGATAATGGATTGGGAACCACATGAAGTCCCCGAACCTGAAAAGCAGGATAGAAGATAATGATGAGAGTGGAGCAACATAGTCTAACTTGATTACATTGTGAGAAGATAATGAAGAGATTGGGGACCACATGAAGGCTGAACTTGAAATTAAGCAGTTGATAGAAGATAATGCAAGTGCTGATGATGCTGTTGTTTATATTGATGCGTCTGCACATTGTGATGAGAAGTCAAGCTGGGGTTTCTTGGCTGGGGCACATGGTAGAGTTGCTGCAGACCAAAATGGAGCACTATGTGTTTCCATACTCTTCAAGTAGAATGTACTCTCCTGCATGTCTTGTTTAGTGCAACATATTCTTCTCTATAGGTAGTGTTAGTGCAAGAGTCTTTTGCATAGGTTTCTTAAGTGCAACACAATATCCTGGTTAGGTTGTGCAAATGCAAGAGTCTTCTGCATAGGTTTCTTAAGTGCAACACAATATCCTGGTTAGGTTGTGTAAGTGCAAGGTCTTATGCATAGTTCTTGTAAGTGCAAATCGTCTACATTTAGTAGCAGTTCAATGATCATTATTCTGCTTTTTGTTTCAGTGGATTTTTGGTGTTTTTCTCATTCTTGTGGCCAAAATTTGGAATGGGAGCTCGTACCATGTACATGCCATACCACACTTTCTGGGGTGTAACATTGTTGATACTAGCAACTGCAACAGCCCTGATGGGCATCACAGAAAAGGCTATTTTCAGGTCAGTGTTTATTTGTGCATGTTTGACATGATGTTTCATAACTGTTTGTATGTCTGTGCCTCATCACTATCATGTGCCATGACCTGCTGGTGTAGGCAATCATGAATCTCTACCAACTTCTGTCCTTGGTGCTGACTATCAGTTCGAATGTTGACACTCTTTTGTTTCATGAAGCCAGAGTATACTTACAAGATGTGCTACTTTAAAGTTGAGGTTTTCTCTTGATCTTCATGTATACAAATTTGTCCTGTTGATATATACATACACTTTACCATAATTGATATTGATGTTCTGTATGAGGATAATATACATACACTTTCACCATAATTGATATGTGCATGTCCTACATGTCATAGAGGATAATATACATACACTTTCACCATAATTGATATGTGCATGTCCTACATGTCATAGGGGCCTTACGGGTGTGTAATGTACTCGCTTGCTCTGCGCAAACCGCAGAGATTGCAAAGTGGTTAACTTGGGTGATAAGAACTAACACAAATAAAAAAAAAAAGAGAACAGACTGACTGACCAAGGAAGGTGCTGCCAGAGAGCATCCAGGTGTACCAGTTATTTATCACCAAAAGAAAAGATTTTACATACAGAAAAAACCCCACTTTAAAGTAGCACATCTGAAGCTATACTGTAATATGGTACCAAATCTGATTTGTCATAGAGAGACCACCAGAGTTGAGATGAGATACTTATCTTCCATGTATCTTTAAATGTATTCATTATACAGCGAGAGAGAGGAGGGGGAAATCAGTTGATATGACACAATCCGTGTTGAACTCCTTGTTTGATCTGATTTAAGGCATTTCCTGTTTGAGTGCACTATCTATGCTGTTTGTTGATATTGCTGTGTTTGTTTGAGTGCACTATCTATTGCTGCTGTTTGTTTGAGTGCACTATCTATTGCTGTTGTTTGTTTGAGTGCACTATCTATTGCTGCTGTTTGTTTGAGTGCACTATCTATTGCTGTTGTTTGTTTGAGTGCACTATCTATTGCTGCTGTTTGTTTGAGTGCACTATCTATTGCTGCTGTTTGTTTGAGTGCACTATCTATTGCTGCTGTTTGTTTGAGTGCACTATCTATTGCTGCTGTTTGTTTGAGTGCACTATCTATTGCTGTTGTTTGAGTGCACTATCTATTGCTGCTGTTTGTTTGAGTGCACTATCTATTGCTGCTGTTTGTTTGAGTGCACTATCTATTGCTGCTGTTTGTTTGAGTGCACTATCTATTGCTGCTGTTTGTTTGAGTGCACTATCTATTGCTGTTGTTTGTTTGAGTGCACTATCTATTGCTGCTGTTTGTTTGAGTGCACTATCTATTGCTGCTGTTTGTTTGAGTGCACTATCTATTGCTGCTGTTTGTTTGAGTGCACTATCTATTGCTGCTGTTTGTTTGAGTGCACTATCTATTGCTGCTGTTTGTTTGAGTGCACTATCTATTGCTGTTGTTTGAGTGCACTATCTATTGCTGCTGTTTGTTTGAGTGCACTATCTATTGCTGCTGTTTGTTTGAGTGCACTATCTATTGCTGCTGTTTGTTTGAGTGCACTATCTATTGCTGCTGTTTGTTTGAGTGCACTATCTATTGCTGTTGTTTGTTTGAGTGCACTATCTATTGCTGCTGTTTGTTTGAGTGCACTATCTATTGCTGCTGTTTGTTTGAGTGCACTATCTATTGCTGCTGTTTGTTTGAGTGCACTATCTATTGCTGCTGTTTGTTTGAGTGCACTATCTATTGCTGTTGTTTGTTGCCAATATATGTTGTTGATTATTACAAATATTTGGAAGTCTATATTTAAACTTGCTAACATATTGATAGATTTTGATGTTGATAAATCATTTATGTCATGTTAGAAACCAAAGATTTCAACTGAAACTGAAGATTTCATCAAAGAAGATAAAGTGTATTATCTATCTCAATTACACAAGCTATGTATACCGAATCAGAGACAGATTCATATCGAAATCTAATCAATCGAATAAGAAACAGACATATAATTAGAAGGGGCAGTTTAGAATATTTGGTTACAACAGGCAAAATACAGGGAAGATAGGGAGACAACATTCCGGACAACTTGAAATCATATTTTGGCTATGGTTCGGTGATGGAGTTGATGGATTGTACCAGAGATGGACAGATGTGGAGAGACATGATCATCTACGCCTACCGACATGGCACTTGATTGATTGATGCATACCGATATGTGCAGCAAGATGGGAAAATCATGTGAGAAACGCCAGTAGATATATGAACCAGCACAGAATGGGAGTTGTTCGTCGATACACACTGAAAGACATGATAAGGATAAAATCAAAGCAATTCTGTACATCGATGATGATGATGATCCTTAAAAGACCAATGAACCAAGCAAAATTTGAGTTTTTAAATGATAAAATATTCCAGATTCTCCTACGATTATGAACATCAGATGGTATGACAAGATAACTAACTCTGAAGTACTTCAACATGTAAACATGCCTTTTATCATGGGCATTCTCAGCAGTATATGACTAGGATGGTTGGGGCATGTGAGAAGAATGGAAACTTATCGCATACCACAAGTGTTCTGTGAACTTTCAGAAGGAAAGAGGCACCAAGGCAGATCACTGCTCAGAAATAAGGATGACTGCAAGGCCTCAATAAAGTATTTATATTGGTTCCCGTCAGAGTGGTTACCGGAGACCAAAGTGGGGTGTAAAGAATAGAACCACTGTTACCTGCCATGCATGTCGTAGGCGACTAAGGAGGTTGGTGGGGTGTGGGCTAGCTACCCCACACCGTAAGAAACACTAGATGGCTACAGAACGGAGAGCGAACCGAGTAAACGCTGGCTGCAATGGGACACATCGCCGAAGGATAAGCACCAGAGCTCCAAATGGTGCTGAAGATGTAATGTAAAACACACCAATGCTAAGGCTGCATGAATCGAGTTTCCACATAAATGGAATTTATGGGGAAATGTGGTACATCGGTCTCGGCAGTGATCGCGAGAGAGAGATTGAGATATCGGTTCCAACAATTAGGAAATACTAGTTGATGACCAAGTTATGTGGAAAACAAGACACAAAGGAAATACTAGTTGATGACCAAGTTATGTGGAAAACAAGACACAAAGGAAATACTAGTTGATGACCAAGTTATGTGGAAAACAAGACACAAAGGAAATACTAGTTGATGACCAAGTTATGTGGAAAACAAGACAAAAAGGTGCAGAATCTTTTGAAAAGAGAGCACTGAGCTAAAAGGCAAGAGAAACAATCGTTGTTACAGTAAAACACATGCCAATTGACCATCTGTAAAGACAAAAAAATTACCTGTAAAATATTTCGTCCAAACTTTGATCCTATGATATATTTCTGCTATAATTAGTTTTACTTTATGAGTTGACATTTTACTTTTATGCTCATATTTTATTTTTCAGCGTTAAAGATTATTCGGAACTGCCCTCGGAAGGTGCTCTTCTCAACAGCCTGGGTGTCATCCTTATCACATTCACTGGCTTGGTTGTCTACTTGGTCACAAAGTCCGAGTATAAGCGACAACCTGCTCCAGAAGAAGACCATGTTCCACTGGATAGCTAACTACTTGATTAACATTGTATACAACTTTCGCGGCACAATGTCATCACCAATATGACATCAAGATGTCATAACCCAACAGGGCACCAAGATGACATCACTTGGTTGGAATTTACGCAAGTTGACAGCATCGATCAATGAAACCACCTGCGTTATATTAGTTTTAATTAATGTATTATTGTTATTAGTTTATGTTTAATTTCTCCTTTTATTTGTTCCATCAACAATTTTTTATAGGTGCCACTTTTTACATCCCTTATGTTTGTTAATTATTGCTTGTTTGACGTTTTAGTGCAAGTTGCAACATAATTTTTCTGAATATATTTAAAAAAATATTATCTTAAACATCATTTTGTTGGGTAACAGATCTTCTTCTGCCAATGGTCTCTGTTAGAAGATGATCAGGCTGGCATTTAATAAAGTTAGGAAAATGTTTTGTTTTCTATATGATAAAATAATGTATTGTTTTTGTTACTAAGATTTATATAATGAGATATTTCTTGTTAGTATTTAAGTTATTGACTTTTGTGTATCATGGATAATAAATAACAGTAAATGATTCAATACTATAGAGATGTGGTTTTATACAAGAATAATGAGAATATCATGGACAGAAAAAATGATAATGTTCTAATGAAAGCAGGAGAGATCAGTGCCATTGATTGCTGCGCCTTGTAGATGGTGTTTCACACCGCCTCTGATACTTCTGAGGTCCATCGTTTCCGTGGGTGCTCTTTGGCTTTGAAAGCATTGTATCTGAATAGTCATGCGGTTGCGAACCATTTGCTTTATTGCTTCTTAATATGCTCTAGCAATGTGCTGTTCCTACCAAGTCACTTATAGTCTCCTTGTTTTTTAAATCTGATCTCTCCTTGTTGTTTATTCACAAATTACTAATTCAGATAATAATTTATATTTAACCTATTCATTGTGATATTATAATTGAAACATTCCACGATGAGATACTGTGCATGTGATATAGATTGCTAGGTAGATGAATTGTCATGAGAGCAAAGTTCTAGTATAGACATGCTACAAAATTCATGAAAGATATTCCACAGAGATACAATTATCAGTGTCGTTTCTGATGCTGTAGTTGTCTTGAAGTGACAAGATATGATACATTCCTAAATTGAGAAGATTTCATAAAGTTAAATAGATTTATTCTAATATAACATGTGACCATGTCGATGAGTTAGAACATTACAATTTTTCAACTTGCATAAAGATGCTTCTGTTTTGTTGTAAAGTATCTAGGGTGCAACATGTTGCCAGTTGTGAGAAGTTGTAGTTGCAAAATTAAAATCAACAATATCTGATGTGAATATTGTGACGAGATAGAAATGAGGTCACTGAAACATATTAGTTATAAAACTCTGAGAGTCTCAAATGGAAGATGAAACTGTATATCAAACAGCAGGTGTATATATAGTAGCCCAGGAACTGGTGTAACCAATGTTTCAACTAGATCTTTGTCCAGTGCAAGAAAATAATATCGATATAGATGGAGACTGCAGTAAAACTATGTAGAATGGCGAAACACGTAATAACAAAGTACTGTAGTTATGACAATACATAGCAACGTTTCGACCAAAAAGGCCATTATCAAGCAAACAATCCAAGAAAAGTGACAAATTTCACAGCACACTACATATAGACTTTGACAAAGATATTACAACGGTCAAAACCATTAAGTCTGGAGTGTTTCGCTAAGTGCAAGAAAGGATGTCACTGATGGCAAAATTGGTAACACTGTGCTAGTGACCGTATACCATGGAAATTCAGGGTTCCAAGTACCTCTAAAGTCGGAGTAAGTCTTGCCTGAGTGGTGAGGGACACTCGTAATAAGGAAAGCAAGCCTTCACACAGAATAGTCATATTAGGCGCTATGATTATGCGCAACTTTATAGCGTGAGCGAAAAAATTTTTGTAAAGTCAAAAGACACACAGACTTAATGGTTATTTGTCTATTTAACTGGCTTAATATGGCACACCCATAGCTGACCGGTCTCTCCCAGCAGATGCTGCAGGAAATCCATGCTAATAGTTCCTGTTACTCACTAGTTAAACATTTTCTTTCTTGTTACCTTGTAGTTTATCAGTTGTACTCATCCAACATTTGATATCAAATTTCCTTCAAATGCAGTATAGATTCATCATCAGTTGCCCAGTCCTCATACAATAAGTGGGTGCTAATTTACTACAGCATGTTTCTCCTACCCATCTCCGACTTACACACAGGTTAAAATTATTCTCTGACAAAGTGGTCACCACAAAATGTGTCACCTGGATGATATTTCAAGTCAGGAGAAATTGATATGGAAAGATAGATATAAATTTCTGAAGTCATATTTTAAATATAATTGTTTCATTCATGCTTGTATTGGACATCATTTGTATCAATATAAAACTCATAAGACAGATCCTTAACATTTCATTTTCTCATTGTCTTAGATTGTGTTTTTTGTTAGAACTTTTGTTCCAGATTGGTTTTTTTTTTTTTAGAACTTTTTGTTCCAGATTGTTTATTGTTATAACTTTTTGTTCCAGATTGTTTATTGTTAGAACTTTTTGTTCCATTTAATTTTTGAAACATCGTTTAATCTTTCTTTGATTAATGCTGTTATTCTGCGTAAATTTTTCTCACTTTTACTGTTGTGATGTTTTTGCTGTCATGTTAAGTGGTATAACTCTTGTTTCATAATTGTTTGGTAACTACTTCCTGTTGTGATAAAAATAAGTCTTTGTCTTGTGAGTCATGTTCTGCTAGAACCCCCACCCAATCCCACCAGTTTCTGTAATTTGAGTACATATATTTTTGTATACATATGAGATTGCAGTACATACAAATTTATGTATTTCTTTATGTTAACTTAGAACTCCACATATAATGATATGACTATTTGAAGAAAGAATGTGTACATATCTGCAAAATTAGATGTAGATCTATCCGTACAAGGTTGTTAATCTCTCACTCTCTCCCCAGGTTGTTAATCTGGAAATACAAAGAATTAAAATCTCTTTCAATATTCATAACAAAATAGGAATTAATTTGCTGCTGATCAAGAAATGAAATTTTAGTAGCTTTTTCTTGCGATCGCTATTTGAATGATTATACCGTTAGATGTGTTCATATGATGAAGTCAACTGTTGTCTGGTGCTCATCTCTGATGCTGTGTAGTTTTGAATGTAGTGACTTTACGTGAATCTCAGTAGGTCGGTTAGCAGAATAAGTTTTATCGGACGGTTGTAATCCTTATATATATAAGAGTTATATGCGTGGTGCTATTGTTTCTGGTACACCTTCAGTCCTACTATCGCCGACTTAAGCACATTTTCAGAAGGAGAGAGGACCAATCCGTAAAACCTCCTTATTCAAGCTAAAACTAACACGGGATGTCGCACGAACAGTGACAAAACATCAGACACCATCCCACTTCTGTATGGTCATCCATCGAAAGCAAAAATGAACATACATATCCTGAGTGCAGAATTTGAAAACATGAACTGTCACAAAGCACAAGAATAGGATGGGATAGTCCGAATTTATCTCTACCACAATCTAGACACAGCCGTTTGTCACCATATTGAAACTTGAAGTTCAACTTAGTAGTTGAAAAATACATTCTCTAATGGACACCGTTTATTTGTTCTATTTCATAAGACAGACTGCATTGCTGCAGTATGTCTTAACAGTCATTTGCAGGTATCAATTTGAGCCTGTTTCCCTAAATATTAGTTTGACCATCCTGCAAGACAGCAGACTCTGGGTTTTGTAAAGTCTACCATCTCTTACTTGAAACATCTGATCAACATGGCAGAAAGGTGGGCGTGCCTTGGAATGTTATTGTTGTTTGCTAGTTTGAGGCTAGGTTGGTCTGACAACCGTTACGTTCTGACAAAATTCACTCCTACTACGGAATTGAACTTGGAAGATGTGCTAAAAAGAGAGTGTACAAATCACTAACGCTATATTTCTTCTTTGCCCCTAGCGAGGCATATGTCCACAACCAAGGCCTTCCAAGCCGCCTATCCAAGGCCATCTTTTCCAGATCTCTCAACTCTCTCCCCAATCCTCTTTGCGGGGTCTTCTTCCTCGGGTGGCAAGCTATGAATTTTCTTGTTTGTGGTTTCTGTAGTTAACTAGTATTTTTTATGGGGTGAGATAGCTGGCGCCACTCTCAACCTCCTTAGTCACCTCTTACGACATATATAGCAGGTAACCGTGGTTCTATTCTTTACACCCCAATTTGAGCCTATGCCAACCACTCTGGCGACTAATGCTACTAATGCTATTGAGGCTTTCTAAAACTCTTGTAGATAAAGTCCTTACTTGTCTAGTTAACAAAGTGTTAACAGATACACAGCTCAAAGATACTGATATGTATAATTTCATGTATAATTTTATGAATGTTCTTCTTTGGTGTCTACATTTTGTTCATATTACTCCTCCTAACTCTCTAACTCTGGTATTATCTATCATTTCTGGTATATTGCTAATTGACAAATGAAACTTTGTTTATGATTAAAGGAATAATGACAATCTGATTGTTTAAATAAACAATAAATAGTCAAATACTTGTCAGTTTCTTCCTCAAGTCACACATGTCTTCAAGAAACCAAAGTCATTCTTTTCAGTCTTCCAACATCTTATCAAGTCATCCTACTACTATCTGTTTTCAGTCTTCCAACATCTTATCAAGTCATCTTACTACTATTTATCAAGTCATCTTACTACTATTTATCAAGTCATCTTACTATCTGTTTTCAGATTTTTTATTTCTGAACTTGAAAATGTGTTTATTTTTCTCTGCAGATTCTCAAACAATAAGTGCACACCTCCAAATAATAACATTTCTAATAAGCTCATATTTGTCAATGCAGTTCTGTAGCCAACAATGCTGACACAAATTTTATACAAACAAAATAGTTTGATTATATTATATTGGACTTATCTTTGGGGGTCTCTCTGGTTAAGTCTTTGCCTTGCAGGCCGAAGGTTGCAAGTTCAAATCCGGACCACACCGTTCTGTTTGCGGGTGCATTTTTCCAGACTCTTTCTAGGATTGTTACTGGAGCTACAGAGTTTGTGCTCTTGGCAGGTGGCATGCACTTCTGCGGAGGGGTATCTAGCCATATGAAGTCAAACCCGGTGCAATGAAGTCAATCCTGCGGTTTTGTTAATCTTATCTTCTTCTTATAGGTTAACCTTCCCTTTGGTAAACTTTTCATTAGAATTTGATGTAGAGTTACTTGTTCCTGGTGCTTTCCAAATTGTCAAACTTATTGCAACTTCATCATTTAGACTATTTATATATATATATAGTGGAGCATCTGACTGAATGGATTAAAACGCTGGCTCCCATGTGGGAGACCCAAGTTCAATCCTGTTACAGCCAATAAGTTTTTAATGTCGGGCATAAAGAAAAATCCTAACCTGAATAGTTTTGCTGTGACTGCACTAGCCATGTGGCCATTAACTTCTACAGGCACCTGTCCTACACCGCCCAAAAAGTGATATTAACGCAGTAACAACTGTTTTTTTTTAAATATATATATATATAATATAGATTAAAATTCATTTTTGTAACCCACAGTGGCTATAACATTTTCTACAAGTATATCCTGCATATATTCATGTATTGTTTTCTGCTCAAGTCATATCAGTGTAAATCTGATTTTTTTAAGCATTTCTTCTATGGCTCATTTTCTTTTATATTTCTGATTTTGTATCCGCTTTATTTATACTCTGTACCTATTATCGTGTGTTTTTGAGGAGGGTGGGTATGTTTTGAACTGTATACACTTCTTGCTTTTGCAAGTATTCATCATCATCAAATAGCTTGTCCTGACAGAACTTTGCCACCCTTACAGTCCTTCTGAATTTCTCGTAGATGTCCCACCTCCGCAGCTATCATGCTCAAATCAACAGTTACATCCTGAACCTTACAGTCCTTCTGAATTTCTCGTAGATGTCCCACCTCCGCAGCTATCATGCTCAAATCAACAGTTACATCCTGAACCTTACAGTCCTTGGAATTCTCGTAGATGTCCCACCTCCGCAGCTATCATGCTCAAATCAACAGTTACATCCTGAACCTTACAGTCCTTCTGAATTTCTCGTAGATGTCCCACCTCCGCAGCTATCATGCTCAAATCAACAGTTACATCCTGAACCTTACAGTCCTTCTGAATTTCTCGTAGATGTCCCACCTCCGCAGCTATCCTGCTCAAATCAACAGTTACATCCTGAACCTTACAGTCCTTCTGAATTTCTCGTAGATGTCCCACCTCCGCAGCTATCCTGCTCAAATCAACAGTTACATCCTGAACCTTACAGTCCTTCTGAATTTCTCGTAGATGTCCCACCTCCGCAGCTATCATGCTCAAATCAACAGTTACATCCTGAACCTTACAGTCCTTCTGAATTTCTCGTAGATGTCCCACCTCCGCAGCTATCATGCTCAAATCAACAGTTACATCCTGAACCTTACAGTCCTTCTGAATTTCTCGTAGATGTCCCACCTCCGCAGCTATCCTGCTCAAATCAACAGTTACATCCTGAACCTTACAGTCCTTCTGAATTTCTCGTAGATGTCCCACCTCCGCAGCTATCCTGCTCAAATCAACAGTTACATCCTGAACCTTACAGTCCTTCTGAATTTCTCGTAGATGTCCCACCTCCGCAGCTATCATGCTCAAATCAACAGTTACATCCTGAACCTTACAGTCCTTCTGAATTTCTCGTAGATGTCCCACCTCCGCAGCTATCATGCTCAAATCAACAGTTACATCCTGAACCTTACAGTCCTTCTGAATTTCTCGTAGATGTCCCACCTCCGCAGCTATCATGCTCAAATCAACAGTTACATCCTGAATTCATCTTCTGTCTGGTCTTTCTCTTTGCCGGGATGCCGCATTTCATAATAGTCTTCTACGGCCCTTCGTGTTTCTTTATGTGCAAATTTTTTCAATTTCCTTATTTGAAGCAATAGACAGTTTTCTTTGATTTTAAGTTCTTTCTGGATAGATCTATTTGTTCTCTTCTCTGTCCATGATATACGAGGACACTTCTGTAACACTTATATTCAAAAGCACATATATGTTTCATCACTGCCTTATTAAATGTCCATGCTTCACACCCATACGTTGCCACTGGGAATATGCATGCTATTAGTATTCTGATCTTTGTTTTCTTATCAGTTCCATTCCATACTGTTTTTAGTTGCTTAATTTTTTAGTAAGGCCATGTTTGTTCTTCTTTTAATTTCCTTCATTCCATTTCCATCTTTGCAAGTATTAAGTAGAGAAAATCAAGTTGTGTTAAACAGAACTTCTAAAGATTATCAAGAATTATTTAGAATATTCCAGCAAAACTGTTTGTCTTCATTTCTAAACCAGTCTCTTCTTGATACTCTCAGCATTCTGTGTAGACACTCCATCTCTGTCGTGACTAGTTTTCTTCTATCGTATATATATGAACATATAACCAATGCGACATGAACTTGCAGCCAATGCAACATATGAACTTACAACCATAACAACAAATTTGAATTAAAGAACTCAAAACACTTCAGCTCCCTACAATGATTCACTACAAGTAATAGGGTCATAGGTGGTCAAGAGAAATGGAATCAAATTTGTATAGGCCACACTGGTGAAAATCACAAAGGTAGTGTCAGGTAATTAAACTGTTGACCAATCTGATAACGTTTCAGAACTAAGAGTGGACTGAAAGAGGGGATGGAGACTAAATGCTATTGGCAGCATTGAGTGTTACTACAGGTGACATCAAACAAGTTAATGGCCGGTAATTAAGGAGTCCAGCTCAGTGGGCGATTTTATAGTTAGAGAGAGAAAAATGTACCCCAGAGATGTCCAGATAGGAAACTTTCAGAGATAATACTATTGAAGATTTGATCTTGAAAAGAAACTTGTACAGACTAGACCAATTTTAGGTTGAACAGTAGAACTTGTGATCAAGAGGATAAGAATCCGTTAAGTTTTCTGTGAAATCCAGATCAAAGGGATTCCTGGAGTTTTTAGCCAGTGGGAAATAAGTCAAGCAGGGATGTTAATGACAGAACTACATGGCAGTGGTGCTCTCAAGGGACCAGGCAATTAGTTCTAGCCAGGTAAATTTCCTGACCACCTGAACAGGTCTAGGAATAAAGGATTGGGGGATAAATAGACAAACAGAACACAGAGCAGTGAGAATAGCTTGGACAGATCCACAAGTAGGTTGTTGAAGATAGTGTAGTTACCATCAGAACACAGAGTGTAGAGAACAGTCAGCCGATAGAAGCTAGGAGGTTAGGATTGAGAATTCAGGCAGGTATCATCGACAGTCCAGTGTTGGAATTATAATACAGAAAAAGATGAAATTCAAATTTTAGTACAGATGCAGAGAGATGAACTTAGCAGAGAAACTTAACAGAAGAACTTAGCAGAAGAACTTTGCTCGGTCCAGACACATAGAGAACCAGAAGACAGAGAACTTGAACAGAAACCACATATGCTGATGACTGTCCAGTGGGTAAGATATCAGGCTACTGGAGTTATTGTGGACTTAAAACTCACAGGTTAGAATTAAACAAAGAGTGTAGAAGATAGACAGATCACTAAAGAGTGTGGCAGATAGATCGATTATTCCAGTGTTTACCAGATAGACAGATATTACCAGTGTTTACCAGATAGACAGATATTACCAGTATTAACCAGATATTACAAGTGTTTACCAGATAGACAGATATTACCAGTGTTTACCAGATAGACAGATGTTACAAGTGTTCCCCAGATATTAGATATTACTTAGTGAACATTTACAATATTAGTTAGTAGCTATATTTTACATTGTTATGTGCATCGTTATGTGCATTGTTATGTGTTTTAAATTGCTTGTTGACATCTTTTCAGGATTTTAAATGATTTTATAGGTATGTGTTATTTTGTATTGAAATAGATAAATAAATAAATAAAAGTTGAGAATCAGGTTGATTCTCACATAGATATACAAAATATTTTATGGCCATCTAATTGAATTGTATTCTATGTTATAGTGTGGATAGTGTTAATGTTGTTGAGTAGGGAGAAGTGTCTTGTAAGGATTTCAGAAGGAGAGTAGTAACACAGGTCATAACACTGTAACAACTAGATAGATAGCTGGAAGAATATAAAACAGATATATTGGAAGTACACGCGTATATAACACACTTGTACACAAGAGTGAACCAATTAATGTCCTAATGGGGCAAGATAAATATCCATGTTATTCTGATAACAATTGTTATTTACATTCTCTCTTGTTGTATCTTCTGTACTAATTTATAGCTCAGTTTGTTTTTCTCATCACTTTCAGTAAGTGCTTCTGTATGGTTACTGAAATTTACAAATATAAATTAGTTCAGTCTCCTACTTTTTGTAATGTTTATTTTATCATTACATTCATATTTTGCTACAATTTGTTAATAAGTGTTTTTTGTTGGCCATGTTTTTGGAACACATTGAAGAGAATGAAATGTTCAAACATGAAGTAAGCCAGTTTGACAAAGTACAACAGACATTGTAAAACAGTGTTTCTACCAAAAGTACTTCATCAAGCACAAGTTAGAATACAAAATAATTTGGTAAATGTGCAGTTTCTGAAATATTGACAAAATAGATATGGAGTCTAGCTGAGAACATAAAGTTTGACTCAATCAGAAACCAAAGAAGTCCTAATAAAATTGGTAAAAGAAAACAGCAACAATTTTGTGATTAAGAAAAAAATGGGACAGTGAGAACGTAGTTTATCAAGCAATTTTTATCAAATACTTAACACATTTTTATGATTATAATTTCTAAGAATTGTATTTCAGGGAAGGTTTTCACAATTTCTTTATTAATTTATCTATATTATATTTTACTGGGGCAGTTGTTGTATCTGACTCTCAGTCGATGCTTCACAAGATCCAGAAGGGCAGGTTTCGGTATTAGTGGATGTCATCTATAGAAGTTTCTAACCTCCAGCGGCTTACGTGGATATACTGTCCTGGGCATGCAGGTGTTTACGGTAATGAGAGAGCGGACAGGCTTGCATCAACAGCATCGATTGTTGGGGAGTTGAAGATGGATAAGGGGATATTCTTCGGTCTCTTCGAGACTCTGTTGGATGAGGACACTAAAATCGATGTTGAATCGATCAAGCGATTTAAGCAGTTTGGAGTTACCCGTTGTTCAAGTCGAACTGGATGCCTGTGAGGCAGAGTGAGAGGTGTGTTTAATCAGCGAGCCACAGGAACCATCAGTATGTATACTCTTCGATATCTGTTGGGGGAGACTGAGCACCTATGGGTCTGCCCGGAGTGCAATGACGTCAGTTTGTAACCAATAACCAATATTTTATTATTATATTATAATTTATTTTATGGGAATATCACATTTCAACAATGTCTGGGGTTTTTTTAATTACCTTTTAAAACTATAAATTTCTCATTTTTTCTGAAAACATGATACAGGAAGATGTGAACGGAACACTGTCCTGTTTAGCTATTTTCTTGCGGTGGGTTATTTTATACTTGGCTATGTTCCTCTGTGTTTGCATATGGAGTCATGCTCCTCAATCTGTTTACATATGGAGTCATGCTCCTCAATCTGTTTACATATGGAGTCATGCTCCTCAAGATGTTTACATATGGAGTCATGCTCCTCAAGATGTTTACATATGGAGTCATGCTCCTCAAGATGTTTACATATGGAGTCATGCTCCTCAAGATGTTTACATATGGAGTCATGCTCCTCAATCTGATTACATATGGAGTCATTCTCCTCAATCTGTTTACATATGGAGTCATGCTCCTCAATCTGTTTACATATGGAGTCATGCTCCTCAATCTGTTTACATATGGAGTCATGCTCCTCAATCTGTTTACATATGGAGTCATGCTCCTCAATCTGTTTACATATGGAGTCATGCTCCTCAATCTGTTTACATATGAGTCATGCTCCTCAAGATGTTCATATGGATGCCATGTCCAATCTGTTTACATATGGAGTCATGCTCCTCAAGATGTTTTCATATGTGAGTCATGCTCCTCAGATGTTCTCCATGGAGTCATGCTCCTTCAATCTGTTTACTATGAGTATGTCTAATCTGTTTACATATGGAGTCACGCTCTCAAGATGTTACTGGAGGTCATGCTCCTCAATCTGTTTACATATGGAGTCACGCCCTAATCTGTTTACATATGGAGGTCACTCTCTTTCAATCTGTTTACATATGGAGTCATGCTCCTCAATCTGTTTACATATGGAGTCATGCTCCTCAAGATGTTTACATATGGAGTCATGCTCCTCAATCTGTTTACATATGGAGTCACGCTCCTCAATCTGTTTACATATGGAGTCATTCTCCTCAATCTGTTTACATATGGAGTCATGCTCCTCAATCTGTTTACATATGGAGTCATTCTCCTCAATCTGTTTACATATGGAGTCATTCTCCTCAATCTGTTTACATATGGAGTCATTCTCCTCAATCTGTTTACATATGGAGTCATGCTCCTCAAGATGTTTACATATGGAGTCATGCTCCTCAAATCTGTTTACATGGAGTCACGCTCCTCAAGATGTTTACATATGGAGCCACTCTCCTCAAGATGTTTACATATGTGGTCACGCTCATCAATCTGTTTGCATATGTGGCCACGCTCCTCAATCTGTTTACATATGGAGTCATGCTCCTCAAGATGTTTGCATATGTGGCCACGCTCCTCAATCTGTTTACATATGGAGTCATGCTCCTCAATCTGTTTGCATATGGAGTCATGCTCCTCAATCTGTTTGCATATGTGGCCACACTCCTCAATCTGTTTGCATATGTGGCCACACTCCTCAATCTGTTTGCATATGTGGCCACACTCCTCAATCTGTTTGCATATGTGGCCACACTCCTCAAGATGTTTGCATATGTGGCCACACTGCTCAAGATGTTTGCATATCTGGCCACACTCCTCAATCTGTTTGCATATGTGGCCACACTCCTCCAAGTATTTGTATATGCAGTTGCAGTCCTCATGATCTTTAAATATGCAGGTTAACATATGCAACCATGCTCCTCGCTGTGTTTACTTGACCCAGAACAAAGAATAAGACTTGTATATTTTATTTCTATAAACTTGTGACTACTTTTCTTATCCCTCCTTTTATCTGTGTCAGTTTTGTTTTGACAATAACTGGGTCACTAGGACAAAGTATCAAAGGGAGAGAATGTTGTACCAACCATATTTGATGAGCTCAGTCATGTAATAGTTGTTGAATAATATCTTTCTATTTGATTAATTCAATCTTCCTTCCCACTTTAGAAATGAATTAATTTTATTAATGTACACAGCTTTGTAAGAGCATGTATTTTCCTCCTAGCTACGTATGTCTGTGAGGCATGAAGTTTTGATAAAACTGGGGGAAAATCGATTAATGCATTGCTATAGAAAAGATATCGCAAGGCTGGTGGTCTGGGTTCAGCTCCCACAATGTGCGTGGAATTTTTCCCGACCCTGACGGCTCTCAGGTCGACCCAGCCTCAACTGGGTACCAGACATGCTCTGGGAAAGTAAAGGCGGCGGCGTGATGCTGACCACATCACCCATCGTGTGCCGACGGTCAATGAAAAATACAGGCCTAACACTGTATTGACCTATATATCACAAGGTTTGAAAGGGTTCCTTCCTTTCCTTTTTATAGAAAAGTACTTAGAATACCATGGACAGAAAAAAGAACAAGTGTGTCCATTTTGCAACAGCTTAAAATTGAAGAGAAGTGGTTGATAAAGGAGAGAAAAACCAGATAAATTAATGTGTTGGATATATAAAAATGATACTATTGTCTGAAGAAAATTATTCTGAAGGGCATGATGCCGGACAAACAAGGGAGAGGATGGCCAAGGATAAATATGTTCAAGATATTATAGATGTACTGAGTATGACTGCGACAGGTGCCGGGCACCTCATACAGAACTGAATGTAACTGACAGACGCCAGACACCTCATACAGAACTGAATGTAACTGACAGACGCCAGACACCTCATGCAGAACTGAATATAACTGTGACATGCATCAGACACTCATGCAGAACTGAAATAATGGACATGCATCAGACACCTCATGCAGAACTGAATATAACTGTGACATGCATCAGACACCTCATGCAGAACTGAATATAACTGTGACATGCATCGGACACCTCATGCAGAACTGATGATAACTTTCAAGAATAAGTCAAGATTTCAAGCTGTTTCACTACATTATTGGTTCATGGTGAAGTGTTTTTCCAAAAATTGTATGATTACTTTTAATCCTGTTAATCATTTTTTTGTCTTAATGGAAAAAACCTAAAAATATTATTTCCTTTAATACCATTTTGTTATTACTTTATGTTATGATTGTATATTTTATGAGCATGTATTAATCTTTGTGTACATTGTTTATTTGATGTGCTAAAATAAATATTCATTGCTGTTTCAAATTGTTTCATGTTTTTAATTATTGGTATGTAGTTACTTACCAACTGACCCCAATCTTGAAACAACCAGCAATTCCAGTAGAGACTAAAATACAGATTATAAATGCAATCTTCATACCAACACTGTGCTACCAGTGCAAAACTTGCTGGGTACTGACAATAGAATAGGAAAGGAAAATTACCACATATGAAATAAGATGCTTGAGGAAAGCGGTAAATAAAACAAGAAGAGACCATATAAGAAATAAGGAAATTAGAAGAACAGTTGGAACAACACCTGTTGTTAGATTTATTGAAATACAGACTCAAATGGTTTGGCCACTTGATAAGTATGAACCCAACTACACCAGTTGCAAGAGCTTACAATCTGAAAATGAAATCATCAAGAAGAAGGGCCAGACCACGAAAAAGATGGATTGATGGAGTCACACACATCTTAAAACTTTACAATATCACAGCACATCAAGCGACCAAGCATGCACTATATTGGAAACCGATCATCAGTTAAACCTTCGATGCCTAACTGCAAAAAAGCAGAGAAAGATGAAAGAAAGAATTGTCATCTAATAATAATAGCCGTCCATCGTAAGTAATGATGACAACAGTCTCAGACGTGTGCTGCTGCATCTCTGATGTGTGTGCAGAAGCGACTGTAGAGTCCAATCCTAGAACACAATCCCCTACCACAGGTCGGGCATACATGATCAAAGTAAGATATGTGAGTATTGTGTGTTCTGTCTTTTCGTGCAGCTCATTTTCTCTGTGCCTCAACGGCACTATGGTTCTCAACTATGTGGGTTCCTCTTGTGTTGTTCATCATCAAGGTGCGTATCCTTTATAGGATGTTGCTCTCTTTGCAGCACATCTGAAATTCACTCTGTCTCTTGCCAGTTCACCCACTTCGTCGATGGTCATGTTCATGTTCTTTAATATCTTGTAGCCATCTTCTTCTTGGTCTCCTCTGCGTCCTGGGACCCTGCCCTCTAGTATTGTTCTTTCCAGGCCATCGTGACGCTTGATGTGACCAAAGTATGTAATTTTTCTGTATAGTATGTTGTTTATCAGCCAATTCTCTTTAACATTTAGTTCTTTCAGGACATGTGTGTTCTTTCTTTTTCTGTCCATGGTATTCGTAGGATCTTTCTGTAGCATTTAGTTTCGAAGGACTGGATTTTCATTCTTAATTTTTGTGTAATAGTCCATGATTTGCAACCATAAGTAACCACTGGGAAAATGCATGCTCTCAATATTTTTAATTTTAGCATTTTGCTGGTGCTTTGCCACATGTTCTTCATTGTGTTTAACTTCTTGATTGCTATTGCCAATCTTTTTTTAGTTAATTTCATGTTCTGCATCAAGTTCTTGGCAACATACAATCAGTAGTTTGCCATTGCTTTCTGATTGGTTCTGGCCACTTAACCATAATGATCTCTGGTGTTCCCTGAGCCCGATACCAGGCTGTTCCAGCTCCCGCCTTCAAAGCCGTTGTTGACATTGTCAATCTTCCGCCTGCTTGTGTTGTTACAGTGCCACATTTGTTTCATGTAGCGTGCCTATATCAAAGCATTTCAGAGACACTTTAAGAGTGTCTTTAAAGTGTTTTTTATGTCCATCAGCAGAATGTCTGCCCCCTTCAAGTTTGCCATATATCAACTGGTCAACTGTTTTGGGATGCGTTTATCAGGCATTTAAGCAACGTGACCGGCCCGTCTCACTTGGGCCTTCTGCAACAGGGTGTTGCGCTTGGGATCTTTGCTCTTGTGAGGACTTCGCTATCTGGAATTTTGTCCTGCCAGTTTATTTGATCGATTACATTATTTTTACATAGAAGTTAGCAGTCAGGTCAATACTTCATATAGATTTGATTAAACTTGAAGTAGTTGGACTTGAATACATCAAACATAGAAGTTAACAGTCAGGGGCAGGTTCTGCTATAAACATTCTGAACACTAATCTGAGAACTGGTGACTCCAGACTCAACTAGAAGTATGTTCTGTGAACTGATGACTCCAAACTCAACTAGAAGTATGTTCTGTGAACTGATGACTCTAGACTCAACTAGAAGTATGTTCTGTGAACTGGTAACTCTAGACTCAACTAGAAGCATGTTCTGTGAACTAATGACTCTAGTCTCAACTAGAAGTATGTTCTGTGAACTAATGACTCTAGACTCAAATAGAAGCATGTTCTGTGAACTAATGACTCTAGACTCAGCTAGAAGCATGGTGTGAACACTGATCTGTAAACTTCGAACTCCAGACTAAGACAACTAGCTAATATAACGTGTGCATGGAGAAAGCAGCATCGGATTTTAAATCGCCTGTTAAATGTGAGGGTAAAAGGAGAGACTATGCATTATTTACTGACTAGGGGAGTCATACTAAGGGAAACTTGCTAAGGAAGTCAGAGCATGCGACAGAATAATGGGAACCATATTGATAAAGTAGCTGGGGTTGCAGAAATGACAGGGAAAACTAGGAAACTTGAAGACATGATAGTGAAACACGTACAAACAAAGTACTATAGTTTTACAAAAACAGAAACAGTGACGATAAACAGCAACGTTTCGACCAACAAGGCCTTTATCAAGCAAACGAACAAACAGGAGTGACAAATTAAAATGAAACACAAATGGACGACCAAATACAAACGTATCTAAGGAAAAGCTGGAATAAAAACGAATAACGAAATAAATGTAACACAAAAACACACATAAAAACTAGAAATAGAACGGAAAAGAAACAATGAAAAATCTAGTAAATATATAACTTGAATACATGCAACATATACCCATATAGAGTACAAAGCATAGGAAGAGAAAGTACTAAGAAGCATAAGAATGTAATACGTTGAGCCCGCGTGGTCGCAAGGTACCATACAAAGAAATCAACCGATTCTCCAGAGCAAATCGACTACGATCATCAGAGGAACATGATCGGATGGCTGTGACCTGGACATCGCAAGCTCCTGAATGGCCAGTATCATTGAAATGGGTAGCTACAGGGTCACAGAGCATTGGCGTATATCGCGCAAGTGTTGGGCGAATCGGTCACTGAGTCTCCTGCCGGTTTCCCAATATAGGCCTTGTTGCACCGCTTGCAGATAATGGCATAGATAATATTACGGGACTCGCATGTGAAACTGTCTTCAACAACGAACGTGGCTTTTGGAAAGACACCGTGCGGGTCTGTATGACATAAGCACAAGTGTTGCAGCGCCGACGGCCACACTGGATGGTGCCAAAATGACTCTGGATATTAGGCTTGAGGCGACTGTGAACCAACATATCCTTAAGGCTTCTGTCCCGTCTGTACGCCACCAAAGGATAGTGTTGGAAGATTGAACGTGTCTCAAGATCAGACTGAAGAATGGAGAGATGATGGAATAAGACTTTCTTCACAAGGGAACTATGAGGGTGGAAAGTTAAGACAAGTTTCACCCTGTCAGAATTGGAAGTTCTATGCTGGTTAGAGAGAGCCTCCTGGCGAGAAATTTGTTGAACGCGCCGCATAGCAGAAGCAAGCACCTTATCCGGGTATAAGCGATTACGAAAGAAATCCAGCATCTCGTGAGCTCTATCGAGAAAATCGTCGTCCTCGCTACAGAGGCGACGAAGGCAAGTTGAGAGAATGGTAAAGAATCACGACAAGCCTGGGAATGGGAAGAGGTATATAGAAGAAAACTATGTGCATCAGTAGGCTTGTAGTAAACTGATGTAGTGATGGTGGATAGGCTGATAGTGATAGTGATGTCAGAAAGTTGACACAAGAGGTATGTCAACTTTCATTAATTCATTAATGTCTTCAATCCGGCTATTCGGTTTACATCACACATCTCTACCTCTTGTGTCAACTTTCTTGACATCACTATCACTATCAGCCTATCCACCATCACTACATCAGTTTACTACAAGCCTACTGATGCACATAGTTTTCTTCTTTATACCTCTTCCCATTCCCAGGCTTGTCGTGATTCTTTACCATTCTCTCAACTCTTGCGCCTTCGTCGCCTCTGTAGCGAGGACGACGATTTTCTCGATAGAGCTCACGAGATGCTGGATTTCTTTCGTAAGCGCTTATACCGGATAAGGTGCTTGCTTCTGCTATGCGGCGCGTTCAGCAAATTTCTCGCCGGAGGCTCTCTCTAACCAGCATAGAACTTCCAATTCTGACAGGGTGAAACTTGTCTTAACTTTCCACCCTCATAGTTCCCTTGTGAAAAAAGTCTTATTCCATCATCTCTCTATTCTTCAGTCTGATCCTGAGACACGTTCAGTCTTCAACACTATCCTTTGGTGGCGTACAGACGGGACAGAAGCCTTAAGGATATGTTGGTTCACAGTCGCCTCAAGCCTAATATCCAGAGTCATTTGGCACCATCCAGTGTGGCCGTCGGCGCTGCAACACTTGTGCTTATGTCATACAGACCGCACGGTGTCTTTTCAAAGCCACGTTCGTTGTTGAAGACAGTTTCCCTGCGAGTCCGTATTATCTATGCCATTATCTGCAAGCGGTGCAACAAGGCCTATATTGGGAAACCGGCAGGAGACTCAGTGACCGATTCGCCCAACACTTGCGCGATATACGCCAATGCTCTGTGACCCTGTAGCTACCCATTTCAATGATACTGGCCATTCAGGAGCTTGCGATGTCCAGGTCAGCCATCCGATCATGTTCCTCTGATGATCGTAGTCGATTTGCTCTGGAGAATCGGTTGATTTCTTTGTATGGTACCTTGCGACCACGCGGCTCAACGTATTACATTCTTATGCTTCTTAGTACTTCTCTTCCTATGCTTTGTACTCTATATGGGTATATGTTGCATGTATTCAAGTTATATATTTACTAGATGTTTCATTGTTTCTTTTCCGTTCTATTTCTATTTTTATGTGTGTTTTTTGTGTTACATTTATTTCGTTATTCGTTTTTATTCCAGCTTTTCCTTAGATACGTTTGTATTTGGTCGTCCATTTGTGTTTCATTTTAATTTGTCACTCCTGTTTGTTCGTTTGCTTTATAAAGGCCTTGTTGGTCGAAACGTTGCTGTTTATCGTCACTGTTTCTGTTTTTGTAAAACTATAGTACTTTGTTTGTACGTGTTTCACTATTTACCAAGTTTTACTGCAGTCTTCCCCTATTTTGAAGACATGATACAACAGCACTTATATGTTTTATATAAATCGCAAACATCAGTGAATGAGACAATAGGAAGGGACATCAATAATGAAGAGTGACAGGTGGATGGAGCATTTTATACGTTTTAAAGTTATACAGAATCACCCAACACATCATACCAACATAGACCCAACAAATCAACATTTCAATATAAATCCTATCACAAAACATGCAATCCCGATCTACATGAGCAGTTGAGTTTGTTCTTCTGTTTCTATGGCATTTTGCTTTTTTATGGTGTGGGCTCTCTTTGCCCATTTTTTACGATACGCATGGGGAGACAGTAGTACTATTCTTCACTAACCCGGAAACCACACTAGGGTCATCAAAAACAAACATTGGTGATCAAGTCTCTAGCAATCCCAGGATCTTTGTCCCGAAACCACACCGTGGGCACAGCACCTTTGTGTCCCCCAACCTCCATCCCCCCGTAATCTGCTGGTGGTTGTGGTGAATGTGGCACTGATCTCAATCCGTTACTTGTTGTGGCCTTTGTTATCAACGTGAACATCTAGGCACTACGACTGTGCCGTATCAGTTAAATATGTAGACAGTTCTCTCGTTCTCGGGCGCGTATTTATCTATCAATGCTTTGAATTCTGCAACACAACTCGGCCCGTCCATCCTCTATTTAGAATCATTACAACAGATAGCAGATACTTTGACGTCATATTTACTCTTCTCAGTTAAACACGGGTCACGGCGAACCAACACCGCTCTTTTAGTAATTTGCACTACTTTTTCAGCGCAGTCCGCGACGAACACAAGTCAGCCATTGTGTTTTCGATCGAATCGATGAAACAGCGTGTAAACAATTGCTTCATATGAAATATGTTTCATTCATATAGTAAAACCGATTGTTCTACGTGTAACTGTAACATATTCTACAGATCTGGAACATTCTATGATTATATGTTAAGTAGAAGCTATTTTGAACAAAAATTTTTTCGATGGTCACTACCATTATTTTGGAACCTTGAAAATTTCGCTTGACTACCATAAACATCGTATTTAGGTGAAACTGCATTATTAACTTCTCTTTACTCATAAATTTTCATTACTAGAAACATTTTCTCTCTTCTAAGGGCAACTTTACGTTTGCACGGCGTCAATAACCTACCAGACTTACCATTTATCTGTGCTACGAAGCCGGTTTGCTTTTGACGTCCATAACACCGCTGCAGTTTGCGATCTTCTCGTGAATTCTTTTCGTCATTTTGCTTGTGTCAACGATATCAGCAATGCTAAATACAAATTTTTAATTTTCTTTTATATTTCAAACATTATTTATGCCTTTCAGTTGACTTTTGTATCGAGTATCAACGGTAATATTAAATATCCACACTAGATCTAGCTGTCCAAAGTGAACCATTCGTCAGCGATAGACGGCAATAATGATTGGCCCGATCTTTATCGTACACTATTCAGATTTACTTGAAGTCTCATATTATTGTATTGTGATTTCAGAATTAAAATAACTAGTGAATCATTTCAGTATCCTTTTAATTGTCTTTCTTAATTATAGGCATTTCATGTTTAAAAGTTTGCCATTTAAATTGCACTCATTGCGTAGCTGCAATGAAGCTTTGTGACAAAATATAGTCTAGTAGCAATTTCAAATGTAACTATTGCAAGATCATCTACATTTTCTTTTTATGTAAACTTCTTCTGTGACTTTCAATTTGTTAGTGGTTGAACTAAATGTGATCATTTATATTTACTCAACATATATAAATGATTTACCAAATAAGTATCCAGCATGTTTGCATGTGAGATGTGCATACATAAGTAAATATATAAAACTCACACTATTCAAAGAGTCACTCAGAACAGCACAACATATTGCAGATAAATCAAGAAATATATGAATACAAAAATTAACATCTGATGCTAGAGTGAATAATTTACCAATATGCTTTTATTATTTTCTAAATTGTTTTGGTTGTGTGGAACATATAATGAGCACTAGATCAACAGTTTCAATAAATAATATTCATTATGATCTCCCCATGCAACTGACTTCAACCTTGCAATAACATTAAATATATTTATTACTTTATTTAAAAAAACTGGAGATAGAGGTTGTGTGAATAATTTACTCAGAAAGTGTTAAAGCTTGACCATCATTGCAAGACTAAGGTCAATGCATGGGGAAATTAGAAAGGATATTATTCAATGAAATTGTTGATCTAGTAGTCAATACATTTTTTTAAACAATCAAGAAAGTTTTTGATAATAATGAAAACACACTGGTAAATCATTTACCTGTACTTCAACTATATAGAAATTAGGATTTATACAAAGATCTGATTTGCTGTATCATTGTGTTTACTGTACCTTTGATTAATCAATTTACTCAAAGCTCAGGTCCTACACAAAACTTTCAATGACATAAAATGTGCTTGTTCAATGTATGTTCATATAGAAGACATGATGCAGTATTTCATCACTAATTATCACATTTAGTTCAACCACTAACAAATTGAAAGTCACAGAAGAAGTTTACATAAAAAGAAAATGTAGATGATCTTGCAATAGTTACATTTGAAATTGCTACTAGACTATATTTTGTCACAAAGCTTCATTTGCAGCTAAGCAATGAGTGCAATTTAAATGGCACAACTTTTAAACATGAAATGCCTATAATTAAGAAAGACAATTAACAGAATACTGAAATGATTCACTAGTTATTTTAATTCTGAAATCACAATACAATAATATGAGACTTCTCAAGTAAATCTGAATAGTGTACGATAAAGATGGGGCCAATCATTATTGCCGTCTATCGCTGACGAATGGTTCACTTTGGACAGCTAGATCTAGTGTGGGATATTTAATATTACCGTTGATACTCGATACAAAAGTCAACTGAAAGGCATAAATAATGTTTGAAATATAAAAAGAAAATTTAAAATTTGTATTTAGCATTGCTGGATATCGTTGACACAAGTAAAATGACGAAAAGAATTCACGAGAAGATCGCAAACTGCAGCGGTTGTTATGGACGTCAAAAGCAAACCGGCTTCGTAGCACAGATAAATGGTAAGTCTGGTAGGTTATTGACGCCGTGCAAACGTAAAGTTGCCCTTAGAAGAGAGAAAATGTTTCTAGTAATGAAAATTTATGAGTAAAGAGAAGTTAATAATGCAGTTTCACGTAAATACGATGTTTATGGGTAGTACCCAAGCGAAATTTTCAAGGTTCCAAAATAATGGTAGTGACCATCGAAAAAAATTTCGTTCAAAATAACTTCTACTTAACATATAATCATAGAATTTTCCAGATCTGTAGAATATGTTACAGTTACACGTAGAACAATCGGTTTTACTATATGAATGACACATATTTCATATGTAGCAATTGTTTACACGCTGTTTCATCGATTCGATCGAAAAAACACAATGGCTGACTTGTGTTAAATTTATTTACCGTCACGGACTGCGCTGAAAAAGTAGTGCAAATTACTAAAAGAGCGGTATCTCAATGCAAATATGACGCCGTGGGGTACATTCTCGCTATACAACCTCTTCCGCTCTGCAAACCGAATTTTTCATTTGTATTTTGTTTATTCGACCTAAGTATGTTACCACAAGACAGTCTCCCACAAAAAGCACTAATACTCAGACACAACGGTAACAGACCCAGAGGACGACCACGTAAACGATTTATCGACGGAATATCCGAGGCACTAAATTCCCCCTTGTACAAAGCGCACATGGAGGCTCGCTTCATGTGTCTCTTTTTTCGACCTAACGCCGAAAAGCAAAACAGGATTAGAGAATATACAGACAGACAGACGGACGGATTAATTTACGGGTGGACGGATAGATGGATAGGTAGGTAGGTAGATAGGTCGATGACAGACAGACAGACAGATAGACTTACGTAGGTCAAATGCTCAAAAAGGAATTGATGGGATTTCGACTCAAACTCAGAATTGCCAAAGAGCAATCAAGCAAATACCAAACACTTTGACATATTATGAACTCTGACAAGTTATGAGAGGGTATAGAAAACATAGTGATAACAAAAATTAGTAAAAATGTTAAAAGAAAATATAAATTTGTACAAAGTAGAGGTAAACTGTCAGAAACTGTCGAAATTAAAACGTTCCTCAGGCAGGGAGATTTACTGCTCCAATAATCTTACCCATGGTTATATACTTTTTACAAATTGTCCAATTTTTCTTTTTCGTCCGCTCCATATCGACCACTTGTTAAACCACTCCTTGTGGTTTGTATGTGATCTGAGCCTCAGAGCGATTGTACGTTGTGCCAGTTATGTGCCTATAAGTAGGCCATCACATCCGATTTATGCTCCGCTTTTTATTTACTATGGTAGCTTCCATAGGCCCCTACCTCAGCCTTTATTTTTCATAGCTTATTTAATACTGCAATTTACGTCTCTTTTGTCCGTATCGTCCATTTACCCAGTATTATCGGAGCCTCTCCGCGGTTTTATCCAGATCTGACCTGATCCGGTCTGACCACATCAGATCTGTATGTCTCCGTAAATCGCCTGGATATTATATATTATATATATATATATATATATATATATATATATCATCATGTGTCGTGCCGGCTGGCGTAGGCGGTCATGGATCTCCACAAATATCTGTCGTTGGTGTTTGCTATCAACCCTGATGTTGACGTTCTACCGTGCCATGAAGTCAGGCTATCCAACATTTTCTCTCTGTCTTTCCCTGTCTCATCTACCCTCAATTTTACCGGTTGTCACGATGTGTTCTAAACCTCCCCTCCTCATCACATGCCCGAAAAATGATGATTGCCTCTTTCGTATATTGATGATAAGCTTTCTCTGTGTCTTGATCTCATTCAGCACCTCAACATTAGTCATTTTAGCAGTCCATGGGATTCTTCTCATCATTCTTCTATAAAACCACATTTCTGTGGCCCTCAGAGATTTTTTGATCTGTGTGTTCATTGTCCATGACTCGCATCTATTATATATATATATATATATATATATATATATATATATATATAAATGTTCCAGACACACACAATATCAAATATATATATATAATGTTCCAGACACACAATATCAAACAATAGATTTCTCTTAGACAACTGTTTAGAAAGTATGAAAAATATCCTTAAGCAGCGGAGATGAAAGGGGCTCGGACGTATTATATGTATATAAGAATGAACACTGACATACCTGTGAGAAAATAGTAAATACATTATACATTACTTGAACACCGCGGATGAGGGGGCAGAGAAAGGAAGGTAAAGAATTTGGAGACACGACGGAAGAAGAAATGTTGGGAAAACGTCTAACACAAAATACTGCGCTGAGAATTGCAAAAGACAGGGAAGTATGGATGGCTCTTGCATAACCTCATGTGTTAAAAGACAATGAGATAATTAAGATTAAGAAGACAGACATTACCAACAGAAACACGCCCTTTCTCGTGCAGACAAGACGTGATCAAAGTGCCAGTATGGCCTACTAGATGTCTTTAGTCCTCGGTTAAGAATTGTTTGACATACTGAGATATATGTATGTATACGCGTAAACCTACTTTAAAATTGGGGTAAAGTCAAATTGATTTTGAGAGCTACCGTCATTTATTGTTTCATAAAAGTAACCTGAAAACACATAAATGTGTGGGAAGTTATATATCAAAGGAAATTTAAAGAAACCAGCCTACGCAATGAAATAGAACTTCCTGTTTGTCAGGTAGCAGAAATGTACACTAACCGAAGATAGTCAAAACAAACAGCTTCTAATTTCCTAGCCTACTGTTGTTATCAGGTTAGTTTATAAATAATTTTAGAACACATCACAATTTATTTGAACTGGACCGCCCAGCCCAACTTGTTTAATGTAAAACTTAATGTTTACCAGTGAAGCAGGACTGCTCAACATATATTTGTTGAACTAGAAGTAATTTATTTATTTTAGTAAATCTTCCAAAAGTTCCTGTTTCATTTCAAGTAATTCAGTTGTTATTGTATCTTTTATTGTTTATAAAATATATAGTTTAATATACAACATAAGCATTGTTATTAATTTGAGAAAACATATATTCATAATGCTGAAGTGAATATTGTCTAGTGTAGTAGTAGTACTAGTAGTTATGACAAGACATTGCGTTGCCTGAAACTGACATACGTTTTGTGGACTATCTATCTATACTATATATATATATTGTTTACATTAATTATGTCGATGGTTATATTTATAATAAAAATCAGACTGGTCAATAATTGCCACTATCCAGGTAGGAAGCAGACTCAGAGACTGCAAAATGTGACTTGTACGTATAAGTTGCACAGTAGTACTGTACAGTGTAATAGTACTACTGCTATCAGTATTATTATTATGAGTTTTATGTGATTGTTTTTGTTGATAAAGTTAATCATTAACATTATCAATATCTATTATTAGTCTGTAGGTCTTTAAAAATGCATAACTTGTTGACAAATTGTAATTAAAAACTGTATCTTCCCGACAGCTGTAGTTTATAGTAGAACACATGTGTATAATTGATAACTGAATTGTTTCCAGTCTTGTCATTAGCTGTTTTTATTTCATTATTATGAGCTGTATAGTACACATCTGTTCAGTTTTTCATAAGTTTAGTTTTAGGGCTAGATCCAGTGGCGGCTCGTGGTCAGTTTTCAGAAAAATCATGGTGTTTGGAGTATTTACTATTATTTAATTCTCCCTTTTGATTATTGGTGGGGCCGGGCCCCACTGACCCTCAATGACAAGCCGCCCCTGGCTAGATCACTGCACATTTTAGAAGAAATGAGGCTTTAAATTAGCTTGTGAGTTATGATTCTAGATAAATGTGATCATGTCATTCCATAGATTTGATATAATTTGTCTTTGATGTTCTCAAGCAGTTCTATTGTTGTTACCGGGGTTAACTTTTTCAATGTCTCAATAATAATAAGAATGGTCTTGGTTAATGTATACAATACTTTATATTTCACATGCTTATATTTTTATGAAACACATATTTCAAATGTTGCAGTCATTACGTTAAATTGATGTGTTCTAAATATGATACAACTAAATTTGTTTGTTTACGTTTGTTCTTATCGCCAGTGTGTTGCAGGGACCCTCAAAGAATAGTAACACTGTGACCTACAAGGCATGTTGTAAGAGGCGACTGAGGTAGGGACCTAGGAAGCTACCCTAGTAAATAAAAAGCATAGCAGAAATTGGATGTGCTGGCCTATTTGTAGGCACATGCTCTTAGGCTCAGATCACATAGATTAGTTAACAAGTTGTCGATGTGGAGCGTTCGAAGAAGAAGTTTGTTTGCATTTGTTCTTATGAACCAAGTTAACCACTCTTTGTGATATATGTGGTTTTCACAGAGTGATATGTGTAGTTTGCACTGAGTATATGAGTACTTTGTGCCCCAGGGTAGGACAGACACACCAGAATTTTGGCCGAAGTGTATGCATATTATCTAACAGGACATATATTTCTACAGATGGTTAACTAAGATTTTACAAAGAGAAAAATCCCACTTTTAAGTACCACATCTGGAGATGTACTGTAGCATTGTGTCAGATCTAATTGGTAATAGGGGACTGTCAGAACAGACTCACGCCAATACAACAAAGCAACCTTTCAATTACTTTTCATTTCCATGAAACTTACTATTAATTTTTAACATTAAAGAAGTGCAAACCCATGTATGTCAAACGAGAAGGGGTGAAAGAAATGGGCTAGGTGTTTGGATGACTGTGTGACCGTGGATGGGGATGTGGGGGAAGAGGTCAACTCATTGATTGGGGTGGGGACTGTGACATTCAGATCATTGGACATCATGTGGCTACTCTTACTAGACACTGGCTATTTCAATGTAACTTATTTCTCTGTTAGTCTACTGAAAATCTGTTGTCTATTTTAATCTACCTCTGCAAGAAGGCATCCTGTTATGATTTTGTAATTATTGGATTAAATTTGATGCCACTTTCACATCAAAGCTTATTGTATGAATCTTTATTTTTATCACCTAAATCATACACTCCAACAATCCTTTCTAGTTGTCTCTGATTGTTTCATGAGCACTTAAACATGCTGTCATCTTTCTTTCCAAATATTTTAAACATACTATTTACTTGCAGTCTTGCCTCATGCTTTGAACTAAGTTGTCATTTTTTCTCTGAAGTAACAATCAGTGAATACCTTTGTACGTTATTTTTGGGGGTCTCTGTGGCATAGAGGTATTTTTCCAGAGATCCCTGATCTCATGATCTCACTGTAGGTGAGATCGGGGTTCTTGTCCTATTGGAGACGGATGATAAAATGTAGGTCCCATGTTCAAGTTCCAGATCAATGGAAAAAGGGAATAATTGTTAAGATCCCCAAAAAAGTTGATCTCAAAGATTGCAACAACTGGAGAGGGATCACCCTATTATCAGTAATGACCAAGACTTTCTGCAAAAATCATTCTTATTAGAATCAAAGAAGCAGTGGACACAACCCTGAGAGAAGAACAAGCTGGTTTTAGACCTGGGAGAAGCTGCTTAGACCAAATAATTACCCTACGACTAATTTTGAAGGAACATATTGAGAAGTAACAACCACTCATACTAAATTTCATCGATTTTAAAAAGCCTTTGATAGTCTACACAGAATTCTCTGTGGAATATTCTGAGATGCTATGGAATACCAGACAAAATAATAAACATTATTAAGAGCCTCTATGATAGTTCACAGTGTGCAGTTCGCTCTGATGGTGGTCACAGTGACTGGTTTATGGTTGAAACCGGAGTAAAACAAGGCTGTATTCTATCTCCGCTATTGTTTGGAGTGGCCATTGACTGGGTGATGCGAAAATGTTGCAGGGCGAAACTGGCATCGATTGGGTAGAAAATAGTCAACTAGAAGATTTGGATTTTGCAGATGATATTGCCCTGTTAAGTAGAAACAACCAAGATATGCAAAGAAAAACAGACAACTTGTCATCTATAGCATCAAAAGTTGGACTGCAGATAAGCTATGAAAAAACAAATATAATGAAGACACCTAAGTAACGCAGATATCACCCTGGAATCTAAAATGATAAAAATAACAGAGCAGTTTACCTATTTAGGTAGCAATTTTGATTGCATAGGAAATGTTAAAAAAGAAATTATGATACGAATTGACAAAGCAACATCAGCTTTTAAAAGTCTAAATAAAATATGGAACTGCAAATTATATAGTATTAAAACTAAATTACAATTTTCAATTCAAATGTTGTATCAATCCTAACATATGCCAGCAGAGTTGGAAAATGACTAAAGATATAGAAAGCAAGTTGAATGCATTTGAAAATAGATGTCTGAAAAATAATGAATATAAAATGGAACGAATTCAGAAGTGATGAAATTAGAGATATGTCTGGTCAACCACTAGTGACAACTGTTATAAGAAAGAAACAATGGAAATATGTTGGACATACCTTGAGGAGAAATGATCAACGAATATCAAAGCAGGCATTGAAGTGGGATGCAAAGAGTTCAAGAAACAGAGATTGACCTAGGGAGACCCTGAAACGAACTTTGCTGAGAGAGGCAAGAAATATCGGTCTCAGTTCCTTGGATGAGATTGAGCGAGTTGCGAAGGATAGAGCGGTATGGAGAAATTACTTGCAGGCCCTATGTAATGTAGTACGAGAGGAATTATTATAATTATTATATGTTCAAGTTAAGCACATAAAAGAACCCTTGGCAGTTCAAAATCAAGAAGAGCAGGCTGAAAAGTTGCTGCCCTAATGCAAAATTCATTTGAAGTATTAAATAATATAATTCCTACAAAATATTTTAACCATCTTCTAAATTACATCAGGAACTCTTGTCGGTGCTACAGAGCTCGTGCACTGAGATCTTCCTCGGTAAGAAAGAGATTGGAGCACACATGGTTACTCTCCAAAGTGCAATGATGATTGTCCAATCAATCAATCAAGTTTTTTTAACTCAAGACTTTATTGTTGAATTGTTATTTATAAATATTACATATTTTGTTTCGGAATAATTCAACTTTTGTTTTTTCCGTTCTCCAGCTGAAAAATAAAATAGCTATAAAGACTCCGATCCACCATGACTATAATAGAATCAGCTGATGAGTCTACATCTGTTCCTGTTTCAATCCCTGATAACATCAGACTTAGCCCAGAACATGAGTCATCTTCAATTCCATCACCTATGGTTGACCCTGGCTCAAGTCGTCCTAGAAGGTCAGAAAATTCTTCCAGAGAAGGCAGAGCTGGAAGTTCACGCAGAGGTCATGGACATCGAAGCAGATCCTCTGGCAGTCGTTCTCGATCGACACCGACATTCTAGTCAACGTCATGGCCGCCACAATTGTAGGATGTATTTTAAGCATAAAGAGCGTAACTTTGCTGCAGCGTCCTGCAGTATGATCACAATTGTTTTATTGTGTACAGCTCTAGAACCAGACTGGATTTATTTGACAGTAAGTCACATCTTAATATCAGATCAAGGTATAACATCTTCTTCACCACTAGGGAGGTATAGGTTCACAACCAAGGTTTTCCAAGCCTTAAATCCTTGTCCAATGCCATCTTTCCAGATCTCTTCACTCTTTCCCCATTTTCTTGCATTATGTTTCCAACTTCTGCCTCCAGGTGTTCTTGGTTCTTCCCTTACTTCTACTATCGGGTTGCTCCATGAGTTCTACCTTGTGGTATCCTTCTTCTTCCTTGAGTGGCGAACTATAAATTTTCTTGGTTGTGGTTTCTGTAACTATCTGGTGTTTTTTATGGGGTAGGGTAGCTAACCCCACTCCTAACCTCCTTAGTCGCCTCTTACGACATATGTGGAAGATAACACTGGTTCTATTCTTTACACTCCTGATTTGGGCCCTGGTAACCACTCGGACGAAGGTATAGCATATACATGTTATATATGATTTATTTATTTAACAGCAACACATAAACTACCAGGAGTTGCTTAGAGTATCATAGATTTGAACCAGTTTGATGTATTGCAACAGCACAGGAAGTCTTTGTTGCTATAAGCCCCATTTAAATAATGGGAAATACTTGCAACCATACCATCTCATAGTAGAATTATTAGATTCCCTACTTCCTGTATCTACTACAATAGTTTTGGTGAGTGCTGACTCCAAAAAGCCATATTCTCAGTGTCTACTGGAATTAAACTCCAACTATTATTAAACTGTGTGGGTAATCCTATAGAAACCTGGCAGAGCAAGTCCTTCAATTTATGCTGGACTCACTCATATCCTTGTCCCCATCAAGATTTGTCAGGGCAACATACCCCGGCTCAAAAATTACAAAGGCGGCTACTATTCAAATCTAGGATGTCTTGAAGGCAATGCTAGAATACACAAGAACACTGACCCAAAGACTTGATAACATCTCTCACCAAAGATGAAACAGGTTAACCCTAACATGCATAGATATCCAACTGTCAAAATGGGACATATGCGCATCATATAGTTCATGACTTTGCTACAATATCCTACATGAAACGCAACTGCCTCTGTAAATAAATGCTCAAAACAGGATTTCTGGGTTGGTCAAGATGGCAGCTAGTTGGGTTTTTTTTTCCAGCTGTTCAAGTTCTTCAGTAGGGTTTATGGACAAAATTACAATGCTGATGCCAGAAGGACTTATTACATTTCCTGTGAAAACTAAGCTGTGTGAAATATATGTGTACCTTGAATGTACAGTGTTATTCATCAAGGCCACTAGTCTCCTGATAATAAAAGTTGATTCTTTGACAGAAGGAATGGTAAACCAACAAATAGAAAAGAGAACTCATGGAGACAACTCATGCCTGTTTGGTTATCTAAGTTTGAAAAACTGATCTCATAAGAAACATATTAAGTAAAAGTACAGTCAATTATCTGAGACAACTCATGCCTGTTTGGTTATCTAAGTTTGAAAAACTGATCTCATAAGAAACATATTAAGTAAAAGTACAGTCAATTATCTGAGACAACTCATGCCTGTTTGGTTATCTAAGTTTGAAAAACTGATCTCATAAGAAACATATTAAGTAAAAGTACAGTCAATTATCAGAGACAACTCATGCCTGTTTGGTTATCTAAGTTTGAAAAACTGATCTCATAAGAAACATATTAAGTAAAAGTACAGTTAATTATCTGAGACAACTCATGCTTGTTTGGTTATCTAAGTTTGAAAAACTGATCTCATAAGAAACATATTAAGTAAAAGTACAGTCAATTATCTGAGACAAAATGAGATTCAATTTCTCAGAATCTTATCTGTTGAAAGATGATAAAACTACAGCTTCATTTATTTCAACACTTGCAGAAGGAGACATTATTTTGACTAATTATTTTGGCTGGAGTATTTTAAAACAATTTACGCCCGAGTGGTTACCGGGCCCAAATTTGGGGTGTAAAGAATAGAACCACTGTTACCTGCCACGCATGTCGTAAAAGGTGACTAAGGAGGTTTGACTGAAATTGGATGCATGTGTCCTTAAACGTATAGAAGTCTATGCGTTTAGGGGCCTACCAAACCAATGGCAACGTATACACGTTCTTGGCAAAGATCAAACATATCACAAAGAGTGATTACAATTGGTGTAAAGAACGAACGCAAAGAAGAAAACAATTTATTAGTCAATATACTATAAAGTAAAGATGTCTGTCGATGTGATAACTAAGATCTGTATTAAAACTCTTAATGTGGTATTTATATTATAATTTTGTGTGTAGATTTGTAATGATCATACAAGAGATTTGTAATGATTATACAAAAGAACAAGAAAGGAAAATTACCACATGCGAAATGAGATGCCTGAGGAAAGCAGTAAATAAAACAAGAAGAGACCATATAAGAAATGAGGAAATTAGAAGAACAGTCGGAACAACACCTGCTATTAGATTTATTGAAAACAGAGACTCAAATGGTTTGGCCACTTGGTCAGAATGAACCCGAATACACCAGTTGCAAGAGCGTACAACCTGAAAATGGAATCATCAAGAGGAAAGGGCAGACCAAGAAAAGATGGGTTGATGGAGTTACAGACATCTTAAAACTCCACAATACCACACCATATCAAGCTACCGAGCATGCATTATCTCGGAAACCGATCATCAGTTAAACCTGCTACGCCTAGCGGCAAAAAAACAGAGAAGGACAAAAGAAAGAAAGAAAGATACAAGAGATAGAGAGTTGTTGTCTCTAATGCTACTCCTGTTTTAAAACAAAGAAAAATTAAGATGTTGTTTTCATACCATGTGGCATGTTGGGAATATAGTATTAGACCCATGCTTTTCATTGTCCAACAATCACCTGATGGGTTGGCGGGGACACTGATAAAAAGAAAGCAGGCCTTCACACACAAAAATCAGAGGTGCAGACAAGGTGCCCTGACTATGCCTGAATTCGTAGCAGGCGAATGCAAGACGAAGGACATAATGGGTGGTGTGGTCTCTCTCTTGCGAACGCTCTTGATCATTTGATCATTCTTATTGTGATATATAAACAGCCTTTGCCAAGAATGTATTTTTACATCACATCATTCAGCGCCATTTGGAGCTCTGGTGCTTATCCTTCAGCGACGTGTCCGGTTTCAGCCAACGTTTACTGGGTTAGCTCTCCATCATCCTTTGGTTGTCCCCTGCAAGGCAGCAGGTTAGGTGGTGTGGTCAACATCCAACTGGCTGCCTTTACTTCCCATTGTTTCTGCAGTACCCATTTCAGCCTGAGTCAACCTAACAGTTTTCTGCTGGAGAAAAAACCCATTCTAGCTGTGAATTGAACTGAGACTACCCATCTAGGAATGGCTCTGGTGTACTATTTTGATCATATTTTATATATTTATTTTGACAGGATTTATTATGTAATAAATAAGTTTTGACTTTTTTTTTACATTTGTGATCAAGATGGTGTCACATGTTTTCAAATACAAAGTCATGAATTACTGCTGAACTACCATGATTTAATTTCTTTCAACCAGGGAGGCAGATGTCATTTGCTGCACAGTCCTGACGGAAGTCTCAAACAGCTTAGTACAACACAATTCTTTTACAATGGCCACTTCTATAAAAACTATCCACTAACAAAGCAGGATGATACAGTCTATCAGTTTGGACCAAGTTCCAATGACAGTATGTCATGAGATTTATCTATACAATTTACTGTTGTTTTTTTTAAAAATAGATAAATGATGAAGTTACTAATATGTACTTCAAGGGCAAATGAGGTGTGGAAAATGTTGGGAGCTACTGTGTTTAGTGATTAAGGCAGCATACGATAGGAAATGTAGTCAGTATAGCTTCCAGATATCGATTTTCTAAATCCATCAAATTATGTTAGTATTGCATCTCTACAATTGAATTACGCAAAGGGTTTTTATTTGTTATCACGAAATATGCTTTAAAAGTATCTTCGAAACACCCACCCCCCCTGAAATTAATCAATTCTTGATAGATAATGTCTACAAATGAGTTTGCTTGGGCCTTAACAAGGTGTGAATTTAAAAAAAAACCCTATCAAGTTATGTACCGTTGTAAAGCTTGCTCTAACAGATATTTTAGATTTGATTTGGCTATACAACTACTACTTGCTCTAACGAGAGTTTTCCCATCGATACTAACATTCAAATTTGCAATATGTCATTGGCTTACCGTCATCACGTGATAAAATATTCATTTTATCCTAACAACACACATGCGCAGATGAAAAAATGTATACGAGCTCTTTTAAAATTCTGATGTGCGCATGCACAGTAAGACAAACTATCATAAACATCCGCCATCAATTCGCTGTGTCAAACAGAACAACTGAGAATTGAATCAACCACACATTTACCATGCGAATTAAGAAAATGCCTAATAAAGGTTTTCGTTTTGGAAAAAAAGAAACGCCACCCAAAATATAGAGGTCGTCATGTTAAATCTGAGATCGACGAGAGGTAAATATCAACTACTTGTTGCATTTGTTTTCTTATTTCAAGTCATACCGCGATATGTCTCAGAGAATAGATCAACCTCGTGTGTAACTGTAATGAGTAATGACTTACTTAGTAATGAATAAGTAACAACATTATTTGTACTTTTATATATTATTTACTACGTTCTGAATGGTCATAATCATTAACAACATATTTATATGCTGCAAATAAATTTCGGAGATCACATCTCAAGAAAATGACTTGGCTGTACACACCTGGACATGCTAGAGTGCAGGGTAACGAGCATCGCTGACTTTTTGCAAACAATTCCCGACTCAAGCTGGCAGAAGTATGTACAGAGACGATATCATCAATGCAGAACGCTCTCAATTATGTGACATGGGCAAGTTTCAGACACTGGAACGAGTTTGAGAATTAGGAGTTAAGTTTGGACATGCCAGACAGTGTCATCCTCGTGGTAGAGAGAGAAGTTTGAGTAATCAACTTCTCATGGGTACGGTGAGCAAATGGACTTTGGTTGCTGCAGGGGAGGACAGAGTACGAATGGGAATGCCCAATGTGCCATGACGTCGATCGCACAACATAACATAACATATGATGCATTGCCAGACACTGTACTGTATCATAATGGCTACAATTCCAATAATTTTAATAGTGAATAGTGGTAAATTTGATAGTGATGTGATTTTGATCCAACTGATTCTAGTTATTTCTAGTCTACATTTCTGACACATACAGTGTTAGATTCATTCATGAGAAATGGAAAAACTTGTAATAAAGACAGATTAGATGTAGTTTTATTTTTGTAAGTCAGTTCTCCCTCTATGTTATTCATATAATATTGGTATAGCCTTCCATTCATATTTTTTTTATCAGCTCTCCACTCGGCACAGTTATCATTGGACTCAAGACTCTAGAGTAGAAATTGATGCGAGCCAAGTTCCCACTATGCATGTAAACATGACACAAGCTGAGAAAAATTCTCAAGTCTATGCTGATCTGCATACAGATGACAGTGTAGACAGCGGTTATTCACTTATCCACTCAGGATTTATGTCTTCACTTGTGTCATTACTCTGTTGTAAATCTTGTCACAGTGAAAATCTCCAGCTGAGAAAAACATGTAACAAGGGTTTGGCGGTTGAGGTGGATAGTGGTTTGGTATTGGACTTCCAGGTGGTTAGCAATTACTGCAAAACCTGTGAGAAAGTCCTAAGTCCGGTACATCAACATATGATGCCTGGCAGCTGAAGCATAAGTGGAAGTGTCAAAAAATTTTTGATGGATCATCTAATGCTATGGAAGCTTAAGGCAGCCATGCACATCTTTGCCAGATCACTGAGAAAACGACATTTATGGTAGGATGCTTTGTGATGGAGACTCGAAGGCCTTTGTAGCAGCAAATAATTCTTGTATGACATTCCAATTGTGAAAGAAGATTGCATAAATCACATTGCCAAGAGAATGTTTAATTCATTAGAAAAACTGAAGAATGAAAACAAAGCTCTTCTCAACAGAAAGCTGACATTACCAAAGATAACGAAACTAACAAACACATATGCAGCAAATTTGAAAAGCAATGCCCCTGATGTGGAGAAAATGAAGAAAGATGTTCTAGGTGGATTCTTTCATATGCTAAGTACAGATTCTGCACCTAACCATAAGTTTTGTCCAGATGGTGAGAAGTCCTGGTGCCATTTTAAGTGATCCATTTGCACAAGTACACCTTTTGAGAAACATTGGCCAACATTTACACCGGAAATTGGCACCGTGATATATATGCAATATTTGTAAGGCTAACAGACCCTGAGTTGCTTCAGCACTGTTCTAAGATGGGCACTCAGAATGCAAATGAGAGTTTTAATTCTCTAATATGGCAGAGGTGCCCCAAAACAACCTTTTCTTCAAGAAAGTCAGTAGAGACTGCAACATCTCTTGCTATTTTGGCCTTCAATTGTGGACCTGCAGGGCTGAAAATGGTCATAAAGAAATTAGGACTCTTGTGAAAAGGTGTTAATAAAAGCTTTACTGATAAGAAACACACATAAAAGTTGACAGGTTCAAGGCGATAAATAATGGACATTTCAAAGTGGAAGTGTAAAAATCTGAAATATCTCCGTATCCATGAGGAGCATGAGAGAGCTAAGGAGGAGGGAGACACTTATATTGCAGGCAGATTTAACATCTAAATACAGCTGGATGTCTCTTTGATCTGGTATGTAATTTATATACTCATCCCTTTGATAATTTAGACTGAATTCACTTTACATTTTTTAAATGCAGTTTTCTCCCATTAGTGTGGGTAATGTATGTTTTCCACCACGAAAGAAATCTTCAAGATAGCAATATGAGATTTGGCCCTGACATATATCTATTAATATTGAAGCCCTTAGACAACAGGAAATGCACCTTTCTCGAGCAAATAAATTTATATGAATTTTTTTATGCACCAGGGGGTCCTATTTTTGGCTGTGAATTGAGCAGGGCTTATTCATTGAACCATTAATGATCAGTTGCATGTTACAGAACAATTTAAAGTTGTCAACGGGCCGGTATATTTAGGTTGTGCAGTCCAAAAAAATTGCAAAAGTTATTTATTCCACTCTGCTTAGAGACCATATGACGTTGTTTACAATCCAACATGGCCACTGTTTCCATAACAACTCGATAATTTATTAATGCGAAAGATATATAAATTTTCATTTTAGACCACTCTAGTAGTAACAGTTATGTATCACCTAATTTTAAAAAAATAATAAATATTAAATAATAAATATTAAAAATAAAGTAGTAACAGTTATGTATCACCTAATTTTAAAAAAATAATAAATATTAAATAATAAATATTAAAAATAAAGAGATAAGAAAGTTGAGAAATTTTCTACCAAACCCCTTAATTCTTTCTTGAAAGTAGTTACAGCATTACTGAAATTTAAATCATTACAGATAAACTATTTCATCTTTAACCCAACGGGACTGCAGAGCCGATATATCGGTTCAGAGTAATGTTCATGATGTCGCAGAACCGATATATCGGCTTTTGGATGTCTGTTCACGGAAACGAAAGTATCTTCAGAACCCCTTTACTGAAGTTAAAAAATCTTCAGAAACGGAAAGTACATATATGTAGGTACATTACTATCTCCATTTAACAAAGATTTGAAAGAGGGAAAGCAGTGTATTATTGTGTTCAAGTCGATACTTTTTTTAAACGTTAATGTTTCCGACTATGTTTACAGTGTAATCTTGAGTACTGTTAGATCAAATTATAACTTGTGATAGTAATGAAGAAGATTTAATTGATGGTAGTAACGACATTTTGATTGTTTATGAAATGCAGTATCGATAGTTGTAAGTCTAATGTAATAATTGCATCTAAAGAATTGGCGTTCCACAATCCATTTATTGACGTGTAGACACTAAAAAGTGAATATTATAAAAACTACCGCACCTAGTTAGATGAAACTTATAGAATATGTTCCCACATGGTCTATCGTCATTTAATTACTACTTCTGGAAACATCTATGAATATTAAGATGTAATACAAACCGAGAGTAAAAATATTTTTATGATTTTCGTTTTTCAAAATAGTCATGCTACAATAATCTAATTTTCTCAAACGTATATCACCTGATGTAAAATATTATTATATTAATGTATTCCACATCCAATTACCAACAATTTAATATATAATATGTCATACTTTAGAGAAACAGTACAAGAGTTATAAAGGATTAAACTAATTGACATTGAATGTTAAATTTGAATCGCAAAATAAATGCGTCCAGAGGTCAAAATAATACAGGGCGAAAGGGTTAAAGGAAGATGGTCTCTGCTGAGGGGCTAGAGAAAATGATATGTCAGTCTCATTAGAAGATAGAAGTAGCAAAGATGCTAATAAAGAATTGTCAAGCTGTTCACGTTTGCACTTGATTTTTAAGTTGATAAAATGACATGTTTTTTGTAGTTGCTGTGTATGTGCTGTATTTTATGTTTGGGATTTTTGATAGCTCAGCAATAGCTATTTTCTTGTTATCATGTCAGTCAAGGACATGTAACCAGTACATGCTGGTTCATATGGATAAGTACAGTTGCTGCAATATTGCAACTTATGTGTAGGGTGTATTCTGTTAAATTGCAAGATTATGCTCTGCTTCTTGCATGCTAGTTTGTTGATGTTGTCAGGCTGGGTTTCAGTTTGGAATATCTTTATTGCACTCTGGACATGTCCATAGCTGCTCTGATCTCCTTTGCAATATCTCTAACAGAGTACAACAACTAACCGTACCAGTTCAATGTTGATAGATGAGCCTACTGTTATGTCTGTTGTGTTGCTCTTTTCTGGCCACTCCAATAAAGGGTTTACTGGTTTTAAAGCCGAAAGATTGACTTCATTGCACCGTGATTTACCCCATATGTCTGCCCCTCTCTGCAAAATGGTACACCATCTGCCAAAGGTATTGCACAAACTCCATAGCTCCGGCAGCAATCTTAGAGGTCTCTGGAAAAAATATACCGTAAACAGTATGGCATGGTCTGGATTTGAACCCACACATTTTGGAACACAAGACAAGTGCTTAGCCACAGATAACCCCACAACATGATTCTTTCAACTGATAGTGTATCTAATATGAATATATATTTCATTTAGTAGATGATTGAGTGTTCATTTTCATATTTATAAATTACTGTTTTATTCATCTCCTCAGTTATGGTCAGCTGTGTGACATATCCTACTGTGCTTCTTTTCAAAACAAGTATAGCCTTCACCTTCATTGCTGTAGTCTGCAGTTTGTTTGCTTTTCTTCTAGACCTGATTGGACCAAATTATCAAGTTTTGCGACTGCTGAGACGGAATGCTATATTTAATATTTTAACAGGTAACTAACAGCAAGTATATACACTTTGGTACTAACATCAAGTATATACACTTTGGTACTAACAGCAAGTATATGTATTGAGTGCTTTGAATGTATTAGTTAGTGATATATATATACACTTTGGTACAAACAGCTATCTGATGGATATCAGACAGAAGGGGGGAAATGTGGACCAACCAACGGGAACATGAAGAATTACTATGGAAAGGGAAATGAAAGAGTTGGAACAAAATTGAGATACCATTGGTAGAAAGACATCAGACTGGCATCAGTGGTGATGGATGTTCTATTTATCAACTACTAACAGATGTACCCATTCTTTGCACGAAGAATTTAGTTTAAATCTAGTTGTAAAGTTCCAAACAGTGCGAGATTGAGCATATCATAAGAAACATGCCCCTCCTCAAAGTTGGATGCTTTCCCATTAATAACAATACGTTTTCTCTCCATGTTTGGTGGAAAAACTTTGTCGGTTGACCACATAAGATTAAAATGTCCCTTATTCCGATTGCCAGTAAAACCTGATACAATAGAATTCCTGTGAAAGTTGATAAATAACAATTGGCAAATTGAATTTATTCAGAGTCAGTTCTATCGTTGCAAATGAAATTTCTGTAGTTCTCATAATTTGACACGGTGTGGCTGACAATTTCATTGCGAACACAAACAGAAAATTGCTCAGTCCCAAATAGTGCGAGACTGAGCATATTAAAGAGACATACCCCATTCCCCTGTCACCAGTATGACATCAAAATTTGCTGCTTTTCCATTAATAACAATATGTTTTCTCTCATGTTAAACGATTAAATAAAACGTTTGAGGAAAGTATTGAATAGCCTAAACTAAAGTAACACAGATTGTCCAATGGGATTGCTTCAATACTTACAATTGGCAAAGTCAATAATTGACATCGTGACGTATCATGCATGTAACTGTAGTGTGCAGTAACGGTACGTCTGCTAGTTCATTAGTGCAAACGTGTCACATCGTATGAAAATTGTTGGACTTCCCGTGAATTTTACATGGGTCCCGCATGGCAGCCAAGCATCTAATACATTTGGCCACCGGACAGGCATGTTGAAATACCAATAAATAGCATAAAATATTTTTGTAATGTGACTTTAATCGCTGTAACATGTGACCGGCATGTGAAAACATGGCTAGAACTTTTCGGTTTTAAACTTTTCATGCCCATATCGTTAAGTTGGAATTTAGATATAGAGACGAACCAATAGTCCGGTTTTATAATTTTTACATCTTCCCATCTATGAAATCTACACTCTTGCCAAATTTCAAGTCCTTAGGATGCCCAGATATCTTCAAGCAATGGGAACAGACACATACACAGTTAAATACTTTTCATTCTGTTATATATATATAGATGATATAAAGATGATATATGAAGGCTGATCATTTCTTTCTGGGACTGATTTTTGTAATGGGGAAACAATAATATGAATTTAGATGACATTTGCACATAGTACCAGCAACTGTTATCTCTGCGACATGTGCAGGTTGTTTGCCTGTAATTGGTCGTAACCTCTCAGTGTTTGATACGTTTTAAAAATAGATGGCAATATTCAACATTTGTGCATTTCTGTCTGCTTTTGTTGTGAAAAAAATGGTTCTGGAGCTTTTGAAATGCTGCAACTAGCTTTCGGAGAGTTCTGTCTAAATCAACCATAGACATGTGAGGGTATTGCCATTTTTAAGTGTTCACATAATGTTTGAAGATGATCCACGTCAAGGCAGACCATCCTCTTTCCACACTGACCAGAACTTACCATGTGTGCAAGATATTATTCATGCTGATCGACATCTGACTTTCACAGGTTGCAGAAGATGTTTTAATTTCATCTGGTACTTGCTAGAAAATCCTCACTGAAGATTTACAAATGAGTTGGGTGAGTGTAAAATTTGTGACTCGTCTCTTGACAGTGGAGCAGAAGGATGGTCATTTGTCAGTTTGCAATGACCTTCTTGAGAGAGCTCAATTCAATACTACTTGTCCTCAGTTATCACTGGTCATGAAATTTGGGTTAAAGATGGCATAGCAGAATCCTGTCAAAAAGCAAAAATAACTTCCACCCAAGCCACTAGAGCAGCGCAAGACAAAAACCAAAAACACCATGAAACTGAGCAACAACCCTGTAACAGTGTAATGACAACAGAAAAAACACCATGAAACTGAGCAACAACCCTGAAACAGTGTAATGACAACAGAAAAAACACCATGAAACTGGGCAACAACCCTGTAACAGTGTAATGACAACAGAAAAAACACCATGAAACTGGGCAACAACCCTGTAACAGTGTAATGACAACAGCAAAAACCCATGAAACTGGGCAACAATCCTGTAACAGTGTGATGACAACAGAAAAACACCATGAAACTGGGCAACAATCCTGTAACAGTGTGATGACAACAGAAAAACACCATGAAACTGGGCAACAATCCTGTAACAGTGTGATGACAACAGAAAAACACCATGAAACTGGGCAACAACCCTGTAACAGTGTGATGACAACAGAAAAACACCATGAAACTGGGCAACAATCCTGTAACAGTGTGATGACAACAGAAAAACACCATGAAACTGGGCAACAACCCTGTAACAGTGTGATAACAACAGAAAAACCATGAAACTGGGCAACAATCCTGTAACAGTGTGATGACAACAGAAAAACAGAAGAAGACTGAGAGCTGCTTTCTTGGAACTATCTTGTGCAATATGTTCTACTGTTTGTTGTGTGTCTTTCCTGTATCTGTACAAGTTTATCAATTTGATGAACAGACAGATATCAAATATCTCATGCTATGCTTGTTATTTTTGTTCACCCACAGTTGTGATGTGTGTTGTGATTGACATGTTTGCCTACTGGATAACAACCGATGTGGAAAAGTTGCAGATGTCAACACGTCTACATGATGGTAGCAGAATTGAAGTGACATTTGATGCCAGCTTCTACTTGGTAACTACAGCGGGAGGAATGTCAGTGATTGCAACAGCTTGCAACTGCCTGCGACGACAATCTGTATATGATGTTTCTGAATCTTCTAGACATCCAGAATATTTTGATGATGTTGAAGCACTGCTGCCACCTATGCCCAGTTCAGACCCAACTTCTCACATTAATTACCCTCCACCCCCAGCATACACACCTTGAGCTAAAGAACATTTATCACTACAGCAAAAACTTCAATACAACACAACACTTTGACATCTCACATTAATTACCCTCCACCTCCAGCATACACACCTTGAGCTAAAGAACATTTATCACTACAGCAAAAACTTCAATACAACACAACACTTTGACATCTCACATTAATTACCCTCCACCCCCAGCATACACACCTTGAGCTAAAGAACATTTATCACTACAGCAAAAACTTCAATACAACACAACACTTTGGCGTCTCACATTAATTACCCTCCACCCCCAGCATACACACCTTGAGCTAAAGAACATTTATCACTACAGCAAAAACTTCAATACAACACAACACTTTGGCGTCTCACATTAATTACCCTCCACCCCCAGCATACACACCTTGAGCTAACGAACATTTATCACTACAGCAAAAACTTCAATACAACACAACACTTTGACGTCTCACATTAATTACCCTCCACCCCCAGCATACACACCTTGAGCTAAAGAACATTTATCACTACAGCAAAAACTTCAATACAACACAACACTTTGACGTCTCACATTAATTACCCTCCACCCCCAGCATACACACCTTGAGCTAAAGAACATTTATCACTACAGCAAAAACTTCAATACAACACAACACTTTGGCATCTCACATTAATTACCCTCCACCCCCAGCATACACACCTTGAGCTAAAGAACATTTATCACTACAGCAAAAACTTCAATACAACACAACACTTTGACATCTCACATTAATTACCCTCCACCCCCAGCATACACACCTTGAGCTAAAGAACATTTATCACTACAGCAAAAACTTCAATACAACACAACACTTTGACATCTCACATTAATTACCCTCCACCTCCAGCATACACACCTTGAGCTAAAGAACATTTATCACTACAGCAAAAACTTCAATACAACACAACACTTTGACATCTCACATTAATTACCCTCCACCTCCAGCATACACACCTTGAGCTAAAGAACATTTATCACTACAGCAAAAACTTCAATACAACACAACACTTTGACATCTCACATTAATTACCCTCCACCCCCAGCATACACACCTTGAGCTAAAGAACATTTATCACTACAGCAAAAACTTCAATACAACACAACACTTTGACGTCTCACATTAATTACCCTCCACCCCCAGCATACACACCTTGAGCTAAAGAACATTTATCACTACAGCAAAAACTTCAATACAACACAACACTTTGACGTCTCACATTAATTACCCTCCACCCCCAGCATACACACCTTGAGCTAAAGAACATTTATCACTACAGCAAAAACTTCAATACAACACAACACTTTGACGTCTCACATTAATTACCCTCCACCCCCAGCATACACACCTTGAGCTAAAGAACATTTATCACTACAGCAAAAACTTCAATACAACACAACACTTTGACGTCTCACATTAATTACCCTCCACCCCCAGCATACACACCTTGAGCTAAAGAACATTTATCACTACAGCAAAAACTTCAATACAACACAACACTTTGACGTCTCACATTAATTACCCTCCACCCCCAGCATACACACCTTGAGCTAAAGAACATTTATCACTACAGCAAAAACTTAAATACAACACAACACTTTGACGTCTCACATTAATTACCCCCCCACCCCAGCATACACACCTTGAACTAAAGAACATTTATCACTACAGCAAAAACTTCAATACAACACAACACTTTGACGTTGAAATACACACCTTGAGCTAAAGAACATTTATCACTACAGCAAAAACTTCAATACAACACAACACTTTGGCGTTGAATAAATATAAATGATATCATTACTGTAGTGTTGCAGAAATAAAGGTGAAACCAATGCAAAACAATGTCAAGTAGTTTTACAAAATACAGAAACAAGATACAGAAACATTTCAACCAAAAGGTCTTTACCCAGCAAGGATATAGATGGTCTTATACAACAAACATAATAGACACAATGAAATGATTCATTCTAACTGCCTTTAAATGAACAAGTGCAACAATTATATAATCAAAAGCCTAATAAGAGGAAATATAAATACACTACAAATGTAACTACCACAGTCTCAGCAGATTAACAATACCAAGAATAGTTGCACAGAATGACATATCCAAGAATAGTTGCAACAGAATGACAATACCAAGAATAGTTGCAGCAGAATGACAATTCCAAGAATAGTTGCAGCAGAATGACAATACCAAGAATAGTTGCAACAGAATGACAATACCAAGAATAGTTGCAACAGAATGACAATACCAAGAATAGTTGCAGCAGAATGACAATACCAAGAATAGTTGCAGCAGAATGACAATACCAAGAATAGTTGCAGCAGAATGACAATACCAAGAATAGTTGCAGCAGAATGACAATACCAAGAATAGTTGCAACAGAATGACAATACCAAGAATAGTTGCAGCAGAATGACAATACCAAGAATAGTTGCAGCAGAATGACAATACCAAGAACAGTTGCAGCAGAATGACAATACCAAGAATAGTTGCAACAGAATGACAATACCAAGAATAGTTGCAGCAGAATAACAGATTTTATTATTGATACAGGGGAAATCTGCAGGACAACTTTATATCAAAGGCAAAACACAAATGCAATAAGCTAGTTTTACAAAGTTTTTTTAAAACCATTTTTTTATAAATGCTTTTTGGTTGACATGTTAGTGTACCTTTTTTTATGTTACTTTATAAGACTATCTTCTTATTTTGTTTTATTTACTTGTTTTACTTTTAGTACATAGTTTTACTGTAGTCTTCTCTTGGTATTGATAATCATATGTTGTAGAAATATATAGTTAATATGTTGTAGAAATATACAATGTCTAGCTAGATAGTGCATGATTTTGTGTATAAAACAACAGTTCATTGATAGAAAATGTGATAGAAAACAGATAAGTTAAATGTAACCTTATTATTTGAAATGAAATCCAGCTAGAAACTGTATACTTAATGATTACTGAACTCAAAACTTGTTGAATAGTAGAAAAATGTGAACATTCACATCTAATGTGATGTCATTGTTAATATCAGTGATATTTAGTTGATGTGAATATTGAGAACAATTAACTGATGAGATTAATCATATTGCTTAAGAGTATACACAAGTTCTGTAATGTCAAGTTGAGTTGTTTATTTAATGTCAAGTTTTGGTTGTGTGAATAGTCATTAAATCAGGTTGACTTTTTATCTTCAATAGTTAATAAATCTTCCAACACTTTTCTATTGTCATGATAGCTATCCATTTGCTTTGCCTTGCGTTCCGAAGATTGTGCCTTGGAATCCAGACCTCGTTGTTCTGTTCATAGGTGCATTTTTTCAGATACCCCTACGATTGCAGCCATAGCTATGGAGTTTGTGATTTATGCAATACTCTCGGTAGATGGTGTGCTATTTCTGTGGATAGTGCCCGGGCCATATGGGGGTAAAACTTGGTGCAATGAAGTCAGTCTTTTGTCTTTAGACTCTCAGAGCTGTCCAGGTATTTCTATTTATTTCCATTGACAAAACTCTTCTTCTTTTGTTCTTTTGTTTGCTTGGTTTTTTTCCATTTCTTCTATGGATTTAAACAAAGTACCAATAATTATTTTTAGTGGTTTTTTTAGTCTTTTCTTCCTGGTTTTTACCTTGACAACTTTGTTATTATTTCCAGAAAATAATTTATCCATTTCTTCATCTGTACATCTAGACTTCTTTTTCTTCCAACGCTCCATATCGACCACTTGTTAAACCATTCTGTGTGATTTGTATGTGATCTGAGACTAAGAGTGATTGTGCGTTGTCAGTTATGCGCCTACAAGTAGGCCAGCACATCCGATTTCTGCTATGCTTTTTATTTACTAGGTAGCTTCCCTAGGTCCTACATCAGTTGCCTCTTACGACGTGCCTCGTAGTTCGCAGTTGTACTATTCTTTGCTTCGCTTGTGGGCCCTGGCACCATACAGGCGATCTAGACTTCAAGACTCTCAGTAATATACTGATTAATGTATGTGATTTCTAGAGTGTCAGTAATATACTGGTTAATGTATGTGATTTCTAGAGTCTCAGTAATATACTGGTTAATGTATGTGATTTCTAGATGGGACCAAAAATAAGTTTGAAATCAACCAAGCTCAAATTGATTATGAGAAAAACACGGGGAAAGTAAAGATGACCGTCATGATGACGCCATCAACCATCATGTTCTGTTGGTCAAAGAGAAACACAGGCTCAACATTCTATTGTCAAGTATAGCACATGGTATGAGATCAGTGATTTCTACATTAACTTGACTATTCACATTTCAGCACTTCATTTGTCTTCCAACCATCTTCAACTTGATCACTTCTTGATACTCTATTTCCTTGCTGTATGTTTGCTGGCTAGCCAAGATTAGCACAAATCAAATGCACTTCATCTCGTATATTATCATCATCATCACACACATTCTTGTACACATTACTAGTTCCCCATAATTTTACACCAATATAAATATACTAAACAAGTTTCTCATAGATAACACATGTACAATGTGGTGGTGGTGGTGGTCACAGTACTTAATTTTAATATTAGAAAAATGTACAATGTAATTGATATCTATTGTTATCTTGAACACATTTGTATTCTTCTTCTCTGAGATGATATAATGTATTAGAAGAATCAAGGAGACCTAATATCTACAACAGTACTGTCCAATGTTTTATATATTGAAGCACATCTAACTGATAGTTGTGGAGGTATGTGTACCATGTCATGACTACAATACTACTACTTATATTGAAGCACATCTAACTGATAGTTGTGGAGGTATGAGTACCATGTCATGACTACAATACTACTACTAATATTGAAGCACATCTAACTGATAGTTGTGGAGGTATGGGTACCATGTCATGACTACAATACTACTACTTATATTGAAGCACATCTAACTGATAGTTGTGGAGGTATGGGTACCATGTCATGTCTACAATACTACTACTTATATTGAAGCACATCTAACTGATAGTTGTGGAGGTATGGGTACCATGTCATGACTACAATACTACTACTTATATTGAAGCACATCTAACTGATAGTTGTGGAGGTATGGGTACCATGTCATGTCTACAATACTACTACTTATATTGAAGCACATCTAACTGATAGTTGTGGAGGTATGTGTACCATGTCATGACTACAATACTACTACTAATATTGAAGCACATCTAACTGATAGTTGTGGAGGTATGTGTACCATGTCATGACTACAATACTACTACTTATATTGAAGCACATCTAACTGATAGTTGTGGAGGTATGGGTACCATGTCATGTCTACAATACTACTACTTATATTGAAGCACATCTAACTGATAGTTGTGGAGGTATGGGTACCATGTCATGACTACAATACTACTACTTATATTGAAGCACATCTAACTGATAGTTGTGGAGGTATGGGTACCATGTCATGTCTACAATACTACTACTTATATTGAAGCACATCTAACTGATAGTTGTGGAGGTATGTGTACCATGTCATGTCTACAATACTACTACTTATATTGAAGCACATCTAACTGATAGTTGTGGAGGTATGTGTACCATGTCATGACTACAATACTACTACTTATATTGAAGCACATCTAACTGATAGTTGTGGAGGTATGTGTACCATGTCATGTCTACAATACTACTACTTATATTGAAGCACATCTAACTGATAGTTGTGGAGGTATGGGTACCATGTCATGACTACAATACTACTACTTATATTGAAGCACATCTAACTGATAGTTGTGGAGGTATGGGTACCATGTCATGACTACAATACTACTACTTATATTGAAGCACATCTAACTGATAGTTGTGGAGGTATGGGTACCATGTCATGTCTACAATACTACTACTTATATTGAAGCACATCTAACTGATAGTTGTGGAGGTATGGGTACCATGTCATGACTACAATACTACTACTTATATTGAAGCACATCTAACTGATAGTTGTGGAGGTATGGGTACCATGTCATGTCTACAATACTACTACTTATATTGAAGCACATCTAACTGATAGTTGTGGAGGTATGGGTACCATGTCATGACTACAATACTACTACTTATATTGAAGCACATCTAACTGATAGTTGTGGAGGTATGTGTACCATGTCATGTCTACAATACTACTACTTATATTGAAGCACATCTAACTGATAGTTGTGGAGGTATGGGTACCATGTCATGACTACAATACTACTACTTATATTGAAGCACATCTAACTGATAGTTGTGGAGGTATGGGTACCATGTCATGTCTACAATACTACTACTAATAATAAGAACAAGAGTAATGTTCATATAGTTCTTCTTCGATAGTTCTTTTCTGCTATTTTGATCATTCTTATTGTGATATATAAACAGCCTTTGCCAAGAACGTTTGTTTTTACATCACATCTTCAGCACCATTTGGAGCTCTGGTGCTTATCCTTCGGCGATGTGTCCGATTTCTGCCAGCCTTTGACTGTCCCCAGTCGACCTGCAAGGCAGCAGGTTGTTAATATAGTTGAGATGCAGATGCTTTCTCCAGTGAAGAAACAACGGGCAGGGTGAAGGGACAGTAGAATATTAACAAAAGATTGCAAAAATGGGTAGATCGTGTTCATGGGAGTAATATGAAAATCAGACAAATTGTTTTCTTGAACAATCTGATTAATGTAAAATTTGGTACAGTAAAATAGGGTACCATACATGTATGACACGGACACCATGGCACCCAGAGGCACCACGTTGGACGTCGCTGATCTATAAACTCTCAGAATATATATTGTCTGTTGTATACACTTTTGTTTATTCATCATATTATTATCTGTGAGTCTGTAACATCTTCATGCTTCTATTTTTGTTTCTCCATATTTTGAGATCCCTAAAAAAAAACCCACAGAAGCCACCAGATTTCAATATCTAATCTATGTCATTACATTCAAATTTATGTTAAATTATTGTTAGGTGTGTATATATGTATATATATATTATAATTTTGTGGAGAGCAGTGCCGACTGCTTAGACATGGTTGTGTTTCCAGATTAAAATATCTCATTTTCAACCCCCTCTGTGAGATCAAGTTTTTTTCTGTTGGAGGGAAAATAAAACTGATGACATATACGTGACAGCTTCAGACAAGCTATCTTTATTTTTGTGTCCCACACAATCCCCAAATGTACTCTCAGAAACGATAGTGAATTGTTGTAATAATATCTCTTATAAATATGTTTACACAATCAACTTCAACTAATCTATCCAAGAATCAGATTAGCTGCTGAACACTTGTTATTTGACAAAAATTGTGATAACTATCAAGCACAATAGTGATATATTTAAGCTGATTTTTTATAAACAATAAATAACACACACACAGTCAACATTCATATTTTCATACTTTTGTATATTTTAAACATGGATTTTGAACTATTCTCTTGACAACTGCACTGAGATGGACACCAGAGGGTGAACAAAAACATGAAAGATTCAAAACCATCTGGAAGAAATAATAGAACAGGAATTGAAGACAAAAAAATTCACAGCTGAAACACAAGATAGAGGATGACAACGAACAAATAAGAATGACATGCATTTGTTGCTGCCCTGTCAAGTGTGTCAAAGGCTAGAGAGAGAGAGAGAGAAAGTATATTTTACAAATTGTTTCAACACATTCTTGTATTTTGTTACACACAGAAAACATGACCTCTGTGTGCTGATCTGGTTGCACAATCAAATTGTGATGATATTTGTTGACAAGTTACTTTGACAGCACTTTCTTCTTGTAGAAATTAGGTTCCTATGTTTAGAGCTCTAAGCAGTGAGATGACTTGCTTCCATGGCTCTAGTTCTCAGCAGGAAGTCCTCGCGGGTGCCCCATGAGTTCTTCTTCAAATTAGTCTCATGTGACTATGCTTGAGACATGAAGTCATTGAAAACTGGGCATGTTTGGAGAATGTGTTCATGAGCCTGAGGACCCTTTTGATATGTGCATTGTTCAGTTTGTGCAGCTTTCATTTTATGAAGATGAGCTTTTAAATCTACAGTATCCTGTACGGAGCCTAAATATGATGGTTGTTGGTTTGTCTAACTTTAGGATGGGGTTCTTGTAGGTAATTTCTCTTACCTGTTCTATGTCTCCATGCACATTTGTATTTCTCTTTGATAAGTGTTTTTGCTTCTCTCAGTGTGAGATTCTGTGTGTGGTAGTCTCTGGAACAAAGATATTTGCCTTGCATTCTGATGGAATTCTTGTAGCTAATTTCTCTTACCTGTTCTATGTCTCCATGCACATTTGTATTTCTCTTTGATAAGTGCTTTTGCTTCTCTCAGTGTGAGATTCTGTGTGTGGTAGTCTCTGGAACAAAGATATTTGCCTTGCATTCTGATGGAATTCTTGTAGCTTATTTCTCTTACCTGTTCTATGTCTCCATGCACATTTGTATTTCCCTTTGATAAGTGTTTTTAGAGCTATAGAGTTTGTGCAACATTCTCAACAGATGGCGTGCCATTTCTGCTTATAGAGACTGAGCCATATGAGAAACTTGACACAGTGAAGTCAATCTTTTACCGTTAGACCATTTTAATGCGATTATATGTTGGAATTCTTGTTTGGTGTATGCTTCCGTTAGTCTTGTCAGCTACCACATTAATTGTGATACCACAGTGTATTGGAATCCATTGAAGTGATACTTTTGTTGTTGGCAGTGGACAGCTGATTTAGATGTTCAATAGGTGTTCATGTTACAGGACTTTTGGGGGTGTTTTTGTTTTATCTGAAGACCTAACATGCAGTTGAAAAAAAAACATTTGATCCCTCACTTGACACCAATTTTTGTAAGTTAACTCGACGGCACTTGGACAACACATAACACATATTTATTTACAGCACTTGGACAACACATACATATGTTCCCCTTCTCTGACATAAGCATTTTATGTGTGTGTGTTTGTGTGTGGCTTGTAGTTGGATGATATATCTGAATGAAAACTGATATTCTAACGCTGATCCAACAATAACAAAGATAATAGCATATAAGGTTGCGGGCATATATGAAACCTGACTGACTTCACAGCACATATTTCATGAATAGAACAATGTATCATTTCATGCAGATAGATTTCTTGTCTATTGTTTAATATAACTAGTTGCCAGTGAATATTCCCCAGGATATATATGCACATATGCTTTTACTTGACTTCTATATATTTCACTTATTTGTTGAAACTATGATATCTCAGAATAACTAGCATTGGAAACAGCTACAGGATAAGATTGTAGATGTAGTCACGGAACAAACAGAAGATAAGAATGTCACATCAAGAAATGAACCAATCACAGTTTGTCGGACCATGATGTCGAGGGGTAGAAGAAATTATTGGAGATAAAACTACAGACAAAACTTTTGATTTGAAAATCACTTTTGATCTGATCTACTATATCACAGTTGGTCTCTTCCTTTCTGGAATAAGTTTGTTTCTGAAATGTAAATGTTTGTTTACAGAATAATTCTTGATTGTGTACATATGTTTTATTGTCTGAATGTAAAATTGATGTCTGAGTGTACACATTTTGTTGGGAATATTTTGTTAGTTGTCCTTCATAGAACAATTATTTTCTAGGCTGTCTTGATTACATACAAGCTGCTGTCTATGAACAATTCTCAGAATATGTTAACAAAATCAAATCAACAATTACAAACTGCTCACTAGGTACAACCAGGAGAAAATATCAAAGCCAGACATAAACTGAATAGGTTAAGTACTTAGAAGAGATTTATAGACAGATCATCACATCAACTGTCATGCAATGAATTCTAGAGGAGATACAACAGAAATAAAACATGAAGAAAATGAGAAGTGCTGCAGTGTTGACCAAACTTGGGAAATCTTTGAAGGATAGCAGTGGACTGAGCTGAGAGATTTCATTTTGCCCTATAGGACCCAACAAGACATGTCAACCACTGACTGTTGTGTCAGTCTGTGACCAAGAAACAACAGAAGAATGTTACTATTAAGAAATGAATTATCAGTTATATGAGGACTATCATCATAGCACTCCGGACATGTCCATAGGTGCTCTGATCTCCGCCTCATCAAATCCAGCAGGTCCAGCGGCCCAACACGCCAGTTCGATGTTGATTAATCAATCTCTTTGCATATTTAGTATGTCGTTCTTTTCGGGCAGCACCAATATTGACACCACCCATCTCTCTCAATCTGGTCAACGAGTGGGATTCACAGCCCTGAAATTCCTCTGTTCGGAAAGACTCAATGCGTGAAGAATGTCATTACGATCCATGGCAGCACCTTCTGATATTGTAGTCAAGCCAGCCAATCTATCAGCTCATTCATTACACCTAACTCCTGCGTGCCCAGGGACAAAAATTAAGGTGATTTCTCTGATCATTGTCTGTACTAGTACCTCCACCCAGTTGCTTCTCACCATTCCTGATTCAACTTTATGAATCATGCTCATGGAGTCACTGAGTATGAAAACGCGAGAGTAGTTGTGAGATGCCAACCATTTCACCGCCTCCGTAACAGCCCGAACCTCCATTATCAAACTACTTGTGGTTGTTGCGTAAGCCCCACTGGCCTCTCTTATTATTTTTCCTCCTGAGAGTGCTGAAAAAGTCCACGCACAGCGTTGTTGGTGAATGACTGAACCATCGGCCCTAAATTTAAATAAAATGAATATGTGTACATGCACACACCACACACTCTGTTGGACAATGAGATGTATACTAGTGTACAGACACACACCACACTCTGTTGGACAATGAGATGTATACTAGTGTACAGACACACACCACACTCTGTTGGACAATGAAATGTATACAAATGTACAGACAAATTTATTTATTATTGTTGAAATCATAAGAGGGTTGTAAAATTGTATTAATCACTACATAAATATGTCTTTGTCGAATATATTGTTTTAGCCATAGCTCAGTGACGACAGCTGAATCTAGCACATATAACCAACCAACCCGTGACAGATAGTGTTAAGGACAGACCGCACTGTGGTATTATCGATTTTCCTTAAAAAACGTAATTTGGGGTTATTTATATTTTAGATAATACATTCAATTCTGAACCAGAAACCATCTTTAGTTTATAATAAAGATTAAGCTATGTATTTTAATTAAATTGTTTAATTATGTATGTTTTTACCTTTAGCAAGCTAATTATATATTCAAAATCTTAAAATTGTCATAACTTTGCTTCTATTTGGACAATATTAATAATTTTTTCACAAAAATTAAAGCCTCCCAAGATCTACGATCGTTTTTTATAAACAAATAAAGAATATAACTAGAAATTTCATTGGTTGATAAATAGTCAGCCATGATACTTTGAAAACCTCAACCAATCAGAGCGGTTCTTACAAAATGCTTACATTTACGATTAGTAAACAGTGGCAATTAGACACGCTGCTACGACTGAAGTGTGTATCTTTTGAGCTAAATAATTTGCTATTACTCTACTAAACCATTATGGATAGTAATAAAGTAATTAAAACAAATAGATATCGTTCAAAGAAAAGGAAATTTCGAGGTAACCAGTATTCTAGAACGGAAGATTTGAATGCTAGTATCAATACTAGTATTAGTAGTATTGACAGTGTTGAGACGTCGAGTGGGCAGTTTCAGTTTGAAAATGATGATCCCACAAATTCTAATATTGACATTGATGATACTGTACCTGCCCTTAGTGAATCCAGTTTAAATTTAAACCTGTCTGTTCCAACTTCATCATCTTTTCAGAAGCTAAACAAGTCTTTAAATTTAGTAGAAGTTCCTGAAGTTCCAGAAATTAGTGGCTATCGATTTCTTGACATAGAAAATGTGATTTCTTCGTCAATTGTTACCATGTTCAAATTGTTTTGATATGAGTAGCAAAAATACATTCATAGTGAAAGAAGTGCTAATTGGAGTAGAAAGCCATTTACATTTTACCTGTACTTTATGTGCACATGTAATTTCATTGAAGTCGTGCACAGAAAATGTCAACCTGCGATTGCAGTTGGCAATGTATAGCATTGGCTGTCATTATGAGAAAACTAAACAGTTTCTTGGGAATATGAACATGCCACCTCCTGTTGGTGAAACAAGAAGCCGTGTTTTTAAAAAACAGATTCATGATGCTACAAAGGATGTAGCAAAACAATGCATGTCAGAGGCAGCAAAAGAACTGAAAGATGAACAGGGTCCAGAAGTCACAGTCAGCTGCGATGCGACATGGCAACGTCGTGGATTTGTCTCCAAGAATGGGGTATCTACAGTACTGTCTGTAAATACAAATAAAGGGCCTTCGAAGGTACTAGACAGTTATGTGAGTAGCAACCACTGTGCTAAATGTTTGAATGCCAAGAAAAGATTTCCCAACATTGCGGATTATCAAGAATGGTTTAAAACCCATGCCAGTAACTGTCAACAAAATCACATAGGTTCTTCTGGAAAGATGGAACCTGATGGCATAATGAACATCTTTCGCAGGTCTGAGAAGAACCATAACCTCATTTATACTGGTTATTTAGGTGATGGGGATTCTAAAAGTTATAAATCAGTAGCCGAAGCTGTTCCTCCAGTATATAATGGGGCCTCTATAACTAAATTAGAATGTTAGCCATATCCAGAAGCGAATGGGAAAGCGCTTACTGGACAAGGTTAGTGAATATAAGGGCAATCATTTACAGAGGGTGGGAAAAGTTTATAGGAATAGGGGGAGCAGGTAGATTAACTGTAACCGCCATTAAACGCATTCAGGGTCATTATGGTGCAGCTATTAGGAAAAATATTGGGAATTTAGAGGAAATGAAAAAGTGTCTGGGCCATTTTAACCACCGTAAAGGTAATCATGAGGACTGTGGTAGCTGGTGTCCTAAAGATAAAGTTTTAGCTGATAAAAACAAACTACCTAACTTTGTTTTGGACAAGATAATGCCTGTATTTGTCGAGCTATCTTCTGAGGTTTTGTTGAAAAAATGCCTTCATGGTGGTACTCAAATGCAAACGAATCTTTCCATCATCTTATATGGACTTGCTGTCCTAAGACCACATTTGTGGGGAGGATAAGGTTGGAAATAGCTGTTGATGATGCCACTATAGTCTTTAATAATGGGGAATTAGGAAGACATAGTATTTTTAACAAACTGAGCTTATCCTTTGGAAAACATTGTTTTCAGTGCTTTGCTGCCGAGATAGAAAACGATATCTTCCTCATTAAAACAAAATTTAAATACAAAAAAGGTAGAAAGGTTTTAAAAATCATTGCTAACAGTTCAAGAGTTGGCTGGGGAAGATTGTTATGTTCCTGGCAGGTTTTAAACTGCATTACTGCCTTCAATAATTCAGAATTTGTCGGTTTTTTTACATTTTCTCAAAACTGTTATTTTACTTAAATGTATGTCCAAAATACAATTTTATTCCAAAACTACTCAAAGAAAAGCTGTAAAAATTTGCACACTTCTTCCTTATGCACATGTGCTCAGCCCCTACCACTTTTATTAGAATTCCTTGAATAGTTTTTATGTATTGTGTAAAAGATATCTCTTACCCCACTTCTTTTTCGTCAAAAATATGGATTTGGATGAAAAAATTCAGGTAAGTCTCATTTCTTTATATTTTAAAAATCTTTTGCTACCAGCTAAAGATATGGTGATTTAGTATAACATCTGAAATTTCTATTGTGCTTACTTTAATAGAGCTTAAATCATCCTGTATTTGGCAATGTCACTTTTTGAACTTTTTTGACCAAAACATCAATATTTAACATTTTTGCCTAGAATATATGTGTTTGGATTTTTTAAATAATTTTTATTGAGTTTTTACATTATGTTGATAACTTAGAACCATATAAAAAAACTTGGATTCTTAAGATTTAGGTTTAGGGGTGCCGTCTGTCCTTAAATACCAGGTGGTACAGTTGATTCTTCAGCCATGCACAACTGGACATAGTTAACTAGACAGCCATGCACAACTGGACATGGTTAACTAGACAACCATGCACAACTGGACATGGTTAACTAGACAGCCATGCACAACTGGACATGGTTAACTAGACAGCCATGGACAACTGGGCATGGTTAACTAGACAGTCATGCACAACTGGACATGGTTAACTAGACAGCCATACAAAACTGGACATGGTTAACTATACAGCCATGCACAACTGGACATGGTTAACTAGACTAAATTGAGAGGGAAGAGAAAATTAATAATCATCACCATGGTTACTGTGTATATTCTCTGCTGCAGACACATTCTGCTGAGTTGAAAGGGACTCTGCACTGATTACTTATGTAGACATTAAGTCCATTTTGTTATAGCAGTTTTAAGAAATAAAATAGTGTTTTAAAGCATGTTCATCAGTTAAAATTATCAACAAGAGTAGAATGAAAAGTGACTATGCAGAAATATTGACTACTAACAATTTTTTTCCTTCCTGCAATTGAAACCATTTCCCACAATTACACCAGGGTCCCTGGCTGCTGATATGAAGTTTGTATGCTGTCACTGAGATCTTCCTGTGTAAGAAAGAGATCAGGTCGGAGCACACTTAGTTATTGCACACTATCACTGAGATCTTCATGTAGAGATTGGATCTCTCATGGTTTTTCCACTGTCACTGAGATCTTCATGTAGAGATTGGATCTCTCATGGTTTTTCCACTGTCACTGAGATATTCATGTGTAAGAAAGAGATCGGAGCACACATGGCTATTCACAAAAGTGTGATGATGGTGATTCTATCAATCAATTCAATAAAAATTCCTGTTGATGTACTGTGTTTTTCCTATCAGTTTATAACATGCCTTTTTTTTCTTCTGATTCTATTAAGATCACCCATTTTCATTTCTTGATATATTTTATTGTATAAATGCCTCATATTCATTTCTTGATCTCTCACATTCATTGTTCTCACATTACAAGACACACAGAAAGCAAAGTTAGAGATTCAAGACAGAAATTGAGAGATATCTTGGACACAGCATCAAAATAGTAATATAGATATGCATTCAAATGCAATCAACAAGAGCAAAATGTGAAGGCAGACAAACCTTGACTAGATCCCTCCATCTGTGAGACTCTGGGCATATTCTGTCATTGTTTATCTGTCTACACATGAAGTCGAAAATGTCAGTGATTCCAGTGCCAGTTCTACAAGCACTTGAGGTGGAACCACAGCCAGGAAATGGAAAAGGGACATCTAAACATACCTGGAGCAAAGTTTTCTTGAGAGACTAGGGTGCAAAGTATCCTAGAGACCATAAAGAAAACAGCCAGAGACCAGGAAAAGTGGCAAACAACTGTTGAGGCCTGGGAGGCCATAAAGAAAACAGCCAGAGACCAGGAAAAGTGGCAAACAACGTTGACGGCCTGAAAGAGACCAGGAAAAGTGGCAAACAACTGTTGAGGCCTGGGAGGCCATAAAGAAAACAGCCAGAGACCAGGAAAAGTGGCAAACAACAGTTGAGGCCTGGGAGACCAGGAAAAGTGGCAAACAACAGTTGAGGCCTGGGAGACCAGGAAAAGTGGCAAACAACAGTTGAGGCCTGGGAGACCAGGAAAAGTGGCAAACAACAGTTGAGGCCTGGGCCAAGAAAACAGCCAGAGACCAGGAAAAGTGGCAAACAACAGTTGAGGCCTGGGAGACCAGGAAAGTGGCAACAACGTTGAGGCCTGGGAGACCAGGAAAAGTGGCAAACAACGTTGAGGCCTGGAGACCAGGAAAAGGGCAAACAACAGTTGAGGCCTGGGAGACCAGGAAAAGTGGCAAACAACAGTTGAGGCCTGGGAGACCAGGAAAAGTGGCAAACAACAGTTGAGGCCTGGGAGACCAGGAAAAGTGGCAAACAACTGTTGAGGCCTGGAGAGCCATAAAGAAAACAGCCAGAGACCAGGAAAAGTGGCAAACAACAGTTGAGGCCTGGGAGACCAGGAAAAGTGGCAAACAACAGTTGAGGCCTGAGAGACCAAAAGAAAACGAGGCCTGAGACCAGGAAAAGTGGCAAACAACAGTTGAGGCCTGGGAGACCATGAAAAGGGCCGGAAATAAACAACAGTTGAGGCCTGGGAGACCAGGAAAAGTGGCAAACAACAGTTGAGGCCTGGGAGACCAGGAAAAGTGGCAAACAACAGTTGAGGCCTGGGAGACCAGGAAAAGTGGCAAACAACAGTTGAGGCCTGGGAAAGAACAAAACAGTAGAGACCAGGAAAAGTGGCAAACAACAGTTGAGGCCTGGGAGACCAGGAAAAGTGGCAAACAACTGTTGAGGCCTGGGAGGCCATAAAGAAAACAGCCAGAGACCAGGAAAAGTGGCAAACAACTGTTGAGGCCTGAGAGACCATAAAGAAAACAGCCAGAGACCAGGAAAAGTGGCAAACAACAGTTGAGGCCTGGGAGACCAGGAAAAGTGGCAAACAACAGTTGAGGCCTGGGAGACCAGGAAAAGTGGCAAACAACTGTTGAGGCCTGGGAGGCCATAAAGAAAACAGCCAGAGACCAGGAAAAGTGGCAAACAACAGTTGAGGCCTGAGAGACCATAAAGAAAACAGCCAGAGACCAGGAAAAGCAAACAACAGTTGAGGCCTGGGAGACCAGGAAAAGTGGCAAACAACAGTTGAGGCCTGGGAGACCAGGAAAGTGCAACAACAGTTGAGGCCTGGGAGACCAGGAAAAGTGGCAAACAACTGTTGAGGCCTGAGAGACCATAAAGAAAACAGCCAGAGACCAGGAAAAGTGGCAAACAACAGTTGAGGCCTGGGAGACCAGGAAAAGTGGCAAACAACAGTTGAGGCCTGGGAGACCAGGAAAAGTGGCAAACAACAGTTGAGGCCTGGGAGACCAGGAAAAGTGGCAAACAACAGTTGAGGCCTGGGAGACCATAAAGAAAACAGCCAGAGACCAGGAAAAGTGGCAAACAACAGTTGAGGCCTGGGAGACCAGGAAAAGTGGCAAACAACAGTTGAGGCCTGGGAGACCAGGAAAAGTGGCAAACAACAGTTGAGGCCTGAGGACCATAAAGAAAACACCAGAGACAGAAAAGTGGCAAACAACAGTTGAGGCCTGGGAGACCAGGAAAAGTGGCAAACAACAGTTGAGGCCTGGGAGACCAGGAAAAGTGGCAAACAACAGTTGAGGCCTGGGAGACCAGGAAAAGTGGCAAACAACTGTTGAGGCCTGGGAGACCAGGAAAAGTGGCAAACAACTGTTGAGGCCTGAGAGACCATAAAGAAAACAGCCAGAGACCAGGAAAAGTGGCAAACAACCGTTGAGGCCTGGGAGACCAGGAAAAGTGGCAAACAACAGTTGAGGCCTGGGAGACCAGAAGTGCAAACAAATTGAGGCTGGGAGACCAGAAGTGGCAAACAACAGTTGGACCTGGAGACCAGGAAAAGTGGCAAACAACAGTTGAGGCCTGGGAGACCAGGAAAAGTGGCAAACAACAGTTGAGGCCTGGGAGACCAGGAAAAGTGGCAAACAACTGTTGAGGCCTGGGAGGCCATAAAGAAAACAGCCAGAGACCAGAAAGTGCAAACAACTGTAGGCCTGGGAGACCAGGAAAGTGGCAACAGTTGAGGCCTGAGAGACCATAAAGAAAACAGCCAGAGACCAGGAAAAGTGGCAAACAACAGTTGAGGCCTGGGAGACCAGGAAAAGTGGCAAACAACAGTTGAGGCCTGGGAGACCAGGAAAAGTGGCAAACAACAGTTGAGGCCTGGGAGACCAGGAAAAGTGGCAAACAACAGTTGAGACCTGGGAGACCAGGAAAAGTGGCAAACAACAGTTGAGGCCTGGGAGACCAGGAAAAGTGGCAAACAACAGTTGAGGCCTGGGAGACCAGGAAAAGTGGCAAACAACTGTTGAGGCCTGGGAGGCCATAAAGAAAACAGCCAGAGACCAGGAAAAGTGGCAAACAACTGTTGAGGCCTGAGAGACCATAAAGAAAACAGCCAGAGACCAGGAAAAGTGGCAAACAACAGTTGAGGCCTGGGAGACCAGGAAAAGTGGCAAACAACAGTTGAGGCCTGGGAGACCAGGAAAAGTGGCAAACAACAGTTGAGGCCTGGGAGACCAGGAAAAGTGGCAAACAACTGTTGAGGCCTGGGAGGCCATAAAGAAAACAGCCAGGAGACCAGGAAAAGTGGCAAACAACAGTTGAGGCCTGAGAGACCATAAAGAAAACAGCCAGAGACCAGGAAAAGCAAACAACAGTTGAGGCCTGGGAGACCAGGAAAAGTGGCAAACAACAGTTGAGGCCTGGGAGACCAGGAAAAGTGGCAAACAACAGTTGAGGCCTGGGAGACCAGGAAAAGTGGCAAACAGTTGAGGCCTGGGAGACCAGGAAAAGTGGCAAACAACAGTTGAGGCCTGGGAGACCATAAAGAAAACAGCCAGAGACCAGGAAAAGTGGCAAACAACAGTTGAGGCCTGGGAGACCAGGAAAAGTGGCAAACAACAGTTGAGGCCTGGGAGACCAGGAAAAGTGGCAAACAACAGTTGAGGCCTGGGAGACCATAAAGAAAACAGCCAGAGACCAGGAAAAGTGGCAAACAACAGTTGAGGCCTGGGAGACCAGGAAAAGTGGCAAACAACAGTTGAGGCCTGGGAGACCAGGAAAAGTGGCAAACAACAGTTGAGGCCTGGGAGACCATAAAGAAAACAGCCAGAGACCAGGAAAAGTGGCAAACAACAGTTGAGGCCTGGGAGACCATAAAGAAAACAGCCAGAGACCAGGAAAAGTGGCAAACAACTGTTGAGGCCTGGGAGACCATAAAGAAAACAGCCAGAGACCAGGAAAAGTGGCAAACAACTGTTGAGACCTTATGCTTCATGAGGAGCAGAGAGTAATAAGTAAATGCCAGTTCTATGTGAACAAGAATGGTTTCTTCTTCTTTGTGTTCGTTCTTTACGACCAATTTAATCACTTTTTGTGATATGTTTGATCTTTGCCAAGAACGTGTATTGGTTTGGTAGGCCCCTAAACGCATAGACTTCACACGTTTAGGACATGTGCATCCGATTTCAGCCAAACCTCCTTAATCGCCTCTTACGACATTCATAGCAGATAACATTGGTTCTAATCTTTACACCCCAAATTTGGGCCCGGTAACCACTCGGGCGTCAAGAATGGTTTAAGATTGGTTCTGATATCACATCTTAGTAGTGATTTGTGCATTTGATTTACTTTCTAGTATTTGTCAACTATTCATGACTTTTGCAACAAATACTTATTTCATACCATGAGGTATATTGGGGGTGGAATACAGTGTTAGGCTGGCATATTTCTTTAACCATCAGTACACAATGGCTGATGTGGTAAACATCATGCAGGTCACCTCTACTTTTCAATGCTTCTCTGCTACTTTACTCATTTAAGCTTGGGTCAACCTGAGATCTCCTACGATCTAAAAAACATTCACTCTCACTGTGGAATTGAAACTGGACCACATGTCTGTGAAGTAAGTGTACTAACCACTACACTATTGAAGCTTTCACTTATTATATGTTGAATAAGTATGAGGAAGATTGCATCATCTCCTGTAAATTATTAAATACTTGCGCATAAAATATCATGAGAAATGTCAAGAGTTGACAAAAAGCCAGTCAAATTTGATCTGTTCACAATAGGTAGAAATATGATTCCAGAACTCGCATGAAACAGTTTTTTTCAACAAGTAGGAATGGATTAGAACAGCTAATCTTTGCGTTATAAAAAACACAGTGAAAGCCAGAACATTTTCCTGAATACACAAAAAAACTCAGATTAAGGCCACTGATAAAACTGATATATCAACCCAGAATTAACATCAATAATGAAGACATTGAAACGGTTACAAATTTGGAATACTGTGACTTTATCTTTAATTACAACCAAAAATAAATTAGGAGACTGGCCATGACATTTCAGAAGTGACATAGTTTGAAACAAATGGATGTGAATCATGGACCCTTATACAATTATTACAGAAATCACATTTTTGTAGAAAGAAGTTCTAGCTATAGAAATATTTTTAGAAAACCATGGACAAAGAATAGGACAAATATAGACATTTTACAAGACCTGAACATTGGCTTATAAGCATTATGAGATCTTGGAAATTGAAATATTTTAGTGATATTAAATTTTATAGACAAAGCAATAATGGAGAGCATGACTTCTGGAAGACCAGACCGGGAGGACCAAGCGATGATGACAACAGTACATTAAGGAAACCTCAAACATGGTGGTGGAGGAAACGGACAAACTGGTTAGAGATCAAGAGTCTACAGGCAGGTTGTGATGATACTATGGTATAGCTTCAGGTATCATCACCTCAACTGTCATCATATGTATCTGTGAGAACACAGCTATGGGTGTCGTTCTCTGTGGCTACTGATGTTCTGAAGGTCATAGATTTGAATCCAGACAATCCTGTTCTGGTTCATGCATGCATTTTTTTCTGGAGGATTGTTGTTAGAGCTATGGAGTTTTTGCAGTACTATTGGCAGATGGCATTTCTGTAGAGAGTGACCAAGCCATATGGGACAACCCGGTGCAATGAAATGAATTCTCTGTCTTTACACAGCTAATCAACACCTCAAGGGGAGGAGTCATATTGAGCATGGTAACACTGAGATGGCTGTTGCTTGTATGGGCTTGCTCATTGTGCAAGCATATCGATTGGAACCTTGAACTAAAACATCTGACATATCAATAACCTTTGACTGTCTTATTCTTTACACAGACAGACACAAGACTCACCAAACTCTCACACAACAAGAACAATGCAGCACACATTCCTGAACAATCAACAGACACATACAAACTATAATAACAGCAAAACAAGTTAATGGACAATGACCGTTCATAAAATATTTAATTTAGTATTCCTGTTGCAAGAAAGTAGAATTGTTTTGTTTAAAGTGACAAGTTTATACATCATTCAGAAATATTGCAGACATTTTGACAACAGGTAAAATATAAGACATTTGCAAGATGGGTTGAATGGTATATGCATATCATTTAGATTTCTATGCTCAATATATCATTTCAAATAATGAACATCACAGTTTTAGGACTACCCACCACCAGTAACAAATATACTCTACAGAAATGATATAACAGGAGGATAACATCTGATCAGCAGAAGTGAAACATGAGGGTATCTGATCAGCAGAAGATGTCTTCAGCTGTCATGTTTTATGACACAAACTTCCTAAAGAAGGACAAAACCATCTGGTTCAGGATCTGTGAGGTGGCCGCTGCCTGTTTTGTTTAGTTGGGTTTGAACTCGTTCCACCTGCCAAATGGTTGGTAACTACCAGGCAACGAAATGCTTTGTCCATGGAAATGAACATAATTGCACACTTCTGCAATATAATAAATGCATAATCCAGTACATTCATCTTGCAACATGCAGACACATATCAACATTACAATAGATCAATAAAAAACAAAGATATTTACATGGACTCTGCCTGTGAAACATCACTTCAGAGATGGTACAGAGAACACTCTCATCTACATGTTATTTTACAGTCCAGCATTAACCAGATGTTTCTTCTCCATCACATGTCTGACCTTGACATGTCAAATATGGCTCTACCACCATATCAGGGGGGGTCAGCAAATGGATAGAGCTGACATTCTGAATGCTCTTTTAGATGGTGGCCACAAAGAGGATTTTCATTGAAAGCAATCCATGTCAACTGCTAGATTGCAAGAGCTGGGATTGAAGATTGGAGTAGCCAGAAAAGAAGAGCATAACAGGTATCTGAGAAGGCTCATCAATCAAAATCGAACTGGTACGGTCAGTTGTAGGACACTGTTAGGGATATTGAGAAGATCAGAGCACATGGACATGTCCAGAGTACAATGAAGATATTCCAAACTAAAACCTTGACATATCTGACCCATCAAACCATGACATATTTGACCATGACATATACAAAATTGACATTTGATCGTAACATGTCTGACCATGACTTCATACTGGCCGTTAAAAACAATTTGAACAGAATCGATGTCTATGAAATCAGTGTGTTCCTTCCTACATGTGCTCACTTACTTCCAGTTGGCACCTTCTACAGCAGCTTCAGTGACTATTCTCCAGCAAATTAACACTGTCCATGAGACAACAACCAACTAACTGCCCACTAACAACCAAACTAAAGCCCACTGGTAAGATGACAATCTAATTAACTGTTCATTAAGTTATGCCAGCTATCTGACCTTTCAAATACACAAAACTCATGCCAATCATAGAAGAAATCTGGTTCTGTACATCATTCTCAAAGCTTTCACAGAGAGGCTGAGCCATTTATTAAGTAATAATGTTTTTAAAATGTATGCCAACAAGACTTACTTTATCGCTGATTAATTCACATGTGTACCAAGTTATTTCAGTTACTATTTGCAACTTTCTCCTGGCATAGTCAGTCATCTCTTCATTATGTACAGCCAGATATATAAATACATACAGTGGATTAATATGTAAAAGTCAGAAATATATTGTCCATAATCTCTTGCAGCAGTTCCACATACCATCCAGCGTTGTTCTACAACATATACATAACTGAGTATTGTTGTAGACTGTACTGTCCTTAGTTGTACATTCGGCAGGTAGCCATCGATAGCATAATTTGTGAGCAATATAAATAACAACTACAAACATCAGCATGAGATTAGAGATAAAATTGAATACAGAAATAGTTAAAAATGATTATCAATCAACTTATGTTGATACAAATCTGCTGAAGGACCAACTCTGTTTTAGGGGGAAAAAAACCTATTAATTGACAAATGTTGATTAGGATATTTCTAATTCAACTTAATCATTGGGAAAAAACATGTTACTATTAGTTGACAAATTTTCATGAGAATATCTAAAGTGCTATAACTGGAGACACAAAATCTGTTATAATCAATATTACTTCTTCATGTCGCTATGAATTCAGGCGTATTCAGGATGCCGGGTATGGCACTTCTGTTTTTTGGCATGAAAGTTTGCTTTCCTTATTATCATGTGTTCCCACCATACAGGTGTGTCTTCTCTAACTTCAAAGGTAATCAATATCACTGACCATTTGTGAGTTATGCTCCCAGTCCCTTTCTGCTTATTACAAGTACCAGCTTTAGAGCATTTACAGAGTATCTCCAGCATCATAATCATCAAATAGCTTGTACTGAGCAGAACTTTGTCACCCCAACAGTCCTCCGAATTTCTCTCCCCATAGGCCAGATGTCCTGCCTCTGCAGCCATCCTGTTCAAACCATGAGTTACATCCATCTTCTCTGTGGTCTTCCTCTTCTTCTCTTTGCCGGTATTCCTCCTTCCATGATGGTCTTCTCCAGCCCTTCATGTCTTTTTATATGTCCAAAATATCTCCATTTTCTCCTTTGTATTTGTAGCATCAGCCAGTTTTCCTTGATTTTGAGTTCATTCTAGATAGATCTATTTGTTCTCTTCTCTGTCCAAGATATACGGAGGACTCTTCTGTAACACTTAATGTTTTTCCACAACCATTCACATTTCCCACCATCGTCAGAAAATCTTGCTTGGAATTGAACCCTAAACATTTGTGAAAGAATGAGGTGCACTAACCAGCGTCACACAGATTCCCAAATAGTCAAGGACAAATCTGTAACACCGACTACACTAATAATCAGATTGAATACAACACAATGAACAACAAGACTTGAAACTGACTATGTTACAGAAGAACACCTTCAATGTACATGTTTTACCTGTTGTTTACAAAATATGTTACGATTAAATAAACAAAAGGAAAAGATGTTTTTAATTTGAACACCTTACTTCAATTATTATAGCAACTATATATAACAAGAAAGTCAGTCTGAAATATGCGGTGTCTATTTATATATTTATACACACAGTGGCGGCGTTCGTTCCTGTAGAAGGACAATCATCTTATAGTGAATCACAACTGATAATGTCTACTTATTATATACTGATCATGTACAGACCAGAATGACAACCCAATATTACCATAAATAATGAAGAAATGGAAAATATTACAAATTTAGAATACCTTGGCTCTGTAATAAACAACAATGTGAAGACTACAAAAGACAAATCATAAATCATGAAGAAACTATGAGGTGATACAGACACAATTTAAGAAAAGTGTAAAACTTCCATGCTTTCTTCCATGGGGCAACATATAAATTGTGAAGAATTATACAAATATTAAAGAAACAATGAAATATTTTGAAAGAGAATTCAACAGATCAATTCTTAGAATGCTTGAACAAAGAAGAGGTAAAATATAGTCGTCCTACAAGATCTGAACCAGCTAAACAAGCTCTCAGAATATCAGCCAAATTATTCTCCAGTGGATACCTACTCACTGTGGCATATCAGGAAATGAGAGAACACACAAGAGGGAATAAAATTGATACAGCACAAACAGCCAGTGCATCTACCAGAAATCAAGAAACATCAAACAGTTGTGGATGCAAGAAACCAACAGTAAACACCAACAAGATCCCATCAGCAGACTCAACAGAAAACAACATAATTTTCGTCTCAGGACACTGCAAGCTCAACCATCACATGCAAAGAATAGAGCCTGCACAGTGTGCACGTCAGACTAAAGCACATTCTGCAGTCCTGTCCATCATACATACACCAACTAAACTAAATATGGCCTCATGAATGAAGCTGACAGAGCAAGCTATGGGGAATCCACAAGGAACCCCATCTGAATGCACCTTCACAAAATCAACTCATCTAATAGTGTAGACTGAGCATATTAAACTGATAGCAAAGAAGAACAATTTTTATCAGATTAATGTCGCTGTCGTTTAGTTAGAGCGATAATGTAAGGCATGGTTCCTGGAAGATGAGGCAGGAAAACAACCAAGACGGCAACAGGACTTGAATATTAAACGCAATGATAGAGAGGAGGTGGGAGAACTGTTAAAGATCAAAAGTTTGTAGATGGGACTGTGATAAAAGTAATGTCCAGCACAGGATATGCTGATATATATATATATATATATATATATATCAGAAACAGGTTAGTTATGTTGAAGATTAGTCTTACAATTATCTGAACATGTTTCTTTTCACTGTGTCCCTGCAGACTCGACAAACACTTACATAGACTAGGAATAAGTCATACTGCTCTCTGCCAGTGTCAGCAGGCGGAACATGACCTGTAAGACTGTCTTCTCCTGGGTGAGCCGAGAAGCAACCTGTGGACACACCCAGTCGACCTGAAAACTAAGCTTTGGGGAAAGCTGACAGACCTGAAGCTGACTGCCCAGTTTGTGGTCCACAGTAAATAAAATGCATGACCAAAGATCTCTGAAGATGAAGAAGACTGGACTCCACCATCAATATGTATGTGTGTATTCTAGTACATACAGAATTTAGCAGCACAAAGACTTCTGTAGCGCAGGCATTAGAACAGATAAAACGATGGGATAAGTGTATCAATGTTAGTAGAGATTAATGTTGTCCATTGACAATATGTTGTCCTTCATTGTGAATATGTTACAACCAACAACATTTAGAATATAAACATCATAATAATAACAACAAAACAGTACAAGATTATAGCAAGATAATATATTCTTTGTGAATTTTACTTTCTATATAAAACAGAATCAATAATCATATGTCAAGTGTAAACCTGATAATATCAGGAGAAAATTGCAACAATAGAAGACTGACTAATTAGATAATATAATTAACTTGTGTATATGAAGATCTCCTGCAGAGAATATTAGTGGAAGAAACTACAGCTGTAATATGAAACAGTGCCCGAGACCTCCAACTTTATGTTTTCTGTGATTTAAGTTTCAATGACAAAACACGTAAAAACAAAGTACTGTAGTTTTACAAAGTACAAAACCAATACACAGTAATGTTTCAAACAAGAGGTCTTTATTAAGCAAAGGATACACCAGATGGTTAGGCGCCCATGTGTTGCCCATAATGGAAGCAAAGAATAGTACCACAGTGATCTACAAGGCATGTCATAAGAGGTGACTGATGCTAACCTAGTAAATAAAAAGCATCGCAGAAATTTGATGTGCTGGCCTACTTGTAGGCGTATAACTGGCACAACATAAAATTTGCTCTTAAGCTCGGATCATACAGAGTGGTTAATAAAGAGAGTGGTCGAAGAAGGGTTATTAGGTATTTGTTGTTTGATTCTATGTGATGTGTCTGCCATATAAGATGTGAATTTCTTCACTTCTGTTGCATCCTTTGCTTAATAAAGGCCTTCAAAACATTGCTGTGTATTGTGACCATTTTTGTACTTTGTCAAACTACAGTATTTTGTTTTGATATGTCTCGTCATTGCTTCATAGTTTTCCTGTAGTCTTCACTTATAGTGATTTCTGTTTAATCACTGACCTGTCAATATCAACATACTAATGAGTAGATTTTAGCTAATTCTGTCACTTAATTAGTGAATATGGAAATTCTGATTCTCATTTCTGAGAGCAATTTATTGACCACCAAAGCTCTGTATATAGATCTTGTACATGTTGGCTCTTGAAGTAGGGTATACACAGATCTTGTACATGTTTACTCTTGATGTGGTGCAACTGGTAGAACAAGCTGAGGCTCCACTGAGCTACCTGCTGTGTCTTGCTGATCTTCTTCATAGTCACGGATCACTCTGTTGGCCTGACGAAGGTACTGTTGCTGTTTGTAGTAAATCTTCAGCACACCTTTCATGGCTACAAAAGCTATGCCACCCTGGTTAAGAGGAAGAAGAGAGTATAGTGTCATATATACTAATCTGTGATTTCTATCTTTTCTCTATTCTATTTCAGACATAAACGTGTGTGAGTGATGTAATATAAACATGGATATGTGTGTGACAATAATATAAGTGTGCATGTGTGAGTGATGTAATATAAACATGGATATGTGTGTGACAATAATATAAGCATGCATGTGTGAGTGATGTAATATAAACATGGATATGTGTGTGACAATAATATAAGCGTGCATGTGTGAGTGATGTAATATAAACATGGATATGTGTGTGACAATAATATAAGCATGCATGTGTGAGTGATGTAATATAAACATGGATATGTGTGTGATAATAATATAAGCGTGCATGTGTGAGTGATGTAATATAAACATGGATGTGTGTGACAATAATATAAGCGTGCATGTGTGAGTGATGTAATATAAACATGGATGTGTGTGACAATAATATAAGCGTGCATGTGTGAGTGATGTAATATAAACATGGATATGTGTGTGACAATAATATAAGCGTGCATGTGTGAGTGATGTAATATAAACATGGATGTGTGTGACAATAATATAAGCATGCATGTGTGAGTGATGTAATATAAACATGGATGTGTGTGACAATAATATAAGCGTGCATGTGTGAGTGATGTAATATAAACATGGATGTGTGTGACAATAATATAAGCGTGCATGTGTGAGTGATGTAATATAAACATGGATGTGTGTGACAATAATATAAGCATGCATGTGTGAGTGTAGCGGGCACACAACAATAAATATACAAATGGTTGTTAATGGTTACTGAACTGACCCCCATAGCTCTCTGCAAACCTATAGAAGTGCAGTATCCTCATAGCAGATGATTTCTGATGATATGCACTACCTGGTAAACATGGATGAAAGGTAGGCAAGCCACTAAGAAAGAATGTTGTTTGCTTCTGGGCACAGTTGCTAACACATTTTCCTTTCTGTTTGAACTTGTAGGACTCAGTTTCGTCTGTCAGCTGCTGAGCTAAGTGTTTGGTGTGACACTGTTAGATGTGTATTTCATTTTGAATTTTGTTTAGTGTCAACGGTAGTGACACTACAGTGAGCGTCTGTAGCTCAAGCGGTAGTGAGCTTGATACAAATCTAAGCGTACCGGGTTCAAACCCCACGGTGGGCAAGTTTGGAAGCAAATTCGTTTACGTGGATTTTTACAAAAAGGTAAAAACAGACCTTACCGTTAGAAAGCAATGGCAAACTACTGAACGTATAAGTGGTGCCTATAAAATCAACGACTCGTTTACTGTGGTTGGTGGCTACATCCTGTACAGGATACGCCAGGATTTTTGTTTCAACAGTAGTTGTGTTGTGAACTGGATATTTGGAAAATGATGATTAGTCATCAATGATCTAGTGACTGTCTTACGTAGGAAGATTTGTGTCGACTGCTGGTTTTTGTTGTCATGGCTGCTTCCTTCAACATGAATTGCAAATCCAAGGGGGCGGCTTGTATTAGCACTCTGGCAGCTGTCTTATGCAGTAAATGCATGTGCAAGCTGCTGGTTTGTGTCAGGACTACAGTTTCCTTCACGAGTTCGCATGAGACAAAGATTTCCATTTTGAATGGTTTTTAATGGCACAGTAAAGAGGTAATTATAAGGCAACCCTTCGCCATGAAGTTGGAACTGTGACTAACTAACTCCCATCGCCATGAAGTTGGAACTGTGACTAACTAACTCCCATCGCCATGAAGTTGGAACTGTGACTAACTAACTCCCATCGCCATGAAGTTGGAACTGTGACTAACAACTCCATGCCATGAAGTTGGAACTGTGACTAACTAACTCCCATCGCCATGAAGTTGGAACTGTGACTAACTAACTCCCATCGCCATGAAGTTGGAACTGTGACTAACTAACTCCTTCTTCTCTCTATGTTAAGCACTTGTTAACCACTTGTTAACACTTGTTAACCACTTGTTAACACTTGTTAACCACTTGTTAACCACTGTTAACACTTGTTAACACTTGTTAAAGCACTTGTTAAAGCACTTGTTAAAGCACTTGTTAAAGCACTTGTTAACCACTTGTTAAAGCACTTGTTAACCACTTGTTAAAGCACTTGTTAACACTTGTTAAACACTTGTTAAAGCACTTGTTAAAGCACTTGTTAACCACTTGTTAAAGCACTTGTTAACCACTTGTTAAAGCACTTGTTAACCACTTGTTAAAGCACTTGTTAACCACTTGTTAAAGCACTTGTTAACCACTTGTTAAAGCACTTGTTAAACACTTGTTAAGCACTTGTTAAAGCACTTGTTAACCACTTGTTAAAGCACTTGTTAACCACTTGTTAAAGCACTTGTTTAACCACTTGTTAAAGCACTTGTTAAAGCACTTGTTAACCACTTGTTAAAGCACTTGTTAACCACTTGTTAAAGCACTTGTTAAAGCACTTGTTAACCACTTGTTAAAGCACTTGTTAACCACTTGTTAACCACTTGTTAAAGCACTTGTTAACACTTGTTAAAGCACTTGTTAAAGTTCACATTGATTAACCACTTGTTAAAGCACTTGTTAAAGCACTTACGTTAACTCACTTGTTAAAGCACTTGTTAAAGCACTTGTTAAAGCACTTGTTAACCACTTGTTAAAGCACTTGTTAACCACTTGTTAAAGCACTTGTTAACCACTTGTTAAAGCACTTGTTAAAGCACTTGTTAACCACTTGTTAAAGCACTTGTTAACCACTTGTTAAAGTACTTGTTAACCACTTGTTAAAGCACTTGTTAACCACTTGTTAAAGCACTTGTTAACCACTTGTTAAAGCACTTGTTAACCACTTGTTAAAGCACTTGTTAACCACTTGTTAAAGCACTTGTTAACCACTTGTTAAAGCACTTGTTAAAGCACTTGTTAACCACTTGTTAAAGCACTTGTTAACCACTTGTTAACCACTTTTTAAAGCATTTTAAAGCACTTGTTAACCACTTGTTAAAGCACTTGTTAAAGCACTTGTTAAAGCACTTGTTAAAGCACTTGTTAACCACTTGTTAAAGCACTTGTTAACCACTTGTTAAAGCACTTGTTAACCACTTGTTAACCACTTGTTAAAGCACTCTCTGTGATTTGTATGTGATCTGAGGCTATGAGCAATTGTACATTGTGCCAGTTATGCACCTACAAGTAAGCCAACACATCATATATCTACAGCACATTTTATTTACTAAAATATCTACCCTAGGCTCCTACCTCAGTTGCCGCTTATGACATGCCTTGTAGGTTACAGTGTTACTATTCTTTGCTCCTCTTGCGGGCCCCGGCAACACACTGGAAACTAGCCCACTAATAATTTAGTCCCTCGGCTCCATTCTCATTTGTACTATGTTTGATTCCAAATTTCTTCAATTGTAGGATAGTTGCATGCATCAACAGATGTGTCCTCAATCAACAGGTAGTCACTAACCAACTGCAGTAGGTTATCTTTATCAATCTCCAACAATCCAACTACAACTGTATATATATATTCTGTATACATATAAACATATTTGAAGACAGCAAATAAATGTAAGTGAATAGTAGTCATACAAACCAACGTACTAATAGCGTTCTCTGGAAGTTTGACTGGACAAAACCGAACATGAGCTTGCCTACAACTGTGGCTATAGTTGGCATGACAAGAGCTCCACACAGGACACGGGTTGCAGAGATTGGATCTGTTAATGTGACAGTATCAGCAGGTACCCGAGACAGGCGTGCGTGCTCTATAGCAGAGAATACAAATGTAGGCTTCAGATGAAATAATAGTTAGCAAAACAAATTTCTTGATAGATATACGTGTGATAACAAACAATAATGTGGATAATGTCGACATAACATAGTAAACTGACAAAGAAACCAGTAATCTACATCATCATTACCATCCAGTAACTTGTTGTATGCAGAACAATGTTGACATCATCATTACCATCCAGTAACTTGTTGTATGAAGAACAATGTTTATTTGTTATTTTACAAAACTGTTGTTACTGCATGTAATATCACTTTTTAGACGGAGTATGACAGAGAGGACACATGCCTGTGGACTTTAATGACTGCATGGCTGATGCAGTCGCAGTGAAACTTCAGGTTAAGATTTCTCTTTATGCCCCTGACATAACGCTCTTTGTTAGCCGGTGATTAAACTTCTAATGGGCATAGACACGCCTTTTCAACCTAAGACATATGTCTCTACTTGATTATATCAGCATGTATTAGCCTTCTTTTTTTGTATGGTCTAGGTCTGGTTCTAACAAGGACTATTTGTTGTGTATTGTGATACTTGCATTTGGCTCAGTCCTGATAAAGACTTTGTGTTGATCTGGTGTGTGTCTGTGTATGTATGATGTGATTCTAGTTGTCACTGATGGTGAAGCTAGCAAGAACTTGAACTATTTGAAGGTTGGATGTGGTCCTGATAAAGACTTTGTGTTGATCTGGTGTGTGTCTGTGTGTGTATGATGTGATTCTAGTTGTCACTGATGGTGAAGCTAGCAAGAACTTGGACTATTTGGAGGTTGGATGTGGTCCTGAAATGGACTTTGTGTTGATCTAGTGGGATCATTGTGGTCCTAAGATGTAAGTTGTTGTTGATGGTAATCCTGGTAGGGGGGTGGACTGTACTTTGGTGTCTTAAGTAGAACTACTGATCTAGAGAACATTGTCACTATAACAGTTCGTGTATCTCTATCATACACCAGATGTCCTACCGCTGATGCTGTCAATCATCTATCACATGATGTATCCGTCTTTGACATGATGTTCTTATTCTTGGTTTCTTTCACAAAGATTTCCTCCTTTCATAATTGTCTTTCCAAAACTTCATTGCTTTTCATGTCATCAAAATACTTGACTTTTCTCAATGTGATTTTTCTTATGAAATTAAATGTCTTGAGTGTCTGAAGTATGTGTTCATTTCTATATTCTTAAAACTTTGATGAAATCCCTTCTATAACATTTATATCAACAAGTACTTATGTGTTTTTCAGATCAATGAACTAAATATTAAGTATTTTTATGCCTACTCTGTGTTACCAGAGTCAAATATGGACAGTGAGCAAAGCAGTTGTAAAAAATAACTACATGTGAAATGTGATGCCTACACAAAGTCACCAACAACACCAGAAAAGACAGTCACCAACATCAGCAAAAGAAAGAAAGTTGGGACAGAACCTTGCTTGAATTACAGTGAGAAATAACGAATGAGGTGGTTCTGCCAATTAATAAGAATGCAATCAAATTCCTCTGCAAACAGTCTTCTAAAACAGAACATCAGGGGGAAAAAAGGCGAGAGGAAAACCATGAAAAAGATGGATAGATGTCATAGCAGAATCCTGTCAAAACGCAACAATATCTATCACCCAAGCTACTAGAACAGTACAAGACAAAAACAGAAAATCACAAATGTGCACAACCCAGTAACAGTGTGATGACCAACATGGCAATACCCAGAACAGTGATGACAACACTGGGCAACAACCCAGTAACAGTGTGATGACACAACACTGGGCAACAACCTAGAACAGTGATGACAACACTGGGCAACAACCATAACAGTGATGACACAACACTGGGCAACAACCCAGTAACAGTGTGATGACACAACACTGGGCAACAACCTAGTAACAGTGTGATGACACAACACTGGGCAACAACCTAGTAACAGTGTGATGACACAACACTGGTCAACAACCCAGTAACAGTGTGATGACACAACACTGGGCAACAACCCTGTAACAGTGTGATGACACTGGGCAACAACCCGGTAACAGTGTGATGACACAAAAGAAGAACTAAATACTCAAGACTGTATGTTGTCACTGCGAGAAGATGTATGCTTTTAGTAATCTAATTTTTGTGACTCCATCTGTTTCACTTTATAGAGATTTTAAGTTGTAAAAGTTTGTGTAGATCAGTGATTGATCTTTTCATTTATCTGCATTCTTTGTTATCAATGATCAAAAATTATTCTCAAAATCGTTCATTTCTATTCACTTGATAAATGATCCAAAATATTCGAAATTTTTCATTTGATAAATGTATACTTTCTCTCTCTCTCACGCTCCCTAGGATAAATGTATACTCTCTCTCTCACGTTCCTAGGATAAATGTATACTCTCTCTCTCACGCTCCCTAGGATAAATGTATACTATCTCTCACGTCCTAGGATAAATGTATACTCTCTCTCTCACGTTCCCTAGGATAAATGTATACTCTCTCTATCACGCTCCCTAGGATAAATGTATACTCTCTCTCACGTCCCTAGGATAAATGTATACTCTCTTCTCCACGTTCCCTAGGATAAATGTATACTCTCTCCTCACGTTCCTAGGATAAATGTATACTCTCTCTCTCACGTTCCCTAGGATAAATGTATACTCTCTCTCTCTCACGTTCCCTAGGATAAATGTACTCTCTCTCTCACGTTCCCTAGGATAAATGTATACTCTCTCACGTTCCCTAGGATAAATGTATACTCTCTCTCTCACGTTCCCTAGGATAAATGTATACTCTCTCCTCAGTTCCTAGGATAAATGTATACTCTCTCTCCACGTTCCCTAGGATAAATGTATACTTCTCTCACGTCCTAGGATAAATGTATACTCTCTCTCTCACGTTCCCTAGGATAAATGTATACTCTCTCTCACACGTTCCCTAGGATAAATGTATACTCTCTCTCTCACGTTCCCTAGGATAAATGTATACTCTCTCTCACGTTCCCTAGGATAAATGTATACTCTCTCTCACGTTCCCTAGGATAAATGTATACTCTCTCTCTCACGTTTCCTAGGATAAATGTATACTCTCTCTCTCTCACGTTCCCTAGGATAAATGTATACTCTCTCCTCCGTTCCCTAGGATAAATGTATACTTCTCTCCACGTTCCCTAGGATAAATGTATACTCTCTCTCTCCATTCCTAGGATAAATGTATACTCTCTCTCTCACGTTCCCTAGGATAAATGTATACTCTCTCTCTCACGTTCCCTAGGATAAATGTTACTCTCTCTCTCACGTTCCCTAGGATAAATGTATACTCTCTCTCTCACGTTCCCTAGGATAAATGTATACTCTCTCTCACGTCTCCTAGGATAAATGTATACTCTCTCTCTTATTTCCCTAGGATAAATGTACTCTCTCCACGTTCCTAGGATAAATGTATACTCTCTCTCACGTTCCCTAGGATAAATGTATACTCTCTCCTCAGCTTCCTAGATAAATTATACTCTCTCTCACGTCCTAGGATAAATGTATACTTTCTCTCTCATCTCCACGTTCCCTAGGATAAATGTATCTTCTCTCCCGTTCCCTAGGATAAATGTATACTTTCTCTCTCTCACGTTCCCTAGGATAAATGTATACTCTCTCTCTCACGTTCCCTAGGATAAATGTATACTCTCTCCCACGTTCCCTAGGATAAATGTATACTCTCTCACGTTCCCTAGGATAAATGTATACTTCTCTCACGTTCCCTAGGATAAATGTATACTTCTCTCTCACGTCCCTAGGATAAATGTATACTCTCTCTCTCACGTTCCCTAGGATAAATGTATACTCTCTCTCTCACGTTCCCTAGGATAAATGTATACTCTCTCTCTCACGGTCCCTAGGATAAATGTATACTCTCTCTCTCACGTTCCCTAGGATAAATGTATACTCTCTCTCCACGTCCCTAGGATAAATGTATACTCTCTCTCTCACGTTCCCTAGGATAAATGTATCTCTCTCTCTCACGTTCCCTAGGATAAATGTACTCTCTCTCTCACGTTCCCTAGGATAAATGTATACTCTCTCTCTCACGTTCCCTAGGATAAATGTATACTCTCTCTCTCACGTTCCCTAGGATAAATGTATACTCTCTCTCTACGTTCCCTAGGATAAATGTATACTCTCTCTCTCATTCTCACTCTAGGATAAATGTATATCTCTCTCTCTCATGTTCCCTAGGATAAATGTATACTTCTCTCTCACACGTTCCCTAGGATAAATGTATACTTCTCTCCACGTCCTAGATAAATGTATACTCTCTCTCACGTTCCCTAGGATAAATGTATACTCTCTCTCATGTTCCCTAGGATAAATGTATTCAAGTTTATTTCATCAGTTATTATTGTTGTTGTTGTTGGTTTGATCACATTGAAGAGATATCAATTTTGTTTGTCACTTTTCTCTTCAACTGCTATTATTCATTTCTCAATTCTAATGTGTAATGTTGATAACTATCAAAGTTCAATACATTTCATACAGAGCTTGACAGTGATCAAATAGTGGCTGCAAGAACACCAGATGATACATCAGATTGGTTTGATAGGGAGTCAGACAAAGCTGCATTCTATTGCCATGTCTTTCTTTCCCTCCTATCTCCCTGACACTCGCAATGTATCACTCGCAATGTATCTCTCGCTTACTCTTTTTTCCCCTCTCCTTCACATCTCCTCTATATCTCAACCTTCCTTCCCAGTCTTCTACTCTCTATCCCTTCCTTACCCTATCTCATCTCTCTATCCCCACCTTGGATTAACTCATCTATTCTCTATCCCTTCCTCCCTCTCCCCACCATCCCTAGTCTCACTCTCCCTCCCACAACATCCCACTTTTAAAGTTCAGTCCACAACCAAACATAGCCACAAACAGAAATATAACTACAAACAATCCATTTTTGAATGTAATATCATCAGTCTCCATGGTGACCCATTAGTTGTCTTGACAACTACTCATATACCCTACTGAGCCAGACAGTTCTCCTGATTACACTGTCAGCATGTCTCTTGCACAATCTTTCTCATACACACATACATACAATCACACTGACACTTGAACTACCAGATACATACATACATGTGATTATGTCAACAGATATATGTGTGTTTATTATATCAGCAGCACAGTAAGTATGTATGTGGTACACAAGAAGCTGAATGTGAGAAATGTCTGGCTGACACAGGCCACCATATTTTAGATAGCTATGCTCAAGATGTGAGTGTCTGTAGCTTAAGCGGTAGTGAGCTCGATCACAACCCACATGTACCTGGTTCAAACTCCACTGCTGGAAGTTTGGAAGCAAATTTGTTTATGTGGATTTTTACGAATGGTAAAAAGACCTCACAGTTCAGAAATCAATAGCAAAAAAATACTGAACAAATAAGTGGTGCTTAGAAGATCGTAACAACTCGTTTACTGTGGTTAAGGCAAAGTGCAGTAAAGGATATGTCACTATTTTCATTTAATGCTCAAGATAACAGTATTCTGTGGGTACATAAGAAAATGAAATGTTAGCATTTATGTTGAGATTTTATCACAAGCATTCTTTCATGTTTTCTCAAAAATGACATCTATCAGAGAGCTCTTACATCTATCAGAGAGCTCTTACATCTATCAGAGAGCTCTTACATCTATCAGAGAGCTCTTACATCTATCAGAGAGCTCTTACATCTATCAGAGAGCTCTTACATCTATCAGAGAGCTCTTACATCTATCAGAGAGCTCTTACATCTATCAGAGAGCTCTTACATCTATCAGAGAGCTCTTACATCTATCAGAGAGCTCTTACATCTATCAGAGAGCTCTTACATCTATCAGAGAGCTCTTACATCTATCAGAGAGCTCTTACATCTATCAGAGAGCTCTTACATCTATCAGAGAGTTACTCTATCAGAGCTTACATCTATCAGAGAGCCTTACATCTATCAGAGAGCTCACATCTATCAGAGAGCTCTACATCTATCAAGAGCCTAACTATCAGAGGCTTCATCTATCAGAGAGCTCTTACATCTATCAGAGAGCTCTTACATCTATCAGAGAGCTCTTACATCTATCAGAGAGCTCTTACATCTATCAGAGAGCCTTACATCTATCAGAGAGCTCTTACATTCTATCGAGAGCTTCTGATCTATCGAGCTCTTACATCTATCAGAGAGCTCTTACATCTATCAGAGAGCTCTTACATCATCAGAAGCCTTACATCTATCAGAAGCTCTTCATCTATCAGAGAGCCTTACATCTATCAGAGAGCTCTTACATCTATCAAGAGCTCTTACATTATCAGAGAGCTCTTACATCTATCAGGCTCTTACATCATCAGAGAGCTTTCATCTATCAGAGAGCTCTTATTATCAGAGGCCTACATCTATCAGAGAGCTCTTACATCTATCAGAGAGCTCTTACATCTATCAGAGTCTTATATTACAAGAGCTCTATCTATCAGAGCTCTTCATCTATCGAGAGCTCTACATCTATCAGAGCTCTCATCTACATGAGAGCTCTTACATCTATCAGAGAGCTCTTACATCTATCAGAGAGCCTTACATCTATCAGAGAGCTCTCATCTATCGAGAGCCTTACATCATCAGAGAGTCTTAATTACAGAGAGCTCTACATCATCAGAGAGCTCTTACATCTATCAGAGGCTCTTACTCTATCAGAGCCTCATCTATCAGAGAGCTTACATCTATCGAGAGCTCTTACATCATCAGAGAGCCATACATCTATCGGAGCTCTACATCACAGAGAGCTCTTACATCTATCGAGAGCTCTTCATCTATCAGAGAGCTCTTCATCTTCAAATAACACGAGAGCTCTTACATCTATCAGAGAGCTCTTACATCTATCAGAGAGCTCTTACATCTATCAGAGAGCTCTTACATCTATCAGAGAGCTCTTACATCTATCAGAGAGCTCTTACATCTATCAGAGAGCTCTAATCATCGAAGCTCTTAATTATCGAGAGCTTCTTATCATCTATCTAGAGAGCTCTTACATCTATCAGAGAGCTCTTACATCTATCAGAGAGCTCTTACATCTATCAGAGAGCTCTTACATCTATCAGAGAGCTCTTACATCTATCAGAGAGCTCTTACATCTATCAGAGAGCTACCTTACACTTACAGAGTGGGCATCATCACCATCATCTAACTGGTCCCTGTCAAAACTTGGCTTCCATGACAACAGTCCTTTTTATTCTTCTTAAGTTCACAAGCTATGAATTCATGAGTTGTTAGGCGCCTAGTATGACACTTCTGACTGATTTTTGCGCAAGGCCTGATTTCCTTATTATCAATGTTCCCCCACCATACATTCGTGTCTTCAACTCAAAACAACAGTTTTAAATCCCCCGTGTTTGGTGCCTGCCACAGTCATAAGTCAACTTATCTATGACATCTTGCAATCATCTTCTCGTTGGTCTACCTTTCCCTCGTCTGCTTTGTATCATGCCCTGTGTATCATGCCCTGTGTATCATGCCCTGTGTATCATGCCCTGTGTATCATGCCCTTGAGAATGATCTACTTCAGAGAATTATGTTGTTTTATATGTCCAAGAGATTTCATATTTCTCTTCTTCCCCAACTGTCCCACCTCTCATCACATGTTGCACTGTTGCAAAATGGACATATGTCCACTAATGTCCTTAGCTTCTGTATATGGTATTCTGAGTACTGCTAGGGACAAGCTAATCATTATTTTTCTACATGTTACTTCTTCTAGTATTATAAAGAAGACTGAGCAAGTATGGAGTACCTGACCATGACCAGAGTACCATGACATCGATTCAGTAACCAACATTTCATTATTACAAGCTTCTGTTCTCATTGAATTATTTCAAATAAAACCTGAGAACATTCAGTCATTATTGTTATTATCTGAGAACATTCAGTCATTATTGTTATTATCTGAGAACATTCAGTCATTATTGTTATTATCTGAGAACATTCAGTTATTATTGTTATTATCTGAGATCATTCAGTCATTATTGTTATTATCTGAGAACATTCAGTCATTATTGTTATTATCTGAGAACATTCAGTTATTATTGTTATTATCTGAGAACATTCAGTCATTATTGTTATTATCTGAGAACATTCAGTCATTATTGTTATTATCTGAGAACATTCAGTTATTATTGTTATTATCTGAGAACATTCAGTCATTATTGTTATTATCTGAGAACATTCAGTCATTATTGTTATTACCTGAGAACATTCAGTTATTATTGTTATTACCTGAGAACATTCAGTTATTATTGTTATTATCTGAGAACATTCAGTTATTATTGTTATTATCTGAGAACATTCAGTTATTATTGTTATTATCTGAGAACATTCAGTTATTATTGTTATTATCTGAGAACATTCAGTCATTATTGTTATTATCTGAGAACATTCAGTTATTGCTATTATCTGTTATTTCATGATATCAGTCTGCTATAAATAAGCTAACAAGTGGGAGGGAGAAGAGAGAATTCACTAGCTTCACAAACAAAACATTGGTAATTAAATCTGTATACACCAGTCAGTGCACTATATGGTTTCATCAAGATAAACAATGTGTTTACTGTGCACTATGGTTTATCAAGATAAACAGCATGTGTTTACTGTGCACTGTATGGTTTGCGATCAAGATAAAAGCATGTGAGTAGCAGTAACACATGTGTTTACTGTGCACAATCAGATAAAGCATGGTTTACTGCACATCAAGATAAACAGCATGTGAGTACTCAACACAACTTGCTGTCACCTTCGGCACACATTCATGCTATACAACTTGCTATCTTGGATATCGAACAACAAAGATATGGAACAACAAAGATATGGAACAACAAAGATATGGACTTCATACATACACCAACAAAACAAAACATGATGTCTTGAATGAAGCTTACAAAGCAAGTTACGTGGAACTCATGAGTAACTCCCAACTGACATGCAACTTCATTAAGGCAACCCATCTCACGGCTTAGACTAGCAAACCAATTGCAAAGAAGAAGAAGAAGAAGGTTAACTGTTCTTATATCTGAAAGATGTTTGCTGTTGACAAATATGTGTATCTTTAATTCATATTTCTAATGTTCATAACTTTCTATCCACCTTTATCCAATACAAGATTTATTGACAATTAAGCTTTGATATTGATCAGATGGTGGAGGGAACTTGATATAGATAATATCTGGATATCATATTGCCAATATATCAACAGTCACACAATCGTTCATTCTGGTTTACTTTTTCTGTCGATACTCGACCATCACTTTATAATAGTACTGACGTGCTAGTAACTAGTTTACTGCCAAATGAATAGTTGTTGTCACAGCATTGTTGACAAAGTGTCAACATGTCTATAGCATGAAACAAACAACATAGAAGAATCGCAGAATACAACAAGCATACAACACACACACAGGCTCTCTCTGTGTTTTTGTTTACATACTAATATCTCACAATGCATTCAACAACAGCCCTCATATGTACATCAACGACAACAGCTGGCTATGAGACAATATAACATATCATCCTCTGTTGACTACCATGCTTCACAGAACCAGTCAGTGTCAACTTTCCTAATTCCCAAAAATAGAGTGTAGACTTTCCTACTTGACAATCATTCTTTCTGTTGCCCATCTAAAATATAATAATCCCTCTAGCAAACAAACACATTGGATAGTCTCTTCAATCAAACAATCAACTGTACAGCAACACTGTACAGCAACACTATACAGCAACACTGTACAGCAACACTGTACAGCAACAACCACTGTTATTTTCTTAATAAATGTTGTAGGCTATACAGTCAAACTAAAAAAACAGTAATCAATATTTATTCTTCTCTTATTTTCACTTGCAGAATCAAGGACCTGTTAAAAAATGCTGACAGTGTAGCCAGAAATAACTGCCCAATCAATACGATTAATGTTGTTAGCTGAGAGAACTGGGATCCAGGGGAGAGGTGTGGGGGGTGGGGGTGGGGAGGGGTGGGGGGTGGTGCACTCGTCTTAAAAACTACTACTGTCTTTCCCAGCCTACATACAAGGGAGATGATTGGGGACTGATAAACTTAATACCCTAGCCAGTTCTGGTTACAAGACAGAATATAGGTAAAGTTGGTGAACTCATAGTCTGACTGGTATTCATATTACAAGACAGAATGTGGGTAAAGTTGGTGAACTCATAGTCTGACTGGTATTCATGTTACAAGACAGAATATGGGTAAAGTTGGTGAACTCATAGTCTGACTGGTATTCTTGTTACAAGATAGAACATGGGTAAACTTGGTGAACTCATAGTCTGACTGGTATTCTTGTTACAAGATAGAACATGGGTAAAGTTGGTGAACTCATAGTCTGACTGGTATTCTTGTTACAAGATAGAACATGGGTAAAGTTGGTGAACTCATAGTCTGACTGGTATTCATGTTACAAGATAGAATATGGGTAAAGTTGGTGAACTCATAGTCTGACTGGTATTCCTGTTACAAGATAGAATATGGGTAAAGTTGGTGAACTCATAGTCTGACTGGTATTCATGTTACAAGATAGAATATGGGTAAAGTTGGTGAACTCATAGTCTGACTGGTATTCCTGTTACAAGATAGAACATGGGTAAACTTGGACTCAGATTGTGACTAGTATCCCTGCAACAGGATTGAATGATATCAAATAGAAATCCCCCACTTTTCACAGGTTAGCTTGAGGCAGCAGCTGTGATTGCCAATATTATTTGTTCCCCGACTGTAACCAACACGAAACACACAAACATAAATGTAATGTTACTAAACAGCTGTCGTTATTCTGTGTTCAGTGAAGCCAACCCTGCATTTTATTATATTACACATAAAGCTGAAGGAATTAGTAGAACTAAACACACTGACATACCTGGTAAACTTAGTACAACCAGATGGGGCAGAGAGAGAGAGAGAGAGAGAGAGAGAGAAAGAGAGATAAATAGAGATAGAAATGATATCATTATCATACAGGTAAACAAAGTCATAATTACTTCTAGCAATGTCAACAACATGTGAAGACATCTTCTCGTGAGCAGACACAAAAAAACTAAATGAAAGATATGAGAGATGGGAAAAGTGCAGACAACCAACATTTCATACAACCTGAATGAGAAAAGTTATCAGAATGTTTCCACCCTCAAACAAAATCAGCAACCAGTAACAAAACAATTGCTGGAAAATAACCTTCAACAAGATACACAGGTTGGCAAACATTTCAGAATAAATGTTTAACAAGAATGCTGCATATATCTGACCAACAATGAAAACAAGGATGCTGCATATATCTGACCAACAACGATAACAAGAATGCTGCATATATCTGACCAACAACGATAACAAATGAAGAACTTTTAAAATGGATAAATTGTGTATGATTGGAGACCATTATTAAACTATGAAGATGGAGTTGGGGATTGGGTAAGTCATATGTCAGTAGGGACATTATCTAGAACATCTCTCCGATGGACAGCAGATAGGAAAAAAGGCCTGGATGTTCAAAGAAAATATGGAGAAGAACTCTGAAAAGAGAGTTGAAATATTGTGACTCGGCGTGCAAAACAATTGGTAGAAAGGTGGTCAAAAGGCAGCAACTAAAATCTCTTGTGGCAGTTGTATGTGTCAAACTGGACATGAGGAAGATAAATATAGAATAACAGATGGAAAACAGGAGAAAATGTACATGATGACCAGAGGTAGAAGGTGGAATGAGGTAGGATATCAGCTCCTAAATGATCTAGAAACCATCACAACAATAGCCAGACAGTGGACTCTGAAGGTAAGATGAAAGTGTGGCAGTGAAAGTGTGGCAGTGAAAGTGTGGCAGACCAAAGATGTCATGATGAAAAACAGTAGTACAGAGATGCATAGCATGGGTCAAAGTTGGAGCATGTATATATTAGCCCAAATTGGATGTTAGAGAGGTGTCCATGTTGGAAGGTGTCCATGTTGGAAGGTGTCCATGTTGGAAGGTGTCCATGTTGGAAGGTGTCCATGTTGGAAGGTGGAAGGAAGAGAAGTGATGAAGAGATGAAATATGATCAAATATATCAGAGAACTACTCAAACTGTAGTATTCAAATGTTTATGTATTAGTTAGTACAAACTGTACAAATGTTTATGTATTAGTACAAACTGTACAAATGTTTATGTATTAATTAGTACAAACTGTACAAATGTTTATGTATTAGTTAGTACAAACTGTACAAATGTTTATGTATTAATTAGTACAAACTGTAGTATTCAAATGTTTATGTATTAGTTAATACAAACTGTACAAATGTTTATGTATTAGTTAGTACAAACTGTGGCTAGAATCATTTAATAAGAAGAAATCTCATTATTATTGTCTCCCTTGATAAATTGTATGTAGTAAATTATTGTCTCCTTGATAAATTGTATGTAGTAAATGTTTGTTTTATGTCTAACTATAGTCTGTCCATTAATTCGTGAGCACGTTTGAAATTGATTTTTTCGAAAACTACCTGTTGGATCTCAGTGAATTTTTGCAAGCAGCCTTAGAATATCCATGACGCTAGAGAAATTTTTTTTTCCAAGAAAATTTGATGTAGTTTGAAATATTTCTTCTTCAGGTTATATTAAAATCAACCTCACCGGATTGTACACAATAGTAACAGATTTACGGTACACAGACGCGTTGTTCTAAAAATACATTATGGTAACATTGAAATATCGTGAGTTTCACGAATTCCCGTCACCTAACCCAGTCGACTTTGAAAGCGAAAGCATATGACGTTATAATTGGGATACCGCTTTATAGTTATAGCGTATCTCGCTATTTGTATGAAGCTATTGTATCATATTTGTTGGCTTATCACAACTGACATTGATATCACATTCATAATGAGTCTGAAGTGCACATTTATAACAATGCAAAAGGTTACAGTTTTACTATACCAACACTTCCGTAGGGAATCTAAGAGAGGTCATCTATATTGCGATATTCATAACCTGAGAAACGAACGCAACTGGCGCTTGGTCTGAATAGAGAATCCTTTTCCCGATGGATTAAACAGGACACAAAGTGCACTAATGTCAAGCAAGGAAGGAAAGAACAATTGACGACTTTGACATAGATGTCATAAGACGGAGCTCTTGAAAATGTTTGCGACGACAAATCAACTTGTTACTCTCAGGAAACTGAAATTCAAACTGCAATCAGATTGCAGCATAGACATTTCTAAAAGTACTCTATGGAAAATTGTAAGAGCCGCCGGCTTCACCTTCAGAAAACTATAGGCGGCAGGAATATTATTTGTGAAAGCCACATTTAATTGCTGCCCGAAGTAAATACCTGAGGCAGATCCGTGAGCGCGGAGGCAAGGCTATGATATTGTATATTTGGACGAATCCTGGGTCAATGCTCACCACACCAATGCTAAAGAATGGCAATCAGTAGACGGTGAACAGAAAAGAAAATACCAAGCAGCAAAGGCCAGCGTATTATATTAACACATGCAGGAAGCAGTGAAGAAGGTCTTGTCCATGACGCTGGACTTATTTTCCAATCAAAAGTACCGAGTAGGGACTACCACACAGAAATGAATGGACATATTTTCAGGCACTGGATGGAGAAAGATCTACTTCCAATTCTAAACAGACCATCATGCTTGGTAATGGATAATGCATCCTATCACAACGCAGTATCAGCGAAGACAAAGTACCAACTGCATCAAATACAAAAGATCAAATTAGGACTTGGCTTTCTAAGGAAAATGTCAGCTTCGATGATACATATTTGAAACCCGAGTTGTTGCACCTGGTGAGGATGACAAATAAGACAAAGGTGTTTCATATTGACAAAATCATTGCGGAATACGGCCACACGTCTTTGCGACTACCTCCATATCATGCTCACCTCAATCCGATAGAGCTTGTCTGGGCTAAAGTAAAAGGGCAAGTTGCGAACAGAACAGGACGTTTAAAATGTGTGATGTTGAAGTTCTGACACGTGAGTCCTTCTCAATGATAGACATGCAGTTCTGGAAGAAGTGTGTTGAACATGTGCTCCGAGAGGAAGACGAGTACTGGCACCGAGATGGATTACAATTTGTCCAGCCAGTAACAATTATCAACCTCATGGAATCGTCAGATTCCGGATGATACAAATCATATTTTTATTACAGACTGAGAAATAGCAACGTATACATTTCCATATCCAAATGCGTCTACCATCATACAATTTGTGGTGAGTTAAGACACCCTGGGGTCTAATGGTGACCGAAGGGAGGACTAACTGTTGCATATTGTATCCAAGCTCACGATTGCACATAAAGGGCAACACACTTAATTACTTGACCTATCAAGTTAATATGGAGATACACCTATGAATAGAATTGACATGGACAAATTCTAGGGATACTGTAAAATCTAAAATTTGAGCCCCGTATTTGCAATTGTCATAAAAGATCAAAGGAATTCGCCGATGTGCAAAATCCGTAGCATCTATAGACTACTGGTTAGCTTTATTTTAGCGTCATGGATATTCTAAGGCTGCATGAAAAAATCACTGAGATCCAACAGGTGGTTTTCGAGAAAATCAATTTCAAACGTGCTCACGAATTAATGGACAGACTATAGCAACATTTCTGAGTGTAATTTGCTCTGCTCATCAATGTTCTACCTCCCTTGATACAACACTGCTAGTCTGCACATATTTGTTCGATGATCAACAAGTATTCTGAAACTATTGATCTCTAGCTCTGACAATTACTTCATGTCACTAGAGAATAATTCTCTCTCTTCTCTTGTCTTCAGCTAACAATAGTATATAGACAATTACTCCATGTCACTAGAGAATAATTCTCTCTCTTCTCTTGTCTTCAGCTAACAATAGTATATAGACAATTACTTCATGTCACTAGAGAATACTTCTCTCTTCTCTTGTCTTCAGCTAACAATAGTATATAGACAATTACTCCATGTCACTAGAGAATAATTCTCTCTCCATTCTCTTGTCTTCAGCTAACAATAGTATATAGACAATTACTCCATGTCACTAGAGAATAATTCTCTCTCTCTCTCTCTTGTCTTCAGCTAACAATAGTATATAGACAATTACTCCATGTCACTAGAGAATAATTCTCTCTCTCTCTCTCTTGTCTTCAGCTAACAATAGTATATAGACAATTACTCCATGTCACTAGAGAATAATTCTCTCTCTCTCTCTCTTGTCTTCAGCTAACAATAGTATATAGACAATTACTTCATGTCACTAGAGAATAATTCTCTCTCTCTTCTCTTCTCTTGTCTTCAGCTAACAATAGTATATAGACAATTACTCCATGTCACTAGAGAATAATTCTCTCTCCATTCTCTTGTCTTCAGCTAACAATAGTATATAGACAATTACTCCATGTCACTAGAGAATAATTCTCTCTCTCTCTTCTCTTGTCTTCAGCTAACAATAGTATATAGACAATTACTTCATGTCACTAGAGAATAATTCTCTCTCTCTCTCTCTTGTCTTCAGCTAACAATAGTATATAGACAATTACTCCATGTCACTAGAGAATAATTCTCTCTCTTCTCTTGTCTTCAGCTAACAATAGTATATAGACAATTACTCCATGTCACTAGAGAATAATTCTCTCTCTCTTCTCTTGTCTTCAGCTAACAATAGTATATAGACAATTACTTCATGTCACTAGAGAATAATTCTCTCTCTCTCTCTCTTGTCTTCAGCTAACAATAGTATATAGACAATTACTCCATGTCACTAGAGAATAATTCTCTCTCCATTCTCTTGTCTTCAGCTAACAATAGTATATAGACAATTACTCCATGTCACTAGAGAATAATTCTCTCTCTCTCTTCTCTTGTCTTCAGCTAACAATAGTATATAGACAATTACTTCATGTCACTAGAGAATAATTCTCTCTCTCTCTCTTCTCTTGTCTTCAGCTAACAATAGTATATAGACAATTACTCCATGTCACTAGAGAATAATTCTCTCTCTTCTCTTGTCTTCAGCTAACAATAGTATATAGACAATTACTCCATGTCACTAGAGAATAATTCTCTCTCTCTTCTCTTGTCTTCAGCTAACAATAGTATATAGACAATTACTTCATGTCACTAGAGAATAATTCTCTCTCTTCTCTTGTCTTCAGCTAACAATAGTATATAGACAATTACTCCATGTCACTAGAGAATAATTCTCTCTCCATTCTCTTGTCTTCAGCTAACAATAGTATATAGACAATTACTCCATGTCACTAGAGAATAATTCTCTCTCTTCTCTTGTCTTCAGCTAACAATAGTATATAGACAATTACTCCATGTCACTAGAGAATAACTCTCTCTCTCTCTCTTCTCTTGTCTTCAGCTAACAATAGTATATAGACAATTACTCCATGTCACTAGAGAATAATTCTCTCTCTCTTCTCTTGTCTTCAGCTAACAATAGTATATAGACAATTACTTCATGTCACTAGAGAATAATTCTCTCTCTTCTCTTGTCTTCAGCTAACAATAGTATATAGACAATTACTTCATGTCACTAGAGAATAATTCTCTCTCTCCGTTCTCTTGTCTTCAGCTAACAATAGTATATAGACAATTACTTCATGTCACTAGAGAATAATTCTCTCTCTCTTCTCTTCTCTTGTCTTCAGCTAACAATAGTATATAGACAATTACTTCATGTCACTAGAGAATAATTCTCTCTCTCTCTCTTCTCTTGTCTTCAGCTAACAATAGTATATAGACAATTACTCCATGTCACTAGAGAATAATTCTCTCTCTCTCTCTCTCTTGTCTTCAGCTAACAATAGTATATAGACAATTACTTCATGTCACTAGAGAATAATTCTCTCTCTCTCTTCTCTTGTCTTCAGCTAACAATAGTATATAGACAATTACTCCATGTCACTAGAGAATAATTCTCTCTCTTCTCTTGTCTTCAGCTAACAATAGTATATAGACAATTACTCCATGTCACTAGAGAATAATTCTCTCTCTCTTCTCTTCTCTTGTCTTCAGCTAACAATAGTATATAGACAATTACTTCATGTCACTAGAGAATAATCTCTCTCTCTCTTCTCTTGTCTTCAGCTAACAATAGTATATAGACAATTACTCCATGTCACTAGAGAATAATTCTCTCTCTCTCTCTTCTCTTGTCTTCAGCTAACAATAGTATATAGACAATTACTCCATGTCACTAGAGAATAATTCTCTCTCTCTTCTCTTGTCTTCAGCTAACAATAGTATATAGACAATTACTTCATGTCACTAGAGAATAATTCTCTCTCTCCATTCTCTTGTCTTCAGCTAACAATAGTATATAGACAATTACTTCATGTCACTAGAGAATAATTCTCTCTCTCTCTCTTCTCTTGTCTTCAGCTAACAATAGTATATAGACAATTACTTCATGTCACTAGAGAATAATTCTCTCTCTCTTCTCTTGTCTTCAGCTAACAATAGTATATAGACAATTACTTCATGTCACTAGAGAATAATTCTCTCTCTTCTCTTGTCTTCAGCTAACAATAGTATATAGACAATTACTTCATGTCACTAGAGAATAATTCTCTCTCCATTCTCTTGTCTTCAGCTAACAATATTATATAGACAATTACTTGAGTCCCAAGAAGATAATGGACAAGTGACTGGTAGGCAAATGGGACAAGACAATAGATAGAACGACAAATAGGAGTAGACAATCGACTATATTGACATGACAGAAGAACCAAAAAAAAAGACAATGGATTGTCACTAAAAAATGCACCATACAAACTATAAATAGCAGTGAAAAGAACATAAAATGGATTATTACAGGTTGTCTGTCAGGGGGGACAATTTGCTTGCAATGTTGTTGCATGTTTGCTGTTGAGAGGGGGAGGGAAGCCTAATGGTGGTTTGCTACATGTTTGTTGCCAGGGAAATAGTTGCAGTATTGGTAGTCAGGGAAATAGTTGCAGTATTGGTACAGTCAGGGAAATAGTTGCAGTATTGGTACAGTCTTCCTGTCTGGGAAATATGTCCAGTATTGGTACAGTCTTCCTGTCTGGGGAATATTTCCAGTCTTGATACAGTCTTCCTGTCTGGGGAATATTTCCAATACTGGTACAGTATTCCTGTCTGGGGAATAGTTGCAGTATTGGTACAAGTTTTGTGTATTCCATTTCTTGTACTTCAGATGCCTTAACTATTGGTCCATGTCACAATTTTTTTTTTTTTAATATAGATATATATTTCTATCCCATCTAAAAACAGCAACAAAATATATATTGTAAATCCTAAGCTACCCACTAAACTCAAGCACTTGGGCATATCTGCATGTATGACTGCCAAGACTAAGGCTGCTGCTGTTGTTGTTTACTACATGTTCTTGTTGATCCATACAGCTGCGGTCAAGTGTTGGTTGACCTATTTGACAACTCATTATTTCCTAATTGTATGTTCTACTGCACATCAACATTCATACAGTTGTTATAGTCTGTCCATTAATTCGTGAGCACGTTTGTAAATTGATTTTCTCGAAAACTACCTGTTGGATCTCAGTGAATATTTGCATGCAGCCTTAGAATATCCATGACGCTAAAATAAAGCTAACCAGTAGTTCATAGATGCTACGGATTTTGCACATCCGCGAATTCCTTTGATCTTTTATGACAATTGCAAATACGGGGCTCAAATTTTAGATTTTACAGTAATCCCTAGAATTTATCCATGTCAATTCTATTCATAGGTGTATCTCCATATTAACTTGATAGGTCAAGTAATTAAGTGTGTTGCCCTTTATGTGCAATCCTGAACTTGGATACAATATGCAACAGTTAGTCCTCCCCTTCGTCACCATTAGACCCCAGGGTGTCTTAACTTCACCACAAATTGTATGATGGTAGACGGATTTGGATATGGAAATGTATACGTTGCTATTTCTCAGTCTGTAATCAAAATATGATTTGTATCATCCCGAATCTGACGATTCCATGAGGTTGATAATTGTTACTGGTTGGACAAATTGTAATCCATCTCGGTGCCAGTACTGCTTCCTCTCGAGCACATGTTCAACACACTTCTTCCAGAACTGCATGTCTATCATTGAGAGGGACTCACGTGTCAGAACTTCAACATCACACATTTTAAACGTCCTGTTCTGTTCGCAACTTGCCCTTTTACTTTAGCCCAGACAAGCTCTATCGGATTGAGGTGAGCATGATATGGAGGTAGTCGCAAAGACGTGTGGCCGTATTCCGCAATGATTTTGTCAATATGAAACACCTTTGTCTTATTTGTCATCCTCACCAGGTGCAACAACTCGGGTTTCAAATATGTATCATCGAAGCTGACATTTTCCTTAGCAAGCCAAGTCCTAATTTGATCTTTTGTATTTGATGCAGTTGGTACTTTGTCTTCCGCTGATACTGCGTTGTGATAGGATGCATTATCCATTACCAAGCATGATGGTCTGTTTAGAATTGGAGTAGATCTTTCTCCATCCAGTGCCTGAAAATATGTCCATTCATTTCTGTGTGGTAGTCCCTACCGTCGGTACTTTTGATTGGAAAATAAGTCCAGCGTCATGGACAAGACCTTCTTCACTGCTTCCTGCATGTGTTAGTATAATACGCTGGCCTTTGCTGCTTGGTATTTTTCTTTTCTGTTCACCGTCTACTGATTGCCATTCTTTAGCATTGGTGTGGTGAGCATTGACCCAGGATTCGTCCAAATATACAATATCATAGCCTTGCCTCCGCCGCTCATGGATCTGCCTCAGGTATTTACTTCGGGCAGCAATTAAATGTGGCTTTTCATAAATAATATTCCTGCCGCCTATAGTTTTTCTGAAGGTGAAGCCCGCGGCTCTTACAATTTTCCATAGAGTACTTTTAGAAATGTCTATGCTGCAATCTGATTGCAGTTTTAATTTCAGTTTCCTGAGAGTAACAAGTTGATTTGTCGCAAACATTTTCAAGAGCTCCCGCCTTATGACATCTATGTCAAAGTCGTCAATTGTTCTTTTCTTCCTTGCTTGACATTAGTGCACTTTGTGTCCTGTTTAATCCATCGGGAAAAGGATTCTCTATTCAGATCAGCGCAGTTGCGTTCGTTTCTCAGGGTTATGAATATCGCAATATAGATGACTCTCTTAGATTCCTACGGAAGTGTTGGTATAGTAAAACTGTAACCTTCTGCATTGTTATAAATGTGCACTTCAGACTCATTATGAATGTGATATCAATGTCAGTTTTGATAAGCCAACAAATATGATACAGTAGCTTCATACAAATAGCCAGATACACCTATAACTATACAACGGTATCCCAATTATAATGTCATATGCTTTCCGCTTTCAAAGTCGACTGGGTTAGGTGCACGGAATTCGTGAAATTGTTGTTTACTCACGATATTTCAATGTTACCATAATGTATTTTTAGAACAACGCGTCTGTGTACCGTAGATCTGTTACTATTGTGTACAATCCGGTGAGGTTGATTTTAATATAACCTGAAGAAGAAATATTTCAAACTACATCAAATTTTCTTGGAAAAAATATTTCTCTAGCGTCATGGATATTCTAAGGCTGCTTGCAAAAATCACTGAGATCCAACAGGTAGTTTTCGAGAAAATCAATTTCAAACTTGCTCACTAATTAATGGACAGACTATAGATATTCCAACTATAATTGTCTAATATTCATGCCAGTATAATTGCAGTTTCTTACTACACAAGACTGCTACATGTGACTGACTCTCACTATGTGTGACTGGCTACAGCTTCATGTGACTGACCACCCAGTGTGTGACTACTGCAGTGTGTGATTGCTACAAACAAGAGCGAGACATAAACAATAATATACAATGTGTGAAAGTGTAATTACATTGTTTTGGATTGTAGTTGTTACCGCTGTGTAGCACAGTTTACACATCGTCTGCACACAAGGAAAGATGCACACAATCAGTTGCGCATTCTTTGAACTTTTTCATATAATTATATCTATTCTCTAATTTTGTTTTACCTTTCGGCATTAGGTTGAAAAAAAAGACACCTAGAGCGAACCTCCTTATGCACTTTGTACAAGGTAGAATTTAGTGCCTATGATATTCCGTCAATCTATCGTTTATCCTCTAGGTCTGTTGCCTTAGTATCTGTGCGAGTGCTCAATGTGTGAGACTGTCTTGTGGTAATCTTGATATGTGTCCGAACTATTTGACTTGTTGTTTCTTAATATATTGTAGCACCGCAATCATCCTCTTCTGATTTCATCATTTCTAATCTTATCTCTTCCTTTTAACATTAGGAATTCATCGTAAACACTTCATCTCTGTCATTTTAATTCTTCTTTACTCATTTGTTGTCAGTGTCCAGGTCTGACACTGATAGCACAGAGTTGGTAAGGAAACTGTGTTGTCAGTGTCCAGGTCTGACACTGATAGCACAGAGTTGGTAAGAAAACTGTGTTGTCCATGTCTGACACTGATAGCACAGAGTTGGTAAGAAAACTATGTTGTCCATGTCTGACACTGATAGCACAGAGTTGGTAAGAAAACTGTGTTGTCCATGTCTGACACTGATAGCACAGAGTTGGTAAGAAAACTGTGTTGTCCATGTCTGACACTGATAGCACAGAGTTGGTAAGAAAACTATGTTGTCCATGTCTGACACTGATAGCACAGAGTTGGTAAGAAAACTATGTTGTCCATGTCTGACACTGATAGCACAGAGTTGGTAAGAAAACTATGTTGTCCATGTCTGACACTGATAGCACAGAGTTGTAAGAAACTGTGTTGTCCATGTCTGACACTGATAGCACAGAGTTGGTAAGAAAACTATGTTGAACATTGCTCTCTTGGTGTCCATCGTTACATACTTGTTTTTCAGTACTGGTGACATTTGTCCAATAATCTGGTTTACCTTTACATCTGTATATAATTACATACACAGAAATAACAAGAGTAGTTATTTCCCCTTATAAATTAACCATGTCATGGAGTAAATAACACACGTGGCTATTTTTTGGTGTGAATTATTTTTGTTTGTGTCAAATAGAAAAGATGTAGTTCTACAAACAAAGAAAGAGGATATTCAAGAGGGCATAGGGAAACTCAAGATATGCCAGCAGACATCATCATGCAAATGACATTGCTGCTGTCACTTATGGATCATCACTGGATTCATGAATACAACAAATCTCTAAAGTCTGGAACTTGTGAGTATGAGAAATCAATCAAAGAAGAAAGACAAAGCACAAAACTAACTCTGTTCAAAGTGATAGTAAAGGAACCATTTTTCATACCATCAAGTATATTCAGAAATACAGTGTTAGTGAGCGTCTGTAGCTTTAGCAGTAGTGAACTCAATCACAACCCAAGCGTACCTGGTTCAAACTCTGCGGCGGCTGGTTTGGAGGCAAATTGGTTTCCTTGGATTTTTACAAACGATTTTTGCAAATGGTTTTCTTGGATTTTTGCAGAAAGCAATGGCAAACTACTGAACGTATAAGTGATACCTAGAAAATGGATAACTCATTTACTGGTGTTAATGGCAAAGTCCTGTAAAGGATATGCCACGATTTTCATTTTCAGTGTTAGGCTCATATTTTTTCATTGACTATCGGCACGCAATGGTCAACGTGATCAATATCATGCCTGACACCCAGTTGATACTTGGTCAACCTAATAGTCATTACAGTCTGGGAAAACCCTACTCAAACCAAACTGAGGAACTTGATTCTGTAACCATGTACCTTCTCCTCACTACACCTTTTGTCTAATTTCTTCTTCATATAGTACACCCTTTGTTAGAATATCATTCTCTCACTGACCCCCATCTGAAAGACTTGATCTCTAATCAGTTCTTCATATAGTACACCCTTTGTTAGAATATCATTCTCTAACTGACCCCCATCTGAAAGACTTGATCTCTAATCAGTTCTTCATATAGTACACCCTTTGTTAGAATATCATTCTCTAACTGACCCCCATCTGAAAGACTTGATCTCTCAGTTCTCCATATAGTACACCCTTTGTTAGAATATCATTCTCTCACTGACCCCCATCTGAAAGACTTGATCTCTAATCAGTTCTCCATATAGTACACCCTTTGTTAGAATATCATTCTCTAACTGACCCCCATCTGAAAGACTTGATCTCTAATCAGTTCTTCATATAGTACACCCTTTGTTAGAATATCATTCTCTAACTGACCCCCATCTGAAAGACTTGATCTCTAATCAGTTCTTCATATAGTACACCATTTGTTAGAATATCATTCTCTAACTGACCCCCATCTGAAAGACTTGATCTCTAATCAGTTCTCCATATAGTACACCCTTTGTTAGAATATCATTTTCTCACTGACCCCCATCTGAAAGACTTGATCTCTAATCAGTTCTCCATATAGTACACCCTTTGTTAGAATATCATTCTCTAACTGACCCCCATCTGAAAGACTTGATCTCTAATCAGTTCTTCATATAGTACACCCTTTGTTATAATATCATTCTCTAACTGACCCCCATCTGAAAGACTTGATCTCTAATCAGTTCTTCATATAGTACACCCTTTGTTAGAATATCATTCTCTAACTGACCCCCATCTGAAAGACTTGATCTCTAATCAGTTCTTCATATAGTACACCCTTTGTTAGAATATCATTCTCTCACTGACCCCCATCTGAAAGACTTGATCTCTAATCAGTTCTTCATATAGTACACCCTTTGTTAGAATATCATTCTCTAACTGACCCCCATCTGAAAGACTTGATCTCTAATCAATTCTCCAAGCTTCAAATACATCAGAAAAATGTATCAATATCTAGTTGCTGGTAAACACCATCTTAGTACAGGAAAATATACTATTGTTCATATCAAAATATTTTTGATTTTGTGAACAAAACCTAATCACTTTATTGAACCATAATTCTTCATGTTTATAAAAGCACAAGACAGTATATATAACATACAAGCCTGTTGTACACCTGATGTTAGCTTCTCAAATATAATTCTACGATACCATCTGTTGGTTTGAGAACACTTTGATATATTTAGTATAAGACTCAGTGACATGTATATGGTTGTCAATATATATGTCGAGTCACAAATAACTTTGTGATTTACTAACAAAATGCAGTCAGCAATAGCCAAGCTGATAACAAGTTATGCTAGTGACCCATGCTGTGAACATTTCGGTGTTCAATGCCAGCCGTACCAAAAATTCTCAGTGTGCACATGGTATGCTGTTAGACTATAGAAGCTCTTGATCCTTTATATGGGGATCTAAATTACAACTACCTCTCAAGTCTAAGCAACAAAAGCAAGTCTTCAAACAAAAATCAGTCAGAAGCGCGTCACACTAACACTTCTGAATTATTCAAAGCTGTGAAGAAAAAGAAATGTTGACTTACCATCTGGAAACAAATAGTTGATAAGCGGTAATTTTGAGGAATGTTTGCCACAGTCGAGCACATAGTCTTCCCATCGAACCATCTTGCCCAATATCAACATGAGAGGAATTGTTGGAAGGCCAATGAGCAGAAATAATGGATCAGCCTGTTCCATGACATTCAGTCCTTCCTTATGGCCCAGCACCTTTAATAATGAGAAATAATACAGCATATTACATACATATAACTCTCTATTCTCTCTCTCTCTCTAATTCCTTCCTGTTTCTTGTGGATCATAGGTCAGTAAGTAATCATAAAGATTGATATACATTTTTCAATTCAATGTTCCTAATATTAAAATTGTTCAAACACTATGTCAGCTTCTTCTTTCTTTGCCTGCTATGATTTCAGGCATAGTCAGAGCGATCAGTAAGCAGCATCTAACCAGTTTTTGAGTGAAGATTTGCTTTATAATCAGCATCCCTAACCGTTCTAGTGAGCCTTCTCTGACTTCATATATATCATGTCAGCATTTATAATGCAGTTTCTGTAATAAAGTCATTTTCTTAGATTTGGGTTGTTGCCTCTCTATCTTAAGCCTGATATCCTGGGGGGAGGAGGAGGAGGAGGATGTTGTTGAGTAGGACACACATTTCTACAGATGCATTACTAATAAGATTTTAGGAACAAAGTCCCACTTTGTAGCATCACATCTACTGAGTTATACTGTAGCATGGCATCAGATATGACTGGTCATAGAGGATAATATCAGAGCTAATGCTATACAAGATTTTGTCAAATATTGGTTAATGGTTACTAAACTGACGTCATTGCACTCGGGCAGACCCATAGGTGCTCAGTCTTCCCCAACAGATATTGAAGAGTATGTATACTGATGGTTCCCATTTCTCGCTGATTAAACACACCTCTCACTCTGCCCCTCAGGCATCCAGTTCTACTTATACAATGGGTAACTCCAAACTGCCTAAATCGCTTGATCAATTCAACATCCATTTTAGTGTCCTCATCCAACAGGCAGTCACGAATAGACAGAAGCACTATCCCCTTATCCATCCTCAACTTCCCAACAATCTTTGCTGTTGATGCAAGTCTGCACACTCTATCGTTTCTGCAAACACCCGCAAGACAGTAGATCCACATAACCCTCTAGAGGTTAGAAACTTCAATAGAAGACATCCACTTATACCGCAACCCGCTATTTTAGACCACCCGAAGCATCAACTGAGACTCAGATACAACAATGAACCCCTGTAAACAGAGTCCCAGAGAGCCAATGAAGGACAGCAGTAATGACCTCAATCCTCATACTGGAAGCAGTTGTCCTGTATGCTCCACTTCACTCTGCAACAACCCTACCATACACGCTAGCCAAGAAACCTCAGCCTGACTTCTCACCACGATGCACAGACCCATTGGTATAAACATCCTCATCCCTTGCATTATCCTCTATCAGCTGCTCAATTGCGAGTTCAGCCTTCATGTTGCCCAAATCTTTACATACCATTCCAATAGTAATGATAGTGGTGCAGTAGTTGGCCATGCTGCTACCATCTATTGGGATCCATTCTTCCTCTTTAGGTAGGATCTCAACTGTGATCACCTGGCTAATTCTTCTCTCAGCTTGGACCATACATGACATACAAGAATATTATTCATTATAGAAAGTCACATTGTTTATTTTCTTATCTGTACAAGATAACACTATTGACAAAATTACTTACCAGACATGTCTAACATACTCATAGATATAATATGAATACTGACAAAACAAACGTATAAATGCAATACAGATACTGACTAATAAAACATGTCACATACCTGCATGACAGTGACTGCACCATATGTCACCATAGTCCAGTACACAGTTCCTATAAAAATACCTCCAGCCACAAAAGGGCACATTTTATAAATGACTCTGTCAATGATATCCATGACATACACAACTGGACCTGAAAATGAAATGTCACTAGCATTATGTTCAACTTACAACAAAGTCCTGCTACATTCATTTTACAATCTGCACATTTGAAACTTTGATCTTGTTTTCTGTTCTTTTTATTTCAAGTGGTCATACTAAATTTTCAGGTTTGTTGTCAGGACAGGAACCCTTTTTCATACCAGCAAGTATATTGGGGAATACGGTGTTGTGCCCATATTTTTCACTGACCATCGTCACACATGATGGGTGATGTTTCCTTTGTTGATTTTATGATGACCATCGTCACACATGATGGGTGATGTTTTCTGTGTTGATTTTATGCTGACCATCGTCACATGATGGGTGATGTTTTCTGTGTTGATTTTATGCTGACCATCGTCACACATGATGGGTGATGTTTCTTTTGTTGATTTTATGATGACCATCGTCACACATGATGGGTGATGTTTCCTTTGTTGATTTTATGATGACCATCGTCACACATGATGGGTGATGTTTTCTGTGTTGATTTTATGATGACCATCGTCACACATGATGGGTGATGTTTCCTTTGTTGATTTTATGCTGACCATCGTCACACATGATGGGTGATGTTTCCTTTGTTGATTTAATGTTAGACATTCTTGCAGGATATGTGTGTCTGAACACCAGCATGCTGGTGCCACGTGTACATATGTTAGTAGGGCCTATCTTGTATATATTAAACACATGGTATCTCTGCCTATTATGCCGTCCGTAGCTGGAAGATGACAGCCTGGTCTTCTCTATTGTATTGGTAGTGCGCATCATGTGACATCGCGTGTCTGGAGCTGATTAAGAATCATGCAGTAGCCAGATGTTGGATGAAAAAGGATGGCCTATTAGTTTCTATGAAGCTGGTCTATTGGGTCTATTAATTTCTATGAAGCTGGTCTATTGGGTCTATTAGTTTCTATGAAGCTGGTCAATTAGTTTCTATGAAGCTGGTCTATTGGGTCTATTAGTTTCTATGAAGCTGGTCTATTGGGTCTATTAGTTTCTATGAAGCTGGTCTATTGGGTCTATTAGTTTCTATGAAGCTGGTCTATTGGGTCTATTAGTTTCTATGAAGCTGGTCTCATTAGTTTCTATGAAGCTGGCTTTTGCTATTGTTTGGCTGGTCTATTGGGCTATTAGTTTCATGAAGCTGGTCTATAGTTATGAGCTGGTCTATTGGGTCTAGTTTCTTATGAAGCTGGTCTATTGGCTATAGTTTCTATGAAGCTGGTCATTAGTCTATGAGCTGGGTCTATTAGTTTATATGAAGCTGGTCTATTGGGCCTATTAGTTTCTTTGAAGCTGGTCTATTAGTTTCTATGAAGCTGGTGTATTAGTTTCTATGAAGCTGGTCTATTGTTAGGCTGGTCTGGGTCTATTAGTTTATATGAAGCTGGTCTATTGGGCCTATTAGTTCTTTTATGAAGTCTGGTCTATTAGTTTATATGAAGCTCATTGGTCTATTAGTTTCTATGAAGCTGGTCTAGTTGGCTTTATTAGTTTCTATGAAGCTGGTCTATTGGGTCTATTAGTTTATATGAAGCTGGTCTATTGGGCTCTAATAGTTTTATGAAGCTGGTCTATTAGTTTCTATGAAGCTGGTCTATTGGGTCTATTAGTTTCTATGAAGCTGGTCTATTAGCGGTCTATTGGTTATTAGTTTCTATGAAGCTGGTCTATTAGTTTCTATGAAGCTGGTCTATTGGGTCTATTAGTTTCTATGAAGCTGGTCTATTAGTTTCTATGAAGCTGGTCTATTGTCATAGTGTCTATTGCTATTAGTCTGACTTCTATTAGTTTCTATGAAGCTGGTCTATTAGTTTCTATGAAGCTGGTCTATTAGTTTCTATGAAGCTGGTCTATTAGTTTCTATGAAGCTGGTCTATTGTTATGGCCTTTTTTTTATTAGTTTCTATGAAGCTGGTCTATTGGGTCTATTAGTTTCTATGAAGCTGGTCTATTGGGTCTATTAGTTTCTATGAAGCTGGTCTATTAGTTTCTATGAAGCTGGTCTATTAGTTTCTATGAAGCTGGTCTATTAGTTTCAATGAAGCTGGTCTATTGGGTCTATTAGTTTCTATGAAGCTGGTCTATTGGGTCAGCTTTGTTGTTGACATCCTAACATGTACTGACTATAAATGATGGCTTTTGTCTGATGATAGTGCACTATGTCAGTTGAATTGCTCACATTATATAGAAAAATTTGCAAACATTTCTCAGTCTGTATAACTTTATCCAGTGTGAGGAAGGTATAGGAGTGAAAATGAGAATAGCAAGAGACAAACACTTTGTTAGAGACACAAGAGATTTGATAATCAACAACTCTGTACGGCTGTGATTAATCATTATACGCTGGTAAATATATTGGGGAGAGAGAAATATGAACATCTACATACCTATCCAGAGTGCAGTGATGATAATTGTTACTAACCACTAATTGCTCACATTAGGAAGAATGTCATTTGTTGAAAGACTACATTATTGATGACTTCTTCCTCCACAAGTGAGACTTGATCTTGATTGACTGTCAATGATGTTACTATCCTCCTCATTATTTCTTCTGTATTGCAGGATTTTCATTCTTGGGTTCTTGCCCCATCCGACTTTTCTTCTTTCTTGTCACTGAACTGACCTGGTAGCACTCAAGACAGAACCATAGGTGCTCAGTCTCCTCCAGCAGTTACCAAACGATACATATGTTGATGGTTCATGTGACTAGCTGGTTAAACACACTACTTCTGCTTCCTAGATATTCAGACCCTTTTTGTTTTTTGCCCAAAATAAATTAAAGCTTAGTCATGGTGCCTCTCACTATTTCTTGCATGACGGCTTGCTTTTCTTTTCACCAGTGTTCCTCACATTACTGGAAATTCCTCCGACTTCCGAGGTACTTGTAATTTAGATCCTCAAGTAAAAGGATCAGGGTTACCTGTAGTCGAATCATGTTTGCACTGGCTATGACAACAGCTAATAAAAGCCAGATTCAAACTTCAGAGATGAGATATTTGAGGAAGTATGTTCAAGTCACAAGAACAGACAATGTTCGCACTAGACTATGAGTCACTGTCTTGAGGATTGAAATATGAGAGTGGAACAACAGTCACAAATATGATGATTCGGTTAGGTCCACATAATAGAAATGGATTGATTGCAGCGACAAGCACGGAAAGTCAAAAAAAAATATCGACTTCCAGAACGATGCAGTTTGCAATGGAAGGACATCTAACAGTCTCTGAAGGGCTGTCGCTTGGACTGGAATCAGGATAGACCTCTCTGGATGACTTGTACACACTTGGATAGAAGCTACCAAGTTAAGTAAGTGGAAGAGTAAGAAATGTACATGAACTAAGAGAGAACTGGAACTAGGATAAACATACTATAACATCTCTCTCTGGATGACTTGTACACACTTGGATAGAAGCTACCAAGTTAAGTAAGAAGAGTAAGACATAGACATGAACTATGAGAGACAATAATGAACAATAGAACTAAGATGACATACCTAATTTGGGAAACAAAATCAAGTACTCTGTATTACATTGTGGGCATGCAACTTTGACAGTACTGTTGCCTTTCTGCTTTTCATCAACCCATCTTTGCAGGCATGTTTGATGCACCCACTTTGTTGTACCTCTGCAACGGCATGGCCTCACCCATGCTGCGGTGCGGTCATCTTCCTCTGTAGCAAAACAGACCCAACATGATCGCCTGTCATTTGAGAAATAAAAAAAAAAATTATTATTATTACTATTGATAGATGTAACATTGTAACTTTAATATAAGTGTAGATTATTATTACTATTGATAGATGTAACATTGTAACTTTAATATAAGTGTAGAATGAATGTGCATATCTTCTTCTCCTTCCAACGCTTCATATCGACCACTCGTTAACTACTCTGTGTGATTTGTATGTGATCTGAGCCTAAGAGCAATTGTAAGTTGTGCCAGTTATGCACCTACAAGTAGGCCAGAAATCCAATTTCTGTGATGCTTTTCATTTACTAGGTATCTTCCTAGGCCCCTACATAAGCCGCCTTATGAATGACTTTTGGTCGAAGTGGTACAATTCTGTTTCCTGGGACGGCACCACACAGGCAAATGTGCATATAAAGTCATAGACTCCAGAAATGTATTTATAACATTTATATATACAACTTAATAAATATTTGTGAAAAACAAAGAAAATCACTGCACTGGGCAACAATTCGTTAGCAGTGTGATGACAAAAGAAGAAGAAACAATCCATATGCAGGTATAGCGACATGAAAAGAGGTGGATACAAAGAATGAGAATACTGTCAAGCAGAAGAGATCTAACACAGAAGATACAAGACTATAGTAGCGATGGAGTGCAGGCATCTGTGCTGAGATCCTCCCCAATTAAAATATTGCAGGAATGGTTTGTCACATTAAGCACATCCTTAATGACTCATTTGAACTTTATTTTTCTACTAGAGCAGCGTTTCCCAAACTAAGGAGCGCAGATCACAGGGGGCCCGCAAGGTACTAACTATAATCCTCAAGAGCTTGAAGAAATAGTTTGATCTTTGACAGTTCAAACAGAAAAATAAATTTCAAAAACATGCATAAAAACAGAGGTAAACTAGTTGCGCTAGAAATCAAAGGACCCAGACCAGGCTGTGTCTAAATGTCTGACAGGACAAAATGAAAGATCATTTTAAGTTTCCCGCAGTCTGAGAAATTGGAGCCATCTTGACCGTTGGTGTGGTGTAATAATAACTCTATCACCAGAAGAATTTCATATCTATAGAAACTTTTGGGGGTCTACGGCAGAAAAATGTATTTAAAAGGGAGTCCATGGTCATGCAAAGTTTAGGAACCGATGTACTAGAGCATGCAAGAGTACACGGCAATGAGAATATAGATCACCTAGCGGATACAGCAGTGGTCAAGGAAGGACAGTCAATGGATAGTGCAGATATTATCAATGCCATAAAAGAAGCAGGTCGTACAGATGACTTTAAAAACATTGATAAATCTAGATCCATCTCCAGAATGAAGGAGATGGAGGAAATGAAAATGGGAACTGTCAGACACAAACACTTTGTTAGAGGCATGAGACATTTGATTAATCAACAGAGAACGGATGTGATTAATTGCTATATGCTGGTAAAGATATTGTGGAGATTGGAACACCTACGAACCTGTCTAGAGTGATGTGGTGATGATCCTCTCACTAATCAGAGACTATATCATTCTGAGATTGCAGTAACTAAACATTTTTACTTGTTATAAAACCTGAAACTTTGATCAAGATCAGTGCTATTATGAGAACTAAGTGAGATCTTATATTTTTCTATTGATGCTATAATTAGTTTTTGAAGCTGTTACCTTCTGTATCAACAAACATTGTCTCTTTACATCTAGAAATCTTTCCTACACAACAATCTTTCTAGACATTCTCTACATACAACAATCTTTCTAGACATTCTCTACATACAACAATCTTTCTAGACATTCTCTACGCACAACAATCTTTCTAGACATTCTCTACACACAACAATCTTTCTAGACATTCTCTACGTACAACAATCTTTCTAGACATTCTCTAGCCAGAACAGAGCTGAATGAGCTAAAGAATTCATAGCGACAGAGTACCCTGAGAGTGTGTGGATACACATGTACACCGATGGATCGGCAAAAAACGTGATTAACGATGGAGGAGGGGGAATAGTGCTTAAACTCTCACGAAATGTGAAGGTCACGAAGTCGATTGCCACAGGTAAGTACTCTAACAACTACCGAGCAGAGACAGAGGCACTAAGAATAGCCGCCGAAATGATCCTTGAGAGAAGCAGCGCATCACGCAACAAAGTAGTGATATTCACCGACGCTCTGTCGGTCATCACGCACTAAAAGCTTACAGAACAGAGCTGAATGAGCTAAAGTCGATCCTCAGAGTATTAACAAACTCACTCAAATGCACAGTCATACAGTGAATAACCATCACTGCAATATAGCGAAACAAAGAGCAGGTAAGCTGGTGAAGGCAGGAGGGCGACTATCGCAGACCGATTATGAAATCAGCTACGAGGAAGCCAAAACAACCATTGGACGTACAACAATCTTTCTAGACATTCTCTACGTACAACAATCTTTCTAGACATTCTCTACGTACAACAATCTTTCTACACATTCTCTACGTACAACAATCTTTCTAGACATTCTCTACGTACAACAATCTTTCTAGACATTCTCTACATACAACAATCTTTCTAGACATTCTCTACATACAACAATCTTTCTAGGCATTCTCTACATACAACAATCTGTCTAGTAATCTACTATGTCTATTGTCTTTCCCCAGGAGGATGATGGAATTGGTTGTCCACTCTTGCCGTTAAAAGTAGGGGTAGGAGCTTTAATTTGTGTTCCAGAGCCAGATGAGTCGCTCTTGTTGTGTTATATCCGTGTTTATTTAATGTGGTCTTGAGATTATCTGTCCACCTTTTTTTTTATCTTCCCTTGGCCTCTAGCACCTGATATTTTTTTATTGTATGCAGTTATTGGTGGTGGGTTGTATTCCATTCTCACTAAATATTCGAACCACTGCATTTCTTCTTTGCGTTCGTTCTTTACGAACCAAATTTTAATCACTCTTTGTGATATGTTTGATCTTTGCCAAGAACGTGTATACGTTGCACATTGGTTTGGTAGGCCCCTAAACGCATAGACTTCTACAGGTTTAGGACATGTGCATCCGATTTCAGCCAAACCTCCTTAATCGCTCTTATGACATGCATGGCAGGTAACAGTGGTTCTATTCTTTGCACCCCAAATTTGAGCCCCGGTAACCACTGCATTTGTTGTCTTTCAATGTATTTGGTGCATGAAGTTATGCCCGCTATGCTTCAGATGTCCTCGTTTCGTAATCTATCTTTCCTGGTGACCCCGACTGCCTTCCTCAAGCATTTAATTTCACATGTGATGAGATTTCTGTGGTGTGTTGTTGCAAGAGACCAAGTTTGGCACTGGTAACAAAGAGTTGATAGAAAAATCTACTATATTACTGGTGAAAAAGCCATTTCTAATCACATCAAAATGATCAGATATTCTTCAAATCAGATATTCCAAAAATTGAATGGGGTGTGCTTCCATAAGATAGGCCCATGTGGAGATCCAAGTGGAGAAGAAGATCTAAGAATGGTTTATGACATCCCTTGAAAAATAGCAGTATGAAATCATGGTAGAAGCTTACCTATCCTCATCTTGTTGTAGACGACTTTGAGACATCTTTCCTCTAATGTCTAGTCCAACACGCTCAATGACAAATCTGGAGAGAGAAAAAAGTAACCAATCTTATGTCAATTCGCCCAAGTGGTTACCGGGCCCAAATTTGGGGTGTAAATAATAGAACCACTGTTACCTGCCACGTATGTCGTAAGAGGCGACTAAGGAGGATTGGCTGAAATCGGATGTATGTGTCCTAAACATGTACAAGTCTATGCGTTTATGGGCCTATCAAACCAATGTGCTCTTATATACACTCTCTTAGCAAAGATCAGACATATCACATAGAGTGATTAAAATTGGTCGTAAAGAACAAACGCACAGAAGAAGAAGATGTCAATTGAAGCTCTATAAGTTATATTATTTTACTACTGGTTTCACTTTTAGACTACATTTCCTGAGCTAATTTATTCATAAACATGACTGTCAAAGAAATAACAATTATAAATGTTATGTTAAAATTTCATAAAATAGCTTGACCTGAGCAGAACTTTGCCACTCTAAGAGTCGTCCTGAATTCTCTCTCTCTCGATCCCCGCTTAGACTGATGTACCAGACTTTCTCAAGAACTCTGCTGTTGTTTTTAGGGATTCCGTCCCTCCATACAGCTTCTCATTAAATTCGGTATTTTAGGGTCAGGTTTAGTTTCTCAGGCCTGCTAGCAATTGGCAGTCTTGCAGTAGGTGCTCTGCCGTCATGTCCGCCTTTTTACAATGGCACAGGTTTGTTGTGTCAATTTTAAATTTGTTGTACATGTGGGCCCGAAGTCTGTTATGGTCAGTACGGAGGTGGAATATAACAACTTATTCGCTACGGGACAGACCATAGTACTCATCTCTGACGCTGTGTTGAGGGTGATCTTTCAACCACTATTTTCTATATCACCATCCTTTTTTTTTCTTTTCTTTTTCGTCCGCTTTCAACTCAGACGAAGTTTCATCTCTGAAACTGATTTTTGCGTGAAAATCCGTTTTTCCAATTTCTTACAATGGCAGCAGCGTGCACATTGTAAATTACTTTACACTGGCAGCCGTGTGCTCAATGTACTCGTAATTAGTATTCCTCGCCATACAGGCAGATTTTCTCCGACTTCAGAGGTACTCACGTTATCGTCCTGAGTAAGACCAGGGGACTCGAACAAATGCCGGACAGTAGGTTCGAACCCGAGCTATGAGGCGTCTCACAGCTAGCAGGCCGAGCTACTATCAACTACTCTAGGCAGTCCCCCTATATCATCATCCAATAGTTGTTTTGGCCTCCTCGTAGCTGATTTCATAATCGGTCTGCGAGTCGCCATCCTGCCTTCACCAGCTTACCTGCCTCTTCGTTTCCGCTTATATTGCAGTGTGATGGTTATTCACTGTATGACTGTGCATTTGAGTGAGTTTGTTAATACTCCGAGGATCGATTTTAGCTCATTCAGCTCTGTTCTGGCTAAGCTTTTTAGTGCCGTGATGACCGACAGAGCGTCGGTGAATATCACTACTTTGTTGCGTGATGCGCTGTTTCTCTCAAGGATCATTTCAGCGGCTATTCTTAGTGCCTCTGTCTCTGCTCGGTAGTTGTTAGAGTACTTACCTGTGGCAATCGACTTCGTGACCTTCACATTTCGTGAGAGTTTAAGCACTATTCCCCCTCCTCCATCGTTAATCACGTTTTTTGCCGATCCATCGGTGTACATGTGTATCCACACACTCTCAGGGTACTCTGTCGCTATGAATTCTTCTGTGACCGCTCTTCTTTCACAGTTCGCTTGCTGCCCCTTTTTGTATGCCTGGAATTGATTCTCTTAATTCTGGCATCGTGGTCTCCCACAGCGGGCTCATATCGGTTGTCGGTATAAGTTTGCAGTTTGCTAGGACCTGGTGGTCTTGGATCAGTGCTTTGGCACTTTTAGCGAAGCTGGTTCTCTTAAGTGTGCCCCTTCCTAATCCTTTCATTCTGTCATACATAGGGTGGGAGTTAAGTCACTTTAGTTTTTCTGCCAGTTGGGTAACCTTTTTGTCTCTTTGCTCTGTCATTGGTTGGACGCATGTGATTGTTTCCAGCACCGTGATGGGTGTGGATTTCATGGCCCCTGTAATAATGCGTGCTGCACAGTTTTGGCTGCTGCTCACTTTGGCAAATTGCTTGTTTGATGCACTGCCCCATGCTGCAATGCCATACTCCAGGACTGGCCGCACTCTTCCAGAGTGCATTGAGAATTTTGCTGTTTGCTCCCCATGTGGAGCCTGCGAGTTTTCTCATCATACTGAGCCTCTGTTTTACCTTTACCGTAGTTTTTTCTATCTATGATAACCATGTGAGCCTTCGGTCAAGTGTGACTCCTAGATACGTTGGGTTTTTATCTTCTGGGAGAACGTGTCCATTTATTCTAAGCTGTACCTTGTGGGTCTGGTTGTTCTGCGAGAACACAGTGTATGTAGTTTTTTTAAGCGTTAATGCTCCTGCACCACTTTTCTGTCTATAGATTTCCAGTTTGGTAAGCGTGTCTTGCAATTGTTTTGTTGGCATGGGCATTGATTCCTCCCTCATCCAGATTGCCAGATCGTCGGCATACATGGCTGAGTGTACTCGCTAGGTATGCATGTAGCTATGTTGTTGACAAAAATTAGAAAGAGAGTTGGTGAGAGCACTCCTCCCTGGGGGACTCCTTGCTCTAGCATGGAACACATACTTGTTTGTCCCTGAACTTGCACCCTTGCTGTTCTGTTCTCTAGGTACCTGTCTTACCATTTGTAAATTATTTCCTTTATTCCGAGGCTCAGGAGTTTTGAGTTTTAAACCTACTGTCCAGACAGTGTCAAAAGCTTTCTCCAAGTCTACCAAGGTGTGCTTTTTCTCTTGGAAACTATCCTCGATTTCCTGGGCGACGTAGGTTACCTGATCTTCGGTAGATCGGTTCCTCCTAAAGCCCCACTGTTACGGCATGAGCTGGCCCTTGCTCTCCAAGTGCCATGACAACCTTCTATTCTCCATGTGTTCCATGAGCTAGCTCGCACAGCTTAAGAGGCTTATGGGTCTGTAACTTGCTTGATTGAGTTTGTCTTTGCCTGGCTTTAGGATGGGTACCATGATCGCTTTCTTCCACTCTACTGGTACTATGCCTGTCCTCCACGATATGTTTAGTACTGCCAATAGAGCTGTCTTTGCCCTATTTCCCAAGTTTTAAGCATCTCATTTGTGATCCCATCCTTTCCTGGTGATTTTCTAAGCTTCAGATTTCTTAATGCCTCTTCCAGCTCGTTTCTGGTGAATGTGTCCATTAAGTGACTATCGGCTTTTGCGGGCTCGCCTTGGAGGGCTCTCGCTTTTCTCTTTGTTTCGTCTCTTTTCGCTTTGGGTACATTTACTCTGCTGACATTAGCATATCTTTTCATTAGGACATTCGCTGCCTCTCTCCCAGAGCACATCTTTTTGTTGTGCTCCAGAACTATTGGGGATAGGCTGGTATTTTTGTCGCTCAGGGCTTTCACGAGCTTCCACAATTTGTGGCCGTCCCTATCAAGGTTCAGGGATTCAGTCTTTTCTACCCAACTTGTCTTGCCGAACTTTTGACTTCTCGTTTGTATTTGGCCACTGCCGCCTTGTAAGCAGTATTGGATATTATGGTTTTAGCCTCTTCTGTCTCTCTCGTTGCAAGCTCAAGTCGTCTTCAAGCTTTTATGTATGTCTCTGCTGTCCAGTAGGGCTTGTACTCCTTCTGTGCGCCTCTGGGGATGGTCTCCCATGCCGCTTTCAGGATTGCTTCCAAGAGTTCTTTTGCTAAGGATCTCACATGTTTATTTTCGTGTGTGTTGTGTTGTTCAACATTGGTGTCTGACAGTGCCGCATATTTTTTCCAATTGGCCTTTTTGTAGTTCCACCAGGGCAACCACATTTTTGGCTCAGGTACAAAGTGGAGATCCACTTGTAGTTTAACAGGTCTATGGTCATTGTCTCAGAGTTGCCTAGTGACAGTTCGTTCAGTTTTTGTTGAGAGGTCACACGGTGCGACGTCAGATCAGGGTGCTAGTCATATGCCACCTTCTCAAGTAGAAGGTTGGCGGGTCGTCTGGGGCATTGATAAGAAATAGGTTATTCTCTATCTCCCAGTCCTCGACTTCGATGTCTCCGCTGTTCGTTTCTTGGTAGTCCCACCTTTCTGAGTGACTGTTGAAATCACCTACTACCATGCATGCTATGTTTGGTATAGTCATCGCCTCAAGTGATAGCGAGATGTCACTTGGGTAGTATAGGTTGTACAGAAGAATCTGTACTTCGTCACATGTGATGAGGATGCCTATGATCTCTGCTGCACCAGCACCTCCTGTCGTCACGTCCATTTGTTTCGCTGGAATGCTGTTTCGTACCATCATGAGAACTCCACCTTTGTGCCCCTCATGGTCTAGTCTGAAGGTTTGATAACCTCTGATCCAGAACCTGTGTTGGGAATTTAGGTGTGTCTCTTGTATGCCCGCTACATCTATCTCTTCTTCTGCAAGTCTCTGTGCAAGTGCTTGCTTTTTGTGATAAAGTCCTTCGACATTCCATTGCATAATGTTTAATCATCTTTGGTCAGTTTTCGGCCATATCGAACCAGTAGTTTTTCCCGCGGGCAGCCGTTGCTGGTTTGCCAATTTGGGGGACGGGGACCATCGGTAGCCAAAGGTGGGCCCCTTCGAGGCATAGGGCACGGCGCTCATCCTGCCAGACGGATCTCCACAGGTGTAGCACCATATCGAGATTCTAAATTATTTAGCATGTTCATGAGAAAATCTGGTCCATGCAGCCTTAGCATGGGTATGCTATGTCACAAGTTTAGTACCATTTGGAGCTCTAGTGCTTGTCCTTCAGCGACATGTCCGATTTCAACCAGCGTTTACTGGGTTTGCTCTCCATTAGCCTTTGACTGTCCCCAGCCAACCTGCAAGTTGCTATTTTCTTTTAGGGTAGCTACCCTTAGACAACCTTCCCTCCCGGGTTGTTGAGCGTCATCTGCCCAGGTAACCAGTCTTTTTTTGGACTACTTCGTATGCCTGCCGTCTAGTTTTATGTACGGTTTGCTCTGCTAGCCTTTGATTCTTCCCAATCAAACTACTAGGTAGTAGAATTTCCCACGAGCAGAAACGCGCGCTGGATTTAAGCCTCTGCTGGGCTTTCCAGCTTTTCTGCACAATTGGGTGGTCCGTTCACCCATACACCTCGTACTTTTCTGTCTACGTTGAGATTATTCCGAAGTAGGAACATTCGCAGCCTTTTTTATGAGTGTGTCGGAGCTAGGTAATTTGCAGTTGTTACTCTGCATTTTCCATGGCTCCAGGAAACACTGGACTGGGGCCACGCACAAAATAATGTAGAGGGTCGTTTCATTAGACGCTATTAGCGCAACTTAGATTTTGCGCGCCAATCATCACCCCCCTGGTTTTTCCGGGGATGTTAGTTGTGAGAACAACAGTACCCTGCCTGGTTGTTTCAGGGGAAGGCAGTTTCGTTAGGCGCTAAAACGCAACTTTAGGAATTGCACTCAACCTCTTGTACGGAGTTTACCGCAATCTTCCCATGTGTCGTCATGATTTCAGAGACACTAGCCGAGACCTTTACTGTGCCCTGGATTCAAGCCTCTGCTGGGCTTTCCAGTTCGACGGTATCTGATCGTCTTCACGCCTTTGACTTTCGTTCTTGATTAATGAAAACATTCTTAACAAATGCTTTCGCAGTAGCTAGTCTTGCGGCGATCCAATAATTTCACCTCTAACGCCATATCGAATGCCCCGTTTGTCCCTGTTAATCATTACCTCCAGTTCTGAAAACCAACAAGACAGAACCGAGGTCCTATTCCATGCACCATTATTCAGGCAGCTGAGGCCTGCTTTGAACTTGTCCTGAATTCATCTCTCTAATAGGTCATAAGTCCCACCTCTGCAGCCATCATGTTCAAATCATCAGCTTCATCTTGAATCCATCTTCTCCGTGGTCTTCCTCTTTGTCTCTTTGCGGGGATGCCTCCTTCCATAATGGTCTCTTCCATTTGGTCTTTGACAATGATCTTTTTATATGTTAAAAATATTTCAATTTTCTCATTCATATTTGTAGCATCTAGCAGTTTTATTTGATTTTAAGTTCTTTCTGGATAGATCTATTTGTTCTCTTCTCTTATTCTCTTTTTCTTTTCTCTAGTTCTATTTTGCCTCACAGCATCAGGATAAGATGAGATTTCTAAAACAGACTTTTATGTGTGCTTCTTAAATAGTGTTTTTTCACTGCCTCTGTTATCTCTGAGGTATTCTTCTCTGTCTATGGTATACAGAGGACTCTTTGGTACACTTATATTCAAAAGCACATATGTTTTTCCACTACCTTGCTAAATGTTCATGCTTTACACCCATATGCTACCACTGGAAATATTCATATTTTCAGGATTCTGATCTTTGTTTTCCTATCAATTCCATTCCATACTGTTTTTAGCTGTTAAAATTTGTTAAAATCTACAGAGGGAAAAGCTTATGATTATGGATTATATATAAGTGCTGTTAGTTTTCGTAGGCTTCCCTTCACAAATATTCCACTGATGCCTAGCCTATTTCATAAACATTATTGAAGAAAAATGTTTCACAAATCGGGAACGCAAAGAAGAAATTTCACAAATGAGTAGCTACAAAAATTGTCCATGTGCTTGAAATCTAAGTGGCACTGAAATTACAGAAGTTGGCATCAGAGCCTGCAAACCAGAACTGACCAAGACCCTGCACCACCAAAACATTGGGATCCTGGAAACAGGCTGCATCACTGCAGTCTGCCAAAACAATTAGGTTCCAAGAAGAAAACCTGGTCCCAAAAAAGTTTCTCAAAATGGATATGTTGAGTCGAAAGGTACAAATATTACAGCATAGTTGTAAACTGTGACACACCGCAACAAATGTCTTTGTCAGAACAAAAAGCAGAAAATAATTCAGATTCAACAATTTAAACAAAGAACAGCTATTAATTCACAGACACAAACTATTAGTCAAATTCTTAGATTTGACTATGACTTAGACTTGATTATACAATTACTATGGTTAGACTTATTCACTTAGACATACCATAGATACCAATTATTTGTAATGATGCAATCTTTGTAGTTAATGACATCCAATACAATTCAAGTTGATATTGTGTTATTCATACTCATGATGGTCAACTGTTAGTTGTTGGAACTGTTATATACATATACTAAATACTGTAGTTAGTGTTTTTAACTAGTTCTATGTTTCAATAACATGACCAAATACTAGAATTAAGATTATTAAGAATCATCTAAATACTACTACTACTCAATTACTGACATCCCTCTTGCTGGGTATCAGAGCATACTCAGTGTGTATTATTATCGATACTATGATAACTAGTTAATATACTACTATTACTATTGTAAGATAGTGTACTGTAAGTAAGTACTAGTAAAAACTCAAGAGTGGTGAACGAAGTGATGATGAGATGATCACGGTGGAGTTCAGTCAGTTCGGTGTGTAGTCTGTAGATAAGAGACTAGAGACCAAATCTCAATCTGCTGAGAGTAAACTTTACTCAGTAATCAGTAAAGAAAAGGGTCTAAAGCCGTACACTGATTTTATGTTATGACTATATTATACTATACTACTAATAGTACTATAGACTAGCCATATCCTAGCAAGTTATACATACGTAGCTTAGTCTAAGTCAGTAATTATGAGTAATTTATAAGACGTTCAGTACTATGTGAACTATGTCTATATGACTATGAGTATGTCTAGTAAATAATGTAAATGTTGATTAACTTGATTCTTCATTTGAGGAGAGGTGACGACCATGCCGAACTTGAAAACAACAAATATGTAGGGACTTTTACTCACGATTTATGTCATGGTCAGTTTATTACGTGAGTATCGAGTTCATGTTACGAAAGAGAAAAAGGAGCCGTCCCTTACTGGAAAACAGACAAGATAAACGAAATTGTTTTTATATATCACACATAAAACCGGAAGTGATTCGACTTGTCAGTCAGCCCGTTTGGGCAAATTAAATATTTTTAAATTACGAGAAAAAAAATCCACAAAACAAAATATATAATTATTCATATTGGAGTTTCAATATCTGTTTGGAATATCTTGATTTCACGCCGGACATGTCCATGTGTGCTCCGATCTCCTTCGCAATATCTACAACAGCGACTAACCGTACAGGTTGATTGATAAGCCTACTCGTTTTACCCAATATGGCTCTGTTCCTCTTCGCAGAAATGGCATGCCATCTGCCGAGAGCATTGCACAAACCACAAACTGTGTAGCTCCGGCAACAATCCTAGGTTCTAAAAAAAATACACTCAGGAACAGAACGGCGTGGTCTGGATTCGAGCCTCAACCTTCGGGACGCAAGGCAAGGTCTTAATCACTTAGCCACAGAGATCCCCATCCTACTCATATATTTGTTGTGCTGTTCCTTTATGACCACTTCAATCCCAAGCTCTTGCAATCTAGCAGTTGACGTGGGTTGATTTTGATGAAAATTCCCTTCGCACTCTATGAGGGCGTTCAGAATGTCAACTCTATCCATTGGATGAATCCCAACTAAATATGGTGGCAGATCATGTCTGCTCTCATTGCCATCGACAGCCATATGCCCCGGAAAATGATGATAAAGGATCACTCATCATATTGGTGTTCACCAGTTTAGTAAAATAGATGTTGTTTTCTGTTATTCCTCTCCGCTCCTCGTGGGGCATAGAATCTCAACAGTTGTTCGCCCCTCTTCTCGGTCTCTGGCTGTTCTCTTTATGGTCTCCCATGATAGTCGAGCACTCTTCAGTTCCTCAAGAAGACTTCGTCTCTAGGTCTGTTTAGCGTTCCTTTTCGTTTTCCTTGCGGTTCCACTATGCCTGTCTAGAGACACTTGACTGTGTCACAGCCAACTATAAACTCATACGGCTGGCGGACCATTAAATTCTAGGAAATAAGACCTCAACCGTCACGTGACCTCGCATTCCAGTATTGTTGTATTTAGACGAATTCATTTTAAAATCAACACAACATGCTAAATCAAGGTTATATTATGTAACAAGTTAAGTTTAACAATAGGAATATCAGTATTATGAATATTTTTCATCAATAAATAATCATAGACTTAGAATTGAGTAAAAGTGCAAAGTTTGCAGTGTTCTATTAAACATATACAAATACCAGCCCCCCTCCCCAACTCAAACTAGGTCAGAGTTTCCCAGGTCAGCTATGCGGACCAATATTAGAGTTGACTGTGCCTTATGTAGGATATGCCTGACCCATCGCCATTTTCTCCACTTGACCTGGGTCATCGTGGATTCCTGTCCGATTCTTATCCACAAGTATAAAATGCTTAGTATAGAAACAAACACAAATCAACCATTTTAATGTCAATAATTCTCCATGAAGCTATTTTCTACTCTAAATAATATGATCATCATGTGCCGTACAGGAAAACGTAGGCGATCATGGATCTTCACGAACATATGTCCCGAGTATTATCAGTTCGATGTTGGCACTGTTCTGTGTTACAACGCTATGTTGTACAGAATTTGCTTTCTCCAACATCCTCTATCTCGACTCTCATTGATTTGGCTGGTTGTCCCCATGTGCAGTGCCGGATTAAGCCAGCAAGGGCCTGTAGCAAATGTTAGCGCGGGGCCCTAGGTTTTGTATGATAATAAAATAAAACGCAACTTTTACAAGTTCTCTAAGTAAATTACATTCAATATTCATTAAGGTGAGGTTATTTAGACGATCTTGTCCCATCATGTTCCTTAACTCACTTTATATACGCTTTAATGTCGAAAATAAAACCGTTCTCCGTTGCAGTTAGTAATCATCAAAGACAAGTAAATTCGTACGACTATTTCTACATTTGGGAAACAGGGCTCTAATGAATTTTCCATTATAAGTTTACAATTGCAGTTCAAGTGCCTCATGCTTTTCATTATTAATAACAGCAGCTACATTAGTTTTAAGTTCAGCGAACCGCACAAATTCGTCGCCTAGGCTTTCTTCCAAATCCTCTTGGTAAGACCAGACAATATTTGGAGTTCTTTTCAAGATCTCTTCTGCTGTAAGATATTTTAACTACCGAAACATTCCAAATACACAAGTCACTGTATGGCGCGATTCCATGCGTTTAGCTAATTACCACGTGCATTATCAGTTATGATAATTTTCAAATTTTCAAACTTTCAAATTTTTGTTTGGGTATTTGATTTTCTACAACTTCATCGAGCGCAGTAGAGCAGCTGAAATCGTCGTACTTAGTATTTCGCTTGCGTCGTCGTGAAGTTTGTTGCTGATATTTTTCACGGTCAGTCAGGATTTTGGCTTTGGCCTCAATATCTGAAAATATAGGCCGCATTGCTTGAACGTACCCATGTAACGATTCATAAAGGGCATATCCCGTGTTAAGGTCTTGATCAGGTGACTGTAATGAAGCGCTAGACGCTTGCACGCGTTCTAGAATTTCGTTCCATAAAATGGTCATTATTCCTGTTTCCAACTTACTCATCTCCAAAACTAGTCCATACGCCTGATTACAACACTCTATTTTTTGATCCATGTTTTTTTTAGATGTCATCCAAAACTTGTTTGAGCCTTTGTCTCATCAGCTCGGACAGACCACCTGGTGTCCGACAGTCTCTTCGGGAGTTTTGAACCTGTATCTTCCAGTGCTTTTTTTAAGAATGCCCCATGTATAGGTGGAAGCGGAAAAGAATGTATAGAGGCTTTCAACAAAATCGGAAAAATGGATGCTTCTATTCAACATTCTGCAGCACACTTAGCAACCAAATTCAGTGAATGTGCAAAGCAGGGAATGTATTCTGCGTACTTATTTATCTCCTTAATGCGTGCTTGTAAGCTGTGGTATTTCCCACTCATGTTGCTAGCATTGTCATAACTTTGACCACGACAGTCTTTGATATCAAAGCCATTTTTCTTTAAAAAATCAAGTCAACTTTGAGCAAGTTGTTCAGTAGTATGACCGTCTGTATCCAAGAACTTCACAAACCTTTCCACTGATCCAGATGGTAAGACATAGCGCACGCACTATTAGAGTGAGTTGGTCCACATGCGAAATGTCTGGAGTAGATTCCAGTGATACTGGATAGTACTTGCATTTCTTAATTTCAAAAATAATATGATGCCGTAAGCTTGCAGTTAGATGGATACATTCCTCGCATGTTGTTTTTGATAAGTATGATGTATGTCCCTTTCCTTTATGTACATAAGTATTTATATGCTGAGCCAGAAAAATGTCAAATTTGTCTATTAATTCCAACAAACCTAAATAATTCCCATTATTAGGTGAACCAATAGTTTCATCACTACCCCGAAATGCAAGACCTCGTTCTGCTAAAAACTGGATAACTGAAGTAAATCGTTCTAAAAGTGTCCGCCAATATTTTTGTTCGTACTCAATTTGGCTTACAAGTTGAGAATCGACACGCGCATCCTTCTTTTTGCAAACTAAAAACGAAATTATCGCTTGTCTATGGGGGGTGCTTTCTTCATGTCGTTTCAACAAATTATTTGCGTTTTTCCAGTTGTCATATCCTTCTTTCGTAAACTGTAACGAACAGCCCGAATCAATAACTTTGCAAACAAAACAGAAAAGTTGTCCATTAGTTTCAAAATAACACAAGCAATCTTTCACCTGAGTTTTGTTTGATGGTTTATGTGTATACGACTTTCGACAAAATCGTGGATTGTTTTCTTTATCGTATGTTTTTTTTTTTGAAGACAAGAAATCACTGTTCATAGGTTGCACTTCGCTACTTCCTTTCGCAATCTAGTAATCTCGATTCTCTCTCTCTCTCTCTCTCTCTCTACCTATCTATCTATCTATCTATCTATCTATCTATCTATCTATCTATCTATCTATCTATCTATCTATCTATCTATCTATCTATCTATCTATCTATCTATCTATCTATCTATCTATCTATCTATCTATCTATCTATCTATCTATCTATCTATCTATCTATCTATCTATCTATCTGTCTATATATATATATATATATCTTGCGTTCGTTCTTTGCAGCCATTTTGATTATTCTTAATTGTGATATATCGTCTTCTTCTTCTGCGTTCTCACTAGATTTGGATTTCGGATTCTCTAATAAAGGCAGCCGTCTGCCTCAGATTATCAGTCACGCCAAACAGTTTGTCTTGGTCGCTAGTGTAAGTAGGCCACCTCTCTCTTCTCAAGTTCGCACACCGGTGGCAGCTCTGCAGGATACAACTCCTATGATCTCTGCTTCCCTGTTTGTGCCGACCTCTTCCCGCAGTAAGTTTTGGCCACCCTCGTGATGGTAAATCTAACATTCTTACTGCGTGGCTAAATCTCCGAGGCAGATTGGCGACCGCAGAATCCGTTATCCCATTCCACATTGTGAGGGGTCGTTGTACCATGTTATCCGCCTTACGGCCTGGTGCATCCGTTTTCTGCAAGCATTTGTTCAGTAGCATTTCCTAACGTGCATCCGATTACCAAACCTCCTTAGTCACCTCTTACAACATGCGTGGCAGGTAACAGTTGTTCTATTCTTTACACCCCAAATTTGGACCCCGGTAACCACTCGGCGATTGTGATATATAAATAGCCTGATCCAAGACCGATTTACGTCACATCTTCAGTACCATTTGGAGCTCTGGTGCGTGTCCTTCGGGGACGTGTACGATTTCAACCAGCGTTCGCTCTCCGTTAACCTTTGGCTGTCCCCAGACGACCTGCTAGGCCATTCACCAATATCATTGGAGTACATTTTACTTTCGTTGTGTTTTTGGCTTGTAGAAGATGTAGCTACATTGGAAGCATGTGCTGTGCTTTCTGCCTCTCTCTGACTTGAAAATGATATGGCTAAATTGGGAGGACTTGCTGTACATTCGACTTCAGTTTGTCTTGTGGAAAATGTGGCTAAATCGTGAAGAGTTGCTGATCTTAATGGTAATATTGGTAATGATGATTCTTCTATAGCACTGTCTCTATCTACTACACAGTGAGACGCGACTTCTGTATTTTCTGCTTCGATTTCTTTGGATTCAGCACCATCACACACGACATTAAAAATTCACAAGTTTGCGTGTTTTTGATATAACATCTTGGTTATTGTTTTCTTTTCCTTCTCTGTCATATAGGCGCGGGGCCCCCAGAAGCGCGGGGCCTGTAGCATTTGCTACTTCTGCTACTAGGCTATCCGGCGCTGCCTATGTGCATATATGCTCTAAACATCCGTACCTCATTACATGTTCAAAAATAATGATCGCCTCTATTTTGTGTTGGTGATGCGTTTTCTATGTCTTTACCAATTTCAGCACTTCGACATTAGTCATTTTAGCAGTCCATAGAATTCTCAGCGTTCGTTTGTAAACCCATATCTCTGTTGCCTCTATATATGTTTCTGTCTGTTTATGTCATGTCCATAGCTCGATATACAATAAAAGAAATCAGGTACTAGAGCTAAGGAAGACCCAAAAAAGATGGATAGACAATATCAAGAGCACACTACATAAACACGGATATAACGCAACAAGGGCGACTCATCCGGCCCTAGAACGCAAATTAAAGCTCCCATCCCTACGCTTAACGGCAAGAGGGGTCAGCCAACGCCATCTTCCACCTATAAATAGACAATAGCTCACATCCATATGCCAGTACTCGCCATATATATATACAGTGGCGGCTCGTGGTGATTTTTGCAGGTGGGGCCAGACATTTTTTCCGGATAAATCATGGTTTTGGTTGCTATATTTTAATTTAAAAATAATAAATACACGTTATACATTATTTTTGTAGGTCCGGCCCCACTGACTCTTAATGACGAGCTGCCCTGTATATATATATATATATATATAGTATTTACAGATGGTCAATTTTCAAGTGCTTTACTCTTAAAAATTCTGAGTTTGCGCTTATTTAGCCTTCTATCTCATCACTAAGTTTCTCTTCGAAAGATTATGCACCTTTACGTAACGTCGTTTTCCAGTTGGCTTGGTCATCAGCTTGTTTTTCTCACTTGTTGTGACCAACAGAAAAGTTCTCTAAGGCCATGCAGATATAACCTGCAATAGCTAAAATTGAATGTGCCAACTAGCTCTAAAAAGCATCTCTACGTCAGGAAAAAAGTAGGTACACCACCAGTACTGAACATTATCAAGAAACAACAATTTAAATGGTTCTACCCCATAAGCAGATTATCAACATACAGTGCGTCTCAAATAGCAATACTATTCCGATACAGGATATAAAACAAAAGGATGTCCACAAAAAGTTGGTCTTCAGAAATAACAGAGGCAGTGAAAAACACTATTTATGAAAAGGCCCGTTCTATAAATCTCTTTTTATCCTGACGCTGTGAAACAAAACAGGATCAGAGAAAAGAAGAAGTATATCCAAGTTTTTCTGGGCTTTAAAAAAACAAACCAACTATTTCTGTTCTGTACTATAATCTAGTCACAGTTCATTTGACAAAGTACAATTTATCTTGGTTATTTAGGTAGTAACTCCGCTTTATCTAACATGACTGACTTATTGTGTCTTTGGAAATTCTTATCGGCCAAAGTTGTTGTTTTATAGCATACAGCTTGTCTGATATCATATTTTGCTGGCAAGTTTCTCAAGACTTGAAATAGTAGGAAATTAGCTGTCAAACTTTCATTCCATGCAGATCTTCTTCTTTCTTCTTCTCTCGGTCGTTCTTTTGCAGCCGTTTTTATCAGTCTAATGTGATATATAAACAGCCAAACACCAAGAACGGATGTACGTTCACTGCCTTCAGTACCATTTGGAGCGCTAGTGCTTATCCTTCGGTGGTGTGTTCGGTTTCAACCATCTGTTTATTTACTAGGTTAGCTAGCCCTAGGGAACGATCCATTCTGCCGTATATTTTAGCCCGGATCTACGCCTTATCGATCATCTTTTGCCGTAGTATTTATCTGATCTGAGTCATGGTGATGGACGTCATCTCACTCTGTGGTGATGATCGGCGTCCGAAAAGTATTGCACTTAGTCAATGTTTGGGCGCTCTTTGCATTATCGGCTTTGCTTTTCTATCCACGGTGAGTTTATCCTGAGTAGGAGTATTCTCAACCGTTTCGGGGCGCGTGTCAGCACTTGGCAATTTGCAAGTGTTTACTCTGCATTTTCTCTGCCCCCGGGAAACACTAGACTGGGACTGCGTACCTATATTCTAGAAGGTAATTTCACAGGCGCTAGCAACGCAACTGAAATTTTGCGCTCGCCAACATCACCCACCTCAGTTCTTCCGGGGATGTTAGTTGTAAGTGCAACACAGGGAGGGCAGTCCCTTTAGGTATCACCTACCTCAGTTCTTCCGGGGATGTTAGTCGTTAATGCAACAGTACTTTGCCCGGTTGTCCCAGGAGGCAGTTTCGTTAGACACTAAAACGCAACTTTAGAATTTGCACTAAGCCAACTTTATCCAATAGGTTTCTCTGCGCTTTGCCTCATGTACGGAGTTTACCGCAATCTTCCCATGTATGGACACGATGCGTTACAGTTTTTTCCAGAGACACTTACCGAGACCTTTGTTTTGTATTGGGTTTAAACTTCTGCTTCTGTCCCTCAGATAGCCAGTCCCGCTTGTAGCTTCTATTTATTATTGTATCCTACTGCTTGTGCTTTACAAAGTTGCAGAGATGAGACATATGTAGTTTTCTGGACATCACTATCTGTGACTTGATATGGTGTCGCAATGAATTTAGTTTGTGTCACTTTGACTATTTCCATCCATCTTTTTCTGAGTCTCCTTCTAGTTTTATAACCTGGTGTTTTCATATAGCATGTTCTTACTGAAGACTGGATGGAATTCATTCTAATCAAATACCCAGACCATTTACATATTTAATGTTCGATAAAATCGTGAACTCGTATTGTTACAACGATTTTTCTCATTGTGATATTTCTTTAATGGTCTCCCCATGTCATGTACGCGGTGTTTTGTATACATCTCATCTCATGATGTTATTCGATGTTGCACTATGTCTTCCATGGACTGTACATGTTAGGTATTGATATCAGTGTTGGTACAAACATAGCATTTATTAATATTATCCCTACAAAATGAGACGCCCTGTGTACACCAAATGCAAGATTGACATCTATCCGCTATCACTGTTTAATTGGTAGATATGGCGACAGAGCATATCATTCGAAGCTATTGCCTGCAGATAGACCCGAGGAAAACAATGTGGCCCATAACCACCACATTTGAAGGTTAAACCTAAAATACTGAAACATACAGTGGTGAGTAGACTATATTAGAGAATCTGAAATCATTGCAGTTTGATCAAAGGATTGCTTTTACAGAACACATAGACCATGTAGTAATGAAAGCTAGGAAGGATATGACCGCAATGATGACAACGGCTGCGGGAAATATTGAGCAGCACCATCTATGTTTCTGATATCAGGATCTGATCCTGCCTGTGATTGAGTATGCTCTGGCTGTCCTGAATATCAGCCATGTGCATATGGAAAGACGTTAAAGAATACAAAATGAGGCTATGCGCATCTTGCTTTTAGTGCACTAAAGATAGATCGTGAAGGAAATTACTTCTTGAGTTTACTTCTTGATTACTTCCTACTGTGCAAGATAGAAGCAGAATGTGCCGTGCACTGGTCTACCTTCGAGTCAATGTTGGCACACAACATACATGGGAAGAAAAAGAGAAAGGAAATAGGTTTTAAAAAATAAAATTCGAGGACTGCATTCAACAGGTGTGTTCACTTGAAAATATTGAACCCTGTGAAAAAATAAATACAAACGCTAACAGGAATAAATTCATAATTTTCAATATTTATCAGACTTCACGGCTCTATTTGATGATCAAAGAAGCAGTAAACTGAGTATAAAGTGCAATGACGGCCCAAGAATACTAAAATCTGAAGTTGTAAGAGCAATCGAAACAATGAAGCGAGGAAAGGCTGCAGGATTGGACAATATTACTGTGGAAATGTTAACTTCCCTAGAGGATTTTGGTATTTCAACCATTACAGATTTGTGCAATGATATATATAACACAGGATATATACCAACAGACTTGAAGACATTAGTATTCATACCACTACCCAAAAAGCCTAAAGCACAGGAGTGCACAGACTATAGGACAATTAGCCTGATGAGCCACATAACAAAAAATACTACTCAAGATCATACATGAAAGAATTAAAAACAAGATAGACATAGAAGTAGAAGAAGAACAGTTTGACTTTAGAAAGAACAGAGGAACAAGAGAGACAATATTTTGTATAAGACTACTCGCTGACAAGTATATAGAAGTGCAAAAAGTATCTACTTGTGTTTCATTGATTATAGCAAAGCTTTTGACAGAGTCCAACATGAAAAGCTAATCATATGTCTACAAGAAATAGGCCTAGATGGGGATGATATCAGACTAATAACATATACTGGGAACAGACAGGAATAATAAAATATGAAAATAGCTACTCTCCATTAATACACATAAAGAGAGGAGTCAGACCAGGATGCATTCTGTCACCAAGCCTATTTAACATCTACACAGAGAAAATCTTCAAACTAGAGGGAATGCCAGGACTCAAGATCAATGGAAAAATAATAAACAACTTAAGATATGCAGATGACACAGTATTGGTAGCAGAAAATGAACAAGATCTACAAGAACTAGTGGACCAATTGGACAGAACTAGCAAGGAATATGGATTAGACATTAACATACAGAAAACAAAAACTATGGTAATCAACAAGGAAATGGAAAACCTAAAATGAATATAAAAATACATGGAGAATTACTACATCAAGTAAAAAGCTTCTTCTATCTCGGTCAGATGATAACAGATGATGGCAGATGTATAACAGAAATTAAAAAGAGAATAGGAATGGCCAAGGATAATTTCAATGGTATGAGAAAGTTACTGACATCCAAACAAATCACAAACAGGCTAAAAATGAGAATGATCAAATGCTATGTATATCCTATATTAATGTATGGCTCGGAAACGTGGACAATGAACAAGCAGTTAGAAGACGGAATTGATGCATTTGAGATGTGTATATATAGAAAATAGGCAGGGTTTCATGGACAGAAAACAGACAAATAAACAAGTTTTAGGAAAACTAGGCATGAAGAAACAATTATTAAGAGAAATAAAATTCAGACAAGTAAAGTATTTTGGGCACAAAAAAGACATGACACCATGATAAAACATTTACTAGAGGGGAAAGTTGAGGGGGAAGAGCAAGAGGAAGACTGAGAGATAAGTGGGAGGGAAACTTTAAGAAATGGACAGGTTACAGTCTGGCAGTGTGCAACATCAAGGCGAAAGACAGAGGATGCTGGAGATTCATTGCAGCCAACCTTCGATGTGGAGACGGCACCTGGTGATGATGATCAGACTTCATTGAGAATTCAGACAAGAAAATCCAATGGTCGTGGAGGCAGAAGTTCATGTGCTTATTTCTGAGAACTCGTCTGAGGATGATGTGATCATTTACACAGTAGAGTCAGTGGTTCGGCACGTGCGATCTCATGGGCGTTCACTGCTCAAGTCAGAGATGTGAAGGGATGAGTTTGCCGTGACTACACGTAGTCTTAATATGGAGATCTTGGCAGTAACTTTCACGCCAAAAACGATATACTTCAAGCTAAATCGTTATTCCTTCTTCTTCTTCACTAATTATGTTTCTGCTCATAGTGTCAGGATAAGTAAAGATTTCTTGAAAGAGCTTGTTTGGCAGTTCATATATATATAGTGTAATTCACTGCCTCTGTTATTTCGTTGTCCACCTTTTGCGTGGATGACCTTTTCCTTTGTATCCGTTGTATCAGAGTAGCATTGCTATTTGTGGTGCATTGTCTGATGGTAATATGCTTATGTGTCCGACTCATTAAAAATGTATTTCTTGATGAAGTTCAGGATTGATGTACCCACTTTTTCCCCGACGTCTTCATGCATAACCGGTCTCTTCTTGATACTCCCAGCATTCTGCATAGCCATTTCATCTCTGTTGTGACTAATAAGCCACAGTGGTTAGTGAACGTGCTTTGAGGGTGCGAGGTCCGAAGCTCGAATTCCCCAGTTAGTGTATCGTGTGGATGTAACATATCTCTGGTGACCCAGTCTCAAGTAAGTCACAGAAAACCTAGAAAGTAAAGGCATCAGGGTAATGATATACCGTCCATCGCAAGCGATGATGACAACAATCTCAGACGTGTACTGTTGCACCTCTCTGTGTGTGCGGAGGTGACTGTAGAGTCCAATCCTAGAACAGAATCCCGACCACAGGTGGGGCATTCATGATCAAGGTTAGACATGTGCGTGTTGTGTGCTCTGTCTTTCGCGCTGCTCGTTTTCTGTGACTCAACAATACGATGATTCTCAGCTATTCGGGTTCCTCTTTTGTTGGTACAGCGCCACATTTGGCGATCTTGCTCAAGGGATTCCCAGCACGTATTGTCTATATCGAAGCATTTCCGAGACACTTTAAGAGTGTCTTTAAAGCGTTTTTCTGTCCACCTGCTAAACGTCTGCCCCTTCAAGCTCGCCATACATCAACCTACAGGGGTAATATTAACCACAGCAACCAACATATAACGTTGGTCAAAGACAAATACGACCCTTGCAGCATATTCTCCAGCAGTCTCATTGTATGAAAAGGGCTTTATTTTTTTTTTCTATTACTATTCTGTCAAATTATACACTTCACGAACACATATAATAGTTGCTTTTCCCCGTCAATGTCGGATTGAGGCATAAAACACCCCATAATTCACACTTGCGAAATTGGTATGTACGCATCCGGCGAACTACTGGAACCGTCAGCATGCACAAACTTCTTAGTCATATGCTGAAAGCCACAGAGCCGTTATGGTGTTGCCCAATGTTGCCCAACTTCAACAGAACAATTAATAATATTTCAACAATACTTCAAATTTAGTAACAATACAATGTAGGTGTGAGCAAATTAAGCAAATAAAAACCATTGTGTAGAACCAAATTATTATCTTATATTCTACGAATCATTACATTTATTTGTATATTCGTTCACAATAATATTAATGACATTGGTAATAATTTTCTGTGCCTAAATTAGCTTGTTAAAATTATTTTTGATTAATTCAAATCATTGAAATATTAGCAGATAGATTCAAGTTCAATGAAACATCCCTTTGACCATATTGGTTGAGAGAGTATTGTGGAAATCGTCGGATCCCATCGGATAGCAGTAGCACAGCAGACGTGGCGTATAACAGTGTCGAGTTGTTTGCTGTGATCTCTCTAACTTGTATATATTGAATTTCTTCAAGGATCATTTTCATGTTCCAAATTTTGTGATTAATGTAGTTATATTATCTAGATTTAACAAAACTAGATCTAAGCGCTGGCTAAGTTAAGTAGATTATTGCTGCTGCTCGTTGTCAACCGTCGAAACCACCCAAGTCAAGACGAGGACTTCAAGTACAGTTAGTACACTACTACACGGGGACTAAAATTGCTAACGTTATCATTTGTAATATTATACCCTTTGGTTTAACGCCTTTGATTCGTTGTAGGTTTGATTTATATATAAAAGAAGATGCAAGATGCTACATTGTTTGAAAAATCCACATCAAATGTACTGGCTTCGAGCCAGTTATCTAACACAGCAAATGCTACTAACGGTAATGGCAAATCAAGTGAGAGTGCCAGCATTCTCCAAAATAGAACTGGATGAAGTAAACATTAGTCCAGAGCGACAGAAGAATAGCACTATGAATACAGGTATTCATAAGTTATCATTTGATGCAACACAAGCAGGATCTGGAGGGCAAACAACTGCTCTATCATCACCACCTTAATGTGGTCTGAGACCTCAGTGCCATTTGTTACATCTGTACCAGAAGAAACCTACATACAAGGTGTTACAGCATTGAATAATGGAGGAATGACATTTCAGCAGTTTCCCACAATAAATTCAGCAACGGCTATGTATCACTCAGGTGTTGCATTTTCCACAAGCCAGGCAACAAGTGCAATATTGTCTCAGCAAAGTCGAAGAGCAATAACTGGCTACAATGTCAACAATGTCAATAATTTTCCAAGACAACAAACTACTCTCATGGTCAATACTTGCAGCAATCCTAAAATGTTGCCAAACTGGAATAATTCACAGCAAGCTTCATGGTCTCCACATCAGCCTCAGACATCACTTTATCCACCATGGAATATCCAGCAACGTAGATCAGTACCTAATATGAATACTGTAACCCCAGCAGCAACCATGAAAAAGCCGACCCTACAACAGCAGCTGCAGCAGCCATCTTTTGTTTCTCCGTCTAAATTTCGCAGGAGTACATCATTTCCAGGACAAATTCAAGCTTCTATTGGAGTAAAATCCATATGATCTTTCAGCTTACGATGATGAGTGACCTATCAGGTAACATTTTCTCTATTTCCAATGTTTTAGATGATAAACAGATGTTTACTTTTGTGGAATATACAAATATATCTATTAATGGATATAAAGTTTTACCTGTGGGTATTAAAATAGTGTGTTTAAATTTTATTTTTTCCGTTTGCTCTATATGAATTCTGGCAGTCATTGCACTTCTCACTAATATTTGCACGAAGGCTTGCTTTCCTGATCATCAGTGTCCCTTACCATTCAGGTGAACTGTACTCGTGATTTCAGAGGTACTGGTAATTTAGATCCCCAAGTAAAGGATCAGGGTTTCTTGTTGCCCAATCTCTTCAGTGTGCATATTGAGAATTTTTGGCAGAGCTGGGTTTGAACCCCAGAATTTCAACGCCATGATTTCAACTAGCACAGAGTGTTATCAATTTTACTATCGATGACCCCTAAAATAGTTAAACCTAGGTTTACAATAACATTTTGCCATGCACAAAAGGTCTGAACACCAAAGGATTGAATCTTAAAACAAAATTAAAAATATATAGAAGCAGTGTACTAGAAGTGCCATTATGCAATAGTGAGTACTGAAAAGGACTGAACATAATACACAAGTTGGAGACATTCAAAAATAAATGTTGCAGAAGAATCCTATGAATTTACTGGCCAAATAGGACAGCAACTGAAGAGATTTTAAAACAACAAACTGTGCATCATTCTTCTTTTCTTTTCTTTGTCGTCACACTGCTACCGGGTTGTTGCCCAGTGTCGGAGTTTTCTGTTTTTGTCTTGCGCTGTTCTGGTGGCTTGTGATGATTAAATCTTTGTCTTTCACAGGATGCTGCTACGCCATCTAACCATCTTTTCCGTGGTCTTCCTCTTGCCTTCTTTCCGATGTTCTGTTGTAGAAGACTCTGTATACTGTGGAGTTTGGATGCATTCTTATTAAGTGGCCAAACCACTTCATTCTTTGTTTATTTATATAATTCAAGCACGGTTTTGTGCCAACTTTCTTTCTTATGCTGATGTTGGTGATTCTGTCTTTTCTTGACTGTGCATCATTGAAAACATTAAAAGAAGATGGAGGGGGATTAGGCATGTATCTCTTAGACAAGTGAAACCATTGGCTAGGACAGCTTACCAATGGGCAACGGATGGAAAAGACCTGAACATCCAAAGAAAACAGGGAGAAGAACTGTGGAAATAGTGTTGAAAGATTGTGACCCTGACATGGAATTAGTGGAAAGACAGAAGTGCAACAATTAAAATCTCTTTTGTGGAAACCTTATATGTCAAATGTGACATGAAGAGGATATAGATAGAAACTCTAATTTACAATGTACATTGACTGTTTTGAATGAACAGTTAGAAATTGTGGAAATAACTGCTGTTAGAAACAAAATCCAGGCAGAAGGGGCAAACAGATCCAAACCAGGCACATGAACTTGTGGCAGATAGTGGCACAACCTTCATTCTTTCAGTGTCTGTCTTATTTTAGGCTATTTTTATACTGGACGACTAACCAGCCTGCAGACCAAATGGTGATTGTGGCAACAGATGGGAGTGGTGTTCTAAACTCTAGCCATGCCAAAGGAAATGTAGGTAAACAAACCAACATGTTGCCTTGCAATCACTATTTGGAGATAAAAAGGCTATAGAAGACTATTCATACAGAAAACAGCACCTGATCAACCAATGACAGAATGTCAGCTGTGGTTCAGAAAGCAAGATAGATATATGACAACCAGATATATCATCATAAGATTGCCCATCTACAATTGTGGAAGAACAACACTGGACCGTAACAAGGGTTCTGCTTGAACCTGAAGAAGGCTACAGACTGTCCTGCTGAGAAAGTTGTGATGACCTAACATAACCTTCTTTTTTCTAGGATCATTTCTCATGCCCAAGAAGAAAAATGTGTTGCCTGCATGAATCCAACGGTGGTTCACAGGGGTAGCCCAGTTCAGCATCAGATATCTGAGTATAGTCATTACCTATACAATGCATACATGTCCTAATTAAATTGTTGTGTATCCACGCTTGTTAAGGCTGATGTTTCCATCTTCAGTGGGGAAAATTATGAAGTCTTCCTGTCTATGTTTTGCACACCACTCACTGCTCACAAGGCTTTTGTGGTGGTGAAAGCGATATTTCTTTGATTTTTTGTGCTGGGTTATGCTCTGGCAAGCCTTGATGGGGACAGGAATATGTCCATGCACCAGTAGACTCAGCATCTGCTGCATCTATTGAAGAACTTGCTCTGTCAGAGGTCTCTGTATGACTACTTTACCCATAGTCTAAAGTTTGAACTACAGTAGACTCTAGAGATAACCACTTTCACATATCTTGAAATTGTTGTTAGCCATGAAGGAGGAGCTGGATCTTACATTAAATGCAATGTGGCACAAAGTGCATTCATCACCCTTCAGACAGTGTGGAAATCAGCTCAATAGAGAATCAGAACCAAATTAATATATACCACAGATGTGTGATATCAACTCTACTATACAGATCAGAATGCTGGAGAGTGATAGAACAAGCTATGTCCAACTTCTTCATTTTCCATACAACTTGTCTGCGACAGATCTTATGCATGTTCTGATCAAATACTATATATGCAAGAACTGCTTGCACAGTGTCAACAAAATAATATGAGCACTATCATCCAAAATATAATGCTGGAGATGGATCGAACATGTGATATGTGCAATGAGATTAACTCTGTTGTGAAAATTGCACCAAAATGGACACCAGAAGGTAAACGAAAACATGAAGCCCAAAACAACCTGGAAAACAGTAGAACAAGAGCTAGAACAAGAGCTGAGTATATGAATGAATCAAAACTGGAATACAATACAGAGGATGCCAATAATAAAGAAGAATGGTGGCATCACATGCTAGAGAGAGAGAGAGACTTAGGAGATGCTAATGATTCGATTGATGTATGCAACTTATCTTTCTGTTTAGATAACTGATCATGGATCGCAGAAGAAGTGAAACCAATTGGAGAAAAAATCTGCAAGATATGTATGCAGCAGTAACCCACCCTGCAAAACATGACAACATAAAAGCATACTATGTTAGTGTGTGGGAACGGAAGGAGATACAAGTTACCACAAAGCTAAAAGTTTACCTGACCATAGTGATTACCACCCTGTTGTACGCCAGTGAGGCATGGACAGTGTATAGCAGACACTCAAGAAAATAAACCACTTCTACAGAAGTTGTCTCCGTAGATTGTTAGAATAAAATGGTAGGACAAAATTCCAGATGCTGAAATGTGGGCCACATAGGGCGGAGCTCAGAGCCCTGAGGTTTGGGGCCCGAGTTGAGATTGGTGTCCGGACAGGCTAGAGGCATGGTAAATGTGTGCACAGTGAGAACCAATAGACACGATGAGCAGGCACTAAAGCAGAGCGGACACGGATGCGGACGATGCACGAATGGGCCCACCGGTAGAGCAGACGTGCACGGCGTTGATGGTGGAGCGACGAGGGGGCGAGGTGGGAGTGAACGGACCACCCAAATGTGCAGAAAGACTGGAAAGTCCAGCAGAGGCTTGAATCCAGTGCACGTTTCTGCTTGTAGGAACTACTACTGCCTTGTAGTTAGATTGGGGACAATCAAAGGCTAGCGGAGCAAACCATACACAAAACTGGACGGTAGGCAAACCACGTAGTCCAAAAAGGACCGCAACCTGGGCAGATGACGCTCAACAACCCGGGAGGGTAGGTCATCTAAGGGTCGCTACCCTAAAAGAAAATCGCAACCTGCTGCTTTGCAGGTCGGCTGGGGACAGTCAAAGGCTGACGGAGAGCGAACCCAGTAAACGCTGGTTGAAATCGGACACATCGCCAAAGGACAAGCACCAGAGCTCCAAATGGTACTGAAGATGTGACGTAAAACAAACATTCTTGGCAAAGGCTGTTTATATATCGCAACAAGAATGATCAAAATGACCGAAACAGAACGATCGAGAGAGAATCCCCTCTCTGTTGCAGAATACCCAGGCGAAATGGATTGGTCACATTGCACAGATACCTGATAAATGCACTCCAAAATAGCTGATGTGTGGCATGTTAAGTGATGATAAATAAGCAGTCGGTGGGAAAAAACCACTTCCTAGACACTGTCTCTAAAAGCTTTGACAGATACCATGCGCTGGGAATCTTGTGTACAAGATCGCCAAATATCACTGGCATCTTGCATAGCTGAGAGTTATTGTACTGCTGAGGTACGAAAAAACAAGCTGCGCAAAAAGACCTAACACCCACATGTTCAAACCTGATCATGCATGTTTCACCTGTGGTAAGGAATTGCTTTCTAGGACTGAATTCTGCAATTTCCTTGGCACACACCAGAGAGTTCAACAACACACTGCTGGTGCAATGTTGTTGTCGCTGCTATCGAGGACATCTGTTGGAGCTCTCAGCAGCTGCACAGCAACAATATGTGACTGTTTCAACATATCTTGTTTCTATCCAATTTCAGATCACAGGATAACACATCTTATTTGGAGGTATCTTTAATCATACATGCTAAATTAGCAAGCTCTTTGAAAATTGTGGAACTGATGGTTTGAGTCTCTTACTTACTTACTTAATCCCGTCATGCCTAGTGACACATGGGGCTTCAGAAAGGACTTTCCATGCTCTCCTGTCCCCTGCAACCTTCAGCGCAGAGCCCCACGTCAGAGATGCGGTGTCCAGTTCCTCTTCCATCATGCGCTCCATGTTGTCCGTGGTCTGCCTTTCTTTCTCTTTCCCTCTGGTGTCCAAGTGAGGGCTATCCTTGCAGGCATTTCTTGTCTCATTCTCATAACATGTCCGAGCCATTTCCATCTTCTCTTTTTGAGTATGTCATTCATTGCCTCTTGTCTTGTGTCTTGGAGTAGTTGGTTATTGGATATTTTTACTGGCCAAAAGATTCCCAAGATTCTGCGAAGACAAGAGTGGTGGAAAACTGACAGCCTGCTAGTATCTCCTTTGGTCATCCTCCAACACTCCGATCCGTAGAGCAAAACTGGCAAAACAATGCTTTTATAGAGTTTAAGCTTTGTGGTCCTATTGTAGATTTTGGACTTCCATACTGGTTTCATTCTGGCAAAAGCGGTTCTGGCCTTACTCAGACGTGATTTTATATCTTCCTCTGTGCCACCATTTAGTGTCAGTACGCTACTAAGATATGTAAACTGCTCAACCCTTTCCAGTGTTTCATCTTCTAACATTACTGGTTGTTGGATTTCACTGTTTGTCATAATTTTTGTTTTCCTGTGTTTGTTTTGAGGCCTACTGTCTTTGCCGTGCTGTGAAGTATTGTACTTTTCTCTTGTATATGTTCATATTTGTGTGACACCAGGGCTATATCGTCTGCAAAGTCCAGGTCCTCAAGCATCTCGAAAGGGTCCATCTTATTCCTCTTGGTGCTTGTTGTTTTATGGCATTTTAGCACCCAGTCAATTGTAATACTAAACAAAAGAGAGGACATTACGCATCCCTGTCTTACACCAGATTTTACTGGGAATGTTTTGTTGGAATTCTTTAGGTTGCAGGAGAAATCTTTATAGAAGAGGGCTATGATGTTGACAAGCTTCTGCGGTACGCCGTATTGTCTCAGTATCTTCCATAGGCTGTCTCTGTGGACGCTGTAGAATGCCTTTTCAAAATCTATGAAGTTGATATATATAGTCCTTTGCCACTCGCTACATTGTTCTAAAATGTTACGTAGGGTAAATATGTGTTCATTTGTTCCTCTTCCTTTCCTAAATCCTGCTTGCTCCATTCGTAGACACTTGTCTACTGCTTCTTGTATTCGCATTATGACAATTTTGCAGAATATCTTACTTGGGATTGAAAGCAACGTGATTCCTCTCCAGTTATTGCAATCTGTTAGGTCTCCTTTCTTGGGGATTTTCACCACAGTACCCCTAGTCCAATCCTTAGGCAATTCTTCTTTCTCCCAGATATCTGCAAACAATGGCTCTAATATGTTTGCAGCTAAGATGGGATCGATCTTGAAAAGCTCTGCTGTCATTTCATAATTTCCCGGTGCTTTGTTGTTTCTCAGGGATCCAATAGCTTTACTATTTCTTGCTTTTCTGGCAATTTGAGGTTGATATCAATATCCTGTGCGGCCGGTGGGATATCCGGTGGATGTTCAGGATCAGGTCTGTTTAGCACATCTTCAAAGTGGGATGTCCATCTCATATCCTGCTCCTGCTCTGTTGTCAACAGTTGTCCTAGGCTGTTTCTGACTGGCATGTTATGGTTGTGTCTTTTACCTCCACATAATTGTTTGGTAATCTTGTACAGTGTGTGCAGATCATGTACTTTAGCAGCTTTTTCTGCTATTTCTGCTGTCTTTTCCATAAATTGTCTCTTGTCTGTTCTAGCACTTCTTTTACCATTTTGTTTAGTTCTGTATATTCTTTTCTTGCCTTATCTTTTGACGTTCTGATCTAATGCTATTGATGAGATTTTTTTCTCCTTTCGCTTTGGATGTATTCTAAGGTCTGGCCACTTATCCACTTTTTATGTTGTCCTTTACTGGTTCCCAGTACACTACTGCTAACTATTTTATATGTGCCTTTGATCGCATTCCATTTTTCTTGGATACTTTCAGTTGGTGTTGTGTCTGACTGCTCTGACAGGATTTGAAATCTGTTCTTTAGTTCCACTATATATTTTGTAGCAATCTCTTTGTCTTTTAATAGGTTAACATTAAAGTATTCTGTTCTTGTCTTGGCTTGTATATATGTTTTCTTGAGTTTGAGCCTGATCATGGCAACGACAAGGTGGTGGTCGCTGCCCACGTCAGCTCCTCTTTTCACCTTTACATCAAGTAATGTCTTTCGCCATTTACTGTTGATCATAAAGTGGTCTATCTGGTTTTCATCTCTTCCATTTGGGGATATCCATGTGTACTTGTGTATGGTCCTGTGTGGAAACAATGTGCCTCCTATGATCAGTCTGTTTTCTAGACAAAAATTGCTCAACATTTCTCCATTTTCATTTGCAGTGCCACATCCCTCTTTTCCCATTATTGCTTCTCTGTGTCTGTTATTGTTTCCAACTTTTGCGTTTAGGTCTCCCATTATGCACAAACGTCCTGAGCTGGAACCTTGTCCACTATTTCCTGCAACCTTCTATAAAATGTGTTTTTGTCCTCTTCTTCGGCTTCGTTAGTGGGTGCATAGCATTGAATGATAGTTAGCTTTCCTTGTTTCCCATTAAATCGGGCTTTCAACAATCTTTCATTAATCTGGTGCCACTCTAAGAGATGTTTATTCAATCCTTTCCTTATTATTAGTGCAACTCCTGCTGAATGATCCCGTCGTCTCTTCCTGAGTATAAGATGGTTTCCCTGTTCTAGTTGTCGTCTGTCCAAAGCCTGTCCATCTACTTTCGCTGACCCCTAGAATGTGTAATTTATAGTGTTGCATCTCTTTACCACCTGTGATGTCTTTGTGGTCTCGAACATTGTTCTGACATTCCAGAATCCTATTCTTAGTTTAGTTTTGACATCCAGCAGACTTGAATTCCCAGCGTGGGCTTCCTATGCGCTTTCACCCATACTGTTCATGCTGACAGTGGTACTCTGTCTCAAGACCGCTGGACATCGAGAGCATTTTTTTCCTTTTGAAGTTTCTGTAACATTTTTTCTTTTTATGGGGCAGAGTTGTTAGCACTGCGCCCAGCTCCCAACCTGGAGGACCAGGAGGCCACATTTAGTCTGACCTCTCACCTTGGACCTGTCCGGCATGGTAACCCTTCCAGGAACAGAACGTTCCTGCCGGCATAGCTTTCTGGATCATTGAGGCACGAAGCCCCCACCACTACAAGGTAATGGCCTCATGGGGGGGGTTTGAGTCTCTATAAAACACTTACTCTTATTAACTGTTGCCATGATATTTTAGATGACTGTAATGATTTTGATGTAAAATTTCAGAATCCCCCAAATCAGTTTGACTCTATGAAATTCACATCTTTGGAAAATCAGCTGCTAGACATAATGAAAAATGCACCTCTAGAAGTTGAAGGGGTACAGATGCATGGTGACAATCTAAAAGGTAGTTCTATTACATTTGTAGATTAATATTCAGGTTAGGTTGTTATTATAATTTGAGGATGGAGGTTGAGGCTGTTACTGCTGTCCTCCATTGACTCTCTGGGACTTCATTTACTGGGGCTGTTGTTGTATCTGACTCTCAGTCGATGCTTCACAAGATCCAGAATGACAGGTTCCGGTATGAGTGGATGTAGTCTATAGAAGTTTCTAACCTCCAGCGGCTTATGTGGATATTCTGTCTGGGCATGCGGGTGTTTACGGTACTGAGAGAGCAGACAGGCTAGCATCAACAGCATCGATTGTTGGGAGTTGAAGATGGATAAGGGAGATGTTTTTCGGTCTCTTCGCAGCTGCCTGTTGGATGAGGACACTAAATAGATGTTGAATCGATCCAGCGATTTAGGCAGTTTGAAGTTACCTGGTGTGCAAGTAGAACTGGATGCCTTAGGGGCATGGTTAGGAGTGTGTTTAATCAACGAGCCATAGGAACCATCAGTATGCATACTATTTGATATCTGTTGGGGAGACTGAGCACCTATGGGTCTGCCTGGAGTACAATGACATCAGTTTAGTAACTAATAACCAAAACTATTGTTAAGATCAATCCAGATCAAAACTACGTTATTTTTGTGTAGTCATATCTGCTCAACGCCTTGACCAAAGACACCATTTATTTGCTTGTAAACATTTTTATCTCAGTACCATATCTACTTGTCATTGTATTTTGTACAAACATTCAGGTATTTTAGATGACTTTTTATATTCCATTGGTTTATTCCTTTGGTTATGTACAAAATGTATGTCTTTATGCACTTTGCAAAAAGATATGGAACAGCGGAATATGGCCAAAAGAATGGAAGAGAACTATATTTATCCCAATGCCGAAAAAGGCAATCAAAAGGAGTACACAAATTATAAAACAATGGCACTAATCAGCCATGCTAGTAAGATCTTGCCTAAAATCATCATGGAAAGAATCCACAATAAATTGGAAGAGGAAATCAACATTGTGCAGGTTGGTTTCAGAAGAGGCAGAGGAACTAGGGAGCATATGAGAATCATTGAAAAATGTAGAGAATATAACAAAGACCTATTTGCTTGCTTTCTTGACTATTCAAAGGCCTTTGATTGTGTAATACACCACAAGTTATGGAACATAATGTTAGAGATGGTGTTCTCACCTCATATAGTGCATATTGTAAAAATGCTATATAAAGACCAACAAACAGCTGTGATAATAGAAGAGGAAACATCAGAGTGGTTTAGAATAGGCCAAGGAGTTAGACAAGGCTGCATTTTGTCACCGTACATGCTCAACATATATGCTGAAAACATCATGAATGTCAGAGAATCTGCAGAGATGGAGAAATAAGACGCTCTGATGATCGGAGATCATGAGTTACCAGAATTAAGGTATGCTGACGATACAGTGCTATTATCTACATCACAAATTGGTATCTTCTTCTTCTTCCAACACTCCATATCGACCACTTGTTAATCACTCTGTGTGATTTGTATGTGATCTGAGCTTAAGAGCGACTATACGTTGTACCAGTTATGCGCCTACAAGTAGGCCAGCACATGCAATTTCTGCGATGCTTTTTATTTACTAGGTAGCTTCCCTAGGTCCTACATCAGTCACCTCTTATGACTTGCCTTGTAGGTTGCAGTGGTACTATTCTTTGCTTTCCTTGGGCCCGGCAACACGTGGGTGAAATTGGTATAGAGAACTTGATATGGTCACTTCAATAAACCAGCGAAGATCAAAACCTTTATCTCAATACAATGAAAACGAAGATATTTACAACTGATAAAACAGAATTGATGGCTAATATATGTGTCAACGGCCACAAAATAGAAAGAGTCGATAACTTTGAATACCTTGGGACATTGCTGACAAATGACGGAAATGCTATAACAGAAATTAAAGAAGGCTGAGCATTGCTTTGCAAAAACTAAAAGAACTAACTAACCTATGGAAAGGAACTAATATAAGAACAAAAATGACGTGTTTAAGAGCCTGCATTTTTCCCTTGGCAACATATGGTTTGAAACATGGACCATTGACAAAACAGCAGAGAAGATTATTAATGCCTTTGAATGCAAATGCTACAGAAGAGTACTTAGAATATCATTGACAGAGAAAAGAACAAACGATTTTGTTCTGCAACAGCTTGATATTAAAGAGAGTTGGCTATTACAAAGCATAAAAACAAGGAAAATTAAATATTTCGGACACATCAAACGACATGAGTGCCTAGAGAAAATAATTTTGGAAGGAATGGTGCCTAAAAGAAGAACAAGCGGAAGACCTAGAAGACGATGGTTGCAAGATGTCATTGACGATCTGAGAATGACTGCTGCTGATGCCGGCCAACTTGCACAGAACAGAGAGTTTTTCAGAACTGCTCTCATGGGAGCCAAGTTCTGGAAGGGACAAGCTGCTTGATGATGTATGTCTTTACACCAGTGTACTAGAATACTTTTTCAAAATATTTCATCTTGTTCTACATCCCTATCTTTTTTAGTGTGTCCTACTCACTGCCAAGAGATTAGGTTAAGGCCTTATTGTTGGGCATGGGCAGGTAGTCAAATTCATGCTCTTCACTACAGGTGTTGACTAGTTGCAAGGTGAAAAGGGAACAGCTTGTAAGACCCCCTCTCTCTACTGGTTTCTATAAAATCTACTGAAAGTCTGCTGCCTTACATCCTAGTCGTATATACATATAGCCTTTTTCATCTTTACAGATGTTTTACTATGACAATCTCTGAGTTTGCGCTTGTCTCTCTTGCCTTTCAGCTCATCCCTAAGTCTCCTTTCAAAATATTTTACACCTTTGCGCAATGTTGCTCTCCACATAACTCTTTCCTAATGATGGCTTTCCTAATGATGGCCCCTGGGGTCTTTGTGGTTAAGCCCTTTTCCTTGCGAGTCGAAGGTTGTGGGTTCGAACCCGTGCCGTTCTGTTCACAAGTGCATTTTTTCCAGAGATCCCTAGAATTGTTGCTGGAGCTACGAGTTCGTGCTTTGTGCAATACTCTCGGCAGGTGATGTGCCATTTCTGCAGAGAGGGGCCGAGCCATATGGGGTAAAACCCGATGCAATGAAGTCAATCCTTCGGCTTTAAAACCCTTTTATAACTCGTTCCTCAGCTAGTTTTTCCCATTTTGTTGGGGCTGATAGAAAAATTCTTCATTGAGGCCTTGCAGACATCCTTCTGTCTGAGCAGTGGTCTGCCTTGGTGCCTCTTCCCTTCTGAAAGTTCACAGAACAACACTTGTTTTGGTATGTGACTATTGTCCATTCTTCTCACATGTCCTAGTCATCTTATTCTTCTATTGCTGAGCATGCCCATGATGGAAGGCAAGTTTGCACATTGCAAGTACTTCAGAGTTGGTTATCTTGTCATACCACTTGATGTTCACAATCTTGCAGAGAGATCGGAGGTGAAATATGTTAAGTCTCCTCTCGTGCCTTGAGTAGGCTGTCCATGTTTCTGAACCATATAGAAAATACCTAATTACACAGTCTCGATATATTTGAATCTTGATCTGCAATGTTAATTTTGTGTTGTCCCACGCTTTCTTTGATAGTTTGCAGAATGTAGTAGCCACACTACCTATTCGAGCTTTGATTACGTCATCAAGAGGAAGGCTGAAGTGACCATGGACCCAAGATAGCAACATTTTTGAACTGGTGTTAGATGGTTACCATTTCGCATGTGTAGTGCTGGGGACCGCAGGTGAAGCAGAGAATAGTACCACTGCGACCTACAAGGCATATCGTAAGAGGCGACTGATGTAGGGTCCTAGGGAAGCTACCCTAGTTTAAGTGATCTATACTAAATTAGTTGAAGCTAGACTGGTACACAAGGGGAAATATTTATGACACCTGTCATTACAACTTTCTCTTCTCTCCCCCCACCCTCCCACCCCTCCCCATTTCTGAGCATATGCTAGAGCATTGTATAGTGCACAGAAATTAAGACTGTTTTTCTAAAGCTGTCACCACACATGTGCAGGTCATCTGTTTTATTTTCTTTCAAATGAAAGCCTATCAACAATCAATGAGGACTAGATATAAACATACTATACATTACTCAAACTATACTTAGTATGATGTGTTGAAAAAATATGACTAAGTTTGGACAGGGACACTTCTAGACCTAGTCAAATATAGGAGAGAGATCAGAAATAAAGTTGAGAAACACCCTACAAAAGGGAATAGAACACATTGTAACAAACTGAAAAAATCAAACTTTAAATCGAATAAGTAGCAAGCAAACAAATAAAATGTCAGACATTTGTAATAACTTAACCTCTGTGCCAAAAACAAAAAGAATTGGAAACTCTGATCAACTTATTAGGCAAAAATAAACAAACCCAATAGATCTGAAGCTTTGTTATCATGTCCTTATGACTGACATAAGCAAAGCAGGTTTTCTTAACACATATTCACTGGTATAAAGAGATTCTCCACCAGGATGTTGCTTGACAAGGTGCTTGGAAAGATTTTTTAAAATTAAGAAATAGTAAAATTTGTCAATTCATCATTCTTTGAAAAAAGCTTCACCATCCAAGAATTACAAAGCTTCCCAATGAAAATGCAAAGAGCAGCTGTAACGTAGTTGTTAGTGAACTCACTTCTTACGCATGTGGTCATGATTAAACTCTGGTCCCAGAAAAAACAGTGGGAAGTAAAGGTGGCCAGCGTGATGTTGACCACATGACCCATCGTGTGACAGAGGTAACATAAATATGGACCTAACACTATTCCTGAATATACCTTGAGGTATGAAAAAGGATTCCTTTACTTGACTTCTTTTACTAAAGAATATGAAAACCATGAAAAGTCCAGGACCAAACAAGATATGAAATGAAATATCCAACACCTCTGTACAAAAGAGACAACACCAATACAATTTTTTGAACCAAACTTGAGAAAGTGAACAGCTACTAAAAGACAGCTAATGTCAGGCTGATTTTACAAAATGTAAAACCTGAAGATGATTAAAATAGTATCAGACTTATTTCACTAATATCCAGTCATCAGTAAACTAGCAGAATTAATACTCAATAACAGAGTATACTAATGGTTGGAATCCTCAAAGTCTTTCAACAACTTTTAATCTGGCTTTCACAAGTGATTAACAACTGAAGACCAACTCTTAATCATCACCCAAAATGGAAAAGATAACTTCCAGCAGATAAGAAGTACAGTTGCTGTATTTTTGAAGACATGCAGCAAACATATGACAAGGTCTAGAGAATCAAATTCTACTACTAAAGATTTTTAAAAATGTGGACATACAAGGACAAATGTACAATTGTGTTTTACTTGATCATCAGAACTTCAAACTAAAGTATATAGTAGACTGTTGTTACAATGCACATGCAAAAATGGACTTCCCAAGGTTCAGCCCTTAGATTTACGGCAGATACAACAAATTTCCACTCAATTCGATCTTAAGGAACACATATAAAACAACCAAACATTTCCACAAACCTTCAATGTTTGCTGCAATGTGTATATGTTGTGAGATGAAATAACTTTTCTAAAATGTTCAATATCTTTATGACAGAGCAGTTCCGTTATATGGATTATGCACCAGACAAGAAATTTTAACAATAATAATCTAAGACAGTTCTTTGTGAAGCAATTGGATGATTTAATGAACACATTTTTCTTTGTAGAATTGAGTACGGCAGAACATCATAAATATTTAATATATATTAGTGTTCTAGCAACAATATAAAGATACTTTTAAAGACAGTTACACATTCTAGAAACAAATCCCTTGATCTTTCAGTTTCAGGGAAAATGCCATATGTAATTGAAGACTCAGTAATCGATGATGGATCTCTTGATCATACTGTACCTAGCAACCTGACAGGAACATCCCAGTCACCAAACTCTCAAGGATTAGATCGCATAGAGAGATTTTCAAGAAAAGTCTTTGTTGGAGGACTACCACCTGATATTGATGAAGGTATATTTTTCTCTAGTTAATGGTTGGTTTAAACAGTTGAGATGTCACATTATGCTTGACCATTAACTGTCCAGTCATTTTGTTTTGTAAAGTGTGTCATGCTGTGTACACATTTGTACAAATAACAATGGCCAGCAGTAGTACATAATGCCAGAACACAGATCTTTGTACCTCATACTTCTATACATTAAAGTGTTGAATGATCTAAATAGACATTCTGTCAATAATAGCCGAAACAATAACATCACTAGCACAACTACAACCTCTATGGAAACATGACAATATTTTGGGTGGCACTAAAGTCATACTGCTGAGATCTTTGATCCCATCCATTTATATGTAGGCCAATGAGACAGACTCAAACAGACAACTTTGAGAACAAAAATCAAAGCATTAGAAATTATATCCTGCTACAAAGTGGACCAAGTCATAAGACAAGAAGTCTATCAACTCACTACTGAGAGATCTGAACGACATGAGAAACTACTGTCAATCATGAAGAAGAAAACACTGTAATTGTTTGAACATCTAACCAGATGGTTGGTCCTTAATAAAACTATTCAATCATCAACTGTAAGGAAAAAGAAAAGACTAACAATAATAAATGGATTGAGAACATATAAGAGTGGGCTGGTCTCATTGTAAACAACATTCAGAGGTCTTTAACAAACAGGCCTGGCATGAAGATAATTCTCGTCCCCATTTCTACCACAATAGAATATTTTAGTGTATAAATTTATTTCTTTGATGACTTCCTAAATTCCATAACATGGTTACTTGTATAAATAATTCAATATCAGAAACATGTTATGTCAAGTACAGTATGAATGTGGATATATGTAGCTTTGTTTTGTATAAAAATGAATGGATTATATTTATAAATTTGTGGTCTACATACTTGTTAAAAAAACAAACAGTAAATGTCATTTTTATACCATATTGGGTAATATGGTGTTAGGCTTGTACTTTTCATTGACCCATCAGCACACAATGGCTGATGTGGTCAATATCACAACTTCCATCTTTACTTTCCAGTGCTTTTCTGGTACTCAATTAAAGGTTATGGTTGGGGAAAATTTTTCACTCCTATGGTGGAATTCAACTCGGACTATGACCCTAAGAAGCGAGTGCACTAACCACTACGCTATCACCACTCTCTACAGGCTTGAGTATGTCTATATTGTTCACCTATTTTTACGAATCTGAAGCTTTATTAAAATAACAACAAATGTATATGTAAACACCAAAACTAAATTGATTCTTGTTGCCTATCTATTACTGAACAATTTGATACTAGCTTTGTTCATCTAGACAGTGTAACAGTGAATTTATTAACTAATTACAAACATTACTATAATTTACATAAAATATTCAGAAAATGACCAACTCTTTAACTTCTGGAAAATCTTGGGGTGTGGTCATGCTTTAGCAAAAACATTTCAAAGTTGGTGTGATATTGGAATTATGCCCATAACTTCAGTTCTGTATGAGCTAAATTTATTCTTTTGGAATCAAAAGGGTGTGCATCTGTTGCTGCCCTAAGCGACAAGGGTGTCACAGGTTAGAGGAGAGAGAGAGAAAAAAGATGCAGCACTACTTCTTCGAACACTCCATATTGACCATTTGTTAACCATTCTGTGGGATTTGTATGTGATCTAAGACTAAGAGTGATTGTACGTTGTGCCAGTTTTGCACCTACAAGTAGGCCAGCACATCCTTTTTCTGCGATGCTTTTTATTTACTAGGGTAGCTTCCCTAGGTCCTACATCACTTACGACATGCCTTGTAGGTCGCAGTGGTACTATTCTTTGTTTCCTTGGGGCCCTGGCATCACACGGCAGATGCAACGCTATATTCTTGACAATCTAACAGTAAATATATATGTATTCTACATGACAATATATGTATTCTACATATTATACTATATATATATATACAGAAGAGTTATTGGGTTACTAAAATACTGTTGTATTTGGTGTTATTTAGACTATTTATCACCTGGAAAATTCATGCAGTTCATTGAGTTACCAACATTAATCCATTAATTTATTTCTTTACACTATTGCAACTTTGTAGTTATACTCACAATTTAAAATTGTATACATAATATTGCTCTCAAATGTATTGTATGGCATCACCGCTCAGAGGTACACAAATCAATATAATTTACACACAAGAAATACAATTTATCCAAAATAGATAGTGTTTTCTCAGTGAAACACACCTTCAATGTGCCTCCCAAATTAGAACCAAAAATGAGTAATTTTTCTGTTGAATTTTTTAGGCTTAATGCTAAAACTATTATGTACACTACCAACATTTCTTAGATTAGAGTTCATACAGGGCAGCAAAAATCCTTATGGAGATAAAGACATAAATTAAGACAAATAATCTCATTTGCTATTTTTCAGCAGGTTTCATATTTAAAGTTGATTTTGTTGTGGTGAATATATTGATTTTTTTTCTTTAGCTCACTACACTCAATTATTTGTGGAATACTCAGTAGAAATTGATATGGTTTATTATTTCAGAGGAAATAACAACAGCTTTTAGAAGATTTGGTGCCCTTGTTGTTGACTGGCCTCACAAAGCAGAGTCCAAATCATACTTTCCCCCAAAAGGTAAATTGTTCAGAAATGATTAGACTGCTTTGCCAAAAATACATGTTTAGAAATTCAACTATATACAGTAGACATTCACTAATCCAACACTCTCATAGGATACTATTTTTCCTGGATGCTGCCTTGCATGTTGCTGCACACATAGATTGTACAGTAGGAATGAATGTATGATTATTTTCATGTGCTTACGTAAACAGTAAATGTAATTGTTGTTTTGTTTATCCACCGCAAGTGATGAAGACCACTCTGTGCATCCAATGAATAATAAGAATTACTTGGGTCAAGTCAGTCAGTATAGACAAGTGCATAGTTGACTAGTGAACCAGATGTGGGCTTGGAAGGCTCTTGGAAAATGTAGGCAGGGAATGCTTGCACTCTATGGATGTTGTATTGCTTTTCTGGCTTGTCTCCTCTATTCTGTTGCTGTAAGTCTGAATGCCTCACAGAACACTGCATCATGTGACGCAATATCCACCAAATTGTGCAGTCTTGTGCAGCAGCTTCTCGTATGTCAGTGTTTATACCCAAAGTTTTTTTAATTGAGGTCTGGAGCGTTTCTTTGTCCACTGTGAGAGCATTTTGCTTTTTTGCAGTTTATCAAAGTCGGAGTCTTTATTTCAGCAGATGGTCTGGCAAGTGAACAACATGACTTGCCCAGCGGGGGTCTGTGACTGAATTCTCTGTTGAGGACTATAGTTATCTGAGATTTTATTTTGCCATCTGTTATTTATCACCTTTCTTAACAAGACTAGATGGAAGTGGTTTAGTTTTTTGACATGCTGCTGATACACTGTCCATGATTCACATAAATATAGCAGTGCTGGGAGTATACCTTCAGCTTTGTCTGTAAATGTACTTCACTTCTGTTCCAAACATTAGTGTACAGTATGCCAGATGTGCTGGTAACCTTGATGATCCTGGTGTTTATTTCATTATCGATGTTGACATTTCGGGAAAGTATGTTGCCAAGTTATGTAAATCTGTCTCTTTGACCATTTACTGTTGTTTAGTTCAGTATAGGTTTTGTCAGGAGCTGGTTGGTACTTGATTTCAGTTTCAGTAAATATAAATATTTAACTATGTTTGCCACAAATATACAAGAAAATGATCAATTTGTTTGTATCTGTTTGATCAGTGAAATGATTGCTGTGACATTTTTATGTATTTTATTAACTGTCAGAAGAAAACTAATTCTGAGGCTCGCTGGCACATTCTAATAATATACACACAGACAACTCTCTCTCTCTCTCTCTCTCTCTCTCTCTCTCTCTCATCTTCTCAACATTAAATTATAGAGTCCAATACAAATGAAGACAAATAAATTAATGAAAATAATATAATGTGTTGTGTTCTAGTCAGATTTACGTAATTTGTTAGAAAATTTAATTAGTTACATCGGATTAATTATGCAGCAAATAAGAGATGTTTCAGTAAACTCTTTGTCAAATGTAAATGCTGTCGATGAATTTTATATTTTGTATAATTGCTATTTATTGAAGATGTAGAATCTGACATCATGTCATAAGTAAACTCCACAACATAATTAATACACAATATTAGTGGCAGGAAGTTCTGGAGAGACATGATCACCTACACTAGCACTTGAAAAGAAATATTATGGTCATCACTCATTATGGTCAAATTCCACATTATAACAATTCAGCATGGGGAGTATTTGTTAATTTTCTCTTATTTTACATATAAGGCAGAAAATGATTGCACTGGCACTAGGGTAATGAAAGAATCCATTGAGATAGCCCGAGTAGGGTTCACTATGCATACACATAGTGTGATCTTCTGCACTACGCACACACATTATGAGCCAGGAAGGAGGGAATGTTGGTTTCTTGTATTGCAGCTTGTTTATTATTATTGTTACGCTCCCTGCTCAACTCTACAGAGAATGAATTGGTAAAAGTTATCACTAATATTTGTAATCATTATGGTTGCTCATGTAATGTTTGATGTTGACTTTTGGTTTTATTTATCTTGCTTTGATATACTGTCATCATTAGGAATCACTAGTCTGTGTACTAGAATAGGAACTGACACAATCAAACTAATGAAGGGTAATTAAGTTAGCATTGATGTATTAATGCATTTTAGTACATTTCTGACACATTATCAATTTTAATCAGTTCTTTTTCAAACTGGGTTAACTTGATTAATTAAATTTTAAATGAAATGTAATTACTTGTTATTTGTAAGACTAGATTACTAGTGTTATAGATTTGTACTTACAGCACACATTATATTGAACCTGCAGTAACTAATCACTAAATTAGACATATTTTCCCCGTTGACAGGTTATAGCTTCCTAATATTTCAAGATGAGCTGTCAGTTCAGAGTTTGATTGAGTCATGTCTGATGGATGATGATAAACTTTATTGGTGTGTGTCCAGCCCAACAATGAAAGACAAACCAGTAAGCAAATAGATGTCTTTTCTTCTTTGTTCGTTCTTTACGACCAATTTTAATCACTTTTTGTGATATGTTTGATCTTTGCCAAGAACGTGTATACGTTGCACATTGGTTTGGTAGGCCCCTAAACGCATAGACTTCTACACGTTTAGGACACATGCATCCGATTTCAGCCAAACCTCCTTAGTCGCCTCTTACGACATGCATGGCAGGTAACAGTGGTTCTATTCTTTTCACCCCAAATTTGGGCCCCTGTAACCACTCGGGCGAGATGTCTTTTAACAACAGTAGTTTTCTAACCCGGGAACTTTATTATTGAATAGTAATTTGTACAGGTAATGTTAGTTTCAGGGATGTTCAGACTTAAAGCATTTCCATGCATTTTGTTTTCTTTCCTTAAAATTCATATAGTCAACCATCATTGTTGGTAGATCAAATGAGGATTCAATACAAAAATACAATTTTGTTTTAGGATTTTTAGCCAGGACTTTTTGTCTATTAGAGCCAACTCTACTAAACTGCGTGTATAGGCTAAGTAATATTTTTGTGTTATAATAAATAGTTTAGCTTTAATTTAGAAGTTTATGATTCCAGAAATAGTTGTATGTCCATCATGGTTGATGTAGATCCCTCTGTACTCGTCTATTTACTCTGAACAATGTTACAGCTGTCTGTGCACACAAAGGTGACTGATGAGCCCAATTTGGGCATGGAAAGATTTTGAGTAGTGTGAGCGGAAAATAGTCTCCTTATGTGAAGGTTTTTATTTCACTGGTTTTTCTAGCCTATCTTGCTGTTTCATTGCTATTTTTCTGGATGCCTTGCATGTCGCTACCTTTTACAAAGAGATGTGCACCAAACAGTTTGATTTTTCACAGCAGCTTCCCATGTTTCAGAGATATGCTAATGTATTTTAATGAAGTCATAAGAGTGAAGCACTACTTTGTTGTCATTATAGGAGAATTAACCCTACTAAATCTCAGTAAATTTATTAAAGGACGTTTTGGTAATTGTTTGTCTGGTATGAAGACTATATAGTATGTCTAACAAATCTGTGATGTTTGAAAGTGTCTTTCTTTTGTGTAAACTATGGATTATGTAAATAGACTTTGTGGAAATTTGGGAAACTCTTCAAGTAATTTATTTTTGCAGATGATCAGGCAATCATATCAACAACAGAGGAACAGCTACAGCAACACATCAACAGACTCCAGTTAACATGTAATGAATACAATATGAAAATAAATATTGACAAAACCGAAGTATTGGTATTTGCTAGAGAGGAAAACACTACCAATATCTCCATCAACAAACACCCATTAAAACAAGTCAAAGACTTTACATACCTAAGAGTATTTTTTCAGCAAACAGAAGAATAACTAATGAAATCCAACATAGATGGAACAAAGCAAATCAAATAATAGGACAAATGGCGCCAATTTTAAAATGCAAAAATGTCACCATGAACACAAAAAGAGCATTGTTCAACACAATCTTTCTCCCCAAGTTATGCTATCAGTGCCAAACCTGTACGCTGACATCAAATGATAGAAGAAAGCTAGCCATGACAGAGATGAATTGTCTATGCAGAATGCTGGGGGTAACAAGAAGAGATCGGTTTAGAAATGAAGACAGCAGGAAAATGTGGGTACGCATCAGTAATGAACTTCATCAAGAAACCACAAATTAAATGGTCGGCCATATAAGCAGATTACCAACAGACAGTGTACCTCAAAGAGCAATGTTACTCCAATACAGTGGATACAAAGAAAAAGGCAGTCCATGCAAAAGGTGAGCCTCAGAAATAACAGAGGAAATAAAAAACACTTATTTATGAAGCGTGCACAAAAGCCCATTCTATAAATCTCTTCTTATCCTGACGCTGTGAGGCAAAACAGTATTAGACAAAAGAAGAATAAGAGTATATAAATATTTGTATAGAAAATGAGGATAGTTATATGATTCGGTCACATTACTTTGAAGTATAGGGGAAGAGAATTGTTATTATATTGTATTATGCACAGGATAATTATCTTCTTGCCACAAAGAGTGACACAATTATTTAATACCAAGATGTCATTTTAGTATTTGAAGCACAAGTTTATTTTAATCTGTTTTGTTATGTTTGTGCTTTTCTTACTTGTTATCTGTAGTTTTATTCCTTGATATTTGTACTTTTCTTTTTTAGTATTAATTACCTTTACAAAAATGTACAGGTTCAAATTCGTCCCTGGAGCTTAAGTGATTCTGACTTTGTAATGGATGGTTCTCAACCTTTAGATCCAAGAAAACAATCTTTGTTGGGGAGTTCTCGACCATTGCGAGCAGGTACTAGACTTTGTTCATCTATAGCTAATGTTTGTGTGGTTACAATTAAAATGTATGTTTCTATTAAGTTGTTATCAGCAGCACTGTTTTGTAGACTGCTTTCTTCTTAGTTTTGCAATAAAAGACAAAATTATGAGAAAAAGTATTTTTTGGGAGTGAAATTAGCATCCATCATCTGATTTATTACTTATATATTCCTCTCATACTGTTATACCTTACATATGGCCTGAAAGCATTTTCTCCAAATAAAAACGTAAGTTATAATAGAACATGCACTCTGTGGAACTTAGAAACATAGCCAGTCACAACACTGTGGAAATAGAAGAGTATGGACATTCAAAATACACCAGGTTATCAACAATGAAATGGTGTATCAGAGCTGCAGGAATCTCACTGGCTGAATAGGATTGCCATACATTCTCATTTTTGCTGACATTTCCTTATTTCACTAGTAAATCTGAACATATGCAAACAGTTTTGGAAATTAGTAACATTTTCCGCAATTTTACAAGCCAAGACAAAATCAATAGATCTTTGACTGACAAAGGTGTGCTGCTCATGGATGATTCAAAGTGCTGTGATCAGTACTGCAATCTGGAGAAATTTTCATCTGTCTATAAAAATCAAGTGCCATCACAAAAAAAAAAGTGATTGACTATATTGAAAACTGTAGGAGTAGTGACATATACTCTGAAATCTTGAAGATAGCAAAGTTCTTCTTTGCTATTCCAGCACACAATGCTTCGGTAGATAGACTATTTTCTTTGATATGTTCCCAATCAACCAATGAGAGAAATCATTTTAGTGTGCATTCAGTTGTCAATTTCACTTGTAAAACTTGATTTCAAACATTTCCCATGCAGGCAACTTTATGGACATTTGATGCAAAAGATAGACATTCTTCTGCATTCTCACTAGATTGGGATTTCGGATTCTCTAATAAAGGCAGCCGTCTGTCTCAGATTATTAGCCACGACATACAGTTTGTCTTGGACGCTGGTGTAAGTGGGCCACCTCTTTCTTCTCAAGTCTGCTTACTGGGGCAGTTCTGTAAGATATAATTCCTATGATTTCTGCTTCCCCGTTTGCGCCGACCTCTTCCCGCAGTAAGTTTTCGCCACCCTCGTGATGGTAGGTCTGACATTCTTACTACGTGGCTTAATCTCCAAGGCAGATTGGCGACCATAGAATCCATTATCCCATTCCTCATTGTGAGGGGTCGTTGCACCATGTTATGCGCCTTACGGCCTGGTGCATCCGTTTTCTGCAAGCATTTGTTTCGGTTAGCATTCCCTAGCGGACATGTGCATCCGATTTCAGCCAAACCTTCTTAGTCGCTCTACGACATGCGTGGCAGGTAACGGTGGTTCTATTCTTTACACCCCAAATTTGGACCCCGGTAACCACTCGGGCGGATAGACATTCTAAAAAAAGATCATGTCATCAGAAAAATATACATGAAACACAATTTACTGTTAAGAGAAGGGTCCTCATTTTGGAAAATCAAAATATGGCAACCCTATGACTGAACTAAAGATGACGGCCCAGGATAGAATTGAAGATGATTAATAGTTGTTGTATTTTCATGTCCTATGAGAAATGACAAGATAGTTTGCTCATTATAGTTTATTAGAACATTATAAATTATGAGAATGTCAACAAGCTGGTTTTAAATGGGACATCTGGTTACAAAGAAGTCAAACTACGGTATTGAACATATTTGGTTATTTATGTGTGTCAAGATTAGAATATTTATGATCCCTTTCTCTCAGCATTATTTTAATTTCTTTTGATCTGATCAACTATATTTTTAAGTTGAACTGGCAATGATTATGGATCGTCTGTATGGAGGTGTTTGCTATGCTGGCATAGACACAGATCCAGAACTTAAATATCCAAAAGGTGCAGGAAGAGTAGCATTTTCTAACCAGCAGAGCTACATTGCTGCAATCAGTGCACGATTTGTACAACTTCAGCATGGAGACATTGACAAAAGAGTAAGTCATATTATTGTAGTCATATTATTTGTCAACATTTATTCTGTTCTTAATTTTATCTATTATATTATTACATTTCTAGTGTTGGATAGGTCAGGTTTTCCTAGGTAAGTTGTTGCTCCATGTTATATTATCAAAATTATTCAATCCTAGACACAGATATTCACAAGTTAGAGCATGTGCTGTTTACTTTGTATCAAATGGCTGTAGATAATAGCAAGTACAGAGATGTAATAGAAAATCATAGAAAACAGATAGATATTAAAAAGAGAAATTTGAGATGGATGGAGAAAATTTTCTGGGAAATAATCTGCCACTATAACTAGACATTAACTTGTACAGAAGAGACAGAGCAGTGGAGAAAACCAAAGAGAATGTGGCTGAGAAATTAAGAAGAGGTAGTCAGAACAGTTGGAACCTCATAGGAAGAAATGACAAAGATGGGGCAAAATAAAATGTGGCAAGTTACAGTTATTGCCTTAGGTTGACATGAACATGGCAGTATAAAGAATAAATGATGGATAATGTCTCTTCTCATACTGTATTGTGTGTTTGAGTTTTCTCCTAATATTTTTTTAATTATATTACTCGCACCATTATATATTACATAGGGCTTGCAAGCAATTCCACCATATTGCCCTATTTTTGGCAACTCGCTCAATCTTTTCTATGGAATTTAGTCCTATATTTCTTGTCTCTTTCAATAATGTTCATCTCAAGGTTTTTCTTGAGCATCATTTCTTTCTTGAACCCTTTGTCTCCCCACTTAATGCCTGCTTTGTGATTCTTTGATCATTTCTTCTCAGAGTATGCCCAACATATCTCCATCTTCTCTTTCTTATAATAGTTGTTACTAGGGATTGATCAGACATTTCTCTTGCATCACTTCTCCAGAATTCATCCCATTTTATGTTCATGATTTTTGCTATCTTTTTCAAATGCATTCAACTTTCCAATTCTTTTAGTCATTTTCTAACTCTTGCTGACATGTGTTAGTATTGCGACAACATTGGAATAACAAATCTGTAATTTAATTTTTAAACTATATAACTTGGATTTCCATATTTTATTTAGACTCATTTTTAAAAAAGCTGATGTTGTTTTGACAATTTATTTGTTAATATTTCCTGTTCAATTATAATTGCTTCCTAAATAGGTGAAGTGCTATGTTATTTTTATTAATTTGGATTCCAGTGTAATATCCTATTATTTATGTGCTTGCTGATAATTAAAGTAAATATTTTGTGCAAGTGTGATTCTTATCAGAAATGTGTTGTCAACATTTTGTTTTTAAATAGTGCAGATACTGATATACTTGAACATTTGCTAATGTATTTTATATGTGCAGGTTGAAGTGAAGCCCTATGTTCTGGATGATCAGATGTGTGATGAGTGCCATGGAGCAAGGTGTGCTGGCAAGTTTGCACCTTTTTTCTGTGCTAATGTCACCTGTTTGCAGTATTACTGTGAGTACTGTTGGGCACAAATCCATTCATGTCCAGGTAGAGAATACCATAAACCTTTGGTAAAGGAAGGTGCTGATCGTCCCCGTGCTGTTCCGTTTCGTTGGTGTTGAGACCATATTGCTGTGATGATAGGAAAGCACAAATGTTTCCTTATTCTAATTTATTGTTCCCAAAGTTCTGGTTTTTCACTTCTAGTCATTATCTTTCTTTTCTTCTTTTTTTTGGTCATTTTAAGACAAGTTTTAAGAGTTTTGAGAGCAGATTTGTAATGACATTTTCTCTGTAGTAATGTTAGCCTGCACATTTTGTTTTATAAAACCTTTTAATGAATTGCATTCTCAATCAGTTACCTCTTGTTCATATTTGAAGCATCATTATATTGGCATCAGTCCAGATTTTGGATGATATTTTTGTATTGTACTTTATACTTCCAATTACTTAAAGTTGCATTTCCATTGTACAGTTATTTCTCTAAATTCTAGTCATTTTTGCCAAGTTTTACAAACAAACCTGTAAATGTTGTTAGTAAACACATGGAGCTATATTGATTGTTTGTTTTAGTTAAGTTATTACAAAGTAAAAAAGCATTGCTTTGAATTGTGAATAAGTGGTCAGCTATAATAACATGATGGTTCACTCAAGTATTTGTTAAATTGTACAGTTGTACTACTGTTTTGTTGTCTATATATAGTTGTATCTTTCTGTCTTGGCACTGACACTTGTTTAACATATGTCAGATTTTGTAAACAACCAATTTTGCCTTGACATAAATACTTTATATGAAAACCTCCTTCGGTGAAAAATGTCAACTATGATATAGACAAGAAAACTGTACTGATAACAAGCTACGTATGTCCTGATGAAGTTATAAGAACATCATATTGTAACTCATGTATATTTATTGTCTCAGTTCAGCAATGCATGTTTGAACCTACCTGGTGTCAATGCATGTTTGAACCTACCTGGTGTATGTAGGTAGCATAATGTGATAGAATCAGTACAAACTATATTTAACAATAGTTTGTCTTTTTAATCATGCCTTATTTTAAGCTATTAAAAAACACACACAAATATTGTGATAGCAATGAGTTTTTTTTTGCTGTTGACAAATACAGAATTTTGTTGTTATGTTGTTTTATTAACTGTTATTAACTGACATTATTTTACCCAAGCAACTGTCTGTGTTGTTGTATCTGGGAAACATAGCTATCAGGGCACATTACTGTACCAAACAGATCCTGATACATTTTGAGGTCAAGTGTAGCTGAAAGAAAGATTCCTTTTTTTCAAAAAAGTTATAATAACTTTTCACTATCGTAAGCTGTTTCAAAAATAGCAGTGTCTGATGAAAGAGCACTGTTGGTTTAAAAAATACAACAATGATCATGGCTATACCACACAAACATTTAACTTATGAAAGAACAGAGATTAATTTCTTTTTTTTTTCTGGCCTTTCACAAAACCTTTTAGTTCTTGAAGTGTATTTTTGTTAAAAATACTTTTTGAACATTTCATTAATTTGTTTCTGTTTGTACAGGAACTATCAAGAACAGCATTGTTTTGTTCTGATTTAATTTCACACAGATTTGGCATTTACTGCAGCTGTAATCAATATATGTGGACAGCATACTAAATATTCTATTACATGCATGCTATTTTTAAACCTTTTTTTTTAAATTATTATTATTTTATATTCTGTATTTCATAACTGTGATGTTTTAACTCAAACACATTCTATGGGTAGAACTGTACATATGATATACATATATATTTATATATCAACTATTTTGTATTTTCAAGTTTTTTTCCCCATATTCACTACATGGTTATCTCCTTATTCATTACCACATTACCAAAACTTTAAGGGAATAAAAGCATTCCATTGTTTGTTCATTTCAATAATACTGCAAGTTGCATTGTCTTATTTCTTGGTCAAACTTTATTATCATTTTTTACATATAGTTCAGGGATTAGGAGAAAAATGTGTGCTGATAACATTATGGATTGGTCAGGAAAGGACTTTTCCACCTACGTTTGTTTGCCTTGCAGAATAGTTTGTAAGGACTGATGTATTGGCAATCCCATCATAGCACCACCCCCTACAATCCTAATGGGTTTGGGCTTTATTATTATTATTATTACAGTTGATATTAAATTATTAGAGTAATTTATGCATCCAAATTAGGACAAGAGATTTCACTTTATTTTTCCTCCAGAAAGCAAATATCTTTAAATAAATACTTGATCAGACAGCAGTATCTATTGGACATTGAAGATGCATCCAATACAAAGTACACCATTTTCATAAAAGGCAACCCAAAAAATAAGCTGAAATTAAGTGAATCAATGAAACACAACATGATAGTTCAAAATTATTTTTTTAAATGTTTCTTGTGTCTCTTACTTGGTAACGGCCTTCTGTATAAAATGTCAACATTGTCTGTTGCTGTCCTCAGCAAAACTATCATCCATTGGTCATAAGTCTTACTGACCCCTACATACAACTGCTATCCATAAGAATCTGGTTGTTACCTTTTCAAAGAGCATTATTACTTCTGGACAAATTCTCACATCATATTTATTAAGTAGAAAAGGATCAGACATCTCCTCATGTCTAGTCACATGTTTATTTCCTTATATCAGTCAATTTGTTCTCTGACAATTATTCTGCTTTATCTACTAATAAAGCAGTCAGAATCTACAAGAAGCACATACTTGTATATTGCCAGATCATTTTAAATTATTTTCATTCTATTTTATTTCTGTTTATGTTCTCATGTGTTAAAGTTTGTATTTTGCAATTTTTATTGATAAGGAATTCGTATATATATTTTTGAGACTGCTTTTTCAAAGAGGACGGGGTGGGAATGTTTTGTGTTTTTAAACTAAATAAGTTTTTCATTGTTAAACTGAATACACCTCCTGCATTGTTGGTGCCATGCTTCCACATTGTCATTGAATAATACTATTCAATATGTACATCCTACTACAGTTTTGACTGGAGAAAGTGCCATGTCTGACAAGTTTTGGATTTGAGTGATACCACACTATCAAATCTAAGTGCATGTTTGACATTGATATATTGTTTGATCATCATTTTTACTGATACTTTAAGGAAACAGTTTGTTGCTAATTTATTCATTAACTGTGATTACAGTCTACAATATTTATTAGATCACACTATTATGTTGTTGTTTTTTTAAACTGACTAAGACACACACAACTTGCAACTACACCTTCTATAGTTCGCTTCCAAAATTTGTGATCATCTTTACCGACCGATATAAAATCATCCACTTGACATAAATTATTGATTTTTACATTTTTATTTAGGTAACAGTGGCGACCTTCCAAAAGTATTTTTTGCCTACCCAAACCTTTAGTTTTGTAAGATTTGCATTATATGTTATTACTAAAAAAAACAGCGATGTTGATTTGGTATACTTGTCGAAGTTTTACACTACCATTGTCAAGTTTGTCTATAACTAAGCATTTATGTGTTCCACATGCAATTCAGTGTAAGTCAAAATCGGGAATTCCGTTGAATTAATCAGTTCACAGTGTATCCTAACAAAAAACGTTTTTGTGCATCAACTAAGCTACCTACCAATTAGTTAAATATGGATTCGTAAGGTCCTGAGATATATGACTGCATGAAAAAAATTACTTTTATCCATTAGGTAGATTTCGTACAAATTAAAACCTTAGTGTGATGACAAATTTTGGAACGAACTATAGTAACCTAACGCAGGCACATACAACTTGCAACTACACATTCTAGTTCTTCTTCTTGCGTTCGACCGCTATGAATTCAGGATTAGTCAGGGCGTCTGGTATGGCTCTTCTGGCTGATTTTGGCGTGATATCTGTGCCTTTCAGGCTGACACATTCATTTTCAGCACTACATTTTTTGGACTAGATTTACCTTCCTTCTTCAATCCTTACTCAACCAGACTGCAGTTGATGCAACCTGGTATTATGACCAAAACTTGGAGGTAGAGTAAGGTCTTGATCAGCTCAGGTATGCTGACTGTGTCTTCTGTCATCTCATATTCTGTCTAAAATTCCAAGAACTACTAGAGTACGAGGCAGGCCAAGAACACGATGGATAGATAACATCTCAGAGTCCCTGCAAAAGCATGGACTGAAAACGTCAAGCGCAACACACCTGGCACAAGATATAAAACTAAATCTCCCACGACGCTTCACGGCAAATGTGGTTAAGATAAGATAAGAAGACTGGAGTAATGCTAGACATTTATGTATATGTTTATGAGAGCTTCCAATTATGAGCTGCTATGTCTTTTTACCCAGAGGATATGTACAGAAATGAAATATTTCAAAGACAATATTGTTGTATTTAATGGACTTTGTAATCAACAGATGGCAGAAGCTAAGACTGCAGTCAAAAGAAAGAATAGATCAACATTGGATTAACATTACATACTATCAACAATTCTTCATGGATCAGAAGGAAATGCAGGGGTAATTTAATAGGGATATGAGACCTTGAAATGAAACAGCTGATAATGTTCAGACAGATGACACTGTTATATACACTGATATGTCTGTGCTGCTGTATAGTTTAAAAGGAGTTTGAGACATCCTAGCTAGTGAGAGATAAAGTTGAACTTATTATATATATATACATATATATATCTATATATAAATATATATCCCTTTCGTACCGTGATACATTACATAATGCCTGCATGCAATTTCTCTATCCTGGGCAACTAGTTCAATCTATTCTATGGAATTATGGGCAATAATTCTCTCCTCTCATTTCAGGGTTTCCTTACCTCCATGAACCATTTATCTCCCATCTCATTGCTTGCTTTGTGATTCTTTGATCATTTCTTCTCAGAGTAGGTCCAACTCCATCTTCTCTTTCTTATAACATTTGTTACTAGTGGTTGATTAGACATATATCTGATTTCATTTCACCTGAATTCGTCCCATTTTATGTTCATTATTTGTCACAATCTATTTTCACATTGATTCTTCTTACTTTCTATATCTTTAGTCATTTTCCAACTCTTGATGACATCTGTTAGGACTGATGCAATATTGGAGTTGAAAATATGTTATTTAGTTTTAAAACTATATAACTTGGAGTTCCATATTTAATTGAGTTTTTTAAAAGTTTATGTTGCTTTGACAATTCGTAGCATAATTTCTTTTTTGGTGTCTCTCATGCTGTCAAAATTGATACCCAAATAAGTGAACTGCTCTGTTATTTTATTGTTTCGGATTCCAGTGTGATATCTGCATTACTTGTTGTAGCTATGTTCATTATATTTGTCTCAGGGGATCTCTGTGGCTAAGTGGTTAAGCCCTTTGCGTTGTGAGTCGAAGGTCGTGGGTTCGAGTCCGGACCGCGCCATTCTGTTCACGAGTGCAGTTTTTCCAGAGATCCCTAGGATTGTTGCTGGAGCTACGGAGTTCGTGCTTGTGCAATACTCTCGGCAGGTGGCGTATGTCTTCTGCGGAGAGGGACCGAGCCGTATGGGGTAAAACCCGGTGCAATGAAGTCAATCCTTCGACTTTTAAACCCTTTTTTAAATATTATATTTGTCTTCTCGTAGCTTATCTGCATTCCAACTATTGACACTATGGACATACTCTGTTTTTCTTTGCATATCTTGTTTTTTTTTTTACAGAACAAACAATATGATCTGCATAATCCCAATCTTCCAGTTGTCTATTTTCCAACCAATCCATACCAGTTTTGCCACTACAACATTTTCTCATTGCCCTGTCAATGGCCCTCTCTGAACAATAGCATTCATTGAGTTGACTTATTTCACATTGTTTCTATATTATATATATCTTTATTAGTTTGAATGGAAATAGTCATCTTGACTAGATACAAACTAGCTCTGTGTGTGTGTTGATAATAAGATATTGGCTACAGTAGTAAACTACATGTATTCTGCCTAGAGATAGGGTTACTATGCTGCTGACAACAACAACAATACTATTAGATAACTAGCACTGAGGAATGTTGAGCAGATTATCTCACCATGGACATAATATAGTTACCTCTAACATCATCATGTCTTCTTGTGACTTTGCTTACACAGGTTTCAGTCATGTATGGAGGTAACATGATACCATTCACTGACTTGTCTTTCTCACCATTATTGCTAATGTTTTAGTGCATTTGATGGTCAGCTTGTGCACAAATAATCACTTTATTCAATTCATGATGCATATAAGTTGCTGATATTTTTAGAAAAAATCTGCAGACTTCACTGTGTATTATTATTTTCTACTTCCTTTGTTTTTTGTGAGGAAGGGATGTACACCTCTTTAAAAGAAAATAATCCTTGAAGAAGGAAGACCATGAATAACCTTTATTCAAGAATGTTCATTTCTTCAAGAAGTGTGTGACAGATTTTGCACATGTTGAAAACTGAGCATGATTAATATATTGCAATTATACCAAATATGTTTGACTAAACTCATCTTCAAAGATAAATGTCAACATATTTAGTGAATTTATTTGGCATAGATACAACAGCTATAATTTCTCAACATATATTTGCAATCTTGCCAGTATTGTTGGTCATGAATGCAGATGTGTTGTGCTAGGAAAGAGACAAGAGGAAAGCATGTTTTATCAATCATCTTCATCCATACTTGTCATGATTGATATTGACAATCTATAACTGAAACTATCATCACATCTCATCATTTATATTAGACACTTCAGCTATCACCTACTTTCTTGAGGACCTGTACATACTCAATGTGGCTTGCTCCACTTCCTCTCATACTATTCTTCAGATTGTTTCTTTCATCTACTCTTTTCTCTGTCCTGTTCTATTCTAGAAAACCTCTAGTCATATGACTAGATTTCACCCTACCTCTGCACTCCAATCTCTTACTTTCTCTCACTATAATCTCCAGTTGTATTCACTTTTGTTTTTGCATTCTCCTGTACTACAGTTATGTTTCTATTTGTAATATCTGAAAAGAAACTGCAATTTGACAAAATATGTAGATGAAGTTATCATATATCATTTTTCTGAAGTCCACAAACTTGATATCAAGTGATATCTACTATTGCTATTTGTTATATAACACCTTTCTATCATGTTTTGCTAAGAGAAGTCATTATTATATACAGTAGGGTTGTACTTGTCTCATCATATTGCAAGTATTTCAGCATATTTGCTAATATCACAGGGGAACAACTAAGTATCACAGACAGAACCTTCTCTAACGCGGATGTTATTATGGTATACAGAGAAAAAATAGAGCCAGTGTCGATCGAGAGTTACAAAAAGAATTGGCAATAGCTCTAGGGCAACAGTCAACCCATGTAAAGGGACATTAATTTGTTCTTCACAGAACAAGCATGTTATCAACATAGCAGTGCTGGCTAACAGCGAAACTTTGTAGATGGGCATTGAAAGAACATTAAATACTCAAGTGTGAGATTTCACTGGAGTCTATCATTCAAAGACCACATAGACCATACTATTATCAAAGCTAGGAATGGTATATCTGCAATAAAGGTCATGGCAATACAAACTTTGAACAGCATCTACTTTTTTGTGTTGTACCATTGGCTGATTATTTCTAACATTGTGTATGCACTGGCCATTGTGACAATTAACGATACACAAATAGACTGGTGAGAATAGAAATACAAAGCAATCCGTGTAATTCTTGGGTGCTCCAGAGACACATCCTGTCAATCTACGAGACACATTCTAGACTTCCCAATCATTGATAGCAGAGATAAACAATCCAGAGCATGTGCCTTCTCTCTCTTATGCCATTTCAATGCCAATTGGGGCATAGGCCCTCAACCAACTCATGCCAAGTCTTCCTATCTATAACTTTCTCTTGCATCTCCTTCAAGCTCTTCCATATATCATTAACCTCTGCCTCCAAATCTCTTCTTCGGTATTTCTAGGCTTCCTCTTTTTGCTTTCCCTGTAGGTTCTAGGAAAGGGTCCTTCTTTCTATATTTCCCTCAGGTTTTCTCAAGGTATGTCCTATCTTGCACCTGTGTCTTTCCGTAACTTCTTGATTCACTGGAATCTGTCTCATTCTCTCCATACATACTTCATTTGTGATCATCTCATTGTATGTAACAACGTAAAATTCATCACTTTAGTTCTCTAGTTCACCTAATGGTTGTATCAGTTCTTTCTGTTCTGTTGTTTCAGTTCCTAACAGTGACAACACTTTTCTCATTCACTGGTGTCTTGTCTACTTATACTATTACCTTGCTAGTATTTTAGTCATATTGTATTGTGCTTACAAATGTGAATGTTGTGTAGCCGTGTTGGTTTCTCTAGCCACATTTCAATGGGATTTCCCTTACCTTATCTAATGTTCTTTATTCCAATTTGTATCTTTATCTCCCAGTGTAGATTTGTGCTTGTTAATTCTTGTTCTTCAGTCTTTGACTATTTGGTTCATGTTTTCTATGTTCAGTCCAGTCTTTATCTTGTGGTTTTTTTTTTACCAAGAACTTCTGTGTATGTTTCAGAAGACTTCAAGTGTTTATTCAGTTGTCCTTAAGACTTCCAAAGATCGGATATCTTTTGCTTAAATTCCGTTTGAACTTGACCCACATCTGCTAATTGTTGAAATGTTTCATGGTATTCCTGTGACACATCACTGTCTAACGCAGAACCAGAAGGCACATTGACCCCTGTGTCAAACATTCATGGCAACCTACTTTACCCTGCTGGCTTTAACATTAATAAAATTTCAAGAAAACACTATTTTTTAGTTTTATCATAGCATTTCCATGAACATGATCTTCCCCTCTTTTGGCAATCCTGTTTTATTTTGTAACCATTGGGTACTACCCACTAACTCCACACTTTTGTGTTTTTTTATCTCGAGAGAGCATCGGAATCTCAACGATACTAATATTACTATTGTTATTATTACCAGTAACATTACAATCATCACATGGCGCCCATGCCTCCATAATCATCAGTCAGATGTGCCCCCAATATATACAAATTTTTGACAGCACTGCTGTGACCCATCATGTTTGCTGCTTTGTCCTTGTGAATAGCTGGTGACCCTATACTCATAATTTGATCACATTCTGGAACTTCTATTCATTTGATAACTATTCTGAGCTGGTTTTTTGTAAGCATCTGGTGAGCACCATACTCGTTTGGTAACTTATTTTTTCTGAATTGTTATAAATGTATGGACAATCAATGAAGTGTCAAAATTGAGGGCATATATATATATATCCTTTTTAGGTTGATTGACAGTTTTACTTAGAGACTCTAAAGTGAATACAAATGAAACTATAAATTGAGACAGGAAATGGTTTGCTTTAACCCTTCAAACAGGGCTCCCTATATTTTGGGATTGAATGTAAGCGCTGCATACCCTGGGGATCCTGACATATCGGTCTGAGAATATTTTTCATTTTTTTTGGTATTTGAACATAAATTGTGTACAAATGTGACATCAAACACAACCCATGTGTTCTACATAGTTTTGCGAAATGACGGACGATGTGTGATTTTTTTTATACTGATAAGGTAATTAGTTAAGTATTTTCATGTTGAGAAGATGTTCTAAATTTTTCGGAAATAGTCATTCTATAACTATAACAACAGAGCGAGCTGTTGAACTTGTTTTGAATGAATCTGAAGATGAATTAGGCTTATATATGTGATTATTCTGATAAGGATATAGAAAGTGAGATAGATGATCATTTATAAAACGAATTGTTTTAATCTATTTATATTCAAGCTATCTATTCAATCTGGAGAAAAATCTACCTATACAGGAGTATTCGCGTCACTCCACATATTAAAACAAATAAATTTATTATTCTGCAAATAGATAATAAGCAGGAATAACGGATATGATGGGATAAGTCAATAACAAATTATAGAGCACTTAAGTGTGCTAAATTATCGTGTTTTAATATAACTCTGATGTGGGTGGGGCCTCTGTGGCTAAGTGGTTAAACCCTTTGCCTTGTGAGTCGAAGGTCGTGGGTTCGAGTCGGGACCGCGCCATTCTGTTCACGAGTGCAATTTTTCCAGAGACCCCTAGGATTGTTGCTGGAGCTACGAAATTTTTACTTTGTGCAATACTCTCTGCAGGTGGCGTGCCATTTCTGCGGAGAGGGACCGAGCCGTATGGGTAAAACCCGGTGCAATGAAGTCAATCCTTCGGCTTTTAAACCCTTTAAACTCTGATATGGGCTGTTTTTGCTCAGGAGCTCTGGGGAAGGGATTTTTAAGATACAGGGTTCAAAGGGTTAAAGGCCACTATATGTCAACATTACATTGAGAGTGTTATAATAATTGGTTAAGAAGCCTGAACTATTAAAACTAAATCAAAATGTTTGTGTGCTGAAGATAACTAACATATTGTCGTCAGAAAATAAATTCTGATCTATCCGGTGAATTCAATTATTGAGTTTCACACACTTATTCCAGGACTTTTTAAAATAAACAAAATGGTGAAATAGTGCCTTGTTTAAAGTTATGCAATAAAAACACCAATATCTTTTGTTTGTAGTAATATATCAGTTTGTCCGACTGTACTCAATCTGGAAAGTTGATCTTGGTTATGACCAAATGTCAATTAGTTGTGCTTTGTAAGATGACAAATGACATATTTTTATATGCATATTTATCTTGTTGTTACTCTTCAAATAGTGAAACCTCAATGTGTTCCTTGGCTTTATTTATATTAGTCATAGCTGTGGGGAGGTTGTTTTTTTAATTTTAAAATGCTTATAAAATTGTCTGCTGACATAGTTCCCATCAACCTTTATCATTTTCCTGAGCTTGTCTATTTTTTCTTTCTTAACATCTACATCTTATGCCCAGGCAAAATTCATTAGCCAAAATTACAAAATAAAATTCCTACAAAATATTTTCACCATCTTCTAAAATCACATCGGGGACCTCGGTGCTACAGAGTTTGTGAACTGTTGCTGAGATCTTCCCGTAGAAGAAAGATATCAGAGCACACATGGTTACTCACCAAAGTGCAATGATGACGGTCCTATCAACCAATCTTATCTAACACCTTCCCGCTCCACCACTACCACCACCAATAGATCCATGATTTTGCTATCCAATTTTAACGCCTTCCTTTTTTGTTTGATAAATAATCTGCCAATTTGTATATGAAATTATTTTGGGGCATAAAAAATGTGTAGTGCTATTTTTGTCATCAAGTAATGCCAGCTAGAGATGTCATCATGACAGCTATGTGTGTGTTTGATAAGTACTCTAGACTGATGATTATCCAACATGCTGGCAACTTTGGGGGTATTGTTATGTTATGTTATTCGATTGATGTCAGGGGACATTTGGCATTCCCATGTGTGCCCTGTTCTCCACTGTAGTAGAAAACCTAAAGTCTACTTGCTCACCTTATCCATGAGAAGTTGATTAGTATATCTTCTAAAACTACATGGACCTCTGTGTGAGCTACAAAAAACAGTGAAGTTCATACAAGAGACAACATTGCATATATAGACATATTTCAAGCGAACGAAAGGAAGGAAGGAAGTATATCTTCTCTCTCTACTATGAAGACAATACTGTCTGGCATGTCCAAACTTACCTCTGCCAGCTTGAGTCTGGGCATTGTTTGCAAGAAAGTCAGCAAGTTCATTGCCCTGCACGCCAGCAAGTTCGTTGCCCTGCACGCCAACAAGTTCGTGCCCTGCACGCCAGCATGTCCAGTGTGTACAGCCAAGTCAGTATCTTGAGATGTGACCTCCGAATACTGTCTACCCATTCTGTGTGCATACTTCCATATTCAATCCTTTGAAGCATATTCATCATATGCATTGGGGGTCTATATATAAAATTTATGAGCCTGTGTAATTAGTTCTTTACTATATGGCTCAGAAACATGGATATCCTACTCAAGACACGAGAGGAGACTTAACATCTTTCACATTCGATGTCTCCGCAAGATTATGAACATCAGGTGGTACGATAAGATAACTAGGGCATGTGTGAAGAATGGACAATGGCCGCATTCCTAAACAAATGTTGTTCTGTGAACTTTTGGAGGGAAGAGGCACCAAGGCAGACCACTGCTCAGATATAGAGATGTCTGCAAGGCCTCAATGGAAAACTTTTCTATGGGTCCCAGCGCATGGGAAAGGCTGGCTGATGACAGAGTTGTGTGGAAAGCCAAATTGCGAAGGGACACAGAGTCTTTTGGGAAGAGACTTGTGTATGGGCTGAGCGACAGGAGAGAAGGGCGAAGGCTCAGGGGTTGCTACAGTAAAACACTTGCCAATTGACCGTCTGTAAAGACGAAAAAAGCCATATATACATATATACTATTCTTAGATGTTTAACACATTGACTATTCAAAGTGAAGAAATAATGCGCTCTCTCTCTCTCACTCTCTCTCTCTCTCTGTGTAGTAGAGTGAGCTTTTGTTGACTTGTCAACTCTGCATTTGTATGTAGAAATGAAGATGTAGTTCTCTTAGTTGTCAACAGATTTCATTGAATGATAATTCCAATTTTGTGTGTAGATAAATGAATGTAATGCTATGACAAACTAGAAGTATACTGTTGCATCTTATTGTCAATATTTCAACAACAAATAATTGAATGTGATTTACTGACAAAACTTAACAATTGTACCAAAAATAATATGCCAGCTCATCCTCAAATTATGATTTTATTTGTCATTTAATGCCTTTCTCTTGATGCTTATCACATAGTTTATCCAATAGCATGATGAGAAAATGAACACACAAACAGAATAGTATTGACATTATGATTCAGATGTTTATGTATGTACTCAACTTATAAACATATTGATAGATCTGAGTCAATTGATAGGTAGACCTGGGGGTTTTTTGTGTGTACTGAAACTAAGTAAATACTACTTGTTTCACTGTTAGTCAATTGACACAACTGTTTTCTTTCTTGAGTTTCTTGATATCCCGCTATGTGTGTATCTTTAACTGAGGCCTGTATATGTATTGTAAGATTTTCAATATCAGTCAATATTTACATTATCATAACTGCTTGTTTGTATCATCACTACTACTGTTTGACTATGGAAATCAGACATTCAATTCACTATCTATACTGTTTTACTTTATCTAATCAATAACGAACTGTTGCAACAAGTTTCTTATCTGTTGGATACAGTGTTTGATTGTAACACTATCACTGTTGCCATTCTAAGTGATTTCCTAAGACTTGCTAAGAATATCAATTTGCTCACAAAAACCAATTTCACCAAGCTCAAAGTAAGACCTACATTGCAGAAATAAATTGTCTGAGGGTAAATTAACAATCTAACAAAGCTAATTGTGTGCTAGTCATCATATTGAACAGCTTCTGATATCTTTGGCACAGCTATAAATATGAATGTGACTCGATTATTTGGTATGTGTTGACTCATTGATATTCTATAGTATTTACCTTTAGTTTTTGGCAATCTCACACAGCTAAACGCAAACTAAAAAGAAAAATCTTGGATGAATCAGGCACAGGACTGTATTCAACAGGTGTGTTCACTTGAGAGCATTAAACCCGGTGAAGAATGAATGAGCAGGAATCAATACATCATTTTTAGTATGTAGCAGACTTGATAGAGATTGCAAACAAGAAAATCCATTGGTTATGGAGGCAGACGTTTCAGGCATTGATTTCTGAGGACGATGTGATCATTTACACAGAGTGGCTGTAGAATAGGTGCTAGCTCTAATTGAATGAAGGACAGTAATATTGTGAGGGTAGGAACTGGTCACCTCACTTCATGTTTTACTTCTAGCACTGTCATGTCTCCAACACTTCACACATCTACACTAAGGTATTATACTCAATGTCATGAGGAGAAGTGAGAACATTTGGAGAACTTGATTATGTTTCACCTTATCAAACATCTTAGTGTAGTTTATTGAGCACAAGTACAGTAGAGATTAGCTTTTCACATGTACTAATCTCTTGTCATATTTTATATGCAACCATATTGTTTATGACTTTCTTCAACAAACTCACACTAGTCATTATTAATTTCTGCATTTTATTTTGGAATCTCAATGTATTGTAAGTCAAGAGAAGGACTTAACTTTAAATCAAAGTATTCCTTTTCTTCTCCTGTGTGGTTTCCTTGGTAGCAAAGAATAGAATCATTGTCTCCTCTTGCATGTCGTAAAGGTGTCTAAGAGTAGTATATCAAACACATTGGGATGGTGACCCCACTTGTGCAAAAGTTACAGAAAGAGATATAGAAAAATATCTAAACTGCTCATGAATATTTCAAAATTGAGTGAACATTTCTTTTGTCTTTGCCTTGGGCACCACAAGGACTGATGATGATGATACATTTTCTTATTTATGCTGCTGACCCAACATCTCATATACGTAAAGTCATTTGGTATTGGGTACCCTTCATTTATTGGTTGAAATAGCTCTGTAGCTATCAGAAGATATATACAGTAGTATTATACTTCTCTATTGAAGATATACTTCTTGATTGAATTGAACCAAAGTTGAGAGCTTACCCTTGTCCACTGCCTACTATGACACTACAAACCATGACATTACTTTTCCTTCCAGAATTCCCCCACCCACCCCCCAAAAATAGACATATATTACACTGAATTTTGAAGTGAGTAACAATCCAAAGTACAAGACCATGCTGTTAGTCTGACCACCAGCAGCAACAGTATTTTGATTACTTTTTGTTGTCCAAAAGCAATATCTTCCTGATTTGAGGGTAGAAACTATTTGGCAATATATTTCATTTGTGTTATTAGATAAATGGAATGTTGTCCAGACATTGAGATTTTGATTTAAGTTTGTGATATTGAATATCTTATCATTGTTACATATTGTTCTTGGTGATGTATTGTTATTGTGAGCTTTGGTAGAAACTGTGCATCCTTACAGCAAGTTGCTGCCACCAAGTGATTCTACAGCTGCTGATCTCATGAGAATGATGTTAATGTGATAAGATAGACTGCAGTAAAACTGTGTATAGCAAACACTCAATGTCCAAATACAAAGTCTGGACAAATTCATATTGGTGGCTAACATTCATTTTGTCTATTGTTCAACTTGATAAAACTATCTGATGAATTTTCATATTGCACACTAAGAGTTATGTTAGAATTCAACATAATTAATAGAAAATGTCAGTGATACTCTCTGGACACTTGCTACATAAATGATGGCCTCCATTACAAATTAGATGAGAAAATAATCATGTGCTTTGATATAGTAGTTAGATGGCATAGCAGAATGCTGTCAAAAAGCTAGAATAACTATAATCCAAACCACTAGACTTGGAATAACTATAATCCAAGCCAAACAACAGCACTGGGCAGCAACCAGTTAATAGTGTGATAACAAAAGAAGAAGATATATACTATAATAGATGCGCACAATTAGACCTTGGAGAATATTTTCTAAGAATAATTTTGTCTTTATTGAACAATATTTCTCCCATTCATTCAGATTTCTGTTGTTACTTGCCATATCAGTTCAGTCATTTCAACTGTCTAATCTGAATTGAGAAACAGTACTAGATGAATAAATAATCTATGTAATAAGTAACAACTTAAAGAAGCTATTTTTGTGGTATACCATAAGCAGCAGGTATATTGCGATAGATGGTGCTAGGTCCACTTTAAGCAATGGCCCATCCATGTGGTGTTGGGGCTCGCAAGGGGAGCAAAGAATAGCAACACTGCGACTTACAAGGCAAGTCATAAGAGACGACCGAGGTAGATGCCTAGAGAAGCTACCCCAATATATAAAAGCATTGCAGAAATCGGATGTGCTGGCCTACTTGTAGGTGCATAACTGGCACAACATACAATTGCTCTTAGGCTCGAATCACATACAAATCACAAAGAGTGGAGCGTTTGAAGAAGAACCAATGGGACATAATGAGTGATTTACTTGACAGTGTTTCTTGCGTACTCAATTGATGCTGGGCCGATCTGAGAGCATTACAGTTGGACATATTCTCACTGTTGAATCTGATCCTAGGTTGTAATGGCCATAATAAAAGTAGTAAGACGTTCGTGATAAAAGAGACCACACAAATCAATGAGTAATGAAAGATGTTAAACCAAATGAATGAATTCAAATACAACAATATTAGAACTGAGATGCTTGAATAGTGTACAGGAAATAATTTGGTTGGTTACCTATAGAATTGTTGCTTCTGGTATTTGTTATAATGCTAAATTATTCCATACTTGACCTTTCATAGTTCTATTATGGTGGTCTGTACATTTATCTTTGGACATCAACAAGAAATCACAATAGTACACAAGTATCTGTCTGCTAAAACAGCATGATGTTATTGCATCAATTTGCTTATCATTGTTAGATCAGTGTTGCTAGTCAAACAAAGACTATGTTGACATTGATTGTGGGCACAAATGACTGGAGCTGTGCAGTTTGCAATATTTTCTATATAATTTAAAACCCACTCTAAACTCATAACTTAGTAATGTCACTACTGATACAATTATCCTAGTATATTCTGGGTTCAGGAACAAGAGTCTCTAAAAAGGTCTAGGCTGATAACAATCAGTCAGTTGTATTTTTGTATCTGGACATGCAGGTGTAAATGGGAATGCTCATATTGATAGGCTTGCAGTATAAAGCAGACAAGCAATGGACCATGTTGATATTCTGACCACCCTGAGATAGAGAGCATGTGTAAATTATTCAAGGAATGGGGGTGAATCTGAAACCTTTACTAGACTACCAGAATTGCTAGTGAAATGGGGTGTAGCTAGAAAATAGCTCTATACTGGAAGCCAATGAAGAATAACAAATGAAATAGAAATGTTGCTATTAGTGAGGATTAATGTCCACACACAGAGGGACAAACTAAGGAAGAGATTAGAGCACTTATGGATGACGGTTCAGTGATGATCTGTGGACTAAACTAAAACTAGATAAGACATTTATGTAGGCATTTCTGAATAGAACATATTAATGTACTCTTTACAGTAAATGATTGTTAATTAGTCATCTAAAGAGATAGGGAGACTGTTTACCTGCTCAGTTTTCTCTTTGTGCATACAGAACACTAGAAATGAAATTATAATTTGCTGCTACTTGTGATACCTAGTTACAGAAAGTTGCATTTTACCTTATTTATTTGGTTTCTTTATCTTAAATTGGTGAGCGTCCCTAGCTCACGCGGTAGTGAGCTCGATCACAAACCCAAGCGTATCTGGTTCAAACCCACGGTGGGCAAGTTTGGAAGCAAATTCGTTTCTGTGGGATTTTACAAAAAGATAAAAATAGACCTCACCGTTCAGAAAGCAATGGCAAACTACGGAATGTGTAAGTGGTGCCTAGAAAATCAACTCATTTACTGTGGTTGATGGCTACGTCCTGTAAAGTATATGCTACAATTTTCATCTTAAATTGATTTGATTCAAACAGTGAGACATCGTGTGCTGGTATGATATTACATCATCTGAAAATGGTAATAGTCAATTTCCATTAAGAATTGCTTATATGTGGATTGCTTATATATGACTGTATGAGTTACTAAGCTAAGACTACATCTATCTATTTCCTCTTCTTGTCTCCCATTTGACACCTCAAACTTTCACAAGAGATTTCCATTGCTGCCTTTCCACCAATTGTTTCCCATGTTAGGTTCCAATCTTTCAACTTTCTTCCCACAGTTCTTCTTAACATTTCCTTTGGAAGTCCAGGCCTTCTTTTCTCATCCACTATCCATCAGAGGACAACATACACAAAGCATATATTTATAGCACACTAAAATTGTCTAATTTTCAAATGTCAAACTGATGACTGTTATCATGACATCAGACAGGTGATTTGTATGCTGACCACTTCATTGATCACATTATTTATAATCTGTCAGACTTCCTTGAGACTTGGTAATATATAAACTACAGATATATGAGTTGAATGATTTGTCAAGGATATATAGATATATATATATATATCAAATTCTGTGATGGTACTAAGAACTAAGTACACAAGGTATGTGTCTGCTGTATGTTTGTCACCTTTCAATTTGTACACAACTTGTTCAACAACAACTAAAGATTCTTCAAGTACAGGCAGCTAAACAAACACTCTTTAAAAAAACTGTGAATTGTTCAACTGTAGACCATTTGGAACATTTTTTATTTATCTTTTTATATGAAATATTGACTGGTATGTTTAATATATTGAATAAAAGAGTCCATGCAGATCAAGGTTGCATATCTGACTATCAGATGTGTTTTACCAACAGAATTATGCATCTGTTCAACCAAATGTATTCCTGTTGTCAGCACCAAATCTCACTTCAATACTACTTGTATCAGGTTTTTACCATCATTCAAAAATAATATGAACAATTCTTTTTACTTTATTGTTCACTTTCAGATTTCCACATTACTGACTGACAAATATAGCAGTCCATACTAGAATGCCAACATTGCCATGGTGATTTCATGAATTGACACACAATTGAAAGCCATGTGCATTGATTGCTGTATGCTTTTGTTTTCAATGCCTGGAGTATCATAACTTAGCTGATGAAATCATTTTATTGTGGTGCTCGGGAGAGAAGAGTTGTACACACCTAGTATTAGTTTTGTGGTTGAGTTTGCAAGAACAGTATTGTTAGCACAGTATGTTTTTACAAAGTTACTTCATTTTATAAACAGAAGTAATGACATTCGCCAGAGAGGAAAGCACTACCAATATCTCTATCGACAATCGCCCACTAAATCAAGTAAAAGACTTCACATACCTGGGAGCATTTTTTCAGCAAACGGAAGAATAACTAATGAAATTCAACACAGATGCAACAAAGCAAATCAAATGATAGGGCAAATGGCGTCCATTTTAAGATGCAAACACGTCACCATGAACACAAAAAGAGCAATGTTCAACACAATCTTTCTACCCACATTATGTTACCAGTGCCAGACCTGGACGCTGACAACAAACGATAGAAGAAAACTAGTCATGACAGAGATGAAGTGTCTATGCAGAATGCTGGGTGTAACAAGAAGAGACCGGTTGAGAAATGAGGACATCAGAAAAAAGTGGGTACAACATCAGTACTAGACTTCATCAAGAAACAACAAATTAAATGGTTCGGCCATGTAAACAGATTACCATCAGACAGTGCACCTCAAAGAGCAATGCTGCTCCGATACAATGGGTACAAAGCAAAAGGCCGGCCACGCAAAAGATAGACCTCAGAGATAACAGAGGCAATGAAAGACCATTTACAAAGCGCATACTAGGGCTCGTTTTAGAGATCTATTCTTGACCTGACGCTGTGAGGCAAACATGATTCGAGAAAGAAAGAACTTCATTTTATTCTGTCTCTTATCACCTTATTCATTCATTCATGTGTTTCCTACTAGTCTCTTCAAGTTCTTAGTTGATGACTGTTGTCTAAGTTACTGATGTGACAGCTGTCATGCATATATGAACCATTGTAGCTGGTACCAATTGATAGGAGTTTGACTTGGACCAAGTACTTTGCTATTTATGTACACTAAGAAAACGCTAGAGAAGAAAGTCTATTAGGACATGTCTCTAGCAGCTTATGTGTGGATTGATCGAGTCTTTTTCCAAATAAAATCTGACTGTTATCTGTTTTTTTAAAAATAAGTTCCTTATTTTTCCTAATCTACTGTGAGATGATTTCTATAGTGTATGAATAAATGTGTGTTTTGCCAGTTTCTTCACAACACTACAGTATTATTTCATATTCTTGTAATCTTCAACAAATTCCATTTTCAAAAACGAGTTATCTCTGTCCAAATGTTAGCAGATGTCAACTAATCAAGAGATCTAATATTAGATATTTACGTTAATGTCTTGAGCTCACATCTACATGACGTTTTCTTCTTCATTTTTAGACGTCACTTTCTTCAACAATGTAACCAGTTAATAATAATAATAACCATATTAATGCTTTTCTGTAATAGCTTTTCCTTACAACTAATAGTTGCCCAATTATTTTTCAACAAGTTATCTCTCAGCTTATATTCATGTTCATTTTTATAATTGATATTGTGGTGTCTTGTGGGTTTATTAATTTATAGTTTTGTATGTTAAACTTCATAAATAAAAGTTTTCAATACTTTAAACACACCACTACAGCTTTTATATATATATATATATATATATATATATATATATATATATATGAGACTTGTTTGTAAGACCTCTTGTGTGGTATAAAATGTGTGTTTTCCAGGCTACACATAAGTATAGCATTCAATGATATACACTAAGCAACATGGACAGAAAGAAATTGATGTCATTATTAACTGTATTCTTGCAACAATACACAGATACAAATCAGTCAACACTTGAGTATAGTGACAGCTTGTGTTTCAAATCATAGTGAAGTGACTCAATGTGCTTGCTATGCTCTTTAACAGCTTATATGAACTGTTAGGTAAGCAGCAGCTTGTAGAACTGTTAGGTAAGCAGAAGTTTGTGAACAATAGTGATTATAACAGACTTGTCAGCAGCAGCTGAGACCACATCTTTGGAAGGACAACAACTGATGAGAAGACTTGTTTCTAACCACACTGGAATGTCACAGGCTTTGCTGACAATATTGTACCTGCTGTCACATAAACAAGCACAGCTACAATAAATATCAGTACCTGTGTAACTAATAGATAAAGCCATAGAATATTTCAAACAGTTCACACTCCATGGTACACAATCCTTCCACGCACAACTGCTTTCAAGTATCTTGAAAGTGTTATCAGACATGAATGATGAGCTGAATATGATATTAATAGCCGACTGAGTAATGCACAAAGTGCAATCATGTCTTTTCAGACGAACTGGAAATCAACTCAACACAGCATCAGAACCAAGATTATATACCATAGCTGTGTGTCATCGATTTGCTATATGGATCAGAATGCTGGAGAATGACAGAACAAGATATGCCCAAACTTTCCACCTTTCATACAACTTGTCTGAAAGATCTTACTTGTGTTCTGGCCAGGAACTGTCTCTAACCAAGAACTGCTTACAAAGTGTTGTCAAGAGAATATGAACACAGCATCCAAAAAAGACTGAAGATGGATTGGACAACCACTGGAGAAGGATGGGACATGTGCTGCACATGGAGTCTCTCTGTCATCATAACTTGAGGTGGACACCAAAGGGTAAATGAAAATGTGGAAGACCCAAAACCACCTGGAGGAAAACAGTAGAACAGGAACTGAAAATAAATCACAGCTAGAACACAATACAGTGACCAAGAACAGAGAAGAATTGCTTACATTTGTTGCTGCTCTAATCATCCCAGGCTAGATAGAGAGCCCAGGCTAGATAGAGAATAAGTGCACTTGGGAACAACAAAAACTGATGAATCACTTCACAATCATAGATGAAACATGCTTCACACTTACACATTTTTGGACAAAACCACATTAGTTTATCACATTTTAATTATAGACATTCATTTTATATACATCTATATCATTTCAATATAAATTGGTAATGTAGGAATTAAATGTAGAAAACTAACCCAGACTTTTAGTATTATCTTATGTCACTTGAGTGTTAGCATTCAAGAACATGTTCATAACATATCATTGAGCAAACAGTGTAAGAAGCATTGATAAATGTGAAAGGCACACAAGATTGAAAAATTATTATTATTAAAATATATCTCAATAAATAAAGAAACTACACTCAACTGTCAATCACTGTCAATTTCAAATTACGTTTCAGAAACTACATCAATGCAAGATCATTTTTTTTTCTATTTTCTTCGTTTAGCTCTCTTGGAATCCCTAATCCTTCTATTCCTCTGTGGATCCAAATAAGGGAATGTCTGAGTAAATTTCTTAGCAGATTTTCCAAGGATGTATGATTAATTTCAACTTTTTGTCTGTAATCTCCAACTGTATCGACCAGAGGTGCAGTAGCACACATCTAAGGCTGTTATCATCATCGCTTGCGATGGATGGCTATTATTATTATTATAGTCTAGTTTGTCTCCAGTAAGTATTTCCTAGATCTGTTGTTCATTGACTATACAACAAGTTGGTCCTTCTACTCATAGTTTATTACATGTGTATTTATCATTTGTATGCACTGTCAAATGGAGATATTAATTTAAGAACATATAGTAACACTGAATGAAATCCCTGGTCACAGTTTATAATAAAATGAATACACACATCAAAGATTCATCCAACCATTGCTATCACAACAACAGTCCCCATTAACAATATCAACAAAATAATTGGTGTTAGAAATCCCCAAACTGGCCACAGTCCAATGCACAAACTGAAATGTAAAAGACAATGTCATGTACTAAATACTATTTATATTTCAAACTGATAAAACAAATCACAACAGACATTCTGAACATCTAGTCAAGTAGATGAACTACACATTCTACACATATGTGATTTGAAATATAATATGATATCACTAAGTTTCAAACATGCTTTCATTAAACTATAACAAACTTGCTGGGTGTTACACAAACCTAATGTCTTCAATATCTATTGCATAGTTTCGTTTAGTTGTCATATCATCATCACTTGCACATTGAACCAATTAGTCCATAATTGCTTGGAATTCCTCCTCAGTATGTCACTCAGCGTGGGGCAACTAACGACACCGGTTCTTTGTTGGATTACTATTCTTCTTTGACTATCAGTATAGTGCTCTTGTCTAGCTACACCACATATGATTTGGTATTCTAGCAGTCTGGTTATGGTTGTAGATTCACCACTATTACTTGAATAATTTACACGTCCTCGTCTTCTCACTTTCTAATATTTCCTAGTCTAGTTTCTCCATCATTGCTTCCATAGAAAATGGTATCGCTTCTTTTGTTTAATCACAGTTTAGAATGTGAAATGATCCACATGGCTCTTGTGTGAATCCCAGATTTTCAGAAGATACTACAGCCTGTTACTATGCTTGATAGCCTGAACATCAAAAGACTCCATGTAGGTAAGCCTTGACTATGAAAGTATTAAAAGAGCCCTACAACACGCCTCAGCATTTACCTGCAGAGCAAGACTCCCTATACCAAAAACAAGATGGTATGCAATATGTCTTGGATCCTTTATTGTCTATCTGATCTAGTCATATAATTAGATGTCATTATTTGTACAAGTAATGTCCGGCCTAGACGGGTTGGCTGAATTTTGGCTTTATTTGCTGTGTAGATGCTGAACAGCACAGTGATAAGAGGGGAACCTGATGGTAATCTCTTCTTCTTCCAATGTTTTCAGACATTGACTTGTATACTTTTAAAGTAGTTAGTGGCCAACTGGCGCCTGTGTACGTCTCCATACAGAGGGGGGCAAGTTAGAACCCCTCGTAAAACTTATAAGCAAACATGCCAGCATTATCCCAAGTTCCTATCTTTAGCCAGTAGCTACCCAACTTTCTAAAAGGGTGTAGTCTGTGTTCTTCAGGTGGCACATTGCCCATAGGCCCACTATCCTGTCTAGTAACTTGTCATTATTTTATATAACACAGTCGCCCATGTGTTGCCGGGGTTCGCAAGGGGAGCAAAGAATAGTAAAACTGTGACTTACAAGGCATATCATAAGAGGCGACTAAGGTAGGGGCCTGGGAAGCTACCCTAGTAAATAAAAAGCGTCACAGAAATTGGATCTGCTAGCCTACTTGCATGCGTATAACCGGCACAATGTACACTCGCTCTTAGGCTCAGATTACATACAAATCACAAAGAGTGGTTTAACAAGTGGTCGATATCGAGTGTTCAAAGAAGATATAACACAGTGAGTATACAGTAGTCATTGATCTGGTCTAGGATCTGTCCCATGTTTATGGAGAGATTGTAAATAGCAATGAAGCCAATCCTTGGATACCACAGCCTTCTGTATACTTATATCACCAGATAACATCAAGCAATAGACAAACGGTAGCCTGTCAGAATATGTCAGGGCAAGAAATGGACATTATTGAGAATGATGAGAAGATAGCATTGTTATGCCATCAATTGCTGCATACTCATCCAACAGGTGGCCTATAAGCACTTGAGCTGAAAGCTCTTCGGCTCGGTGTCATGGACATAGTAACCCTTCGGCTCGGTGCCAGGAACACCGTAAACCTTGGGAACCTGTAGCTTTTCTGCCAGTCCTCGGAGTTGAACCCGCACTTACAGAGGACTAGTCATCCGTAGTCCAACGCCCTACGAACAATGGGCACGCGGGCATTGGACCATCTTCATTCAGTATATATATATGGAACTGCAGTAAAACTATTTGATTGGCAAAACACATAATTACAAAGTACTGTAGTTTTACAAATTACAAAAACAGTGACAAAATACAGCAACGTTTCGACCAACAAGGCCTTTATCAAGCAACGAACAAACAGGAGTGACAAATTAAAATGAAACACAAATGGACGACCAAATACAAACGTATCTAAGGAAAATCTGGAATAAAAACGAATAACGAAATAAATGTAACACAAAAACACACATAAAAACTAGAAATAGAAAGGAAAAGAAACAATGAAACATCTAGTAAATATATAACTTGAATACATGCAACATATACCCATATAGATTACAAAGCAGGGAAGAGAAAGTACTAAGAAGCATAAGAATGTAATACGTTGAGCCGCGTGTCGAAGTACCATACAAAGAAATCAACCGATTCTCCAGAGCAAATCGACTGCGATCATCCGAGGAACATGATCGGATGGCTGTGACCTGGACATCGTGAGCACCTAAATGGCCAGTGTCATTGAAATTGGTGGCTACAGGGGTCACAGAGCATTGGCGTATGTCGCGTAAGTGTTGGGCGAATCGGTCACTGAGCCTCTTGCCTATCTCGCCAATATAAGCCTTGTTACACCGCTTACAGATAATGGCATAGATAAGATTACGGGACTCGCATGTGAACCCATCGTCAATAAGAAACGTGCCTAAAGGAAAGATACAGTACGCGTCTGTATCACATAAGCACACGTGTTGCAACGCCGACAACCACACTGGACAGTGCCAAAATGAGTCTGGATATTGGACTTGAGGCGACTGTGTACCAACATATCCTTAAGACTTCTGTCCCGTCTGTAAGACACCAAAGGATAGTTGGGGAAGACAGAACGGGTCTCAGGATCTGATCTAAGGAGAGACAGATGACGGAATAAAACATTTTTCACCAGGGAACTATGGGGGTGGCAAGTTAAGATAAGTTTTACTCTGTCAGAGTTAGTAGTCCTATGCTGACTGGTAAGGGCCTGATGGCGAGTGTCTTACAGACGGGACAGAAGTCTTAAGGATATGTTGGTACACAGTCGCCTCAAGTCCAATATCCAGACTCATTTTGGCACTGTCCAGTGTGGTCGTCGGCGTTGCAACACGTGTGCTATGTGATACAGACGCGATCTGTATCTTTTCCTTTAGGTCGTTTCTTATTGACGATGGGTTCATGCAGTCCCGTAATCTTATCTATGCCATTATCTGTAAGCGGTGTAACAAGGCTTATATCGGCGTGACAGGCAAGAGGCTCAGTGACCGATTCGCCCAACACTTACGCGACATACGCCAATGCTCTGTGACCCCTGTAGCCACCCATTTCAATGACACTGGCCAATTTAGGTGCTCACGATGTCCAGGTCACAGCCATCCGATCATGTTCCTCGGATGATCGCAGTCGATTTGCTCTGGAGAATCGGTTGATTTCTTTGTATGGTACCTTGCGACCACGCGGCTCAACGTATTACATTCTTATGCTTCTTAGTACTTTCTCTTCCCTGCTTTGTAATCTATATGGGTATATGTTGCATGTATTCAAGTTATATATTTACTAGATGTTTCATTGTTTCTTTTCCTTTCTATTTCTAGTTTTATGTGTGTTTTTGTGTTACATTTATTTCGTTATTCGTTTTATTCCAGATTTTTCTTAGATACGTTGGTATTTGGTCGTCCATTTGTGTTTCATTTTATTTGTCACTCCTGTTTGTTCGTTGCTTGATAAAGGCCTTGTTGGTCGAAACGTTGCTGTATTTTGTCACTGTTTTTGTAATTTGTAAAACTACAGTACTTTGTAATTACGTGTTTTGACCATCTTCATTGCACTTCGGTGAGTAACCATGTGTGCTCTGATCTCTTTCTTACACAGGAAGATCTCAGCGCAGTGCACGAACTCCATAGCACCTGCGAGGCCTATAAATAACTGCAAAATAGATGAGACTGCAGTAAAACTATTTGATTGGCAAAACACGTAATCACAAAGTACTGTAGTTTTACAAATTACAAAAACAATGACAAAATATAGCAACGTTTCGACCAACAAGGCCTTTATCAAGCAAACGAGCAACAGGAGTGAGAAATTTAAAAAACATATCTGGACAACTACATACAAACATTTCTGCAAGAAAACGTTTCTACATATAAATAACTGCAGTATACTCTTCCCCCTCTTCTATCTATATCCTCTTCATAAGCTGTTTGACACATAAGATTTCCACAAGAGATTTCAATTGCTGTCTTCTATTGCTTTTCTTCCAATTGTTTCCCTTGTCAGGCCACAATCTTTCAACTTTATTTCGACAGTTCTTCTCCATGTTTCATTTGAATGCCCAGGCTTCTTTTTCCCATCGGAGAGCTGTTTTAACCAATGCCATTACTGTCATACAACATACGAGGGGAACTCAATAAGTAAGCCACAAATGGCTGTAGAAAAATAACTAAACAACAACTTGAAACCAGTTTATTTTTATACATACATTGTCCCTTTATTTCTCAACATAATTTCCACCAACATTGATGCACTTATCCCATCGTTTTATCAGTCCTCCCAAACCGGCTGCATAAAACTGTGCTCTGGATTGTAAACCACGTTTTCACTTCACATTCAACTTCGGGCTCATTGCGAAATGTCTCCCGCCAAGGTGGGTTTTCAAAAGATAAAAAAGGTGGAAATCGCTAGGAGCTAAGATGGGACTGTAAGGTGCATGTTCCAGAACTTCCCACCTTAGTTGGTTAATTTTCTCCTGAGTTAATCGAGCCGTATGTGGTCTAGCATTGTCATGAAGAAGCAACACTCCTCTAGTCAGCAGTGCTGGACATTTTCTTCGAATTGCATAATGAAGCATCGATAGAACTCCACAGTACGATTCAGAATACACATTGTCACCTTTCTTCTTGAAATTGGTTTAAAAGACTCCTTGACAATCCCAGAACACCGTCAGCATGACCTTCCCTGCTGATGGCGTAATCTTGAATTTTTGGACTCAAGGCGAAGAAGGATGCTTCCACTGCATTGAAGCACGCTTTAATTCAGGCTGGTAGTGATGCACCCATGATTTGTTCCCAGTAACAATCCTGTTCAGCATCTCTTCTCCTTCATCTTCGTATCGACAGAGATGATGCAAGGACAGGCCAAATCAGTTCATTGTGTGTTCCTCCTTCATTTGTCTGGGTATCCACCTTGAGCATACTTTCTTAAATTTCAATCGATAATGCATTATGCTGTATGCTGAACCATGTGAGCATCTTATTGCAGATGCTACAGAGTCTATTGTTACTCGCTTGTCACCTCTAATCATCACCCGCTGCACTGATACTTCTGTTGCAATCTCAATAAGGCGACCAGATCGAATTTCATCAACAATTTTAGAGCGTCCTTGAGAAAATGTTTCTACCCAGATATGCACCGCTTTAGGGGACAAACATTTGCCAGCATAAACAGGAAGCATTTCCTTATGAATGTCCTTTGCAGGCAGTCATTTTGCCCACAAAAAATTCACAAAAGCACGTAGCTCTTTGGTTGTACACTCCGTAAGTACAGTTGCCATTTTGTTTATGCGCTGCGCATGAGACACCTAGCGCCACCTGATGAACGGAAATATAAAGTTCAATGTTGCTGTCACCTAATGACACCTTTAGAAAACACCAACTACATTACCTGCCATCCCACAGAACTGTGTGACTTACTTATTGACTCTCCCTCGTACATGCCCAATGCATCCCCATCTTCGTCTTTTAATGATGGTCTCAATGACATACAGTTTGTTTCGTTTTAAATGTTCTTCACTTGCTATAATATTTGGCCTGAAAATTAGCAGAATTCCCCACTTCCTGTTATCTATCTCCAATAACCTGATTATCTGTAATTTTGATACAAACCTGTCTGATCTTCCAGGACAATATTTTCCACTTCAACACCTGACAATGTGAACACAGACCAAAAGTATTCTTTCTTTTTCTTTCTTTCTTTTCTCTAGTCCTGTTTTACCTCACAGCGACTGGTCAAGAAGAGATTTCTTAAACGGGCCCTAGTGTGCGCTTCGTAGATAGTGTCTTTCGTTGCCTCTGTTATCTCCGAGGTCCACCTTTAACGTGGTCTGCATTTTGCTTTGTATCCATTGTATCAGAGCAACATTGTTTTCTGTGGTATACTGCCTGTTGGTAATCTGCTTATGTGACCGAACCATTTAATTTGTTGCTTCTTGATAAAGTTCGGTACTGATGTTGTACCCACTTATTTCCTGTCTCAACCGGTCTCTTCTTGTTACTCCCAGCATTCTGCACAGACATTTCACCTCTGTTGTAACTAGTTTTTAATCTTTGATGTCAGCGTCCAGGTTTGGCACTGATAGCATAATGTAGGGAGAAAGATTGTGTTGAACATTGCTCTTTTTGTGTTCATGGTGACATGTTTGCATTTTAAAATTCTATTCATTACTCACTAAATAAAAACTTACCAAATGATTGCAATTATTAAGGAAGCTGTGGCTACAGGAACTGCTGACGGATATCTTTGTTCCCATTCATCAGAACTGACATTCTTCCAAAATGTTAACCAGACCACTAGAAAAATTGCTATTCCAATGTGAAGTCCTAAAGATAAAACTCCAGTCCAGTACCATGCGCTGTACACATATTTTTAAAAAAGCAGAAAATTAAAAGTAAGAGATATATAGGTAAAATCTTCTTCTTCTATGACTATCATAAATTTTAGACTCGGATTCTGGATTCTCTGATAATCTGCTACCTATTTTGGGGTTTCAGCTCTAACATGCAGTTTCTCTTCAACGGTGTGAATGTGGGCCACATTCTTTTCCTAAGGTCTGCCCACAGTGGACAGTTTAGAAGGGCAAGTTCTGCCATCAGATCTGCCAATTTACAGTGGCAAAGGATAAAAATACCTATCTTGAATTTGGTGTACAAGTGGTGTTTTATTTTGTTGTGTTCTGTTCTGAGAATTCAAACAGTAAATAACATCAGCAAGTCAGCAACCAAATGGACAGTTCAAATATACTTTTCCAAGACCATAGCATCCTGCTTTTCCTTATTGAACCTAAACTAAATCTCAGTAAAACTACAAATGAATGGGACTTCCTTCCTTTCATTTCTTCTCAATATTGTCTATAACTGAAATGCTCTCTTGTATACTTTTTTGCAATTCACTCAGACCAGTAAATTTTCTTTCTCCAGTATTGTTTCCTTTGGCCAGTGAGTTTGCCTAAGTATACCATATTGGGACAATCATGAAGTATGTGCTCTATAGTCTGGGATACATGTACACATGACTGAAATCTTGCATATATATGGCTGTAGACTTGACTATATCCTGCTCTGAAGTGTAAAACGATGTGTTCTAATCTGTTCGTAGTTGCTTTTTGTTGGCATTCTGGTTCATTTAAATAGATATGAGAGAGTGTGTACTTGGGGACACTCCCACTGACCTTGCGGTTAAAATAGACTAGAGGGTCACCCTTGCATAGAGGTTAAACACTGTTTTTCGGCAGCAAAGTTTCTGATTTTATTTCCACTTCTAGGCAGAATTAAATTCAGAAAATTAGCCTTGATCGATCTCAGGGTAGGTGAGATCAAGCACATCAAAGATTGATGAAAAACATGGAAGTCCAGTGTACAAATTGTGCACGCTAATGCTCCTGCAGCAGTTAACAATTGAAACAGAAGTAGATGCATGTCGCGAGCTCTGGCCAATTTAGAAATATTCAAAATTTTAATTTTATACCAAATCTACCCATCATAAAAAAAAAGATAGGATACATAGCAAATTGACAAAAACATATAAACCTGAATGTATGCTGAAAATTATTAGAAGACTCCTGTGTTAGATTGTGTAGAAGTGTAATCCATCTTATTAAAGCTTTGCTGATTGTGTCAGACTATGTTTCCTCTGGGTATTATCTTATATTCATATTCCTTTATGTGTAGTCACTCACTGTAAAGTCAGTTATCGGATTCTAAAGTATGATAACTGAAAAACTTATTTTCAAATTCGCTCTAATAACTGAATTCACAAAATAGCCAAATTTAAACCTCACATGTTTTTTTTATTGTAACAACAATCAATTGATGACTCACCTTTTGATACGTTGATCATAAACAATAACATTGATAAAGTCACTGAAGTAAATGGCAACAATAGAAGCTCCAAGCCACATAAAATTTTGAATACAAAATGGTGATTTCTTTGCTGTTGACTCTTCAGACTTTTCATGCTTGTTTAGTTCAATTGCTGAGGCATATAAGAAAATTTAAAGTTTGTTACTAAAATGGTAAGAATATGGAGTTTTTTAAGAACCCCAGGGAAACACAGAAGCCAATGAATATGATCAATAAATATATAGTGAATAAGTATTAGGGGCTTCCAGAAAAAACAAATTATCAAACACAGGATTCGAAGCACAAACCTTCACTTCTTACTGCACCAATTGCCTAGCCCTACAGACGAGCTTACTGCACCAATTGCCTAGCCCTACAGACGAGCGTTTTTCAAAGCACAACTAGCTAGTTCTCTTAAAAAGAGAGCATTACCTAGCGGGTCTTTTTTAAACAGCGTCAACTACAGAACACTGAGAATCAGTTCAGATTTGATCAAACATTGTTTGCATAAAACATAAGCTTTTTGTGTTTTTATATATGAGTAGAAACAAGAGCATACACACACACACAAGCATACACATATAGCATACATGCACACATCATTCATAGTAGCTCTAAGTATACTTCCATCGGATCTGATCAGATTTTCTGTGTTCTGTAGACGATGCTCTTTAAAAAGACATGACTATAAGTAAAAAAAAGAAAGTAAAGGAACCCTTTCATACCTCGTGGTATATAGGTCAATACAGTGTTAGGCCTGTATTTTCATTGACCGTCGGCACACGATGGGTGATGTGGTCAGCATCACGCCGCCGCCTTTACTTTCCCAGAGCATGTCTGGTACCCAGTTGAGGCTGGGTCGACCTGAGAGCCGCGTGGTCGGGAAAATTCCACGGCATTGCAGGAGCTGAACTCAGACCACCAGCCTTGCGGAGCGAGTTCACTAACAACTATGCTACAGCGGCTCACATGACTATAAGTAACGTTCTTTTTTTGAGAGGAGAGCTAGCTGGTTGTCCTCTACAAAATGCTAGTCTGCAGGGCTAAACAATGGAGGACCATACAAAATACTAGTCTGCAGGGCTAAACAATGGAGGACCATACAAAATACTAGTCTGCAGGGCTAAACAATGGAGGACCATACAAAATGCTAGTCTGCAGAGCTAAACAATGGAGGACCATACAAAATACTAGTCTGCAGGGCTAAACAATGGAGGACCATAAAAAATAAAGGTTTGTGGTTCGAATCACAGCCAACTCTAGATAACTAGGCCAGACAACTGACTGGGGAATTCCTGGCCTAGATCAGAGAAGGGGCTGGAAAATATAGATGTTTGATAGAACACTGCAAGCTTTTTGCAATTTTACTCAATTTTGTGAGTCTATGGTTATTTATTGGTGAAAATATTCATAATATTGATATTCCTTATTGTTAAACTTAACGTGTTGCATAATATAACTTCGATTTAGCATTTTGTGTTGATTTTAAAATGAATTCATCTGTATACAACAATACTGGAATGCGAGGTCACATGGTGTAGTTGTGGTCTGATTTCCCATAATTCTTACCAGAGTCCGCAGGCCCATAAGTTTATAGTTGGCTCTGAATATCGAAATAGGGGGAAGACTGCAGTAAAACTTGGTAAATAGTGAAACGCGATACAAACAAAGTACTATAGTTTTACAAAATACATAAACAGTGACGATAAACAGCAACGCTTCGACCAACAAGGCCTTTATCAAGCAAACGAACAAACAGGAGTGACAAATTAAAATGAAACACAAATGGACGACCAAATACCAACGTATCTAAGGAAAATCTGGAATAAAAACGAATAACGAAATAAATGTAACACAAAAACACACTTAAAAACTAGAAATAGAAAAGAAACAATGAAACATCTAGTAAATATATAACTTGAATACATGCAACATATACCCATATAGATTATAAAGCATGGGAAGAGAAAGTACTAAGAAGCATAAGAATGTAATACATGCAACATATACCCATAGAGATTACAAAGCATGGGAAGAGAAAGTACTAAGAAGCATAAGAATGTAATACGTTGAGCCCGCGTGGTCGCAAGGTACCATACAAAGAAATCAACCGATTCTCCAGAGCAAATCGACTACGATCATCAGAGGAACATTATCGGATGGCTGTGACCTGGACATCGCAAGCTCCTGAATGGCCAGTATCATTGAAATGGGTAGCTACAGGGGTCACAGAGCATTGGCGATATCGCGAAGTGTTGGGCGTAATCGGTCACTGAGTCTCCTGCCGGTTTCCCCAATATAGGCCTTGTTGCACCGCTTGCAGATAATGGCATAGATAATATTACGGGACTCGCATGTGAAACTGTCTTCAACAACGAACGTGGCTTTTGGAAAAGACACCGCGGGTCTGTATTACATAAGCACAAGTGTTACAGCGCCGACGGCCACACTGGATGGTGCCAAAATGACTTGGATGTTAGGCTTGAGGCGACTGTGAACTAACATATCCTTAAGGCTTCTGTCCCGCCTGTACGCCACCAAAGGATAGTGTTGGAAGATTGAACGTGTATCAGGATCAGACTGAAGAATGGAGAGATGACGGAATAAGACTTTCTTCACAAGGGAACTATGAAGGTGGAAAGTTAAGACAAGTTTCACCCTGTCAGAATTGGAAGTTCTATGCTGGTTAGAGAGAGCCTCCTGGCGAGAAATTTGCTGAACGCGCCGCATAGCAGAAGCAAGCACCTTATCCGGTATAAGCGCTTACGAAAGAAATCCAGCATCTCGTGAGCTCTATCGAGGAAATCGCGTCTCGCTACAGAGGCGAGAAGGCGCAAGAGTTGAGAGAATGGTAAAGAATCACGACAAGCCTGGGAATGGGAAGAGGTATAAAGAAGAAAACTATGTGCATCAGTAGGCTTGTAGTATACTGATGTAGTGATGGTGGATAGGCTGATAGTGATAGTGATGTCAAGAAAGTTGACACAAGAGGTAGAGATGTGAGATGTAAACCGAATAGCCGGATTGAAGACATTAATGAAATTAATGAAGCGTGACAAATCGGCTTCAGGCATATCGGTAATGCCAATACAATCATCAATGTATCTATGATACACAGACGGAAGAGGGCCATCATAGGAATTCCATACTAGGTGCTCAAGATGACCCATGAATAGACAAGCATAACTGGGTCCCATTTTAGTACCCATGGCGACCCCACTGATCTGCTCAAAGAACTGGTCATTGAACTGAAAGGAGTTGAGAGTTAGAACTAGTTCTGCAAGACGAAGGAGAGCCGAGGTGGAGACAAGTGGGTTAGTTCTCCTGTCGAGAAGAACTGGAGAGCTTGAAGTCCGTCGGAATGTTGAAGACAGTTTCACGTGCGAGTCCCGTAATATTATCTATGCCATTATCTGCAAAGCGTGCAACAAGGCCTATATTGGGAAACCGCAGGAGACTCAGTGACCGATTCGCTCAACACTTGCGCGATATACGCCAATGCTCTGTGACCCTGTAGCTACCCATTTCAATGATACTGGCCATTCAGGAGCTATCGATGTCCAGGTCACAGCCATCCGATAATGTTCCTCTGATGATCGTAGTCGATTTGCTCTGGAGAATCGGTTGATTTCTTTGTATGGTACCTTGAACCACGCGGCTCAACGTATTACATTCTTATGCTTCTTAGTACTTTTTCTTCCCATGCTTTGTAATCTCTATGGGTATATGTTGCATGTATTACATTCTTATGCTTCTTAGTACTTTCTCTTCCCATGCTTTATAATCTATATGGGTATATGTTGCATGTATTCAAGTTATATATTTACTAGATGTTTCATTGTTTCTTTTCTATTTCTAGTTTTTAAGTGTGTTTTTGTGTTACATTTATTTCGTTATTCGTTTTATTCCAGATTTTCCTTAGATACGTTGGTATTTGGTCGTCCATTTGTGTTTCATTTTAATTTGTCACTCCTGTTTGTTCGTTTGCTTGATAAAGGCCTTGTTGGTAAACGTTGCTGTTTATCGTCACTGTTTATGTATTTTGTAAAACTATAGTACTTGTTTGTACGTGTTTCACTAGTTGGCTCTGCCTGAGTCCAAAGGCCCATAAGTTTATAGTTGGCTCTGCCTGAGTCCGCAGGCCCATAAGTTTATAGTTGGCTCTGCCTGAGTCTGCAGGCCCATAAGTTTATAGTTGGCTCTGTTCGAATCTTGTGATTTTTTCAGGAGGCCCTTAAAACTTGTTTACTGCCTATTTAATGTTCTGTTGCAACCGCTTCCTTGTTCTTCCTCTACCTTGTCTATTTAATGTTCTGTTGCAACCGTTGCCTTGTTCTTCCCCTACCTTGTCTATTTAATGTTCTGTTGCAACCGCTGCCTTGTTCTTCCTCTACTTTGTCTATTTAATGTTCTGTTGCAACCGCTGCCTTGTTCTTCCTCGACTTTGTCTATTTAATGTTCTGTTGCAACCGCTGCCTTGTTCTTCCTCTACCTTGTCTATTTAATGTTCTGTTGCAACCGCTGCCTTGTTCTTCCTCTACTTTGTCTATTTAATGTTCTGTTGCAACCGCTGCCTTGTTCTTCCTCGACTTTGTCTATTTAATGTTCTGCTGCAACCGCTGCCTTGTTCTTCCTCGACCTTGTCTATTTAATGTTCTGTTGCAACCGCTGCCTTGTTCTTCCTCTACCTTGTCTATTTAATGTTCTGTTGCAACCGCTGCCTTGTTCTTCCTCTACTTTGTCTATTTAATGTTCTGTTGCAACCGCTGCCTTGTTCTTCCTCGACTTTGTCTATTTAATGTTCTGTTGCAACCGCTGCCTTGTTCTTCCTCTACTTTGTCTATTTAATGTTCTGTTGCAACCGCTGCCTTGTTCTTCCTCGACTTTGTCTATTTAATGTTCTGTTGCAACCGCTGCCTTGTTCTTCCTCTACTTTGTCTATTTAATGTTCTGTTGCAACCGCTGCCTTGTTCTTCCCCTACCTTGTCTTTCAGGAACCATGCCATCCATTATTGCTCTTTCTAAACCTATGCGACATTTAATGTGTCTAAAATATTTCAGCTCTGAATACATGATATTATTTATGAGTCAATGTTTCTCAATGTTCAGGTCTTGTAGGATGTCTATATTTTTGTATCCAGGGTGTTCTAAGATTTGGACTTCTACTTTATTTATATATGTATATGGTGTACAAGGTATGTTCTGCACCTGGCTCTCTATCTAGCAGAGTTGAAGTTAGCTAGTCTTTTAGGAAAGGAAAAAGTGAAAATAGTAGCCTGCTGATGACCCGTAGAATACACAAGCCTACTCCTATTCCCAGTGGTATAGACTGGGAAACTTTCACCGTGAGATCCAAATCTAACAAGACTCAGACTCAACTAGAGGAACAGACTCCTCTCAGTCTGTTTCTTTTTGGTCTTACTTATAGAGGGCAAAAATCCCATACAGACCACAAAGAGTGGTTTAACAATTGGTTATGTAGAGCAAAACAAAGAAGATATATTTATAAGCATGGGAAAAGACAGTATAAAAGTGCATATTACTGTAGTATATATTGTGGGATGGATTAGCGTACTGCATAGGTGTTCACTTGACACAAGAGGGTTGTGGTAGCGTACTGCATAGGTGTTCGACTCTGACACAAGAGGGTTGTGGTAGCGTACTGCATAGGTGTTCGACTCTGACACAAGAGGGTTGTGGTAGCCTACTGCATAGGTGTTCGACTCTGACACAAGAGGGTTGTGGTAGCGTACTGCATAGGTGTTCGACTCTGACACAAGAGGGTTGTGGTAGCGTACTGCATAGGTGTTCGACTCTGACACAAGAGGGTTGTGGTAGCGTACTGCATAGGTGTTCGACTCTGACACAAGAGGGTTGTGGTAGCGTACTGCATAGGTGTTCGACTCTGACACAAGAGGGTTGTGGTAGCGTACTGCATAGGTGTTCGACTCTGACACAAGAGGGTTGTGGTAGCGTACTGCATAGGTGTTCGACTCTGACACAAGAGGGTTGTGGTAGCGTACTGCATAGGTGTTCGACTCTGACACAAGAGGGTTGTGTAGCGCACTGCATAGGTGTTCGACTCTGACACAAGAGGGTTGTGGTAGCGTACTGCATAGGTGTTCGACTCTGACACAAGAGGGTTGTGGTAGCGTACTGCATAGGTGTTCGACTCTGACACAAGAGGGTTGTGGTAGCGTACTGCATAGGTGTTCGACTCTGACACAAGAGGGTTGTGGTAGCGTACTGCATAGGTGTTCGACTCTGACACAAGAGGGTTGTGGTAGCGTACTGCATAGGTGTTCGACTCTGACACAAGAGGGTTGTGGTAGCGACTGCAAGGTGTTCGACTCTGACACAAGAGGGTTGTGGTAGCGTACTGCATAGGTGTTCGACTCTGACACAAGAGGGTTGTGGTAGCGTACTGCATAGGTGTTCGACTCTGACACAAGAGGGTTGTGGTAGCGTACTGCATAGGTGTTCGACTCTGACACAAGAGGGTTGTGGTAGCGTACTGCATAGGTGTTCGACTCTGACACAAGAGGGTTGTGGTAGCGCTACTGCATAGGTGTTCGACTCTGACACAAGAGGGTTGTGGGTTCAATACCACACTCAACATTCCACATGTGAGGAAAGGAATTGGCCCTCCTACCTTCTGCACATATATTTTATATATATATATCTGTAGACTACAAAACTGATCTTTCTTACAGACTCACTGTCAACTATACAATCCCTGGTGGCTAAATCCGCTGAGAGCACAGTACAGAACCTAGAATATTAACTTTCTCTGCTGTTAAAGAAGGTAGAAATTCACATGCAGTAGATTCCATCTCACTGTGGCCTGTGGCATTGAAGGCAATGAGAGTGTTGATGTTTTGACTAAGAAAGAAAGTACCAAAAAACAAATCTACCAACCACTGTCTTTTTAAGAGGTCAAAAACCTAATAAACACAAAATCTGCAGTAGACTGGAACAATGGGTATGATTATGGAAAATACTTCCTCAAAGACCTCAATAGAACAGACCAGGTCATTATTATATTTTGTCTACATACTGATACTGAGACACTTACATAGGATAGGAGTAAGTCAAACAGTTCTCTGTCAGTGTCAACATGTGGAACAGACACCGGTATATGTCCTGCAAGACTATCCTCTCCTAGGGAAGCTGAGAAGCAGCATGTGGCAAGAAGCAGCATGTGGCAAGAAGCAGCATGTGGCCAAACCCAGTCGACCTGAAAACAGCTTTGGGGAAACCTGATTGTCCAGTCCAATCTGTGGTCCGTAGTGGATTAAGTGTATGAATATGACCAGAAATAACTGAAGAAGAATACTACAAAACTGAATTCAGTCACAGTTTGTATTTTCAATTCAGAAGTTAATGTGTTAAACATACTTGTAATAGTAATATATGTATCCTCATAGTTATCAACTGCCTTCGTTCGTTGTTGTCTTAATATGTTGCTCAAACTTTTAAAACTATTTTCAACATTAGAAAACAAAAAAACATCATTGAAACTGAAAAGTCAGATCAGATATCTTCTTGCATTCGTCTTACGACCAATTTTAATCACTCTTTGTGATATGTTTGATCTTTGCCAAGAACGTGTATACGTTGCACATTGGTTTGGTAGGCCCCTAAACGCATAGACTTCTACACGTTTAGGACACATGCATCCGATTTCAGCCAAACCTCCTTAGTCGCCTCTTACGACATGCGTGGCAGGTAACAGTGGTTCTATTCTCTACACCCCAAATTTGGGCCCGGTAACCACTCGGGCGAGATCAGATATAATAATAATCATATAATATATATCTCACAGTACAATATATTTATATGATTGTGAGAAATATACTAAGAAAATTAGTAAGAAAGTCAAACAAAACATAGTCCTTCCCTTCTTTACAAATTACAGAACCTTTAGGCTTGAAGTTTAATCATGATACGAATACTGGAATACAGTCCATTTTGAGTCAATGAACTTAATGACAAATATTGAAATAATCATCTGATCATAATCATCCATAGACTAGAGTTAAAGTGTCAGCAGTGTGTTAGTGTAAGTTGTCTTTCCCCCATTATGGCCATGATAATTGACTCATTGTCTTTCCCTCCTTTACAAAGGACAATAGCCCTGCGTGGTGCTCCAGTCCTAAATAATAAATGCATTATTTTAAAAAGAACACAAATATTATAATAAATTATACCATCTTCTAAATCATTAGCGTAGTGATCAGATAACTTCTGCTGAAATCGCCGTCTAACCACGTCAGCATCGATTTCACAAGACGCCATTTTGACGCATTGCTAAGAAACGGATATCGATAATAGGGGAGACTGCAGCAAAACTAGTTATTCGTGGAAACTTCAACAACGTCAAAGCACTGAGGGAATAATCGTAAGGGAAAGTGGAGGCTCAGTCTACACGGATGCCAAAAGGTGTGTATGCTGATGGTTCCCTATGCTAGCTTGTTAAAAACACTCACCGTTTTCCCCATAGACGTCCAGTCTGCTTCAGTTTGGAATATCTTCATTGCACTCCGGACATGTCCATATGTGCTCCGATCTCTTTCGCAATATCTCCAACAACGTCTAGCGACTAACTGCACCAGTTCGATGTTGATTGAAAGAGCCTACTCATATACCTGTTGTTCTGTTCTTTTCTTGTCACTCAAATCTTCAATTCAAGCTCTTGCAAGTTAGAAGTTGACGCGGATTGGTTTAGATTGAAAATTCCCATTGCGACCACACTCTATGGGGACGTTCAGAATGTCAGCTCCTCCATATATAAAAACCCCAAACAGCAGAACATCAGAGTGAAAGGCGAGAGGAAGACTAAGGAAAAGATGGAGTCTCTTTATCGTGCCAAAAGATGCATATATTCATCAGTCGAGAAACGCAAGACAAACACAAAGATCACGTTACTTAGCTACAACCCCGTAGCAGTGGGATGACAACAGAAGATAGCTTCAACATCAATGTAGGTATCTGTTATTGGTTACATGATTGACGTCATACCACTCTGGACAGACCTATAGGTACTCAGTCTCCACCAGCAGAAGAGTATACACACTGATGGTTTCCATGGCTCTTTGGTTAAATATCACCTTATTCTGCACATCAAGAATCCCGATATGCGTTACAACGTGCAATTTCAAACTCGCTGGATAGAACAATGTTTACATCCAACAGGCATTCGCCGAAAAACGCAGGAAGTCCTCCTTATTTATCTTCGACTCCCCGACGATCGACGATGTTGATGCAAACTTGTCCGCTCTCTTATAGCAACAAACATCCGCATGTCCTTCGCTCACTGGTCGATCCGAAGATCGATGCACTGGTCCCTCGGTGATCATGAACTAAAACCATGCATCCAGCAGATCGAGAAAGAAACCATGAGCACAGAAGTAGCAAAAAGCTGAACCCGGCTGCATAGGGCGAACATGACAGAAAATGTCAGAAAGACATTTGGCTACAGATAATGTTGAAGTGCAAAATTGCAGTAATAAACAAATCAAGTTCGTAAAATGGTTTCAGCAGAATTATCATCGAATATGCACAATTATAGAAAAATTCAGCTGGTGAGGTTATGACTATTCCAGATAAGCGGGATTATTCGTACAATCACCCAAGCCACCAGAACAGCGCAAGACAAAAACAGATAACCACGACACTGGTCAACAACCCGGTAGCAGTGTGACGACAAAAGAAGATGAAGAATTCGTACATTTTAATATCTGGAAGACAAAACAGTTTTTTTTCTCATTGTCATACTCGGAGAAAATAGAATAGGTTGAAATTTAAAGATTCAAAAGTGATGTGGTAGAGATGTAAGATTACACAAATCTAATTTGGCAATTTTAGAAAGTGAATTTAGCACCGCCTTTGTCAAGTGGTTAGTGCGTTAACTTTTCAGTAGAAGGATGCCAGTTACTCTCCAGTCGGCCCAGAAGACAAAGGACATGACTCGTCATAGTTATAAAAGAAAACTGCCCACGAGGAAGGGAACTGACCATCACACCTTCAATGTTCTGAAGTCACATATTTAACACCCGTACGTAACGTTGTATTTTTGGCTCAATATTCAGTTTTATATATATGGAACTGCAGTAAAACTATTTGATTGGCAAAACACGTAATTACAAAGTACTGTAGTTTTACAAATTACAAAAACAATGACAAAATACAGCAACGTTTCGACCAACAAGGCCTTTATCAAGCAAACGAACAAACAGGAGTGACAAATTAAAATGAAACACAAATGGACGACCAAATACAAACGTATCTAAGGAAAATCTGGAATAAAAACGAATAACGAAATAAATGTAACACAAAAACACACATTAAAAACTAGAAATAGAAAGGAAAAGAAACAATGAAACATCTAGAAAATATATAACTTGAATACATGCAACATATACCCATATAGATTACAAAGCATGGGAAGAGAAAGTACTAAGAAGCATAAGAATGGAATATAACATGAATACATGCAACATATACCCATATAGATTACAAAGCATGGGAAGAGAAAGTACTAAGAAGCATAAGAATGTAATACGTTGAGCCCGCGTGGTCGCAAGGTATCATACAAAGAAATCAACCGATTCTCCAGAGCAAATCGACTGCGATCATCCGAGGAACATGATCGGATGGCTGTGACCTGGACATCATGAGCACCTAAATGGCCAGTATCATTGAAATGGGTGGCTACAGGGGTCACAGAGCATTGGCGTATGTCGCGTAAGTGTTGGGCGAATCGGTCACTGAGCCTCTTGCCTGTCTCGCCGATATAAGCCTTGTTACACCGCTTACAGATAATGGCATAGATAAGATTACGGGACTCGCATGTGAACCCATCGTCAATAAGAAACGTGCCTAAAGGAAAAGATACAGTACGCGTCTGTATCACATAAGCACACGTGTTGCTTATTATTTTTGGCTCCCTACATAATTTTTTTCTGACGGAGTAGTTTTCCTGAACATTTTTTCCAGATCCCAAAGGACTATTTGACCCCAGTGCCACGAACTGAGAAGTTTTCTACTCCAGAGGGACTATGCAGTGATCCTTACAGACTTCTTCTTCGAACGCTCCATATCGACGACTTGTTAACCACTCTTTGTATTTGTATGTGATCTGAGCCTAAGAGCGATTGTACGTTGTGCCAGTTTTGCGCCTATAAGTAGGCTAGCACGTCCGATTTCTGCGATGCTTTTTATTTACTACGGTAGCTTCCCTAGTTCCTACATCGGTCGCCTCTTACGACAGGCCTTGTAGGTTACAGTGGTACTATTCTTTGCTCCCCTTGTGAGGCCCCGACGCCAGACGTGCGACTCTTACAGACTATATTAGTTCTACAATCTCTAAAGCTCGCTGAAGGTGAAAACTGTTGATTCCCTACCAGCAACTAAACATACGACATTACTGCGTTAAACAAGTTTATTAACTGAACTGACGGCGATGTACGGAAAGCTACAGATCTGAGGTGGTTTGAGCGGATCAGATCTGGAGAAAACCGTGGGGAGGCTGAAGTAATACTTAATAAACGAACAAGGACAAGTATATTGTAGTATTACAAAAGCGAGGAAAAATTAATAATTATGTAAAATGACAACAATCGACGTTTCGACCAAAGACCTTTATTAAGAACTGACCACGGGAAGATAAATCAAGGTGTGGTCAATGTATTTCTTAAATTTTAGCCCAATGTCTCGCACTGTTTACTTAGGTCGGTTTTGTTTCGTTCCTATCAATAATGTCTACGTTTTTGTATTGCTTGGAAAGCTGACTAACAACCAATGAAACGAGTTTGCCAACGAGATGAACTTGCTAGCGAAATCATCAAACGTCAAATAGAAACGTCAACAACAGAACAAGTTACACTCAAAGTTACTACTGAGGTACAACAGAACGAGTTACACTCAAAGTTACTACTGAGGTACAACAGAACAAGTTACACTCAAAGTTGAAGTTACTACTCAGACTACTGAGGTACAACAGATTAACAACTTACACACTGACATAGTGAACTTGGATTTATCCTGCATTCTTATCCGTTCCAGGTTAACATTTTATGTAATTACTGTTTCAGTTTATCATAGTTTATCATATATGGAATATCCAGATAAATCGTCCGAGTGGTTACCGGGGCCCATATTTGGGGTGTAAAGAATAGAACCACTGTTACCTGCCACGCATGTCGTAAGAGGCGACCAAGGAGGTTTGCCTGAAATCGGATGCATGTGTCCCAAACATGTAGAAGTCTATGCGTTTAGGGCCTACCAAACCAATGTACAACGTATACATGTTCTTGGCAAATATCAAACATATCAATATCACAAAGAGTGATTAAAATTGGTCGTAAAGAACGAACGCAAAGAAGAAGATCCAGATAAATATCATATGTCACTACTAACTAAGTTTAGTTTAGTCGTCGGATCATTATCACTCACTCAACTCACTGACTGCACATCGAACCAATTAGTCCATAAATGTCCGATCTTCCCTCGCTCTCAGTATGTCTCTAAGCGTGTGGCGACTAAGGTAAAAATTAAGTAAACTTAACGCCGTGTGTTGCCAGGGCCCACAAGGGAAATAAAGAATAGTACCACCATGACCTACAAGGCATGCCGTGAGAGGCGACTGATGTAGGACCTAAGGAAGCTATCCTAGTAAATAAAAAGCATCGCAGAAATTGGATGTGCTTGCCTACTTGTAGCCACATAACTGGCACAACATACAATTGCTCAGATCAGATACAAATTACACAGACTGACAGAGTCAAGAGTGGTTAATAAGTGGTCGATATGGAGCGTTCCAAGAAGAAGTAAGCGCGAAATGCAATGATGATGGATGGTTCAATCGAAAATAATGCAAGGGATGATGATGATGTTGTATATACCGATGGGTCGGTTCAAAGTCCGGCTGGGGTTTCTTGGCTAATGCGCACGGTAGGGTTCTTGCAGAGCGAAGTAGGGCATACAGGACAACTACTTCTAGTATGAGGATGGAGGTTGAGGCCGTTACTGCTGCCCTCCATTGGATCTCTGGGACTTCATTTACTGGGGCAGTTGTTGTGTCTGACTCTCAGTCGATGCTTCACAAGATCCAGAAGGGCAGGTTTCGTTATGAGTGGATGTCGTCTATAGAAGTTTCTAACCTCCAGCGGCTTACGTGGATATACTGTCCTGGGCATGCGGGTGTTTACGGTAATGAGAGAGCGGACAGGCTTGCATCAACAGCATCGATTGTCAGGGAGTTGAAGATGGATAAGGGTATTCTTCGGTCTCTTCGTGACTGTCTGTTGGATGAGGACACTAAAATGGATGTTCAAGCGATTTAGGCAGTTTGGAGTTACCTGTTGTTCAAGTCGAACTGGATGCCTGAGAGGCAGAGTGAGAGGTGTGTTTAATCAACGAGCCACAGGAACCATCAGTATGCATACTCTTTGATATCTGTTGGGGAGACTGAGCACCTATGGGTCTGCCCAGAGTGCAATGACGTCAGTTTAGTAACCAATAACAAATCAATCGATCAATCAAAAGATAAAGCCATGTTTTAACTTATTTTAAGATAGGTACGGTAGTTATTTAAAATATATAGAAGCAGTGTCCTGTGATTGTCACTGTACACTAATAATAATAATAGCCGTCCATCGCAAGCGAAGATGACAACAGTCTCAGACGTGGGCTGCTGCACCTCTCTGGTGTGTGCAGAGATGATTGTAGAGTCCAATCCTAGAACACAATCCCCTGTCACAGGTGCGGCATACATGATCAAGGTTAGACATGTGCGTGTTGTGTGTTCTGTCTTTTCGCAGAGCTCGTTTTCTTTGTGCCTCAACAACACAATTATTCTCAGCTATGCGGGTTCCTCTTGTGTTGTTACAGTGCCACATTTGGTGGTCATGCGCAAGGGATTGCCAGCATGTGGTGTCTATATCGAAGCATTTCAGAGACATTTTAAGAGTGTCTTTAAAGCATTTTTTCTGTCCACCAGCAGAGCGTCTGCCCCCATTCAAGTTCGCCATACATCAACTATTTGGGATGTGTTTATCAGGCATCCGAGCAATGTGACCGGCCCATCTTACTTGGGCCTTCTGCAACAGGGTGTTGACGCTTGGGATCTTTGCTCTTGTGAGGACTTCGGTATCTGGAATTTTGTCCTGCCAGCTTATTTTTAGTATTCTGCATTGATAGCTTGTGTGGAAGTGGTTTAGTTTTCTTGCTTGTCTTCTATACACTGTCCATGTTTCACTTGTGTACAGCAGCGTGGTTAGCACTATGGCCTGGTAAACTTTCAGCTTTGTGGCTACGCTTATCCCCTTCCGCTCCCACACAGTGACACGTAGCCTTCCGAACGCAGCACTGGCTTTGGATATCCTTTTGTTGACCTCAGAGTCTATGTTTGCCGATCTGGATAGGAGGCTGCCAAGATAGGCAAAGTTGTCCGCTGACAGAAGACGCTGGTGTTTAATGTTGATGACTGGATCATAGTACTGCTTTCCAGGGCCGGGCTGGAACATGACCTACTGTACACTAGTGTACACTACAGTCACAGTAGTAGGGGCTAAAAAATTGCCCACAACTTCATACACAAGCTGGAAAGAAAAAATAAATATTTAAGAAGTAAAGAAGAATCCTACAATTTTTGAATAATCCTAATCCTGAATAATTGTTGGATATTGTATTTATACTCATACAGTTTTCTTCTAATATACATTTATTGTATGCACTTGAGAATTTATTCATTATTTCAGTTATAAGTTGATAATGTCGTCTGTGGGATTCGATGTACACGTTGACAAGGAAAATGTTACTTATGCCCCTGGTATCAATAAAGGAGGTCCTTTGAAACAATTTGGTCCAAGTAAGTTTTCTAATGTTATATTACCTTGTAACCTTTGTCCATGGAGTGATTTCGTTTCTAACAACACAGTGAGAGATAGAACACACCAACAACCCATATCAAATATTATAAGGAAACAAAGGTGGAAATATTTAGGCCATGTTCTTAGATCAGACGAAAAGAGACTAAATCGACAAGTCCTTATGTGGTCACCAGTTGGGAAAAGAAAACGTGGAAGACCAAAGACCACTCTTCAAAGAACCATCCAACAAGAAAGTAAACTATTGGGATGTAAAACCATACAAGATCTCCAACTGCTAGCAACGAACCGCATCACATGGAGATCTAAAACCTCTGCCCTATGTGCCGCCTTTGGCACGAAAGGAACAAACTAACTAACTAACCAACCTTTGTCCCAGTTTTGTGTTAATACATATATCAGACTACGGTCAAAAATTTGTGCTGACTTTGTGAGCTTGAATTACAAAAATGGAAGCCCTAAAGAAGACTGTAGACTTTTCCCTGGTGACAAGATTGATGGTCTAGCATGGCCAATGAATTGAACTTAGAAAAACAACAATGGAATTAAGGGTTAGTAAGCTAGATTCTAAAAATTATCTAAAGATGGATTTACTTCACTGCACCGAGATCATCCATATGACTCTATCTCTCTCTGCAGAATTGGCAAGTCACTTGCAGAGAGTGTTGCACAAAGCTTAAACTCCATAGTTACTGCAATAATTCTAGGGATGTCGGGAAAATATTCACATTTAAACTTCCGTGCCATGAAGTCAGGCTATCCAACATTTTCTCTCTCTGTCTCATCTCCCCTCGATTTTACCGGCTGCACAATGTGTTCTAAACGTCCTTTTCTCATCACATGTCCGAAAATGATGTGTGCCTCTTTCTTATATTGATATGCTTTCTCTGCATCTTGACCTCATTCAACACCTCCACATTAGTCAATTTAGCAATCCATGGGACTCTCATCATTCTTCTGTAAAACCACATCTCTCTGGCCATCAGAGATTTTTCGATCTGTTTGTTTATTGTCAGGACTCGCATTCATATGTCAGTATTGGTTCTATATAGCAATTTATAACTCTCATTCATTCTGATCTCAATTGACAATGACATGTTGCATGTAATGCTTCTCATTTTCTGGAACGCTGCTTTGGTGTGTAATATTATATTATTATTTGTACATATAATCAAATGTAATTTTTTAATTTCAAGAAAATGTCAGTAAATAAATTCATCATTTGACCTCAAAATGTAATTACAGGAAAGTTCAGCAAAGGAAATGTCCAGGCGACACCCCGAAAAGCTCTTGTGGATGTCAACCATGAGCCAGTCAATGTTACAGCTTCCAGAAATCCTGTTAAAAATAAATTAAGTTTATCTAGCACTGACCTTAAGGATGGATGTTTCTCTGCTCTAAAACCTTCATTATTGATACCAAGTGGTGCAGAGAATGTCCATGTTGTTGGTTCACATAACAAAAAACAAGACTCAAGAAAGTTTGCATCTGGGCAGGTAAATATCATTGTTACAACTCAGAAAATATTCAATGGAGCTTTTAAGAAATTCTAAAATGGATATTTGTATTTCTTAATTTTCTCTAGAACAATTACTCACACACCACTCTGTGATGAGTTTGTACGTAATTTAAGCATAGCTATGTTGTGTTATGTTTACAGCAAAGTTATATCTACTTCGGGTGTCTCTGTGGCTAAAGGGTTACGCCCTTGCCTTATGTTCTGAAGATCATGGGTTCGAAACCAGACCAAACCGTTCTATTCACGAGTGCATTTTTTTCAGAGATCCCTAGGATTGTTACAGGAGCTACAGAGTTTGTGCTTTGTGCAATACTCTCATCAGGTGGCATTCCATTTCTGCAGAAAACTGTGCCAAATTTCAGAGATCCTAGGGTTGTTACAGGAGCTACAGAGTTTGTGCTGTGCAATACTCATCAGGTGGCATTCATTTCTGCAGAGAAACTGAGCCATATGGGGTAAAACCTAGTGCAATGAAAGTCAATCCTCGGCTCTAGACCCTTATTTTAAAACTCTATACCTCTTTCTACTGAGTAACTCTAATTTTGTCACAAGTTGTTTGTTTCTGACTAGCTTTTCCAGATGTTTCAAGATGGTGGATTTGATAGGAGTTCATGTTAACTTTTTTTAAATCTCAAATTTTACCCAGGCAGTGCCTTTTTAGCATGCCTGCTATGTTCCATTTTAAACAGCCAAAAGTTCTTTTATCTGCTTAACTTCTTGTTTTCCATTTATCACTGGTGATTAAAGCTCTTAAATGAATTGCTTTTTTGCTGATGATCAGGCAAATATAACAGCAGAACATTAACTGACTCCAGTTAACATACAATGGTTAGAATATGAGAATAAACATTTAATGAAATCGAAGTTATGATATTTGTTAGAAAGGAAAACACTACAATATCTCCATCGACAAAACTGAAATTAAATCAAGTTAAAGACTTGACATACCGAGGGATCATTCTTTTTGCAGCAAATGGAAGGAAGAACAAACAGAGGCATAACTAATTGATGTAATAAAATGACAATCAATCATTTCTTAAGGTGTGCAGCTTGCCATAGCTTCAGTTACTGCAAGAAGGTCATATTACAGTTGACATAGATCATTTGATAAGTTATAATTGTGTTATTATTATTAACTAGAAAATTATATATTTATTGTTTGTAATTTGATTATTTCTATATTTTTATTTTAGAAAAAGGAAGTAAAAATATTAAAAGATGCAGAGCTTCACTCCCCACCGATCAAGTGTACTGTGACAGTAAAGAAACCAAAACCTGAACAGAAATCTGAACAAGAAGTTGCAGCTGATGAAGAATGTAAGTTTACAGAAGCATGACTTTTGTATTATTAGTCAGATATCAACATTTCTGAATTTAAATGTTTGAAAGAAAATGATTTTGTTGTAGTACAGTTATCATTGACCGACAACCATTTCTCATACAACCATTTCCTTGAATAATTGTATGATTAGAAGGTCTGATGTCTGTATGAAAATTGTGGTATTTTCTACTTGTACTTCACTGTAATATAAGGTTGACTTACTTACTTAATCCCGTCATGCCTAGTGACACATGGGGCTTCAGAAAGGACTTTCCATGCTCTCCTGTCCGTGCAACCTTCAGCGCAGAGCCCCACGTCAGAGATGCAGTGTCCAGTTCCTCTTCCATCATGCGCTCCATGTTGTCCGTGGTCTGCCTTTCTTTCTCTTTCCCTCTGGTGTCCAAGTGAGGGCTATCCTTGCAGGCATTTCTTGTCTCATTCTCATAACATGTCCGAGCCATTTCCATCTTCTCTTTTGAGTATGTCATTCATTGCTTGTGTCTTGGAGTAGTTGAATATAAGGTTTGGCTCCTTTCTAGTGTGGGATGTCCGTATTCAGTAGCTCAAGGCTCTGCAATTAGGGGCACCTTTTGCTGTTTAAAATTTGCATCACTACAAGAACTGCTGTCAACTCAGCTCTAAAGTTAGGCCATATTTCTTCCTGTCGGTAGGTATATAAGACAGCTTGCAAAAAATCACTGGTATGCATCAGGTAGATTTCAAATAAATTAAACCTTAGTGTGTTCACGAATTTTGGAACGACCTATAGTTCAGATGATCTGTGTATGATACCACATTTTAATGTAAAGTCAATAATAGTCAACTCATTGTTATAAAATATTTCAATAACATTTGAATATAGGAATTTTATCTTTGTTTTGTGACTTCAGTAAATAAAATTTCTTTGTTTCTATACAGATGAGTCTGACAGTATATTTCCTCGGTCAGAGCGGCTGAGTTCCTATGTGGAGAAACTGTTGACATGGAGATTCCCATGTCTGCTTAGACCTTCTCCAGATAGTGAATCTGAGAGCAGTGACCTGGAAGATCTTCTGCAACATAATGATATTTTTCTAGATGAGTCAGAGTTCTTATCTCTGGGTAAGTTCAGATTTACAGTTTGTTCAAGTTTTGTAGTGCCGTGTGTTTCCCCATCATTATCCTTGGATTCATTGCTAACAAATTCCTTATAAATAGAAGCATAACCTCTGAAGTCGGCGAAGGTCCGCCTGCATGGTGAGGAAAGCAGACTATCACACAAAAATCAGTGGGAAGTGCCAAACAGGGCTTCATGGCTAACACATAAATTCACAGTGGACGAACGCAGAAAAGAAGTAGTATAGATCCGCTTGAGCAAGTCATTTGTATCTGCACCTGGCGAGCTTTCAGTTCATGCAAACATGCTTATGTTGTTAACTGGTATAAAAATATCAGTCTTAACCTACAAGATCTAGGACACTGCGGTGCTACTGAGTTTATGCACTGCCGCTGAGATCTTCCTGTGTAAGAAAGAGATTGGAGCACACATGTTTATTCACCGAAGTGCAATAATGATAGTCTTATCAATCAACCTACAAGATAAGAAGTGAAGGCTGCTAACAGTCTCATCTAAAAAAAAAGTCTGCAACTATAATCAAGTCACTAATACCTTTTCTTGAGTGCTATAAATTATTGGATCCAATGCTTACTGTTTGTACAAACATGAATAACAAATTGTAAGCATGTCATATCAAAAGACCAAAATCTCTCTCCCTCACAAGTTCACTGAAGTTAAACTCTAGGATTAACCAAAAATCATAAAACCCAATTTTGTTCCAAAATGAAATCATAAAGGAAGTTCAGGATTTTGTATACCTAGGAAATACATTATTGCACGATGGTGATTCAGAAAAGGATGTCATTGGAAAAATCCAGAAAGCCAAACTTGTGCCATGCTCAACAACATCTGGAAAGCCAAAGGATTAAATCTTAAAACAAAACTTAAAATATATATATATATAGCTGCATCGTCCTGGGAGTGTTATTAGTACTACAGTAGTGAGAAAAGAATTGAGCAAATTTTCTGGTTAAATACAACACAAATGAAGAGATTATGAAACAAACAAACTGCATCATTGGATCAATCAATCAAGTGCCGTGCCTACCAGCGTAGGCGATCATGTCTCTCCACAACTCTCTTTGCTTGTTGCATGTAATAAGTTCTGTCGTCGATATTTTGGATACCATCATGAAAAGACAAAGATGGAGGTGGATTGGCAATGTATGTTGTATGCCTGTAGGAACATTGGTTAGGATAGCTCTTCAATGGACAGCAGATGAGAAAAGTAGACATGGACAGCCATGGAAAACATGGAAAAGAACTGGAAAGATTGTGGTCTGACATGGGAAACAGTAGAAAAGTTGCAGCAATTGAAATCTCTTGTGCAAGTCATATGTGTCAAAAGGAACATGAAGATGATATAGATACACATCCTTTGATAGATGTGGCTGTATCCACTGGCACATCCCTATCAAGACTTGCCTAGAGAGCACACTAAAGCAATGAGAAGACTACTCACCAAACTTGCTTTGTCTTGCGGACATGTTATTAAAATACAAGAACATGAAAACTCTAACAGACAATGTTACATCTGTGTGTGTGTGTGTAGACAGGTTGTAAATTCAGATCAGTGACATGTTGGTCGAGCACAAATTCTAAAGATGCGTTCAGTGCCTAACGAAACTGCCCTCCCTGGGACAACCGGGCAAGGTACGGTTGCCAAAACAACTAACATCCCCAGATGAACTGAGGTGGGTAAGGTTGGATAAGCGCAGATCATAAAATTTGCATTTTTAGTGCCTAACGAAACTGCCCTCCCTGGGACAACCGGGCAAGGTACGGTTGCCAAAACAACTAACATCCCCGGAAGAACTGAGTTGGGTGATGGCGGAGAGCGCAAAACCTCAGCTGCATTGCTAGCGCCGATTGAAACGACCTTCTAGAATATCTGTGTGCAGCCCCAGACCAGTGTTTCCTGGAGACAGGAAAAATACAGGGTAAAATCCTTGCAAATTGGCAAGTAACAATGCGCGCCTGTATGGCCGATAATGCAAAGGCTTGACTGGTACAAACCCAAGCATTGGCTAAGGTCAATACTTTTTGGACGCCGATCATTCTACACAGATGACGTCCAAATGTCATGGCTCAGATCACATAAAGGCTAAGCATACCACCAACATATGATCGTTTGTATGACAAAGCAACACAAAAAGGTGATACTTCCTGTGACTAGCCCTAGAAGGGTCGAGATCGTTTGGGTCTTTACCTTAGCGACCTCACCCAGTCAGCGCATGTAAGCTAATGCTCTTTGGCGTAGATCTAAGCCCAAGTTTACGGCACTAAAAGATCATTAAAGAGCGGTTATCTTATGTTGCGTATGGAACGACCTCGCCACAGGCAGGAAAGCCGTTAGAGAAGTCACCATTATGCCTTCACTAAAACTAAACTCTGTCGAGAAAGAGTTACAAGGACAATAGGTCTCCTGCAACGATCACTCTTGAAGGATCTAAGCTTCAAGTACCTCGGAAGTCGGCGAGGCTGTCCATATGGTTGAGGACACCCGTAAAGGGTAATATAGGCTCACGCAAAAATCAGTCAGAAGCTCAATACCAGGCGTCATGACTTTCCGCCTGAATTAACAGTGGGCGTTCGAGAAGAAGATCAGTGACATGCCTAGGGAACATACTTGGTCAAACTAAAGTTAGTAATAAAACATTTTTGTGTTTCTGTTTGTAGTAAATTCATAAAATGTATGCATTTAAAAAATGTTTTGTTTGTCGTATTTACTCTCATTGTGTGTATATGTTTGTTTTTGTGTTTCCCTTGAAAGAAAAATGTCAGCATTTGTTTGGCTTCATCACCTTGGTAACAACCTCCAGCTACTGTATCAAGATTACACTTAACCCCTTGTTTACCAAAGGTTATAGGTCGAACCGCACAGAGCATCCCAAGCATTTTCTGCATTTCTACCAACTTATTTGAAAATGTAATAACTCTGTTATTTTTGGAATATTTGTTTGAAATATCGTATTTTGAAATAAAATATGTATGTGTATGTTTTGATAATAAAATGTGTGTTTGTACTGCTCTATGTACTAGTAGTACTTGATATTTGCTCAGTACTAGTACTTGCGACAGGGTCAGTTCTAGAACGCTTGCTTGGGCGTAAATCACATTCTCGTCAGTATCACTATTTTCGTCATCAGTGTCTCTCACCTGTACAGAATTTTCAGAATCTGAGTGAACAGATTCACTTAATGAGAATATATCATCATCTCCGTTATCTTCATCGTTAAATATGTCGTCAGCACCATATGACAACAACGCCAAAGCTTTTTCTGTTGGTGTAATCGTTCTGGAAGATTTTCTACACGCCATTTTGCTTGAACTACTTTTGACAAAGAGAAACACTCTTTCAAAGTTATAAATAACCTTCGTGCTGCGCGAAAAATTGACCAATGACAATATTTTATATAAGGGAAGATATCTCCAATGCTATAGATAGTCTATTGTTGCAGTAGTTTCCCGTTTACTACACATATTTTGCCGATGAGTTTACTACGTGACCCTCACGTAGTGGGATATAGCCGACACCCATTTACTACGTTACCCTCACGTAGTGGTAAACAAGCGGTTAATGCATATTGTGCTGTTAAACTGAATTTCTTCATAGTTATTAGAGATCTGTACATTCTGTATGTTTCTGTTTTGTCTGCAGTTCCAGAATTTTCAGATACTGACTTGGACAATCTAATGGAAGACTTCCCTCCACCAAAACCTGATTTCAAGGACCATGACAAGATTGTATGTCAGGATAAAAGTTTGGAGTAGTATCTTGATCAAACCATTCTGGCAACATGTAAACACCAACAATGTTGTAGATGATATGTGTACTGTTTCTGGTCTGTATTCATTACCAGATTTGGGCAGAAATCAAATCAAGGAAAATAATGAGCAGTAATGTCTGTGTGTTCAACATTTTTGAGGTTTCCAATACTATTGATGTGCCCATGTAATGTGCCAAATAGTACTGTGTTATTGCCAGATATGATTAAGAAAGTGAAACAGTTTGGCCTACAGATTCTGACACAATGTTAGTTTTTGATATCTTTGCCTTTTCTAAGAACAAAAATGTTTGTAAAAATGTAAAGTTGTAGTAATTGAAATATTTTTAGATTCAATTCATCAAATATAATGTTGAGTTAATTGTTGATCAATACTTACTAGTAATAATTAGCTTCTGTCAGTTGTTTCTTGCTCATGTGTTACACTTTTATACCTTATCGTTTGTTACCTTGACTTTGTTAACATTTGTACATAATGTGTTAGCGTTGAACATACCATCCTTCCTTTCAATTGAAATGCCAACCAAAAATATTCTTGGATACTAGAAATGTAGTGACTGGGTCTACATGGAATGAATTTCAGAAACTAATGATGTACAATTGTTCCAGATGACAATGGAAGTATTATATATACAAGATAAAATCTGATCCAATTTTTAAATAGCATTCTAAATTTGTTTTCTTGAAGTTAAGTTTTTCTATTTCCCAGCTTTCAATAATCCAGTTTTGTGTTCTATTTTCATCTACTTTGGGTGCCTTATCTTCATAGTCATCTACTCATCATTTTTGGGTCTATACACTGATGTACATTGGGACACCCCTAATTTTAGTAGCTCTCAAATTCTATTCATTTAACATGTTCTAGCCAAGTGTGTTTGATTTGAGAATGTTCTTGAGGTTTTATCCATGTTTGAGGACGACTCAAAGAAAGTCTGGACAGAACAGTCAATGTCAGCTGACACCGCAATATGACATGCAGTCAGTTTATATGAAAGAAATAAATGTCATTATAAGACACGTTTGTTTGTATAGGGATAAACTTTGTGTTTGTATGGTAGTGAGATAGTTGGTGATAAACTGTTTGTTTGTATGGTAATGAGATGGTGATAAACTGTTTGTATGGTAATGAGATGGTGATAAACTGTTTGTTTGTATGGTAATGAGATAGTTGGTGATAAACTGTTTGTTTGTATGGTAATGAGATAGTTGGTGATAAACTGTTTGTGTGTGTATGGTAGTAAGATAGTTCGTGATAAACTGTTTGTTTGTATAGTGATAAACTGTTTGTGTGTGTGTGTTTGTATAGGGATAAACTGTGTGTGTGAGCACAAACTGTTTGTATGATGATAAGACTATACTTGTGTGTATAGGGATAAACTGTTTGTATGTGTGTTTGTATAGGGATAAACTGTTTATGCACATATATATATATTGTTTATAGAAGCAAACACACACACATGACAATGATATATTGTGTATTATAATATATGTTTTATTATTTATAATTTGATTACATTTCTATCTTGTCCATAAATTGTTTGTCACATGAATAAAATTCAATTTTCTCCATAAAAAATTACATTAGACTTATCTATTTCTGGTATTTGTAAATGATTCTAATTCACACAACATTCAGAAAGTGAACAAAGTATACACCCACTCTCCTTCTCAAAGTAACTATCAGAACATTTCCAAATTGAAACTAGCATTAGACAGGGATGTCTGCTGTACTTAACGATCTTTCTCACAGTTATTGACTGAGCTATGAGACAAACAGAGGGGGAACAAACAGGAATAGAGTGAACATTTCATAAATGGCAGTTTTGCAGATCCTTCCTTTCATTTGCTTGAAATATTGTATATATATTCAATGTTGTCTCCTTCCTTTGCTTGAAATATTGCCTATATATTCAATGGTGTCTCTTGTATCCTTCCTTCCTTTCGTTCACTTGAAATATTGCCTATATATTCAATGCTGTCTCTAGTATCCTTTTTTCCCTTTCATTCACTTGAAATATTGCCTATATATTCAATGCTGTCTCTTGTATCCTTCCTTTCGTTCACTTGAAATATTGCCTATATATTCAATGCTGTCTTTTGTAGCACACACACACAAAAGTCAGTGCAGTGTTATTTCCAGTCCAGATTCACAATATATCATTTGAAGCTGTTTTAAAGTATGTGTTTTGCAGTGTGGGCCTTTTCTGCCGGCCCATACATGTATACCTGGACCCAGAGATCTTGTGAGTATTCTTCAGAGAACTGAGACTGACTGCCATAGATTGTACTTTGTTCTGTTCACCTTTTGTCTGGATATATGCTGTTGTTCCACTCAAATAACCCAGTCGATCTATGTAGGACACAAACTGAATACTATTGGAATGTGATGCGAGCACCCTACCACAGCGACTACTGAGATGATGTTTCTAACAGATAGTTATCTACTATATATATAAAAATAGATGTATGTATGTATGTTTGTTTGTTACCTATAGACTCGGAAACTACTGAACAGATGTAGCTGAAATTTACAGGATATGTTTGTTTTGATGTCGGGATGCTACCTGTCACAGTTTGAAATAGGTAGAGCTGAAGCTTTCAAAAAAAATCTAAAAAATAATAACAGCTCATTTCATTGAGAGTTTCAAACCCAAATTGCCATAACGTTTCCGGAAAGTCTACGATTGTACGTATTAGTATATACACATCAGATTTAGCTGAAATTTACAGGATATGTTTGTTTATGTTTGTTTTGATGTCGAAATGCTACCTGTCATAGTTTTAAATATGTATCGCTGACAATTTTAGAGAAAAATCTTTTAAAAATCGAAAAACGCAAATTTCATCGAGTTTCTTCCGGAAGTTTACGGTATGCACATCTACACGATTCGATGACGTATGATTCAAGTCAATATTTCAAACAAGCTGAATTTAAAATACGCAATCCAGGTTTGTTTCTAATCATGATCATAGATACTGCAAATCATATTTTAAGTTATCGCCAACTATTCCATCAATGTTTGTTAGCTATGTTGGCAAAAATTGCTCTATATTCGATTAAACCAAACAAAACTACGATCCGAGGAATACGTTCATTTGAGAGAAGCTATTGGCCGGCATTTCTATAAATGGCAAGATGGTAACGTTTACCTGATGTACAATGTACACGTTATATGTATGAATATTACCCAATATTAGATTACACGACAAAAAGCGGGTTACCATTTATTATTTTGTAAATCAATCCATACCATTGATCGCTATAGCGGTGTGCAATACTAAATTAGTACAACCATTTCGCAATAGGTGGCGTGAGTAGTTTCGACAAATGATTCATACAGTTTACAAAAATTTTTTCAAAACATTTCTGCTGAAGTTTCTATGCATTTCCTAATAGAATTTAATCAAATGCTAATTTTTTTATTTATTCAGAAACATCAACAGTGATATTTGATTCCGTGTGTGAAGACAAACAAGCTGCAGTTATTTCCACACGCTCTTCACGAATTTTCCACACATTTGCAATTATTATGCCTGAATATTACCCAATATTAGATTACATGACGAAGCAGGGTGACCATTTAATATTTTGTAAATCAATCCATACCATTGAACGCTATAGCGGCGTGCAATTCTAAATTAGTACAACCATTTCTCAATAGGTGGCGCGTGAGTAGTTTCGACAAATGATTCTACAGTTTTCCTGATTTTCAAAACATTTTCGGCAGTTTCTATGCATTTCCTAATAGAATTTAATCAAATGCTAATTTTTATTTATTCCAGCGAAACATCAACAGTGATATTTAATTCCGTGTGTGAAGACGAACAAGATGCAGTTATTTCCACACGCTCTTCACGAATTTTCCACACATTTGCAATTATGCCTCCCAAGAAAGCTATTGGCCATCTACACCTAGAGCACGAAAAAGAAAGGCATTACTAGCTTCAGAAACAGATGAGCAACAGAAAGCAAGACTGCAAACTGTTAGAGTACGCACTGCTGAAGCCAGTTCGTCCTGAAACAGACGAGCAACGTGAAGCAAGACTAGGAACCAATAGATCGCACTGCTCAAGTCCGTTCAGCTGAAACAATCGAGCACGGGAAGCAAGTCTGCAAACCGTTCGGATCGCACTACTCTATCCAGAGCAGACACTGCACGCTGATTTAAATCTAGGTGCATTCCATTACAATACTAATTATGATTACAGTCTTCATCCAAATGTGGTTATTGGAAAAATGGATAGATTATGCATGTATTGCTACAGTTTTAATCAAAATCCTGACATTCATTGTTCATCATCTGTTTGTCTCGATCAAGTACATTCGATTGAGTATTGCAATTCGGTGAAATCGATCAAGTACATTTGCAAATATGTCAACAAAGGAAGCAATATGGCAGTTTTTTGGGGTGGCAAATATAACTGCATCCATCGATGAAATCGAGCATTATCAACTGGGACGTTACATTAGTAGCAATGAAGCAGTATAGCGCATTTTATAATTTCAATCCATGAGCGACATCCAACAGTTGTTCATTTGGCAGTGCACCTTGAAAATGGACAGCGCGTGTACTTCACAACAGAAAATGCACGAGCATTGTCACCATTGCCAACAACGTTAACTGCATTTTTCTCATTGTGTAGAGATGATATATTTGCAAAGGCGCTACTTTACTCTGAACTGCCAACATACTAAACATGGAATGCAGTAAACGAAAAAGTTTCAACGTCAAACAAGGTAAAACAGTTGAAGAACATTCAATTTATATTACCAACACGTTAGGCCCTTTGTACACTGTTAATCCAAACAATGCAGAATGCTTTTCTTGCGATTACTGTTAATCAACAAACATGGACCAACATCCTTCCAAGAATTCAGAACAGTCACGTATGTGCTACTTTTCGTGAAGCTTGCCAAGAATTAAATCTTCTTGAAAGCGATGCCATTAGGGGCACTTCACTCGCTGATGCATCCCAAAACTGCCACGACCACAGCAAATACGCATTATTTGCAGTAATATTAACAACGTGCTTCCCATCCAATCCAAAGAACTTTGGGAAAAATACAAAGACTACATGAGTGAAGACATCCTACATCGGCTTGCGTGCGGCGAATCAAATCCTGACATTCAATTCACATAACGTATATAATGAGGCATTGGTTTCAATTGAGGACATATGTTTGGCAATCACTAATAAAGCACTGGTGCAATTGGGAATGGCTGCGCCAGAACGATCTGCAAACAACCTTTTCGATTGTGAGTTGGAGCAGAAACACTTTGATATCAACGAATTGAGTACTTTGTTCAAACGAATCTTCCAAAATTGATTCCAGAACAACGCATAGCATATGACAGAATTATGCATGCAATTACCAGCCAAAATGGTGGATTATATTTCATAGATGCGCCGGAGGAATGGCAAAAGTTTTCTCATTTCACTTATTTTGGCAATCACATCTTCTGGAATTGAGGCAACTTTTTTAGATGGTGGCCGAACAGCGCATTCAGCGCTGAAATTGTCGTTGAATATGCAAATCACTGAGACGCCAACATGCAATATCAACACAAATTCTGCAATGGGTAAAGTACTCCAATTATGTCAACTCATTATATGGGATGAATGTACTATAGGCGCACAAAAAGCATTAAAGCGCTTCATCGTACACTAAAAGATTTGAGAGGAAATGACCAGTTCTTCGGTGGCGCACTCATTTTATTGTCTGGCGATTTCCAGCAAACTCTACCAGTTATACCAAGATCAACACCCGCTGATGAACTTAATGCATGCCTGAAATCATCAGTTTTATGGCGACACATACAGAAATTGACTTTGAAGACCAATATGCGTATACAACTACAACATGATGAAACCGCTGAACGTTTCGTAAAACAATTGTTGGATATTCGGAATGGGAAAATGTCAATCGATGATTCCACATGTTTCACATTGCAACAAACTTCTGTAACATCATAGCGTCCACAGACAGGTTGATTCATAAAGTTTTCCCAAATATTGCACATAATTACAAAGATCATCAGTGGCTCAGTGCACGTGCAATATTAGCAGCAAAAAAACAAAACAAGGATGTATATGCCATGAATTTGAGCATTCAAAACAAAATACCGAGGCAAGTGATAACGTATAAGTCCATCGATACTGTAATGAATCAAGAAGAAGTTGTCAATTATCCAACTGAATTCTTGAATTCACTTGATTTGCCAGGCATGTCACCACGTTATTAACATTGAAAATTGGCGTGCCTATCATTCTTCTCGAAACATCAATCCACCACAACTTTTGACGATACCAGGCTTTTAGTGAAAAATATGATGAACAATATCATCTAAGGTACAATTTTAAATGGAAAATTTAAAGAAGATATACTATTGTCACGCATCCCAATGATTCCAACAGACATGCCATTCGAATTCAAACGCTTGCAGTTTCCGGTGCGACACGCCTTTGCAATGACCATCAACAAATCACAAGGACAATCACTACAAGTGTGTGGACTACATTTGGAAAATCCAAGCTTTTCACTGGACAGCTATCGTAGCCTGTTCAGCGTCAGAAAACCTTCTGATTTATTGGTATCGCACAGACGGAAAAACAAAGAATATTGTATATCAAAGAGCACTTCAATAAACAGAATTAAAATGAAACGTTAAATTGTAATTTTTTTCCAAGAAAATGAACAAAAGGACGATGATCCAAAATAATTATTAAATATTGTTTTATCGAGTTTCCTTTAAATTCAATTTCTTTTGGAGGCGTAGCAACGCAGGGTACAGCTAGTTACTTAATATTCTTTGATACAAATTGCAACATTACATGCAGAAAGTCATCATGGATGAGAAGTTATGCCCCTTGAAGAAACTCAAAAATAGATTATTAAATGAAATTTTATTCAAACTTGAACATAAAAGTTACAAAAATCAAGTCCATGGATAAAGAACAAATGTTCAAACATGTCCATGGATAAAAAGTACAAATTCTCAAATGTCCATGGATAAAGAACAAAATGTCTCAAACATGTCCAGGATAAAGAACAAAATGTCTCAAACATGTCAGGATAAAGAACTAAATGTCTCAAACATGTCCAGGGATAAAGAAAAAATATCTCAAACATGTCCATGGATAAGAACAACATGTCCAGGAGGGAGGACAAAATGTCTCAATATATGTACAATGTTCAAAACTGAAGTGATCAACTGTAAACAACTTTGTATATAGATATATATATACACACATACACAGACATGATAATGCCAGATGTCATGAGGAAGAAAAAGTGACATGAAAGAGATGAATAATATCGTGAATAATGTAAAAGCTTGAAATGACATCAAGTATAAAAGCAATTGTCAAGATAAAATCACCAAGAGTAGAGACATAATGGAAACATTGAATAAATATTTCTATTTCAGTAACATAGCTCATCAGCAGCAACAGTAGTACATTTGATCTAACATTTGAGGCAGACAATCTAATCACAACAACTGTGTCTGTTACAAGTTAGAACATATGTCAACAACAATCTGTGACACCACAGGTGTCCACTGTCAATCATTCTCTTCTTGATTGTTATAGATTTTCATATAATGTTCTTCACATTGGAAGATTTAAAATATACAGATGACATCTCAGTGTTGGCACATTGCTACCAACATATACAGATGACATCGCATTGCTGGCACATTGCTACCAACATATACAGATGACATCTCATTGCTGGCACATTGCTACCAACATATACAGATGACATCTCAGTGTTGGCACATTGCTACCAACATATACAGATGACATCTCAGTGTTGGCACATTGCTACCAACATATACAGATGACATCTCAGTGCTGGCACATTGCTACCAACATATACAGATGACATCTCAATGCTACCAACCTATGTAGGAAAAGATAAACAGACTGAACAAATACAGCCAACAAGTGTGAACTGAAATAAATCTCAAGAAACTATAAATAATAACAATAAATGTAAGCAAGCTCACTTTACAGACACCAGTTCAAACTAGCAACCCAGTAACTGACAGTAACACATACATTATAGATTTCTATAGAAAATAACAACAGAAGAGGTGTGCCAGGATAACAACAAATGGATATATCAAGCCAGAATTTCTTTGTCATTAAAAAATATTAGGAGATCTGTACACAAAGACTGAAGCTGGATAAGACACATACTTAGAAAACTAATCAAGTATTAGATGGCCTAGTTTTAAATAATAGATAGATGAGCTAGTTTGAAAACTGAAACTACTACATTAAATGGTGTTGTGCGATAGTATGATGACAATACTTAAATAATATAAATACATCAAATAGATACCACTGTATAAAGTGTTGATCAATTAAAAATAAATGCAGACATTTTGATTGACAAAATAAATATTTGAAATGATTCTATAAATTCAAAGCTCTAGCTCATGCTTCACAAAATGTTATACAGATGGACTTTCGATTTCAAGATGGTGGCAAACAGCTGTGTTTAGACCATGGTTGGTGTGAATTTGAACTATTCTATTCCTGTATTTTGTGCTGTTTATGTTTTCAAATTCTGCATGCTATTTTCTATGTGGGAATATTTTGTTTTCAGTAGATTGCCATGCAGGACTGAGATGGTATATGATGTTTCGACACTGATAGATGCCTACATGCCCTGTTTGTGTTAGCTTGAATAAGAAAGTTCAGGGATGAGCTCTCTCTCTCCCTCTTAGAAGTTGCTGGAAGTCTGTGATACTAGACCAGAAGGTGCATCAGAAACCATAGTATCATGCATCTAACACTTATATATGATGACTATACGTCCGATAAAAGTTATGCTGTTGCTTGATCTATCTAGCCTCGCATAGTTACGCCGCTGTTCTGATATGCAAATGTCAGATATACATTTATTTATTTATTTTGATGTTAATCTCAGTACTCAGAATTGAAGAAAATTGGGTGATGGGAAAACTCAGATTGAGGAAAGTGAAGTGTTTTGGACATAAAAAGCTTTAGAAAAGATGTTTATGGAGGAGAAATTCAGGAAAGAAGAGAAAAGAAAGATAAGATGGATACAGGATGTAATAGATGACTGGAACATGACTGGAAAATTGGGTTTGTTACAGACTCTGCAATCAAATACTGACCTAGTGCTTAATTCAATTTCAGTCTCTATTTCCCATCAGAAACACTGTATAGAAAAACTATTACTTTTAGTGATCAAGTTGCAGCCCTACAAGACAAACTATGAGGGGGCCGGTGAAGACCTCAAGCGCACCGCCCTGTTTACAACACATACCGGAGTAGTCGCATAGCAAATGTTGATCGCAGAAGAAGAAGAAGAGTGATAAGTTGCAGTTCTATGTTCCATTGTGAACGGAAACCATTAAAAGAGAGAGAGAGAAAAGAAGATAACATATGTATATTGTTCACATTCCAAAACAATTGTTTGACTGTAGCTGTTATTAGCTGATGTACAACTAGGAATTGTTTTGATAAACTTACGTTAATTTATACATTTTCCTGAATGCAATCTGAATGTTGATTAAATCTGCTATGAATATTCATAAATCATGTAGCAGTTTCATAGTAAATACATCAATATTATATAAATATATATTTTATAAACTTGTCTAAACTAGTGTCAATAACATGACCTGTTTACAAAACAAACAGGAATTGAATAGTTTCACACAATAAAATCATGTCCCTGTGTCTATGATGTCTGGTGTATAGGACCAACATCTGTTTTCATTTTATCTTGTATACTTTGATAAAAGATCTTTTGGTTAAAAAGGTTTTGTACAACTGCCGTACTTAGTTTTTGTATGTTTTGCCTTCACACAACAAACAGCAACTACAACCAGAAACTACAACCAGAAACTACATCTGCATGATGTCTCAGCGTACACCTACCATACATTCCTGACTTTGAAGTTAAGATTTCAACTACAGCACCACATAAGTTGGTTTAAAAACTTTAAGAAGCTAAGATTTCAAACTACAGCACCACCAGTAAGTCGGTTTAAAAAACTTTAAGAAGCTAAGATTTCAACCTACAGCACCATCACTAAGTTGGTTTAAAAACTTTAAGAAGTTAAGATTTAACCTACAGCACCACCATAAGTCGGTTTAAAAACTAAGATGTCCATACTTTTCCAAACTCTTAGTCTATTAACACAATTGGTTTTTAAAAATAAACTTTTCTTCATAAAAGTTGCATTTAAAATTCTCTCTCTCACATGTTTAATATCAGGTTTCAACAAAATTTTAGAGAGGTCTGAGACAGATTTCAAACTAGATATCTGACAATAAGTCGTGTGTCTGCAACACACTTATACACCATAAACACATGGCCACTGGTACATTCTATTTTCTCAGTTACATTTTAGTCAGAACTGCACAAGAACACTATTGATGTTAAGGGCACAAGAATCAAGCGTGGCATGTTGTGGATGACACAGGCTGAGAGAACAATTGGTCAGGTGACCACGGTTGCGACCCTACCAAAGGGGAAGAATGGATCCCAACAGATGGTAGCATGACCAACCATTGCTACGTTATCATTACTCTTGGAAGATAATGTAGAGATTGGGGCAACATGAAGGCTGATCTCGCAGTTAAGCAGCTGATAGAAGATACTGCAAGGGATGATGATGTTGTATATACCAATGGATCAGTTCATCATGGTGAGAAGTCAGGCTGGAGATTCTTGGCTAATGCGTATGGTAGGGTTGTTGCAGGGCGAAGTGGGGCATACAGGACAACTACTTCTAGTATGAGGATGGAGGTTGAGGCTGTTGTTGTATCTGACTCTCAGTCGATGCTTCACAAGATTATTCTTCTCCCACGAACGCTTCATACGACCACTTTTTAAACCACTCTTTGTGGTTTGTATGTGATCTTATATCCATGGTTGTGGTAGGCTGTTTACTCAAATATGATCTTGGTAGGCTGTTTACTAAAATGGTCTTGGTAGGTGTTTACTAAAATGGTCTTGGTAGGCTGTTTACTAATAATCTTGGAGGTGTTTATAGTCTTGGTAGGCTGTTTACTAAATATGATCTTGGTAGGTGTTTACTCAAAGATCTGAGTGTTTACTAAAATAGTCTTGGTAGGAGATAAATGATCTTGGTAGATGTTACTAAAATAGTCTTGGCAGGGTGTTTACTAAAATGGTCTTGGTAGGCTGTTTACTAAAATGGTCTTTGAACTTTTCACTTGACATCCATACAAACAGAAAATTGTAAACTGAATGATACCAAGAACTCCTCCAAGAGCATTAGGAAACTGAAACAGAAATAACCAATAATTCAGCACAATCTAATGGTGATGATGATGATGAATATTTTGAGTGAAATAATAAAGAACAGCAAATATATCTTCTTTTTCTATTTTGTTCATTCTTGGACATTCAATTGCATATTTGGGGTCAAAGGATCAGTGGCCATGTACTTGGTTATTGGTTATTAAACTGACGTCACTGCACTCTGGGCAGATCCAAGTGCTCAGTTTCCCCAACAAATAACAAAGAGTATGCATACTGATGTTTCACAGGGCTCGCTGATTAACGCACTCTCACTCTGCCCCTCATGCATCCAGTTCTACTTTTACAATGGCTAAATCGCTGGATCGATTCAACATCTATTTTAGTGTCTTCATACAATAGGCAGGCGTGAAAAGAATGAAGATCATCCCCCCCATCCATCTTCAAGTAGACAGATAACATCTTTAATTGTGGATCATCCAATATTCAACAGCAGAAGCAGCACAAGATATGCATGAATACAGAAAATAATGACAAATGTATGACTCTGATTCTACCACTAATGACAAACGTATGACATTTGATATTGATTATTTCACAATGTTATACGACTAGTGACGTACTTACTGTGAGATATATATCATTGATGGCTAGTCCATAAAGTGTCCACTCTATGGCACACAGAAAGTTGACCACACACAATGTTATACAAACAGTCGTGTACTTACTGTGACATATATATCATTGATGGCTAGTCCATAAAGTGTCCACTCTATGGCACACAGAAAGTTGACCACACACAATGTTATACAACCAGTCGTGTACTTACTGTGACATATATATCATTGATGGCTAGTCCATAAAGTGTCCACTCTATACCACACACAATGTTATACAACCAGTCGTGTACTTACTGTGACATATATATCATAGATGACTAGTCGCGTACTTACTGTGAGATATATATCATTGGTAAACACAGAAGAAGAAGAACTCCTATCAGATCGGCAAACATAGATTCTGAGGTCCACAATAGGATATCCAAAGCCAGTGCTGCGTTCGGAAGGTTACATGTCACTGTGTGGAACGAGGGATAAGCATAGTCACAAAGCTGAAAGTTTCAGGCCATAGTGCTAAACGCTGCTGCCTAGCGAGACATGACAGTGTATAGCAGACGCAAGAAAATTAAACCATTTCCACAAAGCTGTCTCGAGAATACTAAAATAAACTGGCAGGACAAATTCCAGACAGCGAAGTCCTCACAAGAGCAAAGATCCCAGCGTCAACACCCTGTTGCAGAAGGCCCAACTGAGATGGGTCGGTCACTTTGCTCGAATGCCTGATAAACGCATCCCAAAACAGTTGATGTATGGCGAGCGTGAAGGGGGCAGACGTTTAGCTGGTGGACAAAAAACGCTTTAAAGACACTCTTAAAGTGTCTCTGAAATGCTCGATATAGACAATACGGGCTGGGAATCCCTTGAGCGAGATCGCCAAATGTGGCGCTGTAACAACAAAAGAGGAACCGAATAGCTGAGAATCATCGTATTGTTGAGTCACAGAGAAAAACGAGCAGCGCGAAAAGACAGAGCACACAACACGCATGTCTAACCTTGATCATGTATGCCCCACCTGTGGTCGGGGATTCTGTTCTAGGATTGGACTCTACAGTCACCTCCGCACACACCAGAGAGGTGCAACAGTACACGTCTGAGATTGTTGTAAGAAAATCTATAATAATATAATAGCCGTCATCATCGCTTGCGAGGGACGGCTATTATATATCATTGATGACTAGTCGTGTACTTACTGTGACATATATATCATTGATGACTAGTCGTGTACTTACTGTGACATATATATCATTGATGACTAGTCGCGTACTTACTGTGAGATATATATCATTGATGACTAGTCGTGTACTTACTGTGAGTTATATAACATTGATGACTAGTCGTGTACTTACTGTGACATATATATCATTGATGACTAGTTGTGTACTTACTGTGAGATATACATCATTGATGACTAGTTGTGTACTTACTGTGAGATATATATCATTGATGACTAGTTGTGTACTTACTGTGAGATATATAACATTGATGACTAGTTGTGTACTTACTGTGAGATATATATCATTGATGACTAGTCGTGTACTTACTGTGAGATATATATCATTGATGACTAGTCGTGTACTTACTGTGAGATATATATCATTGATGACTAGTCGTGTACTTACTGTGAGATATATAACATTGATGACTAGTCGTACTTAATAGCCGTCCATCGCAGCGATGATGACAACAATCTCGAGCGTGTACTGTTGCACCTCTCTGGTGTGTGCGGAGGTGACTGTAGAGTCCAATCCTAGAACAGAATCCGACCACAGAGTGGGGCATACATGATCAAGGTTAGACATGTGTGTGTTGTGTGCTCTGTTTTTTCGCTGCTCGTTTTCTCTGTGACTCAACAATACGATGATTCTCAGCTATTCGGGTTCCTCTTTTGTTGGTACAGCGCCACATTTGGCGATCTTGAAAAGGATTCCCAGCCGTATTGTCTATATCGAAGCATTTCAGAGACACTTTAAGAGTGTCTTTAAAGCGTTTTCTGTCCACCAGCAAACGTCTGCCCCTTCAAGCTCGCCATTCATCAACTGTTTTGGGATGCGTTTATCAGGCATTCGAGCAACGTGACCGACCCATCTCAGTTGGGCCTTCTGCAACAGGGTGTTGACGCTTAGGATCTTTGCTCTTGTGAGGACTTCGCTGTCTGGAATTTTGTCCTGCCAGTTTATTTTTAGTATTCTGCGTAGACAGCTTGTGTGAAATGGTTTAATTTTCTTGCGTGTCTGCTATACACTGTCCATGTCTGCTTGCGTACAGCAGCGTTGATAGCACTATGGCCTGCATAACTTTCAGCTTTGTGACTATGCTTATCCCCTTCGTTCCCACACAGTGACTCGTAACCTTCCGAGCAGCACTGGCTTTGATATCCTATTGGACCTCAGAATCTATGTTTGCATCTGGATAGAGGCTGCCAAGATAAGCAAAGTTGTCCGTTGACTGGAGGCGCTGGTGTTTAATGTTGATGACTGGATCGTAATACTGTTCTCTAGGGGCGGCTGGAACATGACCTCTGTTTTTGGTGTTAATGGTGAGGCCAAACCTATCACAGGCCATTGAGAACTTGTCCATGTAAGTCTGCATTTCTTCCTCAGAGTTGGTAGCGAAGGCACAGTCATCAGCAAACAACAGGTTTGAGATAGTTGATTCTTTTACCTTGGTGGAGGATTTTAACCTCCGAAGATTGAATAGGTTACCGTCTGTCCTGTATCTAATCTTTACCCCATGTTCGTCGCCTTCCCAAAAGACATCCGTGAGCATGGCAGCAAACATCATGCTGAAGAGTGTTGGGCCAGTACACAGCCCTGTTTGACGCCGTTGGTGACATGGAAGGCTTCCGACAGCTCCCTTCGCAAGTACACGTGCCATCATGCCCTCGTGAAACTGTTGGACGAACTTGATGAATTTCCTTGGGCATCCAAATTTTTCCATGATCTTCCATAGACCCTCCCTGTTAAACGTGTCGAAAGCCTTTGTCAGATCGACAAAGACCATATAGAGGTTACGGTGCTGCTCTTGGCATTTCTCGTGTACTTACTGTGAGATATATAACATTGATGACTAGTTGTGTACTTACTGTGAGATATATATCATTGATGACTAGTCGCGTACTTACTGTGAGATATATAACATTGATGACTAGTTGTGTACTTACTGTGAGATATATATGATTGATGACTAGTTGTGTACTTACTGTGAGATATATATCATTGATGACTAGTTGTGTACTTACTGTGAGATATATATCATTGATGACTAGTCGTGTACTTACTGTGAGATATATATCATTGATGACTAGTCGTGTACTTACTGTGAGATATATATCATTGATGACTAGTTGTGTACTTACTGTGAGATATATATCATTGATGGCTAGTCCATAAAGTGTTCACTCTATGGCACACAGAAAGTTGACCACACACAATGTTATACAACCAGTCGTGTACTTACTGTGACATATATAACATTGATGACTAGTTGTGTACTTACTGTGAGATATATATCATTGATGACTAGTTGTGTACTTACTGTGAGATATATATCATTGATGACTAGTCGTGTACTTACTGTGAGATATATATCATTGATGACTAGTTGTGTACTTACTGTGAGATATATATCATTGATGACTAGTCCATAAAGTGTCCACTCTATGGCACACAGAAAGTTGACCACACACAATGTTATACAACCAGTCGTGTACTTACTGTGACATATATAACATTGATGACTAGTCGTGTACTTACTGTGAGATATATATCATTGATGACTAGTCCATAAAGTGTCCACTCTATGGCACACAGAAAGTTGACCACACACAATGGCAGTGAGATAGACTGTGTGGATTTTTCTTTAATGACTTGAGACTAAAGACAAATAATGGAAAATAAGATCACAAAGTGAATTTATGTCAATCATCATCACAAATTAGTTTGTCCTGAGCATAACTTTGCCACCCCAACAATCCTTCTGAATTTCTCTCTCTCATAGGCCAGATGTCCTGCCTCTGCAGCTGTCATGCTCAAACCATCAGTTACATCCTGAATCCATCATCTCCGTGGTCTTCCTCTTCTTCTCTTTGCCAAGATGCCTCCTTCCATGATGGTCTTCTCCAGTCCTTTGTGTCTTTTTGTCCAAAATATCTCAATTTTCTCTTTCTTATTTGTAGCATCAGCCAGTTATCTTTGATGTTGAGTCCCTTTTGGATAGATCTATTTGTTCTCTTCTCTGTCCACAATATAAGAAGGACTCTTCTGTAGCATTTATATTCAAAAACCCATATATGTGTTTTGACTGCCTTGTCAAATGTCCATGCTTCACACCTATATTGTAACTGGAAATAAGCATGCTCTTAGTATTCTGACCCTTTTTCCTATCAGTTCCATTCTATACTGTTTTTAGTTTGTTTAATTTTTTGTAAAGCCATGTTTGTTGTTCTTTTAATTTCCTTCATCCCATTTCCATCTGTTGTTAGCAGTGAACCAAGATATTCAAAACTGTTCACATTTTCTACTTTCTCTCCATTGATAAAAATATCTTTTGTCATGTTCGTTTTATCTGTTGTGATTATTTTTGTTTTTGTCACATTGAGATATAGATTTTGTTTTTGTCACATTGAGATATAGATTTTGTTTTTGTCACATTGAGATATAGATTTTGTTTTCACTTTTCTTTGCACTTCCATTATTCATTTCTCAATCCCTTTTCTGTGATGTTGACTTATGTAAATATCATTATCAAATAGCTTGTTCTAAGCAAAACTTTATTACTCTAACATAAATGGAAATACATATATGTTTTTGAATATTAGTGTTACAGAAGAGTTCTCTGTACATCTTGGACAGAGAAGAGAACTTGTAGATCTATACAGAAAGAAATTTAAAAAAACTGGCTGATTCTACAAATCATGAGAAAATTGAAATACTTTGGACATATAAAAAGACATGAAGGGTTAGAGAAGACCATTATGGAAGGAGGTATTCGGCAAAAGAAGAAGGAAGACCAAGTAGAAAATGGATTCAGGATCTAATTGATGGTTTGAGCATGACAGCTGCAGAGGTGGGACATCAGGCCTATGAGAGAAATGATGACAGACTGTTAAAAGTGGCGAAGTTATGCTTCTTCTTCTTCTTCTTCTTCTGTGTTTACCCGTTGTGAATTCAGGTGTTAGCCATGACGCTTGGTTTAGAGTTTCTGACTGAAAGACTGCTTTACCATTTTACTAGTGTCCCTCGCCATGTAGGCGAGCTCAGTAGACTTTAGAGTATCAAAGTTATGTTGTTCAGGACAAGCTATTTGATGATAAACTTTAGAGGTATCAAAGTTATGTTGTTCAGGACAAGCTATTTGATGATAAACTTTAGAGGTATCAAAGTTATGTTGTTCAGGACAAGCTATTTGATGATAAACTTTAGAGGTATCAAAGTTATGTTGCTCAGGGCAAGCTATTTGATGATAAACTTTAGAGGTATCAAAGTTATGTTGCTCAGGGTAAGCTATTTGATGATAAACTTTAGAGGTATCAAAGTTATGCTGCTCAGGGCAAGCTATTTGATGATAAACTTTAGAGGTATCAAAGTTATGTTGCTCAGGGTAAGCTATTTGATGATAAACTTTAGAGGTATCAAAGTTATGTTGTTCAGGGTAAGCTATTTGATGATAAACTTTAGAGGTATCAAAGTTATGTTGCTCAGGGCAAGCTATTTGATGATAAAGTAAAGAATAAGGGTCTCCTATAGGCTAAAAATGTACCATGTACATACCAGGACTTTTTTTGGGCCAAGCTGGCCTAAAACTCTGAAATTTCCACCGCATGTGGTCACCAGAAAAGAGTGTTATCAATTTTGCTAACACCGAACAGACAGGGTAAGTTTTTTTTTTTCTTTCGTCCGCTTTCAACTCAGAGCGAAGTTTCATCTCTGAAACTGATTTTTGCGTGAAAATCCGTTTGTTTTCAATTTCTTACAATGGCAGCAGCGTGCACATTGTAAATTACTTACACTGGCAGCCGTGTGCTCAGTGTACTCGTAATTAGTATTCCCTCGCCATACAGGCAGATTTTCTCCGACTTCAGAGGTACTCACGTTATCGTCCTGAGTAAGACCAAGGAACTCGAACAAATGCCGGACAGTAGGTTCGAACCCGAGCTATGAGGCGTCTCACAGCTAGCAGGCAGAGCTACTATTAACTACTCTAGGCAGTCCCCCACGCAGGGTAAGTAAAATCAAGTTCCTAGTCCTATCAGAAACAGATGATAAAATGTTGGTCCTATGTTTAAGTAGCAAACATAAATCTTCTTTTGTGCCCTTGGGTATGGCAAGTACTGATTTTGATAATGATAGTCTATAAAGATAAGAGAGATATAAGAAAGTACAATGCATGTGTGAGAAACTTACCAATGTAGCTAATGGTGACACATAATGATAGTCTATAAAGATAAGAGATATAAGAAAGTACAATGCATATGTGAGAAACTTACCAATGTAGCTAATGGTGAAGCATAAACAACAACACTGAGAAAACAACAATACAATCCAGTGTTCCTTGCTGCTCTATCTACATCACTTTCAAAGTAGGTCAGGTAGGTAAGTGGTGCAAACAAAACAATGAATCCCACCAGAAGCATGCCATGGAGAGTATGCTGAAAGAGAATATGATAAAATACTACATTATAAAACAGAACATGACACTTTAGAACAGTGATGCTCAACCTGGGAGGTGTGCCTCACTAGAGACACGTTAAGCAGTGTCAGGTGAAACGTTATGAAAATTTAGTCGATTTTGTGTTTGAATATGTTTTTATATTAACCGCTTGTTTACCACTACGTGAGGGTGACGTAGTAAATGGGCGTCGGCCATATCCCACTACGTGAGGGTCACGTAGTAAACTCATCGGCAAAATATACGGGGTACTACTAAAGTAAATGGGGAACTACTGCAACAATAGACTATCTATAGCATTGGGGATACCTTCCTTTATTTAAAACATTGTCATTGGTCAGTTTTTCGCGCCATCGAAGGTTATTTATAACTTTGAAAGAGAGTTTCTCTTTGTCAAAAGTAGTTCAAGCAAAATGGCGTCTAGAAAATCTTCCAGAACGATTACACCAACACAAAAAGCTTTAGCGTTGTTGTCATATGGTGCTGACGACATATTCAACGATGTAGATAGCGGAGATGATGATATATTCTCATCAAGTGAATCTGTTCACTCAGATTCTGAAAATTCTGATGTACAGGTGAGTGACACTGAAAACGAAAATAGTGATACTGATACTATTACTCATGAATGTGATTTACGCCCAAGCAAGCGTTCTAGAACCGACCCTGTCGCAAGTACTAGTACTGAGCGAGTAGCAAGTACTACTAGAACTAGTAATAGTGGACAGGGTTCACAACTAGGAAGACCTGGAGGTTGTGGTAACCAAAGGGGAGCCATACAAGGTGCCCAAACAATTCAAAGAGGGCGTGGCAGAGGACTGCCTGTTGCTGCTAGAGCCACTAGAGGAGGTTATCGTCGTGTTGCTGGTGCTGGAAATACTACTAACGATAGTATAGATAACTGGATTGATGCAGGACATCAACCTCCTAATCCAGATATACTATTTGAAAGTGTTCCAGGCCTCCAGTGTAACACTGATGGATTTACAGAGGCGCAGTTTGTAGAACTGTTCATCAATGAAAATTTTGTGAACAACCTAGTTCTGCAGACTAACCTCTATGCACAGCAGTACAGGGATGGTTTGAATCCAGAGAAGCTGGCAAAATTTCAGTGGAAAGAAGTCGACTATGTTGAGATAAAAAGTTTTTAGGAATGTCCCTATTGATGGGGATAATAAAACTCCCAAACATCCGAAACTACTGGTCGACAAAATCTCTCTACAATTTGCCAGTATTCCGCTCTGTGATGTCACGGAACAGATATTTTGATATTTTGAAATACCTGCATTTCAATGACAATGCACACTTGCCTGCCAAGGATGACCCTGCATATGACCGCCTGTACAAGATCCGGCCTGTTGTTGACCACTTATTCGACAAATTTCAACAAGTTTATCAACCTCGCCGTGATGTGTGTGTGGATGAAAGTCTACTACTATGGAAAGGCCGTCTGCTATTTCGACAGTACATCCCACTCAAGCGAGCCAGGTTTGGCATAAAAATCTACCTGTGCTGTGAGTCGGATGGTGAAGTGAGTGGCAGTGGTGGTTATTGTTATAGATTCAAAATCTACGCAGGCAAAGAAGACAACGTGAGCGACATCCAGCAGGTTATTCCTGCTGATGCTGAACACTTGTCAGTGAGCGAGCGGATTGTTGTGTACCTCATTGCTCCCCTGCTAGGCAAAGGCCACCATGTGTACTGCGACAACTGGTACACTAGTTTGCGACTGTTTCTCTACCTGCTAGAGAAACAAACTCTTGCCTGCGGCACAATCCGTGTGGGAAGGGGCATACCGGAGCAGTTGCAACTAGTCCAGCTGGATAAAGGGGCCTCATCTGCCATCTGTGGTGACGGAAAAGTTGTGGCCACCAAGTACCACAGTACAAAAGTAGTCCATCTACTGTCCACTGTTCATGGGCATGCGGAGGATGAAATTCCTGATACCAGGAATAAGGGGATCACCCAGAGCCCAAAGTATCAACCCAGTACAACAGGAACATGGGAGGTGTTGACAAACATGATCAGCTGATACAGCCTTATGACTGCACCAGGAAGTCTCTCAAGTGGACCAAGAAACTTTTTTTCCATTGTCTTCAATTGGCAGCATGTAATGCTTTCATTCTTGCCAAGAAGACTGGATATTCAAAAAGATTTCTTGATTTCCTCGAGTCAGTTGCTGCATCATGGATGTTCAACAATGGCCCTCCTCCAACGGTACCTGTACCTGGCACAGTCTCTGTCAACACTGGTGATGCTGATGATGATGCAGTTCGAATGATTGAAAAGCATTACATTTATATGCTACCCCCAACACAGAAAGCTAAACCATACAAGCCCTGTAGAGTGTGCCTAAAAAAAAAAGCGAAAGGAGTCTCGCTTTTACTGTCGCTCCTGCCCCTCCAAACCAGGCCTGTGCTTGGGGGAATGCTTTGAGGATTATCATTCGAAGGCTATATACTGGATGTGACTTGTGGTAAGTCTGAATGTATGTTTATGTGTATGTTTATGTCGTTTTACATTATTATTTATGCTAAAATACCAGAATTTTTCGGCCATTTTTTTTTTTTTTTTTTTTTTTTAAAAAACCAAAAAAAAACAATAAAGCAGTACAAACACAATTTTTATTATCAAAACATACACATACATATTTTATATCAAAATACAAAATTTCAAACAAATATTCCAAAAATAACAGAGTTATTAAATTTTCAAATAAGTTGGTAGTAACTTGGTAGAAATGCAGAAAAACACTTGGGATAGGCTGTGCAGTTTATCCTATAACCACTGGTAAACAAGGGTTAACTTGTTTTGAAGTTAAAATATGTTTTTATACTAACTTGTTTTTTAAGTTAAAATATGTTTTTATACTAACTTGTTTTTGAAGTTAAAATATGTTGCTATACTAACTTGTTTTTGAAGTTAAAATATGTTTTTATACTAACTTGTTTTTGAAGTTAAAATATGGTTTTTTTTCTCCTTCAAACTGTTATAAAGATCAGAGTGAGAAACATATTTCATTTGTAGTTTGCAGTTAATTCGGCAGGGTCAATGTGGAAGAAGACAAAAATGGGGGTAAATGAGTCTTGTCTCATCTTCCAGGTAGGAGCAAGCTGTAAAGGGCTGAGAGTCACTACTTTAGAACATGATGGAACAGAACGAGATGGGACAGAACTTGCTGTCTTGCAGGTCGGCTGAAGACAGCCAAAGGCTGAAGAAGAGCGAACCTAGTAAACGCTGGCTAAAACCGGACACATTGCCAAAGGATAAGCACCAGAGCTCCAAATGGTGCTGAAGATGTGATGAAATCCACCCATGCTAATGCTGCATGAATCAGATTTCCACATGAATGAGATCTATGGGGAAATCTGGTACATCACTCTTAGGGTGATCGCGAGAGAGATAGAGATGGGACAGAACATGATGGAACATAAAGAGATGGGACAGAACATGATGAAACAGAAAGAGATGGGACAGAACATGATGAAACAGAAAGAGATGGGACAGAAAGAGATGAAACAGAAAGAGATGGGACAGAACATGATGAAACAGAAAGAGATGGGACAGAACATGATGAAACAGAAAGAGATGAAACAGAAAGAGATGGGACAGAAAGAGATGGGACAGAACATGATGAAACAGAAAGAGATGGGACAGAATATGATGAAACAGAAAGAGATGGGACCGAATATGATGAAACAAAGAGATGGGACAGAAAGAGATGAAACAGAACATGATGGAACATAAAGAGATGGGACAGAATATGATGGGACAGAAAGAGATGGGACAGAATATGATGGGACAGAACATGATGAAACAGAAAGAGATGGAACATAAAGAGATGGGACAGAACATGATGAAACAGAAAGAGATGGGACAGAAAGAGATGAAACAGAAAGAGATGGGACAGAATATGATGAAACAGAAAGAGATGAAACAGAAAGAGATGGGACAGAAAGAGATGGGATAGAAAGAGATGGGACAGAATATGATGAAACAGAAAGAGATGGGACAGAAAGAGATGGGACAGAAAGAGATGGGACAGAATATGATGAAACAGAAAGAGATGGGACAGAATATGATGAAACAGAAAGAGATGGGACAGAATATGATGAAACAGAAAGAGATGAAATAGAAAGAGATGGGACAGAATATGATGAAACAGAAAGAGATGAAATAGAAAGAGATGGGACAGAAAGAGATGGGATAGAAAGAGATGGGACAGAAAGAGATGGGATAGAAAGAGATGGGGCAGAATATGATGAAACAGAAAGAGATGGGACAGAAAGAGATGGGGCAGAACGAGATGGTGCAGAACATGATGAAACAGAAAGAGATGGGACAGAACGAGATGGGGCAGAACATGATGAAACAGAACGAGATGGGACAGAAAGAGATGAAACAGAAAGAGATGGGACAGAACATGATGAAACAGAAAGAGATGGGACAGAACATGATGAAACAGAAAGAGATGGGACAGAAAGAGATGAAACAGAAAGAGATGGGACAGAAAGAGATGAAACAGAAAGAGATGGGACAGAACATGATGAAACAGAAAGAGATGGGACAGAATATGATGAAACAGAAAGAGATGGGACAGAACATGATGAAACAGAAAGAGATGGGACAGAAAGAGATGAAACAGAAAGAGATGGGACAGAACATGATGAAACAGAAAGAGATGGGACAGAACATGATGAAACAGAAAGAGATGGGACAGAAAGAGATGAAACAGAAAGAGATGGGACAGAAAGAGATGAAACAGAAAGAGATGGGACAGAACATGATGAAACAGAAAGAGATGGGACAGAATATGATGAAACAGAAAGAGATGGGACCGAATATGATGAAACAAAGAGATGGGACAGAAAGAGATGAAACAGAACATGATGGAACATAAACAGATGGGACAGAATATGATGGGACAGAAAGAGATGGGACAGAATATGATGGGACAGAACATGATGAAACAGAAAGAGATGGAACATAAAGAGATGGGACAGAACATGATGAAACAGAAAGAGATGGGACAGAAAGAGATGAAACAGAAAGAGATGGGACAGAATATGATGAAACAGAAAGAGATGAAACAGAAAGAGATGGGACAGAAAGAGATGGGATAGAAAGAGATGGGACAGAATATGATGAAACAGAAAGAGATGGGACAGAAAGAGATGGGACAGAATATGATGAAACAGAAATAGATGGGACAGAATATGATGAAACAGAAAGAGATGGGACAGAATATGATGAAACAGAAAGAGATGAAATAGAAAGAGATGGGACAGAATATGATGAAACAGAAAGAGATGAAATAGAAAGAGATGGGACAGAAAGAGATGAAATAGAAAGAGATGGGACAGAAAGAGATGGGATAGAAAGAGATGGGACAGAAAGAGATGGGATAGAAAGAGATGGGACAGAACGAGATGGGGCAGAATATGATGAAACAGAAAGAGATGGGACAGAAAGAGATGGGGCAGAACGAGATGGTGCAGAACATGATGAAACAGAAAGAGATAGGACAGAACGAGATGGGGCAGAACATGATGAAACAGAACGAGATGGGGCAGAACATGATGAAACAGAAAGAGATGGGATAGAAAGAGATGGGACAGAACGAGATGGGGCAGAACATGATGAAACAGAACGAGATGGGACAGAATATGATGAAACAGAAAGAGATGAAATAGAAAGAGATGGGACAGAAAGAGATGAAATAGAAAGAGATGGGACAGAAAGAGATGGGATAGAAAGAGATGGGACAGAACGAGATGGGGCAGAATATGATGAAACAGAAAGAGATGGGACAGAAAGAGATGGGGCAGAACAAGATGGGGCAGAACATGATGAAACAGAAAGAGATGGGACAGAACGAGATGGAGCACAACATGATGAAACAGAACGAGATGGGGCAGAACATGATGAAACAGAAAGAGATGGGATAGAAAGAGATGGGACAGAACGAGATGGGGCAGAACATGATGAAACAGAAAGAGATGGGACAGAAAGAGATGGGGCAGAACATGATGAAACAGAACGAGATGGGGCAGAACATGATGAAACAGAAAGAGATGGGACATAACGCGATGGGGCAGAACATGATTAAAGAGGACATAATGAAATACTTGTCATCTATAGCATCAAAAGTTGGACTGCAGATAAGCTATGAAAAAACAAATATAATGAAGACACCTATGGCAAGTAATGCAGATATCACCATAGAATCTAAAATGATAAAAATAACAGAGTAGTTCACCTATTTAGGTAGCAATTTTGATTGCACAGGAAATGTTAAATTACGATACGAATTGGCAAAGCAACATCAGCTTTTAAGTCTAAATAAAATATGGAACTGCAAGTTATATAGTATTAAAACTAAATTACGATTTTTCAATTCAAATGTTGTATCAATCCTAACCTATGCCAGCGAGAGTTGGAAAATGACTAAAGATATAGAAAGCAAGTTGAATGCATTTGAAAATAGATGTCTGCGTAAAATAATGAATATAAAATGAAACGGATTCAGGAGAAGTGATGAAATCAGAGAAATGTCTGGTCAACCACTAGTGACAACTGTTATAAGAAAGAGAAGATGGAGATATGTTGGACACACCTTGCACATCAACGAATATCAAAGCAGGCAGTGAAGTGGGATGCAAAGGGTTCAAGAAAGAGAGGACGACCTAAGGAGATCGTGAAACGAACTTTGCTGAGAGAGGCAAGAGATATTGGTCTCAGTTGCCCATGATAGAGCGGTATGGAAAAATTACTTGCAGGCCCTATGTAACTTATAACGGTACGAGAGGAATTATTATTATAATGAAACAGAACATGATTAACAATTCTTGGAAACTGTCAACAATGCATAAGTTAATAAACTAGCTTTGAGCTCTAAAGCTTACAGTCTTATTGGTTATAAATGTCCACTTTCTATTTCTGGCATTACCAATCTCCAGAGGCTTACATGGATCTACTGTTCTGGGTATTCAAGTGTTTGTGGCAATGAGAGACTAGACAGGTTCACACCACGGCATCGATTGTTGGGTAGTTGAAGATGGATATGGGGATCTTCTTCAGGTAAGAGGAATCTTCTTCAGGTAAGGGGGAATGTTCTTTGGTCTCTTCACGACTTTTTTTTTTTTTTTGTCCGCTTTCAACTCAGACGAAGTTCCATCTCTGAAACTGATTTTTGCGTGAAAATCTGTTTTCCAATTTCTTACAATGGCAGCCGTGTGCTCAATGTACTCGTAATTAGTATTCCTCGCCATACAGGCAGATTTTCTCCGACTTCAGAGGTACTCACGTTATCGTCCTGAGTAAGACCAGGGGACTCGAACAAATGCCGGACAGTAGGTTCGAACCCAAGCTATGAGGCGTCTCACAGCTAGCAGGCCGAGCTACTATCAACTACTCTAGGCAGTCCCCCCTCTTCACGACTGACTTGGATGAGGACACTAAAATTGATACTGAATCTTTTCAGCGGTTTAAGGAGTTTGGAATTACCTGTTGTACAAGTAGAAATGGATACCTGATGTGCAAAGTATGGAGTGTGTTTAACTGGAGAGTCACAGCAACCATCAGTATGAATATCCTTCAACATCTCTAGGAAGAACTGAGCACCTATAGGTCTGTAAAATAAAAGTAAAGGAACCCTTTTTTGTATACTATGTGGTATATAGGGTAATACGGTGTTAGCCCCATATTTTTCACTGACCGTCAGCACACAATGGGTGATGATGTCAACATCATGCCGGCCGTTTTTACTTCCCAGTGCTTTTCCTGGTACCCAATTGAGGCTGGGTTGACCTGAGAGCCATTACAGTCTGAAAAATTTTACACTCACTGTGGAATTGAACCTGGACCACTTGCCTAAGAAGCAAGTTCACTAACAACTATGCTACTGCTGCCCCCACCTATGGGTCCGAACCTGGACCACTTGCCTAAGAAGCAAGTTCACTAACAACTATGCTACTGCTGCTCCCACCTATGGGTCCCAACCTGGACCACTTGCCTAGAAGCAAGTTCACTAACAACTATGCTACTGCTGCTCCACCTATGGGTCTGAACCTGGACCACTTGCCTAGAAGCAAGTTCACTAACAACTATGCTACTGCTCCACCTATGGGTCCGACCTGACCACTTGCCTAAGCAAGTTACTACAACTATGCTACTGCTGCCACATGGTCAAAGTGTTATGACAACATTTTAGTAATCAATAACAATGTATTACTACTAGCTAATATCATGTTTTACTACTACCTACCTTATGTGTGGAGTAAACATAGTAGATGCAGATATATAAGAACTGTAGACTGACACTCAGGCCACTGGTCAGTATAACACTGATATTGTCCATCATCAGACCATATTTCAGCCAAACGCAAGCGCTGTGGAGGTAGCATACAATCTCAGTAATAAGCTATGTGATGTTTGCATATGAAATGAACCATACAGTTGTGACTGAAGATAACAAAACAATCATACAATAGTGATTAGAAGGAGAGTGGGAACTTCTATTTCAAACCTCAAGAAGACGAAGGTGATTAGCCATGAATGAGAAGACATCTAGGATGAAGGAAAACTAAAGGGGAACACCAAGACACAAGTGGGAGGGAAACATCAAGAGATGAACATATTACAGTCTTGACAAAGTGCAACATCAAAGCAAAAGTTAGTTCTACTTCAGCCAATGTTTGATATGGAGACTGCAACTGATAATAATGATACCTGGTACTTTCTTTCTTCAAAGTATAATACTGTACTTGTTATTTTCTCATCAGTTGTTTTCATGATCCATAACTTAGTCTGCTCTTCAAGTGTTACTAGAACTTGTTGGATCATACTGTTTGCAATTTTTCTCCTTTAACCCTTTCGCTGCTACATACTTTCTGAAGGCTGAGCTAAAAATAGCTACTCTTTGTTTCTAGGTCACAAACGTGAATGTACGCCTATGGTAGTGACAGTAGCAATGTATAACGTGTTAACATGTCTTTAGCCCACATAGGAGAGATAATAACAGACGTGTTAATGCGTCTTTAGAAGTGAATAAGGAAAACGTATATATACGTCCTTAGCAGCTAAAGGGTTAATGTCAAACTTGATTAAAACAAAGTGCTACAAAACAATTCTTAGAATGTCTTGAACACAGTAGAAGAAAATATAGACATTCTACTGGAACTGAACATTAAAACAATTCTTAGAATGTCTTGAACACAGTAGAAGAAAATATAGACATTCTACTGCAACTGAACATTAAAACAATTCTTAGAATGTCTTGAACACAGTAGAGGAAAATATAGACATTCTACTGCAACTGAACATCAAAGCAATTCTTAGAATGTCTTGAACACAGTAGAGGAAAATATAGACATTCTACTGCAACTGAACATCAAAGCAATTCTTAGAATGTCTTGAACACAGTAGAAGAAAATATAGACATTCTACTGCAACTGAACATTAAAACAATTCTTAGAATGTCTTGAACACAGTAGAGGAAAATATAGACATTCTACTGGGACTGAACATCAAAACAATTCTTAGAATGTCTTGAACACAGTAGAGGAAAATATAGACATTCTACTGCAACTGAACATCAAAACAATTCTTAGAATGTCTTGAACACAGTAGAGGAAAATATAGACATTCTACTGCAACTGAACATTAAAACAATTCTTAGAATGTCTTGACATAGTAGAGAAAATATAGACATTCTACTGCAACTGAACATTAAAACAATTCTTAGAATGTCTTGAGCACAGTAGAGGAAAATATAGACATTCTACTGGAACTGAACATCAAAGCAATTCTTAGAATGTCTTGAACACAGTAGAGGAAAATATAGACATTCTACTGCAACTGAACATCAAAGCAATTCTTAGAATGTCTTGAACACAGTAGAGGAAAATATAGACATTCTACTGCAACTGAACATCAAAACAATTCTTAGAATGTCTTGAACACAGTAGAAGAAAATATAGACATTCTACTGGAACTGAACATCAAAGCAATTCTTAGAATGTCTTGAACACAGTAGAGGAAAATATAGACATTCTACTGAACTGAACATCAAAAGCAATTCTTAGAATGTCTTGAACACAGTAGAGGAAAATATAGACATTCTACTGGAACTGAACATCAAAACAATTCTTAGAATGTCTTGAAGACAGTAGAGGAAAATATAGACATTCTACTGGAACTGAACATTAAAACAATTAGAATGTCTTGAAGACAGTAGAGGAAAATATAGACATTCTACTGGAACTGAACATTAAAACAATTCTTAGAATGTCTTGAAGACAGTAGAGGAAAATATAGACATTCTACTGCAACTGAACATTAAAACAATTCTTAGAATGTCTTGAACACAGTAGAGGAAAATATAGACATTCTACTGCAACTGAACATCAAAACAATTCTTAGAATGTCTTGAAGACAGTAGAGGAAAATATAGACATTCTACTGGAACTGAACATTAAAACAATTCTTAGAATGTCTTGAAACAGTAGAAGGAAAATATAGACATTCTACTGCAACTGAACATTAAAACAATTCTTAGAATGTCTTGAAGACAGTAGAGGAAAATATAGACATTCTACTGGAACTGAACATCAAAACAATTCTTAGAATGTCTTGAACACAGTAGAGGAAAATATAGACATTCTACTGCAACTGAACATTAAAACAATTCTTAGAATGTCTTGAACACAGTAGAAGAAAATATAGACATTCTACTGCAACTGAACATTAAAACAATTCTTAGAATGTCTTGAACACAGTAGAAGAAAATATAGACATTCTACTGCAACTGAACATCAAGGAACATTAAGCTACAAACAACATCATCTCCTGGAAGTTTAGAGAGAGCAATAATGGAGGATACGGTTTCTGGATAACGAGGTAGTGGATGATCAAGATGGCAACAGCAACAAGGTATAAGGAAAGTCTTTAACATAGCGATGGAGTATGTGGAGAACTGGTTACAGAAAAGTGCTACATGAAGAGCCCCTGTTATAAATGTTGATAATAAGTAAATACAATCTTTTTTATAATTGGAGGAAAAGAAATACCTGAACTAAGATATGCTGACAATACAGTGTTACCATCAACATTGTAAAAACGAAATGAGAGATTAATAATGACAATGCATGTGAAAAGTGAAGTGAAAAACAATATATCTCAAGTGACAAAAAACACAAATAATGACAATTGATAAAACTAACATGACAAAGAATATATTTATCAAGGGGAATAAATAGAAAAGTGAACAGTTTTAAATATCTCAGATTGCTGCTAATAAGAGATGGAAATGGGATGAAGGAAATCAAAACAAGAACAAACATGGTCTGACAAAAACTGAACAAGTAAAAATGGTATGAAAAGGAACTGATAGGAAAACAAAGATCAGAACACTAAAAGCATGCATATTTCCAATAAACAGCAAAGTATGGGTGTGAAGCATGGATTTTAACAAGGCAATAGAAAAACATATATGTGCTTTTAAATATATATATATATGTTACAGAAAAGTCCTCCGTATACCATGGACAGAGAACAAATAGACCTATCCAAAAAATCTCAAAATTAAAGAAAACTGACTGATACTACAAATAAGAATTTAAAAATCAAAGTATTCTGGACACATAACAAAAACTGGAGAAGACAAGTATGGAGGAGCCATCCCAACAAAAGGAAAGAGAAAGACCATGGAGAAGATGGATTCAGGATGTAATAGATGATTTTGAGCATGATGGGAGCAAAGGAGGACATCTGGCCTATTAGAAAGAGAAACTCTGATAGCCTGTTAAAGTAGCAAAGTTTTGTTAAGGACAAGCTACTGGATGATAGGTATGTAAATTACCCCACATATCAAGGGAGAGATGATGTGCACATGATTCCAGTAATAGTGGTGAATCTACAACACTAACCAGACTGAATGAATTCCAGGTCAAATGTGGTGTAGCTAGACAAAAACACTATGTTGGTAGCCAGAGAAGAATGGTAAACCAACAAAGAACTGGGGTCGTTAGTCGCCACACGCTGAGAGACATACTGAGGAGGAGATTGGAGCACTTATGGACAAATTGGTTTGACGCGCAGTGGTATGATGATTCAGTGACTAAATAAACTGGAACATACTGAGAGGATTGAGCACTTATGGACTATGGTTACACACAGTGTGATGGTCAATGACTAAACTAAACGACATACTGAGGAGGAGATCGGAACACTTATGAACTAATTGGTTTGACACACAGTGGTGATGATCCAATGCTAAACTAAACTAAACTGAGAGACATACTGAGGAGGAGATCGGAACACTTATGAACTAATTGGTTTGACGTACTGTGATGTTTCCGAATGACTAAACTAAACTAAACTGAGAGACATACTGAGGAGGAGATCGGAACACTTATGAACTAATTGGTTTGACACACAGTGGTGATGATCCAATGACTAAACTAAACTAAACTGAGAGACATACTGAGGAGGAGATCGGAACACTTATGAACTAATTGGTTTAACGTACTGTGATGATGATCCGATAACTAAACTAAACATAGCAAACACTTACCTCACAAAGAACGCAATAAAAGGAACAGGGGATACATCACTGGTGTTACCATTGTGGATAATTTTAAAGCATATGTGTCTGTAGAAGGAAGAATTTTCTCTTCATTTAATTGCAATAAGAAAAGTGCACAAATTGAATTCAGAATTCTATTAATATCTATTTCTATTTTGATAGAAATAGGGTCTCTGTGGCATAGAGGCTAGGTGCTTGGTTTTTTGTGCCAAAGGTACCAGGTTCGTTCCCTCTTGGAGCCATCTGGATATTTTTCCAGAGATCCCTGATATAAGTGTAGGTGAGATCGAGTTTCTAGTCCTATTGGAGACGGGTGATAAAACGTAAGTCCCATGTTCAATTTGAGCATGTAAAAGAACCCTTGGCAGTTCAAAATTGAGAAGAGCAGGCTGGAAAGCTGCTGCCCTGGCAAAATTCATTCGAAGATATTAAAAATAAAATTCGTACAAAAATATCTTACCATATTTATTTTCACCATATTCAAAATTACATCTGGGACCCTCTCTTGGTGCTACGGAGTTTGTGCACTTCAGCTGAGATCATGTGTAAGAAAGAGATCGGAGCACACATAGTTACTCACCGAAGTGCAATGATGATGGTCCTATCAATCAATCAATCTATTTTGATAACATTCAAGTTCTCATTCCTTCTCTATCTGGTTATATAACTGTTATATGAAGATGTTAACATAATACATATGCTGACCTAACAGAATTGTTGACCAAAGAGCTGTGACCTCTTGGACTTGATGCACTACATTCTAATGATTTTTGCTAGTCTCTTCTCAAGCTCCATTATATATATGTAATATGTGTGTGTGCATAAATATATATTAAATGTAGAAATTGTATTATTCATTTATTATTATTTCATTTTGTTAAATCTTTTTTTTCTAGTCTTTCACATTTATTTTCTGGTCACAAATTTCCACTTTTGAGTAGTTAAAAATAAATCAGTTCATTATGACTATTGTAGAGGGCCATCATCTTGTATCCTGTTTGTTCTTGCATCCTTTGCTTGATAAAGAAATTAACTTCTATGTATCTTTATTGTACTTTGTAAAACTACCTTACTTAGTTACCTTGTTTACATATTTTGCCCTCAATACATAGTTTAATTGCAGTCTTCCATTTTCTGTTATACCATTACATTCATTTCCCTGAAACTGTAGATTAAACTTAATTTCAAGCAAAAACTGTACAACATTTTTTCAAAACAACAAGATGCAAACAATATCTTAGATAAAGAAACTGGAATTCACAATTAAAGTTTGTTAATGATAATACAAACAATATCTAGGATGGAGAATTTAGAGATCAAATTAAAATTTTGAAAACTGCATATGCGTATGGAAGAGAATGTTGTTTATTTCTGATTTTCCAACACCATTTTATTTGAATATTATTATTCTTTTCAAATTATATTCAAATTCTATTTCTTCGAAAGTTCCATATCAACCACTCTTTGTGATTTGTATGTGATCTGAGCCTAAGAATGATTGCACATTGTGCCAATTATGCGCCGACAAGTAGGTCACCACATCTGATTTCTATGACACTTTTTATTTACTAGGGTAGCTTCCTTAGGCCCCTACCTCAGAAGCCTCTTACGACATGCCTTGTAGGTCGCAGTGTTACTATTCTTTTCTACCTTTGCAGGCACCAGCAACATATGGGCCATATTTGAATTTCTTCATCCCAGATATTGTTTGTATTAGATCATAGATTAACTGTCAATAATATTTAATGACATCAACGATTGCTGAAGAAAACAATGACTAAAATATACGTACATGCCCACAAGTTGACAAATAAATGATGTTATCGTTGCCAGAACTGCCAATGTTGATACCCATTCCATTACAATTCATTTGAGTCACATCGGGAAACCTACAAAATATTGAAAATAATCAAGATATTAATTGTGTGACCCGTTATATCTTCATTGCACTCCGGACATGTCCATAGGTGCTTCAATGTCCTTCGCAATATCTCCAACAGTGTCCAGCGACTGACTGTACCGACATGACAGCTTTCATGACAACCTTTTGTTTTTCAGTAACCAATAACCAATGTACTTTGTGTGAAGGAAGCTGTGGAGCCTTCCATGCCACCAACAGCATCAAACAGAGCTGTGTACTAGCACCAACACTCTTCAGCAAGATGTTTGCTGCCATGCTCATGGATGTCTTTTTGGGAATGCAGTGAACATGGGGTAAAGATTAGATACAAGACAGACAGTAATCTATTCAATCTGAAGAGGTTAAAATCCTCCACCAAGGTAAAAAAAATCAAACCTGTTGTTTGCTGATGACTACGCTCCGCTACCAACTCTGAGGAAGATGTGCAGACCTACATGGACAGGTTTTCCATTCTTCTTCTTCATCCTTTTCCATCTTGTTTTGGAGATTCCCAGAATGTATATCCTGTAGTTCCTCATCTCTGTTGCGAGCTGGGCTAGACTTACATGGACAAGTTCTCAATGGCCTGTGATATATTTGGTCTTACCATTAACACCAACTGAGGTCATGTTTCAGTCCGCTCCTACAAAGCAGTACTATGATCCATTCATCAATATTAAAAACCAGTGTCTCCTGGCAGCAGACAACTTGGCCTATCTTGGTAGCATCCTATCCAGATCTGCAAGCATAGACTCTGAAGTCAACAACAGGATATTCAAGCCAGTGCTGCATTCTGAAAGCTGCATGTTACTGTGAGCGGAAGGGCAACAAAGCTGAAAGTTTACATAGTCATAGTTCTAACCACACTGCTGTACGCCAGAGAGACATGGACAGTGTACAGCAGACACATTAAAAAAAACAACTTCCACACAAGTTGTCTGTGCAGAATACTAAAAATAAACTGGCAGAACAAAATTAAAGATACCGAAGTCCTCTTAAGAGCAAAGATCCCAAGCGTCAACACCTTGTTGCTGAAGGTCCAAGTGAGATATGCCGGTCACATTGCTCCGATGCCTGATAAACGCATCCCAAAACAGTTGATGGATTGAAGGTAGCAGACATTCAGTTGGTGGATATAAAAACGCTTTAAAGACTCTTACAATATCTCTAAAATGCTTAGATATAGACACCATGTGCTGGGAGTCCCTTGCGCAAGATCGTCAAATGTGGTACTGTAACAACACAAGAGGAACTCGCATAGCTGAGAATCTCTGTGCCGTTGAGGCACAGAGAAAATGAACTGCGCAAAGACAAAACACCCACACGTCTAACCTTGATTATGTATCCCCCACCTGTGGTAGGGAATTGTGTTCGAGGATTGGACTTAATAGTCACCTCTGCAAACACCGAAGAGGTGCAGCAGCCACGTCTGATGCTGTTGTCATCATCGCTTGAATTGCGCTATCAGTGTGTTGATTACAAGTACTACTGAATTACCTACAGTACTACAGTTATTGTATTATTAGAACCAGCATTAACATAAGTAACATGTTATTCTTCTCATGATCATCTTGTAATAAATGACTAACTCATGATCATCAAGGTGCGTATCATTTATAGGACGTTGCTCTCTTTGCAGCACATCTGAAATTCACTGTCTCTTGCCAGTTGACCCACTTCATCGATGGTCATGTTCATGGTTTCTTTAATATCTTGTAGCCATCTTCTTCTTGGTCTGCCTCGCGTCCTGGGACCCTGCCCTCTAGTATTGTTCTTTCCAGACCATCGTGACGCTTGATGTGACCAAAGTATGTAATTTTCTGTATAGTATGTTGTTTATCAGCCAATTCTCTTTAACATTTAGTTCTTTCAGGACATCAGTGTTCTTTCTTTTTCTGTCCATGGTATTCGTAGGATCTTTCTGTAGCATTTCGTTTTGAAGGACTGGATTTTCGTTCTTGTTTTTTTTGTAATAGTCCATGATTCACAACCATAAGTAGCCACTGGGAAAATGCATGCTCTCAATATTTTTAATTTTAGTATTTTGCTGATGCTTTGCCACATGTTCTTCATTGTGTTTAACTTCTTGATTGCTATTGTCAATCTTCTTGAGATCTCTTTGGAGCAGTCACCGTTATTGTTAATTATTGAGCCCAAATATTCGTAGCTCTCTACACATTGGAGTTCTTCATTGTTTACTTGGATGTTAGGTGAGCCTTTTGCTTTGTCAGTTGATATAATTTTTGTTTTTTGTGTAGACTAACTCACAGTACAAAGTAATAAGGGAGTACCTACAGAATAAGAATAACAAGCGACCCATGGAAACAAAAGTCAGCACACCAACAAAGTGTGTAGACTACACTGTAGTTTAGTTTGTTACTATACAGTTATAGTAATACGCGAAGTAAATTACAAAGCAAGGTCCATTGGAGATCAGTGAGGCTGAGTGTGTGTCACTGACACTGACAGTGAACGTAGATAAACAAACCATCAATTTGATGGTTTTCGGCGTGACAAAGCTGCAACATGAATACCAAACTGACATTATGTGGAAGAATCATACGGAAATTCTAAACATTATTCTGTTAACTATTAATAACAGCTTTGAAGCAGACTTGTATTGTACTGAATATTCGTCATCTGCGAGACAAATTGTTTACTTTTTAGCCCCTTTTGCAACTCAACTTGTACGTCAAACGACGTGACAAAAGGAAAAGTACCAGACTTTATAAATTTAAAAAACATTTAAATGACGTTTTAAACTTATAATTACAGTAATTATAATATGCTTGTAAAATAAAATTTATACGAATGTATTGCTTCAAAAGGATACTTGTAGATATTGATGTACACTAAACAAACAAAAATGATTACGAAAACATAGACCGTAGCAGATGAAACTTTACTTACACCAGACGTGATGTGCGAATAGTAACTATTCGTAACTCAAATACTTGTTGTTGCCTGATCGGAACGCACATAAGCACATAAAAGTATTCGTTACTTTATAACTACTCCTAACATCAGATGAGAGAAAGTGAAAAGAAAGGATTAAGCATGAATATAAAGAAAACAGAGGTTATGGTTGTCTCCAAGAAACAAGAAACACCAACATGCAATATCAAAATAAATAACACAACACTGAAACAAGTCCATCGATTCAAGTATCTAGGAACATTCTTAACACCAGATGGAAGATGTACAACAGAGATTAGGAGTAGAATAGCTCAAACGAAAGCAGCTTTTATGAAAATGAAGAACACACTTATGCGTGAACTCACTACCAATGACATTGCGAAAACGAGTACTCCAATGCTATATTGAACCAATTCTTATGTATGGCAGCGAATCATGGACACTGAACAAACAATCAATACGATCATTGGAAGCCACAGAGATGTGGTTTTACAGAAGAATGTTGAGAATTCCATGGACAGCAAAGAAAACAAACGTGGAGGTTTTAAATCAGGCCTGCACACAAAGAAACCTTATCAAAGAATAAGAATCCGACAATCAAGGTTCTTCGGGCATATAATGTGAAGAGAAGGTTTAGAACATTTGGTGACTACAGGTAAAATTCAGGGAAGGAGAGATCGTGGAAGACAGAGGAGAAGATGTTGGATGGCCTGACATCATGGTTCGACAAAATATCGACGTCAGAACTGATTACATGCACCAAGCAAAGAGAGTTGTGGAGAGACATGATCGCCTACGCCGGCAGGCATGGCACTTGATTGAACATCAGATGGAAGATGTAAAACAGAGATTAGGAGTTTTTCTTTTTGTCTTTTTCTCCAACCTTGTTTTGCCTCACAGCATCAGGATAAGAGAAAATTTCTAGAACGTGCGCTTCATAAATAGTGTCTTTCGTCGCCTCTGTTATCCCTCAGGTACACCTTTCGCGTGACCAGTCTTTTGCTTTGTATCCATTGTAAGCTAAGGGAAGACCAAGAAAAGATGGACAGACAATATCAAGACCACACTACATAAACACGAATACAACACAAGGGCGACTCATCTAGCCCTAGAACGCAAATTTAAGCTCCCATCCCTACGCTTAACGGCAAAAGTGAACAGCCAACTACATCTTCCACCTGGGAATAGACAATTCATTGTATGGGAGCAACATGTTTAACAATGCTCTTTGAGGTACACTGTCTGTTGGTTATTTGTTACTAAACTGACGTCATTGCACTCCGGGCAGACCCATAGATGCCCAGTCTCCTCCAACAGGTATCGAAGAGTATGCATACTGATGGTTCCGTTGGCTCGCTGGTTAAACACACTCCTCACTCTGCCCATCAGGTATCCAGTTCTACTTGTACAACGGGTAACTCCAAACTGCCTAAATAGCTGGATCGATTCAACATCGATTTCATAGTCCTCATCCAACAGACAGTCGCGAAGAGAACATCCACCTTATCCATTTTCAACTCCACAACAATCGATGCTGTTTATGCAAGACTGGCCGCTCTCTCATTTCCGTAAACACCCTCAGGCCCTGACCAGTAGATCCACGTAAATCTCTAGAGGTTAGAAACTTCTATAGACGACATCCACTCATAACGAAACCTGCCCATCTGGATCTTTGTGAAGCATCGACCGAGAGTCAAATACAACAACTGCTGCAGTGAATAAAGTCCAAGAGAGCCAATGGAGGGCAGCAGTAACGGCCTCAACCTCCACCCTCATACAAGATAGAAGTAGTTGTCCTGTACGCTCCACTTCGCTCTGCAACAACACTACCATGGACACGACTTTGCTAACGCATTTCCACCATGTTTGGTCAGGTATTTTCCGGTTTCGTTTAAGGGTTTTAAAGCCGAAGGATTGACTTCATTGCACCGGGTTTTACCCCATATGGCTCTGTCCCTCTCCGCAGAAGTGGCACGCCACCTGCCGAGAGTATTGCACAAAGCATGATTGTTCATAGCTCATATGTACAGTTCTAACTTCACTGCAACGGGTCACGCCATAATTGCTCCGTTCCTATGCCAACGAAAATCACACGAAATGCTAACAACTGTCTATTGTGTGAACTAATTCCAGAATGAAACAGCCGTACCGTCACAAAAAGCAACCTGCACAGCACAAATGCATATGGCCGTCGCCAAGGTGTCATCACAAAACTGTTCATCACAATTCCTTGTCGAAGGGAACATCAATCACGACAAAAGCTGGCTTTCTGCACACGCAATATCAATGCATACGGCAGATTGAGTCGGTTCGTCATAACCGCTGTTCGCCATTTCTGAATACCGTACCCACATCAAACGCACGGTTGACACAGCAAAAAGCATTCCATGTAATATTCATGGCTCACAACGTTACTCAAGCAAACGAAACCGGAATTGGGGGTCTCTGTGGCTGAGTGGTTAAGCCCCTTTGCCTTGCGAGTCGAAGGTCGTGGGTTCGAATCGTTCACGAGTGCAGTTTTTCCAGAGACCCTAGGATTGTTGCCGGAGCTACGGAGTTCGTGCTTTGTGCAATACTCTCGGCAGGTGGCGTACCATTTCTGCGGAGAGGGACCGAGCCATATGGTGTTAAAAATCGGTGCAATGAAGTCAATCCTTCGGCTTTAAACCCGTGCATCGCTCGCCTGCGTGCACGCTCTGCCCTGGTGCTTACCCCACCATTTCCGTCAATTCCCATTGTGCTCACATTTGCCTGGGCTGTCCCTGCCTGTGACTCAACCCGATCCCCCACCCCTGTGGTGGGGTCACGGGTTTCGTCCCTGAGGTCCACCCGTGCATCGCTCGCATGCGTGAACGCTCTGCCCTGGTGCCTACTTCACAATTTCCGTCAATTCGCGCCGTAATCGCATTTGCCTAGGCCGACTGTGTGGACCAGTATGCAACTCAACTCGACTCCCAGTATACTCACCAGCTCAGAAAAAGGGCTAAAGAGAGAGCATGCACCGGCTCCGAATTTCGCCCTACGCGGGTCGACGTCTTTTCGATCGGCCTATGTGGGCCCACGTGCAGTTCAACCCGACTTCCAGCATACACATCGGCTCAAGAGAAAGGGCTCATGAGAGAGCATGCTCGGACTCCGAATTTTGCCCCGCGTGGGTCAACATCTCTTCGATGGCTTTAAATCGTGTTCTCATCCCTGGGATAGGGGCCCGAGTTTCGCCTTATGTATGTCCTCTTGCAGCTCAACTCGACTCCCAGCATACTCATCGGCTCAAGAGAGAAGCTCAGAGAGAGGGCTCAAGAGATGGCTTCGAGTTTCGCCACGCGTGGTTCTAGTGGCGTCACTGGGGTTGGTGTCACCCAGTGCGGTAAACTCTTGTGTCACCCTCTAGACTTTCACCATAGTCTTCTTCCGAGTGTTCCTGTACCATATATAATCGCATATAGTATGTTTGTCAAATAAGTCCAAAAGTTAATAAGGACATAAGAAAGAAAACAAATTGAACAATATAACTTCAATACTTCAGGTAAAACATAAATAAAGAACTTCGACAAACTCGGAAAAGTTAAATTTTGTTATTTAACATTAAAATTTCTGTTATTTAAAGTTTCCCCTTTCCCGGTCTTCAAAGCTGCAAACCTGTCAATCACATCATCAAAATCAATATCTTTCACCATATCACTTTCAATTGATAATATAGCCAGATCAGAAAGTCTTGACTGTCCCATGGTTGCAGGTTGATCGCAAATAGTTCTTTATAAGTTTCAGTTTTGAAAAGCTCCTCTCACATGAAGCCACAGACAAAACATTGTAAGAAATAGTTGTAGGCTTAGTGAGAGTATTGGGAGAGATCCAATGAAATCCCAGTCAACTATGAATTTTAAAATATCAAATATTGACCAGTCTTTGGCTTTGTGGATATCAATATCTGCTGCCTTCAGGTGTCTTCTCAGCCTTGGTATTTCTTTTAAAAGCTCTACTCCGGATAGCTCATCATAGAAAGTGGTCAATTTTGGAACTGACACCAGCAACTCTTCTTCAGTTGCTGATAGAAGACTCTTGGCTTGAACAGCCTCAAACATATTTGCTACTTCCTTGATCGCTGTTGATCTGGTCTGGAGTTCAGAATGAAAACGATCAATACACTCCAGCATCGCCCTATTGTTTTTTTCTTGCATAGTGAGTCCAGCCTCTCTGAGTTGTTCCCTGCCATTCTCTTCTTGAACCTTAATCTTATCTCTACTGTTATTCCATATTGGTCTGCTTTTAAAAGTGCCTGTTCAATTGCATGCTCCACTAAGTGACTGCGCTTCTCCTGCAGAAAAGTCTTAATGCCTCTAACTTGGTCACTACTTTGTCAAGAGTTAAGCCTTTAGTCTGCAGATACTGCTGTGTCAAATTAACTTCCTCAAGTACAGCAGCCCAAAAGTAAAGGTAGCACAGAAACGTGAAATCACAGACAGCAGGTAAAAGACCCTGTGCTGCACCTCTTGTTCATAATTTAATAAATATAGTTATTTATTTTTCTATTTCCATTTGTTTAATTACAAAATTAAATTTAAAAATTAAAATATATATTTTTCAGACAGATAGAAAAACGTGTGTATGCCGTAATTATTAATTTATTGTAGTAGTAAACTACTAGTATACTATAGTATAGTAATACTAACTTTTTTGAGTGGAAGCCTGCCGCTGTTTTTCTCCTTTAAAATTTATGTCCTGTCCTAATTACTTTACTTTAAAATATGTATATATTAGTGATATTGATAAAATTATAACATTTCGCAAAAATAATTATTTACATAAAAAACAAACCTGTAAACAACGTCTGTAATTTTATGCAACCACGTGACTTCACACGTCATTAATTGGCGCGTTTGCAAATGACCCACGATTCTCCGACTCGAGGCTCGAACCGAATCTTATTCATTTAAGCACCAGACGCTCTGCATGGTGGCACCCCGTGCCTGCATGTATTTAACAATGAACGGTTATGAAACCCGACTAGACAGAGCTATGTCTGCTTTGTCAAATTTGCAATTTTTTTTATTTTGGTGTCACCCCTTGATGGTGTCACCCGGTGCGGCCCGCACCCCCCTAGTGACGCCCGTGCGTGGTTC